>CM070650.1:9829366-11268533 GCA_036346575.1 Dendrocalamus sinicus
GCAATAAAATATGCCCATTTAAGCCATGAAAACTTACCTTAGGGAAGTATATGATACAGTAGGAAAGCATCATTACTCAACAGCCTGCACATAATTATTTATCAGAGATCTGGCAATACAGTATTCTAAACAGTACATGCTATCACATGCTAAACACTTCTGCTTTCCTAAATCAAACTACAAGTCTATAACAAATGTCAAAAATTATTGCTTAAGTAAAGTAGTTGCCAATGAAGGATATTATTTCGATGTGATGTTTTCCAGAGTTGCGTATGTCTCAAGGCTTGCTTCTATTCTTCTCAAAGCTTGCTTCTATTCTTCTGTAGATGTGATGGATAAATCACCACCATGTTTTTTGGGGGGAAACATTTAGGTGACACAATTTCAAATAAATGTCTTTATGCTACAGCTCTCAGATTCATATAGACCAAATGTAACCTAGGCCATGAATATCTTTAACTGCTCAGTAGTCTGTTAGCATGGACAGGCGATAGTAAATATCTTTATGCAAGCAAACCTGGTTAAGAGGGTTGTCTGGAGACTTCTTCCATAGCTTCCATATCATGTCTTTGTACTGCTTCAGTGTTAGGCCTGGCTTTTCTTCCTTTAACTTAGGGAGTTCTGCCTCTTCAAATGCCTGTCACAGGTATTATTCCAAATGTATTCAAGCACCAGATATTATTCCAAATGTATTCAAGCACCAAATGTTATAGTGATGTATTCGAAAAAATAAACAGTACAACTAAATGCCTTTTGATGTATCACAACTTCACAAGCAACATTTAATTTTGCAAATTTAACATGATTATACAGAACAGCACACCCTAGCAAGTGAAACAATCAAATAATAATCTAATCTCCCAAGAATTGTGTTAGATTGTGTTTGAACCACATCAAACATAAGATTATTGCAAGTCAAAAGTCAATGGTACATAGTGGACCATCCGCCATTGACTATCATTACATTTCACCTACTGTGATACCATGTTGAGTCCAGCAATTGGATTGCAATGCTTTATTTCATACATGTGCATACACCAAGACATGGAAACAATAGAGTAGAGGGGGAAGGGGAACACATGACATAGCCTGATAGCCATGGACTCTAGTATTAGTTCATTATTTTGTTACATCTTCATGTAAACAGATCTCAACCCTCAAATAGTATCACTTTCATCAGTTATGACTTAACACTAACAGTGCAAACTACAGGTCTACAACCGATAGTTACCATAAATGGTTCTCCATTCATTGTGTTCACAGAGTCTGCTAGTTCTATAAATTAGTCAATCTGATCTGATATCAACTAATCCCTCTTATCTCTACAGAAATTATTCAAAATTAATTAATCACATTCATGAGAATATTAAAAAAGGAACAGGCAGACTATATATATGCATATCATTGTGTTACGACAACAAGTTATCTAATCCTCACATTTTCTTACAGGTCACATCCAATCGGCAAACATATTGTTCCTACAATTATAGTACAGTAGCACAGACATCTATTTTCTTTATAACCATAGTATAATTCAACAAAATTTCACACATTTAGGAAGCAATTCAGTTAAAAATCCCAACTTTCCCAACTTTTGGTCAGTTGTACCTTGAAAGATGCTTTGAGGCGACGCTCGGGGTGCTTGTCGGCGGGCAGGGCCGCCTCCGAGTCAACGAGCGACATCCGCGCGATGGCCTCGTCGACGGACCTCGCCTCGATGATGGAGTCGTCCCTGTTGGTGTTGGCAACGAGGACGACGCGCTCGTACTCCTCCTCGGCGGCGGTGCGCGCGGCGCGCTTCTTGGCTGCCTCGGCCTCGCGCTCGAGGCGGATCCGCTCCTCCTCGCGGCGGCGCGCGAGGTCGGCCTCGGTGACCTTGGGCGCTGGGGCGCCGACGCGGGCGGCCTTGCGGGCGGCGGTCTTGGACGGGGCCGAGGCGGAGGCGGCCTCCTCCTCGGCGATGCGGCGGTTCTCGGCCTTGCGGGCGGCGGCCTCGGCGCGCTTCTCGGCGTCCTCCTCCCGGCGGCGCACGGCGCGGGACTTGGGGCCCTCGGCCTCGCGCCAGTACTGCTCCTCCTTGGCGCGCTCCACGCGGTCGCGGCGGTCGGCCTCCGCGGCGGAGCGGCGCTCGCGGGCAGCCTCCGCCTTGGAGTTGACGCCCATCTTCTTCGGCATCGCGTCGCGCGTGCGGTGGCCGGTTGCGTGGCGTGGGTTTGGGGTGCGGGGTTGTGGGGAAATCGCAGCTCTGGAATGGGATCTGTGGGAGGATTCCTGGGTGCGAGGCCGAGGGGTGTCGATTGGCAGACCAGGGAGGCAGGGACGGTGTCCGGGTTGGGTACGCTTGCGAGAAGCTTCTTCTGTACACGTGCTGCTTGTCACATAGATGCACGTTTCGCCCTTTAGATAAGCTTGGCTCTAGAGCTGGCCAATGGGGCCTTGTATTAAATGGGCCGTGCCGTGCCTGCCCGCGGGTCGCGGTGGGAGCCCAGGCATGGCCCGAGGTCGTGCCGTGCCGGCCCGGGCACAATTTCGGCTAAACGGGCCGTGCTGGCCCGCTAGCCCGTTTAGTCGGAAAAAAAAGAAAAATTAAGAAAATTTATAAAAAAATTGTAGAAAATTCAGAAAAAAATTCAGAAAAATATAGAAAATTGTAGACATTGTTAATCACAAAAATAAATATTTCCAATGACATAATGAACTTTATTAACTTATTAAATTACATGGGATAGCTGCCTCATTAAAAACTTTACCAAGTAAAAACTCAATTTGAGAAAACCTTGGTAAAGAAAAAAGAGTACAGCCTATAAAGCTCATTAGTGACCACATGTAAAGAAAAATATTGAAAATCCTATTCATTGCTATCTAAATACAAATTCTCAAAAGATTCTTCTAAATCTTTATTATCTGCAGTATGTTGGAGTCTTGATTCAGCTTGTTCCCAGTCTTTGACGGTCATAAGTACTTCAACCATCTCGTTGGAGAGACTTGTTCGTCGCTCCTCGATTATTCTTCCGGAAGAATGAATGTCGACTCAGAGAGATCAGAGAGAGAGCAGTCAACACATCCCGCGCTAATATGGATAGCACTGGATATGATACCTTCTGGGTTTGCCACCATGAGAGGATGTTCAACTCCTGCTGGAAGCTAACGCTATCATTGTTGAGATAGCCTGATAGGTCTCCAGTGCTTTGTCGCCTTCCTCCTCCTAACTGCTGTGTACCTGCGGCAAAGACGAGAACTAGACGAAGAACCAAAAATCTTGCCCCATTGCATAGCCCCTAGAGGTGCTAGGGACTCTGGGGTCTTTCCAAACGCATGAGATCCAAACTTATTTTCATATTTATTATATACCTCATATAATTTATCCTTAACTAATGTAAAGTATGAACAATAGTCTAAATCGGTAGCCTCACTTAAAACTTGTAAAACATTTATAAATCCTTGGAGTTTGGCCCTAAGATCCAAAATAAAAGCAAATGCATATAAAATAGGAATTTCTCTCCAATATTTTAAAAACTTAGATTTCATGGCAACTACAGCATCCTGTAGTATAGGATCATTTTCAAAAGCCTTTAGGTGAGTGGCAATTTCCACAATATTATGAACAATCATAGGAGATGTAGGGTAGTATACTCCAGAAAGACAAACTGTAGCTTTATGGAAAATTTCTAGAAAGGAAAATATTTTTTCACCAACAACCCAATCGTCCTGAGTAAGTTCAGCGTCTCTAACTTGGGTTCTACTGGAGGAGCTACGAGATTGATGACTTTGGGTGTGAAAGAAAACAGATAAAGTGCTCTTATATAGCAATATATGTTTAAGCATAAGGTAAGTAGAGTTCCATCTAACAGGCATGTCTAAACCAAATTTTCTAGGACGAACATTCATTGCTACGCAAAAACTCTTATATGCGGCTATTCGTTGGTTAGAACAATTAATAAATGAAATTGCATCTCTAAAAGAATCAATACAAGCATTTAATCTTTTTAAACCGGATTTAACAATAAGATTAATAATATGACAAGCACAACGTTGATGCAATAAGAAAGACTGTGCATAAGTATTAAACAAAGGAGTAAGAATTTCCATAGCTTTAGTATTTGCAATTGCATTATCTAAAGTTATAGAAAAATCTTATCCGTGAGACCCAAATCTTCTACAACTTTAATAATGCTTTCGCAATATTTTCAGCATTATGTGAAACATTAATTAATTTAAATCCTATAATTCTTTTTCCATTATCCAGTCATCATTAACATAATGAGCAACAACACTAATATAATCCTCTCTAGCCCTACCACTCCATATGTGGATGTCAAAGCAATAGAGAATGTACATGTATGAAACATTTCTTTCAATTTATCACGACAATTGTTATAATATTTAATTAAATCTCTAGTTGTTGTTTGCCTAGATACGAGTACTAAATCGAGGGTTATGAGCGGTCCTAATATATTTTTGAAAGCATCGATTCACCAAATTTTAAAGGTAAATCTTGAGAAGCAATTAATCTACAAAGAGATTCCCGAGCTACCTCAGGTTGTACTCCCACGCACGTCATCGAGCCGTCGGGGTTATATTGCGGTGTGTGCGGCGCATTTGTATTCCTTGCCTTTTCTTGCGACTTGCGGCATGTCGTTGTAGATAACCCGTCCCACTGAAGATTTTGCACTCAATTCATTACCACAAATTTTACAAACAAAGCATACCTCACGCCGGTTCCATCATTGTCGGTCTTGATCTTCTTGTCGAAATCATTCCAAACTATTGATGTACTAGCTCTTGTTCTTTTGCACTCGTGCTTTGGGTCGTGGATGCACTTGTTGAGCAGAAGATGGATCGATTGGACCTGCGCCACCGGCCGTCGTTTCTTCGGCATCTCGGTTTGTACATGTGGACCTTCCGCAGACGGATATGCTTGTTGAAACGATTGCATATCCTCCGCCGAGAGCCCGAATTCGGAGAGTTGAAAATTGTAGTTCTCCATTAATCAAGTAATCAACTGCAAATTGAAATAGCAAAAACGACTAACTTACTATTAAACCTACAAATAATAGCAAAAAATTAATCCAACAAATGAACAAATAATACCAAAAAATTAAAATAAGACAGTATTATTACCTCCTTTGCAGCTCTCACAAAAAAATTGAAGATTTTTGAATTTTCGGAATTTTGCCCGAATTTTGACCAAATTTGCGCTAACACTTTCATATTTTTCACAGCTAAACCGAGATAGAAGAATGTGATTTGAGGTGTGGAAGAAGGAGGCCGGATGCCCCCCTATTTATAGGAAAAATTTTAGATTTTTTCTGAATTGTTTGCTATTTTTTTCTGAATTTTTTACCCCCCAACGGTCACAAAAAACGGCTATTTTTCAAATTAAACGGGCCGGCCGTGCCGTGCCGGGCCAGCACGGCCCGTTTAGTGCCGTTGGGCGGGCGGCCGTCTTGGCAAGACGCCCGATTTCTTAACGGCGCGTGCGCGCCGGCCGCCGTCTTCGCGCCTCGGCCCGAGCACGGCCGGTCGCGCTCGCCGCCGTCTGCCGTGCCTTCGTGGGCGAGTCTCGATCTTGCGGGCGCGGTGCGGCCGTCACACGCCCTACCATTTGGACAGCCCTACTTGGCTCTGCTTATATTAACTTCTAAAAGCTCATTTTCTACTCTAAATAATTTTTCTATAGTATCTCACTTTTAAACAGTTTGTCTTTTCAAAACAGGGTCTACTGGTCGATCGTAGTACATACTGTAGTGACTTCATTTATATCAGCCAAAATTGCACGCGAGTTTCTCTCTCTGTACGACTCTCTACAAACTGTTACTATTCATAAACCAAAACCAAAAAGCTATCAGCAAAAAAGCAATATGAACAATATGAACAGACCGTGCGGCATCGCCGTTGATCGCGCTGTCTCGTCCCCTCGCGGCCCCACCCGTCAGCCTCGGCTCCATCTCCCTCCCCGCGCTTTGCGTCGCCGCCCATCCCGGTTGCTCGCCTGCCCCCGCGTGCCATCTCTCGCCGTAGCGCTGCATCACCGCCCTTTTGCTCGGATGCGACTCCCCGTCCCCTCTGCTGACCGCCCGTGCTGCGCCCATCCCTCTTCTCTTTTTTCTCCCTCCGTTGGAGCTTAAATGCGCCACCACTCACCTCCCAGTTGTCCCGTGCCTTCAGAGCTTCGTCCACCTTATAGCTAGCCTCCTGTGACCCTCAATCACCTCCGTGAGCTGCTGATAGAAGCTCCACTGCTCCTCAGCTCCGTCGCCGCCTTCCCCTGAGCCCGCGACCGCCGTAAGCCAACCCTCCCTCCCTCCCTCCTCTAAACTTCAATTCCTCCTGCCCAGAACACCCCTTCTGCCCCCTAATCACTTTGGTGAACTTCTCCCGCTAGGTGCAAGCCCGTGGAGCCCTGGCGTCGAAGCTCGCTGCCAGCCGAAGTGCTCTCTCGTGGATAGCCTTCCTGGAAGCCTCCCATCTAAATCTGCCACCGCCATTGTGAGCCCCACGCGCTATAGAACGTCAAACCGCCTCCCACCTAGCTAAAGGGCCGCCGGTGAGCCTTTGAGCCGCCGCAAAGCCCAAACCTCCTCTTCTGCCGCCAGCCACCATCGCTGATCCTCGCACCTCCCAAAACCCCAAAATGGAAACCCCTTGCCGAGAGCTACCCACTGGTACCCTTTATCGCCGTTGGGGACCCTCACCATCGTCGTGGGCCGGAGGCACTCACGCCTCTGTCTCTCCGCTGTGCGAGCGGCGGGAGGTTGAAGACGACCCCCCAGTGACGTGGATGCATCTCCACCCTCCTCGCCTCCGTTGCCATCTAACGTCGGCCATCAGATGGCGACGCCTCTCAGCAGTTCGATCTGACTTATCGAACCTCATCCGGAGCGCTTGTCCTCGCTTCATCGATGCCGCCGCGATCGCCACGCGTCGACCTCGGCCATCGGTGTGGGAGAGCGCGCGTCTTTGGGCGAGCCGTGCGCCCGCTTCGGCAGCAGTCGAATTTGTGCTCGGGCCGCACTGTAGCAAAAAGGTCGGCCCGACACTGTTCATAAGGAATTTCCAATTTCCAAAAATCCAGAAAATCAAATAAAATCTCAGAAAATTCTAGAAAATCCCAAATTACACCATTGTGTTCATCTTGATGCCCTGAATCCATTTTTGGCCTCCAATCCACCAAATTCCTCCTAGAAAAATTCAAAAATCCCCCATTTGAGCTTTATGCATTTTATTCCTTTTTCATAGATTTATTTTCCTCGCTTGATTAGGCTCAAGCTGGACTTATGTTAATTTTATGTATTTGCGCTAGCTTCAGAGTTTCCGGAGGCGACGGTGCAAGGGCAAGATCAAGGAAGCACGGTTTACGAGGTTGCTGAGCTAGTCGAGTATCAAGGCAAGTTACAAATCCTTGACCATGTTGAATCCCATACCATTTAAATTATGTATTTATGGTATTTGCATTATTGTTAATTGTGAAATGTTAATTGCTTAAAATAAAATGTTTAAAATGACATGATATTTAGATAATGCCCACCACCGACAAATGCCATACTGAATTGTAGCCCTACCTTTTGTCAACCCTAGAATTGCTTTAAATATGGTATAAATACTTGTAGTATTTACTTTTCATGCAAGTTTTACACTACTAAGGTTGTGGGCACGGGCTGATATATTTGGAAAGTTGGAAATTACGGTATCTAGACCTTGCGCCGAGCAAATGACATAATGGCCGCTCAACCACAGGTATTGACTTGTCAACCCTAGTTTAATAGCTGCTCAACCCGAGTGAAACCCTACATTGGTAGTTGGTGTGGATCGGCAGATCCAGACTAGACAACGATATGTCTCCACAACTCGGGCTTGGCGTTCCGTGCTGGCCAGCGGATACCTGAGGATGTGCGAGCCCCTAACCTATCAAGTGGAGTGTATACCAAGGATTGAGTAGTGAAATGACCTGATTCCTTAACTTAGTCATGAGGGTTAAGAATGCTTGTGGGTAAAGTTGGATAACTCTACAGAGTCAATAAAAAGGTATGCGAATACGTCGTGCTCCCGGTTAATGGAACTGTGTCCATTGGGTAATTCCAATAGCGAGGCAAAAGTAGTCTTCTCAAGTGTCTTAAACTGGCTAGCTAGTTAATCTGTCAGAACCCCCCTCCCCTTAATTTTAAGGAGTAGTCTTTGGTTTTAGCTTCTCAAAAAGTGTTTACAAATAAAAGTGCATCCACTCAAGTTAATAAAACAAGTATGCTCCCACCTTTGGTGATCCATGCAAACTAGCTAAATTAAGGTTTTCCCTTGTAACTTGCTAAGCTGGATAGCTCACAGCTTGCTAAAACCCTTCAGAGTTTCAAGATGTTGGTGAAGGTCAGCCAGTCGAGGATGCCCCTGAAGAGTCATTCTTCGACGAGGATCCGTGGTTCTAGGCCTCAGTTGCGCTCGAGCTTCCTGGCTTTTTGTGTATTGTAATATATTTTGGGCTGGCACGCCCGTTGATGTAAAACCTGGTTGGTAAACCTTATATTGTAATCTAAGTTGACTCTTTTGCTATAAGCATGTTCTGTGATGATATTCTCTCGCTCGACGCTCCGTAACTGGCCAAGCTTGGGTAGTTGCGGAATGCCGGGTCCTGGCGCCCCTGGAAACGGGGGCATTACACGGCCTCGCTACGCCTCCTCCCCCGCTCGGCCACGCAATCCATCATCGATTAGCCACCTCCCCCACTCGCCTCCACCTCGCCGCCGCCTGCGCCGGACCAAAACTGACTACCGAGGACTCGAGAGCCCTGACTTGCCCTCTATGGCGGTTGGTGAAACTGAGGTCTCATTGCCGGGCGCGGCGGCCCTCGTGGAGAATCTTGTGGGGCTCTCTGCAGGCAATGGGGAGCAGCAGTAGCAGCTGGCGGGCCGCGATGAGCTGCAACTCTCCAAGAAGTGTACCTCTCTCCTACTCTCCAAGAAGTGTGCCTCTCTCCTTCCCTCTTGCGTTCTTGGCTTCAACTTTTGTTCAAAATTTTTTTGATTTGTGGTTGCCTTGTGCTTGCTGGGTCAAGAGCCAGGAAAGCGGAGAAGAGGAAGGAGAAGCTGGAGGAGGAGCGCCAGCTCAGGGAGGAAGCGAAGAGGAAGAAATCATATCCATTTCTCAGTAACTACCACTAGTTATTTGTTCAAACTCAGTAGCTCCACATAAATATTTATGTGGATTTAGAAATATATGCATTTCGTGATTTGTTTTTTGAGCTAATATCAGTCATAGTTCAATGTGAATCAGATAGTAACATAGAGCTTGCGTTAGTTTGTAGAACTAGGCACTTTTTTGGTTAAAAGCTAGCTTCATATGCTTCTTTTACTCCAGTCAAAGAGTTAATAGTTTGGTCCTTATAGTTAATAGCTTTGTTTATAGCTATTTCTTTTAGTCATTTTTCCAATAGCTAAGCATAGGATATTTAGATTTCTTTAGCTATATCTATGTGGATTTTTATACTTGGTATTTATCAACCGGTTGTCAACTTTCTTGAGCAACTTATCAACCTGCATACCCACAAAGAAATGTAATGTTACCTCAGTACAGAATGTACTTGAAACAAAACCAAAACTTGAAAAAGTTCAAAAGCTGAATTTGAGCTCAAATTTCGTTTTTGCTTTGTTCTCTTGCCCCATCAACCTAATCCATACTCATCTCAACCCAAAACCACCCTAATCTCTGCCTTCACAAAAGGATTGGAGAGGGAGCAACTACTAGCACTATGCTTGTCCGAAAATATCACCACCATTCCAAATCCCGCCGCCGCTCACGCTTTCTTCGTGACTCCCTTGCCTGTGCTTTTCCCCGCCAGCTCCGCTTGGTTGGTCGGCCACTGTACCCGCCCCCAGACCGTGGCAGGCCACGCCAACCCGTCGCCGCCGCCGTGTCCTACTTTTGCTGCCGCCCATCTCCTCTGCGCACTCCACCGCAGCCCCGCACCAGCTGATCTCGCCACCTCCATAGCTTGGGCAGAGCTCCCCGCAACCTTTCCCTTACCGCCCTGGCACCTCCGAACCGACCCCAGGGTGTGGCAACGCCGCCGGCCGCCACGCGCCTTCGCCGCCATGGATAAGCACGGTGCTGAACCGCCTCCAAGCTGCTATTTAAGCGGCCAAGCCCTTCTAGCCGAAGTCATCAACCCCCACAACCCGCCCGACGCCCCCAAAGCCCCCATTGTCGTCCCCATCGCCGGTAATCACAAAAATCCCCATCCTTGAGCCCTAACCCGATGTCCCCTCTCCGATCAATCATTCTCCAGTTCATCTCGTCTATAGCCTCACCGACAACCCAGAAGCACGCCCCAATCATCGCCCTAGCCTCACGAAGCCCCCTCTTCCCCGGCGCCGATCACCCCTCCACGACCAAAACCGACCATCGTGGCCAGCCCAACCTGGACTTCCCGAGCTTCGGCCAACTCCTCTCCAAGCTTACCCGAACCCTAGTGATGCCCAAGCACCGGCCTAATTGCCCTAGGAAGCCACCATGAGCCCACAATCTCAAAAATGGCCGCAAATGGGAGGAGCTCACCGCCGGCGATAGCCGCCTACGCCGGACCTCCCACCATCGAAAATGGAACCACCATCCTCCCACGAACCCATCCATACCCTCCATTGCCGTCGCCGCACACTCTACCGCCGCCGCCAACCGCCGCTTCTCTCCTCTGTTCTTCTGCGCGCGCGCGGATTTGGGGAAGAAGAACAGTGCGTGCGCACTATTCCTCCGACCGCACCACCCTGACCCGGTTGAGCCAAGCCACTTCGCCCGAGCCCAACACACCCGTTCCAACCGGCCGAGCCACCTCCACTCGGTTGAACCGAGTCCGTCCACCCGAGCCAGCCGCACCCGTTCCGGCCGACCAAGCCGCCTAGCCGTGTCGGGTTCGAGCTCGATGAATAGTGCTGACCGAGCCCAATGAACAGTAACTGACCCAAGGCCCAAAATACATGTTGGTACTCCCTAGATCCGTTTCGAGCCCGCCAACCCAAATCTCAGGCCTATTTACCCATATGACCCTCCTATAAGCCCAAATCCCAATTTATTTGAATTTTATCGGATTTTGTTTCTTTATTCCTAGCTCAACCCTTCGGGCATGGAATTGATTTGTTTTAATTTGCTTTTGTATTAGCCTCCGACGTCGAAGTTCCTCAAGAGCCGGAAGGAGAAGCCCAGATTCAGGCCCTGCCCACCGAGGAGTTCGAACTAGTTGAAATCATAGACTCGCAAGGCAAGTCAGTGCATACTTTGATCATATTGAGCCTATCTTGTCTTTATTTATTTATTTAGCAGTATTTTCATTATGATATTTTTAAGTCATTATTTTGTATATAATTACTGTTTAAAATGACATGACTTATTAGTTATGACCTACCACCCGAAAAAACCCCGTTTAACTTGATGACCATATTCATGTTGATAAAACATAGTAGTATTAAATAAAATATTGATATAAACATGATAGCTTAGGAATCCATTAAAATCTTTTCACTATTAAGAATCTTAGTATTTGTCTAGAATTTTGAAAAGATGGATCTAGGGTAAACGAGGATCACAGAGGTGGATCCGAAGACCTTACCCTAGGGTGGAGGCTTGGTTGTGGATTGGTGGCAGTACAGGGTGTACTGAATATGGGTTTGTGCATGGATAATGCCTCGGATAAAAATATAAGGACTAGATCCTTATGCTGAGTAAAGAATATAGTACCCGTCTAACCACAAGCGTTGATTTTGTCAAACCTGGTTTAATAACCGCTCAAGTTCAATTGAACCTCTGCAACTGGCGGGGGGAGTCCGAGGGTGAGCTCGTATGGGAGGTGGTTAACCATACAACAGTAGGACTGTTATGAGTCGGATGAGATCCGTAGGGTCATCCGAGCTTATGGAGATGTAGGACCTACTGGGTAGAGGCTATATAAAGAATTGAACAGTGAACAATCTTGTTTTCTTAACTTTGTCGCGGGAGTTGAGAGATCTTGTGGGTAAAACAGGGCAACTCTGCAGAGTCATGAAATAATTGTATTCGAATACGCCGTGCTTCCGGTGAAGGAAACTGTGTTTAATGGGTGAATCCAACAACAAAGCATAAGTAGAGTTGAGAATGGTTTGGTAATGATGAATATTGATAATCACGCTTGAAAACCCCTTTACCTTAATGAAGTTACTTTTCAAGTTTTTATTTGATTCTCAACTAAAACTGCATCCACATAGATATAATAAACCTGTCTTCCCTTCACTTGTTATATCATGCATATAGTTAATGTTAAGCTCCGTGTGACTTGCTGAGTACGGTAGTTGTACTCATACTTGCTAAAAACATAAACAGAATATGCCATCTTTGAGGAATCAGGTGAAGACGAAGAAGTGGTGTTCTACGAAATGGAAGAAGCTTGGGATTAGGGTCGTTCTCCGCTCAAGCATGCTTGTGGTGTCTTTTTGTGTAATATACCTGAAGGCCGTTGGCCCTACTGTGAAACTTGGCTTTAAGCCCTTTTATTGTAATAAAGTCAACTTTTGTAGTTGAGCTTGCGTTGGCAATGTTATACACTCGAATGATGTAACTCGCAACTGAATAATCCTGGGCAGTTGCGAGGGATTCATAACGCTCCCAAAAATAGGGGTGTTACAGAGTGGTATCAGAGCCCGTTTGCTTGACCGTAGGATGACGCTAAGTATGTTAGGGATTTTTACAAAAATTATTTTAGTTATAAAAATGATTTACCCAAAATTCTAGTAATATTCTTGTATATTCCTTTTTCTCGCCTATACTATTCTTGTATTAGCTAAGTTTGATTTCTAAAAATATTTATATCAATTCTTGTCTAATCTCAAAATTTGTCGATTTGAACAGATGCAGCGTCATGACTTCCCCAATCCAAGAGCTCTGCTTGGTTGGGCATCTCGGTTATGGAGGATGCAAAAGTACCTGTATGCGACTGAGCAGCATCGCCCGGTGTTCCATGCGAGAGGATTAATGGTCCATGGGAAGATATGCCAGTGGAAGGCATGGGTATACCTGGAACCACTACCTTTGAGGCCAGACGTTCGGCGGAAGTTCACAGCATATCGCATCAAGGAGTTAGATACCATTCAGGATGTGGCAAGGAAAGCAGTGGTGTATCTTCGCCGCTATTACAATGCAGAATTCGATGAGTCGCCATTCCACCTCATTCCACAGGAAGATGAAGGAGGGCATAGCTTTTCACTTCCACCTCTGGACCCAGAAGATGATCCCAGAATCAAGGAAGCCGCATTACTTATCGTATGCCAGGAGAGCCAGTATTGCCGGATGGCGGAAGAAAACAAGGATATGCATCTTCAACTATACGCAGCTCAGCAGGAGGTCTGGCTTCTAAAACAGTATTGTGACATTATCAACAGAAAGAGCAAGGTGAAGCGTCAAGATGTGGTGAGTCTCCCCAAGGCTCCAACAAGCATAGGAGAATGACGGCGCCTCAATACCGTACATTCTTCGAAGGACCAGTACCACACGTCCCGGAGGAGCCTAAAGCAGTTGATGAGGAATCCAAGGGCAAGGAACCCATGATTGATGAAGAAGAAGATCCAGAAGAAGAGGAATGGTGTTTACTCACCATAGGGAACTATGAGATCGAATATGAAATTCTGTTTACTTACTTTAAATTGAGTATCCTTTTCTGCTAGGATCGAAAATCCTGTATTTTCTATATCCATACGATCGAGACTTTAGGTTTCCGAAATAGTGTAATGGAAAAAAAAAGAAGTGCTTCAAATCATTGCTATTTGATTCGGACCTGTTCTTAAAAAATCGAGGTATTTCGAATTGAACTCGCACAAAAGAGGAAAAGAAGCTCCTACTACTTTCATTACCATTTATCATAGTCCCTGACCCGGAACAGTGATGAAGTAACAAGAGTCGTATGTGCATGCCATGCCACCGTGGCAACCCGGCGAGTGACAATGCAAGCACTACAGTAGCTACCCGTAGACAGTAGCTAAAAATCGCCCATATCCAATACCAATCAGACCGACTCCTGCCAATCCGACAACCGCGCGGAGGTCTCAACTCTCAACCGATCCAAGAGATTCCCATCATCTTTGCCGCGAATGCGTATCTATCCGCGGCTTCGTCAATCTGCCACCCACAGAACGGAGCGATGCGGTTAGAAGGATTAGAAAATGGTGCGACGTGGGGAGAACAATAACGAGCATGGCACAGGCGCCTACGATTTTCTGCATGGAGCGGCCGCATCCGTGCCCGCTCTTGCGGTCGATCCGAGCGATGATGGGGTTCGTCTGGGGGCTGTCCTCCAAGCTCGTGCAGAGGACGTGCTGCATCGTCTGCCAAATGACACATCAAGCGAGCCAAGTGTCGATGAGAAACACGGCGAGTTCTTCCCTCCCGGCTCAGCTTAGAAGAAGGCACAAAAGGTAAGGAACACAAGGAACGTACTGCTAGGAATTTCAGTGTGTGCGACGGCACGACACGGTCGTCGTGGTCCGCCGTCAGCAGCATGGTGGAAGGGTACTGGCGGCGGTCGCCGGCAGCCGCAGCGCCTTTCTCCCACGGGCGCCTTACGTTGTGGAGGGGGGAGTACCTGCATGGTCATCGGCAGCTATGAGGAGCGTGGAAACAAAACAATAGAAGCAAGCAAGCGACAGTCTTTGGCTCTCGGGTTAAATTTCCTAACTTTCTTTCAGGCTCAAAAACTACTGATGGACAATGGCTCACAAAGAAGAAAACCCCTCATCGTTCGGAGAAATAATCAGTGACATACTTGATAAGCCAGTGGAATTCTTCCTCATTCACCGAGCAACCGAAATCACAAGTCCATGCGCGACCTGGATGCAAATGTTGTCTAGTACATTCATGAGACGGCACATTTTCAGTGCAACTAACAAGCTGTGACTGTCAGGAAGAGAGGTAAAACCTATGGTAAACTTGTGGAATCGAAGCATGTCCATGACACCCACATGAGCCAGAGCACAACCAAAAAGATCAGGGCGCTGCAACCACAATATTTTTTGCTCACTTTTCTGCAGTAAACAAGGAACTGAAACCTGTGTGACACAAAGACTTACCTGATTCATGCAGGCAGCTACTAGAAGGCCCCCATTGCTTCCACCTTCAATGCACAGCCTCCTTGGGTTTGTGTAACCGGCAGAAATGAGGAACTCACCAGCCGCAATGAAATCATCGAAGCAGTTCTGCTTGTTTGCAAGTGATCCGGCTCTGTGCCATTCTTCTCCGTACTCTCCACCACCCCTGATGTTCGCGATGCACGATACGAATCCTAAATTCTGCATGAGAACAATACGAGTGACGCTGAAATGTGGTGTCATGCTCATGCCAAACCCACCGTAACCGTAGAGCAAAGTTGGATGTGAGCCATCAAGGTTGATGTTTTTCTTGGATACAATGAACATGGGTATCTTGGTTCCATCCTTGCTTGGGTAAAACACCTGAAAAAACAAGCCAGGTTAACTAGATTAGAAGTAGAAACAACAATGTATGCGACTTTGAAAATACAATGCACATGGTTCAGGTCTGAAGCTAAAAGTTTTTGAGAATTTACCTGTTTTGCTTGAAAATCCGTACGATCAAAGCCAGGAACTGAAATTTCTCGGTATATGTTCATCTCAGGAATGTCAGTGCTTACATCACACCTATAGATGGTTCCCGGAGTAAGGAAGCTAGCAAATTCGATGAACACTTCGGAATCGACACGTCTACCAGAAATACCGTTGACACTGCCTATGCCAATGGGTATGTCATGGAGCAACTCCCCAGTAATCAAGCTCCTCATCTGCAATACATATTTGACATCTGACAAGTAGTTCACCAAAAGCTTGTTCCCATGGACAGCACAGGCCGATTCTAGCACAGCCTTCTCATCTTCAGGTAGAACATCAACCCAAGATTGTGGCTCATTGATGTCGACCCTCGACAATTTATACCTTGGAGCATCTTTGTTAGTTAGAAATGTGAATTCAGTATCGTCATTGGCGATAAGTCCGTAGTATGCCTCAAAGTTATCCACAAGCTTCACAAAAGGAAGCATGTCATGGGTTCCCTTCATGCCTTGCAATCCACCAGGCAGAGCTGAAAGGTCACAGTAGTACAACTTGTTGATCGGCTCTGAAGTTTCTGAAACGGACAGAAGCACATACTGCAACAAGTGACAGGAGAAATCAGATTAGGAGCAGCTTCGCTTATGTCAATTCTAGCAATAAAATAAAATCGGTGCAAAAATTTGTACTAAGTTGAGGGCCTTGTATACCTTGCCATCCTCTGTAACTTCAGGGGTGTACATGTACTTGGGGTGCTCGTGATCTCTCCAGCATAACACGTCCTCTGACTGGTCAGTTCCAAGAAAATGGTAATACGCTTCGTGATTGAGATTAACACCAGTCTTGATTCCAGAATCCGATGCGCCATCATCTCTGCCGCTGCTCACCAACACCAACAATGCTTCGTGAAGTACTACTATTTCGTCAAACTACTGGGGTACTACTACTATTGACACTTACTTCGGAGATGGAAAACGCGAGTAGAAGAACCCCTTCCCGTCTCGAGTCCACGCGATGCGCGAGAATTTCACCTGAATTGTACAGTTTATTACAAGCATACATACAGTTTAGATTAATCAAGTGAAAGTGTGAAACTGTCCGTATGTTACGTGCACAGCGGAGAGGTCTTGTGAGCTCACCCGGGATAGCCTATCGTGCAGGAGCTGCTTGTCGCGCACACTCATCACCCTGATGGTGATCCAGTCGCTGCCGCTCGCGCTGGTGCCGTAAGCCAGGTGCTCGCCGTCGTCGCTGACGCCGATCATGGAGAGCGACACCGTGGCGTCCTCGCTGAACGTGTTGGGATCCAGCAACACATCATGCTCGCCACTCAGCCCACGCTGCAAAGACGCAGTTATGCAACAATAATTCAGAAGTGCCGTCATTTCTCGGGGCAATGACGTTGCGTGCAGCATGAATGTTTGGACGCGTTTGAGATACCTGGACGTAGAGGGTGCTGTGGGGCTGGAGGCCGGGGTTGTGGAAGTAGAAGTAGCTGCCCGCGCGCTTGAACGGCGCGCGGAAACGCGGGTGGTCGAAGAGCGCGGCGAGCTGCCCGCGCAGGCGGCCGCGGTGGTCGCAGGTGGAGAGCACGGCGTCGGCCACCACCGCCTGCGCGTCCACGAACTCCTGCACCTCCTTGGAGTCCAGCTCCTCCATCCTTCAGCAACCAGAAACATCAATTACAGTGCAACACAACGTGCAAGTACTACAAGAAAAAAAACGCTTGCTTTGTTCTCGACTCGACCAACTGAAAATGAATGGACGAATCACGTACGTACTGCTAAGAGACGGATCACGTACGTACTCCTTAGAGTTTTTCAAACTTCAACTCTGCTTCAATTTACAGTTGATCTAGGTGCCGCTTGATTAGATTAAAATAAGATAATTTATAACTAAAATTATACTGTAACTGATTAAAATTACATTATAACTAATGATACCTTATTTAATATAATTAAATTTTAAAAATAGAAAAAACATATTAGCATATTAGGGGCAACGCAAACAAATACAAAAAACTACAAAAAAAACTAAAAAATGCTAAAAAATCAAAAACACAAAATTTAAAATAGTAAAAAATAAACTAAAAAGTCAGAAGCCCAAATCGACTGGGCGGCCCCTAAACCTATCTGGTTATACGCAGGCGATGTTCATTAGCAGAGACGCCCATTCAATCTGGAATCGGTTGTTCTGTCGATCTGTGAGCGGTCTGATTTAGGACAGGTGGCCTGGATTGAGGGCACGTTCGCCGGTTTTTGGTAGTACTACTGCAGAGAATTCAGAGGATCACGTGGCATACAGATAGAGGGGCGCATGCGTGCCACAGCACAGTGAGTGAACGAATCAGTGATCCTCTTCAGACGTCGTCCATTATTTAGCAAGTATTTTTACTGTTGTGTTGTGCCTAAGCGATTGCATCTTATGTAGCAAGAACTGTACTTGTGTGCTAAAATGCTAACCGAGTGACTGTTTTCTTGTCCTAAAACAGTACTTCTTTTCCTAAAAAGGAACTATATGTTGTGTTCACCTTAACTGAAAACTTAAATCGTTTTGGATTTGAATGTACAAATACTGTTCCTCTCCGGTCTACACGTATCACGTCGGGCAAAGTTCATAAACGCATAACGGAAGAAGTAGCATTATTGTGGCCTGTAGGAAGGCAGAGGCGCAAACAAGCATGTAGAGTGCTTTTCAAAAAGAGAAACAGCTAATAGCAGAGGAACGGAAACAGGTGAATAACACATATACGATCATACGAAGACTCACCATCTGTAGGGGTCCGGCACAAGAACTCCATGGTAGTCGTCAACAATGTCGCCGTCGTGGCGAGCCAGAGGGTACCGGAGCGGCGGCAAGGGCTCGTCGGCGGCGGCGAGGGAGCCCATGGCGATTGGTGAAGCAATGCAACGGCCTAGTAGTATTTATAGCGCCCTCACAAGCGGAAGCACAAAGAAAGTCACGCGATGACAGCAAATGCAGGATACATCTATATGGAGTGCAGGATGTGATCACGTGGTGATCATTTTTCTTTCTCTGTACATACAGAAGTTAGGCAGTTTGCTATATTAAACATTTCTATAGGACAGATAAAGTTCCATGCTAAGTTATTCGACATCTTTACTCTGTACCTGTACGAGTCTGTGGGCAGGAAAAATGGGTTTGATTTGTACTCGTCGAAAAAAGATATATAATTGTTCGACCGTACAGCGAGGAGCCGAGGAGGGCGAGACCACCACGTACGCTTGAGAGAAACGAGGATGTCGCCATGGAGATGTAAGAATGTTGCCATGCACAGGATTTGTCGCTGTCACGCGCTGCATGTAGCACTAAAAAATAATAATTATAATAAATAAATAAATAAAAATATAATATAATCTAAACATGGCCTTAAGAAGGGGGACATCTCTACTTTTTTCATTGTGGTGTTTTTTTCCAGATTCCAATCTACATATCT
This sequence comes from Dendrocalamus sinicus, assembly GCA_036346575.1. Lineage (NCBI taxonomy): Eukaryota > Viridiplantae > Streptophyta > Magnoliopsida > Poales > Poaceae > Dendrocalamus > Dendrocalamus sinicus. The sequence continues at coordinate 9,848,384 of CM070650.1, forward strand.
CTCCCGTCCGTGCGTCTGCATGGGAGTGCCGGCGGCCGGAAGCTACGGCGCAGCAGCGGTGCCTGCACGCGCACATGGAGGCCATGGCGCGGCGGCAGCGGTGGTGACCGGGGCAGAGGCATGGCCAAACGGTAGTTCACGCAACCAAACGGCTATTTCCTTTCCAGTTCAATTATCTCATGTCGTTCCTTTATCAAATTCATCATATCTGATCGGTTGTCTACCTTACCACCCTGTAAGTTCTCACGCAGTTGTTGAGGGAGCAGCTGGGCAGTTGTGCATCTCGGACGCATCATGCAGCGTGTTCGTCGAGCGTGCTCAAGGCAAGTACCTCGCGGCCGTAACATGTTCTTTCGCACATTTATGTTTCATGATTACCTGTCGCCTTTAGCGTGGTTTCTGATCATTACATTATATTGATTACTTGTCGTATGTTGTTGTAGCATTAGTAGATTTTAATATGATGAGTTAGTTAGTATTAAACGCTTGTAATTGGTATAATGTTTAACCATAGAATTTATGTGTAGTTAGGGATTGAAATAAATGTTTAAATTGTAGATAGGGTAGTGAATAAGCATGTTCACACTTAAGGTTAACCACTAGTAACCTTTTAACACTGGGCGGCCATTTATATGTTGTTTTTGTGAATCTTTAATTGTTCATTATTAATTGTGAGCCTTAGCGGATTTAGCTACAGTACATTAATCTGACTAATAATCACTTATCATATAATAAAATTGTATGATTGACAACCCTTATGTGACTCTAGTTGGTATCCTCTCTGCAGGTTGTATTTCATTATCATCGGATCTTGTTCTCTATCGCTTTGTATCACCAATTCTGTCTCTCCAGTTCTAACTGTATCAAACCATTATTCTCATAACTTTACCTCAATTCACACTCGACTTTCTAATTACATTATGGATAATTCACTAAATAAAGAACTGATGATTACCTGGCCTGGGACTACCCACATATAGGGGAGATTTCCACCCAACCTGGTAACGTACGGAGGACCGTACATTCTTGTTATACAGGATATTACACCCCGTCGACGGTTATACAGTTGAGAACAAGCATGCACCTGGCTATTCTCGTATAACCAAGTGTGTGGGATGAGGTCGCCGGTGCCTTTGATATAACTTGCTATAATTTGTCACATAATAATTATCTTTAATTACACAGTCTCTATGATATCTGTCTCCCATCTATGTTAGTATTTCCGGTATCATATATTCGTTACCTTTATTCTGTATCTATTGCTTTCTTATGATGCTTGTCCCTTATTTTACTTGGTTGCATTACCTGTCTTTACTCTTTGTGTTACGACCGTTGTTGGGTACTTCCTGAGATTTCCAAATCTCACGCTTGCTTGCTTCCTTCTCAGGTAAAAGGCCAGTGGATTGATAGCAACATGCATGGGTGGGAGCACTCGAGTTTCAGCACTGTGGCTTACCACTACTTTTGCCATTTATTTTATTTGTTATTTGATTAGAAGTGGACCAGTCTCATATTTCAAACACTTATTTCACTTTCCGTTGATTATTTTAATAAAGTACCTTGAAGGTTTAAATTTGTGTATGATTTCTACTGTTGTCTTTTATTATTTCTTTTTATTTTTGACGATAATGTTCTATAATAGTATCTCAGCTTGGCTGTATATAAGATACTATCCTAGTTTAGCTGTATGTGAGGTGCTACACTACAAGTCAGGCAGGGCCTTGCTGGGATGGGAATCCGATTACTAATTTTGTTACGTACTTCGGCCTTTGGCGTCAGACATTTTACTGTCAAGATTCTTCCTGGTGGTGGACTAGTGGAGTATCTCTCTCTCTCTCTCTGGCTTGATTTATCTGGGGCCTTGCGTTGTGCAGAATCTCTCTTAGGGTTAGAGCGAGGAAGGCGACAGATTGCGCACAATCCCCATCGTTTTTGTTCAGTTCCCGACTTCCAGTACTCGACCTGATGGGCCTCATAGGCCCTGGCCCAATATGTCTAGAAGGCCTTGTGAAAAAGATTATGTCCATAAGCTCAGAAGAGGTTCTAATCTGAACGACAGAAAGAATATCACGGATGGCGAGATCACGCCGAAGCGTGAACGGCATGATGGCCGGTGGCGCATGCATTGCTGCACTGCTCAGGCCTTGAAGTGGCGGATCCAGGAAAATTTTCTGGAGAGGCTGAAGTACCTTCAGCTCGACCTTAGCCCCTTCTACATTATACATACATGGCTAAAAATTTAGAGGGGGCTCCATGGAGACTCCAAGGGTCCGATAGCGATAGGGGGGCTCGAACCCCCGCCCTACCGCTGGATCCGCCCCTGGCCTTGATCACTACACACTGCTGCTCAGGCAAAAAAAAAAAAACCACACGCCGTCCAACTCTGGATTCATCTCGCCGGACTTACGCACGGACTCCGACATGTTCCTTTTGTAATTCAAAAGAGGTCTCTTTTAAACCGAGCGTCAATTCGCGATCAGTTGGAACTATCGTGTTTGTTACGATAAGATCTTTAAAACTAAACCTCACTTACATATATTTAGACTTAGTAATGATATTATATAACAAATAGGACAAAATGTCTCATTACAGTAGTTTGTGGACGATGTTTCGGCGTGTATATTTTGAATCAGCTATGGGGAATGGACTGGATGGAAGTTGGATGTTCCAATAGTTAAAATAAAATGTTTATATGTTCGATTTTGGTGTTCCAATAGTTCATCAACGTTGTTCCACATAGTATTAAGTTCTATAGGAGAATATGCCAATGCTCCACGCGTTTGGTTTTAATGTCCAATAGTTCATCAGCAATGTTCTAATAGTTTATTTGCATTGTTTCAATGGTAGGGTAAATGTGAACAAATTCAAACCTATCAGTGAAATAAATTTCAAATAAAAACAATCTCAAAATATAGACCAGTAGGATCTTGTTTTGAAGATTTCATCTTAAGAAACACAATTATTCAAATAGATCGTGAATCAATACTCAATTTAAAAAGATCAAACATTTTGAAATTTTAGATTAACTTTTGAGGGGAGTTGATACCATCAAATTTGTCTAGGGAAAGTAATGTTCAGCCTTGTGCCACCTGCTGCCATGCATGCTGTGTTAAGTGCTATCTTGACAACAAAGCAAATAGTAGCTAGTAATGGTTTATCGTGATATGAACTGACCGCTGAGCTCTGACCCTTGCCTTGTTTGATCTTGGCTGCGTTGGGATAGTTTTTGATCCCCATGCATGGTACCATCACGCTCCGCATGCAGCCATGCATGCTCGATCAGTACGATAAAGCAGAGCAAATTAGCATGCATGACCTAAGAGTTGAATTTATGTTTGCATAAACATAAATTCAACTCCGAGTAACGAGCATGAAATACTCAAACAAATTCTTGACAAAAACATGGCTACACTATACATTCAAGTGATGAATAATGTCTTATCAATCCATCGCTGGCCAAACTGCAGAAATGTCTAGGAATGAAAGAGCAGGGGATCGAGGGCACATGTGTAACGCCCCCACTTTTGGGAGCGGTACGGTTTACCCTCGCAGCTGCCCAGGATTGTTCAGCTGCGAGTACTGTAGCAGAATGTGCACCATTGCCAAAGCATGCTTAAGCATAAAACCAGACTTTATTACGAAAGTAAGGCTTATCAACTAAGTGTTATATAAAGGGGCATACAACCCAAAGATACATTACCAAAAGAACTTCCACAGCGGGCTCGAGTGTAGAATAAGCCCTAACACTCGGCGTCGTCTACATCGTGAGAGCTCGGCGTCGTCTTGAGACTTCTTCCTCCTCTTGACAAGCACTTTCTGTTAATGATTTTAGCAAGCCTGAGTACTCCGACCCCGTACTCAGCAAATCACATGGGTAAATCCTGATTTACTATATGCAAGGTTATTCAAGGATGGGAGTATATTGGTTTTATTATATTGGGTGGATGCAGTTTTATTTGTAATCACATAAAACTTAAAACATTTGCTCCTTAAGATCAGGGGTTTTCATTAACAGAATCAGTTCATCACTTATCACATTAAATCAGCTCAAACCCTACTTATGCCTCATTGTTGGAATCACCCAATTAACACAGCTTCATTAACCGGAAGCACGGCGTATTCGAATACCATTTATTACACTCTGCAGAGTTGCTCAACTTTACCCACACGATCCCTTAACTCCCGCTAAAGAGTTAAGAAAGCCAGGTCGGTTCACTGCCGTTCTTTATATAGACTCTACCCGATAGTATCACTCAGTCACGGCTACAATTGCGCACCTACTCTTCCCTAGCCGCTTGTGAGTGAATACTACCGTTGTTAGGTACCCGCAGCATACCTAACTCCCCGTCTACCGTCAACACAGCCTGTAGAGTTTCAATTGAATGGAGCAGCTACTAGACCAGTGTTGACAAGTCAACTCCTGTGGCCTGAGCGTTGACTATGTCTTTTACTTGGCATAAGGTTCTCGTCCTTATATTTTCCACCTGAGGCATCCAACCACATCTCCCTCTGTGCCCACTGGCACTACCACCACCCATCCATACCAGCCTCTCACTCGGGCAAGGTCGTGGCGTAGATCACCGCGTGATTTCCCACAGTACACCCTTCCCAGTCTCAATTCCTCTAAGGTAAAGTCGTGGCGTAGATCACCGCGTGATTTCCCACAGTACACCTTTACCTTAGTATCAATTCCTCTAAGGTAAAGTCGTGGCGTAGATCACCGCGTGATTTCCCACAGTACACCTTTACCTTAGTATCAGTTTTCAAATCCTACCGGCCCGCGGCCAATACCTTAGTAGTACAAAGTTGTTGTATGAAACGATCATGGTTACTCTGATATCATATACTATTTCTTACTAAGGTTGTCAAGGTGAATATGGCCATCAAGGTAAACAGGGCTATTTATCAGTGGTAGGATTATCTAGATAGCATGCCATTCTAAACATTTGTTTTAAACAATTATCAGTTCGCAATTATCAATAATGAAAATCCATTAAATAATGTAATTTAATGGGATTCAACATGATCAAAAACATGTGACTTGCCTTGCGAGTTTATGATTTTGACTATTTTTGTATTCTTCAACTTCTTGATCTTGATCTTGGTCCGATGCTTCGTCTTCTTGAATCAGCTGATCCTCGACGTCACGTGCTAGCGTAAAACAAGGAAAATCAATTTAATTCCACGCTCGACGGAAATGAGCTAGGAATAATGAAATGGAAATAACAAAATAAATTCAATAAAATTCAAATAAAATAGGTTTGGGATTTTTGGAGGCTTGGTATGAATATTTGGAGCTAAGAAATGGATTGGCGGGCTCGAAACGGATCCGGGGAGTATAAACATCAATTTTTGGACTTTGGGTCGGTCACTATTCCTTTGGCTCGGTCGGTACTGTTCCTCGGGCTCGGCTAGCAGGTTCGGTGCGATCAACTCGGGCTGGCCCGGTCGGTTGCATCAGTGCGGGCGGAGCCGCTCGGTTCAACCGAAGTCGGCTCGCTCGGTCGTCTTCCTCCCCCAGACCGCACGCGCGCAGAGGAGCAGGGGAGGCGGGCGGTGGCTGCCGGCGGCGGTAGGACGGACGGCGATGGCGGGTGAGTGCATGGGTGGACTCAGCGTGACACAGGGATTCCATTTTTGGTGCTCGCGGGTCCGGTGGTGGCGGCAATCGCCGGCGGCGAGGTCACTTTATCCGCGGCCATTTTCGAAACTGTAAGCTCCTGGGGGAGGCTCTAGGCAATTGGTTTGGCCTTAGAGCATCCTTGGGAGGCGGGGAAGCTCGAGGAAGAGGCGGCCGAAGCTGGGGAAGCACGGGTGAGGCTAGCCACGGCGAAGGCTTGCGGCGGTAAGGGAGCTCTCGGCGCCGGAGAAGAGCGGTGCTCGGGAGGCTTAGGCGGCGGCTTGGGAAGGTTTCTAGGAGCTCGGGATGCTACCAACGGAAGGAATTGGAACGGTTGGCCGGAGGTCGACATTGAGTTAGGGTTCATGCTTGGGAATTCCTTCAATTCACGGAGATGGAGGGGCGAGGAACGAATTAGGTGGGTGGGGAGCTTCACTGGTGTGCTAGGAGGAGGTCGGAGGGGTCATTGGCTTTTATAGAGGCCCGAGGGCGGTTGGCACCGAGTGGCCATGGCGGTGCTTGCGCTCGGAGCGGGAGGGCCGAAGGGAGCAGTGGGGGGCGGCGGCGGGAGCTGTCCCGAAGGGCAAGGTGGTGGAGCTAGTGAGGTGGCGGGGAGAAGAAGACGCGAGAGCTAGCTCGGTGGCGGAGAAATATCGGGGCGGCGAAAATTTTGGACGGCGCATGATGTGGCAAAACGGTGGAGAGAGGAAATTGCTTCAAGATTCGTGCGCGAATTTGGGTGTAGATTGGTGAGAATTAGGCTCTAGTTTGAGATTTTTCAATAGAATTTGGAAATTCAACTCAATTTCAAATTTTTGAAAAATTTGGGTCGTTTCAAACTACCCCCCTTAAAAAGAATCTCGTCCTCGAGATTCGGAGAAGAGGTTTTAGGAAATTTTCTTTTCGCTGCAATTCCAACCATTTCCTTTGTGAGGGCTGTTAAAATATACCTTGGATGGTATTGGTAACTCCTGTCGTTTCATTGCCTACACCATGACTTATTGTTGCTTGAGTCAGTCTTGATCTGTCTTTTCTTCTTAGCAGACCAAATTTTGCTTTAGCGGTTGGGGGTGCGGTTAGTTGAGTCTGAGTTTTGACTTGGACTTTTGCCACTTCAGAAGGCAAGTGTTTCTTAGGACAGTTGTCTCTGAAGTGTTCTGGTTGCCCACAATGGAAACAACTATTCTTCCGAGGGCAATTATTCTGATAGTGGTTTCCCCCACATCTATAACACTTGAGTACTTGAGGCTGGAACCTACTGCCCTGTTGAGGAGTATTGATTGGGCGTCTCGGCATCAGCATTACTTGACGATTAGTGGTGGACTGCCAGTTTTGAGGGGGTGTCCAGGTGTTTGCCCTTTGTGCCTTGGAGGATGGTGTAAATGGATTCTGTATGGCCCTTCTCTTCCTAGATTCTTCCATCTGTCCTCTTGCCTCTTCGGAGTTGATCAAACAATCTATCATGTCTGGCAGATCCGTGAAGCGAATACCAGATATATGATACTTCAAGGAATCCTGTAAACCTGCCCTGAATCCTTCCATTTTCTTGTTTTCATTCTTGACATTGTCTGGGGCATATCGAGCAAGATGGTTGAATTGGTGAAGATATTCCATCACTGTTCGTCTTCCTTGCTTGAGTGTGAGAAATTCTTGTCGTTTTACTTCTACAATCCCAGTGGGAACATGGGTTTGGTGAAACGATTCTTTAAATTCCTCCCAGGATATTTCTCGGTTTCCACGCATGGTTTGATAGTTCATCCACCATGTAGCAGCTGGTCCTTGCAATTGGTGTGAGGCATACAAAGTTTTCTCTTTATCCGTACACTGTACAGTATTTAACCTTCTTTCGACGTCTCTGATCCAGTCATCTGCTTCTATTGGGTCTGGAGAAGACAAGAAAACTGGAGGTTTTGTCTTTCGAAAATCTGACCACTTGGATGTGATTTGTGTTCCTTCTTGGTTGGTAGTAAATTCTGATGTACTTCTTGTCATTGCCATTTGTTTCAAAACTCGTGCTTGTTGTTCCATTATCTTCGTCTGAATGAGCTCAGCTTGGAGTCGATTTTGTTCCATCCTTGCTAGAATGTCAGTCAACTTGATCTGTGGGTTATAAGTATGTTGTGTTTCTGCGGCGCCACTCTGATTAGCTTCTTCTACTTGTGGGCTACCTCGACCATGAGGTTCATTTTCTGCCATCCTAACCACTGGAGCTTTAGAGTTGGTTCTGCGACGATTTTTCATAACATCAGACAGGCGAGTAAGGGTTCAGAATCTAGAAGGAGAGTAGATTGAACAAGATGAGCTAAGACGAATTGAGGGAGACAAGATTTTGAGCAAGGTAGGATATTAGATATTATGTGTAACCAATTTACGGGATAGAAACCAACATAGTTTTTACTCACCTTTTACAAGCTGAACACATACCATACATACAAGGTATGTATTACAACTCGTATTACACACAAAAGAACTTCTACAAAGGGTCAATTCTGTTTTAACGTAATCTACATAACTACACAACGTCTACCTTGAAATCAGAGAAGGATAGATGTAAATCCTTTTTCGAAAACAATTTTAAACCAAATAACATTCTAGGATAGACGAGAGAGTGTTTAGCAAGGAGAAGGCAGTAGTAATACTTTTCTTTTTTTTTAATGCAAATTCTTTTGATATTTTTGAATTAAAATTTTGTAAACATTCCTAGTATCACTTAGGGTTTATCCTCCAGTCAAGCATAGCTCTGATACCATTCTGTAACGCCCCCACTTTTGGGAGCGGTACGGTTTACCCTCGCATGTTGCCGAGATTGTTCAAATTGCGAGCATCAGAGAATGTGCACCATTGCCAAAGCATGCTTAAGCATAAAACCAGACTTTATTACGAAAGTAAGGCTTATCAACTAAGTGTTATATAAAGGGGCATACAACCCAAAGATACATTACCAAAAGAACTTCACAGCAGCAGCTCGAGTGTAGAATAAGCCCTAACACTCGGCGTCGTCTACATCGAGAGCTCGACGTCGTCTTGAGAGACTTCTTCCTCCTCTTGACAAGCACTTTACATTAATGATTTTAGCAAGCCCGAGTACTCAGGCCCGTACTCGAAGAAATCACATGGGTAAATCTGATTTACTATATGCAAGGTTATTCAAGGATGGGAGTATATTGGTTTTATTATATTGGGTGGATGCGCTTTTATTTGTAATCACATAAAACTTAAAACATTTGCTCCTTAAGATCGGGGTTTTCATTAATGAATCAGTTCATCACTTATCACATTAAATCAGCTCAAACCCTACTTATGCCTCATTGTTGGAATCACCCAATTAACATGACTTCATTAACCGGAAGCACGGCGTATTCGAATACCATTTATTACACTCTGCAGAGTTGCTCAACTTTACCCACACGATCCCTTAACTCCCGCTAAAGAGTTAAGAAAGCCGAGTCGGTTCATCGCGCCGTTCTTTATATAGACTCTACCCGATAGTATCACTCGATCCACGGCTACAATTGCGCACCTACTCTTCCCTAGCCGCTTGTGAGTGAATACTACCGTTGTTAGGTACCCGCAGCATACCTAACTCCCCGTCTACCGTCAACACAGCCTGTAGAGTTTCAATTGAATGGAGCAGCTACTAGACCAGTGTTGACAAGTCAACTCCTGTGGCCTGAGCGTTGACTATGTCTTTTACTTGGCATAAGGTTCTCGTCCTTATATTTTCCACCTGAGGCATCCAACCACATCTCCCTCTGTGCCCACTGGCACTACCACCACCCATCCATACCAGCCTCTCACTCGGGCAAGGTCGTGGCGTAGATCACCGCGTGATTTCCCACAGTACACCCTTCCCAGTCTCAATTCCTCTAAGGTAAAGTCGTGGCGTAGATCACGCGTGATTTCCACAATACACCTTTACCTTAGTATCAGTTTTCAAATCCTACCGGCCCGCGACCAATACCTTAGTAGTACAAAGTTGTTGTATGAAACGATCATGGTTACTCTGATATCATATACTATTTCTTACTAAGGTTGTCAAGGTGAATATGGCCATCAAGGTAAACAGGGCTATTTATCGGTGGTAGGATTATCTAGATAGCATGCCATTCTAAACATTTGTTTTAAACAATTATCGATTCGCAATTATCAATAATGAAAATCCATTAAATAATGTAATTTAATGGGATTCAACATGATCAAAAACATGTGACTTGCCTTGCGAGTTTATGATTTTGACTATTTTTGTATTCTTCAACTTCTTGATCTTGATCTTGGTCCGATGCTTCGTCTTCTTGAATCGGTGATCCTCGGCGTCACGTGCTAGCGTAAAACAAGGAAAATCAATTTAATTCCACGCTCGACGGAAATGAGCTAGGAATAATGAAATGGAAATAACAAAATAAATTCAATAAAATTCAAATAAAATAGGTTTGGGATTTTGGAGGCTTGGTATGAATATTTGGAGCTAAGAAATGGATTGGCGGGCTCAAACGGATCCGGGAGTATAAACATCAATTTTTGGACTTTGGGTGGTCACTATTCCTTTGGCTCGGTCGATGCGTTCCTCGGGCTCGGCTAGCGAGTTCGGTGCGATCAACTCGGGCTGGCCGATCGGTTGCATCAGTGCGGCGAGTCGCTCAGTTCAACCGAAGTCTACTGCTCGATCGTCTTCCTCCCCAGACCGCGCGCAGCAGAGGAGCAGAGAGGCGGGCGGTGGTGCCGCGGCGGTAGGACGGACGGCGATGGCGGGTGAGTGCATGGGTGGACTCGGCGTGACACGAGATTCCATTTTGGTGCTCGCGGTCCGGTGGTGGCGGCAATCGCCGGCGGCGAGGTCACTTTATCCGCGGCCATTTTCGAAACTGTAAGCTCCTGGGGGAGGCTCTAGGCAATTGGTTTGGCCTTAGAGCATCCTTGGGAGGCGGGGAAGCTCGAGGAAGAGGCGGCCGGCCGGGAAGCACGGTGAGGCTAGCCACGGCGAAGGCTTGCGGCGGTAAGGGAGCTCTCGGCGCCGGAGAAGAGCGGTGCTCGGGAGGCTTAGGCGGCGGCTTGGGAAGGTTTCTAGGAGCTCAGGGATGCTACCAACGGAAGGAATTGGAGCGAAGTTGGCGGAGGTCGACATTGAGTTAGGGTTCATGCTTGGGAATTCCTTCAATTCACGGAGATGGAGGGGCGAGGAACGAATTAGGTGGGTGGGGAGCTTCACCGGTGTGCTAGGAGGAGGTCGGAGGGTCATTGGCTTTATAGAGGCCGAGGCGGTTGGCACCGAGTGGCCATGGCGGCGGCTTGCGCTCGGGAGCGGGAGGGCCGAAGGAGCAGTGGAGGGGGCGGTGGCGGGAGCTGTCCCGAAGGGCAAGGTGGTGGAGCTAGTGAGGTGGCGGGGAGAAGAAGACGCGAGAGCTAGCTCGGTGGCGGAGAAATATCGGGGCGGCGAAAATTTTGGACGCGCGCGATGGCAAAACGGTGGAGAGAGGAAATTGCTTCAAGATTCGTGCGCGAATTTGGGTGTAGATTGGTGAGAATTAGGCTCTAGTTTGAGATTTTTCAATAGAATTTGGAAATTCAACTCAATTTCAAATTTTTGAAAAATTTGGGTCGTTTCAACATGCACGCATGCAATGCAAATAAGTAAAACACCACCCAAACAAACTTGGTCTCTCACGAGGCAAATACAAGCAAAAGGTACACGAATATACATGCATGAATCATGATGCATACACATGCATGAATGGGCACCGGAATCACGAAGCGCAGGGAATTTATATCGGCATACATCTTTCCGGGAATTTGGATCCATACACGCATGTGCATCGGAATCAAATTATCGATCTAAGGCGGCGAGGTAATGGAAGTCTGGAACAAACGGGAGAGGTGAGGGGGAAGAGAGAACAATGACCAATTAGCAGAAGGCCATGCTACTACATGCTCTTATAAGCTGAGATGAGGATGTATGGAAGCTACAAGTACGTACGGCTCCAAGAACTGGGCTGCAGAGAACTAATCAGGTACGAAAGCAAACGTCTGTCTTATCAGAGATTCAGAGACTTGGTTTCAAGTAAGAACTGTAAAATATTAAGAAAAGGTCGATCACAGAAGGAAGGAAATGATGTGTCAAGTACCGAACCGTCTAGATCAGAGGGCCTGCTCTCAGGCACGCAGCTAGCGAGTAGCGACTGGCGACTGCAAAGACGCTAAAACAAAATGGAAGAACACTCAAGAACGGGCAGCAGAGCTAGCTAGAGTTTCACGGAGGGATTTGGTACTTTGATCCATCTGCGATGATACTTCCATTGATACATGCCATCTGGTCTTCACCAAGGGAGGCCTACAGAGCTCCATTGGCAGTATGCCCAACTCCAGTATACAGTATACACTCGGAAAGGGTCGAAGATGTATGCATATATCTCGATCAAAAAAACTGCAAGGAGGTGGGCAGAATGCCAAAGAACTAGGTAAGTAACCCTTTGGCAAGCCAACATGGTTACTTCTGGAGAGAGAGGGCTAGCTGTGGCTTGTTAGGATTGCAGGCATTGGGGGACGACGGTTTGGGACAGGAATGTGCTTTCCATGAAGTATGTGTGGCTTGTGGGATATAAGAGGGATTTGGTTCTAAGTTCAAACTGTGCGTGCTGTCTACTAGATCTTTTACTTGTTCTCCGTTCACAAATGAAAAATTGTGCTAATACTTCATCATCTGTTACCTAATATATTCAGACGCTCTCTCTCTCTCCTCTCTCTCTCTCTCTCTCTGAGATGCATATTCAGACGTTGTAGTACCCTGAGCATGGCAAAACTGGCTGACCGGATGGTCCTGCTCGGCCTAATGTTAGGGCCAGGCAGAAGGCCCAGTGGTGACCTAACCAATTAGGTAGCTTCAAGCCCAGACTTAACTGGATTGGTCTCAATTCTCACAAACTAGCCTTCGCCTTGAACCTGTCTGGCTAGGCCTGACCAGGTTTCAGTTTCATGGCCCAACTCTCTGTGCCAAAGCTGCCACGTGGCCGCATATCTAGGCGTACGGGTGTGATCCAGCCTACTAGAATTCAAATCTCAGATTTTGGTGTTCACCGTTTCTACGAGTACACAGGAGTGCACGTTTGGTGTGAAAAACGCGTGCCTACACTCATAAGACCATGCGCCTCCAATAAATTTGAAGTATGTGCACAAAACACACGGGTGCGTGTGAGCGAGCGTGTGTGGTGTATGTCGTGCGCGCGCATTGTACTTGGAAAAAACTCTCCGTGCCGCACCCTTAACCTTGACCACGACTTCCACTTCGACTATGCTTCAACTTTGACCACGACCGTTCGACTACGGCATCAAATTTGACCACGGCATCGACACCGACCACGGCTCTTCGATCACGACCACAACCTCAACCTCGACCATAGCTTCGACGTTGCCCGCGTCAACTTCAATCACGACGTCGACTTCGACCAAAGCACCCTTCGACCACGGCCCTCCTTTGACTACGGCTGGTCCTCCTTCAACCATGGTTGGCCCTCCTTCAACCATGGCCGGCCCTCTTTCGACCACGGCCAGTCCTCCTTCGACCACGACCGGCCCTTCAACCACGTCCTGCCTTCGACTATGGCTGGCACTTCGACCACGACAGGTACTTACAGAGACTAATATTTCTCGCTTGATCAAATGCATTAAGCTACGTATTTTTGTTTGGCGCAATGCAGTGCGCTACCCTATCTACTTACATATAGGTTCTTATTTGTTACATGCAGGACCTTGTTTCTTTTAAAAAAAACCCTACTTTTCCCTGTAAATACGTACAGATCCTTGCTTTCGGTTTTGAGCATATAGACCTCTATGTCGCGGCAACTCTTTTACTTCGATATTCACATAGTAGCTAGCGTGGTGTGGCGCCGTGCTTTCGCATCTAGTAGTATTTGGAAGTTGGACCACACCTCCCTCTTTCGAAGTCGTTGTATATACAGCAATGGAGCGATATTTTTTTCTTCAATTTGGTCCTCATATGTTGTTTTTGTAAATCTAAGGTGAGTTCTTTTAGGATGTGGTATATGACTTTTGGCTTAAATTTTTAAATTATGACTATTCACAAGAGAGAGTACATAGAGAGATACTCGCGTGCGATTTTAGCCAATATAGATAAAATCTGGATAATGTCTTCTACAATCAACTTATAGATTCCATCTTGAAATTAAAAGACACTCTGTTTAAAAGCTAGTTACTGTAGAAAGCTAAGTCATAAGCCTAAAAGAAAGGAGCGATGGCCTCCTCTTTAAGCTCGGTAGCCACGACAAGCAATATGTGTCTCCTGCAGCGCTACCATAGCTCGGTAGGAGGGCACCAACATGGGAGACTGGTCGAGCGCGGCAAGACAGGTAGATGTGCAACAGGCAGCGGGCCCTACCAGCCTACAAAGCTACCCTAGCTTGGTAGGTGACGTGGGTCTTACTGTAGCACCCCAGCTTTGCAGGACGGGCGGGCCCTAAGAGCTCGATGGGACTGTGGGACTGAGGTCGACGAGAGTGTTAACAGTACCTGGCATGGCCAGTTGCTCCCTTTATCCTTTTTTTAATAACATATTATTGAAAATATTATAGTAATGGATTATACCTAGTCCGACATAATACTTCACAATAAAGATGTGAATTATATGGCTCGTATGATTTAGTTAGGTTGCCTCACTATTTGTAAGATATAAACGGCAATATACACAAGCTATCAATCTAAACTATAACTTAAAAAATATGTGTCTTCTAAAAAATCATACTTACGTAGTTACGTTGCCTAGTATGAAAAGATTGTCGTACTTGTCCGGCTCCTCCGGGATCTATTTTCATGCTCCGCCACTGCTAACGCACATGCGATGATACCATGCAACAATACGACAACATGAGTGTCGTGGTGGCCAGACGCTACCACAGGGAAGGCGCTGTAACCCAGCGAAGAAAGTAACAACGGTGCGGCGCCACCTGCAAGGCTTGATGGGAGAACAGGTGTGATAAGGGAATAGGTGCCTCCAGTCCAGCGCGGCAAACCTTTCGGCACCGTGCTGCAGCTCGAAGGTCCCGTCGGTCGGCCACCAGATCAGAAGCAGGCGAGTGGATACTTATCGTCATGTGCCGCTGCCAAGTCGTCTCGGCCGGCACACGGCCAAGGCACCGATTCCCCCAGCCGAAACCGGACTCCGCTCGCGTTCAAACGTCCAGTTTTGTGCACGAAAGCCCAAGACCGGCTCGGCCGACGTGGGCAGGCACCCACGGAATACGCCGTGCCAGTAGCAGAATCAGAATTTAGTTACATCCCGATCTAAATGGTAGAATGATCTACGCTATCTAAACTGAACAAAAAATGTTAACCAAACTGAACTGAATTTATCCAAATTATATATTAGATATTTTTCCATAATTTAAACTAAAGTCTACCCTACCGTGGTATAGATCCGCCCCTGGCCCCTGCGCCGTGCCAATCCCCAACCCCGCCGAATATTCTGCGGGATCCCGCGGTCCCATACCCCGGCACGCGTTCCCAACACCGCACCCCATCCTGACCGCCCATCGCTCGTCTCCATCCTAAACCAACTGCCCAGATCAACCACTCACCCGCCTGGGCCCACCGCGGTGCGGGCCTATTTAACTCCCACAAGACCCGGAAGTCCGGAACACGTACGCAAGCTGCAAATATCAGAACTCGGGAGCGGATTTCCTAACGTGGACCTACCTCTCACGGACGTGATGACCGATCAGGAGCTGGTACTGAAGAAGAAGCAGGCGATCGGCCTGCAGGGCCGTGACAAGTCCGGCCGGCCCATCGTCCGCATCGTCGGCAAGAACTTCCCTGGTAACCAAGAACTCACCGTATCTCTATTGTTGATGCATGTTTCGTTCGTATGTGTCGCCGTGTCGGGCTAGTGGAGATCGTAACTGAAGCGCTCGCCTGTTTCCGAGTCGCAGCTCGGACCCTGGGCAGGGAGGCGGAGACGGTGCTCAAGGGGCACGTGCAGAGGCGCGTGCTGCCGGCGCTCGGGGACGCGGAGTTCGTGGTCGTGTACATGCACTCGAGCGTGGACCGCGGCGATAACTTCCCCGGCGTCGCGGCGGTCCGGGCGGCGTACGAGTCCCTCCCGGTCGAGGTGAGGGGGAGGCTGCACGCCGTGTACTTCGTGCACCCCGGACTCCAGTCCCGGCTCTTCTTGGCCGCCTTTGGACGGTTCCTCTTCAGCTTAGGGTACCTGCGTTTCTGTACATTGATCCTTCTTGACCCTGCAATTAGTTGGCGCGAAATTTACGAGCGATTGGCTTGTTTGTTGAAGGTTGTATGCCAAGCTGAGGTACGTGAGCCGCTTGGAGTTCCTGTGGGCGCACATGCGGAAGGGGGAGCTGGATGTTCCTGAGTTGGTGCGCCGGCACGACGACGAGCTCGAGCACCGGCCGCTCATGGACTACGGCATCGAGGCGAATGAACGGTGTGGCATGTTCGACGCCGCGTCCATGGACACCACCGCTTCCCTGCATTCGCTGCGCTGCCTCTCCTAGTCGCCTGACGCGGCCACCGGCGTTGCTTGGTCTTGACTAGGTGCCGTTTCTGCAGCTGCTCTATTATGATAGGCCTTGTATTTGCGTACCTCAGTACCTGAAAAGTCTGGACGAATCGGTGTGTCAGTGGAAAATGACGAATATAATGATAAGATATGAGTTTGTCAAATTTTCTTCCAATACTAAACTCTGCCCAAGAAAAGATCAGGGTCGACTTGCAGCGCAGCTCATCGCTCCATTTCATCCCGCCACGTTCTTCCGGCTCAAAAACTGCAGTGCCTCCACGTTCGGCTGGTCGCCCCGAGAAATTTCGATATTTGACACTGAATACGTGCGCCTCTCAACTTTGAACCTCCAATTCGCACGCCTTTGAAAATTTAACTCTGTCACTGTGAATTCTTTTGATTCAAGGGATTCTCCTTATTTTCTCTCCTTTTCTATTTTTTATGCCACCGGAAATGACCGTAGTGCCCTCGGGCTGTTGAGCTCAAGCGCCCCTGTTCTTGATCCGCATGCCTGTGCCCGCTGCGCCAGGCGTGGGGATCCCTCGACACGCTCATCGGCGCATGTGTGACAGGGAGGGCGCACCGCCATCAAAGGCAGGCTAGCTTCTGCCTGTATCCCCTCCATTTGCACAGTCCATCCTAGGAGGAATATACCATTCATCGAGTGCTGCAAAAGTGCAAATCAAGAAACGGATGGAAACCACAATA
This sequence comes from Dendrocalamus sinicus, assembly GCA_036346575.1. Lineage (NCBI taxonomy): Eukaryota > Viridiplantae > Streptophyta > Magnoliopsida > Poales > Poaceae > Dendrocalamus > Dendrocalamus sinicus. Next base: position 9,865,231 of record CM070650.1, read on the forward strand.
GATTGCAATGGATGTGTGAGTGCATCACAATATATGTAGCTAGATCAGTTAGCAAGAAATTAATTGTGTGATGAGAGTGCATCACAATGGAGGAAGATCAAGGTGAAATATATAGCTAGCTAGGAAGCCATTAATATGACCTCAAATCTTCATTTCTTTACCAAGGATATGTATGGGATCATGAACAAACAGCAGCACCGATTAATTCATTTTCCCCTACTACTCCAACTGATCATTGCCATGTACGTACTAACCTAATTAATCAGAAAAAAAGGGACCGAAAAAAAGAGAAAGGAGGCAATGAACAACGAAAGAAGAAACAACGCATACCAAAACCAGAAAGCTGAGATATTGCGACGCGGAGACGATAACCAAATTAATAGACAAGGTTTGCGGGTCTACTATACTCAAGAGGTGCTTCGTGCGATCGCCACTCCCTCCGGCTTGAGCGTGGACGCGCCGCGACGCCACCGCTACCCCGTCCCGCCGCCCGGCCGCGGCGCGGCGGGACGAGCTTGGCGGCTCGGCGGTGGCGCGCGCGCGGCGCTGCGCTTCTTCTTCTCATACGGGATGCCACGAGCCTTGGCACGTGAGTCGCGCACCTCGCGAGGTAGATCCGGACGGCCGCGCGGCGGGGTTGGACTCGGGCGTGCGCCGCTCTCCTCGTAGGCTGCGCGAAGGCGGCCGATGAGCGTGTCGAGGGATCCCCACGCCTGGCGCAGCGGGCACGGGCATGCGGATCAAGAACAGGGGCGCTCGAGCTCAACAGTCCGAGGGCACTACGGTCATTTCCGGTGGCACAAAAAATAGAAAATTAGAGAAAATAAGGAGAATCCCTTAAATCAAAAGAATTCGTAGTGACAGGGTTAAATTTCCAAAGACGTGCGAATTGGGGGTTAAAAGTTGAGAGGCGCACGAATTCAGTGTCAAATATCGAAATTTCTCGGTCGCCCCTGTTGTATTTGAGAGGGGCATTTTGGAAATTTCTCAATTGAAAAAAAGAAGGGATGGAAACCTAAAGGCGGGCACACCAGTCGGTGACACGCGCAAAGAGATAAGGGTGAGGAGACTTTGTCTCCTCCCCGACTCGGTCCTTGGTGGCTGCGGAGCCATATCTCATCTCGTCTTCAAAAGGGGACACACAGCCTGACGGTAGGGGTATCTCTTTTCCAATCCCAATTGCTTCTCTTGAGTGGATCTCCTCTTTGTTCTTCGGTTGTCGGAGATGTGGTCTTCGGGCCATCTTCGATTGAGGCCTTGCTTTCGGTTTCCCGTGTGAACCCTAATCTGGGTTGAGGAACTCGGGATCTTGGAGGTCTACCCGAGGAAGAAGGAGGCGGCGCCGGCTCCCTGCTGTGTTGTGAATGCTCTCGGCCAGGGCATTCTCGTGATCTTGTGCGGCATCTCTGGACCTCGGCTTTTTTCTCTGGTTTTCGGCTGAGAGAAGAAGTGCGGCATTGTATCTCCGTGAATCATCTACCTGCTAGCGACAGTGGGCTGATAGATTTTCTGGGACAGCGATTTCATCGTGCCTTGCCCTATTGCTTGAGTTCTTCTTCTGTTTAATTGCTTCTGGAGAGTTTGGAGTATTGTCTGCTCAGTGAGTATATCTGATTCTTTGCAATTTACAGCAGTTAAATCTTGATCTGTAATTTTGTTCAAGTATTTGAGGGCTGCTGTGAATGTATGTGGGCGCAATCGTTTGCTCTGTGATGATAATATCGAAGACAGAAATTAATCTGATTAACTGAACTAGGATTGAGCTCATTTGGGTAGCATTATGCATTACTGTTGGTTGTGTTTATTTCGCAGAGGAGATTAGTTTACATACAATTGAATTATTTGTGATGCGAGAGATTTCTTATCCAATCTGTTTAGAGTAGATTCTTTCTGATCTGTTGATCTCTCGATCACATTAGATTTACTAATTGAAGGCTGGATACTACATGATATTTCATTGCTCGTGAACTTGTAAACCGAAATATACCTCTTCTTGCTTTCTGTTTATGCATGATTGTGACAGAGAAACATATTTGTGAGCTCAATTTCTAGTCTCTAGTTATTAGATTATTAATGATAGCATGAGAAGGCCAAGATTTTCAGTCTTGTGCAACTCTGTTCTGAGAGCACTAATAAAACGATTAATTTGTTATATGCTAGATTTAATTGTTTTATGGTTCTTAGGACTATTCTGCACATTATTATTTTCTGCAGTAGTGATACTATATTCTTTGAATATATATATGAATATGAATGGCAAGATAGAATTTCATGTTTATATGCAATTTATGTCATTCTTATTATGCTGGGAATATGTCTTTTGTGTTATTGTTTTGGATGGAATTAAATGTGAAAATATGCTTATACCGCAATATTTACAACAATTCGCCCCACCATCTGTCCATCTCTGGTTCTCTGCCATCACCAGACAATTAACCACATGAACATGGGAGTGTTTAGGCATCATTTGGATATTTGCTTCCTAATTATCATTCAAATTTATGACCCTTTTAGAGATCAATGGCCCCTTGTTTTTGAAGGGAGAAGATTTTTTTTTCAAAGAGGGAGGAGATATAATTCAAAGTTGAGAATTCATGGCCATTAAATCTTTAATTCAACAGTCCTAAATCAAAATGATAGTTAGAAACAAAATATCCGGATGATGTTTAAAAAACCCCATAAACATAGCCAGAAGCAACCTCCTTTGTTGCCTCCGCACGAGCCGTCGAGCGCAAGCCCAAAGAACGCCCTGATGGCAGTGGTGAGGACGAGGCAATAGGGCCTTCTTGGTGGTGATCGGTTCGGCTGAAAAGCTCATGGCTTATGACTGAAAATACTGTTGCTGGCTGAAAAAAGCATTGTAGCCGACAGAGGCTTATTTAGCATAATTAAATTTTAAAAAATTTTAAAATAAAAAATATGTTAGCCTATTACGTATAATACAAATAAATACAGGAAAAAAAAGAACCGGCAAAAAAGCTCAACAAAAAGCCAAAAGTTCAGAAAAAGACGAAACTTATGAATAGTGAAAAATAAGTCAGAAGCCAGAAGCTGAAGCCGAAGCCGAGTTGATCAGGGCCTAGGCGCCACATGAGCGTGCTGCGCCGCGCGGTTTAGTCACAGCACGAACGCTGCGCAGCTCAAGATGCCTACGCCGCGCCGGTGGATGCGTGGGATGAACCGTGCCTTCGCCCGATCCTCCCCCCGGGTGCGGCCTGACGGCCGTGGCTGACGGCGCCAGGGTCGTCGAACCGGGGCTTCAAACGGTTACTACCGCGATGGCCGTGCAGGTCGATGAAGAAGAAGGCGGCCGAGCTGTTGATCGTGAGTTCTCGAGAGAGCAAGTCGCGGCCGCCACCATCCAGGCCTGCTTCCGCTGCCACCTGGTACGCACGTTGCCTTGTCGCTCTGCTCTTGTCGGCTTAAAAACTTTAGGCGTCTCTCCAATGATATTCAGAATTGTCAAAGATTTAGTCGTTGATCTTATGAAGTAAAAGAGGTAAGACTATAATCTAGGCTACACAGAGAGAAACCGAATGTATTATTTATGGGGTGCTCATTGATCACGAAGAATAATGAGCATAAATGAACTATGGATTAGATGATTGATGTCGTGTACTGCCGCTCAACTTAGCCTTAAATAACGTCAAAAGGGTGGCAGTTGTATCCGATGGAGAGGGCCTTTCGCTTTCAGGAATTAGCACACATGAGGATTGCTACCAATAATTCACCCTTCGGATATAGCTGTAAGACGGTTCCTTAGACAGCTCTTGTCAGTGAGATGTGAGAGGAGTCAGATAGTTATGTCAAGGACATAACAACACACATTTCCCCATCTTCCGCATGTGATAAGCTCATCTAGCAGTCGGGTAAGTGGGTCCAATGTTAGTTCTTGAACTCTCCGACTGGTAGGTGACTAATGCCTAGTGTAAAATAGACATATACTCCTCCAACTATGGGGTACACTTGGAGGGCTAAACTTTGTTCCAACAGCTACCGTAAATAGTAAGCTAATTATTATATATTATTTAATACTCAGCAAAAAGCTTGTTCGGTTCAGGAGAGGCGAGCAGGGGTGCAATTGGAGCAAATTTAGACAGATATCGTTTATCCTATTTCCTATTCTCCATTTATTCTCGGAGTCAGAGTCGGATATACAGATAGTACTAGATATCCATTTCTTCATACCGTATTCACTCTGCAAACCTTCGGACAATCAGATAAAAATTATCTGCTCTTTTGCACCCCTATACAATTCATTGAACAATAGGGGTGTAGTCAGAGTGAACATGAATAGACTAATCGATGAGATGTTAAAAGAAGAGCACTTTGTATTCCCTGCATGCTCAGATACAACAATTCGTCTATCTTTTATCCTTTTCCTAAGTGAAGTCACAACAAATTTTCTCATACCACATGACATTCGGATACATACGGACGGATATCGCTTATTACGTATCTTATTCTATATTTTTTCTCAGAGTTGGGCATAGATAGTACCGGGTATCTATTTGTCACTTCCATATTTGATGTGTAAGCCTTCGGTTGGTCGATCGGATAAAAATTATCCACTTCATTTACACCCTAGATGGTTCCACACCTTGAGGAGCCATGTGAAGATGCAGGTGTTCGAGTAGGGTTGGTACGTGCAGAAGCCGGCGGACGTCGCCATCCGGTGCATGAAGGTGCTTATGCAGCTGTAGATGCGCGTGCACATCCAGCAGCCATTGGTGGAACCAGGAATTGAACAGAGGGCCAAGTAACTAGGAATTAAACATGAAGAGGCCAAGTATAGACAATTAAGAAAGCAAAGTTCACATAACAATATCTTTAAACTCCAACATAACTATGATAACTAACAAATATAGTACTATGCTTTCTTGTTTGCCAAATACAAAAGAAATTACATTTCTATTAACTTAAATTTGGCCCTACCACATTAAGTGCTTGCATACTTCATCGGTTATGTATCACTGCTCAATCCAGAAAGAGAAAAGTGCATCCTTTGATGACCCCCCAAAAACCAGAAACTGAATGCATCTAGAAACTGTCATCCTAAAACCACCGAAGCAAAAGAGGAAGCCACCGAATTCCCTGAGATGGATTTACCAGGGCCAATCTCTGAAGTAATAGAAGGCAAATTGGGTGAGAAAGCTATCAAGAAAAGATGAAATCATAATCATTTCATAAAGGGCACACTGATGACGAGGAGACAGGCCCAAAAAACCTGCAAAAAGGCAATCTTGCAGCAAAGGCAGCCATGAAGAACATCATGTGAGGAGGCCAACGCCACAAGAAACAGAAGAAAAAGAGTTAACCAAATCAGAGAAAAGATCCACACATACCATCAAGAAAAAAGGAGAAGCCAAGAAGACTGGGAATCTTGCGGTGGAACACTGGAACTAACAGGCAACTGAAGAATCATGCATTGGCATTGCATCCTATTTGGGCTTATGGGCCTTCGTTCAGTTGGGGTCCATGGGTGGCGGGAGGCCAGTTTCACTCCGCCACTGCCGGCAGCTGCTCTGCATGTCCAAGGGCCAATAGATGTGTAGAACCGGTATAGCAACATAGAGTGAATACTGTTTTTAATTTTTTTTAAGTACTCGTCTAAATTTTACTTCAATAATTATGAAAAGCTATGACGACCAAAAAGTCAAAAATCCAAAAAATCTCAGTGCTACAATAATTTCATCATCTAATAAGTAAAAAACAATACTATTTCAAATTCAAAAAAACCATAAAACTTTTGATCCGTAGATCCAAAAGACTTGAAAATTGAATCAAGGTTGGATCATAATCATAAGAACCTATCCCAATAAAAAAATCTTGAAAGAACATAAGAGATTTAGAATCTTTTGGTTCGTGAAGCTCTGCTGCACTAAAACCGGGTTAAAAACTAAAATTGAGTTAATTCTCAAACCAAAACTCTAAATTACTTCAAATTTGGTATGCACCTTCTCTAAAATGTTAGAAACCTATTTCAATTAACGACCAAGAAAATCATTACCAAAATTCTGACCATTTTTGTTTGAGGAAAGGTTGCACCAAAACCGGTAAAAAAACAGTTAATATGACTTGCTCATAGGTGAATAATGACCAAGATGAGTGTAGGTATATTTCCACATATCACAACAAGTTAGAACAATAAAGAAATTGAGATAGAAATAGCTGAATCAAGAAATCACTCAGAGAGTCCAAAAAGAGCAAAAACCAAATTATTCATGAACTTGCCAACCAAGTGTATAGATGGGTGTAGGTTGATATCCAGAGGTCATCTCCATCACAAAACCCCTCTACATATCTTTGAGACAACAAAATCAAGAAGGGAAGAGAGAAGAGCAAAAATCAACCAAATCAAGAGTAAATTAATCAACACAAGATGAATCCATGGAAGATGGACAAAATTAATATATTGTTACTTAAGAATGAATATTTTACAGCCATTCCACCTGAGGTCAAGAAAGCACACCACAACACTCAACTTCTCTCTAAGTCTAACCCTAGAACATTTGGTCTCATTGAGAGAATGGTTAACTAGCAAGGCTCTACACCAATCCATTAAATAGATAGGCTAGCCAATCCTATCTAACCTTTAGTGGATACTATCTACTTAGTATAATGAGAAAAACCTGATAACTCCACAGATATGGATTTTAACTTGCACACTACTATTATGCATGTTTTTCAAAACATATAACCTCGAATCCACTAATTATTTAGTCTTGATCCATCTTTTTAGTTTCTTCACCTAAATTATTCTCCCAATTGCCGCTCAAGCACCATGATTTTGATGCAAGGTAGTTTCTGATATTTTTGTCAACTTACCAAAATACCCTTTTTTGATCCGATCTTCATCTTCCATTGTAAGTAATCGTCATACTTGCTACGTGTAGGTGCACCACTAGCTAGCCATGCATCAACAAGTCTATCTCATTCTGGTTCCACTAGATCGCCTCACTTGGATTGACCAAGCTACATAGTGTAATCTATCGCTTGAACTTCTCTTCAATATTTCCCTAATTTATTATGTCATGCTTGGCTCAACCTTCTTATATGACATCCTTGATCGTTCTAAGCCTCGACTTCTGCATGAGTGTAATTCCGATCTTCGCCGTTGGCCATAATTGACTCCAAGTGCACCTGCACATCCAAAGACCAAGAAATTATTTTCGGGCATAAATTCTTCATAACTTAATCCACATTAGTTGAAACATGTATCATGCCATATATATGCACTGACATATATCAAACTAAATCATCCTATGATTCAAATTCCTAAAATCATTTATTTCTGTAAGTTATCTAGAAAAATATGCAAATTTGAAATTTTCAAATTTTCACTCCTCCCAAATGACAATGGTTCATCGTAACAAAACCATAAACCTTCTCACGTGACCGTGACATTAACGTCGAGGCTTATACCGTGCGATGTGTACGTGAAGGTTAATCAGATCATCTAGTTTGATGTTTGTGTTTCTTGTTGTGTTGTGCGTTGGTTTTGCTGTAAGTCTTCTTCTCCGTAACTGTTGGCATTCAACTGGCTTTTGACACAGAGATCTAGTTTGGTACATTCGGTTGTTCTCCGCCGTCCAATGTAGTCCATCCAACGGTTAACATGATCCGAACACCTTTGCTGTCTTTGAGTGGTGCGCAATGGTGGTGCTAGGCAAAGTGAGAAAAGTAGTGATTTTGTAACACCTTCAAAAAAAAGGAAGCTAACGAATTCTCTCTTCTATCCCTAATGCATGCAATTCTCTCTCCCGGATATCTCTCCCTGCCATTACTCATTCTCTCTTTCCATCTATCCTTCTTCTCTCCCAGATATCTCTCCTCTATCTCTAATTTGCCTAACTTCCTCACGTTTCCATCTTCTCTCTCTTCCTCTCAATCTCTCTCTCCCTCACGTATGTTTGCATGGGATGATGCTCTCAATCTCTCTCTCCCTCACGCATGGTGATGCACGGCCTGGGGGTGCTGACGGCAGCAGCGTTGGCCGGCGGCGGCGTCATGCTCGCACACGAGCTCGTCTGCTCGTACGCACGCCTGCGCCACACGCACGCGTTGCGCCGCACGCACACGCACGCGACTGCCATGGAGGCCGGTGGCGGTGGCAGTGGCGACGACGTCGGCAACGGTGGCGTCGGTCGGCGCGTGGCGGCGAGTGGCGGCGCCGCGCGACGCGACCGCGCGCACGGCCGTGGATCGCCATGGAGGTCGGCGGCGGTGACGGCATGGAACAGCGGCGGCAGCCCACATGACAGCGGCGGTCGGAGGCCGGCCGGCACTCGACGGCGGCGTCATGCTCGCACACACGCGTCTGCTCGTACGCATGCCCGCGCGCATGAATGGGCCCAAATCGACGAGATAACCACAGCGCACCTGACGGGAGGGCCGACGAGGATGAGGGGCACAGTTGCGGCGTGAGAGGACTAGGACAATGGTGGCAAGTGAAAGTACGATTATGTCCCTATCCGATGGATGGTTGGATGCGGTGGAGGTGTCAGCACCTCCCACACCTCCAGATGAACCGAACCACTGCTTGTCACAGCTCAAATCACTCAACCTTCACAAAAGACGGAGGAAAGGACTAGGACACACTTTCCCACAGCCTCAAAAAACACTACTACCTAGCAACTTCAATCCACAATCTCATCACTGGACCGGTCAGGCATGGTAACAAATTTCAAGAATACGTTGTCCATGTTGTCGGCATCCTTGTAGACTGGATACTAGGCGCTTTCCGAACGTTGATGTCGAGTGGCAACATGCGGTATTCGATGTCGAGGTCTTTCAAGATCTTGATCATCTCTTGGAGCACTAGCTCCCTCCTCTCGAACCTCATCCCCATGTCGTGGAAGTTGATCGTGTGACGGCACCATATGGATACTTTTAGCCTGTTTGTGTCATCGACGTCACGGAGGACGACCATGGAACCAGGATACCAATGTTCTTTCTTGTTGTCAAGGTAACTGAAAATTGACTTGAAGATTGGTAAGTGTAGCACATCCAAATTGTCAGAAAAATAAATATGTCGACATTCTTCTACATGATCAGATTGCTGAGAACGAAGTGACTTGGGACATGAAAGACTGAGGTAAGAGCAACGATACGTACTGCATTAGTCTTTCCTTCATGAGGGCCAGTTTCTCCACTGGTGTAGCGACGTGAACAGAAAAGTCAATTGCATCTCCCATATCAGGACTCCTGTAGTAATTCATAATGGGTAAGATGGCGAGCTGACTGTTGGGATAATAAACTTTCAGGTTGTCATATCGGAGGAAGATTGTTGTCATGATGTTCATTTCCTCGACGACCACCTGAAATTTGAACAGTTTGGAACCAAGTCAATTAGTGTGAAGCAATGCTTCAATGTAGACAACGCAACAAGAAAAATTGTTAACCTGCATTCCATCAATTTCACAACGATCACCGACATCAAAAGGATGCATCACAAATAAGAACACGATCGCCTCGAAGATCGTCTTAAGAGTGTTGCCAAACATGAAAACTGCCACAAGAAGCTGCGAGCTGAGGAAGACGAAGAAGCGTGTCGTTGCTATCTCTAGAATGAGAAGCCAGAGTGCAAACACAACAAGCCCAACGACAACATTAGCCATCTGATGGAGCTTGTTCACTGCAGTTTTTGTGTCGTTGAGCGTTAGGGCAAGAGCTTTGCGCTCTCTGAATGCGTTTACCTACAGAACCACATGACAGTGGCAGGAGATCACGAGTAAGCATCGCATAATTTCTTGCTAAGATAGAGAAGGATCTGTGTCAAGATCATTACCACCCAGTTCTTGAGTGACCTCTTGCTGACTCTCTTGTGCTCCTGCGCTCCTTCAAAAAGATCCATTGCTTTGAAAGCTTCCTCCTGCCTCATGAAACGCATCAAATCTGACAAGTATATATGCCTGCAACACGTTCACAATTCAGAATTGGATCAGCGTATTGCTATGACATTTCAAACAACATTTTAAATATGGATCCAAAACGAGTGTAAAACAAGACTTACTTGGATCCAGGTTTGGCGACATTGTGGAAAATCCTCTTGGCAGCAACCTTGGCCTCGTACTCACTGTGTATCTGTGTCGCCAGCTCGTCCTCCTCGCCTGTCGCGTGCTTGATCTGCTCGTCCATCGTTGTCAGCGCCCCATACCGAACAATCTTCATCAACCTCTTCATGCTCCACGCTGAGATGTTCTTCTGGCTGAGCCTGTGAAGCTGGTCAATCGTGATACCTTCATCAAAATGCCGCTGGGTTTTCTGCCTCTGCAGCTGCTTGCTGACCCCGCCTCCTCGCCTAGATGCCGCCGTCGTGAGGAGTCCGCTCTTCGGCACAGGCCCAGACTTTCTAGGCATCGCCGCTGCTTGGAGCTCATTCGGCATGGCTGCCCCTGCGCTCTGCAGCCTCTGAACCTCGGCAAGCATGCGGCTTTCGTCGACCAACGGCGGCCCAGAGAGTGTCTCGATGACATACTGGTTGAAGAGTGCGTCCTGAATCCTGTCGAAGTAGGTCGAGACGTGGAAGGACGAGGCGAGCACCTTGAGCAGCAGCGTCTTGATGAGACGGATCACCGTGGCGACGAGCAGGCAGCACAGCACCTTTGTGACGTAGAGCAGCACCAGCTCGTGCGTCTCCCGTTTGGAGTCCTTGTCGAACAGCAGGTGCCAGGAGACGAGCGCGAGGCCCAGCCAGAGCACGTTGCGCACGGCTCGGCGCACCCCGTAGACGAAGTAGAGCACCTTCTTCCGCAGCAAGAAGTTGCGCTCGATGAAGAAGACGGCGATGCGGATGACCCAACCGGAGACGAGGCGGCCGCAAATGAGCACGAAGACGAGGAGCTCCCACTTCCAGAGATGGAGCCCCGAGAGTTTCTTGTTGGACAGACTGCGTATGGTGAGGCTGCAAACCAACGCGGCCACGATGACCACCAGACCAGCCCATTCCAGGATGATGAGGCAGTCGACCGTCTCGCGCTTGAAGTCGGAGGTGAGGCCCTCGTCCACGAACGGGTCGTCGTCCTCGTCGTCGAAGGCGCCTGACTTGCCGACGGGACCTGACTTACCAATAAGCCCTGACTTGCCGATAATGCCCGACCGGAGCTGCCCGGACTTGGGCGGCCCCTTGTTGAAAAACGACTTGCGCTCGCAGCGCTCCGCCTCGGCGGCGGGGCCACTCGACGGCGGCGGGGGATCCATTAGTCGGGAGCGCGTCTTGCTGCGCGGCAATAGGCCGGCCCCGGTGGACGTCGACGTGCAGCGTATCACCTCGGCGGCGTCCCCTGAGCTGGCAGGCTGGTTTCGATTGTCGACAGCGTCGGAGGAGCAGGAGGAGGCCGACGACGACGACGGGGAGAACCGCTTGTGGGGGTCTTGGAATGAGACGCGCAGCTCCCGGGAGGCGGAGATGGACGCGGGCGCGCGCGGCGGTCTCCTCAGCTCCTCCATCTCCAGGTCGGGGTCGAGCGACAACTCGCCGCCTGCCGCCGCCTGCTTGCGTAGGAAGCTGCCAATGAGGCGGCTCGGTGGATCGTCGCTGCTCTCCCCACCAGCGCTCAGCGCCGTCGACGCAGGTGACTGCGGCGGTCGGTTCTTGAAGCTGAACGACTCGCCGTCGCGGCCCACGTCGTTCCCGACGCTGGGCGAGGTCGAGGCGCTCGACCCCGATCCGGACCCCGGAACCAGGCCCGCCGCGCCCGCAGCCCGCGGCGTGTTCACGGTCGAGCTGTAGTTGGAGTTATGCCCAGACACTTTGGCAATGCCGCCGGTCGCGTGGAGGCCAAATGAGGCTTGGCCGTCACCATCGATCTTGACGACGACCTCCCGGCGGTCGCCGTCGCGGTCCTTGTCCTGGTCGAAGTCGAACGAGCCCGACCGCGACGATTTGTTCGACCCGTAGGACTTGATGCTGCCCTTTGGCGGCAGATCCATCGCGCGGGCCAGAGAGAGAGCCCGGCAAGCTAATCGGCAACTCCGAAACGGGCTGGCTCGTTGGTTATCAACGGGGAGACTCGCCGTGGAACGCGCACATGGGCGGGAGACAGGCGGACGCTTAGGCCGCCTTCGGACACGCGCATCCCGCGGGGCGGGGAGCGTACGTTTGCGCAACGCAAGCCTCACGGCGCGACACGGACGCACGTACGCGTGCGTGCACCTGCGGCGAAAAATGTTATGTCGCGGCCGGGACGAGCAAAAAGCCGAAGCTTTTTGGCTCGGCGGGGACAGCGGCGCAAGCGTCGGCCGGGACCGGGTGGAAATTAGCAACAGGGCCGTACCTATAATTTGGAGGACCCTGAACGAAACGCACGATGTGACCCTAAAATTCGAAAAAATAATATAACGAAAGCATACTTTTACTTAATTATAAAGCTTCAAAATATACGTTGTTCTTACACTACTAAGAACATATCAAATCTTAATGCTAAAACAACAAAAGTAGTACTCAAGCAATAAACTGACCTTATGTTCTACTGAAAAGCATCATTTTTTTAGTAAATTATTAGCCTCTCAGGCTCTTAGCGTCGCCGTCGGCGTGCCGTAGAAGCGTAGCGCAGTCCTAGCACTACTATACAGTTTCTTCAGTGCTACCCAGTCATGTACTTCATTCCATCTACCATTCCGGTCCCTACAACAGTCTACAGAAGAGTGGACAGTGGTCATTGATCATTGATCAAACTGAACTAGATTAAATAATCACTTGATAGTTGATAAAAAGGTGTATACGCATATTCAGTTTCTTCAGTGCTACAGTCCAGCAGCTAGCACGGCTAGATTTCTATTGCAGTTTCTCTCGCTGTCTAGTATATGACGACCAATTACCTTATTTTTCTGAACCCGGTCATATACTACTAGATGTTGCAAAAATGATGCTCTTATCAAATTCGCACTCATAGATAGGAAAATCTAACATAAATTTCATACAGTAAAGAACTTCTCTAGTGGCCAATCTTCACTCACAGAAAACGAAAACAAAATCCACAACTCCGATCGATCACAGGTAATCTTGCTCTTAGAATACAAAGGGTCACATTAAGGCTCCAAGAAAAAGGCACATCTTTCCTCTACAAACTTACAGGTGACTGGTTGGACTTTGGAGTCTTGTAGAACTAGAAGCCGGCCGGTGTTCTTTCTTGGACCTCGAGGGACGCCACCTCCGGGCTAGCAGCAACGCGAGGCGAGAATCTGCTTTGCCGCACGGGCGCACGGGGAAAACGAAAGGGCGACGAGAATCTGCTTTGCCGCACGGGCGCACGGGGAAAACGAAAGGTCGCCGGCCAATTCTCTGTACGCGTAGGAATAGGAAGTCAAGGAGTCAAGGACCCAAGCAGGCTGCTGGGCATGGCAGATGGCCATGGGCCTTACGTTGGGCCAAGGATTAACTATTGCTAATTACTACTTAGTGTAAATTTGGAGGCCCTGTAATTTTGAGGGCCCTGAACAGTTGCCCACCTTGCTCCTGCTAATGTACGGGCCTGATTAGCAATGGGCGTTTACGTGAGCGAGGGAGCCTCGCTTGGCTGTATATATGGCGGAACGGCGGGCATGCGCCGGAGACGTGGTTGGCACGCAAGGAAATGCTCTCCTCAACCAACGGCAGGCAAAATAAGTTGGGGCTGCTGCGCGATCGTCGTGAACTTCGGTGGGCGGCTAGCTGTGGTGTTTTGGGCGCTTTTGAGGTGCGTCCCAAACCCTCACGTACGTTTGAGGTTACGTTCATATTAGCTTTTACTTTTATCTTTTACTTATAAAAATTTAAAACTAATATAAACATCTGTTTATCTATTTTTCTTGCTATTGTCTCACTCTGTAGATAAATCAAATTGTCATGGTGCATCACACACTGCACTCTTATCGCTCTCGTTACACGCACATATCCCTCTCATATTTTTTCCATTACTATTTATTTTTAATCAAAAATTATAAGATACAACTAAAATCATAAGTAAAAGTTAATACGAGCATCCTGTTTCGTTTGCTGATTGCTGCTGTGGACGTTGGCTCTTTGCCTTTTGATCGAGTGATCTTCTTGATACCCGTGATAGGCACCTTAGACCAGACTAGAGTGTTTTGCAAGTCATGTTTTTTTGACTCGTGGGATGATGATCTGAAAAAGAAGTAACCGACCATGGATTGTCAGATGCATGGGGATTGGCCGACCCAGCGGATAGAGCGGCCGACCAGAGCTTCCGGATTGCGACAAAATAGGCCGGGATAATCTCCTCCTCTATGCTCTACTGGACAGCCTCTTCATGAGCCCATAAAAGCCCAACATTGCAGACCTTCCCATCTAAAATCTTCACGGGCTAATGGGACTATTCTTTCTCTGTGACTTATAGTTTTTAGCTAAAATTATTAAAATTTAACTATTTGCGATAGAGATTATGAAAAGAGAGATACTCGCTTACGATTTTGGATGGTACAGATGCTATGATTTTAACGTGTACTACAATTAACTTGTACATCTTATCTTAAAAAAATACCCTGTTTAAAAATTACATACTATAGCAAAAGCCAAAAGCTGAAAAGAACAGACCCAATATCGGTACACGGAAGTTGGAAAATCCCATCGAACCGGCCGAGCCTATCGCCGGCGGCCGGCTGGCCGCCGCAGCCGACATTCCGGCGCCTAACATACAAAGCTCAGGGCCTCAAGAGTCCGTCTACGATTCAGTTCGTGGATTTGGGGCGCACACATAGCGAAACTCTTTACAGGGAGTCCTTGAAGTGTCTACGGTACACTCCAGCTGAGTTTTTGTGTGTTGAATGTAATCTATGATAAGTGGAGGCGCCTGCTGATTAACTTCACTGTACTGTCGAATTTCCATCTTTGCGAGTTCTTCCTGCTACTAATCCTAGTATAGTGGAACACCAAAGGGGTAATTTTTATAAACAATGCAAACAACAAAGGCAAGGCTTGTGATGGGACATTTGAGTTTAGACCATCATATAGCTAAGCCTAGCCCAATTACCGAGCTGGAATTTTTGGTTGGTGTTAACATCAAGAACTGTCCTTACTGATAGTGATATATTTACCTATATAAATTTTCCTCTCCTTAAAAGGTGCTTTCGTTAAACACATTTAATTTAGAGTTGTAGGGTCATTTTCATCGATTTACTTTACTTCTCTTTATCCATTTGATTCCTCATGTTCACAGACTTGTTTATACTTAGACACTTGTTCAAGCAGATCAGATTTTGAGGATTTGAACACATAGTTGATGAATATAAAAAATATTTTCAAGTATATTAATTCAAGCAGATAGGATTCATAAGTTAGAACATTGTTATGCGTACTTTTAATTTTTTTTAATTATATGATTCCTAATACCATAAGTGTCTGCAAAAAGACCACAAGTTAGAATATGCAAATGCAGAGTCTATGAACTGCTGGCACAATTACAAAGCATCGGCAATAGCTTCTGATGGTGATATAAGAAACACGAAGCAAAAATGTTTCGCTTTTTATACTATGTATTATACTCTAATACTCCTTCTTATATGCAGCAGTCTCTAAATTAGATCTGAGTTTGATGAGATATCATACGAGCGTACACGGTATCTAGAATAAAGAAGATGAATCTCATAGAGAGAACCAAAATAACGAAGTTGAAGCAACTAAAACAAGAGAAATGATTTGGTAAAGCTGACAGCAAGTTCCTTAAACATAACCTCAAAAGAGTACAAGGAATTATCACTCTCACACAACCCTCTCGAATCTTTTAGGGCACTCGAATCTTTGTCTTATATAAAAATCTAGTACTAAAGAATAATCTAGTCTCTAATCCTCTCGTACACCTCACCTCTACATTTACATGAGTGGATTCTTTACTTTATTACTTGGTTGCTTGGGTTCTCTCATGCTTTATATAGTCTTCATAGCCTTTCTCTAAAGTAGAGTAGCAATTTTATCCCAAAAGAAAGTAGGACTTTTTATAGCACACATATCTAAATCTTAAAAAATTAAGATATAAATCACATACTCAACACTATGAAAAGGAACCAGATTATCCAATATATCATTTCATAAGCGTCGTCTGAACATACCTATACTATTGTACACTTAATTAATGTCAAATATTGTAATTTATTTTACCCAAACCATAACTGATGCATAAACAACATTCATATTTTCTGATTTGCTCACATGTCACAGCTTATCCTTGGCATAAACAACTTGAAGATCACAGAATTACTGTTGTTTGCTTGGCGTGGAGTTGATAAGCGGATTTCGATACATCTCCCTCGTGGAAGATGTGTGATGGTGTGTTTGCGTCTGCCACTCTCATCCATGGATGTCAGTGCTGGTTCATTTAGATAAGCATAAGCACTTCTTTTCCACCTGCATCCAGTGGGAGAAGATGGTGGAATGTCATATCCCACATGTACTTCAAATAATTCATAAGGCTTCTCCAAGGATGTTCATTGCAGCAGAATAAAAGTATGGAACTATTATCTGCGTTTGAAAATAGCCATGTTGGCCAGAAACAATTTTTACGTATATATGTTTGTAGTATGACCTATGTTGCTTCTTCTTTCAGTTCTCACAGTTTTATTGGATACTTCTTTACCATAAGTTCTATGGCATTGCGACAGGAATCCAACTAAGGACTTGGACTTAGATGAAGTGGGATACAGATTATTTTCCACATTCTAAAGGGACGCACTCTCGGTGCCAATGCAACTTCAGAAAAGTGCGGAAATAACATATAACATAATTCAAAAAAAAAAAGCTTACCAATGTTTGATGCCAATACGTGCCTCAGTGTTATTAGTGGCAGCTGCAATCATCCTGCTGTTCTTGGTGATGTCTCTCTCCATCTTCCTTGTCCTGTCTCCTTCGTTTCCCTCAAGAATGTCCCTTATCATTTGCTCGAAAAGCATACAATCTTCTATCTGCTATCCAAGCAATTCAGTCACTCCAAGTTACACGATCGTAAGATACTGCACTGATGATTTGTCTGCTATAACAAAACTTTCGATGCCTTTGATAATTTATTTGCTAGAGTAAGCACTGCACTGAGGTTGAGCTGAGATTGGAAGTGAAAAATTGATGGACAACGAATGAATATACTTGATCAATAACAAGGACTGACCTTAAGTGTCTTGGCTTTGATTCTTGCAGCCTCCTTCTCGGCAGTAAGGAGCTGCTCCTCTTCTTCCATCTCCTTTCTCCTCCAGAACTCATCGATCTCTGCCCTTGTGATGCTGTAAACTGGGACTGCCATCTTTCTTGGGGCTTTGGGAGACTGATTTGGTGTCTGCGGACGTCCTGGCAACAGGGCCGTCGCACTCGCACACCCGCTGCTGTCTTCCTTGGAGTTGTTCTTTGTAGGTTGAAGTGTACCAGGGTCACCTCATCTATACACACACCTTCAATTGTAGGATCTTATATTACCTACTGAATAAACCTAGGCACAACTCACAAGTCATGGCTACAGTAACATGATCTTCTAGAAGACAATGATAGGCTGGGTCCCGTTTCGTCTACTCTTCTCAACCATCGGTTGTGCAACTTTTGTTTGTGTCAAGAAACAAAATGAACCCCTCACATCACCATACATAAGTATATACTTGTATGTTTCTAGTCAGTCAGCCACAACTGTTAATTTGAAAATAAGTCTCTAAGCATGCTAGGAAAGGAATAGACAGTCTGTGCCTGCTCATTCCATGGTTGATCAGGAAAGAGCATAACAATTTATGGTTTAGAGGCGCAGCCTTTGACTTGGACATCCTTCTGAACGCCATCTAGTAGGAATGCCAAGTTTGAGCTTTGGCGGGAGATGTCACTTTAGGTTCCTTACTGCCTATCAATCAGCTCCAGTTGCCCCACGGTGACCTGCTTTAGCGCTCCCCTTAGTTCTTTTTCTTTTTCTTTCCTTCTTCCTTTCCTCATTAGCTGGCCTCTGAGCTTGCTAATTCTCTCTCTCTCTCTGTTCTGTGCTCAGTGCTTTGTATTTGGTTCCCTCTTAATTGAATGAAACACTTCTTGTGTATTCGAGAAAAAAAAAAGAAAATAAGTGCAGTAGAAGCTCAGGTCATTGAAAATGCCCTTCTTTTCCTTGCACTGGAATCACCATGTGATTATTTTGTTTTCGTTACTAGACTTTATAAAACCCAGACATTAGAAGTTCTTTTGTTTTCTGGAGTAGAGTTAAGGACTTAAGGTCTTCTAAAACAACTAAGAAAGAAAAAGAGTACCTTGGGGTTAATGAATAAGAATCGAGACGAATCCCTTCACACCACTCTAGTGCTGTGCAGCAGTATTTATATTCCTGGTCACAGTCACAGCTGCTAATATGAGAAGAATTGAAAGTAGAAGGTCCGTACCGGTCACACAAAATAATTTCTTACCTTGGACTTCAATCACCTCACATTTTTTTTTTGTTTTGCTGAGTGCTGACTAGACTTCAAAGAAACTCCCGTCTTTTTCTTGGCCCCCACCCCACCACACACAAAAAGGGTGTTTGGTGGCGGAGGTGTGCGGGTGTTGAAGAGGAAGATGGAAAGTATGTGTCGTTTTTAAATTAGGAGTATTTATATTAATTTTTACTGACGGTTTTTAAGTTTAACTTATAAATGAAAATAGATTGTAGAAAAGCCATAGAACAGAGAGAAACTTATGTATGATTTTGGTTGATATAAATAAAGTTACTATAATGTCTATTATAATTGACTAGTAGATACCGCCTTGAAAGGACACTCCGTTTGAATGCTAGGTACTGTAGAAAAGCAGATTTTAGAGACAAATATAAACAGAACTAGTCCGTTTGGTTTAGGGTTAAGAGATGGATTAAGGGTTTCGTCAAATAGAATTAAGTTAAGGATAATTAACTTAACCCAGTCAAAACATTTTAACCCCCTAACTTAGGATTAAGTTAACCTACTAAAGTAGTTGAACAAATTAACCCAACACAACTAACTGCCCTAAAATTTGTTTTTCTAATGCTAACCCAGCTAACCCATCTAATATAGCCAAATAGTAATTTAAATTAACAAGGGTTGTTATCAAGTATAAAATTTAGGTTAAACTAAACTAGTTGGGTTAAGGTTAGTTAACCCGGTTGTTTTAACCCTAAACAAAATGTAGCTTTAGAGTTAAATTTTAGCCTTTTATTAAATGTCTTCCCAAGTTAAATTTTAGCCTTTTATTAAATGTCCTCCCTCGCTAAAGGTGATGGCAACGAGAATGTTGGAAATAATCCTGCCGAATTCGTTTTAAAGTTTGTATCAAGTCCGAGTCAATTTAGAATTAGAATTTTATGTTTCAGAGTCGGTTTATGTATCTGAGTCTAATTTGTAAAGTTGGGTTTAAATATTGGAGAAAACCAAGAAAATGTGCGGCGATTGGAGCACCACCAAAAAAAGATTGTCTATTCTATCACTAAATTGTTTTGTGTCGTTGTCGTTGAAAAGCAAAAGAGACTCAAGTATACAAAGGAATACTCAAAGTCTATGAATACTGTAGCACTCGTGGCTTACGGGTACCATAGTGAGAGAAGTCGAAGACGTCCGCGAGCAGAATCATCTACGTGCAACGTGGTCGTAACCATAAGGTAGTGGTCGTAACGACTCAATGTAGTCGTAAAACTTCAAGTGGTCGCAGCCCACAATTACAACATGGTCGTAATCTTCACCGTTTGAGTGGTCATATCAGATCTCTAGTGGTCATAGTTGCATACGAGCACTTAGAGTCCGTCTCTAAAATTTGGTATTAGAGCAGGTTCCGATCAACTTGTAGAAGGAGCAGCACATGGCAGGGAGCGGATCTTCGTTGACAATGAAGGAAGGACCAATTCCCTTCCGTATCTAGTTCTCAACCTAGAGAATTACCCGGCATGGTCAATGAAGATGCGTGTGAATATGCGTGGTCTGGGACGCAGTGGCTGATCTGGTTGACGCCAGTGAAAAGATTGACCCAAAAGGAAAGGCAAAAGAAGTCGACATGAAGACCAATCAAACTGCTTTGGCACTCATCTACGCTGCCGTACCCGACTCGATGCTCAGTCAACTTGTTGGAAAAGATACAACACGAGGAGCTTGGATTGCTCTTTGGACTACGCACGAAGGTGTGGATCGTGTGAAGAAAGTTCAACTACAAACTCTCCGAGGAGAATATGAGGCACTGCATATGGGTGAGTGAAACTCAATCAGTAGATGAGTTTGCAGAAAAATTAACTGCTGTGGTCAATGAAATTCAATCTCTTGGAGGTACTTTGGAGAAAACTATAGTGGTCAAAAAGTATTTGCGTGTTTTACCCGAGAGGTTCATTCCAGTGGTCACAACTCTTCTATATTCAAGTGATCTCCAACACATGAAAATAGAAGAAGTAACAGTATCTCTCAAAGCTCATGAGGGATTGCTCAAAGGGTACAAGGCCAGGACTAATCAAGCATTGCTAGTGAAAAGCGAATCAAATGTTGAAAATAAAACTTGGCGGGAATCAAATCCAAGCCAAGAAGGAGGCCATGGATCTGACAACTGGCGTGGATGAGGTCGTGGACCAGGTGGTCGAGGAGGCTGTGGCTTTACAACTAGTCATGGAGAGAAAGCAATGCAAGGTGAGTCCTTTTACAACCAAGGCAAGCCAAGAGTAAAATGTTTTACCTATGGCAAAGAAGACCATTATGCTGCAGTCTATAGAAGTCATATCAAGTGTAGTGAGTGCCAAAAGTTTGGGTACTATATTGCTGATTGTCGTTACAAGAAAAAGGAGGTAAATTTGGTTCAAGCCAAAACAGAGTAGGAGCTAACACTTCTGCTGTCCATCTATGAAGGAAAAAGCATACAACTTATGATGCTAAATGAAGAGCATGTTCAGTCGAAACTACTGAAAGCTAGAGAAGAGATGGTGGAGTCAAATCTTTGGCATCTCGACAATGATGCTTCTAATCATATGATTGGACAGAAGGGAAAATTTAGTGAATTGAATGAAGGCTTTCGAGGCAAAGTGAAATTTGGAGATGGGTCAATTGCTCATATGGAAGGAAAGTGCACTATTTTGTTGCAAAGCAAGAATGGAGAGCAAAAAATATTGACGGATGTCTATTATATACCTCGATTGTGCAACAACATCATAAGTCTGGGTCATCTAACAGAAGAGGGATGTGATGTGTCACTAAAAGAACCGTACTTGCTACTGCATGATTGTGAGGGACAACTGCTAATGAAGGTGATGAGAACTCCAAATTTGCTATATAAGATTGAGTTAAAGGAAGTTAAGCCTGTCTGGTTTAGTGCCAGAGTGGACAATACAGCGTGGTTGTGGCATGATCGACTTGGTCATGTCACTTTTCGATCTTTGAAGCTGATGACAGAGAAATAGATGGTTCATGGTCTGCCACCTATCAGTCATCCATCTCAAATATGTGAAGGCTGCATTATTGCCAAACAATCAAGACTCTCGTTCCCTCCATAAGCACAACATAGAGCTTCACAGCCTCTAGAATTGCTTCATGTTGATCTCTGTGGTCCTATTACCCCTGAGTCAAATGGAGGCAATAAGTATTTTTTACTCCTTGTTGATGATTACTCTAAAGTAATGTGGGTATATATGCTGAAAAGAAAATCAGAAGCCAAAGACATGTTTCAAAATTTTTTGACTCTAGTCGAAATAAGACTGATCACAAACTCATGTCAGTAAAATCTGATTATGGAGGTGAATTCTTGGCGCAAGAATTTGAATCAATTTGTGAGACGAAAGGAATTAGAAGATATTTCACGGTTCCTTACAGTCCGCAACAAAACAAGGTAGTCGAGCGGAGAAACCGGATAGTTATGAATATGGCAAAAAGTTTACTCAAAAGCAGACTGCTACTAGGAAGATTTTGGGCTGAGGCTGTAAGACATGCTGTTTACATTCTTAATTGAGTGCCCACAAAAGCTCTGGAAGGGAAGACTCCGTATGAAGCATTAAGTGTAAGAAAACCAAGTCTAGAATAGTTGAGGGTGTTTGATTGCTTGGCATATGCAAAGGTGCTCACTCATCTGAAGAAATTAGATGACAGATCAAAGGAATTGATCTATTTAGGAGCTGAGCCAAGAACCAAAGCTAGTCGGTTGTACAATCCTCATGAAGATAAAATTGTGGTATGTCGAGACATGATCTTTTATGAAGATAAAGCATGGGAGTGTGAGGCAAAATCAACTGAAGAAAACAATCTGCAGAAGTGGATTTCCTTCTCAGTTGAAGGAGAGAACAATGATGTAACAAATCAATTTCACCTTCAAAAACCGGTTACACCCATGTCCAGTGCATGTACTAATCAACAGGTAGCTGGAGAGAATGTTCCAGCATCTCCTCAAAGTGATCAAGAAGAGGAAGAGACCCCGTCGAGCAAAACACTTGTATACCGAAGCCTAGCTGAGATTATGAGCAGACCGAGCCAATAGAGATGGAAGAACTTCAGTTGATAACAAAAGATGAACATGTAAGTTTGCAGCAAGCACTCACCGAACGTCATTGGAAGATTGCTATGTAAACCGAACTGGATTCTATAGAAGAGAATAAAACTTGGCTATTGACTGATCTGCCTCAAAATCATAAAGCCATAGGGCTAAAGTGGATTTTCAAGGTGAAACGAGATAGAGAAGGGAATTTTGTTCGTCGCAAGGCAAGACTTATAGCAAAAGGCTATGTTCAGAAAAAGGCATAAACTATGAAGAAGTATTTGCACCAGTTACAAGGTTAGAGATAGTGAGATTGATGTTTGCTCTTGCTGCTCAATTTGGATGGGAAGTACACCACATGGATGTCAAATCTGTATTTCTAAATGGAGAACTTATCGAGGAGGTATCTGTCATTGTCGTTGCAGGTCACCAACGCCCTGATAAGGCTATCATCTCTATGGACTGCGTGTCGCTTCAATCGACATCTCGTTCTCCTGCCGCTATTCACCAAAGTTGTTGCTCTACTGGACACGACAAGATCAGTCCTACTCCGATTGGATGTGACGTGGCTTGTGATGGTTCAAGAAAGTCACAATCCTGATTCAACGAAGCAGAGGACGAAGTTAGAACTAGGGAGGGCATGTGAGGCCTAAAGAAGGGGGTTTCTTTTGTGAACGCATTGCTTCCACTTTGCCCCACGTCAATCTGGGCCGCATATATTCGATCGAACGGTTAATCTTCGATCGGATTTGGATTGAGGATTTTATCTGTGATCCAATTCAGGATGTTTTTGATCATACACTTCAATGCTAGGGTCTCTTTTGTAAAAATGCTTGTGCCACTTTTCCATGGCTCGATCTCATCCACCTAACTCATATCGAGCGGTGCTTGTATCACTTAATTTTCCACTCCTAATTAACTAATCAGAAATACTAGAAAACGCTATAGCGTTTTTCAGTGTTTCGGTAGTATAATTTACAATTGTACAATTCCTGCCATCCAACGAGACCCACCATCCATAACACCTTCTACCCACAGCACATAAATCTTATCCATATCCACCCACCCCTCTCTCTCTCTTGCTCCATCTCTCAAGCACGCATAGAATGAGCATAAGCCTCTCTCGATATCAATCGAGCAGGGCACAAAACTAGGAGCTCCCCAAAAGTCCATCTCTCTCTCTCTCGACATCATGATCCTCTCCACCGACAGTGATAGGCAAGGGCACGGTGGTAGCTAGGGGAGTGAGCAAGTGTTGTGTCTGCAGGATAAGGTGAACGGTCATAGGCTCATCAAAGCATGGCTGGAGGCCATAGGCTCACCCAAGTGTGGGGGCATAGAGGCGGCAAGCATGGGGACAATGGCGATAAGCGGTGAGCGATGACCAGCACGCAGCAGCTAGTGTGGCGCACTTGATGCCTCGATGTTGTGTTGGTCTGCCGTTGAGCTCCTCCTACTCGTCTTCATCTCCTGTGAGTTCCTCCTAGTCATTTTCATTCCTGTCGATCGACGCATGAAACTTGTGAATTTTCTTGCTCAGATGTTTGAAGCTCCATGAAACTCGTCCGAAACTTTTCTTTGAAACTTGATGTTTCCTTTTTTTAAACTCATGAATTTTCTCGTGAAATGGTTGAAGCTCTCTGAAACTTTGAAGTTTGTCTTTTGAAACTTAATTAAAATTCTTCTAAAACTCATTTTGAATCAAGTTTCAGATTTGAAGCTAGGCGAAACTTCTAGTTTCATATTTAAAACCCATCAAAATTTGTTGGAACACACGAAAACCATATGGAAACTCATTTTAAACTCTTTGAAACCTAATGAAACCTGAGAAATGTGCTCAAGAACTTTGAAGCTTGTTTTTTTGAAACTCAGTTGAAATTCTTCTAAAACTTATTTTTAATTGAATTTCATATTTGAAACTGGATAAAACTTATATATTTGAAACCCATTTAAATTTATTGAAACACGCTGAAACCTTACAAAATCTGTGTGAAACTCTTTTGAAACCAGCCCACAAAATACAGGTGAAGCCCATTGAAACCAGGTGAAATTTGCTACTGTTGGAAACAATTTCAATGGTA
Source organism: Dendrocalamus sinicus (assembly GCA_036346575.1). NCBI lineage: Eukaryota > Viridiplantae > Streptophyta > Magnoliopsida > Poales > Poaceae > Dendrocalamus > Dendrocalamus sinicus. Next base: position 9,889,702 of record CM070650.1, read on the forward strand.
TAGTGTGAGGTTGCACTGTCCACTTTTTGAAACTTTTTGATTGAAACTTATCAAAACTCGTCAAACTTGTTGTAACTTCTTGAAACTTGATGAAATATGTTAAAACTTTTTGAAACTTTTCGGTTGAAACTTAATGAAATCTGTTGAAATTTTCTGAAACTTCTTAAAATTCTTCAGTTGAAACTTGCTAAAACTTCTTAAAACTTTTTGATTGAAACTTAAAGCTTAATTTCCAAAATCTGAAACTTGTTGGAACTTGGTTTTGAAATTTTTCTGAAATCTTCCAAAAACTTCTAGAAATATGTAAAATTCGCTGAAACGCGAAACTTATTCAAATATTTTTTTATGGAACTTCCTGAAATTTGACAATACTTGTTAAAACTTGCTGCAGAATATTAAAACACTATAACGTTTTGCTATAACGTTGGAAGTGTTTCTAAAGGTATAATGGTTGGCTAACTGCTCGCTATTTCCTGAACCCTGATGCTCCCATACAACCAGAGACACACAGAAGCGGTCAGCTCTGAACGCCGCCGCGAGAGACATGGCGGCCGCACTGCTGCCGGAGACGGCGCCGCGGCTGCTGACACCGGAGACCCTATGCACGGCGGCCAAGCAGTCGCAGGGCATCCACCTCGTCCCCCTCTCCCTCCGCCGCGCCATCAAGCGCTACCTCCGCGGTAACGCCCCGTCCGCCCACCACCTGCTCGACAAATTGCTCACTACTAACACTTGCACGACTAACGCGATGCTCACGCAGACCAGGACAAGGCGCACATGAACCGCAAGGTGCTTCTGCTCTCGGCCTCCTTCGAGCGCGCCAAGGGAACCGGCGCAGAGCTGACCGCGGCCGCCACCCGTGGCGCGCTCCTCGATGACCCCCGCGCACCCGCGGGCGCCGAGCAGCGGGCCGCGCGATGGAAGGTGCGGTCCGCCTACGGTGATATCGGCCTTCGGTACCGCGAGGACGGGACGGTCGCCTATGTTGCCTCCCGCATGCCAGCCATCTACGCCGCATGCCACCGCGTGCTCCGCGAGGTCCAAGAATCACCAGCCCTCGTTGTTGTTGTTTTTGTCCTTAATTAGTTGAAGTCGTCTGCTGGAATGTTTCATGGACTGACTTGTGGATTTTGCAGGTTCGTCGGAGGTTGCCGGACTTTGCACCTGCGAAGGTGTTGGACTTCGGAGCAGGGCCGAGCTCAGCGCTTTGGTGAGTATGGCTAACTTATATCTATTTCTAAGAGTTTCAGTTTGCATAAGCTAAGCTTTATATGGCTATAAGAATGCAGGGCAATGAGGGCAGTGTGGCCGAAGTCAATAGGGAGGGTTAACTTGGTCGAGCCCTCCAAAGAGATGCAGAGAGCAGGACAGAGCCTTCTTGACAGTAAGCTTAGCTCTTTCTTTTGCTTACATTGTGCGATGCATATTGGATGATGCGATTGATTACCAGGTGGTTTCAGAGTAGCATCTGAGTTGCAACTGGCAAGTATGTGAGAATGTTAAGTTTAATGTAACAATTTGATATGCAAAATAATATCATAACCTTATGATGGAGCCACCAACCATATGCCACAAAGTTATTTTAAACTTTGTAATGTAAATTTCATTCTTGTGCTTTTGTCTAGATAACTTGCATTAGTGGCCTTTGCTTACCATGGCCATGGTGACACAATGTAACACTCAAAACTGTTGGTTGCTTTGTTCATGATTTTTTATTTTCATTTGTATACTTGGTGATAAATGTTTATTATACTGTTTACTCATCAAATGTCTGTAGATTTGAATGGGTTGCCACTTTCTACAATCAATGCAACTTGCTGATGAATGATAGTTATGCTGTTTACTCTGCAATGTTTATAGATCTGAAGGGGTTGCCACTTATCCACAGCTATGATAGTATCCAAGAGTTGAACCGCAACATTGAAAAACATGAGCGAGGGCATGATCTTGTAATATCGGTAAGTTCTATTGATTTCTTTACTCATGTAGTGTTTCATGATGGTGGTTGAATGGGCAATGTAATTTTGAGACTACTTCAGATCATGCTGCATTATTATTGACTTTGTTGTCTGTTGTAATTCCTGATGCTTCAACCTATATTGAATATCTTCCCTCCATGTGTAGTCTTATGCACTTGGGGAGATTCCTTCTTTGAACGACCGTATAACAATAGTGAGGCAGCTTTGGGACCTAACAAAAGATGTTTTGGTATAATGATCCCCCCTCCTCTCTCTCTCTCTGCGTGTGTGTGCTTGTGGGGATGTTCTTGTGACTCTTGTACCTGAAGAAAAGTTATTCATTTTTTAGGTATTGTTAGAGCCTGGAACTCCTCAAGGAGCGAAAATTATAAGCCAAATGCGCTCGTATATCCTTTGGATGGAAAAGAGAGTATGCTCTACTCACGACATGATTCACTATTCGGATATTTGACATATTGTCCTGGCTACGTAGCAATTTATTTACATAATATTTGTGCTTTCCAGAAGTGCCGCAAAAGTGAAAAATCCACAGGTAGTGCTTTAAGTAAAATGAAGAGCATTGTTGCTCAAGAAGCCTTCTTCAAAAATGGTGCTTTTGTGATTGCCCCAGTGAGTTCAAACTGCAAATGCTCAAATCTTAGTTTATGCTCTTGAGTAAGACTAATTTCATACTCCATATCAGTGTCCCCATGATGGCCACTGTCCGCTGGAGAATTCAGATAAATACTGCCACTTTGTTCAGAGATTGGAGAGGACGTCATCACAGCGTGCCTATAAGGTGCCTTGTCTTTTTCATCTCTTATTACTTTTCTTTCGTGTTGTATGCTATGCCTTTTTTTAGAATGCACTCTTTTCAAACAGTTGAAAAATAATTTTACATGTCATACATCTGAATCACTCAGAGGTATTCAACAATATCACAATTATTCATTAATCGGCATAATCGCTGATAAAAAATGTTATGCTGAACATGGGTTTTAATGATTGTTCTTTAATTGCTGTTCATATAAAATAGTTTATGCTCTTTCAAAATTGTGCTTATCTTAAAGCAGTATTTTAGTAGTGGATGGTTGCCACTTTCATGTGCTTTAAAAACTTTGCTTTTCACTTTTGAGGAGATCATTGTAGCACTTCCTTTTGCTAATTTATGTAAGATTTACAAAAAAACTGGTCGTTAGCCTTTTTAATTCCCTGTTTCTGTTGTTGGCTCCAGAGGTCAAAGGGTGCGCCTTTGCGTGGTTTTGAGGATGAAAAATTTTGCTATGTTGCTTTAAGAAGGGGAAAGCGGCCAGAGTAAGAGCTTGTGACTTTGAAGTTCAGATTTATCCAATTACCGCTCACTCCGTACACTCATTTGCACATGTGCGTGTTGTTTTAGATTATCATATGCTCCTGCAAGTATGTGTTTGACTTATAACAATTCCTCCTTATCTCTGAACTAGGGAAGCTTGGCCGCTTGATGGCATGAAATTTAAGACACTTAAAGAACGTCATGCCAAGAGAAACCCAGAAGATCTTATCATTGACTATGGTAATCATCTATTCATGTCTATTCCTCCGGTCCTGTCTTATATCAGGATTTTGAAAATCTGTTTACTGCTTGCTGCTTTTTGCTCAGACGAACAATTTCCAAGTGAGGAAGATGAAGAGGCTCCTGTTGACGTTGAGGACAGTTTGGTCCCATATGCTTCAGATGCACAAGAATTAAGTTTATTCCACGAGAGCGGAGAGGAGGAGGAAGAGCAACCCATCCGTGCTGATCTTGGAGGAGGTTGGGGCAGGATTATATACACTCCCATTCGAAGAGGAAGGCAAGTACAGCTTGATGTATGCCGTGCCACCAAACGGGATGCATCTGAAGGCGCATTCGAGCGTATAGTGGTCACCCAAAGCAAGAACCCTACAATGCATCTTCAGGCCCGGAGGTCACTTTGGGGTGACCTTTGGCCATTTTAAGCTATGGATTCTTCAAACTTGATTACGGGAGCTCTGAAGCTGTTCAGCACTGGATCGCTCGTTGAAAATATGAATGCGGTGTTAGTGATTGCGCTGTCATCTTTTTTTTTCTTTTTGCTTCAGCAGTATGTTTATCTGTAACAAAGGTAGTTGGTAAACCTCGTCTCAAATTCTTACTATCGAGAAGGATGTGCCAGAATTCTGAGGTTGGAACTCTGCAGCATCGCACGCTGTCCGGCAACAATGTAGCGTCGATCATTGTCTAAGAACAACCGGCAGGTCTGGCACATCATAAGTCAGAGTACTAAATGTATTTCTTAGAACGTTCAGAACATTAAATTTTTCTGGTTAAATTTGTGTGAACTTGCGTTTTTAAATATATCGGCGCTTGGGTTGCTCATCTTACAAAATATATGAGAAAGATGCTAAAATCCTTGAAAGGGTATGAGGATGTTTTTTATTACTATGAACTGATTACACGATGCCTTTACAAAAGTATAAGACTAGCCTTAATCTCTTTGTTTTTTTCCAACATATAGGATATTATTATTCGCTCGATTTACTTGACTCTGACCTGTCTTTAATCTCCTTGAATCTGGGTTCGTTCAGTTGTTTTTTGTTGTCCTTTTGTCTTCTATTGTCACCCTTTAAATAGCATTGAAAAGACACCAATTATCTATCGGGGAAGACATCTTATGGAAATAGCATATCCGATCGGGGAGGTAATTGTCGGTTGCTGTCAGTGTGAGACGAACATGTGGTATAACTATAGGGCGGTTGTTGTCAGAGACTTTGAACCGAAACGTCTTGTTATTTCGGGTGGATAAAGCACGTGATCTATTCATCGCTCGGGAGAGATTACCTGGGAGCAGGTTTAGGTACTATAGTTCATAGGTTCTTCGATTGGTTATTCGGCCGGGTAATATACACAGTGTTTCTTCAACCAAGATACTTAGATAACAATCTATGAAAACTTACAACTACAAGGTCTTTTAGCCTTAATTAAATATAAATAGTAAAGTCATATATAAAGATTTAGGCTCTGCTCATTTCAGCTTCAGCTTCTGGCTTATTTTTCCCGTATTCGTTTATGTTGTCCGTGATGAGTTAGCATATTTTTTTTTCTATTTTTAAATTTAATTACGTCAAATAAGTCACCTTCAGCTACAGTGAAATTTTAGCCGCTACAGTACAATTTCAGCCATAAATCACAGGTTTTCAGCCTAAGCGTTATTCGATACTCATCAAAATACTCAAAATACAAGATCGAGAACCGAAGTGTCCATGGTGACTAAACTAGCTTTTTTTCTGAATCTATTTGCAAAACACGGAGTAGCAGTGTTTCTTACCCGATTATCACCCTGCATGGTCTCTACGTACACCTCCATGGAATCTGATCCCGCAACGATACGGTTGCAAACTTGCAAACCAATCTCCATTGCTAGCACGAGCCCATACCGAAGCGCTTCTGCTCCCGCGGATAAGGCATCCAAGGTTTGTTCAATGGACCAGTTTCTAGCAGCCACGAACATCCCCTTGTCATCTCTGAACATCCAGCAGCCACGAACCAGTTCCCAGGGGGGAAAACCAGCAGAACTGTTGCAGAAGTAGACGGTAGATTGAGCTCAAAGCTGCGTCTTCCGCTTCTCCTCTGGCTCGCTCCAAGCGTCTGCCTCTGGCCACCTATACAGGCAGGTTGGTTCAGCCATCCATCATCCCTCCCAGGTGCCAGCCCCTCCGGCGCCGCCGTCCGCCGCCGCGGTTCTTCCACCGAAGCACTAAGGTCTAGTTAACTTCTCCTCCTCGTGTTGCTGCTGTCCACTACGGTCCTTGAGTTCTTCTCATAGCGGCTCAAACTCAACATCTGTCGATTACAGAAGCGGCGAAGAAGGATGGGCAGCGTGGATAAGTTTAGGTTCTCCATTGACAGGGGCGGCACGTTCACCGACATCTACACCGAGGTTCCCGGGAGCAGTGACGGACACAGAAATTTTACAATAAGTGTTTAAAGTTGTAAAAATATTTTTCAGTACAAAACATAAAGATCTACAGTAGTAATAATTAACATACAATTGTTCGTACTAGGGATAACATGTCAAATAATATAAAGAAATTACAAAACAAATATTAAAAAAAGGCAAAGGTTTTTATCTTCATATATCCACATTCAATTTACCATACGATTCACGGTTAGGATGTTGTATAAATATAATTGGTAACCACACACTAGAAATATTCAATAACATGTTTGGATGACCATAAGTTAACCAAAGCAGTAAATTTCTTATTACCAGTGGTACATATTCCATTCTATTCTTCATACTGTGCATTTCCTTAAGTAGCAATGCCGGCAAAAATTTTGGCAAACAAGTAGAATGTTAGAGCATGATTACTTGAACTTCATCATTCTTATGCGGCCCAATTCTCACCCACAAAGCGAGGCTTATTTTTGTCACGCATCGTCCATGTGTCCCCATAGTGCCTTCCGTTGCAAGTAGGGATCTAATGAGAGTAAGGCACAAATTAGAAGACTGAACCAAACCAAAGTAATACAACTCTTTTTAGAACTTGGAGCCTTTTGTCATTTCTAAGAGATCTGATGTTCTTTCAATTTTGAATATAACATTTTATGGCTGGTTTTGTGACAGTACTGAGATTTTAAATAAATTACAATCCATTTAACAACTTATTATAGGTTTTCACCACAAGTTTGGTCAGAAAGTTACCACTTCACCTGGAGCTAAAGATTGCTTGCACATCATCCACAGAACTCCGATCGTTGTGCTAACGGCCATTTGAGCCGCCCATTCGAGGTATTTGTCACCGTCTGTTACGCGATCTTTTTTTATATTCTCGTACTCATTTTTGATCTGTAACATTTGCACAGAAAACGAATTACCGGCATGTGTTGTATGCGTTAAGTAGGGAGCCCCTAATCAGATTAAGTAAATGGCATCACACAGGTAGAATTTAATTGACCTGGGACAAAGAATGATGGGTCCGCGGTGTCGGGCTACCGACGGAGGTGCGGAGCGGATGGTCGAAGGTGCGCCTGGGGCGGTCGCCGGTCGTGGACTGCGGCGGAGCAAAGCGCCGGAGCGACGGAGTCCCGGAGAGCCCAGATCTAACCAGAGCCTGGAGGGTAGAGGGAGGTGGCGAGGCGCGGTCGTCGGCGAAGAGGCGGAGCGGAGGGCGGCGGCGGCGAGGCGGAGAGTGGAGGCGACGAGGCGGAGGGCGGAGGATGCGAGGCGAAGCGCCGGAGCGAAGGCGCGGTCGGCGCCAAGTCGCCGCTAGGGTTAGGGTTGATTGCGTCGCCGCGTGACCGCGTTGGGTCGGCCGCTCGGGTAGGCATTGGGGATTTGGGGACCGGGGGAATGGGGGCCGGGGGAGTAGGCTTCACGCGCCAGGGGAATGGGCTGGGCTGGCTTCACGCGCACGCGGACGCACCGACGCAGGTTCCCTCGGGCCGGTCGGTAGATTTGTGACCCGAAATAGTTAAACTGACCCAGTTTTATATATACATATGTAATATACCTCATATATACTAGGTTTTTGGTCAAATTTTTTGGGTGTTCAGCTGAACACTCATGAACTACTGTAGATTCGCCCCTGCCCAGGAGGCCAGAAGGCTCTACGTAATGAAGCTCCTATGTTCGTCGACCCGTCCAACTATGACGCCGCCCCCTATTGAAGGGATCAGGAGGACCCTGGATGAGTTCTCCGGCGAGAAGATCCCCCCGTCATCCAAGATTCCGACCGGCAGGATCGAGTGGATTCGGATGGGCACCACGGTCGCCACGAACACCCTTCTTGAGAGGAAGGCCGAGAGGATCGCGCTTTGTGTCACCCGGGGCTTCAGGGATTTGCTTCAGATCGGTAATTAGGCCGGGCCGAACATATTCGACCTCAAGGTCTTGAAGCCCTCATGATCGGGTGGAGCTTGTTGGTGCTATAGTACCTAACTTTCAAACGGGTTATTTTTCAAGACGGGGTCTACAAGTTAAACGATCTACACGTTAAAAACCCAATATCTGTACCAGCCAAAATCGCAAGTGAGTATCTATCTCTCCGTAATCTATACCGTAAACTTCAGAAATACCTCAACATCTCCAGTGGTGACATCCTCCAGATTAGATCATTGGAGGTCTTCATGAATGAGTCACTCGCTTCAAGTTCATATCTCATGACTTACATGCTCATCCTACTTTTATTATTTTCTTTGAGCCCCGTGATGTCACCTATGCGCTTACTGACAAGACTTGGATCAATGTCATGCATGAGAAACTAGAGAATTTTGAGAGAAATAATGTCTAGACCCTAGTTGAGCCATGGTCACAATGATATGCACAGTTGAAGGACCACGTAAGAAGGTCTAGAATAGCATTGTGATGAACCATTTCCATGTTCATGGAGCTGGAATTTGAATTTTGCAAACTTTGCATTTTGGTCAGGTTTGTTGTTAGACAAATCCGTCTGTCCGCTGGCTAACCATCGGTTTGACAGTTGGCTTGTTGTCGGTAAGACCACATGGTTGTTGACGGTCAGACCGCGCCGGGCAATATGACTTCGCCGATCAGATCATCGGTCGGTATGATTGCTGTTTTGTTGTTGGTTGAAATTTTCCAGAGTAGGCATGTTGCGCTGAGTGTGATCGGTCCAATCAGCCTCTGGTTGGTGGCCAGACCAGCCCTGAAAATTTGATTTTGGATTTTTGTAAATTTGGTTTTAGGATGATCTCATATATGTTTGGTTAGTGCATTCATGTTGCATGAAACATGTTTTAGCTAACATGAGTCAAGTAGTGAAGAACTTGTATCCGAAAACGATATCTTTATTTTTGAATATGCAGAAAGCTTTAGAATCAATCATAGTTAACGACAAGGATCGGTGCTACGCTTATGGAGGACCCAAGGCTTAGAACAATAAAAAATGCCAGATGAGATGGTTGAGCTCAAACATAGCACAAGGAAGGCGGAAAATGTTGAAGGGGGAGGATTGAGTGACGAGGGTACCAAGTGGCTTGATCGGTCCAAGTGAGGTGGTCTGGTAAAACCGAAACGAGCGAGACTTGCCGACGCGTGGCAAACCATTGGTACATCTACACACGGTGAGCATGGTGATTGGTTGCAATGGAAGATAAAGATCGAGTCATGGTGCCAGTATTTTGGTAATTTGCCAAATATTGAAAACTACGTAAGGTCAAAACCACGACGCTTGGAAAAACTGTTTAGGTTAAGAAGAAGCTGAGATGATCAAGTGGATCAAGGATAAAGACTTAGCCGATTCAGACTCATGTACTTTGAAAAACGTGCACGAGTTAAGCGTGTGAGTAAAACTTGTGTTGTGTGAGGTTAATGGGTTCCCCCATATGTGATAGTTGATTATATCCATTAGGGTTAGATGTCAGCTGGTTGCCTCATCTATTTAACGGGTTGGGATGAAAGCTTGTAAGAAAACCATCCTACAATCCATCATTCCAACCTTGTGTTCTAGGGTTAGGGTTAGAGAAGAGTGAGTACTGTGGTGTGCTCTCTTATTCTCCAGGTGGAGTGGCTATAAAATCTTCATCCTCAAGTAGCAATATATCAACTTTGTTCATCTCGCTTAATGCCTCCTTGTTTTTCTTGCTTTGATCTTGTTCTTGTTGATTTTGCTCTCTTCTATCCTTTTCTTGATTTTGTTGTGTGCCAAGAATGTACAAGTGATAGAGATGACTCATGGAGATCAAATCCCATCTATTTAGGCATCAGGTCTTGAAGAATTTTGAAGTTGCTCAGTTTTGCTTGGTTTTAGCCTAATCTTGAAATTTCTTGATCTCAAGTTTTTGCTTCAAATCTTTGGAAGTTTTTGCTTGCTGTGACATGTGGGAATACATTTAGAGCCACTTTGGCCATTCTCTACCTATGAGCAAGTTATGTTCCGAGTTTTTGGTTTTTGCCTAGTTTTAGTGCAACTTTGCTTAATCTTAGAAAAAGTCTAAACTTTGACAAGGATTCAAGCGATTCTTGGATGAAATAGGTTTCTAAAAACCCTAAGCAAGATTTATGCAAAGTTTGATCTCATTTGGCTATGTATTTTTGGAGTTGCACCGAAAGTGGATTGAATTTAGGCTGATCTTCTGTTCTAGGAACAGGAGAGAACATGAGAGCAGTCATACCACTTCTTGGCCTGGTCATACCGCTAGCCGGTCAGACTGCAATCGTCCTGTTAATCAGACCATTGTGCTACCACCGATTAGACTGCCGTGCTGCCATCGGTCAGACCGCTCTACTTCTGAAATTTTTCTCTCTTCGATTCTTGATGTTGTTGCTTTGGGTTTGGCTTTCAACTTTGATCTTTATAGCTTTGTTGTTACTGGAGTGAAGAGTTTGAGAGTACTTGAGAAAATTTTTGTGAGGCACTTTTCACCCCCTCTTTTACCATTTGGTCCTACAAGTGGTCATGACTGAGGCTGAGTATGTTGCTGCTTCCGTAGGTGCTCTCAGATTCTTTAAATCCTATTTACTCTCAGGGACTTTGGGTTAGATTTATATAGTATTCCATTCTTCGATGATAACACTAATGTTAGATGCGTGGAAGGATGAACGCATAAAGGTTAGATATATTGATCTCAACCCCAAAGGGCTATATATAGAGTACATAGGACACATAAGGCTGAACCCTAGAAACTAGAAAATATCACAAATACCCTTTTATCCTTAACACCTCCTTCAAATGCAAGGCGTATGCAATAGTATTGTATTTGAAAGAGTTGGCACTAAAATAGGTAAAATTCAAAGCCTGAGTCTTGAATATGTCGTCGTAGTGTGCAGTTCTTAGAAAATTGTGTCGAGTCACAAAAGATCTCCATCTGGGGTCATGTAGCAGCACATAAAGCATGGTGGCGTAGATTAAAATCCGAGATAGCGGGCACAAAAAGGAAGTGTGACGACCTTAAAACTCGGGACGGCGGCCCAGAGGGAAGCGGCAGCCTTAAAACTTCTACAATCTGCAGCGGCTCAGAGAGAAGAGTGGCGACTGCGGCCATGCAAAAAGAAAGGAACCACAGTCAATCCAAGAGGATGTACTGTTGCTAGCAAAGCAATCAGCTAATTGACTCAAAAATTTGTGGACTCGTACAGCTTTAATGAACTGAAAAAGATCTGAATTTGGCCTTCGGCTGGGTGGAGGGAAGGAACAATGGAGACGGCGCGGAGTGGAAGGGCTCCATTAGCCAAAGAAAGTGCAAAGCCAAGAAAGGAAAGTGAAAAAATGGTAGGGAATTGCTGAATTGGTAAAGAAAAATGAATTCAACTGAAATTCAAGAAGATTCAAAAGTTTGCAAATTTTTAGTTTGTTTCAAGAACCACCAGTGATTGAATAGCAGGTTGCCGCTGTCACTAAGTACAATAGCAAGCCCATTGATAGCCATGCAACACTTGAGCTTGCTGGGCTTCGTGCATCTGCTCCTCAACTATGTTCTCGTCCTGCATGGCCACGACCATAATGATGTCCTAGAGGTGGCGATGATAAGCAATGGCGTGGGCGTGGGGGGCTAGCAAGAATGATGGTGCTACAAAGGAATGGCGGCAAGGATGAGGTTGGAACATATTTGGGGAAGAAGAAAGACTCAGAAATGCTTTGAAATTGGTGGAGATAGGTGGCATCTACTAGGAGGGACCCGATTGAATATGTGGCATAGTAGCATTTTTCACTCTAAATTTGGTTCCCAGCACATGAATTTTTAATTTTTGCCCCCTCGACGACCACGAAAGCAATGGCAGCTGACATGCATCACCTGTTGAGCTCCCACATCACCGTAGGTTAGGGACACCACGATACCACCTGCCAAGCTAGCCAAGCTCGACAGCTAGTTGCAGCTGTGGTAGTGTTTGGTAGGATGTAAGCATAGCATTGACCTAGCATGTATTAGAACTTAACATAAGCATGTATTAGTATAAGCATGCATTAGTATTAGTACTTAACGTAAGCATTTATTAGTGTAAGCATACATTAATGCATTAATATTAGTACTTAAGTATGCATTAGTGTAAGCATGTATTAGTGCATGTATTAATTTCCTCTTGTTGTGGCTGCTAGTGCGGCAGGTGCATCTGAGCCTGTTAGACCCGGTAGGTCTCCACCTGCTGCACACGATCATCACCTACTGAGCTAGAGCTCGCTACCGCGGTGTGTCCAACCAGCCATACCGTGGGAGTTTAGTAGATGACACGTATCATCTGTCGCTAGTTCTGTGGTTACTAAAGGAGCCAAAAATAAAATTAGGTGGTGCTTGGTTGGGCTGATTTTTTATACCTTATGGCTAAATTTTTATTGTACTTGGCTGAAATTACACTATAGTTGATGGTGCCTTATTTGGTATAATTAAAATTAAAAAATTTAAAATAGAAAAAATGAGTTAGCCTAGTACATATAATGCAAACGAATACGAGAAAAAAGAACCGGCAAAAATACTCAAAAAATCTAAAAAACCAAAAAGACAAAATTTAGAGATAGTAAAAATAAGTCGAAAATCAGAAGCCCAAAGTCCAAACAAACAGGTTGTTAGGACTTACGATACTAGATTCCAGAAAAATTTGCTAGGAAGGTTACATAGGGTACAACTAAGGGCCTGTTTGGTAGAGCTCCACCAGCTCCAGATCCACCTAGATCCACCGGGAGCAGCTCCACCGTGAATCTGGGTTTCATCCAAGTGTTTAGTACAGCTCCAGCGCTTCTCTCTATCTCACTGCCAAACTGGGCCCACGCGTCAAGGGGCATAATGAAAAAAAATGCAAAACAAAAAAGACACGGGCTTCTTCTTCTTCCTCCTGACAAGCTCGCGCGCAGGAGGGCCTGTCGGGGCTTGGTCGCGAGAAAGAAGAAAAAGAACGAACCGTTTTTTTGTGTAACCAGTGGCAGTAGTGGGTAATTTTCCCCAACTCCACCAAACTTGAGTTGGTGGAGCACCCCTTGAGGTGCTCCATCAAATCCATGAATCTGGGGGTAGATCCACTGTTTTCGTGGAGCAGATCCATGGTGGAGCTACTGGAGCTAGAAGTGTTTGGCTGGTAAAATTGAATGAATCTGGATCTGTTTTTCGTGAATCTAGAGCTGGTGGAACTCTGCCAAACAGGCCCTAAGGAGAATAGAGCAGGGCCATGATATTTTTCCCGACCGGTTTCCAGCAGCCAACCGCGGGTGGGGAGAGGCGCCGCGCTATCGTCGTCTTCCTCTACGGAGAAAATTGCTATAATGAGACTCCAAACAACGTGTTTCGCTATAATGGGACTTCTAACGTTGACATCGCTAAAATGACACCCGAAACATTGGCTTCTCGTAATACATGACATTTGGCTCTTTTAATTCCAATGTTCGGGTATTTCGAAACATTAGCCAAATGTCATGTATTACGAGAAGCCAATGTTTCGGATGTCATTTTAGCGATGTCAACGTTAGAAGTCCTATCATAACGAAACACGTTGTTTGGAGTCCCATTATAGCAATTTTCTCTCCTCTACGCCGTAACCGTCGAACCCTCCCCGCACGTCAGGCCGAATTTTTTGTATTTAAGCCCATTTTTTTTGAAAAATATTCACATTTAGACCCCTGGTGGTTTTAATTCCGTTTTTGGACCCAGGGGGTCGGAGCCGTGACCCACGGCGCCGAGGTAACACGTCTCGGCGCCGTGGTCCACGGCTCCGAGGTCGCAGGCCCACTCCAGCGTGGCGGCCGGCGTGGCGCTGACGTGGCAAGAGGTCGGCGCCGTGGGTCATGGCTCCGAGCTCGGAGCCATGGACCACGGCGCCGAGCTCGGAGCCATGGATCTTGGCGCCGAGCATGCGGCCTTTTCCTGGGGCACGGCGGGTCACGGGTGCTTTCGTTCTTTTCCTCTGTCCGCTCTTGCCCGCCTCCGCGCCGCCGCCTCCCCTCCCCGCCGCCGAGGACGCCCGCCTCCTCCCGCCGCCCCGGCCTCCGCCGCGCGCCTTTGCCGCCCGGCCTCCGCCTCCGCTCGCGCTCGCCGCCTCCCACGCTGCGCGCGCGCCGCCGCCTGGTGCTACCCGCCTCGGCCGCCTCCGCGTCTCCGGCCGCCGCGTCTGCGCCGCCGCCGCTCTCCGCGTCTGCGCCGCCGCCGCCCCTGGTGCCGCGGCCCGGCCGCCTCCGCGTCTGCGCCCGGCCGCCTCCCCGTGTCTCCGACCGCCTGCACGGATCCTCCTCCCCTCCCCGCAAGGGAAGGAACTGCCGCAAAGGTAGATGCCCGTCAATCCTTTTCTGCTCTTCTCTGCCATGTTTTCTGTACAATGTGACCTTATGCTTTGCTTAAGAGTCTTAAGGACTACCAAAGCCATTCATTTGACAGAAACTAGCTAGACATATGGTTCTTGGTAGAAGTTCAATTCAACCACAGCAGCTTATAAACGCTAGGCATGTCAATGACAATGTGTTCTTTTTGGCCACCGGTAAGGACTAGTTGGAGGAATTCGAAGAGCTTCTTGATGTGTCCCCAATGCAAGTTCATATGAGCTGTACTGTAATATTGGTGTGATTAATACAATATGTAGATAAATACTGGTGGTTCTGTTTGACTCCAAAAAAGACATTGTAGGCTGCATATTATAACTGAAAATCTCATGTGACTATATCCGATCCTATTAGATATATAGATGTTTGAATGGGAAAGGGTTCATTTAGATATTTTATTGCTTAAACAAGTATGCATGTGATTTATCCAAAATTTCGCTTAAAGGTATTGAGTTTGGTTTTGTGTATGAACTAGATGGACAACGTAGTGACCCTATATCATGGAGGCAGTGTGACAAGTGATGATTATGGAAATGTTCAATTTGTTGAAATGCAAAGGGTGCCTCGATGTTCCAAGTGATCGGCCGTCGTTTAGTGAGTTGGTTGCTAGGGCCCGGGAGAAGCTACATTGTCATGGAAACGAGGAGAGCATCACAGTTGAGGGGTTACTTCACTTCGGTTCGAAAGACACAATTCTCACGGTTGATCTTAATTGGTTGTGAGGATGAGTGGGACAAATATGTCAAAGTGGTTATGAGGAATGAGTTAAAATGTTTGGACCTTGTTGTGCGGAAGGTGTCTATTGAACCAACCCTCACGGTTATTCACGTAACTAGGTGATCGTGCACCCTTTGACCCTCCGCATCGGATCTTGCGGTGGATGTGGAAGAAGTGCCTGAGGTGCCCGATGCTCTATCTGCCCCGAACGAGATTCAGATTTGTCAACCAGTTCGAGTTGAATGTCGGACTGATGATGTCGTGGCGGCCCCTCAGGAGATGGGATTGACCCAGAATCATCCCAGTAAGTGTCGAGCAACACTTTAGCCTTTTGTCGTCATTGCTTTTTTTGTCTCAATCCCATCGTTTTCGTGCTTATGATGCAGGAGACATTCCTGATAATGTTGGTGTTCCTCCCGTTGCTCCATCTAGCAACGTTGAAGAAGTCTGCAGGGACTCCAATAGTGTGGATGTTCAAATTGTGGATGATCTGCAGCCTTACGAGATCGCAAGGGCCGTTGAATCTGACGATGACCGCCCTTTTGGAGAGCTGACCGAAAGTGATATTGAGCTGATCAGGCGTTATTGCCCTGGCCGGGATCCATCAGTTCATGAATTCAGCGATCTTAGGCATTCTCATGGGGCTTATGCAGAAGGAAGGGATGACGAGCTGCTAGATGCTCCTGAGGCCGGTTCAAGCATGACAATTGAGAAGGGCATGATGTTTGAGGACTTGTCTGCATTGAGAAGGTGGCTGCAGGAGTATTCAGTGATTCGTAAAAGGCCATTCAAGGTGAGGCATTCTTATGTGGAGCGGAGGTACACAGATTGTGTAGAAGGAAACATGTGAATGGAGGGTTTGTGCTAGGAAAGCAGAAGGACACGGAAAGTTCAAGATCACAAGAATCGTTGGCCCACACACTTGTGCCGAGCGAGCTCAAGCGAAGCATCGCAGCTGACCTCTACCATTATTGCCAAGTCACCGTGTCACATAGTAAAGGGAGAACCCAATATGAAGGTGAAGACACTTGCTGGGATTGTTAAGGAGAAATTTGGATACGAGATAAGGTATGGAAAAGCATGGAGGGCAAAGCAACGATCCGGAAGATGATATATGGGGACTGGAAGATGGGTACTTGCAGTTGCAAGACTCTTCAATGCAATCAAAGCGGTTAATCCAGGCATGCATTATGAGTACGTCCCGAAACCAAACGAATGGACTCGAGATGGGATGCAGATATTCTTCCGTGCTTTCTGGTGCTTTGCTCAGTCCATCGAGGCCTTTCGGCATTGTCGTCCCGTCTTCTCCATTGACGGTACATTTCTTCTTGGCAAGTACCAGGGCACACTTCTGATAGCCATTTCGTGTGACGCAGACAACACGTTGGTTCCTTTGGCGCTTGCTTTGGTTGAGAGGAGAACAAAGACACCGGGATGGTTCTTGCGGCTCGCTCGAGGCACGTGGTCGGCCCTGGTAGGGAGGTGGGTGTCATATCCGATAGACACCGTGGCATACTTGCTCGCCAGACAAGAGCAGATCTGGGGTATCCACCTTTGCACCACCGTTGGTGCACTCGGCATCTTGCCGAGAATCTACTCCGTAAGGATGGTAGGAAGGATAACTTTCCTCTGTTCGAGGAGGTCGCTCGAATGCTTGAGGTCAAGTTCTTCCAGGAGAAGTTGGAGCAGCTTAATACTGCAACAACCGCAGAAGGTAGACAATGGTTGTCGGGATTGATGAGAGATGTAGACAAATGGACAAGGGCTCATGACGATGGTGGCTGGAGGTACGAGTTTCAGACAAGCAATATGGCCGAATCCTTCAATAACTTGCTTAGGGGTATACGTGGTATGCCCGTCAATGCTATAGTATCATTCACCTTTTACAAGCTTGTTGCCTGGTTCAACGAAAGACACACACATGCAATGGCGCTACAGAGTAAACAAGAGAGATGGGCGCCAAAACCGAAGCGTCACCTTGAAAAGGCAAAGGCGAGGGCTGAGGCACATGAGGTACAGTGTTTTGACAACTCCACGGGCACTTACGAGGTTGTAGAAAGGGGTGGTACAACGACCGATGGAGAGCTCCTACGACGAGGAGGCATAAGGTTGTCCTTATTGATTTCTCATGCACATGTGGTAAACCGAGGCGATACCACTTTCCATGTTCTCATTATGTGGCAGCGAGGCATCGCAACTTTGACTACGAGAGCAAGATACCTCGGGAGTTCGGTGTTGACAACCTTGTGCTTACGTGGTCTCCCGTTTCGAGCCTTATCGGAGCGTGAGCATCGAAGAAACGTCGTCCGCCATCGTTCGGGAATCCAAGATCCGGACGACCGCGTACTCATTGTGTCCGCATTTCGCCACGGTGGTTGAGCACGCCGGCTTGGTATCAATCGATCGCGGACCGAACATATCCTCGTTTCTAAGGGAATGTCGTCCCCGGTGACCCAAATCCCACCGCCCTCGACTTGGACATGGTATGTTTCACCACGAAAGAGAGGGTACTACTTTGTTCGATTCACAATGTCATGGGACCCCAACCCTGCTACTTATAGCAAAACGGGGCAGCTTAATGCAGTGACCACAAAAAAAGAGGCTTTTGCTCAGGGACATGACAACACGCCCCTGCTTTGCTCAGGGACATGACACAAGAGGTCAGCTTTTACTCAGTGAGATGACAAAAGAGGGCAGCTTTGCTCAGTGACATGACAAAAGAGTTCAGATTTTGCTCGGTGACATGACAAAACGAGGCAAAGATATGCCGCCTTTGCAGATGACTGAGTAGGCCTTTAGCCTGTACACATATAGGGCGTAGGTCTTTAGCCTTTATAGGAGTAGGCCTGTAGGCCTGTACACATATAGGGGCGTAGGTCTTTAGCTTTCTAGGCTTTGAATGGTCCAATCTCTGCAAAAGGCTACAAACTATGAATTTATTACGAGGCTATAGTCTTTGAAAAGCCTACATAGGGCCATTTATTGCTACACTGGAATCCAGGAAAAGCGAAAATATCCTCTCCATGGACTATGCCCATCGCACTGGATAACTCGCCTACATAAAGGCCTCCCTCCTATGTCTTCCATACCACATCTCCTCCTCAAGGCATCACAATACTACTACACAACAATGTCTTCCTTGAAGTCCGACCCATTTGGAGTGCCGGAGTGGCATAAGCGCCCGAAGTGCCATTGCGACTTTAGGACGATGTTGGGAGTCTGGACTGATCGAGTACAACGAGCCAAATACGGCCGTAGGTTCTTCAAATGTCCTGACCTGGATGACGACTTCGTGGTAACGACCACAACTAAATCATTTGTTTCTCGTTATCTTTTTCAACTTGATCGATGACATCTACCACGCCACACATAGGCTTGCGGTTCATCGAATGGGTGGATCGGTGTCGCCGGCATGGCCAAATAACCGGCGGTGGAGGTGGAAAACAAAGCACAATACTTTGTCAAGATGACTCGAGCTCGCGAGGTGGAACGGCGGATGCGGCTTGACCAAGAGCGTCGCGTGAGGTGGACCAAATCCGTCTCAAGGGCAAGGAGGATGAGCCGCAAAGGAGGCGGGAGCGATTAAGTCTGCGTGAAGTCGCCATCAAGCGTCGGGAGGAGGAGCTTCAAGCTCGGGAGGCGCTCTCAAGACCAAGAATGACAGGAAGAAGGATGCAATGGAGCCATCTTGTGGCATGACAAAAGGGGAAACAACCACGCTGCACCCAATAGACAAAATGTAATAGACCCAGCAAGTTATTTTCCTAAGGCATGCATGTTAGGACTAGTGGTGGAATTCGAACATTAGAAGTACAGAGTTGCACACATGCCACATGCCCGCCATGTCAAAATATCACTCACCTTCGAAATATCACTTACCACTATATGCATCGATATTTCTACGCTCAATCCTTCGGCAAAAAAATTTAGCTTAATTTGGTTTGCATGTCCAACTTGCAATGAACATAAATTTTTATTACGACTTCATCAGATTCGTTCCCATATTACAACTACAAAATTACCAAACCTTGCAAAAACCACGGGAATTGCAAACCCTTAAAACATATCAAACCTTAAAAGACACTTACCATTTTATATATCGACTGTTCTCTACGACAATCGTTCCTAAAAAAATTACCATATTTTTTATGCATCTACAACGAGCCAATCAACATAAACTTGTTTTACAATTTTTTCAAATTGTTTTGTAATTCACAACTACAAAATTAACAAAACTTATAATCATTACATTCAAATTAACAAAATACAACTAGTAATTCTTTTTGCGACAACGTAAAGCCCGACGGTGCAAACCCTAGACGCCGAGTGTCCGCAGACGTGGCGAGGAGCTCGGCGCCACGTGGCGAGCATCTCGGCGCCACGATCTACGGCTCGAGCTCGGCGCCACGACCCACGGCCCGAGCTCGAGCCACGATCCACTGGCCGAGGTGTCACGTCACGTCGCCACGCAGCCACCAGCCGGAGTGGGCTGCGACCTTGGAGCCATGGACCACGGCGCCGAGACGTGTTACCTCGGCGCTGTGGGTCACGGCTCCGACCCCCTGGGTCCAAAAATGAAATTAAAACCATCAGATGTCTAAATGTGAATATTTTTCAAAAAAAAAAGGCTTAAATACAAAAAAATTCGGCACGTCAGGCAGCGTCCTACCCCCACCAACTCGACAATAAAATCCCCATCAAATGTTTCTTCTTCCGCACCATCGCCACCTTCTCCTTTTCGTTCTGTTCCACCCCTTCTTCTGTGCGATCCATATGGTGCCTACAGCCTCCGCCGCCGGCGGTGGGTCCGACGAGGGGGCCCAAGCTCTGCTCGGGCTACTCCAGCGGGTGCAGTCGGTGGCGCTGCGCGCGCTGGGGTCGCGCGACTTCGACCCCAAGCTCTACGTCGACCTGCCGCTCGCCGCCGACCAGGGCGCGGCGGCGGCCGCGCTCGCGGCGCTGCCGCGCCCGAAGCCGTCGCGGGAAGAGCTGGAGGCGTTCCTTGCGCGGTACTTCGAGCCGGCCGGGTCCGACCTCATGGCGGCCGACCTGCCGGACTTCGACGCCGAGCCGCGCGGGTTCCTGCCCAAGGTGGAGAGCGCCGAGGCGCGGGCGTGGGCGCTGGAGGTGCACGCGCTGTGGAAGGACTTGGTGCGGTGCGTGGCGCCGGCCGTTGCGGTGCGGCCAGAGAGGCACACGTTGCTGCCTCTGCCCGGCAGGGTGGTCGTGCCGGGCTCCAGGTTCCGAGAGGTCTACTACTGGGACTCATACTGGGTCATCAGGTCCGTACACCTCCGTCTCCGCTCCCTTCCGCTTTGCTTCATTATTTGGTTGCACACTCCTCGTCACTGACATCAAACAGTACTAAATCACGTATAATTGATTTATCTTTTTTTTGGGGGGAGATATAATTGACGAATTCAGGCTTACACGAATTGTAGACCACATGTTCTCGCACTTAGGTAGCGGTTTCGGTGGTTTCGGGCGAATGTCGGAACCTCCCAAAGTTCACTTGTCTGTTCCTGCGTCGTACGCTTCGTTTTCCATATGTTTGTTCTGTTCAGCCTTGTCGCGTATCTATGGCAACGTCCACACACTGGGGGCGGCTGAATTTTTTATGGGTGGTGCCGTGGTGGTGCTTTGCTGACCGGCGCTGCGGCGGCCGTGCCATTAAATTTATTCCAAAACGGGGTTGTTGATCGATGATGGCGTTCACAAAGCCCAGGCTGATCTGTCCTAGATTCCTTCTAGAGGATGTCCTAGATTCCTTCTAGAGGAAATTGCTGCAGTTCTCAGAGTTCAGTTGTTCTTGTCGTAGGATTTTCGTGGGGCCGGACAATGTGTCAATGTTACAGTGACTCGCACAGCAAATGCTGCAGATCTTGATTTCTACGATTCTACCTCGTCCTTAGATGAAAGGTACTTGTTTTTTGTTTCTTATGGTATGTGTGCTTGGTGGCTTGATGCAGAGGCTTACTGGTGAGCAAAATGTACGACACAGCGAAAGACATTGTGCTTAATCTTGTATACCTTGTGGAGAAGTATGGTTTTGTGCTGAACGGTGCAAGATCGTATTACACTAATCGAAGGTGACAATTATCTCTGCAGTACCATGCTGTTTGGTTTGTGTTTACAGCACGAACTACCATTTCTACCATATCATATATCCGCTGCTACGGAAGTTCATACCTTTATGTGAAGGTCACCAGACCTTGATTAATGAAAACTAGATGGATTGTTGGAGTCATACTACATACTACCGAGGCAGTACAGATAACTTGTACATGCTGTATATTATTGTACGATCATCATCTGATACATGCCTTTTCTGTGCAGCGAACCGCCACTTTTAAGCTCGATGGTTTTAGATATATACACGGCAACAAGTGATTTGGGCTTTGTGAGGAAAGCATTCCCCTCTCTGCTGAAAGAGCATAGCTTCTGGATGTCAGGTAGCAGACGATAAAGCCATTTTTCAGCATTCTTTTTACATTTTCACATGATTAAATACAATCTCCCTTTACGATGATTCTGTCACGCAGAGGTTCACAATGTGGCAATAATGGACAATCAGGGACGGGTACATAATTTGAGCCGTTACCAGGCTATGTGGAACAAACCTAGGCCAGAAAGTGCAACAATCGTAAAGTCTTTAACTTTGGCTATGTTGCTAACTATGCTGATCACAGTGGATGTTTTGCCGTGCCAAGGATGAACTAACTACAGTCTGTTCTGTTTTTAGGATGATGAACTGGCTTCAAAGCTTACTTCTACAACCGCTAAGGAAGAATTATACCACCAAATTGCTTCAACAGCTGAATCAGGATGGGATTTTAGCTCTCGATGGATGAGGTTGGATGTTCAATAAAAAATGATTGCTGGTTCTTCCTTTGATTAAGACATGTACTGCCAAAAGAAAACTTTGGGAGCTCCAATGATACGAAATGTACATTGTGTACCACATGTTGTTTCTAATGATTTCACTGTTCTGTGCAGGGATTCTACTGACATGACAACGTTGACAACAACTTTCATTATACCTGTGGATCTGAACGCATTCATATTCAAGGTAAGCAATGGAACTTGCCATGATATTCAAATTCCAAAGTTGAATGATCTATAAATTTAGCATGATTTGGATGTGTCAGGTTTGCAATGTATTTAGTTCACTTGTTCAAAATAGTTCACAATAGCTAGGAGGCTTGTTGGGAGAAAAAGCTCTGAATTGGTTCAAGTCAATGTTTGGAAATGTGACACAGTCCTTACCTTTATACACATTGTAGATGGAACGAGACATAGCAGTCTTTGCTGAACTCATTGGAGAGAATGCAACCGCAGAAACATTTTCAGAGGCTTCAAAAGCACGCCATATTGCAATTGAGTCTATTTTGTGGAACTCTGAGATGGAACAGTGGCTTGACTACTGGCTTCCTACTGATGGAAACTGCCAGGTGTTCATGAAGGATAGCAGCTTGATCTCTCATAATCATATCCAATTGTGGTAAACACTTTCTGATGGTATTAACTTGATACATATTGTTATTCCAGGGAGTCTACCAGTGGAAATCTAACTCACAGAACCACAACATCTTTGCTTCTAACTTCATACCTTTGTGGTTAAATGCACATCATTCAGGTGCGTCCTGTACTCTTTTATGTGTTTGTTTTCTAATGCCTAGGGGTGCAATCATTTATTCTGAGAGTATAAAAAAACTATAATATCTAGCTACAAGTTTGTCATAACTCATATGTCTTGCTCTAAAGTTCTTTTTATGCAGACTAATATGAGTATTCCGTGCAATGAACTTAGCTATTAAAGGATTAGAAACTGTACGGTCATTGTAGGCAAATATTTCATCCAGCAACATGTTTGTCCTAATGCATAACGTACGGATTCGGTTTCTACCAATTATTTGCTTTCATTGGATCTGGAAAGCAAATGAAAGCAAGTTATCTAGGAGAGAGCTCCTGAGCACTCTTAATACATATGGGCACCGAAGGTATTTTTCTTGTGCAAGTACCACATTACAGCCTTACAAGCAGTTGGATAAGCTGACATCTTCTACCTCAACTGCTAATCTTGCCTTGACATAACTTATCAAACCGTTCTTAGTACTAGAGCAACAACAATTGCACCTGAAACTCTTGCTTTTCTGATCTTTTACCCTTTTATTGCATGTCATTGAGTATGATTGTCTGAAACTTAACCAGGCTTGGCGCGATTTGTCAATGACGCAAAATCAGTGAGGGTCATGAGAAGCCTTCAGACATCAGGATTACTCCATCCTGCAGGAATAGCAACTTCGTTATCAAATACAGGGCAACAATGGTTAGTTCACTGAAATGGATACTAACGATGATAAAACTCTACTTAGTGTAATTAGTACAATATATTATTGATCTTCCTTTTTTTCATAATAGGTGTGCTAATAATTGAACAGGGATTTTCCAAATGGATGGGCTCCATTGCAACATCTGATAGCTGAGGGATTGTTGAATTCTGGTTCGGCTGAGGCAAGGAAACTCGCTGAGAACATTGCTACGAGGTGGGTGAGAACAAACTACGCTGCCTACAAATCAACTGGCACGATGCATGAGAAGTACGATGTGGAGATCTGTGGAAAATCTGGAGGAGGCGGTGAATACAAACCCCAGGTATGGTTATATTTATAAACTTATAAATCAAAGTAAAAGACCTTCCACTCGTGCTCACCCATGATGATGAGCATGTTTCTACTCCTTGATAAATGGCAATCTTATACAAATTACACTTTGTTATCTTCTAAGTTCTAATTACCGAGGGTGTAATATTGTGAGCCTAACCAGAAAACCATGATCGCCTATCATTCATCCAATCGTTACCTTTTATTCTAATTTGAGTTCATGGACGTCTTTTCACAGACTGGTTTTGGTTGGTCCAACGGTGTGATATTGTCATTCTTGGAAGAATTTGGATGGCCTCAGGACAAGAAAATAGGTTGCTCATCATGATGGGGTTGAAGCTAACTTCGCAGAAGCAGTGTGTGGGTAGGCAGGGGTATGGCTCATTCGAGCGGTGTAAATGTGTAATGCACTGGCGATGTGCGGTACATGCAAAAATACAAGAGCCCTTCTACTGAGTTTCATAAGTCAGCATTGGCATTCAGCACTTCACCAATTGTCTGTGTCTATTCTATTACTTGCACTTTGTTGTTTCTTTTATGTATATATATGGCCCATTAGACCTATTGGCCCCTTACTTTTAGAGTTGTATTGTACTATATACCATTGGTATTCATCTAATAGAATTGAGATGCTCAATTTCTATCATGGTATCAGAGCCTAATAGCTGGCCCTAACCCTATTTTCACCGTCGGCCACATTTGCTCCAAACATAGCACAAGGAAGCTTTCAACCAACAAGGAAGGCGGGAAATATTGAAGAGAAGGATTGAGTGACGGATGCACCAAGTGGCTTGATCGGTCTAAGTGAGGTGGTCTGGTCAAACCGGAACGGGAGAGACTTGCCGACGCGTGACAAACCATTGGTGCACCTACACGTGGCGAGCATGGTGATTGCTTGCAATAGAAAATAAAGACTGAGTCAAGGTGCGAGTATTTTAATAATTTGCCAAATACCGGAAACTACGTTAGATCAAAACCACGGCGCCTGGAAAAACGGTTTAGGTTAAGAATAAGCTGAGATGATCAAGTGGATCAAGGATGAGAACTTAGCAGATTCAGGCTCATGTGCTTTGAAAAACATGCACGAGTTAAGCGTGTGAGTAAAACTTGTGTTGTGTGAGGTTAATGGGTTCCCCTATATGTGATAGTAGATTATATCCATTAGGGTTAGATGTGGGCTGGTTGCCTCATCTATTTAACGAGTTGGGATAGAAGTTTGCAAGAAAACCATCCTATAATCCATCATTTCAACCTTGTATTCTAAGGTTAGGGTTAGAGAAGAATGAGTATTGTGGTGTGTTCTCTTACTCTCCAGGTGGAGTGGCTATAAGATCTTCATCCTCAAGTAGTAATATATTAACTTTGTTAATCTCAATGCCTCCTTGTTTTTCTTGGTTTGCTCTTGCTCTTGTTGATTTTGATCACTTCTCTCCTTTTCTTGATTTTGTTGTGTGCCAAGAATGTACAAGTGATGGAGATGACTCATGGAGATCAAATCCTATCTATTTAGGCAGCAGGTCTTGAAGAATTTTGAAGTTGCCCGATTTTGCTTGGTTTAAGCCTAATCTTGAAATTTCTTGATCTCAAGTTTTTGCTTCAAATCTTTAGAAGTTTTTGCTTGCTGTGACATATGGTAATACATCTAGAGCCACTTTGGCCATTCTCTACCTACGAGCAAGTCATATTCCGAGTCTCTGGATTTTGCCTGGTTTTAGTGCACCTTTGCTTAATCTTAGAAAAGTCTGAACTTTGACAAGGATTCAAGTGATCCTTGAATGGAATAGGTTCCTAAAATCCTAAGTAAGATTTATGCAAAGTCTCATCTCATTTGGCTATGTATTTTTGGAGTTGCACCATAAATGCTTTGAATTCAGGTTGATTTTCTATTCCGGGAATAGAAGAGTAGTCATACCGCTTCTTGGCCCGTCATACCACTAGCCAGTCAGACCGCAATCTTGTTGTCAATCAGACCATTGTGCTACCGCCGGTTAGACCGCCATGCTACCACCGGTCAGACCGCTCTGCTGTTGAAGTTTTTCTCTCTTCGGTTCTTGATGTTCTTACTTTGGTTTGGCTTTCAACTTTGATCTTCATAGCTTTGTAACTACTGGAGTGAAGAGTTTGAGAGTACTTGAGGGAATTTTTGTGAGGCACTTTTCACCCCATCTGTTGCTATTTGGTCCTACAAGTGGTCATGGTTGAGGCTGAGTATGTAGCTGCTTCCGTAGGTGCTCTCAGATTCTTTAAATCCCATTTGCTCTTAGGGACTTTGGGTTAGATTTAGATAGTGTTCCATTCTTCTGTGATAACACTAATGTTAAATGCGTAGAAGGATGAACGCATTAATGTTAGATATATTGATCTCAACCCAAAGGGCTATATATAGATTACATAGGACACACAAGGCTAAACCCTAGAAATTAGAAAATACCACAAATACCCTTTTATCCTTAACACCTCCTTCAAATGCAAGGTGTATGCAATAGCATTGCATTTGAGAGAGTTGGTACTAAAATAGGTAAAATCTAAAGTCCGAGTCTTGAATATGTCGTCGTAGCGTGCATTTCTTGGAAAATTGTGTCGAGTCACAAAAGATCTTCATTTGGGGTCATGTGGCAGCCCATAAAGCATGGTGGCGCAGATCGAAGTCCGAGATGGCAGGCACAAAAAGGAAGTGCATCGACCTTAAAACTCGGGACGACGTCTTAGAGAGAAGCGGCAGCCTTAAAACTTCTACAATCTGCAGCGGCTCAAAGAGAAGAGTGGCGATTGCAGCCATGCAAAAAGAAAGGGACCACACTTGATCCAAGAGGATGGATCGTTGCTAACAAAGCAATTGACTGATTGACTCAGAAATTTGTGGACTCGTACGATTTTGACGAATTGAAAAAGATCTGAATTTGGATGGATGTAACGGAAGACTCAAAGAAAGCAGTATATACTAGCAGCACTGCAAAAGCTTTACGACATAATGTCGTGCCACCATCCTTTTCTCCACATTGTACTTTGGCTCCAAGCCAACCTCAGTGACCATCAGCTATCCTCTCCACATTGCCATGCATCTTTGGATACCCGATTCCTTTCCTCAGGCTCCCGGGCTCAGCCAAGAAGAGGTGAGCGGCGGCGGCGGCTCAGAGGGCTGAGGAGGAGCAAGCGGTGGTGGAGTCAAAGGCCATGGACCGGCGGAGGAGGTGAACAGTGGCTAAAAGAGGCGAGCAATCCAAGAAAAGGACGGCTCCAAGAAAAAGAAGCCACTGAAGAAGAACATATGACTGTGGAGATCCTATTGGCGGCCAAAGAGGATGCCCAAGCCAAGGCAACTGCTAACGTTGGTGGCCTGAAGAGCGTGAGGTGGAGACGCTGCTAGGCTGTTGGCCACCAGACAGATCCAAGGGCGGCGGCGACCCAGGAAGGGCGGTGGTGACCCAAGGGCGGCGAGCATGAGCTGGCTATGAAGAGTTGCACCAGATCCGGACAGGTCGGCCGAAAAGGAAGCCAGATCCGAGTGGGGCAGCGTCGGGGAGGCCAGTCCTGGGTCAGAGATAGTCGGATCCGGCACGGAGGATGCCAGATCAGGCAGGGCTAAGCCAGCAGCAGCCTGATCAGGGCGGATCCAAGTGGGACGAGGCAGGATCCGGCGGCAGCCGGCCTGGTGAGGAGATGGCCGCCCCTGGGAGTGGAGACACTCCTCCCGGGGGCAACTGCAACGGAAGATGAGCGGTGGTTAGGGTTGGGAAACCCTAACCCTAGTAACTGGCTCTGATATCATGTTAGATGCGTGGAAGGATGAACGCATAAAGGTTAGATCTATTGATCTCAGCTCAATAGGAAATACCGTAAATACCCTTATATCTTTAACAACGGCTAAGCTGAGGGTGAGGCTTCGAGTTGCTGGAGATGGAGTACCGAATCGCTCGCCGCCGCCGAAGCTCAAAGACTTAGGGCTTTCACTCGGTGAAGATGAAAGAGAAAGAAGAGATATGGGGAAATTCGATTGGATCTTGGTCATCTTCCAGGAGGAGAGCCCAACCGGGGTGTAAGAAGAGGGGGAGGGGATGATCGCGCTGCCAACGACCAGCTGAGGTTGCCGGAGTCGAGGAGGTGGGGATCGGATTGATCCCCATCTCCCGCTCAATCTAGCGAACAAAAGGAGCTAAAGGCTCCTTATCTTCTTCCTCTCTGTCAATGACAAGTGGGTCCCTCTCTTTCTCTTTTTTATTCCGAAAATCCAAATAGGAAATTCCCAAAATGCCCTCAGCGGCAACACAGACCAGAAACTGGTGTTACTTGATTCATATACTTCTGTAGAGCAATGATAGACATGAAAATGTTTAGCGTGAAATAAACTGAAGTTAAAATATATCCTTTTAGACTCTATGGCATTGACATCTCATATGATATTTCTACATCTGCACTATTCTGGATTTGAGAGATGTTTGATGAAAGAGAGGTTTGCTTGTCATTGATGAGTTTCTTACTTTTCAAAATTCAATAGTCTACTGACTGACATGCATCTTTATTGCCAGGTTCTCGTGCAGTGGGGATCCTTTTGGGCAGGACTGCGTTCCTGCGGAATGTGATGTTTCCATCAGACCAAGGTGGTTCTGGCATGCCTCAAAGAAACCAAAAGATGCTACAACTCTGCTCGACATATACTACAAATCAGTTGGTAGAAAGTGTCTCCTCATATTGAACGTTCCTCCCAATTCATCTGGCCTCTTTTCTGATGAAGACATGCAAGTCCTTCAGGAATTCACTGAGATTCGGCAGTCAATTCTCTCAGGACTTTGCTGCCAATGCCACTGTCACAGCAAGCAGTGTGCGCGGTGGGCTGGATAATCTGCAGTTTGCACCCTCCAATGTGCTTCAAGATGGCATATACTCCTACTGTGCCCCGCAGGAAGGGCAGACAAGCTGGGAAATGCTCTTCGACCTCGGGCGATCTACTTCCTTCAACGTGCTCCAGCGCCAGGAGCCTATCCAGATGGGACAGCGTGTAATCGAGTTCCATGTGGACATCCTAGCGGATGAACTGTGGCAAACAATTGTTGAAGGCACGACAATTGGATACAAGAGGCTGCTGCAGTTCCAAGCCATCGAAGCCCGATACCTAAAGCAATTCCAAACTGTTGAAGCCGGATTCCTGAAGCTATCTGTTGACAATGTGTTAGAAATAATCTTGATTTAGAGTTTAAACGTAGTAGAGTCCGTCTCCGTGTGTAACTCAAGTTGAAGTTGTGTCCAACTTAAGAGGCTTGTAACCAGTTTTGTAAGAAAAGTAAGGAAAAAGGGAGCAAGTAAGAGAATAGAATAATTCGGAAATTCTCCTGTGTTCTCTCAGTTTATTTACGATGTATGCGTTTTCTTATGGATTAAAGTTTTAACAAGTGGTATCAGAGCCTAGGCGAGAGTTGAGTCGCTGAAAAAAATCGTCTCAGTGATTCTGTTTCGTGCTCGTCTCGCGCAGCGCTCCCGAGGCGCACGTCGCTCGGCACCAGGCAGCAGTAAGTTGTCCGATGAAACCAGGCCTTTGGCCCCTTGGCCTGAGCGTGAAGAAAGAGTCAAGACGTTTCTAGCATCTAGGATAAGCAACACACTCGTCCGTGTTAGACCGAGACCTGCGACAAGACATAGCATGAGGAGATGTGTCACTGTTCTATGTCAAGTAAGTCGTAGTTGAGACCGACTGTCTCAATGTTTTAGAATCTTTTGCATCTGGATGGACCCGTACCAGTTAAGTGAAGTTCCTACGTGTAGTTTGCATGTAGAACGCTTTATGTGGAGACGTGACTGATAGTTCATAATGTATTGAGACTAAAACTAGAGTATCTCAAGTCAAAATTAAGGGGGAGATTGTTAGAAATAATCTTAACTTAGAGTTCAAAACATAGCAGAGTTCGTCTCCGTGTGTATCTCAAATTGAAGTTGTGTTCAACTTGAAATCCGAAAACATATACTAGTAGGAGATTATTAGCCTATATATTGAGGAAGCTTATAACAAGTTTGGCAAGAAAAGTAAGGAAAAATGGGGAGCAAGTAAAAGAATAGAGAATTTCAGAAATTCTTTTATGTTCTCTTAATTTATTTGCGATGTGTGCATTTTCTTCTGGAATAAAGTTTTAACACAGTGCACACGCAGCTCCACTGATTGCACTCTTTGGCGTTTTCATGGTTCCCTTCTCGGTCATATATAACTTAGATTAGGACAAACCATCCCATACTAATAGTAGTGAATTTATAATGTTAAGGACAGACCATGTTGCTGGCAACAAGAGTATTGCCACAATGTAATGACGGAGTACATTAGTCATGTAAAGAGATACTTCACACTGCCCAGAGAGCCTTTTTAAACATCTGGTCTTTTTTTCTGAGATAAACATCTGGTCTGTCCTTGCCAATTCAACATTTCAAAATTACTTGTATTCTGTTTTGTTATTGTAATTCTACGTTCATTTGATTGAAGAAGCCCAAGTCATTCAAGAGAGGCCAATGTGTATATATCTTCTCAATCAATTCTGTTTGTTTCTTGAAGTATTCTGAACTAACAACTCTACTTTCTGCAATCAAGCATGGTTGATGGTTCTGTACCTCCCCAAACCAGTCTTTCTTCTAAAATCACTGAATGATGTTATCAGAAACCTATACACTAGTTACTGTTGTCCTGTTGAATGATGTTATCAGAAACTTCGCTATCGATGAAGTAATTATTGTATGATGTATCATCAATTTCTGTAAGACTGTATCTCTCCTCCGTAACTGTAAGCATACAGAGATGTAGTACTCATGAACCTCCTTTGAAGCCTTATGAGAGGCCAAGGCAAGCAGTTCCTGAAGACTGAATAGTTGACAAACCGCCTTTGAAGAGGAACTAAGTTGCAGCCACCCTTTACGTATCCTACACTTGAAGGCGGAAATCAGCTTCTTGGGCTCTTGGCCCGTTGCCGACTTGCCGTCTTCCACCTGCAAAGCTGCACACTCGTAACCATGGCTCCGATTCGCACGAGTCCCATCTAAACCCCAGATTTATCGAACAGGCGAACCCGCTCTAGCCGCCGCCGCGGCGCCCCGCACGTCGCCGGCGACCATGTCGGACCAACCGCCGCCCTACACACCCCTCCCGTTCATCTCCTCCCTTTACCCAAATCATAACCCTACCCCAACCCCCATTCCCATCACCACCCCCACCCCCACCCTTGTCCTCCCCAATCCCGCCTTCACCAGCAAGCGCAAGCGCACCGGGTTCCGCCGCAAAGTCCCCTCCGGCTCCCCGGCCACCCCGGTCGCCGCGTCCCCTGCCGCACACCCGCCACCCCCCGCCTCCGCCGCTGACGACATCATAGTGATCAACCGCGAACCAACCGCGGAGGCCGTCACCGCACTCACCGCCGGGTTTCCGGCGGATTCCCTCACCGACGAGGAGATCGAGGCGGGGGTGGTCTCCGACGTGGGCGGCATCGAGCAGGTCAACTACATCCTCATCCGCAACCACCTCCTCACGAGGTGGCGCGAGACCTTCAACTCCTGGCTCGCCAAGGACGCCTTCGCGTCGCTCATCCCGCCCCACTGCGACCACCTCCTGACCTCCGCCTACACCTTCCTCGTCTCCCACGGCTACGTTAACTTCGGCGTCGCCCCGGCCATCAAGGAGCGCCTCCCCAAGGAACCGACGAGGCCCAACACTGTCATCGTTGTCGGCGCCGGCCTTGCTGGGCTCGCAGCGGCACGGCAGTTGGTGGCGTTCGGGTTTAAAGTGATCGTATTGGAGGGCCGCAAGCGGTGCGGTGGCCGAGTGTACACGAAGAAGATGGAAGGGGGTGGGCTCTCAGCTGCTGCTGACCTTGGCGGCAGTGTGCTTACCGGGACATTTGGGAACCCGCTGGGAGTTGTGGCGAAGCAGCTTGGCTTGCCGATGCACAAGATCAGAGACAAGTGCCCACTGTACCGGACGGACGGGTCACCAGTTGATCCGGAGGTCGATAAGAAAGTGGAGAGTACATTTAACAAACTTCTTGATAAGGCCAGCTACCTGCGGGCGTCCATGGGGGAGGTGGCAATGGATGTCTCACTTGGGGCGGCGCTTGAGACATTACGGCAGGCAGATGGGGGTGTCTCCGCACAGGAGGAGATGAACTTGTTCAATTGGCATGTAGCAAATCTGGAGTACGCCAATGCAGGATTGTTGTCAAGGCTGAGCCTTGCATTCTGGGACCAGGATGATCCGTATGACATGGGTGGAGATCACTGCTTCTTGCCTGGCGGCAATGGGAGGCTTGTGCAGGCCCTGGCAGAGAATGTTCCAATCGTTTACGAGAGGATAGTGCATGCTGTACGGTATGGAGGGGATGGGGTGCAGGTAGTTGTCAATGGTGGGCAGGTGTATGAAGGGGACATGGTGCTGTGCACTGTTCCGCTTGGGGTTCTGAAAAATGGGGGTATCAAGTTTGTACCTGAGCTGCCACAGAGGAAGCTTGATGGTATTAAGAGGCTAGGCTTTGGGTTGTTGAACAAGGTTGCAATGTTGTTTCCTCATGTTTTCTGGAGCACTGACCTTGATACCTTTGGACATCTGACTGAAGATCCAAGTCGCCGAGGGGAGTTCTTTCTGTTCTATAGCTATGCAACAGTGGCTGGTGGTCCATTGTTGATGGCATTGGTTGCTGGTGAAGCTGCCCACAACTTCGAAACCACACCTCCAACTGATGCCGTCAGCTCAGTTCTTCGGATACTGAAAGGTGAGACTTTAACTTCTGTCATCAAAATTTACATTACTATATAACCGAGTATCTGCATAAGTAGTAATCAATGCCTCACAACAGTTCTTTGTTCCATTCACCTCTGCAGTCACACTGAAATATATGTGGTTATTTATTCATGTTGTATCAATGAATTTGACCGCTTAAAACCGTGGGTTTCTGTATAAAAGATGAGCCTTGTGTTTCACAGGTATATATGAACCACAAGGGATTGAGGTCCCAGATCCTCTACAGAGTGTCTGTACTAGATGGGGCACAGACTCTTTCAGTCTAGGTTCATATTCTCATGTTGCTGTTGGAGCATCTGGAGATGACTATGACATATTAGCCGAAAGTGTTGGAGATGGTCGGCTGTTTTTTGCTGGAGAGGCCACAACGAGGCGTTACCCGGCAACAATGCATGGTGCTTTTATTAGTGGTTTGCGGGAGGCTGCTAACATCACTCTCCATGCCAACGCTCGAGCAACAAAGACTAAAGTAGAAAAAAGTCTATCGACAAACACACAGGCTTGTGCGGCTCTTCTAGTGGACTTGTTTAGGCAACCAGACTTGGAATTCGGGAGCTTCTCCATCATTTTTGGCGGAAAAGCTTCTGATCCGAAATCTCCAGCTATTCTGAAGGTGGAACTAGGTGGCCCTCGAAAGAAAGGTGCAACTGAAGGGGGAAAGACAGACCAGCACCACTCAAACAAATTGTTGTTTCAGCAGCTCCAGTCACATTTTAACCAGCAACAGCAACTATATGTTTACACATTACTATCACGACAGCAGGCTATGGAGCTAAGAGAGGTTAGAGGAGGTGATGAAATGAGGCTGCATTACCTCTGTGAAAAACTGGGTGTGAAATTAGTTGGCAGAAAAGGTCTTGGTCCCGGGGCTGATGCTGTGATTGCATCCATTAAGGCAGAGCGGAACAGCAGTAGAACTAAATCTGGCCCCTCAAAGTTGAAAGAGGGAGTCTCTAAATCCTAACTCCCTGACTACCTTTTTTTTTTTGGAGCCTGACTGCATATAATTGATGGAGTTGTTGTCTTTGTTCTGTCAATCATATATCTACCTGGCAACTGTCATTTATTTGCAATGGAGCTTCTACAATATGTGCTGAATTTGCTCCAGATCAATGTCGCCAATCTCGTATCACATATTTGGTGATTGTTTGATGGCGCAATGACATTAGATTAGATTTTGAGTGAGATCTCCCAGATTTACATAATGTCTGCATCTGAAGTCTGAAGATCGCGCAAAGCTAATTTGTTTGTATTGTTACGGCTTGTCCTTGAAGAAGCTTGTGGTCGAGATGTTCATTCGAAATTTCAAATTGGAAGTGCTGTTTAGCTTATGTACATGAATTTTAGATAATCGATTGGAAAACATGCCCACCTTATTTATTTTTTTTTTCTTAGAGATGTTTCTTTTGCATGCTCAAATAATATGCCCATGAAATAATGAGTTGCAGCAATGCAAGTTTCAGTCAAGAGTGAGAGTCAGCTTGAAGGAATCATCCTTTTCTTTGTTTTGTTGTCAAGTGGTTCATGGTCTGGCAGGCATCCAGGCAGGAAGGACACCTAACGAGAAAGATGTGTAATCCTCTATTCAGTGTTCACTAATCACTGCCGACTGCTCAATAATCGAATGACTGCGAGTGAAAGTGCATTCTGGAAAGATGAAAATAAGGTTGATTAAGTAGTAGCACCCAGCTCACAAAAAAAGATAGAAGGCATATCGTCCTATAGGACTGCAGTGGCAATGGCAACAGAGAGGTGAATAGTATCTTCTCAAAAAATTTTCTAGTACCATGAATCTTTGGGGCTTAAGCGTTTATGCCCTTGTTTTCAAGTGAAATGGTGATTTTACCCCTGTGTTTTTGAACTGAAAGGAGAGTCTGCCCCTATTCCGTTAAAGCCAGTTAACGGTGTTAACTTTTGCACGAATAGACAAGTTTGCCCATATGATTTTACCCCTGTTTTGTTAGAGAACTTTGTGATTTTACCCCTATTTTCGAAATTGAAGTTTTGACATATTTGGTAGGGATGTCAACAGAATTAGACACAAATTTATGCATTTGTTTTATTAATATAAATCTGGACAAAATTTGTCAAATTTTGCAAAATTTGGACAGCATTTATGCCAAAATTCAGAGAAACACAGTTTTTTTTTATCACACAACTTGAATGTAAACATCAAGAGATTACAGATAACCAAAATATATCATGCCATACATGTACATGTCACATTAATGTCTAGATGACATACCAACATATCCATATGACATGGCAACATATAGGTCCGTATGACATGTCAAACAAAAGTAGCAACTAGCATTGAGTCTATTTTCCCCATGAAGTAGTTGAACTTGGAAATTATGAAACTCTTGGCAGCACACCACATACTGTACTCCAAAAAGGATGTTTTCCTTCAAATTCTTCAGGAGAACAGTACTGTGTTGTCAGGATTCCCAGGACACATCCTTGGTCAAAGTGATTTGCGGTGCTCTCGACATACAAGTAATGCTGCTGCTGTGCATTTGTTTGAGCAAGGCAACCTTTGCAGCACGAAAGTTGAGTGTGGCAGCAGGTTTCATGTAGCCAAGGAGTCTGAGGATCCTCTTCCTAGTATGCATCTCAAAGAAACTTCTGTTGGGCCATTGGAGCATTTGGCACCAAAGGGGAGCAGGAGTAAAACTTCAGGACGGCGCTCTCAAATTGTTGTCCTGAAACCAAACCTTCAGAGGAAAAGTTTGACACCTGTTCTATCAAGCCAAGAAACATCGCAGTTTGGTCAGTGGAGCGCTACACAATTGTTGAAGCCCCCATGCCGTAGTATGTACAGTCAAGATGTCATGCATTCTATGGCACCTAGCAATGTTCAAGTTCTAGAACCAGAAGGAGAAAATAGTAAAGCACAAAACTATGCCCAAGCCAATTTTTGCAAAGAATGCAACAAGGAACAAATAGCGGTAGACTAGGAAAAATATCCAACATATTCCTGGAAGTTCAGGATCATTTACTATTTCAAAGTTTTTGTAGGTATAACCGACAAAATTCATGTCCTTAGAGGAAAGCATCGGCACAAAAGAACATTTAATCAGAACCTAGAGCCAGAAGTAAATGGATTACATAAAAAAATAATGAAGGCTCAAACATTTAATTTTAAGTGCAAACTTGATCCTCCTGGCTGAATAAAAGAAAGAGATTGTTACTAGCCTGAAACAACTCTATAAAATTTTGAGACAAAAAAGTAATCTCTTCAATAGGTTTGACAATATAAAACACTAAAAGAAAATGCATTCGATTGAGCTCTGCAACAAGTACCTTTCTCCAAGGACCTGCCTTCGATGAAGTTTGCATGGGAGGAGCAGTCTGGAAGTATACCAAGTGCTTAAAGGTTAGTACTCATTCAATTTGCAAAGGTCGCTTCTACTTCTCATGACGAGACCCTGTCAATTTCTTCATCCACGCGTTCTGCTGGATCATCAATGAGCAGAAAGGCTAGAAAGCACCTCTCTGAACGATGGCAAACGGCCTGCCAATCTAATGTGGAAATTTCAATTCCTACAGATACGAGAACTTTAGGTGAAATGCTTGAGCTGTCCGATAGAGATGCAACAAAAGTAATCACCCACAAGATTTTGTCAGATCTGAACACCAATCACGATAATGTGCAAGAGGTGCCAGCCTCCCCTCTCGGTATTAGCAGTAAAGATGGTTGGAAGACAGGGGTTTACCGTGAAGATGATTCTAGAGGTGGCGCATTGAGGAATTTTCCCAGGTCCAAGTCTCTCCCAGCCTCATCTACCATTGGTGCAAAATTACCAGGCAGGAAGCAATCTGCACCATCTTCTAACTTGCCCATTCTGAAAGATATATTGAACACACCCACTGATGAATCTGGAAATGGACATGTCAGGAAGAGATCACCAATCAGAAAAACAAAGCAGAAAAATGGAAGAGCTACCTTCCGGAGCGAGCGGACGTGCCGCGCGCTGCGCCTGGGTGCTGCGCCGCGAGCCGCGCCGCTCCTGGAGGCCGCCGCGCGCCGCGCCTAGGGGGCCGGCCACGAGCCCGCCTGGGTGCCGCGCGCTCGCCTCTGCAAACCCTAGCCTTTTCGCGTGGGGAGGCCAAACCCCAGAGACCAAGCGAGCTCGACGTGGGCGTGGGTGGGAGGCTGGGAGCTGAAAGGATAAGGTAAAGTGAGGGTATTCTTGTCTTTTCACGTGGTGTTTCTTTTTTTTTACCATTTAATCCTCCATTCTTAACGGTGTCACAAAACAGGGGTAAACGGAGTCTTCATTTCAAAATCGCGAGGGCAAAATCACAAAGTCAAAAAAAGTAGGGGTAAAATCACATTTGCAGTCGATAACAGGGGCAGAAACACCAAATTCCCTAAATCTTTCACTTTAGAACTAGAGAGCTAAGAAGATCATATTTCATAGGCTATAACCAAGCAACAACTCGAAACAGTGAAGTTGCACGAGTTCTACACCTAATTGGTTTGACCGATGACAAATTGGCGGCAAGCTAACGGTCTGACCATTGGCTGGTCTGATCGGGTCCTGGAGCAGTCTGATCGCTCATCTGTTCCCAGAACAGAAAATCAACTTGAGTCTAAATCGCTTTTAGTGCAAACTTCAAAATACATGATCAAATAAGACTGAACTTTGCATATACCTTGTTTAGGATCTCATGAACCTATTTCATCCAAGGATCGGGACGATCTTGGACAAAGTCCTAATATTTCCTCAAAACATGCAAGGTTACATCAAAACTGAGCATATATCAAAAACTTGAGATACAACATGCAAGTAGGTTAAGAACAGCTAAGATAGCTCTAGATTTGTTCTCATATGTCACAACAAGCAAAATCACCCAATGAATCAAAGCCAAAACCCTTAGATCAAGAATCCTTAAGAGCTCCAAATCAATCAAGAACCGAACAACTTCAAAATCTTGCACTACAGTGCTTAGGCGGATGAGATCTGGTCTACATGAGTCATATCTATCAATTACACGTCATTGATACGCAACAAGATCCATAAGTGAAAGAAATGGAAAATAAACTACAAGAACAAGAGCAAATCAGCCAAGACAAGAATAACTCATGAAAAATGAACAAAATTGATTATATTGATACTTGTGAATGAAGATTTTATGACCACTTCATAAGGAGGACAAAAGAGCACACCACAATGCTCACCCTTCTCTCAAACCCTAACCCTAACTCAAGGATGGTTGGAATGATTAGCCACATGCCTCCATCCCCAACCCACTAAATATATAGAGTAACCAGCCCATATCTAACTCTAATTGATACAATCCACTAGGACAATTGGAGAAACCCATTAACCCCACACTACATTGGTTTTACACTCACACTTGACCCGGTCTTCTCCTTCCCTTACGAGCAATCGACATACTTACCATGTGTAGGTGCAGAAAATGGCTTACCATGCATCAGCAAGTCTTTCCCCTTTGATTCTACTGGACCACATATTACTTGGACCGACCAAGCCATTTGGTGCAACCTGTCGCTCAAACCTTCTCCTCAACTTTCATTGTCTTCTTTGTGCCATGTTTGAGCTCAACTATCTCACTCAGTATTCTTGATCGTTCTAGACCTCGACTATCTATGAGCATA
The DNA here is from genome assembly GCA_036346575.1 of Dendrocalamus sinicus. Lineage (NCBI taxonomy): Eukaryota > Viridiplantae > Streptophyta > Magnoliopsida > Poales > Poaceae > Dendrocalamus > Dendrocalamus sinicus. The sequence goes on from CM070650.1 coordinate 9,927,685, forward strand.
CTCCCGATCCTCGTCATTGACCATAGTCAAGGAAGCACCAATACGTGGCTGACCAGCTATACCCATACACGATACGTACACGATACGACATGATACTGCACAATACGGTATCAAGAAGTATCGGTGGGATTTTAGCCAAAAAGAAAATACAAAATACCTTGATACGTTTTGATATGCTGCGATACTTCGTCGATGTGTTGTGGCCATCCCAGCCCAATAGACGCAAGCCGGCCCATCTCCCGTCGCTAATAGCCTCCTGAACCCTAATTGCATTTAGCCATTCATGCCCCGAGCTGCATGTTCACATCGCCCCTCCCCACGCCAGCGCTTCTCGGTCGCCGTCGTCACTGCCGCTTGGAGGTCACCAGACCGCCACAGCTCCCACCACCGTCCCCGGCCGGCTCCTACCACTCCGCCACCATCGCTCAAGGGTATGTACATGGTGGAGCTCCTCGCCACCCCTGCCGATGAGCTTGCCGCCCACCCAGGTGTCCTCACCTCCCTCGGCATCACCATCAGCCAATATCTCCTCGCGGCGAACTTCATGTAATGCCACCGTCCCCAAATTCTCTACATCCATGATTCAGTGTCACCGCTAGATAGCTCTCTCTCCATTTGATGTAATTGTTTTTATCATTGTTTTCCTCTAATCTTCAAGGTTTTGAAGGAGTTCCATCAATTTAGCAGCTATTGTTACTTTGGCTTCCTTGGTTGACTACACAACGTCCAATTCATCACTGAAGATGTTACTGCCTCTTGTGAGTTAAAGCTAATTGGCAGAAATAAAAATGTTTATTGTTGTGGCTACTGACCAAATAGCATATGAGAGGACTACCTAGAGAAAGCCAACGATAGAAGAGAGAGTACTCGTGTATAAAGTGAGTGGACCTGCCTCTCTCATACCCCTCTTGGGGGTTTATATACATGAATGTGGTGGGATGAAAAATTTCTATCCTACCCCTTAATAATTACAAAAGGTGAGGGTATATTGGTACATTCCTTTATACTATTGGACCTATTACATATTGGGTCAGTTACAAGGCCCAATCATGGGGGTTGGGCCACCCCTATAACAGTACTCCCTCGACAGCAAGTGCGGAGGTCCCTATAGGCAAGCTGACGTGAACAATTGGCCCAAGCTGGCCCCGCCCCTATCCCCAGCAGTAAACACGCAGGTGCCGATGGGCGAGCTGGTGCAATTGGTAGCTCTCAATCCACGGGGGTGTGGATGATGTAAAGCTCCTAAAGCATGATTGTTTGACCGATTTTGACGTGGTTGTGGCATCTCACGGCATAGGCCGAGCCGGCGCGCATATTTCATGGCCCAGCCTCGGGCGGCTCGTAGGCGCAAGTAGTGAAGTCCCACGTCGGAAGCCCGGATGCCCCGTCAGGTTGGTGCCTCCAACATAGTCGGAGACGGCTTGATGACTATGTCTCTCGTGACATGGTCGCCGAAACGTGGTCTTAGGTATCGACGTAATCATGGCCCCGAAACTGGCGGACGAAGTGTCGATGAATTCTCGACCACGAGTGGTTGGACGAAGTCCTAACGACTACGTCTACGACCACAAGGTGGTCGGATGGAGTGTACGACCACGAGGTGTCGACAAAGTCGACGGCGAGATGAATCTCTGACACGCGGTCCGTCCCGCACCCTTCAGACTTGGCATCGACGAAGTCGATGGTGAGACAAAGACCATGAGGCGTACAGCCCGCCCCTCACCCTTTGGACTCGGCATTGATGAAGGCGGTGGCGAGAGGAAGCCTTGAGGCACGCGCAACCCATCCCCACCCTTCAGACTTGACGTCGATGAAGGCGGTGGTGAGACGTGGTCATAGATATAGTTGTTAGGACTTCGTCCGACCACTCGTACTCAGGAATTCGTCGAGACTTCGTCCGATCGTTTCAGAGCTGTGACTTCGTCAATACCTACGATCACAACATGGTCGCACCTTCAGCGACCATGTCACGAGTGATATAGTCATCAGGCCTTCTCCGACTGTGTCGAAGGCACCAACCTGATGGGGCACCTGGGCTTCTGGCGTGGGACTTCACTGCCCGCGCCTACGAGCCACTCGAGGCTGGGCCACGACCTACGCGTGTCTGCTCGGCCTCTACCAGGAGATGCCACAAACACATCAAGATCGGTCAAACAATCTGGCTCTAGGAGGTTTACAACATCCACACCCCTGAGGATTAGGAGCTACCAGCTACATCAGCTCACTTATCGGCACCTGCTTGCTTATTGCCAGGGGACGGGGTGGGGCCAAACTAGACCAATTGTTCACGTCAACTCGCCCATCGGTACCACTGCGTTTGCTATCGAGGGAGTATTATTATAGGGGTGGCCTAACCCCTTGTGACTGGGTCTTGCAACTGGCCCAATATGTAATAGGCCCAATAGTATAGAGAAATATACCAATATACCCTCATATTTTGTAATTATCAAAGGGTAAGATGGAAATTTCTCATCCTACCCCATTCATGTTATAAACCCCTAAGAGGGGTATGAGAAAGGCAGATTCATTCATTTCATACACGAGCACTCTCTCTCTCCTATCGTCGGCTCTCTCTAACTAGTCTCATCATATGTTGTTTGGTTAGTAGCCACAACAATAAACTTTTTTATTGCTGCCAATTAGCTTTAACTCACAAGAGGCAGTGACATCTTTAGTGATGAATTGGATGTTGTGTAGTCAACTAAGGAAGCCAAATTAACAATAGCTGCTAAATTGATGGAACTCCTTCAAAACATTAGAGATTAGAGAAAAACAATGATAAAAACGATTACATTGAATGGAGAGAGAGCTATCTAGTGGTGACACTGAATCACAGATGTTGAGAATTTGGGGGCGGTGGCATTACCTGAAGTTCATGGCAAGGAGGTATTGGCCGATGGAGGCGAGGACACCTAGGCAAGTGGCAAGCTTGTCGACAGGGGTGGCGAGGAGTTCCAGCATGTACAGACCCTCGAGCGATGGTGACGGAGTGGTAGGAGCCAAATCGGGGATGGTGGTGGGAGCAGTGGCGGTCGGTCTAGTGACCTCCAAACGGCGGCGGTGACGGCGAGCTAGCGAGCAACGCTGGTGTGTGACGACGACTGAGAAGCGCTGGCGTGGGGAGGGGCATGTGAACGTGCAGCTCGGGGCATGAATGGCTGAATGCGATTAGGGTTCGGGAGGCTATTAGCGATGGGAGATGGGTCGGCTCACGTCTATTGGGCCGGGATGGCCACAATGTATTGACAAAGTATCGCAGCGTATCAAAACGTATCGAGGTATTTTGTATTTTCTTTTTTCTAAAATTCCATCGATACTTCTTGATACTGTATCGTGCCGTATCGCGTATGGGTACAGCTAGTCAACCACGTATCGGTGCTTCTTTGACTATGGTCAACGGCGAGGATTGGGACTACACTCATAGATAGTCGAGGTCTAGAATGGTAAAGAATGCTGGGTGATAGAGTTAAGCTCAAACATGGTAGAAAGAAGACAATGAAAGTTGAAGAGAAGGTTTGAGCGATGGGTTGTACCAAATGGTTTGGTCGATCTAAGTGAGGTGTGATCTGATAGAACCGGAGGGGAAAGACTTGCTGATACGTGGCAAGTGGCGGCCGAAAGATGAGGCTCGAGAGATCCGCACTGCCCACGCCAAGCGACAACTTTGGTCGGTGGGCTGAGGTGGAGGCACCTGAGAGGCTAGGACGAGAGCGCGGCCACGACCGTGAGCCCGTAACTGAGAGCAACTCCAGCAGTAGCCCTCAAATCAGGGCCCCTACTTTTGATTTGAGGGCTCCTATTTTTGAGGGCCCAGTTTTTTTGTATCTACTCCAACAGCACCCCTCAAATCTAAGCCCTCAAATCCATTCCACTGCACACTGACACATGGGACCCACTCCTCAAATCCGATCGAGGCGGCGGAAGCCCGGCGGCGGGGATTTTGGCGGCGGCGGCGACGCAGGCGAGGCGTCGGGGCGGCGACGGCGAACGGAGGAGTCGGGCGGCGATGGGCAAGGCGGCGGCAGGCGAATGGAGGAGTCGGGCAAGCGCGGCGGCGAAGCAGCGGGCGGATTTTGGCGGCGCAAGGGGCACACGGGCGGCGGCGAAGGAGTCGGGCGAGCGGAAGCGGAGGAGTCGGGCGAGACGGGGGGCGAGCAAAAGCGGCAGATTTTGGGGGGGCGCAGGGGAAGTTTCACCGAGCGGGAAAAAACCGAAAGATGAGAGACAGGAGAGGGCCCCTAGGAATGAGGGCTTAGAGACCTCATTTGAGAGGCCTTCTATTTTTGAGAGCCAAGTAGAGGCCCTGTTGGAACTGAGTTTTTTGCTCTGGCTCTCAAATTTAAGTTTGAGAGGTCAAGCAGGGGCCCTGCTGGAGTTGCTCTGACCGGGTGTAGAGAAGTGTCTAGCTTGCTTGCTTGGGTTACCTGCGCCGGGTGGGCCGGATGCGCGGAGAAAAAGCCAGGACCAAACAGCGTGCGGCCCAGCAGTTTCCATCTCCCAGCGCATGGTCCTGTTAGTTTCTTTCGGGTGTGTTTGGTTGCCTGAATCTCCTTCGTCCTGGATGGGTGGATCCGTATAATCTGAGAAAGAGCCTGTTTGGTTGCCTGTATGAGCGGACACAGCCTGTATGAGCGGATGCAAAAATACGCCCTCATCCTAGATGGGTGGATACGCTCAAAATGAGCTTCACTAGCCATCCTGGATGAGTGGATGCAGTGTATCTTATGCGGTCCCATGTGTCAACCTCTCAGGTTTGGTAGACTGCATCCGCTCATCTGAACAACCAAACAAACATCTCGCTTTTTTTGTATCCGCTCATACAGCCTCACCAAACATCTTCTTTTTCTGAAATACGATTCCACTCAGCCTGCATCCACTCATCCAGGATATACGATACAACCTCCATCCACGAACCAAACACACCCTTCATGTGCGCGGCTGGCCTGGGATTCTGACCAGTTGCGCTGTTGCGCACACACTTCTCTCACAAAAGGAAGAGAGAAAAAGGCCAGTTGTGGCGTTGCTTCGAAAAAAATGATAGAAAAGATATTCTATTTGTTTATTAAAAAAATTATAAACATAAGCTATAAGCCGTATATCCGAAAAGAAAGAGGGTATTGTCCTCCCGAACTGGACAGTTCGGCCTTATTGCTCGCGCGAACCGTTGAGAGCACCCATGGCAAAAGCCACCGATTAGTCGGCCTGGCTCATGTTTAGCAGATAAAAATACTAGTAAGAGAGAAAAGGTCTATCTTGAGGTAGGACGACGTCCCTTTTAAAAGGTCAAAAAGCTTTTTCCGGTGACCCTCTGCCCGACTACTTGTTACGACGTTCAATTTCTCTTCGTTGATTGTGAACGACTCAACGCTGAACAAGGATCATGTAAACCATCCTGGCAGTGTTGTTGAATTACTAGAGATATATTTCCCGTTCCAGTACACCCCTTAACCCAACCATAATAGCCAGGACAAGACCCTTGACAAGGTCATTTATTCTCACCTACTGCACTAGTACATTGTTCCGGGGTTTGAGTAGTTTTCTCTTCATTTTGGTACGGAGATGCCACTGATTGAGTCATTTGCATGCCAAAGTGCTCTCATAGTTCACAGTTAATTTGGACGAAATACAGAGTACGAATTAAATGGTTGTTTCTTGCTGCCTCTGCTTCCTACTATTCTGAAGACCGCTCGAGACCAGCCTTCGTGGTTTAGAGCACTGCAGGGTTTAGACAACATTAACGACTGACGATGTACAAGTAGCAGCACAGAAGACGAACCAGGCAGTCCTGATCAACTCGGTTTTGACTTCTGGCTTATTTTTCACTATTTATAAATTTTGTCTTTTTCTGAACTTTTGACTTTTTGTTGAGCTTTTTTGCCGGTTCTTTTTTTCCCGTATTTATTTGTATTATACGTAATAGGTTAACATATTTTTTATATTTTTAAATTTTTTAAATTTAATTATGCTAAATAAGTCTCTGTCAGCTACAGTGTTTTTTCAGCTAACTACAATATTTTTAGCTATAAGCCATGAACTTTTCAACCGAACCGATCACCACCTCAAAGGAGCCGTCTCAAACCACACCTGCAGGCCGGTCTTGTAGATAAGCTACTTGGGTAATGTTGGGTGACCCAACCACTGCGAACCATCGTAAAGCACCTCACTCTCTCTGACGCTCCATCCCTGCACGTCCTACTTTGTCAAAACCACCTCACTGTCCAAATTCCGAGGGTGCCCAGGCCATCCAAGAACACATTGGCATATGTGGCATCTAGCTCCTCACACCGTCACAGGTCTCATTCAGCTAGCCGACTTACGTAGGCCCTCACCAAACCGGGTTACGCCCTTGCATGAACGCATGTTTTCTTTAGCTACTCTACTGTCGATAGTTTGTGGCTTTGCATATCTTTTAGGAGAGACTTTGTGGCTTTGCATATCTATAAGGATAGGTTTTTTTTGGATTGTGATTTTATCTTTTATCTTATGGTTTTAGTCAGTATAGCTGAATTCGATATAATGTTTAATACGATTTAGCTATAGACACTGCTTTGAAAAATATATCATTTAAAAGTTAGTTACTGTTGCAACCGAAGCTAAAGCCTAAGTATAAGCCCTACCAAAGGAAACCTAAAACTATGCAAGGATGGGTTCTTTTCAACCGTGACTTAGTATTTTTGACCCTATTGTGAGAGTTTCAAAACAATGGTAAAAACCGTCTCGCTTATTTGTTTAAGAGAGTATAAATTATAAGTTAAAAAGAATCCAGCCAAGGTTTACCTAGCTATATGCAGTAGTACTCCTCTCCCTCTCTCAGCACTAGCGTTGGTTACTCTTGGTGGACTTAGGAGGCGTTTATATTGGCTGTAGCTGATAGCTTTTAGCTTGTGGCTGATGGATTTTGGTTAAAAATAAATAGTAGTGATTGAAAGAAGTGACTTTTAGAATAAGGATGCGAGTGGTTGAGAAAGTGAGGAAGAGGTACGTGGTGAGACAGAAATGAGAGGAGTAGGTTACGTGACGCATCTGTGAACTCCTACTTTATCCTCAAAGCAAAATAGTCCCTTTCAAAAAACTAAATATTAATCTTGGTTTTTAACTTCTCAAAATAAAAGATAAGAGCATTAGCTAATACAAACGGCTGTTAACCGCGCGGTCTAACATGGTTGCGCCAATTCAATGCTTACCCGCGCAGTCGCGCTCGCGTAGGTGAGGCCGAGAGGGGCACGCGGCGCGCTCGCAGTGGCGGCGCCGTTGGTTTTGAGCGGTCTGTTCGCCTACCCAACGGCCCCCGACGGCGATTTATGGTCGACCGGACGTCGTTCGTGCCACGAACAAAAGCGAGCGACCCTGCAGAACGGATGACCTGCACGGACCGATCCGTCCATCCATCGTCGTCAAACCTTCACATACACTCCTCTACTGCTGCTCGACCTCCATATATCCTACACATGGATGGGATTGGAGGGAAGCAAACGAGGCCGAGAGAGGTACACGTTTTTGGGATGATGACTTATTTGATGTAATTAAATTTAAAAGAATTAAAAATAAAAGCATATTAGCCTATCATATATATATATATATATATATATATATATATATATATATATATATATATATATATATATATATATATATATATATATATATATATATAAACAAATACAGAAAAAGAAACGAAAAAAATACTCAAAAAACCAAAAAAATAAATTTAAAAATAAAAAAAATAAACGAGAAGGTAGCCGAAACAAACGGGCTCAGTAGTATGCACTTACAGCTGGAGGCTGGAGTGGCGAGTGGCGTTTCAAGTTGTAGCAACTGCAAGAGTGGCACATTAATTGCCATCCATCGGCTTGCTGCTCGGCCCGGTTCTTTAATAGGCTCGCTCTCCCGATCGACGATCCCATTGCGCTAGGTGCACTCTCGCAGCATCCTTATTGCTGCCGTGCCCCGCCCGCCCATGTGAGCTCACTTATTGCGCTCGACTGCCAGTACTCCAGCAGCCGCGTAGCTTGTTGGATCCGACCGAGCTTAGCTTACCTAGCTAGCTAGCTTGGCGATGGAGGCGGGGACGTGGGCGGTGGTCGTGGCGGCCGTGGCCGCGTACATGGCGTGGCTCTGGCGGATGTCGCGCGGGCTCAGCGGCCCGCGGGTGTGGCCGCTCGTCGGCAGCCTGCCGGGGCTCGTGCAGCACGCCGAGGACATGCACGAGTGGATCGCGGGCAACCTGCGCCGCACCTGCGGCACCTACCAGACGTGCATTTTCGCCGTCCCTGGACTGGCCCGCCGCGGCGGGCTGGTGACGGTGACGTGCGACCCCAGGAACCTGGAGCACGTCCTCAAGGCCCGCTTCGACAACTACCCCAAGGGCCCCTTCTGGCACGGAGTGTTCCGGGACCTGCTCGGCGACGGCATCTTCAACTCCGACGGGGAGACGTGGGTGGCGCAGCGCAAGACGGCCGCGCTCGAGTTCACCACGCGCACGCTCCGCACTGCCATGTCGCGCTGGGTCTCGCGGTCCATCCACAACCGGCTGCTCCCCATCCTGGCAGACGCGGCCGCCGCGGGCACGCACGTCGACCTCCAGGACCTCCTCCTCCGCCTCACCTTCGACAACATCTGCGGCCTCGCGTTCGGCAAGGACCCCGAGACGCTCGCCCAGGGCCTGCCCGAGAACGCCTTCGCCTCCGCGTTCGACCGCGCCACGGAGGCCACGCTGAACCGTTTCATCTTCCCGGAGTGCGTGTGGCGGTGCAAGAAGTGGCTGGGTCTCGGCATGGAGACCACGCTGGCGCGCAGCGTCGAGCATGTCGACCGCTACCTCTCCGCGGTCATCAAGGCGCGCAAGCTCGAGCTCACCAGCAACGGCAAGAGCGACGGGTCAGCCACGCCGCACGACGACCTCCTGTCGCGCTTCATGCGCAAGGGGACCTACTCCGACGAGTCTCTGCAGCACGTGGCGCTAAACTTCATCCTCGCCGGGCGCGACACCTCCTCGGTGGCGCTCTCCTGGTTCTTCTGGCTGGTCTCCACCCACCCCGCCGTAGAGCGCAAGATCGTGCGCGAGCTCTGCGCCGTCCTAGCCGCGTCGCGCGGCGCCGACGACCCGGCATTGTGGCTTGTCGCCCCGCTCAACTTCGAGGAGCTCGACCGCCTCGTCTACCTCAAAGCAGCGCTCTCGGAGACCCTCCGCCTGTACCCCTCCGTGCCCGAGGACTCCAAGCACGTCGTCGCCGACGACTTCCTCCCGGACGGCACGTTCGTGCCGGCCGGGTCGTCGGTGACGTACTCCATTTACTCTGCGGGTCGCATGAAGACGGTGTGGGGGGACGACTGCCTCGAGTTCCGGCCGGAGCGGTGGCTGTCGGCCGACGGCACAAAGTTCGAGCCGCACGACTCGTACAAGTTCGTGGCGTTCAACGCCGGCCCGCGGATATGCCTCGGCAAGGACCTCGCGTACCTGCAGATGAAGAACATCGCCGGGAGCGTGCTCCTCCGCCACCGCCTCGCCGTCGCGCCGGGCCACCGCGTCGAGCAGAAGATGTCGCTCACGCTGTTCATGAAGCACGGGCTCAGGATGGAGGTGCGCCCGCGCGACCTCGCCCCGATCCTCGACGAGCTCCGCGGCGTCGGGGAGTACGCCGCCGCGGCTCAGTCCATCGCGGCCTGCGCGTAGGAGATCCCGGACCGTGCGTGCTCCGCGGTTCGTGCTGTTTGGAAAAGGGCAAAACTGGAACTGTGTCAAAAAAAATGTAGATAGACGAGTCTAAGTAAGTAACTAAAGGGTTTGGTTTATGAGGTCATTTAAATCACTTATTTTCACTGTTTACTACCACTCCATTGGGATAAAGGAATTTGCCTAAAAACTTCCAGATCATCTTTGATTTGGATGTGAAGACGGCAGAAAAGGAAGAAAAAAAGGTGCAATAATCTCCGATGTGATTGTAACCAAAAGTGGAAGCTCCTAATTCGTTCGGGCGGTTTGTGTTAATGTGCCGCCAATTATTGTTAAGGGTGTTGTTTGTGCAAGCTGAAACATGTCAATCGATTGATTAATTTCTGTACGAGTATGACGGGATCAATCAAGGGATATCTCGTACTATTTCCCTTTTTGCATCTTGTTGCTGATAGGTACTCGCTTCATTGCAAGAGATCGATGCATGCATCTACATCAACAGTTGTTGTTTTCCATGGAAAGATTGTTTTAAGACTTGTGCCGGCGAAAACGACCAGCTCTTCCATTTTCGTTTAATAATCATTTCGCATCAGCGTTTTAATGGTGTTGGTTGCACCGTTTTATTTGATGAGGAGTTTGCCTGCGGTTGCAAGGAATGCTGTCTCGCAGAAAGCTGATGGGGATTTTGCTGACATCTTTTTCCTGTATGGTTCCTACATTTGTTGTTGCCGTGTCGTACAGTATATGGACAACGTCTAGTATCCTGTGAAAAAAATGATCTTTGTGGCCAAGACTATACGAAATTCCTAAACTGGATATAGCCAATTTCCCAATGAGATGAAACGATCAGAATTTTTTATGCGGCGGTTGATGTAAGTACAGTTAAGTTCTGAGTTCTGACAGAACTACACGGAACAGTTCGCTGTAAACGGTCTCGATCTCTAATTCCCAATCTGTCCACGCGGTCCACCTACGAGCCCTGTATCTCAGCTCTCATGTACTGGTACATTGCGATTTCCCCTCCAATCTCACTGATGGAAAAATTACTCAATGACCATGTGACTATGGGCTGCAAATAGGGGTGGAAACGAGCCGAGCTGAGCCGAGCCGGCTCGAGCCAAGCTCGGTCTGGCTCGGGTGAGCAGTAGGCTCGACTCGGCTCGGCTCGTTTCCGAAACGAGCTACGCGAGGGGCTCGGCTCCAAATGAGGCTCGAGCCGGCTCGCGAGCCCGAACGAGTCAAAATGGCTCGAAGTTAATAGAGGCGCAACAGAGCAGACACATTTACCAAACGAGCCAAAATGGCTTAAAATTCACCGAATGAGCTAAAATGGCTTAAAATTCATCAAACAAGCCAAAATGGCTCGAAGTTAATTGTCTTGGACATGCTACACATGTATAGTTGTCTTGGACAACAATTTGGTGTTAAATTCTATTTTTTTGCCTTAGTTTTTGTATAATATTCATGATATTTTTGTGGTGTACCTAGGAGCTGAATTATTTCAGCATTCAACTTGATATACAACAATATACAACTCAACAAAATAGGAGCAAACTCACCGAGGCTGCTGGTTCGGCGAGGTCAGGACGGAGATCGGGCGCGGGGGGACGGACGGCGGCCTCACGCGGGTCGAAGGACGGCGATTGCTCGCGGGGGAAAGACGGCGGCCGTGCGTGGGGGAAGGACGGCGGGCGCACGCGGGGGAAAGACGGCGTCGGCGGCCGAGTGTGGGGGAAGGACGGCGATCGCCGGCGGCGCGCGAGCGGCGGGTTAGGGTTAGGTTGGCTCGACCGAGTGACCGCGACTCGCTTCGAGATCGATCGATCGCACCGCACTCGCTAAGCGCTGATCGGGCGATCGGGCGGCCGGCGGCCGGGATCTGGGTGCTCCTACTCGTGGGCGGCTCACGAGCCAACGAGCGACTCGCGAGCGGCTCGAGCTCGGCTCGTTTTTTCCCCGAGCTACAGACCGGGCTTGGCTCGGCTTGAAACTTCTCGAGTCCGAGCCGAGCCGGCTCGAGCTCGCTACGAACCGAGCCGGCTCGCGAGCTTCAAGCCAATTGTCCACCCCTAACTGCAAATAGATCTCATTGCTTTTATCTTATGCCCGTATTTGTTTGTATTATACGTAATAGGCTAATATATTTTTATATTTTTTAATTTTTTAAATTTAATTATGCTAAATAAGCCTATGTCAGCTACAGTGTTTTTTCAGCCAGCTCCAATGCTTTTAACCATAAGCCACAAAAAAAGCCCAACTGATCACCACCAATTTTCTCGCTCATACTCCGTATCTTAAGATTGGGGGGATTCCCCGCAGGAGGCCGTGGCCACGTCGCCCCAAGCCTCGGTCGGCCGGCGCGTGATTTAAAAATGCGTCTGGCACGAGGTACTTTCCCTCGAGTTTTTTTAAAATTACGTATAGGTCCTCTGTTATCGCAAAAAAGTCCCTACATTTTTTTGAATAAGCCCCTGCATATTTTTTTTGCTGGGTAGCAACCCGAGGTTTCCCGTAATTACGAACAGGCCCTTACTTCTTCGAAAAGGCCCTCGGTTTTTACAAAAACCCGAGTCTCCTTTATTGCGAAAAGGCCCACGATTTTTTCCGAAAAACCCCTTCGCTTTTTTTCCCTGCGAATTAGGTCCCTGGGTTTTCCAAAAAAGACCCTGCGCATTTTTTCGTTGATAGCAACCCCAGTTCCGAAAATTACGTACAGACCCTCGGTTCTTTCAAAACAAGCCCTTTTTCCTAGCGAAAAGGTCCCTGTCTTTTTCATAAAAAAACCCTGCGCGCGTTTATTTATGGCTTTTTCAAGAAAAACCCTGCGCGCGGATTTTTACGAACAGGCTCTTATTTCTTCCGAAAAGACCCTCGATTTTTTTGTAAAGAAGCCCTTTGACTCTTTTTTTATTGCGAAAAGGCCCTTGATTTTTCCCCAAAAAACTCCTACGCTTTCTTTTTTTTGCAAATTTTCACCTCTTTTACTTCGATCCACACGGTGGCTGGCGTGGCGTGGCGCCACGCCTACGTGGCTAGTAGATGTGAAGCACGTACGTGTTCCTTCAACCCGACTCACTGACCTCTTAACTCCTCAACCCACTCAAATTGACGAGAATCAAATATGTCAATTCTTGTATAACAAAATTCCATGCAGATGCACGGCAATAGGCAATAATTACTCCGAGTAGCACTCCTTACAATTGCTAGTCGTGATATGTAGTGTTCAGGGGATACGGGTCCTACACAATTGATAGTTAGACTAGCACTGTTTGATATGGAATCTTCTTTTAATGTGTGAGCAATTGGTTAACGTACTCGTGTAAGTCTTACAGCTCATTAGTTATAGATTTAGGCCTTGCTCTAAGCGATTTTAGTTTCTGTTTTATTTTAGCTTTCGGCTCATTTAAATCAAAAGTTACTTAGAATGCGTCAGTTTGTAATTTCAGTTAATATTGCTTTTTGTCTTTTTCTTTTTTCCTCTTATTTCTTTGCATTGTTCGTAACGATATAACATTTTTTTAATTTTTTTAATTCATTTTTTCTCTCATAAAAAACTAACATCCATTACAGTGTAATTTCAACCATAAGTCAAAAGATATAGCCAAAAGCTTAAGCTATGAGCTAGTTGGAGCACCACCAATACCAAAAACCGTAGTGAAACTCATAGTGAAAAATCCACATAAATAATCTACTTAAACCTGCAATTGGTGGGAATTGAACTTTGCTCCCTACTGTTAGCCAAAGAATTAAGGTGTCACACTGTTGAGCTACGCAGTTGTAATGTTTAACACTTGATCTGAAATCAAAAACCAATTGTAGCAGTCAATCCACCAATCAAACTATCGAAAGCAGAAATGGACGATCCACAGTTACAATCGTCCCCGTTGGTGTTTAGGAGCTAGCTACCGGGTAACACAAGCTGGTAAACATTAAAAAAGAACCGTTGCCCCGACGCCTCTGCAAAGGATAGGTCGTGGGAATCGACCAGGGATGAATAGGTGTTTTTTTAAATTTATTTTTTGGCTAAAATTAAATTTATATGTAGAAACGTAAATCAAATTGATTTTGTACAATTAAAGTATAAATCTTTTAAGTTCACTTAAGTACACTAATATTCTAAAACTATGTCAAAATTTGTAACTCTAGAGAGACATATAATCAATTCAATTTCTACGAATATACATCGCAAGTAAGTAAATTGAGCACAAAAGGCAAAACACACTTTGACATTGTATCTTTTTACTATGGTGTTCAGAAATTTGATGATCTTTCTTAATCTATATTGAGATAGGTCTAAGCGAATTGAATCGGTTCCACGAATTAAACATATCACCTTAATTTCACTTCTCTGTCCCCCTCTGGATAAGTGAGCTCCAACCTTTATAACATGTTGAGTCTTCTCACAAACTTCTTTGAAAAGATCATCGGGCACAACGCCTCCAAGGCCATTTAGGAATCGACACCTTGAAGAGTAACAAGTAAAGCCACTTGCTTGACTCTCACCATGTGCAATGAATACATAAGCTCAATGTAGATGCTAAATCCATCTCTAAATATAACACATACAACTAAAGGTATCTTTTCGTACTCATAAGATACAACACATGTACAATTGAGTTGAGAGTCTCACACTAGCTTCAAGGATGCAAAATGAAGTGTCAAAAGCTTTTCTCCTAACTGGACAAGGGGTATTTATAACCCCACCTCAAAAACTAGCCGTTGGGACAAAATCAGTCTAAGACCGGTAGTACTACAGGCAAACAACTAGTACTACAGCGGTCTTCACAACAGCTAGAAAACTAGCTGTTGCAAGCCTCGCCTAATCCAACCGCCCACAGAGGGACTGGTTAGACCGCACACTAGTCGGACTGGCACATAGGCCGGTCTGACCGTAGCGATCACAACCAAAAAATAGAGCTCAATAAAACATAACTGCCGGCAATAAATGCCCGACAATACCACAAGGTTGGTCGTACCGCATCGATCTGACCGCTCACCATACATAGGTCTGATCGTCATCTAATGGCCGATCAGACTGCAGGTCGATTAGACTACGATCGGTCAGATCGCTAACATAGGGTCGGTTAGATCGCCCCGGTCTTACCGTCACACTCAAAGTGGTCATAACGTCGGCCAGTCTGACCACTCACAGAGAGCTTGTGAGCAGGGGCTCGGGGTGGATCTGAAGCGGTGGGTTTTGCTGAGATCTGTGTGTACGCTTGGAGGGGAATCGCTTGCCCGCGAGATGGTATCTGCAGCTACGTTTAGTGTGGTTTCAGCATGGGGTGCGAGTTAGCTTGGGCGATAACCTGATGCTTGCTGGTGGAATTCCCTATAGGAGTGGGCGAGCGGTGGCTACTGAGGTTTGGAATGTAGGTTAGTGTTATGCCGAGGAGATTGACCCTAGATCGCCGATTGCTTTGTTGGATTCTAGTTTTAGCAATCGGGTTTGAGCTTAGGTAGAGTTTTCCTTCAGCATGAGAGTTCATTGGTTATATTAGAGTGTGGGCTGCTCTATCATGGGCAATGAATTTTATTTTGTTAACGTGAGAGTAATAGGAATGGATGAATAGTTCATATGTATATTGCATAGCCCAAAGGGGCAATATATATTACAAGAGACACAACAGTAAAACCTTAAGACAATAGGAAATGAAGAAAAAACCCTTGTACCCTTAACACTTCCTTAAATACAGGGCATATACAATAGCATTGCATTTGGAAATGTTGACACTAAAATAGGAAAAATCAAAAGTTCTAGTCTTGAAGACGTCGTCATAGCGTGCAGCTCTTGAAAAATTGTGTTAGGTACCAAAGGATATCCTCCCATCCGAAATGATGCAACATCCCATAAAGCACAAAGTGTAGAGGCTGGGAAAGTAGAGGAAAGCGAAAGCAAATATGACTGTGGTAACATGATGAAGAGGATGTGGAAAGTTACAAATAGGGAAACATGTCAAATTAAGCTGAAGAGAGAGAGAGAGATATAGAAGCACAATAGCACAGATCGAAGCCCGAGACGACGGCAGTGCATGAGAGAAGCACGCTGGCCTTAGAAACTTGGGGCGACAGCTCAAAGAGAAGAGAGACCGCATCATAACAACTTCTACGATCTGTGGCAGCTTAAAGAGAAGAGCGATGGCATCATAAAAAAACTTCTACGATCTGCAGCGGCTCAAAAAGAAGAGCGGGGGCTATGGCTATGCGAAAGGAAAGAGAGAACCACACTTGATCCAAGATGATGGAACGTGGCTATCAAAACAATTGACTAACTGAATAGGATTTGTGGACATGCACGATTTTGACGAACTGAAAAATAGATGCTACAGATTTGGATGGATGCAATGGAAGACTAAAAACAAAAAAAACTCAAATGAATCGGACTCTAGTAGCGACATCCTTCAAAGCCCAATAACTTCTCCACATTCTGTCACCCAACTAGCCAACCTACACCCATTACTATCATCTCTCTCCAAATCCCAGTGCCCCATCTCCTCACTCCCCAGCATGGAGGAGTTTAGACTTCAGAGAGAGGAGAGAGGAATTTGTGTTTGAGGTAGCAGCTCAGGGAATAACAAGGAACAACAACAAGGTATCATGGAGGGGAGGGGGAACAAACAAGGGGGGACTAAGTGGTTAATTACTAGAAAGCAAATTTAGATGCTTTCCCTTCCTTCCTCTTCTCTTTCGCTCTCTCTCTCTCTATCTCTTCTTCCTCTTTTCCCTCTACTATCTCTCTTTCTCTGCACTGAGCAATAATACAAGTGTAGAACAAAAGAAGAAGGAAGAGTTGGCTAGCAAGTTGGCCAATGGCGTGGAGGAAGAGCAGGAGCAAGAGGAGTCGGAGGCCTGGGGTAGGCACGGTGGCACCTTATCCCCGTTCGTGTTTAGGAGCTTGCTACCGGGTAGACACGCTGGTAAATGTTAAAAAAGAATCGTTGCCCCATCTACACAGGCTATAGCCTCATTCAATTCGGCTTTTCTGATGATCGGCTGTAAGATCGAAGAGGCCAACTAGAGAAGAGTGCGTAGATGCTTTTTAAAATTCACTCTTTGGCTAAAACCGAGTTTATATGCGGAATCGTAAATCAAATTAGTTTTGCACAGTTAAGGCCTAAATCTTCTAGATTCACCTAAGTGCACAAATACCCTAAATTTATGTCAAGGTTTACGACTATAGAGAGACATGCAATCAATTTAATTTCTATGGATATAAATTGCAACTAAGTAAATTGAGTATAAGAAAGCAAAACACACTTTGATATGGTCCCTTTTTAATGTGGTGTTCAAAGACTTATCAATTTTTCCTAGTTCATGTTGAACTAACTCCAAACGAATTAGACCAGCTCCACGAATTAAGCAAATCATCTCAATTTCACTAGTGGTAGCTATATTCTCTCGGGTAAGTGAGCTCTAACCTTCACAACACATCGGACCTTCTCATAAACTTCTTTGAGAAGATTACCATGCACGACGACTCCAAGACCGTCTATGAGTCGGCAACCTCCAAGAGTAATAAGTTAAGCCACTTGTTTGAGTCTCACTACGTGTAACGAATGCACAAACTCAATGTAGATACTAAATCCACCTCTAAATGCAACATATACAAGTAGAGACCTCTCTTATTGCACATAAGGTACACATACATAATTGAGTGAAGAACTTCACACTAACTTCAAGAATGCAGAATGAAGTGCCAAAAGCTTTTCTCCTAAAAGGCCAATAGGGTATTTATAACCTCCACCTTAAAAACTAGTTGTTGGGACGAAATCAGCTTGAGGCTAGCAGTACCGTAGGCAAACAACTAGTACTACCGCGACCTTGGCAATGGCTAGAAAACTAGCCATTATAAGCCTTAGTCGATCTAATCGCCAACACAGGGACCGGTCAAACCGCACACCGGTCGAACTACCACACAGGTCGGTATGACCACACCAATCACAACCAGAAAAAATAGAGCTCTATGAAAAATAACTACATGCGGCAAATGCCCGGTAGTACCATAAGGCCGATCATACCGCATCGGTCTAATCGCTCACCATAAGCCGGTATGACCGTCAGCTAATGGCTGGTCAGACCGCAGGACGATCAGACCGCGATCAATCAAACCATCAACATATGGCCGATTAGGCCGCCCCAGTCTTACTACCACACTCAGAGCGGTCATATCGTCAACCAGTTCGACCGCTCACACAGAGCCGGTTTGATCGCCTAATCACACTTCCACACAAAGTGCGATCATATCCTAGTTTATTTTTTAGCAAAAACAAGAGTGCATATATTTCAACAAATTTGCAAAACATATTTACAAATTATAGTACTATACACATAAGGATTGATTCACAACAAGTTATAAAACATATTTGTATATTTTAGAATCATAATACAAGAATTGGGTACATGAACTCAACTCGTTTACAAAACACATTCGCAAACTTAAGTCATATGCTATAAAGATTATACATGAGTTGTAATTATTTACAAAACACATTTGCAAATACAAGCATCATGCCATAAAGAGTAGGGACACATGGACTTTAACCATTTGCAAAATAAATTTATAAATATAAGTCACATGTCACAAGGATTATGTATAAGCTATAACTATTTACAAAACACATTTGCAAATTTTAGTATTATGCTAAAGAGAGATAGAGCAAGTGAGATTGATTTATCAACATATGATAAGACTCAAGCTACTAGACATGATCACTCTTAATAGTACGATAACATGTACTAGTAATCCGATATTCCAACCAAACATCAAGACCTGTAAAATACTAGAAACACATCTTTAACCTATTCTAGTTATACATTTGCCTTGAGCATCCTCTTGGAGTTTGATGATGAACATCCTCACTTTAAGTCCGGATTCTTGTCTTGATGTGCACAAACCCATGATACATCCTCTACTTGCCCTCAATCAACACACGATGGGTTTTCTCTTGACACCATGATCAATTCATGATCATCTTTTCTTTGGGATCTTAACTTGATGCTCATCAACATATGATGTCATCTTTCATCCTGAAATTTGACTTGATGATGATCGACTCATGATACCATCCAACGTCTTCATCATCATGAGACATCAACTATTAATCTAACTCATGAAAAATATTAGTCCCACAATATAATTGTCATTAATTACCAAAACATACCATTAACTAATATAATTGTCATTAATTACCAAAACATACCATTAACTATTAATTAGAAAAAGTACCGTTACATCTTCACGGATAATGCAAAGAAAAGCTACATTAAGAAGCCAATATGGTCCAAACGTTTTTTTCTCTTTAGAAAGTTAGAAGCCAGAAGCCAAAGACCTTATTCTTTTCAGTTTATGGCTTATCCGAATAAACAAACTGGATGGCTTTTTCGCCATCTTTTTGAAGTGACTTATTGAGATAGCCTTCTCAAAATGGCTTGTCAATGTTTGGTTCATTTATATAAATGCTCATACTAGAGCCAAAAATCTTGAGCACGGCTATAAGGCATCAGTTGGGCCGAAAAGAGGCATATTATCGTCACGCAAAACAAATCCTCAAAAGTTTTGGAAAAAAAGAATAAATGCTCAAAGCATTGGATCTTCTGCACCTCTCCGCAACATAACATAAAACACCACCACTCGAACGAGCACCCCAAGGACACCTAGCCACAGGGATCCCAAGTTGCACAGGATCCCACCACCATCGTCTCGGAGCGCACACACTTGCTTACCCCAAACAAAACCGTTTCCCCTCCTCGGACGTGGCTTCTCTGTGTTTCTTTGCCTGTTCCCCTCCCTGTTCCCTCTTAGGTAGTAACACTCTATTGGCTTCGACCGTTTACTCACGTATAGGTAACGTCCGAATGAGTACTCCGATGATGATTACGACCAAGTTGCACGAGTTATGATCACGTTACGTACTCATAATGATCACGTCTTCTAGCTTGTAACAACCACACTTAACTTTAATGATAAATACCTATAAAAAATACAGTTAATAGAGTGTTGTCATTTACAAAAATAGAGAGGAAAACAGAGAAATCAAACAGAGACGTCACGTCCCCCTCCCCCTCGTCTCTGCTTATTTGCGCCCCCTTCCTTTTCGCTTCCCACTTGTCGCGTAACTTACTCCCCTTTGCTGCCCTCAACCCCGCACCACAACCTCCTTCCCCTCCCTCCGGAAGGAACTCCTCTAGGGTCTGACCCCATTTCCTCTCAATGGGGACACCGTCGGATGGCCTCCACGCCTCCGCACGAATCTCTCTGTGCGAGCGCCATCTCCCGTCTCCTTTTCTCCCCCACCCAAAGCCGAGCGCAAGCCACTTCTTCTCCTCCTTTTCTCTAGACCCCCCAATCCGACCTTACCCGCCCTCCCCTCCTAGATCCGAGCACGAGCCCACCGCCCGCCCTCCCCTCCCAAATCCGAGCGCGAGCCCGCCGCTGACGCCTCCGCGTCGCCTCCCCGAGCTTGCACCACCGTGACGCCTCCCCAAGAATCCCTGCCGTCCCTTGCCAGTCCACGTGCATGGAATCTGTCTGCCGCCATCGGCACCTTTGCGTCGCCTCCCCGAGTCGGCACTTCCGCATCGCCTCACTGAGAATCCCTGTCGTCCCCTGTCGGTCCACACTCATGGATCTGTCCGCCACCACTGGCACCTCTGCATTGCCTCCTCGAGAATCCCTACCGTCCCCAGCCCGAGAATCGGCACCAGCACTGGTTGGCTTCATCCTTCCCCACCTCCCTCCTTTGCTTCGACCGCTGCGGTCGGTGGTCGGTAGCTTCTACCGCTGCGGTCGGTGGTCGTAGCTTCGACAGCTGCGATCGGTGATCGTAGCTTTGACCACTACAGTCGGTGGGGGGAACCCTACTGGCACCCGGTGACATTGATGGTGGGGGAGCCCTCTTGTGCCGAGGTCGCCGGCCGGCGGATGAAGCTTGCTTCGACCACGGCCACTTCGACCACGACCACTTCAACCACGGCCAGCGCCACGACCACGGCTACTTTGACTACGGCGCCATGACCACGCCACTTTGACCATGGCTTGGCCAATGGAGTGTGCGCAGGGCGGCGACCGAGCAAAGGAGGGAGGTAGGGAAATTGAATCTGACTGGTGCCAGTGTCGATTCTCGAGGCGGGGGCGGCGGGGATTCTTGGGGAGGCGACGCGGAGGTGCCGGCGGTGGTGGAGGGAATCCTTGCGCGTCGACCGGAGATTCTCGGGAGGCAACGCGGAGGTGCCGGTGCCAGTGGAGGGAATCCTTGCCCGGCGGTCGACAAGTCGATGACACGGTCTACAGCCAATGGGGGCGGGCGGGCCATCAGTGGGTAAAGGGGGAGGGAGATTCCTAGCTGCGCTCGGATTTAGGAGGAGAAAAGGAGGTGGGAAAGGGCCTTGTGCAGAGATTTGTGTGCGTGCACCACGTGCAGCCTATCCGAGGCTGACCCCATGGAAACAAAATGGGGTTTGACCCCACAGAAGTTCCTTCCCCTCCCTCCAGATTCCTCTCCTTCCATAGCTGGGGCGCCCGGGTAAGCTCACCCTCTCCTTCCTCCTGTCATTTCGCTCCGCTCGCTTCGTATGGTCTGCTGCTACTGCTAGCCTACTAGCTAGATGTTGTTGCTTGCAGTGGTATGGGCTAGTGATTTCGTGGGTAGGGGCTCGGGTGGATCTGAAGCGGTGGGTTTTGTTGAGATCTGCGTGCGCGCTTGGAGGGGAATCGCTTGTTGGCGAGATGGTATCTGCAGCTGCGTTTAGTGTGGTTTCAGC
This sequence comes from Dendrocalamus sinicus, assembly GCA_036346575.1. Classification (NCBI taxonomy): domain Eukaryota; kingdom Viridiplantae; phylum Streptophyta; class Magnoliopsida; order Poales; family Poaceae; genus Dendrocalamus; species Dendrocalamus sinicus. The sequence continues at coordinate 9,949,118 of CM070650.1, forward strand.
CCGGGGCGCGAGTTATTTTGGGCGATAGCCTGGTGCTTGCTGGTGGAATTCCCTGTGGGAGTGGACGAGCGGTGGCTACTGAGGTTTGGAATGTAGGTCAGTGTTATGCTGAGGAGGTTGACCCTAGCTCGCTGATTGCTTTGTTGGATTGTAGTTTTAGCAATCGGGTTTGAGCTTAGGTGGAGTTTTCCTTCAGCATGACGAGCGGTGGCTGCTGAGGTTTGGAATGTAGGTCAGTGTTATGCTGGGGTTGACCCTAGCTCGCTGATTGCTTTGTTGGATTGTAGTTTTATGTTACAATTTTGATCTTGAAGAAAATGCACACATTGCAAATAATCTGAGAGAACACAGAAGATATTTCTGAATTTCTTTATTCTCTTATTTGCTCCCCCTCTTTCTTTGCTTTTTCTTGCTCTTCTTTCTTGCATACCAAACTGGGTACAAGCCTCCTGAATATATATGCTAATACTCTCCTACTCCTATTCCGATTCAGACTTCAAGTTGAACTCAACTTCAACTTGAGTTACATACGAAAACGGACTCTACTACGACATAGACTCGAAGTCAAGATTATTTGTAACAATCTCCCCCTTAATCTTGACTTAACATACTCTAGTTTTAGTCTCAATGCATTATGAACTACCAGCCACGCCTTCACATGAAGTGTTCTACATGTAAGCTGCATGTAGGAACTCAACTCAACTGGTACGGGTCCACCAGATGCAAAGATTCTAAAATATTGAGGCAGTCGGACTCAACTACGACATACTAATCTCATACTTTGACACGGAACAGTGACACATCTCCTCAACGTTCCAATCTCAATTTTGCTTATTTGAGTTTGGACAGCGAACACATCTTCTCAACGTCCAACACTCTTTGAGCCTTCATGTACACCTTCATCTTAATTGCACATGCTACATAATTGTTCGTCGTAAGCATCGGATAATGCAGCGAAATAACGAAACTCTCCTTCGCCATCATACTGGATGATGTTTCATCACCGGTGACACCACTTTCCGGAGTACGCGATATGATTTTGAATACGGATCAAGAATTCGGGTTACCTTAAAGCTGCTCTTGGATCGAGAGAACGGAAGAAAAAAAAACTGCACTATTTTTTTCTTTTTTTCTTGCTTGAATTTGCTCTCTGTTGTTTGTCTCTACGCTCTGTTGCCTTTTATTAGCGCGGTGAACACGTCTTGGCTTCGGAGGAAAAGCAGGCTCGGATTCCATCGACACAACCCGACTCGAATTCCGTCTTGTGTGTCGCACGGAACGAGGAGACTTCGCCTACTGCTGCTGTGCGCTTACGTGATCCTCTATTTCTTCTCTCTTGCTTTTCTGTCTTTTTCCCTAAGACATGAAGAAAAAATTAAGAAGCTGCTAGTAGAATTCAACCTCGTGCTTGCTACCTGCATGCTAGTATGCTACAGCATGTGCTGCACCTTGCTTCACGTGATGAAACTCTCTCTTGTCTTGTTCCCTTTCTTTCCTGCACAAAGCAATAATCTTTGTGTCTTGTCTTCCTTTTCTTGCTGCTCTGAAGTATGCGCTACTGCTTTTCTTTTTGCTGCCTCGTTTGCTCTCTGTGCTGGCACAAGAACACTTATCTCCTGATGACCTGATGCAACTTGCTTTGACGCGAAGAGAGTCTGCGCTGCACCACTAGTGTTTTAGAGGGAGAAACCCTAATACTACTTATAAATATATTGCTCTATTGTTCTGTAGATTTAATTGTGTTCAGTCCATTTAGACTTGTGGCCTAGAATGTAACAAGTGATATCAGAACCAACCTTTAATTTCTTCTTCAGCTGCCCTGGGGATCTCTGCTCCCGGGGGTGGCCACCGATGCTCGCGCCGCTGCCGGCCTCAGGCGGCCACCGTTACAGCAATCGGGTTTGAGCTTAGGTGGAGTTTTCCTTCAGCATGAGAGTTCAGCAGTACACTAGTGTGTGGGCTGCTCTACCATGGGCGATGAATTTTATATTTACTTCCAAGACACTTCAGGTTAGGCGAGACACTCGGGGCACTTGTTTAAGTGTAATGCCAAAGAGAACGTCGCTATATGCTGTGTTGTGGTGCTGTTTGCATGTGATCTTCCCCCAAGCAAATGAGCTGTTACCGTGCACTACACTACTACAGGCTGTTATTGGGGATACAGTCATACATTTGAATTCCTAGGAGGCACTTCTCAGTAGTGATGTTCACAGCTTCTTACCTAAATGAAGTTTGAGACATGATTTCCCCCGTACTACGTGCTGTCATTCAGTCAAAACACACTTGTTATGCTTCACTGCAAGGGGTGATTCATGGAAAAAGATAAACATTTGTAATATCTTTAGGTTATCTCCTTTCGAGATGGATAACTCTAATAAGAAATAAAGATATCACAAGCTTGAACAAGTGTCCAGTGTTGGTAACTAATAAAAAATGCTTCAGATACTCTTTATTCATTTTGTATTGCTCTTGCTGGGTGAAGATTGGCTCCAAAGAAAAATCACAAATTACGCCTGATGCTATAGCCAAAGTCTGGTTGTGGTATTGAATCACACAAATTACCAAGGAAAACCTTAACGAAATAAAACATCTTGACACTTCTTCTGATGATTGTTTGTGTTTATATTAACTCATTTTTTTAATCCTGCACTTGTCCTAAGAAACCTCTAATGACTCACAGTTGATACTGAATTTGGTTTTTATTATACATGTATTTGTGTTTCAGCCTTTGCGGTGAAGAAGGTGCTAGCTGGAAATCTTGATCCTTCTTGGTTTTGCACTGATTAGAGTGCGGCTATACTGTTCCATTGTCAGCTGTTGTGGACGATGAAGGTGTTATATGAGATCATGAGAAAATCCCATGCTTAAGCTCTCCATCTAATTGGCAGAATATGTTCATTGATAAGTTTGGATAGCATTATGATAAGTACTTATCCAGACAGATATACCACAAATTTTCTCATATTCAGTATGCCATCATGGTGGGGGAAGTCTTCCTCAAAAGATGCTAAGAAAACCACCAAAGAAAACCTGATCGATACATTTCATCAGTTGATAAGTCCAAATGAGCAAAAAGGAAGCACAAAATCAAAACAGAGCTGTAGACGTGGCAATGATAGAACTATTGAGAAAGGCTGCCGATCTACCATTGTATCACGCACAACTTCACCCTCAAAAAAGGTTTCTCGCTGCCAAAGCTTTTCGGCTGATAGGCCACATGCCCAGCCACTTCCTATTCCCGGATTACGTCCTGCAGTGGCACGCACCGTTTCTGATGTTACTGAATCAAAGCCCATATTGGAAAAACATGGCAAAGCACCACTACTTCTGCCACTTCATAGATCTAATTGGCCTCAGAAAGGGCCTGGAAATGGTGATCTTGTTTCAGAAATAGTGATTGCTTCTGTCTCTAGCAACTGTTCTGCTGATAGCGATGACCATGGAGATTTGCAGATTCCGAGCCCTGTTGGAAATGATGCTGAAATTTCAACAAATGTTACTTTGGAAAGCAAGTCAAGGTATGCTCCTTATTGTCGTGCATTATTTAAGCGCCTCATTCAAACATGCTCTTACATATCTTTTACTCTCTTTCTGAGGTAATGTGCGCAAAGAGAGCCCTGGTGCTATTACCACAAAGAATACGAAGGGGATGTTGAAGCCAGCTAATCAATTCCTCTGTAACCATATATTGTCCACATCACCGAGAGGTACTGCAGCTGACAATTACCAATCCAATTTACGAAATCCTCGGCCGGTAGTTTTCGAGAGTGCTCCCAATAGTTTGATGTCAAGTTCTTCTAGGAGTCCAAGAAGAATATGTCCTGATCATATTCCAACTTCAGCCTTTGAGGCAGTGAAGCCTCATACAGATTTTAACTTTCCTTGGATCTGGTCAGCGCAGTCCCAGCTCAGGGCAAACATCCGGGCATAATTCAGTGGGTGGTGATATGCTGGCCCAGCTTTTTTGGCATCCCAGCAGAGGTAGTCCAGAGTCTTCACCAACTCCTAGCCCAAGAATGACAAGTCCTGGCCCTAGTTTTAGGGTACATAGTGGAAGTGTTTCTCCATTGCATCCAAGGTCTGGAGGGATGGCACCTGAATCTCCAACAAGTCGGCATGATGATGGGAAGCAGAAGCAAACCCACAAATTGCCCCTTCCACCATTGAGCAACTCTAAAAATTCATTTTTGCCAAACAACTCCATGCCAACTAGTCCTATTTCAGTACCTCGTAGCCCTGGTAGAACAGAGAATCCACCGAGTCCTGGACCACGATCTGGGTCACAATGGAAGAAGGGCAAGCTGATCGGCTGTGGGACATTTGGCCATGTATATGTTGGCTTTAACAGGTACGTTTTTCCCTAGTACGTTCATATTAAACTTCAAATTTTCATCGTTTGACTCACTGTAAATATAATATACTTTAAACATCTTTAGAACTTTTGTAAGATACATTTGCATAGGACATAATTTGTTCTATTCTGGCAATCTTACCGCTCTGTAATTTTCTTCTTGTGTTAGTTGTGTATGGAAGTCTTGCTTGATTTCATGTTGGGCTTGTTCATAGCTTTTGCTGATGGCTTTTAGCTGCTGCTGATAAATAGTAGTGGGTAATGAATAGTAGTGGCTGATGAATAGTAGTGTATTATATAAAAAAGACAGTGCAATAAAAGGCACTACAACATTCGGACCGACATGTAACTTACAGAATTATGATACAATAAAATATAAAGTATGTTACAATATATGAAAGCGAAAAGTAGTGGCTGATAGAAGCGGCTTACAGAAGCTAGGACATTCGTATTAGTTTTTGCTTCTGGAAGCAGAAGCCAGAAGCAGAAACCAATATGACCCAGTTCGCGACTTATATACTACTCTTGCCTTTATACGTAACTTATTTTTCTATTTTTTCTTGGCGACCTGATGCCATTGTACAGAAGGAATCTCAACTGAGAGCCAAGATTTTGCACAGGAGAAACAGCCGAGCCATTCGGTACCCAATTTTTTTTAGAGTTACATATCTCACCCGTGGTTGAAGCTAATGCTGCTGCAAGTTAACTGCATACTGAAAGTATTTTGTAGCAGCACTCGGCCAATGAGACAACTCATTCACTGTACCAGGTACTCTGGAAATTTATACAAAGGATCTGATCCTTAAATAAACTAGCTTTTCCCATATGTATATCTAAGCCCCGTATGGTAACCATGTGAATCTTATATAATATAGACCTTCTTGCGTTAGTACTGAAAGTTGTATTCTTACAAGTTACAGCCATGCATCATGCATGTTTTCAGGCAAGATGGTGGCCTTTGATATAAAGGTTAGTTATTTCCAATGTGGCATCTGCTTGTTTTCGTCAGGCTTTGGTGAACTTCATGAATACGAAGCGTTTTGGAAGTGCTATTGACCTGAATTTTTCCCTGGGCCATCTTTTTTTGTTCGTTCGGCAGTATGTATGTGTCTGCCGTCCAATCCTGCGATGGCCTGCCTTTCAAGCCAAGGCGATGGCTCCTGCAACTTATGGTGATCTGATCTCCCTTGTCCCAGGTCGCGGCTGCCTGATCCCTTTGCCGGCATTGGAACCGTGCGCACAGCGTACATGCTTCGTGGTGGGTCAGGGGGTTGTGCTTGGCGTGCCACCTATCTGCTGGTTTCAGTTCCGTCCTGCCGTTCTGTGAAGGAGACGTAGCTTTCATCCAGGCATGGAGGCCTTGTAATCCAATCTGGACAGGACAGGGCTTCAACAAAACGGCCTCGCAATGCCATCTTTTATCCGAGACTTCTGTTCAATTGGTAATGCAACTCAGGCCACCTAAATATATTCAGTCGAAAGGAAGCCAAGGAACCTTGCACACAACGCTACCGTACCTCTTCAAGCTCCGGCCAGATCACCGCTGTCCGTGGGGCACTGGGGATTCATCGTACCAAGCCACCGTGCAGTGGTCGCAAACATGGACCAAATGAAAAGAGAAGGGAAGAACAAAATGTAAAAAGAAAAAGAGCAACGCGATCATCCCATGCCGTTAAAAAAGAAGGGAAGAACAAACAATCAGCACGGCATGTGCCACGGTGTAGGTCTTGTAGTGTAGCGTTTATTAGGACCAGAGCACCCACGCCCCTAGTTGCCAATGGGGGTGACTCATCACTGTCCTTTCGCATCACCACCAACCTCAATTTGCCAAGGAAATTGCTTCATCCACAACCTAGTGGTCTCACAGATGTAGGCTGCTCTAGTGCATTGTGTCATGACAGTAGGATTGGCCACATAGCTGAACGGCTCAGGTACAAGAGTCTCCACTCGAGCCCGAAGGAATGTTTAAATGTTTTGTTGTCAATTGCAGAAAGGCAGCAGCTGAATTGAACTCTAACAGGATGATAACTTAATTTGCACAATAACAGCGGCATACACAGTTGAGCACTGAAATTACAAGTCTGGATTCAGATAAAGACAAGAGTAGTACAGCAAACTTGAAATGGGAATTCCACAATAACATAGTAGGCATGGGAAACAACCACCCCAGCAGCAGCAGCAGCAGCAGTTTGCTCTTTGGATTGGCATCTCATGGTAGCAGCATCAGCAGCTTAAGACCTGCTCTTGAATGGAATTGCTCTGATGACCACCTGGTGGTAGATGGCAGCCAGGGCAGCACCGATGAAGGGGCCAACCCAGAAGATCCACTGCAAAAACAAAAATTGGAGGGGTTAGTTAGCAATTTGTCAGTACCAATGCTCCATGTAGGTTTCGCATGCAGTAATCGACATTGAAGTCACTATCCTAGAAGGTAGTAGCTGCCTGCTACAATGAACAAGGCTATCAGCATTTCCCTTCAGATGAGGGTAGACTTTCCATAATTAAATAACCAACAAATGATATCCCATCATCCTTGCACCTCTAGAAATCAGCTAGAACCACTGAATTATTGCTGGTACTTGACTACTTGGAGTGAATTCACAAATTCACCAGTTAAATCAGACTAGACTTCACAATTTCACATCAGTATTTCCCTTCAGATGAGGGTAGACTTTACATAATTAAATAACCAACAAATGATATCCCATCATGCTTGCACCTCTAGAAATCAGCTAGAACCACTGAATTATTGCTGGTACTTGGCTACTTGGAGTGAAGTCACAAATTCACCAGTTAAATCAGACTAGACCTCACAATTTCACATCAGCATTTCCCTTCAGATGAGGGTAGACTTTCCATAATTAAATAACCAACAAATGATATCCCATCATGCTTGCACCTCTAGAAATCAGCTAGAACCACCGAATTATTGCTGGTAGTTGGTTACTGTCACATATTTTTACTTGGAGTGAATTCACAAATTCACTCGTTAATCAGACTAGACTTCACAATTTCACATCAGTTAAACAGCTTGGAGTAGACTCACAATCTTAATCTTACTGCTAACAACTACACTACAATAGCTTGGTATTTGCCGCCCATGTAAAGTTACTGGCTACTACTACCACATGACTGTAAAGTCTGTAACTAGTATAAACATGACAGGGTCGGAAGGTGTCGGTTTCAGTTCACTCACATGGTCATCCCAGGCATGGTCCCTGTTGTAGATGATGGCAGCGCCAAGGCTCCTTGCTGGGTTGATGCCGGTGCCGGTGATGGGGATGGTGGCCAGGTGGACCAGGAACACCGCGAACCCAATTGGCAGTGGGGCAAGAATCTGTCGATCCCACAAACAAGAAGTAATCACCATGTCACTTTAATCACAGTAAAAAAAATACACTTTGAATCTGTACTACAGTAGTAGCTATGAACAAGGAGTGGGGTGGTACTCACAGGAACGTGGGAGTCCCTGGCGTTCCTCTTGGCGTCGGTGGCGGAGAAGACGGTGTAGACGAGGATGAAGGTGCCGACAATCTCTGCGCCGAGGCCGTCGCCCTTGGTGTAGCCCGGCGCGACGACGTTGGCGCCGCCGCCCTTGCTCATGTACAGCCCCTGCTGGAACCCCTTGACCACGCCGGCGCCGCAGATGGCGCCGAGGCACTGCATCAAGATGTAGAACAGCGCTCTGGTCAGCGACAGCTTCCTCGCCAGGAATAGCCCGAAGGTCACCGCCGGGTTGATGTGCCCGCCTGCAGTTGCGAGTTGCGACGACGCCATCCATTAGCACAGAAGCCAAGAAACAAAGGTAGCCAAGAAACAGAGGAAGCCAAGAAGCAGAGAGGAAAGCAAGTAGTAGAGAGAGGTGAGAGGGGTGGAACAGTACCGGAAATGCCGGCGGTGCAGTAGACGAGGGCGAAGATCATGCCGCCGAAGGACCAGGCAATGCCCTGGATGCCGACGGTGGCGCACTTGGAAGTGGAGTTGTTGACGCCCATGACGGTGAGGATGGTGATGTAGAGGAAGAGGAAGGTGGCAATGAACTCGGCGATGCCGGCGCGGTAGAAGGACCAGGACTTGAGCTCCCCGGGCTCGAACAACGGGGCCGGCGGGGGCTCCTTGTAGTCCTTGTCCTCGCCGGCGCCCTGCGCCGCCGTGCCGATGGGCTGCCGCTCCGAGAACTTGTTCGCGCCGAGGCGGACGTCCTCCTCCTTCCCCTCCATGTCGCCTCCTCCTTCCTTCTTGCAGCAGCCGAGCTCCTAGCTACTTGAGCTGGAACGGAATGAGATGCTTTTGTGTGCGTGCGTGAGGGTTGCAGTGGAAGTGAAGAGTCTTATAGAGGCAGGCCAGCAATGGTGGTGGGGGATCGGAGCCGTGGAGGTGGTTCTGGAAGGAGTGGAGTGGGGGACGACGGGCGAGGTGACAAAACAAGGACGGGGGCTGGGCCGGTGGACCGGTGGTGGCTGGTGGGTGTGGGGCCGGTGACAGGGAGGAGGAGCGGGATGGTGAGCTTTGGGCCCGTTCGGATGGGCTGGAAAGCTGTTGTTTATGGTTGTAATTGTATTGTAGTGATTAAAATTTTACTGTAATTAAAAGTGATTTATTTAGTATAATTAAATTTTAAAAAATAAAAATAGAAAAAATATGATAGCTTATCACGGATAACGCAAATGAATACGGGAAAAAAGAACCGGCAAAAATATCAAAAAAAAGTTAAAAATTCAAAAAAGACGAAATTTATAAATAGTAAAAAATAAGCCAAAAGTCATAAGGTGAAGTTGAAACGAGTGGGCCTTGCCGCCTTGGTGTCATCTGAACTAGCTGAGTGTTTAACGTTTAAACGTTTTTGAACTTCAGAAATGCAACTACTGCATGATCGATCCGTGTGTTGCGTGTACCCTCCATAAAACATCAATATAGCTAGCAGCACGGTAACCCGTTCCTTGCGGTAATCGCACGAAGAAACGCCAGCTAATGTGTACAATCTCTGTCGTATCGTAACAGGCCATTTGGAACACGAAAAATATGAAATCTTACTAAATTCTCGTGTTAGGGGCCGCTCCTGTGGCTTCTCCTTCTGGCTGCCAACTTCTAAAAATCAGAAGCCATTTAAAACAGACTGACCTTTTAATTTCACTTTTTTTTATTTTGTTTTGCTTTCTTTGCTTTTTTTTCTTTATATTACCTTTAACTAGAGACGAGTTGAGACGAGCAAAGCAAGCAAGTGGGGGAGTACATCGTATCTTGCTGATGGAGGCGAAGCTGAGCAGAGAACACAGAGGAGCTGCCGGGCAGAGTGAGGGTGAGAAAGACGGAATTTTTCTATGTGTAGCCACCAATTTCACAAGGGGATTCCTACTAAAACCTAGTAGCAACCAAAGTACAAACGTGCCCTTCAGTTTTGTCTTGAAAACCTCTTTCATTTGAGTCTTTTCTTGTCTATTGGCCTCATGAGCAAAACCGAGCCGGGTCAAGCAAAACCGCTCGGATCAGTTGGGTCAGTGAATAACTGGCCGGGTCGTCCGGGTTTTCTTAGGTGAATTACATCTCCAGTTCTGTGAGAGTGCGTATCCAGCAAAGCCTTTAGGTTCGGATTTTTCCGGTTCAACCTCAGACCAGTTCGGGTTTTATAACTATGGTCTGAATACTGAACACAGTTTTCTTGCAAGGGAAGGACCAGTGAATTGGATGGGTGATGATGTTACATGAACCTAATTCACTAGGCTTGACCATTAAGTCTCTTTCCTAAATTGCCCCAGACATGACATACATAGTCATAGTCGTCTATCAATTAGAAAGGTAAGCAAAATCCCATTATGTTACGCATATCTCAAATTTGGCTGATTGCACCGTGCTATCCATCAGAAAAGAGTGACAACACAAAGCTAGCATGGTGGAGTGACCTGCAAGAGCAAGGTAGTAGTATCTATTTGCTCTGGAAAAAAAAAAAGCTGTTCAGCTGTTCATCGGAGTCTCCAGCAGTTCAGTTCAGGCCACCTAGCAGGCACTCGTTAGGGAGAATGATTTATGGCAAAAAAAATTCAGAAGGGAAAATTAGCCAAGTATGTAGTGCCATCGAAAAGAAACAAGTAATTCCAACATCGCAGTATACTTTTCGTCGTCAGAATCTCGTATCAACGCTTGAGAAGACCGTTGCAAGAGGAGGACATCTCCCCTTTTGTATTTGTCATCTAGATTTTGGTTTTTTTACTTCTCTAAAAATAAAAACAAACGAAACAACTTGAGTCTAAAACTATATGCATCAATTACATTGGTATCTTTACCATTCACTACCATCTTAAAAAATTATAAATAAAAACTATCTGCTGTAACTAAAAATTATACTAGGCTAAAGAAGCAAGGCCGGCCAAATAAAAACGTGTAGTTGCGCACGATGCAGCACGGCCTCCCACTCCCGTGCATTCCTTCCTCTCCGACGCTCGGCCAAACTGGCCATATCTTTTCGTCTCTCCCACCACCGGCCATCTCACCTGTACCACAAGTTGTAGCACGACTCAGGATCTCCTCTCTGAAATTCCAATCTCGTCATTTCACGTTGCACGCACCGGCCAACTCTAGGGATGGCGCGGCTTCCTACGTAAGCTAAGCTTGTGGTGGGGGTCGTTTTAGTTGGCGCCGATGTTCCTTTCCGACGCCACGACGATCAGCTCTGTTTCTTTAAGCTCGTAGTTGGATGTATTTGTAGCCTAATTATTGGTTCCAGAAAGGACTTAGCGAGCTTAAGCCGGGAAATCATGAACAAAGCTATAAGAAGGCTTAGGGCCTGGTCTTTTCGGCTACGGTTTATGGCTTTTGGCTGAAATTTTTGAATTTTGGTTGTTTACGGTACAGATTACGGAGAGACAGATACTCACTTGCGATATTGGCTGGTATAAATGTTGGGCTTTTAACGTGTAGATCGTTTAACTTGTAGATCTCATCTTAAGAAAATACTTCGTTTAAAAGTTAGATACTGTAACAAAAGCCAAAAATCAATTTCAAAAGTCTAAAAGAACAAGCCCTTAATGCGCAGCACTCAACCACTGTCAGTTTGAGAACTCTCAAGCTTGTTTCGCTGGCTGGCTGGTTGGTTGCAAATAATTATTGGAGGGGAGGGGGGCAAACATGAAGCGCGTTATGCTCAGTTATTTTTCAGCTTTTAAAAGCTATTTTTAGTTTTTTTTGCAGTAACTAACTTTTAAACGAAATATCTTTTTAAGATATGGTCTAGTAGTTAATTGTAGCACATGCTGTACCGACTTTATTTATATCGGCAAAAACTGTACGTGAGTTTCTGTTACACTGTAATCTCTCACATAAATAGCCGCATGATCACAATTTAAAAATATGCTCCGCGGTAAAAGAATAGCCCATACTAGCTCATGAAAGGCATGTTTTGCATATTCAGATCAAACCGGACAGGCGTCATTCATCTCATCTGTATTCTATCTAGCGTACGTGAATCCCGGGTTTTCCCCCCCAAATTCAACGGTTTACTCGAAACTTGCTTAGATATGCCTCTCGGATGTAAAATTTTATAAGTAGTATTGTAAACTTAGGATGAAAATCCACATCATACAGCACCATCGGTGCAGGAGGATATAATTCGTCAAAAAGGGAACAAAAAGGTGGAATCAATTTGCTACGCACGATGCAAGTAGTACTCGTAGTTGCAGTCTGTGATATCGTGCGTTGTCCTTATCCGTATGGCACAGCCGTGAAGCATGTGAGGACAACTCACCGCTGCCTCCCCGGCCCCACGCCTCGACCTGTCACACACGAGAGACACGAACCCCGCTCCCCACTCCCAGCCACCGATCGGCTCAGAGCAGCCGCGCGAGTTCAGAGCCGAGTTCTTTTCCGCGTATGCGCTATGACTTATGATTTCTTGTAAATAAATAAGCTAAATATTTTACCAATCATTATTTGAAAATAATTTATTAGAATAAATTTTTAAGCAGTTTATAAATTTATTGATACTTAATTTATTTATACAAATACTTATTCTAAATTAAAAACTATAAATTACAGCATAACTCATAAGCTCCAGCTGAAAATACCCAGATATCTGCTGGCCTGCTTAGTTGGAGTCGCTGCATGATTCGCAAGTGCGTGCAATTCACCTGCAACTAGTGGTAGTGGACCGACATTTATCTGCCACTGTGCTGCACTAGTCTCTGTCTTGTTCGTTGAACTTCATGCCTCAAGTGTAACGTAGCTTCCATGCAAAGTTGTACCACGTAGAATTCTTCAAATATGGGGTCAGTTTTTTAGTTTTTAACTTCTTTAAAAATTAAATAATCAAATGTTAAAATAGAATGGTCTCATAAAGTGGATGCAGCAAACAGTTATTTAAGCTTAAAATTATGTATGTCATCTATGTCGATATTTTCATTATTCACTGTTGTGTTGAAAAACACAAACAAAAATTATCACTCGCATCTAAAAACCATCCTTCGTACTTTAAAAGAAAACCCATAGCGTTAATAATTAGCAGTGTAGCTGGTTGCGATGGAAAGCGAACTATCTCAATGTCGGTTACTCTAGCTTGGTTGTCTCTTTCTGTGAGAGCTAGCTGTGCACGAACTTTACTCCTTGCCTTCGGTGCGTATCCACGGATGAGAGGGCGTATCCGTTCTTTCTAAGGGTCTGTTTTTTACCTTACAAGCTGGCGGTTTTTTATTTTTGTTACAGTATCTAACTTTCAAACAGAGTATTTTCTCAAGACGAGGTCTACAAGTTAAACGATCTACACATTAAAAGCCTAATATCTGTACCAGCCAAAATCGTAAATGAGTATTTGTCTCTTCGTAATCTGTACTACAAATAGTTAAAATTTAAAAATTTCAGTTAAAAATTATAAATCGCAGCCGAAAAGAACGTGTCCTAAAGCTCGCAGCGCGGATGGCGACCGGCACGCACTCGCCGGCCGGCCTTATTTTCGGCGGAATCTGAAAGACGACACGGCGCATTGGAAAAGAACGATTCGTCACGTTGTAATTTGCCTCTCGAACCTTCTCTTCTCCGCGATTATCATAGGCCAAACGCGAGGTACAGGTCAGTAGTATGTACAGTTTATTTGCAGGTTTGCAGTCACAGGTGTGAGGTTGAGGATTAGCCAAGTGCTGCCCCTGTCGTTTTACTTAGTCCCTTCTCTCTCCATCTCTCGCTCTCTCTCTTTCGTACGCAAGTACGCAATAAAGAAAACGAATGGTACTCAGTGTATCAAAATTCAAAAGGCAGGATCATACTCTTGTCGAGTGCACGCGGTGTGATGTTAAAGCATGGTAATCTGAAGCTACTAAGGGGCATTCGATCGGGCGTTTTTTTTTTACCGGCTTTTGGCTTCTAGCCAAAGAATCCAAAAGTCGGATCGAAGGAGATAGCTTTGGAAGGCTTGTAAAAGCGGTTTATACTATAATTTTCACTTCACAACACGTTCCATTCACTCAACGCCTCACGCTTTATTCTTTGCCCACTTCACGCTCACCCACATTTCCTTACTGTTGACGCCTCCATCACCGGATCTATGCTCGACCGACCGCCCCTCACCATATCATTGTGTCTCATGCTGGTCCCATCCCTTGCCCCTCACTACCCTCATCCACCACTCGTACTCGCTCCTATCCACGGCCCATATCCTCACTCCTAAATCTACCGATAGCCAGTTGTCTTGCACTGCATCCTTTCTGGTCACACCGCCTCCTACCCTCCACCACCTCACTGTTGCCATCTATAGCTCTCTCCTATCCCACATCGACAGCCTAACCCCCCCAGATCTCACAGCCTCTGTTCTCCCCAAAGATTAGCATCCGGTTGAGCGCCACCTTTCCTCATCGTCTCACCGCTGTCTACCTATCTCCTTCCCGTCCCTCTTGCCCCCACCCCCATCCCCTCCCCCCAGATCTGCCCGTTTCCCTCAGAACAATCCATCCTAGATCCACCAGGGGCGCCACCTTCACCGCACCACTAGCGTCCACGTCGCGATTGGTGTCGGCATTCACGCTGCCCTCTTCAACATTGGCTTGTCCTATTCCGCCTCCTCCTTGTATGCCATATCTCCCTTCTAATCGAACTCGGCATCCAACATGCCTTCGTAGTTCGGATTGGGAAGCCGAGGTGACGTGCCCCGTGTAGCTCTGCCCACCTCGCCGGTCCACCATGCCGAGGCCGCAGCATGCTCTGGTCCCGTCACTCCTACCCAACACCAGAGTGAGGTCCCCGTCTCCTCCACGCCTATTGTCAGCGAACTCCCTACTGCACCAAAGTACCAGCTTGCTCCACTTATGAATACAATTCTGTTGTCATATGAGCACTATAGGGGGTATTGGGTATCCCTTTTCCCCCTTAGGGGGATATAGACTAAGAGCTGAAGAGCCAATCGATAGAGAGTGTGAGCTAGTGAGAAATGAGTGGCCCTGCCTCCCTCATACCCCTCTTAGGGGTTTATATATATGAGTAGGGTAGGATAAGAAATTCTCATCCTACGTTTTAATAATTACAAAAGGTAGAGGTATATTAGTATATTTCTTTATACTACTGGGCTTGTTGCAAGACCCAGTCATTTGGGTCTGGGCCACCCCCACAACAGTACTCTCCCGACAGCAAGCGCAGAAGTCCCAAGGGGCGAGCTGACATAACCAATTGGTCCAGCCCTTCGTCCCCTGGAGCAAGCACGCAGGTGCCGATGGCTAAGCTGATGCAATTGGTAGCCCCAGCCCCCGGGGTGTGGACGTTGTAACCTCCCAGAGCAGGGTTGTTTCACTTATCCTAACGTGGTCACAGAATCTTCTTGCAGAGGCTAAGCCGACGCATGGAAGTCGTGCCTCGGACTTTGGGGTGCATATGCACAGGCAATGAAGTGCCACGTCGAAGGCATGGGTGCTCGTTGGGGTGTTGCCTCCAACGCGGTTGGCGCGCATATGCGGATGACGATAGCCAGATGACCATGAGGTGGTCGTAGAAGTGCCCCCACGATGGCGTCGATGAACACGTGGTCGTGGGCGTCGACGAAGTCGGCGGTGGGACGAAGGCTCGAAACGGGCGCTCCTTTCCCCACCCTTCGAACTATCATCAACAAAGGCAGTGGCGGGACGAAGCCTTGAAGCATGCGCTCCGTCCCGCACCGCTCGGGCTTGCCATCGACGAAGGCAGCGGCGAGGCGAAGGCTTGAAGCACACGCTCTATCTCCCACTATTCGGACTGGGCATTGACGAATGGGGACGGAGCACGCGCTCCGTCCCCCACTACTCGGATGGGTGCCGACGAAGTCTCGACCATGGTACGGTCACAGACTCACAGTCGTCGACGAAGGTGCGACACAAAAGGGTCGTAGGTGTCGACAAAGTCACGACCCTGGAAGGTCGAACAGGCATTGACAAGGTCTCGACCACAAGGTGGTCGGATGTAACGTCCTACGGTCCAAACCGGCTTAAGCCTAACCCCATTCTGGATAGGCCACAAGGTGATGTGACGATGGCCCGATCTTCCGAGAGGTACTGATAAGTCGATTGTGGAGATCTCGACGTTGATGATCCACAGGCTCCGACCAAAACAGATCAAACCCCTCGCAATCACTACACCACTGCTCCATTGGTTATCAACCGTGCCGAACACGATTGACCTCGCCAAGAAGGCTATCTCCTGCAAGCGAATCGAGAACACGAGCAAGAGAGCAAAAGATGCAATCTGTATTGCGAATAATATTTAAGTTCACAAGTTGGGGTTTCTCAACCGAACATGCGGCGAAACTGCTAAGCAGAATAATCTCTTTAGAAAAATCAAAAAAAAACTAAAGGGGTACGACCTCCTTAAATAGGGGAGGGGGAAGCCGCACTTATCTAATAAAAAGGGATGTGGTACTAATCGAAGTTACTGTTCATGCGGACGGGGTACAGTTTACCAGCCCAAATAGTCTAAATTACAAGGTCCTCGGCCCACTTTGACTCGGACTGAAAAAGTGACGTGACTTGTTTTACAGTTTTTGATCTGCTCGAGTGGAGTTTGGAGATGAGACTAGATCCATCTGAAAGTAGACTCTAAGAGCTTTCCAACGAGTACTCACGGGCCCCGAGAAGCCTTCTGGATCAAAAGTTATGGCCGTTTGAAGTTGACTTGTCAAACTGAATCCGAATTGATCTAGAGGCCGAATTGGATTACAAAACCTGTTCAACTTGAACCCTTGCTTCAATTGGTTCCAAAGTGATGTGGTGCTACAAATATATATTTTTTCATCATTAGGTAGCATCATATTCTCATTTAAAATATGTTGAAGTTGAAGAAACGAATTCACCGTTAGTTCAATCTTGATATTGGCCGCTATGGTCGTACGTGTTGGTGACGTGGTCACATCACGTAGCAACCCACTTGCACTTTTCGTCCTCGCTTTGCGCAAAACAGTTAACCAGGGGTGCTACCATTGGAACTCCTAGGCTTATATTTAAGTGCTTCTTAAGCTAATCTAACAAGGTGGGACTAACCCACACACTCATATGCACACACACATATGGGCCATCATGGGCCGGGGTGTTACATACACCCCCTTAAAGGACCCGACATCCTCGTCGGACCAACACACCCACACTGGGGCAAATATAAGGATCTCTCCTCTTGGCACATGTCTGTGCGTTCAGTGCTAGCACATATGCCATGCCGTGTGTCCACTCTGGGCCCACATGCGCCATGCGCCATATGCCCACGCCCTTGACCCATACGTGCCCATGTAACCATGAGAGTCGGCTCTGATACCATTTGTAATGCCCTAGGGTCCAAACCGGCTTAGGCCTAACCCCATTCTGAATAGACTACGCACACGTAGCAACCCGTTTGCACTTTTGTCCTCGCTTCGCACAAAACGGTTAATCGAGGTTGCTACCATCCCCCACCCTTCGGACAAGCATTGATAAAGTCAGCAGTGGGATGAAGACTTGAAGCACGTGTTTTGTCTCCCACCCTTCAAATGAGCGTCGACAAAGTGTCGGCCACAAGGTGGTTGAGTGTTGATGAAGGCTTGACCACGGTGTAGTCGAGCGTCAATGAAGTCTAGTCTCGATCCTCAAGCGGTCGAATGTGTTGGCAAAGTCCCGACCACAAGGTGGTCACAGGCATCGACGCGGTTGGACATGTTGGGGAAGTTCCGACCACGAGATGGCGGGCGTGTTGGCGAAGCCCCGACCACGAGATGATCGCGGGTGTTGATGCAGTCAGTAGTGCGATGATGACTTGAAACACGCGTGCTCTGTCCCCACCCTTCGAACGAGAATCGACGAAATCTGCAGTGGGATGAAGACTTGAAGTGCGCGCTTCATCCTCCACCCTTTGGACGAGCGTCGACAAAATCAGTGGTGGTAGATGTCAACGAAGGCTTGACCATGAGATAGTTGTAGGCATCAATGAAGATGGGACCACGAGGTGGTCGTAGGTGTCGATGAAGTCATAACCCCGAAGCGGTTAGATGTGTCGACGAAGTGCCGGCCATGAGGTGGTCGAGCGTTGATGAAGGCTCGACCACGGTGTGGTCGAGTGTCGACGAAGTCTATTCTCAACCCTGAAGCGGTCAGATGTGTCATTGAAGTCCCAACCACGAGGTGGTCGTGAGTGTCGACGTAGTCAGCGGTGGGACGTGGACTAAAAGCACATGTGCTCCATTCCCCACCCTTCAGATGAGCGTTGACGAAGTCAGTGGTGGGATGAAGACTTGAAGAGCACGCTCCGTCCCCCACCGCTTGGACGGGCATTGACGAAGTCTCGACCACAAGGTAGTTGAGCATCGACGAAGTGGCGACCACGGTGTGGTTGAGCATTGAGAAGTCTAGTCCGGACGTCAAAGCGGTCGGATGCATCAATGAAGTGCCAACCACGAGGTGGTCCAGTGTCGACGAAGTCTAGTCTCGAACCCGAAGCAATCGAACGCGTGTTGGAAGTGCCGACCACGAGGTGGTCGTGGGTGTTGACGCAGTCGGCAGCGGGATGAGGACTTGAATCGCATGTGCTTCGTTCCCCACCCTTCAGAAAAGTATTGACGAAGTCGGTGGTGGGATGAAGACTTGAAGCACGTGCTCCATGCCATACAGCTCTAACGGGCGTGGACGAAGTCTCGACCACGAGGTGGTCATAGCTGTCAATGAAGACTCGACCAAGAGATGGTCATAGATATCGACGAAGATGCGACCACAAGGTGGTCGCAAGTGTCGATGAAGTCATGACCCCGAAATGGTCGAACGTGTCGACGAAGTCCTGACCACGAGGTGGTCGTGGGAGTCAACACAGTCGGCGGTGGGGCGAGGACTTGAATCACACGCTCTGTCCCCTACCCTTTGTACAATGTTGACAAAGTTGACAGTGGGATGAAAAGTTGACACGTGCACTCCATCCCCCATCGCTCGAATGGGCATCGACAAAGTCTTGACCACGAGGTGGTCGGACGGTGGTCAACAGAATGTCGACCACGAGGTGGTCGTAGAAGGCCTCAGGACCATGTCACTCCTGATGTGGTCATGGACATCGACGCAGTCGGTATCAAGATGAGGACTTGAAGGACACTAAGCACACTCCATCCCCCACCCTTCGGATGAGCATCGACAAAGTCAGCGGTGGGACAAAGACTTGAAGCGCGCGCTCCGTCCCCCACCACTCGGACGGGCATCGACAAAGTCTCGACCCTGAGGTGGTCGAGCGTCAATGACGTGGTGACCACGATGTGATGGAGCATCAACGAAGTTTTGAATATGAGGTGGTCAGACAATTGTCAATGAAGTGCTGACCACGAGATGGTCGAGCATTGATGAAGTTGCGATTACGATGTAGTTGGACACAGCTCTCACTCAAGGGTGGAACTGTAGCTCGGTGCTATTTGCATGGTGAACTCCCTGGTGAGACGTGTGAAGTACATGATGCTCACTGGGATTATCACTAGTGGTAGGGACTCCCTGGTGGGGAGCTAGAGTACACCGGGGCCAAAGCCGTCGTGCGATTATTTATTTTGTAGAGTGCACCAGGGCGCGAGGCCACACATGTGACTTGTTTTATACTCCATAGTGTTTCCCAGGACGACTGAGTTCCCGACGCTTTATACTCCACAGAGTATATCGGGGCGCAACGTCGTTGTGCAATTCATTTTGCACTTCGTAGAGTACACCAAGGCACGAGGCTACTGTGCGCTTTGTTTTATACTCTGTAGAGTTGGCTAAGATGGCTAAGTTCCCAACACTTTATACTTCGCAGAGTACGTTGGGGCACGAGGCCACCGTGCACTTTATTTTATAATCTGTAGAGTACGCCGGGGCACAAGGCCACCATGCGCTTTGTTTTATACTTCGTAGAGTTGCCTGGGATGGCTAAGTTTCTGCTGCTTTATACTCCGCAGAGTACGCCGGGGCACAAGGCCACTATGCGCTTTGTTTTATCCTCCGTAGAGTACATCGGGGCATGAGGCCACCGTACGCTTTATTTTATACTCCGTAGAGTTGCCCAGGACAGCTAAGTTCCTGATACTTTATACTCTACAGAGAATGCCGGGGCATGAGGCCACCGTGCACTTTGTTTATACTCTTTAGAGTTGCCCAAGACAGCTAAGTTCCCGGTGCTTTATACTCCGCAGAGTACGCCAAGGCACGAGGCCACATGCGCTTTGTTTTATACTCCGTAGAGTACGCTGGGCACGAGGGCACCGTGCACTTTATTTTATACTCCGTAGAGTTGCCCGAGATGGCTAAATTCTCAACACTTTATACTCCGCAGTGTACACATGGGGCACGAGGCCACCGTGCAATTTGAGTACACATATGATTCAGCAGATCTCTCTCATGGTGGCGACTACGGGGTCATCGGACGCCTCACGACTACGTCTATCATGACACAATTGTGGGCGTCGATGACCCACTCGTGGTCACACCCCAGTCAGCCCTCCCTCGTGCATCTTCTTGCACACTCCCCATGGATGGCACCACTATTGTTGTATGAGCATAACATGGGGTATTGAGTACCCACTTCCCCCTTGGGGGATATGGACTAAGAGTTGAGGAGCCGATCGACAGAGAGAGTGAGCTAGTGAGAAATGAGTGGCCTTGCCTCCCTCATACCCCTCTTGGAGGTTTATATATATATGACTGGGGTAGGATGGGAAATTCCCATCCTACCCCTTAATAATTATAAAAGATTGGGCTATATTGGTACATTCCTTTGTATTGCTGGGTCTGTACCATTGGGCCTGTTACAAGACCCAGTCATTTGGATCTGGGCCACCCCCACAACACATTACATTTCCAATTTTGTCATGATACAATGCCTTAGTTCTAGTAGTGTGCGTTCCTAGGTATTGTCTCATGGCATTGTTCTTTCTGTTCCGCTTTTATTGTCTTCGCTTAGATGGACAAGGCACACTCTTCAATTGTTCTTTGGGATGATGTCATCCAAATTGCAATGCTTGACATATGCCAGGAGGAGGTTGACTCAATGGGTGCGGGTACATGAACCTTACGAGAAAATTCAAAGAGTGCACAGGAAAGGGGTACACGAAAAAGCAATTCATGAATCGTTAGAATGCACTGAAACATGATTACGTGCACTAGAAAACCCTCAAATTGAATGCATTTGGATTGGGAATAAACCCATGTACTGGGTCGATTGCTGCTAGCGACGTTTGGTGGGAGCAGCAAAACCAAGTTAAAGGCATTCACAATTGTATTATTGTATTTGTTTCATCATTCTCCATTTCCCTACTATAATGCAAGTGTGCTTTGCTTTGCAGGCAATGAAGGGCTACAACATGTTCAAGTTTGCACCACTGCACCATGAGTACTTGATGGATGTGATATTCCACGATGAACTTTGCATGAACAAGCATGCGACGGTCCCATGGCACAAGCAGGCAGAAGTAGTAGCCAAGCGTGCGGCCCTGACATCTGGTCCCAACTCAAAGAAGACCCATGGTAGCACGATCGACGTGTGCATGGAGAGCTTATGCAACGTCTACGAGAAATCCATGATCAGCCATGTCAACGCTGCCATGGCCGGGTAGGATAGGGCTCGTACTAAGGTAAACCAGTTGTTGGAATTAGTTGTTGCTGATGGCTATCCTAATGGCACGGACAAACACTTCTATGCCTATGTTATGCTCATAGAAAGGAAGTACATGGATGTTTTTTAGACACTTCGCACCCTCGAGGGCCATGTTAGTTGGCTGTGTGGGATGTGGCCACTCTACCAGTCTCATGGTGGCGTGGCAACCCATGAGGGAATGTGGTTCCAAGCTAGTAATGTTGGCGTGTGGTCATTATTATTTTGTTGCCATTTATTGTTAATTTTTGAGCAATCATTATGTTATCATGAAGTCATTAGTTGTTGGACATGCATTCCATTGTACTATTTATCTGTTGTTACCTCTAGTTGGACATGCCATGTTCATGTTGGACAATTTATCTGTTATTGTTGTACTATCTACAATTTATCTGTTATCTATTGTACTATCTATCTATTATTATTTCTTGGACAAGCATTTAGTTGTTAATTCTTTGCTCAATATCTGTTGTTGTCCAGTGGTTCAATTATTGTTTGCTTGGGTGCATAAAAATGAGATATATGCATATAAGTTAAATATACTGAACTTGATAGTACATAGTTATGGTTTTGTTGTTTAATATTAAGCCTCTACCCAGTGGCTCAAAATTGTTTGCTTCTATGCCTCTATCATGTTATACCTGTCCAGTGGCTCAATTCGCCTATTGTTTTTTCTTGTCTGGTAGTACATGATCATGGTTTTGCAGTACATCAACTTGGGTTATTTTGGTGATGGCTATAGCCTAGGTTTGCCATGCATCTTTAACGCGCACATATAGGGTGGTTTCTTTTGGGCTGTGGCTTATGGCTTTTGGTTTATGTCTTTTAAATTCTGTTTGTTTGTGAGAGAGATTATGAAGAGGGAGACAATTACATGTGATTTTGGCCAGTATATTTAAAGTCGGTAAAATGTCTACTATAATCAACTTGCAGACCTCGCATTGAAAATGCATACTATTTGAAAGCTAGTTAATGTAGCAAAGTACAAAAACTAAAAGTAGTGAGCCTTGCCGAACCCAGCTATAGTTGATGGATGCCGTGTTGTATGTGCAGAATGAGAATGTCAGGCTACCAAGGAGACGGTGGCAACAACGACAACATCCCCCTCCCCCATTATGGACATGTCCATGATGTATTATCTTTCCGAGATGGCACCGTTGTCGTCTAGATGGCCTCATAGGGAGCCCATGTAGACCGGGCTTGAATGTGTCAATGAACAACTTGCACCGCCTCAGTTATGCAAGGGCATGTTCAAAATGGGGTCGAGCTGTTTGAAGTGCTACATGACACGCTTGTCAATCTGATGCGGACACGCACATGCTTAGCACGTTTCAGTCAAATACATTATTTCACTGGAAAGAAGTATTGAGCCGCATGAAATATTATCAGGTGAATTTGTTCCTTAATGAATATGTCATTAATTTTAATGAGAATTTCATACTACCTAAAAACAATATTTTACTTGTGCTCAGGTTTGAAGAGTCAGCGATGGATGGAGATCAAGGATATGAGCTACAGTATTCAGCCCATGAACAGGCCATGAACAAGATCAGTGAGCAGTGTGAGCGATAACCATACGGCCCATGAGCGATGCAGTGCTACGGTGCGTGTGAATAGTACCACATGGAAAGTTTAGTGTTGAATAGCCTTGGTGAGACTATATATTGGGGTAGACCCCATTGTAAAGGGAACCACTTTTGATATTAAAAATACTCTTGTTCTTTCTGTTGTCCAAACAACATTGAAAGAATTGGGAGTTAGTCAAAAATCAAGATCGTTCAACCTTTCCGTTGGGAATTGGGAGCGCGATAGAACTTCATCTGGTGGTCGTGAAGTTCAACACGTGTGATTGGGCGAATTATAGAGTGCTAACTCTTGCATTGGCAAAGGGGGATCACTACGATTCATCAATTCCACGTGAGTATCTTGATCCTACGTCGAGAAGATCGGGCGACCCCGTATCATCTTGGTATCAGAGCGTGGTTTACTCGGTAGGATTATTTACCCTTACTTTTAGATTGATTTATTTTTGTCCTATAGTCCATTAAACTGAAAATTGCAACAAAAAATTAACCAAACCCTAGTTTTTGCATCTGTTAATTTTGTGAGTTCTGTTAGGTTTTGATCCATTAGAATTTTTGTTTAGGTGCTGATCGTTCGTGTTTATTTGCGTAGCCTAATCTTTGTGTCCAATCCAAAAATCCAAAAAAAAATCTTGCTGATATTCTTTTCATCAATTGAGACTAGCTGTTGAATATTGCATCTAGAAATTTGCTCTTGAGTACTTTACACCTTGCTGAATATTTGTGACCTGTGCAAAACCAAAAGAACAATTCAACCTAGTTTGGCCTTTGAAAGAAAAAAAGGGAAGTTGAGCAAAAAAAACAGTGGAGGAAAGAAAGAAAGAAAGAAAAAGCATTGGCCGAATTTGGGTGAGTTCTTAATCCATAAATTCAGATTGTGTAATTTAATCTCTTGAGCAATCTCGTGCCCTTACATTCATATCATTGCAATTGGCTAGCGTCTCTCCTAGTACTTGATGCAAAATGAGCTATCTAATCTTTAATTTCAGATTGTCTCTAGTTAGCTCATTCCTTTGTTTGCATCGAGTCACATTAATCTTTACGTGTGCGTTCATATACTACACTTAAATCTTTTGGATCAGCACTTAGGCAAAGTATTCTAGCTTGGATTATTACTTAACTTTACAACATCAAGAATTTCAGATTGCTAGGACATACACTTTCATACCAAGCTCCACCATATAACCGTTGTTGTGCAAGTAGTGAACACTCTTGAATTCGCTTAATCATCACGTTGCTGTTGTCACTTCTACCGGTGTAAGTTTTATTGGCCTTAATTCACTTCGGAAGGGTAAGAACTTTACTTGGGAGAGAAAATAGTGAGATTGAGTGATTTCCACATATATATATGTTGCATAACTAACCATGACAGGATATTCAACAATTCGTTCCTCTTGGTGTGAACAAAATAGGAATGAATCTAAAGTATTTCGTACCTCATGGTGCGATTCCAATCCCAACAATTTGTTTCTTCCGTTCTATGGAAGTGAAGATCCAGAGGAGTATCTTGAGTGGGAATGGCGGTTGGAGAAAGAGTTTATATTTCAGAAGCTTCCCAAAGACCAAGAAGTGATGCAAGCCACAATGCAGTTTAGAGACTATGCTTATAGTTGGTGGCAACAATTATCGTAAACGATTCATTAGATCTTGGTCAGATTTCAAGGTGATCATGAGAACTGAATTTGTGCCAACCTATTATGAGCGGGAATTGCTTCACCATGTGGAGAGCATCACACAAGGGAGTAACACTGTTCAAGATTACTATAATGAGCTAAAGCGTGCATTGCGACGTCTTGGTGTCACTAGTGCAATAAAAGAACAGGTATACTTCAAAGGAGGCTTGAATTATAAGATCATTCTTTGCACTTCAATATAAATATTTTAGTAGCACGCATGATCTTGTGAATTGTGCTATTGAGGAGGAGAAGAGACTTATGGACATGCGTACACCACAGTTTCATCCATGTCCATACTTCAATTCGTATGCCTCAACAAGTGTGACACATGAGAAGATGACCGAGCATGGGACTTTCCCTTCGGTCAAGAAGACATGTACTGCTGGCCCATTGCTACAAACAATACTTGAGATGCATCAAAACCCATGTGAGAATGAGAGCCACATAGCCAAATTGAGTGAGAGTGTTAAAAAGAGTGAGCTGTGTGATTCCACCATATGTGAGTTTGAGAGCATCCAAATTGAGAGTGTGAGAGATACACCAAAAGAAAAGATGGAAGTAGAAGATAGACAAAGTGAGGTTGGTTTTGAAACTAACACATTAATATCTGCTTCTAGTGTTGTTTCTCACATTGTGCAGGTTGAAATTAAAGATGAGGAATTAAACATTCAACAACCAGCATCATTGGAAGTCAAAGATGAAGAGATAACCACGATTGAAGATGAAGTACTTGCTGTCCCGTTGTTACATCATGATGATTTAAATTCTACAACACCTACATCAACTGAGGAGAACAACAAAGGTAACAATATTGGTGCTGAAACTAATTGTGAAACGGTGAGTACTTGTGAGAACTCATATGTGCGAATGAAAATTCCATATTCTGAAATTTCTTTGTTTAATTTACATAATGTGGAATTGATTACTCATAAGGAAGTTCTTACTCGAATATCTCCTAGTGATTCTTTGTACTATATCATGTTTGATGATCATAGAGAGCTATCTAGTGTGGTTGAGGATGTTTCTGAAATTTCATGTTTAAAAGCACTAGTTAGTACCTATGCCTACACTTTTAAGTTCAATTTGATTGGAGATTTTGGTGTAGATGACAATTTTTATGTTTACCGAATATGCATTACATGTGATAAGCCTGTTGAATTAAGATTGCATGTCTTGGATAAACAGTTTGTTGTGCCATATCATGATCACAATGAGATAAATTTCAACAATAGTGTCTCATGTTTCAAAAGATTTCTTAAGCCTACTTATTCATCCTTTGATTTACAATCATGTATACATAATCAGAGTAGCGCAGTTGAAGCATGGAAGGCATTAAAGATTTTCTCCCCCATAGGTGAACCATTTGATCTAGTTTTTCCCATTAATAATATGTCCATGTACTTCACAAAGTCGAGGACGACTTTTTCTTTTGGGAGGGAGAATGGTGTGAATGAAAACATTGCAATGTATGCATTTGATCGCTATTGTAGTATCAATCGGTTTGTGCAAAACAGTGAGAATGAGAATGACACAATAATTGATTCATACATATACCACGCATATGTGTTGTTCTTTTTGCTTACTACACCTCCAGGTAATAATATTGTGAAAGACGGAAGGGGTGTAACTGACCAATACATATACCAGGCATACACATTGTATTCTTTGTTTACTACAATATCAGGCTATCAAAAGCCGAGGACGGCTTTTCTTGAAGAAGGGGAGGATGATGCAGACACGCACATGCTTAGCACGTTTCAGTCAAATACATTATTTCACTGGAAAGAAGTATTGAGCCGCATGAAATATTATCAGGTGAATTTGTTCCTTAATGAATATGTCATTAATTTTAATGAGAATTTCATACTAACTAAAAACAATATTTTACTTGTGCTCAGGTTTGAAGAGTCAGCGATGGATGGAGATCAAGGATATGAGCTACAGTATTCAGCCCATGAACAGGCCATGAACAGTACCGTGAACAGGCTGTGAACAGTAACCGTACGGCCCATGAACAGTACCCATGCTACAGTGCGTGTGAATAGTACCACATGGAAAGTTTAGTGTTGAATAGCCTTGGGCTGAGACTATATATTGGGGGTAGACCCCATTGTAAAGGGGAACCACTTTTGATATTAAAAATACTCTTGTTCTTTCTGTTGTCCAAACAACATTGAAGGAATTGGGAGTTAGTCAAAAATCAAGATCGTTCAACCTTTCCGTTGGGAATTGGGAGCGCGATAGAACTTCATCTGGTGGTCGTGAAGTTCAACACGTGTGATTGGGCGAATTATAGAGTGCTAACTCTTGCATTGGCAAAGGGGGATCACTACGATTCATCAATTCCATGTGAGTATCCAGATCCTACGTCGAGAAGATCGGGCGACCCCGTATCACAATCATTATGGCTTGTAGTTGTCGACAGACATTACCTCCAGGAAAGCGTTGGGGATGTTCTTGTAAACTGTGGGCCACCACAGTTTAACAGTTAGATGCACAATAGGTTCGCGCATTCAGGATCCATTGTCAGTCTAAAATTTCATAATGTGCTAGACTGCTTTTATGATATGTCGGCGAACAATATGAAGTTGATGTTTCCAACTTTTGGTGTTGTGGACGACAGATTGAGGGAACCTATGTTTAACCCTCACTTCTCTGGGGCCATAGGTGCCATCAATGGGCGCAGGGAGATGTTCAACTACCTACATTCATCATTGCGCAACGTCCCCAAGTGTGCCTCCAGTGTGTGGAAGAATAACTGGCGCATCCTGGAATACATTTCCAGCTTCGACGTGGAGACACAGAAGAAGATAATTTCTGGTACTATAGCATTGCATAACTTCACAATAGATGCTAGGCGAGGCAACACATATTTCAACAATCCACACCTAGGCATCGAGTATGGTACCTCCGGCGTAGACGTCACTTTGGAGACCGGTGATGTACATATAGATCAGCTACGCGATGCGATAGTGGATGCTCTAGTAGCGTGACATCATTTTGCCGCTGTGGTACGTTCAAATGCATGTATGCTTGTATGTCGTACATTTGCATTTGTCTATTTAATGAACGTTTGTATGATTGTAATTTGTTTTTTACATGAATGCCTGTAATGAACATATGTATGTGTCTATGTTTGTATTCGCGCACGTACCCATGTAATGAACACATCTAATATTCAAAGGCAATTTGTATGTATGTTGCTTTTTATGGTTCTGATTGCATCAGCTAGCACAATTCAGTTTAATTAGCAAAAAAGTCATAAGCATCAGTCCAAAAGAACACTACGTCCTTATTCATATTGGCTTCTAAAAGTTGCTTTTTTTTTCATTAAATAGTTTTTCTACAATACCTATCTTTTAAACAGAGTGTTTTCAAGACGGGGCCTACTAGTTGATTGTAGTACATACTACAATGACTCTATTTATATCAACCAAAATAACACGTAAATGTCTCTTTCTAACTTCTCTACAAACTATTACTATTCCTAAACTAAAACCAAAACCCATATGAATAGTCCCAACTTCTTTACTCGTCATTACTATTTATTAGCTAAAGGCAAAAACCACCCGCCGAAGCCAAAACGAACAAATAATCAGAATTCGATCGTCCTGTAAATTCAGTATGCTTGTAACAGATAATCAGGTCAGGTAGGCGCATTAAGCGATGCTGTTTTTCTTTTTTGGAATGGGAAACGATGGTGGGCTCACAAAGTTTTTAGTGCCAGAGGAACTCATCGCAGCAAGTCACATGGATGCCCGCGAGGGCGTGTCTCCAAAACTCCTCGCACGTGTGTTGCTTCGTGGACCAGCCCAACTTGAACAAGAAATCTCTCGGACTGTGTTTTTGTTTGCTTTTCGGTGGCTTTTGATTCCGGTTTTTTTTAAATCGACACAAACGAGATAGTTTCTTCAAATAATTTTTTAAATAGTTTTTTGAACTTAAAATTATATGTAACATCTGTATCGATATTTCAATCGTTTGCTATTATCTAAAAAATATAGACAAAAGTCGTTAGTGCAGCCAAAATAAGAGAGACTTAGATTCTCCGAGCCGAAATTGCTCGCTGGACCAGATAGCAATCGAACCGCATCCCTATCCCATCGACTCATCATTTGGCGGTTGGCTTGACATGCCATGCGAGCGTTAGATTCATCGAATATATAGTCTGTTCATAGAATGAATTTAACTGTTCACATAAATGGTGCTATAGTATTTTTTCAAAAAAATTAGCTTCTGAATATTCGTTTTTATAAATCTAGCCCCTCCGTAAACCTACTGAACTAGGAGAGCTTAGCAGATGACTTACGGAGGGAGTTAGATTTGCAAAAAAAAATATCCGCAAGCTAAATTTGAAAGAAAAAAAAAAGACTACAACGTCATATGTGTGAATGGTCAAACATCTAAGCCAAAACAACGGTTGTCGCCACAGGTTTACACTGTCAACATGCACCTATATTTAACATAAAAAAGCTCAAGCTTAAGTTCAACTCAACTAAACTCAATAAAAATTAATATACGATAATATTTAATAAGTAAGAATAGAAAAATTATCATAATTTACAATATAATAGCATGGATGTTTTAATAGAAATAAATATAAAACAGAAGGACTCGGGGGTGCAGGTGGACTGAGAAATTTACAAGGTCTTGATAAGTTATTCGAGAGCTGGAGTCCCGAAGACCCGAACCGAGACTTTGAACCATGCAGTCAAGCACCTCTCCACTTCCACTGACAGGCAGGACCCGCACTCCTCGAGCGCATCAACCGCAGAGCCTCGCGAGCCTACCGGGCACCACGCGAGACCCGGCCAACGAAGCGGGGCGACCAATCGAAGCGAGCCGCCGGCGGCCGACCGGGTCGCCAGTTCGGCTGTTCCTCAGCCGCCGCCCTAGCGACTCCGTCTCCTCTCCCCTACCAATACCAACCCGGCCACCAACCCCTCAGAGACTGCGTAGGTACAAATGGAGCTCCGCTTCTGCGCGGCCCGCGGCGCCTTTGCATCCCCCTGTTCCGGCCGCGGCACGGCGCCCTCCCCGCCGACGCATCCGCGCCCGCCCTGTCGCCCCGTAAGTAAAGTATTAGCAACTTCACACGAGTTCTCGTTTGCGATTTTGGAGTCTACACTACAGTCTACGGCGTGATGACCGTTTATCAGTTCCAGTTGTACGGTCTCTGATGTGATAACGGAGAACCATGTGCCTGACGCGCTGCTGGTGATTGACGCTGCCTGCAGATTCAGAAGCATCTGGCCGGCAGCGCCATCTCCGTCTCCAGACGAAGCCCTGCCGCGAGGAGGAGCCGGTGTTCAACTCCGATGACGACAGCATACAAGTATGACTGACAACTTGACCCGGTGTTCTGCACACTTTCGTTTTCGTTGTACTACCGTTTTCGTTTTGAAGTTCGTTAAAAAACAAGGGAGATTGATTCGCACTGTACTGGTGCTACACAAGACACAATTAGGCAAAAAAAATTGATGTGCTGGTGAAGCAATGAGATTGTTTTACAATCGACTATTTGATGAAACGAAGTGGGAAAGAGGAGTAATATTGACAGTATAGTCTAAGACCATGTGAAAGGTTTACTAGCTTTGTAGGATAAAAATGAAGAACTATAGTGGCTAAAAATAGAATAGTACTATCACTATGCATAAATGGCTGCTCAACTTAGTTACCCTCTGGCTGTTCCATTATGGGAATTGCCTGTTTTGCTAGATTATTGTTCATGTGAGCTGAATGTTTCAGTACAGGAACCGCAGACCTAGTCGACTTCAACTGGGAGACCCTTGGGTTTCAACTGGTGCAGACGGACTTTATGTATATAATGAGATGTTCGTCAGATGGGGTGTTCACCAAGGGTGAATTGGTGCCATATGGGCCAATCCAGCTGAATCCAGCTGCTGCAGTGTTGAATTATGGTCAGGTT
Source organism: Dendrocalamus sinicus (assembly GCA_036346575.1). Lineage (NCBI taxonomy): Eukaryota > Viridiplantae > Streptophyta > Magnoliopsida > Poales > Poaceae > Dendrocalamus > Dendrocalamus sinicus. Next base: position 9,979,709 of record CM070650.1, read on the forward strand.
TGTTTACCTCCTCAATCTGCCTTGAAGAATCACTATTCCATTGATGAATAATGGTTTACCAAAATAGCTTAGTTGCTTCGCATGTGCAGGTTGATTTCTTTTGCTCCATTCTGTTAAAAATGCTCTAATATGCTATTGAAACATCTGTAGGGATTGGTTGAAGGTCTGAGAGCACACAGGAAAGAGGATGGGTCAGTCCTGCTTTTTCGCCCTAATGAAAATGCGTTCCGGATGAGAGTTGGTGCGGAACGGTTATGTATGCCTGCACCAAGCATAGAGCAGTTCCTAGAAGCTGTAAAGCTTACTATTTTGGCAAACAAGCGTTGGGTAAGGACATTTCTTCTTGAACAATGATATGTGACGCATCTCTCCATTCTTATAGGTTATGCGCTCCGTTGCAGGTACCTCCTACTGGCAAAGGTTCTTTGTATATCAGACCACTGCTGATTGGAAGTGGGGCTATCCTCGGTGTTGCACCTGCCCCAGAGTATACATTTGTTGTATTTGTTTGTCCTGTTGGGCACTATTTCAAGGTTGGCAAATTTTAATTGCTTCTTTCCTGCTTATTCTTGGTGTCGTATTTTATCTGGCTGTAGCTATAAGATGTTATTGTCTCCTTTACTTTCAGGATGGCTTATCTCCGATTAGCTTGTTAACTGAGGAAGAATATCACCGTGCTGCACCCGGTGGAACTGGTGATATAAAGACTATTGGGAATTATGCTTCGGTAATGCATCTTTCTCTACAAGTGTGATTTATACTTTCTTTATCTGATCCCTCGTTAACGTCAGTTTCAATAACTTCCTAGAAGACACACTAATATAAATCTTTAATCCCTGGTTCTCTGCATACAAGTTGTAGACAATGCGGTTTTAGCAGAAATTTAATCATAATTCCAGAATTAAATATGAGCATAAAAGTATGATTCTGACAACACTTAAGAGCAAAAATAAAATGTTAACAGGAACATAATTCTTTCTCAATTCATCTATAAAAGAAATCATACCTATTAGAACAGTGAGTAGAAGATATACACTTAGCATATTGCTCAAAGTGTTTTTAACAAATATTGCTCTCAGATGTCGGCTGCTCTTGTTTTTAAAACAAGGCCTCCTCGATGTGATAGGTCTAGTGTAATCAAAGATTAGAGCGAGAATTTCCAACTATTATGTTAGTTTTAAATTATACAAATTTACCAAATGATTAATTGCAGTTCAAGAAAGATTATAATAATTGAATTGCAATAACAAAATGAACAATCAGCTAGTTAATATCAAGGCAAATAACAGGGCAATAAGGAAGCTAGCTACTAATAACTCAAAACTAGTATATTGATCTTAATTGTGACAACGATCTCATTTAGACGACTAATCCTCATTGAGCAATGTTAATCCCACATATTATCATGCAATTGTCTCTTAGAACTAGTGATTCAAATATCAAATACTAAAGCACACTAGAACGGCTCACAAATGCACAATAACAACAAGAATCGAAAGCAACCCACAAGGTGATGGCACTCGAAGCCGTCCATAAGGCAGTAAGGCTAGGTACGCTGAAGTGACACTGTCCTAGAAAACCTATCACCACCGTTTGCACCGCGACGTGGTTCTCAGAAATATAAGGCCACCTACATGAGCTGGCTAGCACCGTGGTTGTGAGGTCGAACGTCGGAGAATGCCGCACATGACCAAAAACCTAGCATCGACCAAGTGCTAGGCAAGTAAGAACACCACACAAAACACGACGAAACCTTCTCTGTCACGGCCGAGCCACAAAGCCACCATCGTAGAATTGGCACCCGGACCGGTGTCGCCGTGGCTCACCTGTGCCATTGCCTGGACACTCATCGTCGGTGCCATTGCAGCCTTGACCCAGCCCAAAGCTGGAGTCACTGACGCCTCGATCTGGCTCCCATGCTCCGCCCTCACCAAAGCACGGCTCACGATGGCTAAGTCGAGGGCGAGGCTTCGGGTAGCTGGAGATGGAGTGCCGAATCGCGCCACAGCCGAAGCTCAGAAGGTTCACTCGGTGGAGGTGAAAGAGGAAGAAGAGAGATGGGAAGACTCCATTGGATCTCGGTCTTCTTCTAGGAGGAGAGCCCAAGCCGGTTTAAGAAGAGGGAGAGGGAGGACCGCGCCACCAACGGCTAGCTGAGACCGCCGGAGTCGGGGAGGTGGGGGATTGGATCCATCCCCATCTCCCTCTTGATTTGGCGAATAGAAGAAGCCTTATCCTCACCCTCTCTCTCAATGACAAGTGAGCCCATTTCTTTATCCTTTTTTTGTTTTAATCCGAAAATCCAAATGGGAAATTCCCAAAATGCCCTAACGATTGGCCCCATCTTCTATGCTACTGTTGTTCTGCTAAATGCTGTCTCAACACTCATTTGGTCTAGAAATGTTAATTACTAGCTGTGTGTGCGCGGCGGCACGCCGCGCAAGCCAGGCTTTGTTAGCAACAGTATAACACATGAATTTTAGTATAATACTGGGACTTTGGTGGGTATGAACGTATTTAGTGTACCTAGTTGAATGGTTTGATCAGTTTGCTGATTTGTTACCGTAATCTATGTGGATACAGAGAAAGAACATGAAGCATAGATATGTTAAGTAGTCAACCTGTATCTACTAATGTGCTAGCGCTACCTTTTGAAAATACAGCTCATTCTATTGTGTTTACTATATTTGGATGAAAGAAGCAGAACATATATTTTTTCTTTGATGATTGAGGACCGTATTTTCACATGAAGATACATAGAGCATAGAATCATTGATGTCATATCAGGGATCTAAATAGGGTTGTTAGATGGGTTCGCAATGTAAGTTATACGGAGAATACGGAGCGGTAATGCCGTACTATATTCTGCCTGCAGCCGCATGGTGAACGCTGCTCCAATGCACCCTGATCACCAAATAGGAATAGGCATAGATTGGCGCTTATGGACTCAATAGGATTACAGACCTGAAGACACAGGAGTATAAAAATAGAAGCACAACGGTAACCTACTATAGTCATACGAATTTGGGCTCATAATAGTAGTTTGCATCGTCCTTCCCATAACAATCGACATGCGTAAAGTATACAGCATGCCTCACAATCGTACATAGCAACGTTGTAGACTGCGAGGTACCGATCTGTGACCAGTAGGTAAATCATGTATAGGCAATGGCACAGGGGGTAACACAAATGAAGAACTAAGAGATATCAGCGCACCAGCTGTCACGGAAGAATTGAGACGCACATATCAGCGCAGAAAACAACATACCCATAGAAGGCATAAGTGTAAACAGGGACTAAAGAATTCTAAACAAGGACATTCAAATATGAACAAGATAAAAGCACATTTATACTACGTGAAGCATTCACCTATGCTCTAAACATCGTGGTCACATTGAATAACCGGTGAGGTAACTGGACGTTTGCCATGCAGGATAAAGTTGCAGGGAGAAACAAGAGCAGCACAAGAAAAGAAGCACTAAGGGGGAGGGAGAGACTATAGATGAGAATGACTTTGTTAGTTTTTGCTTGGTTCCAATAGCATGCGGCAGCCCCCTTATATAGATGGGTCCTCCTAACAGATAGAATCTAATCTCAATTATATCTCTAACAAATAGAAACTAATATCATATCTCTAATAGATAGAAACTAATTTCTAACTTAAATATAAACTAATCTATACTTCCTAATAATGACCGGTTGGGTTGGGCTCATGGGCGTTCCTACGCCCATGACATTATATCCCTCCCGGATATGCAACTAAAAACGAGCTGCTAGGCGGTGTGCCTAATTTATTTTGCTGCGCCATCTTATTGACTGGGTCGACACGCCTGCAAGTGGACCCCATCCAAGGTCGGACAAGGAAAGGAGGAAATTTGGAGTTAGCTGAAAAACCAAATCCAATTTTCTTCCATGAAAGCCAATGCATGCAACCAATATTTCCTTTCCACACTCCCATCTTTCCATCCTTGCACATGCTGCATGCACGCACGTCTCCTCCCATGTTTCTCTTGGTTCCCATGCAAACAGGTATCCACACATAGCTTCCAATTCCATTCCATCCCCTCCTAATTCCTTTGCTCCACCGTCCAGAGAAACGCGCCTTCTCGTGTGGGATCCTCACTGTGACCCACTTGGTACCACGTGTTAGTTTTGACCACGCAACCTTCGACCGCTCTATGCCTTGGAACCTCCGACCGCTCAGCGCTCTAAATCTTCGACTGCTCTGTGCTCAGAAATCTTCGACCGTTGCGTACTCGGAAACTTCGATCACTGCATACACGAACTTTCCGACCGATACCGCTCGAACGCTGACGAAACCGCTAGAATGCCGATGAAACCGCTTGAATGCCTCCAATACCACTCAGACGCTTTGATACCACTTAGACTCCTTCGATACCACTCGGACTTCCATAGTCGAACTCGAAACCTCCCCTGATCTTCGAGTACAGTCCTTGCCGCCCCCCTTGCACCTTTCGCGGCCCCTCCGCTGCCGCTCCACTGTCACCCTTGCCTCCTCGCCGGCGCTGGCGTTGCTTACCATGCCGTTCACCCACCTTAGCACGACTGTGTGTCGTTTTCTTCCACGTCGGCTCCGCCGCAGCCGCGGCGTGCCTGCATGCCGAGTGTTTACTCCAGTCTGCCGCGGAGACTGTTGGGCGTGGCCCCGATCCGATCTGAACCAAGCTTGCCTCCAAGATCCGCGGCCGTTGGGAACCCGCCGCTCCACGCGTGAACTCGTCCCCAAAGCGTCTACGCTCTTGCGCCACCGCTTCCTCCAGCTTCTGCGACGTTGCCCGCAACGCATGCTTGTCGGCGCCATCGATCTTGTCTTCCTCGTCTCACTTGCCCGTGTCGTTCGCCGCTGCCGTAGCGCCGATGCGGGGACTGCTCCCGAACGCGAGGCGCTGCTGCCGAAGCCCCCGCTCGGGCGATTGAACCGGTCGGTTGAACCGCTCGGGGTGGTTAATCCGCTCGCCTATGGCGGTTGAACCGGTCGATTGGATTGGTGGTGGCGGTAGTGGAAGGAAAAGGGGCCGAGATAGCCTAGCCGCCTCTCCAAGCAATGCCTCCACAGTCACGGGGTGTAGCTTGCAGCCGGTGCGTCGACCTTGGAAGATGCCATGCTGGCGTGGCTTGAAGACGCAGCGCTAGCCTTGCCGGATGCAGGAACAGCGATAGCAGCGTCATTGCCGTGGCACGGCCACCATTGTTCCTGCCCCTTGTGCCGCTACAGATCGCGCAGCTATGACCGCTTGTGCCTTCTCTTTTGTTGCTATCATCTTTTTCAATATGTTCTCTATATTCTTGAGTCCAACGAGGATTTCTTCATAGTCAGCAAAGATCTTGCCACCTGTTAACTCGGCAGCAGAAGGCATGGTGTTGGCTTTGATACCAAATTGTTATGAAGCTTAGTTCATAGAGGGTAAACACCACCAAGATGATGACCGGGCGGTGGGGTGTAATGTCATGGGCATAGGAATGCCCATGGGCCCAACCCAATCGGTCATTATTAGGAAGTAGAGATTAGTTTCTATTTAAGTTAGAGATTAGCTTCTATCTATTAGAGATGTGATATTAGTTTCTATTGTTAGATATATGGTTGAGATTAGATTCCATCTGTTAGGGAGAGCCCATCTATATAAGGGGGCTGTCGTATGTTATTGGAACCAAGTAAGAAATAACACAGCCATTTTCATTTATAGTCTCTCCCTCTACGCAAACGCCGCCCGGTCATCCTCTCGGCGGTGTTTACCTCCTATGAACTAAGGTTCATAACAATTTGGTATCAAAGCCAACACCATGGCTTCTGCTGCTGAGAATTTCAAGGTCATCCTCAACGAGATAGATGACATGAAAGCCATCTTGGTAGACATGGCAGCTATGGTGGCCAAGTTGATGGAAAAGGAGGAGAAGAAGGCATGTGCAGATGTTGCTATGCAATCTGCAGCGTCGAAGGCGTCTTAGATTTTGCGATGTTATCATGTCTCTCCCATTCTCGTCACTTCTTGTGGCGGGAAGCACGCCACTACTGTCCCACACCGATGGCTCTCACTATCGATAACTTCCTCGCCATCGGGCAGCATTAAGGCCATCATGCCTTCACCATCAACTATCAACACCATCCCAAGTTCCCATGCAAGGCGTCGCGACTGCTCTTCTTAGTGGGGCTTTCAAGGGTTGCTACCATGGCCACCACCACAACTCGAGGATGAGCTATCACGGAGGAAGAAGATGTCATGTGTGGCGGTGGATAGCACGTGGTTACTGTTCACATGAACAATGCACGCTCCTGTTCATGCGCAGCACCAATTTGGTTGGATTAGTTTTTCCGATTTGATTGGATTAGTTTCCTTATAGATAAGATTAAATTTGTTAAGATAATCTATTTCCATAATATTAGAGATAAGCTTTTTAGGGGTCAAGACATCCAATGTATATAAGGATGGGTGTGTATCTTATTTTTATTCAGCAATAAGAAGAAAGAGTTGTTCTAGCCTCTCCTTTAAGTTCTTCTCCCCAGTCCATGATTCCCTTTTCTCCTAAAGCCTTTTTCTTTCAGCCGTACCGTTCCGACCATCTTCTGTACGGTATTTACTCGTTATAATCTAAGGAATCATAACAACATATAATAAACAGGAACTAAACATCATGTCAACAATGTCAAAGAAGACAGTAGCAGCAAACACAATGAAGCAATGCAGCCAGCATTTGCGAACGTAAAAGTAGCAAATAGAAAGGAGCAGCAAACCAAGAAGGTAGGGCAAGGTGTAAAACGGATTGACCCTAAGCATCGAAGTAAGAACAGGATGTTAGGTCTAGGGTTTTGTCCTTCCCCCTTTTCTTTCTTTTCTTTTCCCCATCTCAGATCTACGCCTAGTTGCTCTGATACCAATGTAAGTCTAGGTCTTTAGGGATCTCTAGGGTAGATCTAGCGGGGGCCAAATGCCTGAGATCATCCTAACACAGGATATATGAACAGGATGAACGAAATGAGTAACACAACTAATGTAAATACCACACGGCAAACATTTTTAAAGATGGAAACAGTAAATACAACAAACCAGTGCGGCTAACGTTTGAAACGTCAGAAATATATAGCACAATAAAGCAACGAACTGGGAATGTAAACTGTGCTGTAAAAATGGGCTGACTGCAAGTGTACAAATAAAAACCAGAAGGAAGCAAACAGGCTAACAATGTAGACAAAAGCGCAAGGCTATAAGGGAAAAAAAGGAGATCAGACAGAAGCAGTCACCAAAGGTAGAAGCTAGCAAATAATGGAAACAAATTTCCATATAGGAAGCATGAGTCCCACTCCATGCAGGCAACGTGAACAAAGGTAGAAGCAGCCAATACAACGAAAAACAAAGCGTAGATATGAACAGCTATTTAAAACAGAGAAGTGGAAGCAGGAAGAAGAAGAAAGCAGCCAGTCGAGGATCCAAGGTAGCTAAATTCATCAAACTAAATAACTGAAACAGGCAACGCAGGAATTGATGTGAAGTCCATAAACTCTGGAAGGAAAGAGTAAGAATAAATAGCAAAGGTAGGAACAGGCAAGTAGCCGATATAAGTCTGCAGAGAGTAAACCATAGGCAAGCACCATGTGGGCAACATCGAGAGAAGCGGGAGCAGTAAAAAAAAGGAAACAACCAGTCGAGAATTCAGAGTACCACATAAAATGGGGGTAACTGTAAGCATAGGAGCACAAGCAGCATATATGTAGCAGGTAAATTAAATGGGAAAGGTAGGTAAGTAAGGATGCACTAACACACGTTAAACGGATACAAATAGAAGAAACTAAGTAAGTGGAAATGTAGGTGGCCATCTAAAATAGGCTAGCCGTAAGGCTCGGAGCGCAAACATGATCAGGCGTGCAATGTAACTGAACTAAAATTTAGTTGGATCTCTGTTGTGATTAATGTTAGCGTATGGAAAATGTGGTAGCCTAACCGGATAGCTCCCATCTACTGGGTTCTCATGTTGCAGTCCAGTAGGACGAACTGGATCCAGTAAAACAACCAACATAAAAAAAGCAGGGAAAGAACCCATGGGAAACTAAGAAAAGTAAAGTAGATAATAAATACAAGCTTGGTAAATGAAACTGATGAACATAAACAGGTAACCTTGTAAAAGAAATAAATACCATGATGAGGGCTAGGCAAATCGCTGTACGAACGAAAGGAAGACAGACCAAAGCCGAATGTAAACCCTGAGGCCACAGGTAAGGCAAGCACGTTTCACATCAGTGTAGTGAACTATCTGGAGACCCTCCTACATAGAAAAGGAAATAGCAGAAATTATGAGCGTCAGCTGGAAATCTATCGACAAACATAACACATCATGATTGTACGAAAGCATACGAACCGCGTTCACAGTAAGGACATAGCTGTAGACGTGGACATAAAGAATTCACCTCGACCGCATAGTTGAAGTAAACAAACTATGAACGCAGACCGGGCACAAATGTAATATGTCAAACCGAGAACGCACAAAGTGAATATAATCAAACGGAAATGTATTAAGTCATGGATATAACAAACCGAAAACGCACTAGCAAATATAATCAAACGGAAATGTATCAAGTCATGGAAAAGGGACTAACTAACCCACAAAATACTACCGCAAACCGACGGCGTGGGAAAACTGGATTAATCCCATGTTAGCCCCAATTAGGACGGGCCATTGTGCGCAGTAAAGAAGGCAGTGGTAGAGACCTAACAGGACACAAGCCGAATCAAACAACAACGTGCTGCAAACGAACCAAAAAAAAAAAAAAAAAAGAAGAAGACAAACAAGAGAAGAAACGCAAACCTAGTAAGCCTGAAACAACAAAGGAACAAACCGTAATCCACAAACAAACCTGGAAGGAATTCATCGTTTGGAAACGAACCAACCTCAATGTCACTATCACAACATGAGCTATGTAAGTTTCCTCTAGTCATCATAAATTCCCACTGGCGTAGATCGAGGTGCGTGGCAACCAGAAACCAAATCGAAAACGGAGCACAGACGGGGAACAATCCAGCCCAAGTGAAGGACGGCACCGACACACAGCATACCAAGCAGATCAGAGAGGATACCAACCAGATCAGAAATGGGAAACGGATGATACCTCCGACGGGAGCTCCCATCGGCGTAGATCGAGGCGCGGACGAAGCGAAGAAGCGACATAAACCCGAAGGGAGACAAGAAGTGGAGCGGAGCGCAGCACAAGCCCGAGAAGCGCGCGAACCAAGGGAAAGACTGAAACCGAAAAGTCGCGAAGAAGCAAGACCATCTGTAGCCATCCTCGTGAGCTTCAGTCCGCCGCATGAGGGCAAACACGGAGCAGCCATCGAAGCGGCCAATAAAATGCGACCAACACTCCCAGGCGCGAATTCCTCTAGTAGCCAGCCCAGATGGGCGCGGTGACGGGCTCACAGGCCAACCGAGAACGGCAATCACATCGCATGGGCCAAGGCGAGAGCACGGGCTCACGCGGAGGGCGCGCACATGCATCAGATGAAGCGAAACCACACCAGGGAAGCCGTGGACCACAATCTGCTCGGTAGGAGCGTTTGAGCGCAACGCGTGCACGCGTCGGCCGGAGAGGAAAAACGATGACGTGGATGCAAGGAGAAGCCATGAATCCCCCCATCTCTAATATAGGGATGACTAGTAGCTTTCATCCACAACATTTGGTGCAAAAAAATACATATCTTGGGCTCTCTTGTTTGATAAGATTGCAGCATTGTTCTTGAGGCAAATAAAGATCAGTAAGCCCCCCTAGAAAAACATCAGGAAGAACATTGACATATGTACATGCGGCTCCTGATGTTTTGCACTTTTGTTTGACATGTATACAGGTTGTTAATGCTCAGAAAAGAGCCAAGGAAAAAGGTCATTCTGATGTTCTATACTTGGACCCCGTGCATAAAAAGTTTGTGGAGGAAGTTTCTTCCTGTAATATATTCATGGTGAAGGTATGTAAATTGAAATTTGTTCAAATTGACCTTTGCAAGTGCATTTAGGAAAATACTAGTATAAACAATTTCGAGTAAGTACCAGTGAAGTCTCTGGCAATGATGTTGTGAGCATTTTTTGAGTTTATTGAACAAACTTAACATTTGTCATATGCATATCATCATCATCATCCTATTAAAGTGTCAAAGCGCTATGGACTAGCTTATCTTCAAATATTTCAGTAGTAGCTTGGAATAGTTGATCAAGTCTAGAGTTAAACTGTACACATGTTTTATGCTTGGCATTATTTTATTACTAGTATATTTTGTTCTCAGCTACCATTGGTTTTTCCCTTACAGGATAATGTTATTTCTACTCCACTATTAACGGGAACAATTCTTCCTGGAATCACAAGAAGAAGTGTAATTGAAATTGCTCGAAACCTTGGATTTCAGGTAACTTAACACAGGGATGTTCATCTTCTGCTCACGCTGCCTTTTGAGCAACAGTATGAGATATGATCTTTTCCCTTTTAACATACTGTGTATGCCTTTTTTTGGTCAGGTTGAAGAGCGCCTTACTACAATAGATGAATTGCTTGACGCTGATGAAGTCTTCTGTACTGGGACTGCTGTTGTACTATCACCTGTTGGTTGCATAGTGTACCATGGAAGAAGGTAAGTACCTCAGCCTTAAAAGTAGTTATTTTGCTACTAGTTGTGGTTGTGAACCTTGGTTCACAATGGGATAACTACCGAACTGAAGATGGCAAGACACCATGGTTTGAAGGACATTAGGGTATTAGAAGGGGGTGATAGAGAGAGATTGAGACGAGAGGATATTTTGGGGGAGAATAGATTGTTTCTTTCTTTCTTGATCAGAACCCATGTACACAGCACCCATATATAGGGATGGTTTACCTCCTAGCACAAGGACTCAACTCTAACCTTTCCTGATAGATTACGAATTAATCTCCCTGGACCCTAACTTTCTAATCCTCCTGGACTACGGACTCCTTCTGAATGCTGTTGCTGGACGCTGTTTTTGGCGTTGGATCCTTTGCCCACAGGGCCGGCCGTCCGTGACATGTTGTTGTGCACTCCTGCACGTCTGTTCTGCAGCTGCTGCACACACCTGCTGCTAGGGAATCCGTGCACAACACTTGTGCTATTTGGATGTTTGAGAAATGACTATAAACTAGGAAAGTAGGATAGGGCAGTAGGCATTAAATGCTAAAAGCTTAGAGCAAGTACAATAGAAGAGGTGGTTGTCACCTCTAGGACTAGCCAAATAAGCAAAAAAAGTACATATGGCTCATGTGGAGGTAGCTAATACAATAAGTTGAGTAGATCTTACCTCTACTAAAGCACTCAAACATTTAATATTTCGCTAGAGGCAACCCTAACTCTTATTGTACTTGCTCTAAGAACTAGCATAGCCTCTAAGTCCTCGTATGATGTGCTAGAGGTCACCTCTTGCATGAGGGGCAGCTTGTCTCTCTCTCCTCTTGTCTCTCTCTTCCATATAGGATTGTGTTGATGTGGATTTCGTTATAGGCGACCTAGTCAGCATCATTGTACTTGCTCTTATGAAACTTGGCATTTCAGATATGTTGCCTATCGAACTATGAGTTAAGGGCATAATAATTGCATTTCATGGCGTCTGTATGAGTCTACTAGTTTCACTAAATCATTGTTCCTGGCATACGTGTTCTCCAATTATTCTCCCTACTTTTATCATTGATCCTGTTGCCATACAAAATCTGCAATTGCCAGCCGACGCAATACTGGAAAAAATGGGCTTATCCATGTCATCAAATAATTGCTATTCCTTTATGAAAAAACAATCAATTCTCACCAATCCCATGTCCATTGCAGAGTGGAGTATGGGAATCAGAAGGTCGGAGGTGTGTCTCAGCAACTTTATTCAGCACTTACAGCCATTCAGAAAGGCCTTGCAGAGGACAGTATGGGATGGACTGTGCAATTGAATTAGCAGCTTTATCATCAGAATGGTCTCTACATGCTCCTCATGCTATCAAACAGTGCCTTTGTGTTTAGCAGCAATAATGCAATTCATCAAACTTTCTCACCCCAGACATCTTGCGTTGGCACAATGTAGAATATAATCACTTCTCGTGAAGATACACAGACAACATAGCATTAAGCTGGGCCTAGAGAGAAAAGAAACAGCTATTGTTTCTTCTCATTTTCTTTCCCATTTGGATTGACCAGTCGCTGTAAATATGTGTGCCTTGCTTGCATCCCAGGCCCTGGGTCCATGACTCATCATCATCTGTCACCCTGATATGTATTCAGGACAAATTATTGGTACAGTTGGACAATGGGACGTGCGTTTAGAACAGTGCCCAATAATTGGCGAAATCTTGGCCAATGTGCCCCCATGGCACGCTGTAATTCCCAGTATAGCCCCCGCCCCGACCGGTAGTATTGCCTATTTTGGCCTCCTTGCACTCCCACGCGGCAGCCACGCATTGCCTGCCCACTGTAGAATGTTTTATTCATCATATACTCTCCTCACTTATAGATAGAAATTCAGGATTTACCCTCCTGATCTACGCGTCAGTGACTTATGATGACCCCACATGTCATTAAAGTGGGAAAGTAAATCTTGAATTTCCCAACTAAAAAGAGGGTATATGATCCAATCCCCTACTGTAGAATCCTAATTGCTCTGATCCAAAGATTCGGGATTCAGATTACACCCAAAATTCGCAAGCTCACAATTTGGAACGATATTTTTCTTCTCCAATGTTTCTCCTCCTCCCTCCCATCATTAATTGCATAATGTTGGTAATTAACGATCTCCAGACCACAACCGGATCTCCCAATCCAAGAAATCCAAGAGCAAGTCCAATAATAGAGCCAAGTATTTGGCTATAAGTCAAGTTATAAAAGCCAAGTTATACAACAATCTGTCTTCTATTTGTCTATAAAAGGTTTTTTTATTATTATGTGGTACCATGTCTCACATTCTCTTTCTTACTTCTCCTCACATACATTTATTATCTGGGCTCACCACTGCATAGGCTCCCGTGTGCAGCTTGTTGCTTGCATGAGAGCCAAGCTCTCCTCTCTCTCCTCTCCTCTCTTCTCTCCTCCACATCAGCAAAAATGCTGACTAGCTTGGCTGGGCAGTCCCAATGGTGTATTGATGATGGTTTCTATCCTCATTAAATGACTTGCCACGTAGGCAAAATGCTGACATGGCAACGTAATTAATGATGAAAGAGAGCACAAATCCTAGAAACGGTTTCCTCATGAAGAAATCAGGTCTTCACTCCACCCAATGCACCAAGAAACTATGAAATCGCCATTGGGAAGAAACCACCAGTTTCTAGGGGGCTCGTGGCACACTCTCATTGGAGGAAGAAGATAGAGTTGGGAGAGAGAAAGAGAAAATAATTATTACTCGAAGACACCTCCACTGTGGAAGATAGTTTCTATAGATGATTTCTTGTGCTATGGAAATCATGTCAGTTTCTTCCATTGGGACTGCCCTAAGACCATTATTGTACTTGCTCTTAGCACACAGAATCCCCCAAATTCAATGAGGCGCTAGTCACTATTAAACACCAGACGCCACCTATATTTCCAACTTGACGCAATCAGCACCAGATTCCAACACAAGAGCCAGAAATCGTTAGACCAACCTGGAGGAGGAAGGAGGGGGCTCCTCCTCAGGGCCCGTCTGAAATCGGAAGAGGAAGAAGCTGCGGAGGAGGACACCGCTGCGATGCTTTTCTTCCCCCTGCCCCGCTTGTGTCAGATTGTGGTGGTAATTCTTGCAAAATTTTTCGTTTCTGTGGTTTGGTGCGAGGGCTTGATGCGTTCTTGGTTTTTGTTTGTTAGGCTTTGCTTGCTGGTTGCTGGTAGCGGTAAGGCAAGAACGAGCTACCAACCTGCGCGCGTGGCCTTCTTCTGAGGCAACCGGTCGTGGAGAAGGAGGAGGAGGAGGAGAAGAGAATTTTTTGTACGGATAATCCGATTTTTATTCGAAAATACATAAATATACCCGTGACAAAATTTTTTACAAAAATAGTCTCCAGTCGCCCCCCATTGGGCGACTTCTGCCTTTCGCCCAACTGGGAGGCGACACAATGGGAATGTCTGAACCGTTGGGCGATATATGCAGTCGCTATACGGTTGAGCGGCCCGAAATTGCGATCAGATGCGGTTGGCGATCGCAATTTCGGTCATTATCTGTTGAGCGATCGCAATTCGATCGCTTAACGGTAGGGCGACATGGGTGGATATCCACCGACTGCCGCCCACTACCCCTCATTCTGCCCAGAGAACCACATTTCCCTCATTCTGCGCAGAGAGCCAGAGAGAAGAAGAAGAGAGGAGGAAGGGGAAGAAAAGAAGGGGAGAAGAGAGGGAGGGGAAGAAAAGGAGGGGAGGGGAGAAGAGAAGGAGAGGAGGACAGGGTTGAAGGAGGAAGAAGGAGTCCAAGCTATTCCATCGATTCGAATTCAGGTATTTTCGTTAATTAGGTTGTATTTACACTATTATTTAGATGAAATATTGGTGTTAGTAAAAATTGTAGATGTAGTATACATTTTGTAGTATGGAACATTTTGTAGTATAGAAATTTTACTACCATTTTTAGTATAGAAAGTTTAGTTTAGTGTTGAACGATGATATTTGACATGTCGTAAATTTCAATCATACATGTAGGCCTACATCATTAATGGCCAGTACTACATTGAGAGTGTATTATGGTGCTGGAATGATTCGTGAAGGTCCGAATGGTGTGGATTTGAGCGATTTTCCGCAAGTCACTCTCGTACTTCCGGATGACGAGAATGCTCGTATGACAGATGAGCAGCATTGGCTGACCCAGAGTTTTTCATTGGACCCCGAGGTGTGCAGCGTCGTTGTGCAAGGGCTTTGGAGCCGGTCTCCCACTGACATTAGATGGGAGTTGAAGACATTGGTGCGCTCTACTTCGTGGAAGGGCTTTGTGCAAGGGTGCCGGCGCCGTGGATACGAGTGTGTCCTGCTTGTGCAACCGTGCTCACTACAAGCAGCTGCGCAAACTCGTGCGTCCGCCTATGCTTCGGGAGGTGCTAGCAGCTCAGGCGGGCAGCACGATGGCGGAGCTGATGAAGTTGCTCGTGATGAAGGCAATGCGGTACATGGAGAAGAGTTACAGCCGTCAAGCTATAGAGGGGAATCGGGCAAGCCGATGCGGTATATGGAGGAGAGTTACACCGTCAAGCTCCGAGAGAGGAACCGGGCAAGGCGATGAAGGAGAGTATAATGAGTATATCGTGCAGCAGATGGAATCTGATGACCAGAGGGCATGGGATGAAGAGCAAGCTGTAGAGGACGACGAGGAGGACAGTTCCGATGATGAAGAAGTTCCTATCCCCCAGGAATAGAACCGGTTTAATGCGGAGGGTGTTTCCACACATGATGAGCATGAATCACCATGGGAGTATCATGAGACAGAGGTTCGGGTGCATGCTATGTTTGCTGACAAGGAAGCGCTGCAGGATGCCATCAAGCTTTGGGCCCTTTCAATGCAACGGACATTTCGCGTCGTCAAATCAAGTCAGGAGCAGTACACTGTTAAGTGCGAGCAGGCTGGTTGTCCTTGGAGGGTGCACGCACGTAGACCCAAGTATGACACTCACTGGATTGTGTCCAAGGTGGAGCCGCACTCCTGCATTCTGAACACTGTCTTGGCGAGGCATCGTAATCCGACGTCCGGATTTATAGCCAATTTGATGTATGGGGAGATAGTGAAGAAGAAAGATGTTGCGGCAACACATATTATACTAGCTATTGAGAATAAATTCAAGTATAAGATTAGCTACGCGAAGGCGTGGCGTGCCAAGCAAAAGGCGTTGGAAAAACGTTTTGGCACTTTCGAGGCGGCGTACGACAACCTTCCTCGTATGCTTAAGGTGTTGCAACAAAGGAACCCGCACGTACATCGCGCGTGCCACGAAGCCGTCCGTAAGTCCACCGGGATTTGCGGTGTTGCGAGAGCATTGTTTGCATTTGGTGCTAGCATTGAAGCATTCAAGCACATGCTGCCGATGATCTCGATAGATGGGACCTTCTTGACAGCAAATACAAAGGGCGCTCGACGGCCATAGGCGTTAGCGATAATGATCAAATATTGCCGCTATTGCATTTGTGGAGAGTGAGAATTATGAGAGCCGATCGTGGTTTCTAAGACATGTGAAGGCTGGAGTTGTAGGCACCCGTCCTAGTGTGTGCGTAATCCATGATCGTCACGCCGATATTATAAAGCGTCTGAAAACTTCAAGAAGACCACGAGGAGAGCGTTCCTTGGCGGACATGAGGAACGGTGGTGCGATGCGTCACTTAGGGGCAAACTTTTTCAAGCAATTCCGAAACAATCTTTGATGAAGCTATTCAAGAGGCTTGCTAGGCGAATCGCAGAGAAAATTTGATGCTTTATGGGGGTTGCTGGATGAGCACACCAGGAAGAACGTCGACGAGAGGAGCAAGGGGCCGGTCACTCCTGGGGCGGCACAACCGCAATGTTTGCCAGCAATCGATGAGTCTAACCCAAGTGGTCCAAGAAGGAGTAGCGCGCGAAACATCAAGTGCTTCTCGCAGTGGATCGAGGGGGAACCATTGGAGAAGTGGTCATTGTTGCACGACACGGATGGCGCAAGGTGCGGAATAATGACAACTAACCTTGCCGAGGTGTACAATTGGGTTCTCGGGGTCTCCGTTCTCAGCCCCTTGTTGCCATCGTGGAAGGTGTTCTTCACAAAGACAATCCGCTACTTCGTGGAGAGGCACGCGAGTGCCGCACTTCATCGCGCCAATCCCGAGCCTCGTATTCGTCAAAAATTACTGCGTACATGGAGACGAAGGCACGGAGGGTCAATTGCACACGATGCATTGCATGGGCAACAGGAGCATCGTTCGAGGTGATACTCCGTGTGAGCCGGATTTGGGACATCTCGTTCACTTATTACTCACGAGGTATGCCTTGGAGATCATGCAAACGAACCTAGCGCACATGCAACAAGCTTAAGTTGTTACACGTGCCATGCTCTCATGTCCTCGCTGCATGCGGAGCGGTGGGCATGGATCCTTCCAACTTCATGTCCGAGTACTTTTTCAAGGAGAGAATACGCAAGCTTGGTGTGGGAGCTCCGGGGTTCAGCGGTGGGAAACTTCACCACTTTGGACATTTCAGCAAGGACACGGGTTCGGATATTAACATCTTTGAAGGGTGGGAAGGGTCGTGACAGAGCCGACGTATTAGAAATGACATGGACGAATTACAAGTGGAACATCCGGTGCACGTTGTGGGCGATGCGGTCGGGAGGCACACACATTGTATTATGAAGTTTATTTCAATTCACATAAGGTTATTATCTCGTGTGTTCGCATTCAATGATTGGATAGCAAATCATGTAACAATATTAACATACCGTTTTCTTCGATAAGTAATTCTTAGTAACATAAAAATATCATTTACCAATGTATATATCAAACGTTCTACAGTCAATTGTTCTTAAAAAAAATTTCTCACAATTTTTAATGCACGTACAACATACAATAAACATAACCTTTTATTACAACTACACCATATTTTTTTTCCAGTTTTAAACTACAAAATTGACAAAACTCTACAAAATCACGGGGACTGAGTAAAGTCGCCCTTCCATTGGGCTACTGCGTTATAAGTCGCCCATCCATTGGCGCGCCATGCGATCGCCAATGGGAAAGCGACTACTTGCAGTCGCTCGAAGAACCAGCGACAGATATTGTGTCGCCTCCCGGTTGGGCGAAAGGCAGAAGTCGCCTAATGGGGGGGCGACTGGAGACTATTTTTGTAAAAAATTTTGTTGCGGGTATATTTATGTATTTTCGAATAAAAAACGGATTATCCGTACAAAAAATTCGAGGAGAAGAAGGGGGGAGAAGGAAGGGGTCGGGGGCAGGCAATGCTGGCCACCTTGGCCAAGATTTCATATTTGGCTCTACTGCAGCAGGGAGCGACCTGCATCGATCTCATTTACACTTGGGGGTCGTCTGGTCTCCGCAGTGCAACAGCATGCCATGCACGGTTCCTCTGAAACCCTAATTTGCTACAGAGCTCAGTTTTACATGCAGCATACGCATCGAGTTAAAGGCAAGCCTAAAAGGTGTGATGCTTTTGCTGGGTTCATAACCGTTTTGGTTGGTTTCATACTTTCATTTACCAATCTACAATCTCATCATGAACGGGTTATTAAAGAACAGGAAAGAATTGGCCTGTAGATTCTCACTGTAGCTCTAGATTACTATCGTCGAATTGTTCGAAACTCGAAAGGATGCATCAGACCATAAGACAAAAAGTAGCTCACCTGCTATTTCTGACTTCTGAAAAGAGATTGGCAGTTGCATGGGGGGATTTGGATTACTACAACACTAACATCTTAACAGCCAGTTGTTCTTGTAAGCACATATGGTGACAAATTTGTCCTTGGTAATGGCTGGTAAGGTGTTCACCTCAAAACTGAGGGGACTCATTCAGCCAAGTGAGCTTCAAGTGCACTCTTCGCTCATAGGCAACATCATGAAATCATTGGAGATTCCCATCTTCTGCCAAAATGATGGTTCAGAACAGGCAAGAATTTGCAAGCAATCAAATATGCGTTCAGTGAGGAAGAAACGTGCCCTAAAATACATGCGTTCAGTGAGTAACAATATTCTGGGTTGTTAAGTGACTGATGAATAGAATGATATATCAAATCACCTTTTGCATTGGCATGGTTGGGAAATTAATCCCTTCCAATTAGGCAAGCCAAGGGTGATGCGAATCGCTCACCTAGACTAGAGACAGCGGTCGGCGTCAGCGTGGGTATCCGGCCCGAAAAGCTTGTTTCCTTGTGCAGTTCGTGTGGAGCTGCAACAGCGAAAGGGAACAAACGGTGATAGCTGCATGCGTGCGTCGTCAACAGATCTCCGAATTTCAAGATAGGTATTTCAAGTTACCCATCCAGCTCTTTCATATAAACATTTCAAATTTACATCCAGCTCTTTCATATAAACATTTCAAACTTCTTCATATTTTAAAACTTAAATATCTATAAAATCAAACATATATCAAAGACCAGATTAGCAAAGGTCAAATTAAACTAACTCTCACGGGAGAAAGATATATAACTTTACTTTACTTTACCTTATCTAATAGAAATTGATCTTACAGGTGGATGGTAAAAACGATAGAAAGATTGATTACATTCTACTCGTTTAAAATCATGGTAAATTTCAATCTTGTCATTTATCCCAAACAAACTAGTGTTTGCAGCTTTAATATGGGCCCACATCCACGTCAAATCATGACTTCATAAGCCAGACTGAGTGCTAGGCCTCCATGCAGGCCCTGTCCTGGGCAGCAAAGCCAAAAGATGTAGCAGGCCTACTATTCAGCCCAGCAATGTGATCCCCCTTTTCCTTTCTTCTTTTTGATTTTAGGCTTGATTTCACATTAGACTGAAACCAACTAAATTCAGGCCGTACATAGCATGCGTAAACAATCAGCCACTGCATGCCTATCATATGAAACCAATGAACAGCCTAGTTGATGTTTCACATGCTGTAGTGTATGCTGTCCGACTACGAACGGTTCGCCCTTGTGGCCTTGTTACGAAAAGCTGAAAGCTGGTTCGCCGTCGAGAAGTATATGCTCTCATGGATGCTTCCTTTTGCTCGTAGGCAGGCATCACGGGCGGCTGCCACAACGTTCCTGCAGCTAACTCCCAGGTCCCGTCCAATGGCCTTCTCCCCCATGCACGCGGCAATACCAAGGCAACCAACGCCGCCATGTGCATATCGCCCCGTTTCGTTCGTTAACGCGCGTCTCCTCGCGATCTCAGCATTTCCCAGCATGCATCAGCACACAGCTCCATCGGCTCCAACGCCCCCACATTGTCACGACTCACGACCATGACAAAAAGCCGGCATTAGGTACAGTAGCAATCTGACAGGAGCCTAGCTAGCCTTTCGATCAAGCACGTAGGCACGTAGCTCGTTATATAAAGGCCATGCACGCACACGCATTAGAGCTCAGAGCCAGCCAGCCATGGAAACCCTCAAGCTCTCCTTGCTCTCCCTTGTTCCCTTCCTTCTCCTCGCGACCGTTGCCGAGGCGACCGGCGATGAGCTTACCACGTTCATCGTCCACGTGCAACCGCTGGAGACCCACGTTTTCGGCACGGACGACGACCGGAAGACGTGGTACAAGTCGTTCCTCCCCGAGGATGGCCGGCTCATCCACGCGTACCACCGCGTCGCGAGCGGCTTCGCGGCTCGGCTGACGCGGCGGGAGCTCGAAACGATGTCCGCCATGCCGGGCTTCGTCAGCGCGGTCCCGGACCAGATGTACGCGCTGCAGACGACGCACACGCCGCAGTTCCTCGGGCTCAACGTGCAGCAGGGCACGTGGAACTACACGTCGAAACGTGGCGCTGGCGTCATCATCGGCATGCTCGACACCGGTATCTTCCCGGACCATCCATCCTTCAGCGACGACGGCATGCTGCCGCCGCCCGCCAGGTGGAAGGGGCGTTGCGACTTCAACGGCACGGCGTGCAACAACAAGCTCATCGGCGCGCGCAATTTCGTTGCCTCCAACGGCACGAATGGCACTTCTTCGCCGCCGGTTGATGACTTTGGGCACGGCACGCACACGGCGAGCACCGCGGCGGGAGCGGTCGTGCCCGGCGCAAACGTGCTTGGCCAGGGCATGGGTACCGCCGCCGGGATAGCGACGCGCGCGCACATCGCCATGTACAAGGTGTGCTCCTTGAGGGGGTGCGCGGGCTCCGACATACTGGCGGGTGTTGACGCTGCGGTGGCCGACGGCTGCGACGTCATCTCCATGTCTCTCGGCGGGCCGTCACGGCCGTTCCACCTAGACCCCATCGCCATCGGGACGTTCGGCGCCATCGAGAACGGCGTGTTTGTCAGCATGGCTGCTGCAAACGCCGGCCCGAACGCCAACTCTCTGTCAAACGAGGCCCCGTGGATGCTCACCGTCGCCGCGAGCACCATGGACCGCTCCATCCGTTCCACTGTGCGGCTAGGGAACGGCCTCTATTTCCATGGCGAGTCGATCTACCAGCCAAACGAGCCACCCGCCGTCTTCTACCCTTTGGTCTACGCGGGCGCGAGTGGGAAGCCATTCGCCGAGTTCTGCGGAAACGGCTCGCTGGACGGCTTCGACGTCAAGGGCAACATAGTGCTCTGCGAAGTTGGGCAATTCATCCCGCCGATCATCAAAGGTGAGGTGGTGCAAAGTGCCGGCGGCGCCGGCATGATATTGATTAACCAGTTTCCCCAGGGCTACAGCACGTTCGCCCAAGCGCACGTTCTCCCGGTGTCGCACGTCGACTATGCCTCCGGCTCGGCCATCAAGTCCTACATCAACTCCACGGCGAACCCGGTGGCCCAGATCCGTTTCGGGGGTACAATACTCGGCACATCGCCTGCTCCGTCGATCGTTTTCTTCTCCTCTCGTGGGCCTAACCTCCAGGACCCTGGCATTCTGAAGCCCGACATCACGGGCCCCGGCGTGAACGTGCTCGCCGCATGGCCGTTCCAAGTCGGCCCGCCGTCTGCACCGGTTCTCCCTGGACCGACCTTCAACATCATTTCCGGCACATCCATGTCCACGCCGCACCTCAGCGGCATTGCGGCGTTCATCAAGAGCAAGCACCCAGGCTGGTCACCGGCAGCGATCAAGTCGGCCATCATGACAACCGCCGACATCACCGACCGCTCCGGTAACCCCATACTCAACGAGCAGCATGTGCCGGCCAACTTCTTTGCCACCGGCGCCGGCCACGTCAACCCGGTGAAGGCCGCAAACCCTGGTCTAGTCTACGACATTACCCCCAGCGACTACCTCGGCTACCTCTGCGGCCTGTACACGAGTCAGGAGGTCTCGGTGATCGCGCGCCGCCCGCTCAACTGCTCGAACGTCACGGTGATCCCGGACCGCCTGCTGAATTACCCGTCGATCTCGGTCACGTTCCCGCAGACGTGGAATTCGACGGCGCCATTAATTGTCAGGCGCAAGGTGAAGAACGTTGGGGAGGTGCCGTCAGTGTACTACGCGGCAGTTGACATGCCAGACAGCACCGTAAACGTCGGCGTATTTCCGCGCGGGTTGGAGTTCACCGAGGCAAACCAGGAGGAGAGCTTCACGGTGGTCGTGTGGCCGAGGCAGAGTGGCGCGAGGGTGGTGCAGGGCGCGCTCCGGTGGGTGTCCGAGACGCACACCGTGCGGAGCCCAATCTCCGTCACCTTCGCCTGATCACACACTGGATTAGGAATAACGTTTGCGCCTTTCGTGCAAATTGGATTCTTGCTACTTCACTTTGAATTTGCAGTAAATGGCCCGCAAACAACAGGTCAATCATATTTGTACACCTTTTTTTGTTTGAAAGTTGAAACCAATAACATGCGTACACTTTGGTAATGGACCAGAACAAACATTGTATGTTTCATTTTTTTCGAAAGAGAGAAAATTGCATCCAGATTTGATTTATTACTACTACAAAGTTCTAAAAGGAAACTCGATGATATGTGTATATGATCACAAAGAGACTCTACCGGCCAACAGCGCGCCCAACCAAAGTGACACGTCGGGCTTCTGTCTGGTAACTAAATTCGAGTCCCACCATTCACGAATATGGTGTATATTCATGTAAGTTTTTAATTAGGATTTCTGGAATTTGATTCCGTGACCTGTCAGCTGAATCTAAACATGACTACACTATTACCCCACTTGCTTAAAAAGAAGAAGAGCAATCCACAGCCCAATGCTTGAAAAACTGTCTTTAAAATTTTTCAACAAAAAAAATGTGTTCATTACACAGTATAGTCAAAGAACACGTTACATCAAACATGACAAATGTTAGAGTAATCTTGTTTCACCGAGTCCGAGTGTGTATGAAAGTAGAATACGTATACGAGTCCTCTTGCCGTGTATACATATAATGTACGGATTGAGTTGAATTTTAGTTTCCGAGTCGGTTTTGTGTGTCCGTCTGTGAGTTTGTGAGTAGGCTTTAAAAGCCATGCAAGTCACGATGTAACAGAGTGTGGTTGAGAGAAAGAGCAATACAGAGAAGAAAAGAAATAAAGGAAAGAGGGGAGACGTTCCCAGGAAAGGCGAGTCTATGCGTGTGTGCAGTTTTTGTTGTTGAGCATCAACTAGGAAGGCAGGAGATCACATCAAGCAGAGGAGCTGTTTTTGCGTTCAAGAATCGTGGTTTCGTGGAGGGAAAAGTGTAACAAGTGGTATCAGAGCATGGGTGATAAGGCGAAGGCTTAGGATGGGCTAATCTCCCTCCAATACCCTCTCCTGACGATCGACAACTACCCGGTATGGGCAATGAAGATGAAGGCGAACATTCGCGTCCAGAGAGTCTGGTGCGCAATTGATCCGAAGGGGAAAGATAAGGAGGTGGACGACAAGGTAGATCAGGCGGCTTTAGCCCTAATCTACTAGGCGGTGCCAGACGCAATGATGCATCAGCTCATCGGCAAGGAGACGACACGGGAAGCGTGGGAGGCGCTTCAGACGATGCACGAAGGAGTTGATCGTGTCAAGGAGGTGCGGCTCCAGAATTTGCAGAGCGAGTTTGAGAATTTGAAGATGGAAGAGACCCAGTCAGTGGACGAGTTCGCCGGCAAGCTGAGTTCGTTGTTCAATCAGATTAACTCTCTTGGCGACAAGATGGAGGAATCTGTGGCGGTGAAGAAGTACCTGCGCGTGCTTCCGGAGAAGTACATACCTGTTGTCACAACACTTATGTACTCCCCCGATCTGGACAGGAAGAAGATAGAGGAGATCACCAGATCTCTCAAGGCACACGAGGAGTTACTGAAGGGGTTTCAGTCGCGCAAGGAGCAAGGATCTCACAACGAGCAGGCGTTGCTAGTAAGGGGAGATTTGAGATACGATCGTGGCTCATCATACAACCGCGGGAGGTGGCGCGGTCGAGGTGGCCAGAGTGGTCGAGGCAGCAGGGGTGGGCGTGGAGACAATGCTGGGCAAGGAGGTGGTGAGAGATCCTATGATTTGTCACATGTCAAGTATTTTGAATGTGGCGAATACGAGCACTACGCGATAAGATGCCGCAGCAATAAGAAGTGTTTCAACTGTAACGAGTTTGGGCACTTTGCTTTGGATTGCAAGAGCAAGAAGAAGGACGGAGAGGTGAACCTTGCCAAAGACGAAGAAAAAGATGATAGAGAGCTAGTACTTCTCTCCTCATATGTTGAAAATGAGTCGGTCATGGTGGAACTGAATGAGGAGAACGTAGTTCCAAAAAGATGACGTCGGGCTTCCGGCTGGTAACTAAATTCGAGTCCCACCATTCACGAATATGGTGTATATTCATGTAAGTTTTTAATTAGGATTTCTGGAATTTGATTCCGTGACCTGTCAGCTGAATCTAAACATGACTACACTATTACCCCACTTGCTTAAAAGAAGAAGAAAAAAAGAAGAGCAATCCACAGCCCAATGCTTGAAAAACTGTCTTTAAAATTTTTCAACAAAAAGAAAGTGTTCATTACACAGTATAGTCAAAGAACAAGTTACATCAAACATGACAAATTTGCTTTCAGGAGTACTGTTACGACAAAATTGTCCTTGTGATTGAGCTATTGCCTATTTTTTTTCGACGATGGGGTAGAACATTACATCTTCAGCCTTTGAAAACAGAAAGCCAAGTTCCACCCAGATTTATTTCAGTTTATAGAAGGAAAGATATTCCAACAAACATACAAGTGCTTACAAGACAAACCACATAAATGCAATGTAGTATAGTAAGAATGGATTAGTGGATTAGTCTATACAAGAAGAACATTTTGACAGATAGCTAATGCTCCATCAGTCCTTTTTGACTCATCATTTCAGAATAGCAGTTAACCTTTTAAAATTTTGACAATAAATATACATAAAACTATTTAGATTTATTACATAAAAATACACTAGTAATTTGTTATTAAAAGTACTTCCGCGTCATTTTAGGGACTCTATTTATCAAGCGAAAAATTTTAGTCACTTTTCTCAACCCTTGGATGGAGACCTAACCGCTCTCTACTCTAATTGACCCTTCTACTCTACTGGATCCTGATGAGGATGGAGAGCCCATGGACCAGAAGGAGTACCGCAATATGATCGGATCCCTTTTCTACCTCACAGTATCGAGGTCAGACATACAGTTTGCTGTGTATCTATGCGCTTGATTTTTGGATTCTCCTCGTACCTTGCATCGTCAAACAGTGTGTTGCATCTTCAGATACCTTCAGGACACTCTTGACTTTAGAATCTGGTATTCTTCTAATTTTGCACTCTCTCTTCACACTTTTTCTAATGCTAATTTTGCAAGGTATGGGATAGATAAGAAGAGTACCTCTGTCACTTATCATTTTCTAGATGCATCTCTTATCTCTTGGTCATCTAGGAAATAGTCCTCTGTTGCACAGTTCCCTGCTAAGGTGGAGTATGTATCTATTGTTAGTAGTTGCTTTTAGGTTTATTGGATCTTATCTATTATGCAGGACTATAGATTAGTCTTAGATAGTATTCTTCTCTTCTGTGACAACACTAGCGCCATAACTATTGCCAAAAACCTAGTGTTGCAACACTCTAGAACCAAGCACATTAATATTAAATATTATTTTCTTAGAGACCATGTAGAGAAAGGTGATGTTGTTCTTCACTTTATAGAGTCAGGTTGTAGACATTTTCACTAAGGTTCCTGATTGTTTCTCGTTTTGCTTCTTTGCGGAGAGAGTTGGAGTAATTAGTCCTTTTGGTTTGTTTTGAGGGAGAATTTGACTCTTTTACATCCATTGTATCTATTGCATATTTAAATTCAACAACTTGCATTGTAAAATAATTACATAGAGTTTTGATTGCTATCTTTGTGTGATATGATATCTTACTTTACATACTGGTATGTCTTGTGTTAGTTTGCTAGATTTATTATATTTTTCTATGTATAGCCAGGGTTCAATATTTCGGCAAAATTTCAGCGAAATTTCGGTCATGTCAATGCTTTTGTTACCCACCAAATGAAATACAATTCCATTAAATTTTGTCCGAATTTGTCCCTATTTGAATTTTGTCCAAATTATGTTCAACTTTTGGTTAAATTTCATCAAAATTCAAATGAGGTTTGAATATTTCGTCTGAAATTTTGAACGAAAGAATGAAAGAACGAAATTTCGTTCGTCGCACTGTCCTCTGAGAATTTTTTTCCTAAACAAAAGTTTGAATCCTGAGTATAGCTTAACTTTCCCATGTTATCTTTCTTATATGTAAGAAATTTGAACTAAAATAATGCCTTGTTAGATCTTGTGACTAGTTTTACTCTAGTAATTCTTTTATAATTCATATCATACCAAATAAACTAAGTTGAGTGTTGAATTTAATTTGAGTTTTAGATTAAGTTATACTAGTTTTTTTTATTAAAGTATTAGTTTGCTTTTTCTAAACTTATGTGGCTCGGGTCGAGAATAGTTTATGGAATAAGGAGTACCTCGTTCTTTTGAGAGTCAATATTGTCAAAAGTGTAGTGTGAAGTTACAAATCATACCCACCACGTGCTTGAAAATCATGATTTTTCACTCGAGGAGAGCATAGAAGCAGTATTTTTCTTGGTGTTGCCTTTCTTGGGAGCTATCGTTACCTTACATGCACAATATACTATATCCATTTAGAAAATTTAAGAGTGTGGAGTTTACAATGTCTACCGTGGCGATACACAGTTGAAGTATTTTTTTTGTTCATTTAGTACAGGTGAATATAGTTTAATCTAACTAATTATTTTTTTAATTTTTTCTGTATTTTTACTGTATGCCCATAGGGACGGTGGTGGACATATACCAGAATATTTGAAATATAGAGTTTAAGGGTGTTTGGTTGCAAAATTTTGTCACATTCAAGTCTTTTGCTCGCTTTATGAGAAGCGGGAGCTTGAGGCAGCAGCTTTGAAACATTATGGCTAAAAGTCTTTACTATCATTTAGTTAAAAACTAGCAAGGTAGCCCGCGCACTTGTGCGGGTATTGTATTTAAAACACGTTTACATGACTTGACAATACATTTGTAATTTTGCTTTTTAAAAAATAGATTGTTGCAAAACTTCATTTACAATATTTTAATATTATATATTATAAGAGATAAAATACACATTTTGTTCCCTAATACTTGTACCATGTGATCAAAACTTTCTTTCCTAAATACTTTTTAACGGAAATACTTGCATAGTAAATAGTAAATATAGCATTACATAACATTTTTCATTTATACGTCATCGTTTTTCATTATTGATGTGTTTGTCTGTACTATATGCTCATAACGCACATTATAAAGCTTACATCGGTATAGCCGAGTGAATACCTGTTAATGATTTCACTCTCAATCCCTCCACCTTGTGGAGGTTCACTAAACAAATGGTCATAATGTTTTTTTGAGAATTTTTAGCAATTATCTTTTTTCTTAACGACTGTAAACTACCTGTCATCAATTTTTATTATATAATAGATTTTGATTCCTAATTTATATATATACAAATAAAATTTGTTGTCTTATTTTATTGTTTTTTTCTCAAATTAGAATATTTTTTTACCTTTAATTCTGAATAAAACCAATTTTTTTATTTTTCCCTTAGTCTAGAATTAAAAAACAAATGTTAATTTTCTTTTACTTTTATTCTAAATTTGCATATTTTTGGATTGCACTTCTAATAGACTTTCTTTTTTTATTTTTATGTTGGAATTTGTTTATGTATCCATCTACTAATTTTTATTTCAAATTTAGGTTATTTCTTATAGTATTTGATATGGACTCTTTCTTTAATCTCAAATTTATTTTATTTAATTTGGAACATTAGTTTTAGGTTAGATACAAATACAACTGCTAATTTTAATATAATTTCTATTCTAAATTTTAGCTAAACAATTATCTCCTCACCACAGATGGTTCTTGTCACAACAGTTACCTCTTTCGCCTTTTTTGGCTCAACCTTTGAATCAGAATTTGGTGAAACTAGGTATAGATTTGGTCTCTTTGTGCCATTTTCCTTAACACAATCTAAGCACAGAAAATATTAGCCAAGCCACTAACCATCTTCTAAGGGATCCTCATCCCCATCACAAAGACAGGGTCGAACCCTTTCAGCTTCACAACATTGCGAAGCTCGTGAACCGCTTTAGGGTTCCCAAGACCCCAACAGTTCTAACCTAAATAATTCATTGCCCTCAGTAGAGTTACAACGCAGTCTCCACCAATGAACCAGCTGAAGAATTAACCGTTGCTTTCTTTTTCTTTGATTCACATACCTCTTTCGCAACCTGAATCGGGACATCCACCAAGGTGCTCCTCTTATGACCCCACTGAATTGGGTCATATAGCACCACAGTTCCCACATTAGGTGCCAACGAACTCACTTCAGGTTGGATAACTGTCGCATATTTGCACTTTCCGATGCATTGATCGTTGTTCCCGCTTATGTCCACCTAAATTTCGCATGTCAAAGTTCGAAATCATCTAAGAAGCTTTTGGTCCTTGCGGCCTCACTGAAGAGGTAGCCTTGTTGCCATCCATATCCATGGTAGCAGATGATGTGTTTGCCCGTGTTTGATGCTTTGTAGCACCACCTGTAGTCGTGCCATCTCCTGGGTGTCCAAACTTCATCCAAATATATGGCCAAAAGATATTCTATGTTCAAGCCATGTTTCTAGTAAGGACATGCCAGTAATAATCAGGATTATGTGGAGTATTTGGATATCAAGGAATCGCTGAACTCATGGGGAGGAAGGCTACCCTCATCAGGCAATGAAGTTTGTACATGAAGAATTACACTGCCTAGAACTTCCTAAAGAAATGGTGACAATGGGAGGTGCACGTCCTATTCCTTGATGGGAACGACCACCTACAACATGGTTCAAACTGAATTCAGATGGTGCGATTAATTCTGCGTAGACTATGATAGGGAGAGAAGTGATTCTTCACGATGACCGATGGGTTTTTGTAGCAGCACTAGAAAAACCATATAGGGGAATAACGGACTCTCTCGCTATTGAGGCACTAGCTTGTAGAGATGGAATTCTTCTTGCTTAACAAAGAGGATGACGTAAGGTAGCAGCCAAAACTGACTGTCAGCAATTGATAACATTGTGGAAGCAGAAGGAGGATCGGTCTGGGGAGGGAGGGGATTATCATCTCTTTTAAATTAAGAAGAAATATATCTTTTAATAATAACATTTGACGGTTGCTATAGTTTTGCTTAATTAGGACCTACTTGATTAAGGGTTGGATGTTTTGCTTTTTTGTGAGAATTTCTAGTTTTTTCTTTTTTTTCTTAGCGACTCTAAAACGCCTGTCATCAGTACCAATTGGACTACTGATAAACAAAATTAAATATAACTTAGTTATATTTAATTGATAAGTTTGTCTACTTGAAGTGCGATGATCGAAACTTAGGAACTTAGAAGACGAACCAATCACTTCCTTTCTTCTTCTTTTCCCTTTACGCTTTCTTTTTTATTCGAGTGCAACTCATTTTTTATGTGTGTAAGCGTGAGAAGAGGCAAACTGGTAGAGGGAGGGACGTGCTAGCCTAGGGCTCTTATCTTTATTTCTTTTTTCAAGTGTCCTTTTAATGATGGGTCCATATGCAAATAACAGAGATTTTCTTGACGAATGCATACGTCTCTCAATGTCGCACGTTCATGTTACGGCATCTGCATATAGATTTGAGGTCAAAATGGACGGTGAATAAAGAGAGCTATCTTCGAAAATCTCGTTGCATGCATGTTCCTATACACTAAAAAAACAATCAGAGGCTCGAATGGCCTCCGAAGCGTGAGTTCATGCTGTCTTAGTTAACACGCATAAGCACTAGGCTTGAACATGGGCAGGCTTTGAGAGCGACGCGGTCAAGCCAACTGAGCACCTCACTGCTAGCTCCAATCTCCCAAAATTGTGAGGTGTTTATTTGGCCTCACTGCTAGCTCCAATCTCCCAAAATTGTGTTGTGTTTAATTGGGTTTATAAGTTATAATTTATGATTTATTTTACACTACAGCGGTTAAAAATATACTGTACCTACTGATAGCTTTTTTAGCATAATTAAATTTTAAAATATATAAAAAAGAAAAATTATATCATCATAGTGTCACATACAATCCAAATGAATAAAAAAGTGAAAAAGCCTAAAAAAAAAAGAAGCGAAGCTGAAGGTCTAACAAGCGGTCCGGAATGTCACTCTCTGCTCCACCCTTCCGTCCGCGCGTGCCTCCTCAGTCTCTCCACTCGCCTCTGGTCCACGAGCTCCAATCTCTGCATGGCGGGCCGCTCGCCTGCGCCGAGCAAAGCTCGAGCCCCGCCCAACCGCCACAAGCGCAAGGCCCCGGATTCCGCCGCCGCCGCCGCCGCAGGAGAGGATGAGGCGGGGGAGGAGACAGAGGAGCTGGAGAGGGAGGTGGCCGATCTGGGCCGCCGCATCCTCGAGCACCGCCGCGACGCCGCCGCCCGCCTCCTCGATGCCGCCGCATCCCGCCACGCCGCCCTCCGCCCACCCACCTGCCTTGGTACGCGCGCTTCCGGCCTTGCTCTAGTACTAGGGTTTTCGATTGGTTCGTCCCCTTATCTGGGGTTTATGTAACTTTGCGCGTGAATAGGCCGTGCTTGAAGCGTACATGGGGGAATGCCCCTTTTGTATTATTTGTCTTGGGATTAATTGTATATATCAGCAATGCAGTGCAGTGTTGCTTGAATTGTTGAATTGATCATCAGATATTTAGTAGGGCTTGGGGTTACGGGAGAGGGGGAGGGGGGGGGGGGTCTTTGGATCTAACTTGCCAATTTGGAGAGAGAGAGAGAGAGGGAGAGGTTTGGCTTCTTTGGTTTGAACATTGTCGACCCAATAATCAGAGGAATCGGTGGTTTATAGTCTTGGTAATTTAGGGCCTGTTCTTTTTTGCTTCTAAAAGGTGTTTTTCGACTTTTTTTTTACAGTAACTAGCTTTCAAACGGAGTATCTTTTCAAGATAAAGTTTACTAGTTAATTGTAGTACATACTGTACTGACTTCATTTATATCGGCAAAAACCACACGCGAGTTTCTGTTACTCTGTAATCTCTCGCACAAACAGCCCAAAAACCACAAGTCACAACAAAAAACCATAAGTTTTAGCCAAAAAGAACAGGCACTATATTTGGGGCTCAATTCTTGAGCTGTGGTTGCCATGACCTAGCTGACAATATTTTCTAAAACTGTATGTTTTTCTTCTTATGATGAGTTGTAGTAATCTCAAACTTAGTTCAGTTACAAAACACATGCTCAACAATTTTAACGCCTGACCTTACACAGATGCGTTGTGTTTGCTGTGAGTAAAGGGAATTCGGTGAAGTTTGACAAATTATAGATAATAGGACCTGTTTGTTGACTGCCTGTATTGTAGTTTTAGCTGAGTTGAGTGATTTAGTCAGTAATTGCTGAAAATTGTTTACTTAGGTGTTTTAACTGTTACCCAGGAAAATCTGTCCTTTGAAGTTTCGAACCTAGAAAAGTGAACCTTTCTTTTTCCCTTTTTCCCCTCCGCGAGTTCAACTAGGCCGCTCCATCACGTCATGTCTCATTATGAGAATAATATTTGTGTACTGTTGCTTCTTTTATACTCAGTGTAACAAGTTAACCTCATACTAATTTTACTGCCATTCACCCAATACTTCACTATGAGTTCAACCTGCTACTTTGCAACTATGATAAATGAAGTATCACTTAGAATGGCATGGATAAGTGGCAAATTCAAAATAATGCAAAGAATTTACACAATTTTGGTAATTCAACAAAGGCTGACACCAATATGGATATTGCAGAAGTTCCAACTGAACCGCAGTCTGAAGCTGGAACATCACTTGCTGAAGTTGATCAAGAGAAGCTTGAAATTCTGAAAATCTTCAAATCCAAGACTGAGGCTAATATTGCTGCTATGCCCAAGGTACTGAAGAGAATGAATGGATGTATTGCTCAGATTGAGAAGCTGGAGCAATTGAATGTGAATGTACCTCCTGTTTTCCAAAGAAAATGGTAGCGGTGATAATGTGCTTTTGTTTGATGCATTACACATAAGGCTGTGTGCGTGCTCACTCCTTAGCAAGTATACCATCTGTACCATGTTGGTGTTGAAGTCGGTTGATTCAGCAGTATTTAGTGAGAGGTTGATTACTGACAAAGCAACCGTATTTACATGTTGGATGTATGTTCTCTAAATGTTTTTAATCAGAAAGCACTGTGTAGGTGTTTGTCACCACTTCTCCAGATTGTGTCTCTTGCTTATTAAGTTGTTTTTTTTTTTGTCTCTGACCACTGTGTGAAAGTTTTTTTTAGAGTACCATTCACGGAAAGGTCCTCGCCTACTTGCAACTTGCACGGAAGGTTGATTCAGCAGTCCTTGGTGTCAGACAGATATTTTTTCTTTTGTAAGAATGATTGCTGACAGAGTGGTAGGCATTGGCATTGATCAATTCGGTTTAAGCTTCTGACTTTCGGTTTATTTTTCACTATTTATAAATTCATCTTTTTCTGAATTTTTGGCATTCTGACTTTCGGCTTATTTTTCACTATTCATAAATTCGTCTTTTTCTGAATTTTTGGCCTTTTTTTTAGCTTTCTTGTCGGTTCTTTTTTTCCCGTATTTGTTTGTATTATACGTAATAGGCTAACATATTTTTATATTTTTATATTTTTTTTAAATTTAATTATGCTAAATAAGCCTCTGTCAGGTACAGTGTTTTTTTCAGCCAGCTACAGTACTTTCAGTCATAAGCCATATAAATTTTTTAATATTGATTTCGGATGTATATTGCCCTGTGTACTCGATCGTACAGTGGTCGTAACTTCTTCCCTAGATTGTTCTGGTTATATGTTGCCCGCCACTTACAATATCGCGTCATAACACTAGATTCGCAGGAAGCTGCTTGTAACTGAAATAGTAGTAGCGTATATATCTACTGAGCAATACACAACCAAAAATACTTTTTTTCCGTATCAACAGCTCAAACATGTAATCATAAGCAAGTGTACTCTAAGAAGGTGCAAACACCGAGCCTGCCTTCTCGCAAAGCTACAGCACGTTAATGCAATGATATCAGTTACGCCTGAACAAAAGATGCTAAGTTCTTTCTTATTTCCCAACCCAATATATATTCCTATTTGTAACGTCCCAAAAATTCAAAATCTGTTTAATTAATCTCAAAAACATCAGTTCCGCATTTCCTTGCTCTTTTCCCAAAAATTTCTGCACTAAAGAAAATGTTTTCTTAATTTTCAGCAGCTAAAAATAAATTTATGTAATTGATTAAAACCTGACCAAGACCTGCTAATAATTTATTTGAGTTCCAAATAATCTAATTTACCTCTCCAAAAAATTTCATAATTTTTGGAATTGGTTTGCTAATTTTTTTTAAAATCAAACCCGATTTCTATGATTAAACTAATTAGAAAAAATAAATTCAAAACCCTTCTCTTGGGTTGAATTCGTTACTATTGGCCCATCTCTTGTTCTAGCCCAATCCGGCTTGCATGCCGTCCACAACCTAGCTGCCTCCCCTTTACGTTTTCCCTACGTGAAGGCGCCATCTCGCGAAGCCGTCTTCTCTACTTTCTTCTTCCTCTCTCGCTGCTAGCCGAGTCTGCTCGCTAGCCATCTTCCTCCACATCCTGCACCCAAGTTTCCCCTACCCCAAGGATGCTCAAACACTAATGCTCTTGTCCCCTTCACCCTTGAAGCTCACGTTGCCATTAAAAACCATCGCAAATACACCTCGCCACCAGCGAAGCTCCAGCCATCCCCGACCACTCCCAGGGCCAAAAAAGGAACCCCCTCGTCACCAGGAACCCACCCATGGTCGTCAATTATTGTTTCGACTACGGATTCTCTGACCGCTCCACCACTTCAAATCTCTAACCGCGTCCACCGCTTGAACTCTCCGACCATTTCTCATGGCTACGATCGCTTTATATGACTGCTTCTCACAGTTACGACTTCCCCTTGCACTCGAGAGCTCTGACTACACTCGGCCGTGTCCGACTTCCGACCACAATACGCACTCGGACACTTCTGATTGCTACAGTGTTCTTCCGACTACATCTGCCTTACGACCATGGTGCCTTCGACCATGGCGCATTATCTCGATGCTATGACCACGGCTTCTTGGTGCTCGATGTCTTCGACTGCTAGTACTCGGAGCCTCCGTCTTCAACTTCTGCAGTTTTGATTGCTGCTTCGGCTACAGCTTCGACCACTGCTTCGACTATGGCTTCGAGTGTGGCTTCGCCCACAGCTTCTGTGACCACTTACAACTCATCAAGATTAAAACTAACAATCCCCGCAGCCACTCGTACATCGTCCGATCCCTTAAGCCACCTAGACGCCGTCCGATCCCCGCAACTACTCGGACGTCGTCCGATCTTAGTAGTAACTCATACCCCGTCCGATCTTCGTCGACTTTGGACTCGACTACTCAGGAGTCGTTATGACCACGTTGTCGTTATGACCACGCTGTGATTTACGACCATGCTATGGCTTACGACCACGATATGGTTTACGACCACACAGAATAGTTAGTCTTAGTAGTCGTAACTCGATTACGACCATGTCTTCTAGCTCCATAAACACCTCCGCTCATGAGCAAGATTTGTGCCAATAAAGACCACCCGAGTACACGTAGAGTTCTTCGAGTACGCAATGACAACTCGATAAGGACCAAACCCTTTGTGAATAGTAAAACCTATGATGAACAATACTAAGTCTGTTACTGTTCATGAAACCTCAAAATGCAAATATACATCTATTTTGATCGTTTCGATCCTGTCCATCCATTCCTCAGCTCCGTTTTCCCATACCAAACTCCTATAATCCCCAAACCTATTTTATTTTATTTTTCTGGATTTTACTTCTTTATTGTCTTTCTTTTTATTACTAGCTCAATCCTTCGAGCACAGAATTGATTTGTTTTTTTGTTTGCGTTAGCACACAACATCATAGACCAGCCGACCCAGGAAGAAGAAGCTCAAGTATAAGCACAAGACTCGGAAGAATATGAAATTGTAGAATACATTGATCCACAAGATAAGTCACATGTTTTTAATCATGTTGAACCTATATTCATTTAATTATTTGTTTACTAGAATTTTCATTATGTTATTGACACACTGATATTTCATGTACAACAAATGTTTAGAATGACATGATACTAATTATGTCCTACCATATGAAAAATCCATGTTTTATTTGATGGCCATATTCACCTTAACAAGTCCTAGTAATAATAAATTACTATAAAATATACCATGGTATTTTAGGAGATTCATCTGCTTTACACTAGTAGTGACAGTGTTGCAGTGCACTGGGATATTTATTTGTAAATGGTTACCTGGTTGATGAAAAGTAAGGATTAGACTCTTATGCTAAGTAAATAATATAGTAATCACTTAACCACAAGTATTGACTTGTCAAACCTGATTTAGTAGCTGCTCAAATCAATTGAATATCTACTACAAGAATATAATATACTGTTCCAGAAAAGGGAACAATAGGCATAAGAATATGATATGAAAATAGTAAAATCATACTTTCACAATGGTAGACTCCACCCTATCAGGTCGCCGTATTCCGTGACAAGGAGCACCTAGTCTATTGGGTAGAGGCTACATAAAGAGATGAGCAGTGAAGCAACCTTGTTTTCTTAACACAATCATGAGGGTTAAGAAATCTTATGGATAAAGTTGGGCAACTCTGCAGAGTCATAATATATGGTATTTCGAATACGTCGTGCTTCCGGTAACTGAAGCTGTGTGTTAATGGGTGATTCCAATAGCGAAGCATAAGTAGATTTAGAAACAATTTGGAAATATTGAAGTTTGGTAATCGAGATTTTGAAACCCAAATTCCTTAAGAAGTTTATGATTTGTTATTTTGTGTTTAAAAACAAAATGTTTACAAATAAAATTGCATCCACAAATATGTTAACAAAGCCACTATATTCCCATCTCTTGAAAATCTTAGCAAGTAGCTATATAATATTTTTTTCATGTGACTTGTTCAGTACGGTGGTTGTACTCGTACTTGCTAAACTATTAACAGAAGATGCTTGGGAAAATAATGAAGAAACTGTTGAGAAAGGTTTTAAAGATCCCTATGATGTCGACGACGCCTGGTGTTATGGTTTATTCTATACTCAGGTACGACCAGTGCCGGCACTAGGGAGGTGCACCGGGTGCGACCGCCTAGGGCCCAGGCGAGGGAGGGGCCCAAACCCATGTATACAAACCCAGGCCCTATAGTCCATTAGCAAAATAATGAGAACCAAAGAAGAAGAAAACTGGCCGGCCGGCCCAAGAAGGCCAAACGTTGGACTCGACTCACGAATTCTCGATCGAGTTCGAGCTCGTTTCTTTTCCCACGCGAGCAGAGACCGCGACCTACACCGCGAGTCCGCGATCGCGAGACGGAGAGGAAAGTCGCGCAGAGTCGCGGTCGCGACACGCGGCGGTGGCGACGAGGGCTTGACGACCGACGGCAGCGACATCTCGGCTCGCGCTCGGCACTCCGATCAATCAGCATCTTGGTTCTTGCGATTTGCGATCACCGATCGATTCATCGATTGCTCGGTGGTTCAATCGAGATTCGAGTCCAGCCCTAGGTATTTTTTCCTTATTCTTTTTAATCCAAATTAATTTTTGTACAGAGATTTGGACTTCTAGTACTCTGTACTCATATAGTTGTGTTTTTATTCTAATTTAGGTGTTAGAATTTTAGAATGTTACCTAAGAAACATTTGTGAAGTGAGAAAAGAAAACGAAGAAAACTAGTTGTTGAAGAACTATTTGAGATCAACTATGTCACAAGAAAGGTTAAATGGCTTGGCTATGTGCACCATCGAGAAGGATGTCTTGGACACTATTGATCTCAATACCGTCCTTGATGATTTTGCATCAAGAAATGCCCGAAGAAGTATCATTTTATGAGAAGCAATGGATATGATGGAGTTCTATTCTTCCTTAAGGTAATCATATTAGTTCTAGAAGTACAAATATATTGTTATTTTAGTCTACATTGTTCGTTGATAATTATCAAACATGCTAAATTAAAAATATATTATTGGATTCGTTTTCGCTTTACAAGTAAAATTAGCACCTATATATTATAGAATTCTATACATGGTCTAATGGGCCCGTCACGATAAGTTCGCCTTAGGGCCCTCAAAACCCTAAGACCGGCGCTGGGTACGACTGTGGAATTATTTTGTATTGTAATAGAACTTTGCGCTGCTCGTCCCGCTATATAAAACTTAGCTGCTAAGGCTTAATTTTCTAATAATATTTGGTTTTTATGTTTAAGTTTATGATAAAAATAATATACATTTATCTACGATACTTATAGATCCTATACCGTTAGGGAAAAAAAATCCTAACAACCCAGTAAATAGGGCGTTACACAAACCATACAAATTCGCTGGGCGAACGCGTGCAAGGGTCTTACGTCATTGGTGGATCTCCCATTGGCTGGAACTTTCTTACGTGGCCTGGAAGTAAAGCAGTCTACTATGGCTTCACCGAAGCGGAGTCGTTGGCACGCCAATCTGCAAAATGAAACGTCACTCTCCTACTCCCATCAGTCTAACCAGCTCTTAGATCTTCAGCGACTGAAAGACACCGTACTGTAGCACTGTCTTTTTCCTTGTAAGAGATAGGAACCAAGACCAGCTTCCATTTTCTCCAGGTCTGGGGTTGACGGAAGCTACGCATTTTGGGCAGACAAATGGAGCTGCAGAGCTGGAGCTCGCAATTGGGCCCTCACGCAGTTGCCGAAAGCAGAAAAGCCCATCCGGAGATTCTTCGGTTTTCTTAGGGCAGCCCATCCGGAGACTCTGACGAGAGCGGCATCCAAACGCGATGACGTCAGTTTCTTACCCTCGCGCAGCGAAACGCCTATATACCGGGCGGCCTTCCACCCGCGATCCCCTTCTCCCACCCTCGTCGCTGGTTCTCCCAACCCGACGAAGCCAAAAGGTCTCCCCCTACCCCACGCGGCCTTGCTCCGGCGGCGCCTCCCCGCCGATCTCCCCCGCGCCGGGCCACCGCCGCACCTCGGGCTCCGATCACCCGCCGCCGACGCAGCAGCCGCCTGCTCCGACCTCCCCGTCTGCGTCTTCTGATCCAGCCGCGTCTCGCGGCATCTCTCCGGGCGAATTCTAGCCCCGTGCCCGTCGCGGGACGAGGCGTCTCCGCTCCCTGAGGTGAGGCCCCTGTCCGGCGACGCTGATTCCGTTGGTTCGATGGTTGCTTTGCCGCGGCGGCGTCCTAGATTCGCGCCACTGTACCCATCGAAACCCTAGATGGGGACATCCCTTGCTTCGCGGTTGGGGCGGGATTTGAGCGATTAGGTGGTTGGGATGTGGCCTGGGGTCCTTAACAGCGGAATTTTTGGGGGGTCAATTGTTGCTCGGTTTGACGCGTATTTGGTCCCAGTTGGATGGCTGATTGGTTCAAGTTCAGCACTTAGTGAAAAATTATCGGCGAGCTTTGCAAACTTACGAAAGTTACCGGCTTTGATTCAGGGATTGTGAGGCTGATACGACGGGATCCTCGAGGAAATGAGGGGCTACGAGTACGAGACAAATGTAAGATTAGCTTTTACTCCACTTTATTCTGTTTAGTTTCAATCATATATGATTCGTAGAAGCAGTAGGAACATTAGTTTACTGGAGATTATGCTATAATCATGAACATGTGAGCTTAATTCAGTGAAAAAAAAGAAGAAGCTACTGTCATTTCATTTGTGACATTGCTTTTCTTTCTCATGATGATGACAATCATTGTAAAGGGTTATCATCGGGCAATGGAGGATGAGTATGAAGGCGAGTACTATGATCAAGATGAGTATGAGGAAGAAGGTTCGGGTGCTGGGGAGGAGTATGTTAAAGAAGAGGAAGAACCACCAGAGGGGCAACAGGAATTCCTTCAAATTAGAGAAAGATTAAAGGAGCAGATTAGGCGAAGGGCACAGGGTGCTAGCACAGCTGGCCGCTCATCTTCCTCGCATGATAGAAAACCTCCAACCAAGTAAGTGTCTTTGATACACCTCTTCTACATTTTCTCGAGCATTTTGTTTGATTTTGCTCGAGGAACGTATACAATACAGAAAAATTATGTCCTACAGAGAAGGTAGTCCATCTATGGTTCCTTCTGACATTACCTCCTATCAGGGCCTTTTTAGATGGTTAAAACCCAACTGAGAAAAAAAAATCATTTGTTGGTTACATTTTTTTGTTGATAATTTGCCTTGGAACTGCGAAACTTATCATAGTCAACAGATTGGCCATTATATCCTTTGTTGAAATATTGTCGTGCACTTGAAATTCAATGATTTGAATGTTTTCATGGGGAATCAATTTTCATTTGCGTCCAGGCAGGCCCCAATCTGTAAGATGGAAAAGGGGATCTTCTTTTAAATGCTACTATCTCTTTTACACTTTAAGCAGCTGCTGTTCCCCCACTTTGTTTTCTACCTTGCATCTCCATC
Source organism: Dendrocalamus sinicus (assembly GCA_036346575.1). Classification (NCBI taxonomy): domain Eukaryota; kingdom Viridiplantae; phylum Streptophyta; class Magnoliopsida; order Poales; family Poaceae; genus Dendrocalamus; species Dendrocalamus sinicus. Next base: position 10,019,282 of record CM070650.1, read on the forward strand.
CTTTTACCGTGGCTGTTTCTACTGTTGTATTTACTGAGTTCATTATGTATGTTATTTGTGTAGTTTTGGCTCCTTCTTTGGGCCATCCAAGCCGGTGATTTCCCAGCGAGTGATTGAGGAAAGAAAATCAATGAAAGAACTACAGAACACAATGTCCAGAGATCGAATACCTTCTGGAGTATGTAGTACTACATCTTATCCCAATTATCATTGATCCAACATTTAGTAACTGCAGCTAATATATGTGTAGAAGGACATCCCATCATCTTCAAAAGTGCAAGCTAAAACAAATGGACTTCACCAGAAACGGAAGATTGTTAATGAGGTACAAAGGATTTACCTTTATTGGATTGTCTATATGTGTGCTATATTAAACTTAATCTGGTATGATCACAAAATAGCTACTGCAATTTGCAGGCAAAAAGAAGGGCTGAGGCACTTAAGGATAATCGGGACTATTCATTTCTACTTTCAGATGATGCTGACATTTCATCCTCTCCAAAGGAAAAGCCTGCGGCTAGGTCTTCCTTCACTCAAAAGTCTGGTGAGTTTGAACTTCCCTTGCACAGAACTAGGTCTTTTCTGTTTAGTAGAGAAATGCTGACGGTTGGTTTCTTTGATATTGAAGATCGTGAGTTGACACATTCAGCAGTGAAGAGCAGGGCACCAGCAAGTCAACCTGCCAGATTATCAGATGGGTATGGATTGAAGAACAAATCATCCACACAAAGGCATGCTGAAAGCAAGGTAGATTCCAAGAGAAAGGAGGCTTTTCCAAACAGAGAAAGGACTGTTTCACTTGACAATGGAAGAATGCATAGTGTTGTTAGAAATGGGTCAAGCCAGGCTACTACAAGCAAAGTTACAAGTCAAAAAATTCCGAGCAAGGGTCCTATCATAAATAAGCCTTCTATGAAGGATGTGAATGATCAACCACCGAAGAAGAATAATGTACCTTCAAAGCACCTTGTCTCACAGAATGAGCGGCCACAATCCTCACAGAGTCAGAGGATGCAATCAGCCTCACATGGTCAGAGACCACATCAATCGGTGCAGAGTCAGAGGTTGCAGCAATCGTTGCAGAGTCGAAAGCCACAGCAGTTGTCGCAGAGTCAGAGGCCACAGCAGTTGTTGCAGAGTCAGAAGCCGCAGCAATCATTGCAGAAACAGAGACCACAGCAATCTTCGCAAGGCCTTAGACCCCAGTCACAAAGCTACAGGCTGCAGTCGTCGCAGGGGCAAAGGCCTCTTTCCTCGCAAGGTCGCTATTCTGAGCAAAGGAGAGTTCAGGCAAATGATAGAGTAAAACCAGTAGAAAGGCAGGTAAGGCCTCCCTCGAAACCCATGCTAATATTTCTGCAAAATAATATGTCAGTTCTTTCTTTTGTTGTTATGCCATGTGCATTCATCTTCGTGTGTATGGGCGCAATGCCATTTAGTTAGGAATGCTTTTCTTCTTCTAAATTAATTCTTCATTGTGTGTGCCCCTGTAGCTATCTCGACAAATATCTTCCAATGGAATACGTGATGTTCATGCAAAGAAAAAACAACCGGCGAAAAGAAGATTTGATGATGAAATTGAAGATGAGGAAGACGCCTTGGCAATGATCAGGAGTATGTTCAGGTATTGTTCTTTGTCATTTTTTTTTGTATCTTGTCAATGATCCTGGTTTACTGGCATGCTTCATTGTGCATAGTCATTTCTGTACAGGCTGGGTCTCGAACTGTAATAATTTAGTAATTTACTGAGCATGGTCTCGAACTGACTATGGCAAGCATTGTGCCGATTGTGATACCTGCTGAAATATTAGCTTGGGCTTGTGATTATGCATTTTGGTTTAGTGTCTTTTGGATAATAAATCCATTTTCATGAGAATTTTATGATATGAGTTAGTTTTAGAAGATGAATTATAATACTTAACATTTTTTAGGAAACCTCTTATAATTTTGGGTTTCCTGTGCAGGTATGATCCTAGTAAATATGCAGGCAAAGATGAGGATGATAGTGACATGGAAGCAGATTTTGCTACTATAGAGAGGGAAGAGAAAAGAAGGTATCTACTTTCTTTTTTGCTTTTTTATATAATGCACACTTTTCTTCTAAATTTTTATTCTATTATGTTGTAAAACTGTAGAAGGTAAGGACAAACAGAGGTCATTTGGGTAATAGCCTAATAGGAACAATTTTCTTGTTATTTCACTGACGGGTGGTCTGGGCCGCATGTCAGTGAGAACTCAATGGCAAAAAAACAAAATTCACTCCAGATTAGTGGCAAAAAGCCAAAAACTATATTTTTCCCTTGTTAGTATGGTTTTCTTTTCTTGAAAATGCAGGATAATTGTGTTTCATTCATTAAGAAGAGCAGTACAACGGCGGCCTAAAGGCCGAACAGGTCCAAGAAAGGACCGGGTATAGAAAACATGACTTTGATAGCCTAACAAGATAGAAGTCCGAGACTAACACACCCCGACTACGAGACAACGACCACAACCGATGGACTAGCGCTGGCCAACGGAAAGCAACACACAAGTGGAAGACGAAGAGGGTTGGTTTAGGTGATCCAAGGTAACGCCTCCAAGGAGGTAACGGCACCAAAGGCGCCGCCGTTGCCCGATCTGGCAAGAACCGGACCTGAGGTTTTCACCTTGGACAAAAGGCACAATACCCTGTGGTGAGCGAGGAATAGCTCCGAGGCGACGCGTAGGAGGGAAACGACGCCCAAGGATGTCATTGTCGGAACCTGCTAAGGAGAGCACCACACCACACGGGACAACCTGTCACCCGTCGACCACACCATCACTTGCAGCAGCGACCTTGACGCTTCTATCCAACTCAAGCGGCTGCTCCCGACGAACTCTAGCTCTCACCTTCCTTCTGTGTGCTTGCCCACGCCAATGCCCGGCGGCGCCTCTGCGTCGTGGCTGTTGCGCGCTCGTAGGGTTTCTAGTGCATGGCGTTGGCGGCTGCGGCGGCGCGGGAAGTGGCGACGTGCAAAGGGGGCCGGAGGGGAGTGCCTACCAGGCTCGGAGACGGCCAGAACCGGCTGCCTTCGGCTCCCCCCGCCTCGCCTGCGGCCGTTAGGTTTCACATCACCACTCCGAACCCAGCCAACGGCGACGAGTAGAGAGGGGCAGGAGGGGAGCAGGCGGCCGCTAACACGGGGACGGCCAGATCCGACCCAGAATCTAATCCCAGGTGGCGGCGACGAGCAACAGGGGGCATGAGAGGAGAAAGTGCCCGCTAAGGCTGTAAAAAAAGCTCTAAGCTCGCGAGCTATTCGAGTTCAGCTCGTTCTATACTCGATTCGAGCTTGGCTCGAACTTTAAACGAGCCGAACTCAAGCCTATTCTCGAGCTCGCGAGATTCACCGAGCCGAGCTCGAATAGTTCGTAAGTCTCGATTCGAGCTTCAATAGTGATACATATTAACTCTTATTGAGCTTACTCGATTCGAACTCGAGCTCGAACTTTTCTTATTGTTGAAAATTAGTGTATGTTTGAATTATTTTTGTTAAAACTTTGATCCAGGAGAAAACACGTACATCGCAAATAAACGGAGATAACACAGGAGAATTTCTGAATTTTTCTATTTTCTTATTTGCTCTCCCTCTTTCTTGCTTTTCTTACAAAACTGGCTACAAACCACCTCAATATATAGGCTAATAATCTCCTAGTAGCATATGTATTCGGATTTTAAGTTGGACACAACTTCAACTTGAATTACACATGGAGACAGACTCTATTACGTCTTGGACTCGAAGTCAAGATTATTTGTAACAATCTCCCCCTTAATCTTGACTTGACTCTAAAACATTAAGGTTGTTAGACTCAACTACGACTTACTAAACTCATATTTGACACAGAACGGTAACACATCTCCTCAACGTTCCGATTTCTTTCCACCTTACCTGAGTTTGGACGGCGACACATCTTCTCAACGTTCCTGACTCAACTCATCATCAGAGCAATGTTGGTTCATCATCACTGAGCGCTTTAACAAGAAACACTTTCTTCACCTTGATTGCCCAGGCTGCATAATTGCTCGTTGTGAGCATCGGATAATGCAGCAAGACAGCAGAATTCTTCTTCACCATCATGTGGATGATGCCTCGTCACTGGTGATACCACTTCCTGGAGAACACGGCATGATCTTGAGCATGGATCAAGATCTCGAGCTACTTTGAAGTGGCTCTTGGACCGAGGGAACGGAAGGACGTGTCACGCGCATCTTTTTCCCGGGAGAGCTGCGTGAAGACGAGTGATGTGCGCCTCAGGAGCGCCGTGTGAGACGCGCTGAAAACGGAATCGCCGAGACGATTTTTCCAGCGGCTCGGTTCTCGCCTAGGCTCTGGTATTAAAACTTTGATCCAGGAGAAAACGCGCATATCGCAAATAAACGGAGATAACAGGAGAATTTCTAAATTTCTCTATTTTCTTATTTGCTCCCCCTCTTACTTGCTTTTCTTACAAAACTGGCTACAAGCCTCCTCAATATATAGGCTAATAATCTCCTACTAGCATATATATTCGGACATTTAAGTTGGACACAACTTCAACTTGAGTTATACACGGAGACGGACTCTACTATATCTTGGACTCGAAGTCAAGATTATTTCTAACAATTTTGACTGTTATCAAGCTTACTAGAGCTGAGCTTAAACTCAAAATTTTCTTATTATTGAAAAATAGTGCATAATAAATTATTTTAATTGTTATCGAGCTTTGACGAGCCGAGCTCGAGCTCAAGCCTAGGTTCAGGCTCGGACCCCAACTCGAGCTCGGCTCGAGCTTCTACTGAGTTTGAGCCTGGAATGCCAAGCTCGCTCGAGCTCGGCTCATTTACAGCCCTAGTGCCCGTTGAGCCTGGAGATGGTCAGATCTGGCCGCCTCCGACTCTCTTAGCCTTGCATCCTGCCACCGGGCTCGCCACTCCAAACCCGACCGGCGGCGACAAGTAGAGAGGGCACGATGGGAGCAGGCGGCCGCTAAACCCTCGAATAGCCAGATCTGGCCCGAACTCCGATCCACTCCGACCTTGGTTGGCGGCGACAAGCAGAGAGGCCAAATCCGGCACAGGGGCGGCCTAATCTGGCCGCCTCCGGCTCCAGCCTCTGAGCATCACTACGCTAGATCTACGAAGGGCAAAAGCGGCCTACACCTCCAGCTTAAGCGCCTGCGGCTGTGGGAGGCCCCCGACGGTGGTGGCGAGGAAGGGAACGCAGTGGCAAGGTGGTTTTTCTTAGGGCGGCTGAGTTTACCCCCTGAGTCGCCAGAAGAGCGACTCATGAGGCCTTTACCGGAGTGAAGTGTTTGTTAGTATGGTTAGTTTTAGTGTAACATCTCAAGTATAATTATATGCCCTATGTACAAGATTTTGCACTGTCTACACACTCGATAAAGATGCATTCCAAAGGACCCAATTTTCAGAAAATGGTACCGCATGACCAATGTGTGGTCAATTTGCCAGGCATATGAATGATTTGCATTATTTGCGTCTTCCCTGATTTAGCCTTTTTTTTGTTTTTTTTTCTTGGTTAGTGCGAGAATTGCAAGGCAGGAGGATGAAGAACAACTTCGCCTGATAGAGGAAGAAGAGAAGCGTGAGCAGGAGAGGAAGAGACGAAGGTTTGCACATGGCCGATAGCGGCCGAGTAGCTTCAATGTGTGTCATTTCTGGATGTTACCACCGCAGAGGCCTGAACGCAAGGTGCAGTGGAATGGACTGTGGTGCTTTGCAGACAACAGCGAGCTGCCGAGCTCTGCTCCCATTTATGTGCCGTGGGATTTCTCAAGATACAAATCAAGAAAAACGGCAGGTGAACAACGCTCACATGTGTGATCTATTTTTTTGCAGAATGTTACTGCAAGCGATTCTAGTTCTTTTTGAAGCTGACATAGATCGTGCCTGAGCTTCTCCCCGGGGTGCGGTGACACCAACATTGTTGTGTTGTACATGATTTCTCCTCATGGAACTGATTTGTTCTGTGAGCCAGTCCTAAAGATGGCAAAGCCAGGTGGCATCCCTGTTGAATTTATTTGGATGTAGCTGTGTTGCACTGCTGTAATAAATAATGCATTTGAAACATGTTTTGGCATCAGGACAGGAAAACTGGAGAGGAGAAATCGCCAGTAGAAACCTACCAACGTCGGGTTGGGTTCGCACTTGCTCTCCGACTTCGGCTCCGAGTACATGTGGGTAGGTATGAACTGGCGTGCGATCGATCCTTGTTCCAACTGGTACCGGACGCCACGTGCTCCTTCCGTGTCGTCCTCCAATTGCAAGCGCTAGCGCTGGCTATAATATAAACGGACAAGCAAATTCGGCAATAACGCAGGCGAATCCGTCCAGTTTTGACCATAGTTATAAGACCTGGACCGGTTCGACCGTTAAATCGTAAGAACACGAACCTAGAAGCTATGATATGTTAGTCACACTCACAAGACCGGAGATGCAATTAACCTGAAAAAATCCGGTCGACCCGGCCTGTTTTTCATTGACCCGGTGACTAGCCGATTGGTATCGATCTGGTTGGGTTTTGTCCGTGAGCGGAAAAACCTGGTCAACCTGGCCCATTTTCCATTAACCCGGTTGACCTAGCTGGTTTGCATCGATCTAGCTGGATTGTATCTATGAGGAAGACAAAATTACCCTCAAATTAAAGAACTTTTCAAAAGAAAAATGATAGGGATACTTATCTTTTGAGGGCTACTAAGGTTTTAGTGGTTATTTGCCTACAAGTTTGCTAGTCAGAACAATGTATACGGGATTTTAGGTTGTCATTTCACCATGCTCTTGTTTGATTTTATCTTATCGACTAATATATGACTTTATTGCTTAATAGTCATGGACCTTATGATTGTTTCCATTAGCATCACTGGCTATTTGTTATTTGTCATTCAATTTCTTTAACTTCTATTGCTATTATTGTACTGTTAATTTTTTTTTCTATTTTTTGAGATGCATATATTTATGAAAATTTAATTTAAAACACATGCCATCTGACCACCGGTCAGTAACTTGAGACCTCGATCGGGTCAATGACCAGTCCGATAACACTTGTTTCGACGACAACTCAAGCTCCTCGGCCGCGCGACACATCCAAGGGAGTGTTTGCCAATCTCTTTCTGAGACCTCCGGAACATTATCAGGATTTGCCTACATGGCAGAAGGGGAGGAGAAGAAGACCAGAGGACAAGACGAGAAGATTAAGGTTCTGTTCTTTTAGACTATAACTTATAGTTTTTTTATTATCGTTTACTAGTCTAATAAATAATAACTACTAAGACTAGATAAAAGCTATTGAAAAGTTAAAAAATGATGGGCCTGTTCTTTTGTGGCTGCGGCTTATGGCTTTTAGCTGCGGCTTTTGGTTGTTCATGTGAGAGATTACAGAGTAACTGAAATTCACATGCGGCTTTTGCCGATATAAATTAAGTCGGTACAGTATATACTACAATTAACTAGTAGATCTTATCTTAAAAAACACTCCATTTAAAAATTAGTTACCGTAGAAAACCCAAAAACTGAAGTCAAAAATCACAAAAGAACAGATCCAATATCCTTTCTCGACTGGGTTTCGGTTCCAGCCGACGGAAGAGGAGCTCGTCAAATACTGCCTCCTCCCGAGGCTGCAGGGCTGGCCATCCTTGCCCAATGACGACATCATCGAATCAAATGTGCACGAGTGCTAGCCGGACAAGCTTGTCGGTGGTACGTGCGCGTTCTTGTCCAGCTTGGCCTCTGTTTTTTCTTCGTTCTCTTTGTACTCTTGTGCTTGTTTCTTTAGAATTCAGGGTTTTACGATCTAAAAAAAGGGTTTTATAAGTAATAGTACATTCTAGCTAGTTATATTAGTGTGTTTTACACTTGCCTGGTGAGCACACGATGGGTATCCATCGATCGCAGAGATGTACGAGGATAGGGGCGAGAACGACTGGTACTTCCTGTCGCCGAGGGCTCGCAAGTACCAGAACGGCGACAGGCCGTCGCGGAACACGGACGACGGCCACGGGCGGTGGAAGGCGTCGGCAGGCAAAAAGGAGGCGGTCTGCGACGGCAAGACCCAGTTCTGCGGGAGCGTCCTCGCCTACTTCGAGGGCCCCATGAAAACCGAGAAGACCAAGTGGCTGATGCAGGAGCTCACCATCCCGCAGTACGAGAACAAGCTCGACAAGAGCGGCGGCGGCACGTCCAGGGACAGCAAGATGGTCAGTTTTCACGACGACTCTTAGGCCCCGTTTGGCACGGCTCCACTTCACAAGTGGAGCTGTTTTTTTTACTTCACAAGTGGAGCCGGGTGAAGCCACTTTTTTCAGCTCCTTGGGTGGAGCTACTTTTGTCTCAGCAGGTTTTAAGGAACTCCTTGGGTGGAGCTGTTTTGCTTTACCCCGTTTGGCACAAAACAGCACCAAACAGCTCCAAGGAGCTGGTGGTGGAGCTGTGCCAAACGGGGCCTTATTCATATGTCCATGCATGCATGCACACACATTGCCTTTTAAATTCGAAGTGTTCTTCGTTTTTCCCCCGGATAAATATCATCCAGATGTTTTATTCTTAACAATCATCCAAATTTTGGACCGTTGGATTAGAGATCCAACGGCCTCTTATTTTTGGAGAAGGGAGATTTTTTTGGAGGGGGGAGATTTTTTTTTGAGGGGGCGGGGAGAATTCGTGACCGTTGGATCAGAGATCCAACAGTTACAAATATAGATGATAGTTAGAAAGAAAACATCCGAATGATATTTATCAATACCTTTTTCCCCTTCAATTTTTGGTTAGTACTACTAATTGCTAAGCGCTGACCTAACTTGAGTGGCTGCATGCAGTTGGATGAGTACGTCATGCCATGCGTAGGATTCACGTGACGCCGAGGCACAAAGGGAAGGACGATGAGGCAAGTAGCAGCTCCGCGTGCCAAGAGGCGTGCTCCTCGTCGCAGCCTGGGCCGGTGGAGAGCGAACAAGGGGCGTCGGGGCCGAAGCTGTCGGAGAAACAGGCGGGCAAGAGGCCCATGGTGGAGCAGCCGTGCGGGCGCGGCACCGCGCCGAAGCGGGCTCGCCAGCCGACCCTGACCCTGGAACCACCAGCACCGATGTACGGAGGAGGCGGCGGGGGCATGCAAGCTCCATTCCGAACGTCAGGGTGCTACGGTGGAACCCCAACCGATGGTATCTAATGGCCACACACTAATGCCGCGATCGCCAATCCCATACAACGGCCAGGAGCCAATGCAGCGGCTGCCGGTGGCGGCATGCAACGGCCAGGCGCCGGTGCAGCGGCGGCCGGTCGCATACAACGGCCAGAAGCTTGTGCAGCATGCAGCCGCCGGCATTGAAGCTATTCCCGCTGTACCGGGCCGCTCCTGCCCCCCAACTCTTTTGTTCAGACAATAATGATACGGCCTTCGAACCCTGCCGGCCAAGCGGTCAGGCCGCCGTCCGTCCCGCGACCTCCACAGCAGCAGAACCAGCCGGAGACGGACGACATGCGCACGAAGCGAGTGTATCAACAACTGTGGCGACCCGCATGTGTTATTATCCTCAGATTTTAACACGGCTATAATTATTGACCGATAAGAACACCAACCTATTGAATAATAACAACTAAAATAGAGTAGACAGCGAAACAGCAATTAGAGACTGCAACTTTATTACAACATTGCCATACATGCTAGTAATATTTGACCCGGGCTCACAAGCTAGCCCGAGAATATTACAGTAATTGTAGAAAATCTGAGAAGAAAAATATTAAAATATAATACTTGCCAGTACTACGAGGAAATAAAGATTACCTAGTCCTTCCAAGAGTGTTGTGTAAGGGCTCAAGCTCGCTGGTTTGTTAGTTAGTGACAACTAGGTGTCCCACGGTGTCTTCACTTTCAAACATGCTCTCGTCGGTTTTCAAATAATATCCTTCTAGAATGGCTATTGGGGGAGGGAGAGTTATAGCAAGAATGAGTACAAGTACTCAGTAAGTTTTTAATAGTAAATACATACAATGCTAATCATACTTTTCCTCATTCCTTTCCTTTTCTCATTCCTTTCTCTTTTCTTGCTCTTTTTCTTACTTGCCAACATTTATCAAAATTTAAGGGGTTGGTGCATTTTAAAATTTTAAGAAAAAATGCTACAGACACTCGAGAAAAAAAAGATGACCAAAAGGTCCCCTAGACTCTTTTTCAAGAGACTTGGCATGAATTCATGATTTGATTAAGTACTATGCAGATTTGTATTAGTCATAGTTATCCTGAAGTTTGGACATCTTGTGGGAATATATATTTGTGGTAGTGGAAATGTCCAAGTTCAGAGTATAAAATGATGTCCCTGATTTTGCCCTTATATCTCCACCGACTGTAAATAGTCGTTGGTCGAGTAGATTAACCTTGACACTCCACTGCGCTAAATATAGGCATCTAGGGATATGTCCCTTTATGGCCTATAGTCTAATTGGGGGTCCCACCCCATTTTCCGTAGTATCTACTTACTTACCCACTGTAGAGAATATAATTGCAAAATAAGACAAATGCATTTCACCCGTTGATGGATGAGAATATGACCGATACGGGTTATGGTTTAATCCAGAATGAAAGATAGTTCTTAGTCCTTATATGACATCCCTAAGTAGAGGATCCCATACCTTGCCCATTTCTTCTTCCTTCCAGAGCATCCCCCACTCCATCTATTACGTTCTTTATGGAGGCCACTGCTCCATCAATGGTTGCTGCCTTTCCTATCTATCTAGTTTATTTTGATCCTTAATCCTGCTTATTATTACAAACATTGTTTTGATGCAAGGTAGTAGAAACAAAGTTTTGTAAAAATACTAGGTGAGATGCACAACAATCTTGCCTGAAAATGAATACTGAAGCGTTGTCTCAGTGGTGGTCTGACTGGTTTCCTCCTTTTGGACTAGTTCTCCCCCTACATGATTTAGGACCATTGAATCTATACCATCTAATATAATTGTCAATATTGGGAATGAAGCAAAAATCCTGGTAATTAATATTTCAATTACTCACTTCCTCGGTGTCACCTTTTGTTATTATTATTATTATTATTATTATTATTATTATTATTATTATTATTATTATTATTATTATTATTATCCATTTTCCTAGTTACTGAAATTTTTACCAATTTTTTTGGTCTGGTTAGGTTTATTATTTTGTGATTTGGAATTTTATTTATAAGTAATTATTTTTAATTCATCTTTTATGTTGTCGGGCTGTCAGCCCACGGCTTGCCAGTCAACTGGGGTGGTCGATCTTCCTATTGGTTGATTAAATGGGTTGTCCAGCCTACCCAAGAAGGTCAAAGATCGGCCTACCTTGTTACTTCCCCTTTTCTTTTTTCCCTTCCCGATTTAGTTAAAACGAGCCATTCATTCGTCTCTGCCTTATCTTCTTGCTCTCTCTCTCTCTCTCTCTCTCTCTCTCTCTCTCTCTTCTCTACGCCTTTCTGCTCTCCTCTGCTTCCCGCCTCTTCTCTCGGCTCCGCTGTCAGCCAAGAGCTATGCATCACCCTTAGGTCCTTATCACCTAGCTCAGGTCGGTCATGGCTGAGTGCTCTTGGGCTCCTGCTGTCGTCACTTGTTGGCTCGGCGCTATGGCACCGCTGACTTCGGAGTATACCACATCGGTTCCATCCCCGATGCTCCGCGTCTCGCTGAAGCTTTCTGCTTTGCCAACACCTCGCATCTCCGCTGGTGCCTCTATCCTTCCGTCATCTTGTGCCTTGTCAGAGCTTTTGCTCTATCGGTGCTCTACATCCTTGCCAAGCTCTCCGCCTCTACCGATGCTACGCAACCCGGCATCTGCATGTCACCGACGCCTTGCGTCATGGCAGCTGCATGCTACCGATGCCATGCTTCAGCTCTGAGTACTGTGCCACTGGCTTTACACTAACCATGTTGACTACCTCTCTCCAGCACCTTGCATCCCAATCGACTACACGCCACCGATGCCTTAGGCTCTAGTTCTTCGGTCCCTCGGTTCTATCCTCTCTTGTACCTTTTCTCTCTCCTCATCTACTCTCTCTCTCACTCCATTTCTTTATTTTGTTGAATGGCCTTGGGCCATTCCTGGCTTCTTTCTCTTATCTCCTTTGTCTCTCCATCTCCTTACTCACTTCTTTTCTCTCTCCACTTCTTTTCCCAATTCTTTTCAGGTACTTGGCAGTGGGTGCTTGGTGTTGTGCTATGCTTCTGTTGTGCCGTGATGGACCAAAAATGGATGAGTGGAGTTGACCTACTTGTCTTGCCGGTATGCAAGAGGTATAATGGCGGCCAAACTCGTCGGGTACAGCGATGGCGACATGGTCGGGGATGTCGACGACCGGAAGAGTACCTCCGGCATGATCTTCTTCATTGGGGGGAGTCCAGTGAGTTAGCAATCACAGAAGCAGAGGATCGTCGCTCTGTCATCTTGCAAGGTCGAGTATGTCGTTGCCTCAACGACGGCATGCCAAGGATTTGGCTCGGGGAGTTGCTCGGCAACTTGTTCAATGTGGAAGCAACAATGGTAACTCTACTCGTAGACAACAAGTTTGCAATTCAGCTATGCAAGAATCCGGTGTACCATGGCCAGAGCAAGCACATTGAGATGCGTTACCATTTCATCAAGGAATGCGTTGAAAATGGCAAGGTCTTCATTAACTACGTCAAGTCGGACGAGCAGTTGGCGGACCTGCTGACGAAACCTCTCGGGTGGATGAAGGTTTAGAGTCTACGCGAGAAGATTGGAGTCATAAACGTGAAAGGCAACTAGATCAAGGGGGAGATAGTTAGGATGTTCGATCAAGTTGCCGGTAATAGGTCCAGTAGTTGGGCATGGCCCTCTAGTCTGCGCGTCAAGACGTTCAACGTGTGCTTGTTCACACGGAAACGTTCTCTTCTTTTTCGGTTTCAGTTAGTGGTCGTGCGTCATGGCTGGTCTTAGGATGGCACGAATCATGTAGTCGTGGAATGCGTTTAGGAGGGGCCATGTTAGCCATGATATGTACTCGTTGATGCTTAAATAAGAGTCATTAGAAAAGCTGCAATAAGTCCAGCAGTACAAACCTTTGTGTTTCCCCTTAGCATCGCATGCATATCTCCGAGTGTGTGAGGTAGTCGGAAGTCGTGAGTCGAAGGTCAGAAATCGTAAGTCGTAAGTCGTAACTGAGACTTCTGACTATCGACTATTAATTATTGACTTGCTGTGATAAGGCATGGTCGTAAACTATTTCGTGGTTATTTGACTTGCTACGACGAGACGTGGCTGTAAATGACTTCGGGGTCGTTCGTCTATGTAGATGCCTGCTGCGACAGGCGAGAAGCATTTTGTGGAATTGGCGGCTACTGTGAAGATGTCGCCGGATGGGAGCGCGTCGGCAGACGGCGATGGCCCCCGATCGACCTGATTCGCCACATTAATCGGTGCTGCGAAATTTGGCGTCGAGATGGGAGAAACGTCTAGTTTGCACTTTGCACCTAGCTAAGTCATTATGCTTTTCTATTTCGAAATTTCGTGTTACTTGGACTGCCTCTTTGTTTAAGGACAAGATGTTACTTATGCATTCATTTTTTTCTTTTTAGAATAAGTGCTCATTTATATGATTTTGGGTATTCTTATAGGCAAAGTCGCAAAGATTGTGCTTTTATAGTATCTATTCTAAAGACAGCATACAGTACAAGCTCAAAACTCACACCCCATACACCACATAGCCGACCAGTGTCCAGCAAAAACACCCTTCGCTTGACACAGATAGCAAAATAGACGGGGCTGACTATTGAGAACTAGAATTCATATGCCGCCGTCCTCTCCTGGGTTAGCACTCATAATAACCATCTTGGTGCTGCCTACAGTTTAGATTTTGGAAAGGCACATAACCACTACTCATAGTTTGGTCAGTCAATTCTATCGAGATGGATCACATTCGGACTAGCCGAGGGGCACAGCCTACCCGGTCGATGTAAGCCTGTACTGTATACTGGGCACTGGCATCGGCGCATAGCACAGCATTAGGTGATTTACGCGCATAACAACAGGGGCAGGGCCATGCATGATGGGGCCAAGTGTGCGTAGTTAAGTCGTACACTCGTACTTGCGTGTCTTCAAAAAAAAAAAGAATGGGGCTTTCGCACAATGAACTTCATTTTATTGGTGTACAAAAAAGATTAACAAAATTAATAAAACGCGAATGCATCTTAGCGCGAAACTGTCAAATGCTGAGAAGTATGGTAATATACAGGCTACAGCTATGCAAATTACAGCAGAAATAGCAATGGTATCCGTTAGCAAAATTGGGCCGGCTCTGGGGTAGGCCGGAGGGGCGCCGGCCTAGGGCCCCGGGCCAGGGAGGGCCCACCCCCCGCCCCCCCCGCGGCAGAGCCCACTCAGCCTCAGCCCAGACTGCATCACTGCATGCATGCGTTGGCTGCGGGCCGGTTTTGACGTTTGGTGAATTGTGATTGAGGCTGTGAGGCATTGAGCCATGCATGCATACACGGATACACCGAATCACCGATACACGTAACGTCTGACCTCGGTGATTGCGGCTTCGACTAACGCCGTAACGCGGTTATGCGGAACGCCTCGTGCCCTCGTCCTCGACGCTTTGAATTCGCGGCTTCGTGAACTGAATCGTGATCGTCTCCTGTGTGCGCGCTGCGCCGACGGCCGACATCGTGATCGTGGCCGTGAGGTCGTCGCAGCCCGGCGTCGCTTCGTGATCGTCTCCTGTGCGCTGCGCTGACGGCCGACATCGTGGCCGTGGCCGTGAGGCCGTCACAGCCCGGCGAGAGTCCGAGACTCCATCCGTGATCGACTGATCGGTGATCTGTCCATCCGTTCTCGATTCCATCTACATCCGTCGCCGTCGCATTGCCGAGGTCAGACAAGTAGGCAACAATTTACATCTAGTGATCTACTCATTTACATCTACTTCAAAAATTAGGTTAGGATTTTATGTTCTTGTTGTTTACTTTACTTTGTAAATTACAGGGTCCGAGACTCCATCCGTGATCGACTGATTGGTGATCCGTCCATCCGTTCTCGATTCCATCTACATCCGTCGCCGTCGCATCGCCGAGGTCAGACAAGTAGGCAACAATTTACATCTAGTGATCTACTCATCTACATCTACTTCAAAAATTAATTCTTACTAGTTATATTTGGTTTATGAACTAGTTAGTACCTAATTAGTTTATCATGTTAGAACTATTGATTTGTGTCACTTTAGACAATATAAAGTTTAAATTGCATATTTTATAAGTAGAAAAAATTTTATAGTAAATGGTCCATAGAGCCGAATTCGCCCTAGGGCCCTTGAAAAGGTTGAGCCGGCCAAAAAAAAAATGACACCAGGGCCCAACCGGGTTCGAACGGGTGACCTCTTGATCTGCAGTCAAATGCTCTACCACTGAGCTATGGACCCTTCAGCGTGCCGAATAAATACAGGACAGCTATTTTACTATATTAGTAGAGATAGAATGACCACTGACCAGGCAACCGTTGCAGGCAAGCTGCGTTCGTCCAAAACTGCAAGGTCGCTGTTGAGTTGAACGTCCGGTACTGGTGGTTAGTGGGCGGTGCATGAGTTTTCCTTTGATCTGACTTCTGAGTGATCCGATTCGGAACCTTGCCCACATGTCGTGTCGTTTTGGGAAGTTCCGATCGAGAGTCTAAATCCCCTCGCTGTTCTCATCTCATCTCATCGGGTGTTGATTCTCAGGACGATACCTTGGTCAGGATGTGCCATTCGCTAGCGAGGCAGAGAAAGAATACGGATGGGCCGAAAGTTAAGCAGTATGTATATATCAGAAATTCAGAATATGCCCGGTGGGATCTTCGCTAGCCGTGGGAAACCAGTTTTGTAATCTGACGGGGACGGCGGTGACATTTTCCGTGCCGTAACAAAGGAGGCGCGCGGCTGGCCGGCCGACGCAGAGAACTAGAGATCCGACAACTCCAAGAGTCATGCTCGATCGTCTGGGAGAAGGGCCATTGGCATCACTTTTGCAATATAAAATCATACATAATTAGAACAATGACATAGTAAAATTATAAAATACGTCGAAGATTGTACCTCGATAATGGATAATATGCCTCCCAAAACCCGTAAATATATTTAAGCAGCTATTTGTATACCAAAATCAGCAAACTTAATGATAAAATAAAAAATTACATTGTGAATAGTTACAAAGATTTGTGTTTTATATCTCTTAATGCAAAGCCGTAGCCGACAGCCCCCCAAGGCGGTCATGCCCACACAGCCGAGTAGCCGACTCCACTCCACACTAGGAATTCATATTATTGTCAAGTGTCAATGAGACCATTAATATTGGATATTTTCCCTTTATGGCACTTGGTAGAGACAACATCTAATTCAATTGATATTTGTAGTTACAAAACCAGATGACTTTGTTGTCTTTGCATAGATAGAAACATTACACACACACATGAATACTTATATAGTCTACTGAATAATGCATACATATAAATTACACATAAAGAATTAAAGATAAAAGATAAAAGATAAAAGGAAGGATCGAACTCACCGAAGTACCAACCAAAATTACCCAACTGCCAGCCCAAGTAGCAAATTCCAATATTCCACTGACTCTACTCCACAAATATCAGTCCTCGATCACTCACTCGGTCTCCTTCATGGCTCCACTCCTCTGCCCTTCTCTAGATTTTCGCTGCCTCAGTCCTCACCCTCAGCGGCTCCGCAGCACATCTGGGCTCCGGCGTCGACCGGACCGCCACCATGGATCCCTCCCCTCCTAGCCGACTCACTCACGGTGCCTCTCACGGTCTCACCAGCTTGACGCTGTCGGCGGCTCGACCACTTGGTGCCGGCGAGACACCCGATGCCCTGCGAAAGGCGGCTCCAGCCTCCGAGTTCCCTTTCTTTCCTCGGGCGGCTCCAAATCTGGCGCTAGGCGCCCCCACCGCCAGCTACTGATGCCAGACCATGGGCCCACCACACCACTCGACCCCCGTCGGCACTACGCGACTCAGCCCGCCCAGCCTCCAAGCCCAAGTCGCCCGCCGACTACCACAACATCGCCCGTCACCAACCATGCAAGCACAGGTGGTGAGGAGGAGAAGGGGGATGAAATCGAATGGATTGTTGATGTGTTGTGGCTAGGCTTGAATGCTTTATGTTACTGTGATGCCAAATTGGATCTGCCATGTGGTCATCTGGGCCGATTGTTTTGCCGTTTTGGTGGGCTTTGCCGCTTTAGCCTTTTGCCAGTTTGCCCTCCGACTCTTTGCTCTAAGCCTGTAATATCATTGGCCCAATTGCATGGCGCCATGGCTTCATCACTTTTGGTGGTATATGGTGGATGCGGTGGTTGGTAGCACTCCTGCCGTAGGTAAAGGGCTAAGAGGTACCTACTCTCTGACCGAAAATAGAGTGGATGTTAGCCCCCTTGACCACTTAGTAGGTCTGCCACTGTCATGGATGATCTTAGTACGTCATTCGCAACGTATGTACCACGCGATACTTTCCCGCTTCCGTTTTGGGCCTTCGGCGTCCGCGGTACAAGAGATCGGCCGGTTGTCAGTCGTCACCGATGACGAATGCAGCACGCCCCTGCACTGTGTGTAATTCAGCGTCGTTGCCTATGAGCTTTCTGGGAAAAAGACATGCATCGAGGACAAATCCCCATGCGCCTGAGACAGTTCAGGTGATCTAGCATGCAGTGCCGGTTCTGTGTCGTCAGCCTGTTTTACGAACAACTTGATTGGTTGTTCACGTTGCTACATATATGCATCAGCCAGACGGTCGGGCAATTTTAATGGAGGTTTTGATAATCATTAGCCGGATAGAATCAATTCAAAAATCATCTAAATTTTGACCTTTTCATTCGCCTCGCCATTCTTGCTCCAGTTTTGACTTCAGTTTCCTCTCTAGCGAGTTCATCTTCTCCGGCAAAGTTAGGGCTCGAGCGGCATCTTCTCTGACGAGGTTTGTCGGGGTTCTTCCTCCTCTCCGGCGAGCACAAGGGAAGAATCCTGCCCTTCGCGCCTAGGGTTCACCATTCCTCCAAGCATAGAGGGAGGCTAGGGGGTGGTGGCTTGGCGGTGGGCAGCGGTGAGAGCGATGGGCAGGGTAGGCAATGCTGGAGGGCGGCGGCGGTGGAAGGTACTAGCTATTATGTTGAACAGGGGCGGCACGGTAGGGCGGGGTTGGGGCGGCGCAGCGAGGCGACGGGAAGAGGCGTGCGGAGCTGTTCTAGCGAGGAAGGAGCCGTAAGAGGGGCTTGTCGCTGGCGACGAGGAGGAGGCTGCACGGAGGGCGACGATGAGGGGGCAGTGTGGGTTGGGAGGCGGCAGGGTTAGAGTGAGATGTGACTTTGGGGCGGAGTGGCGGTGGGGTTTGAGGGGTTAAGTTAGGGTTATGCATGAATCTCAAAGCAATCAGATGGTGGGAAATTTGGCTGATTTTTAGGAAGAAAACATCCAGATGATTGTTAGACATTCCTGGAATAAGTTGGGATAAATTTGTCACCTCAATGAAAATTGAACTCACAAGTTAGTAATGCACTTTTGTTGCTTGAGGTTTGTACTATATATATATAGCCTGTCAGTCTAGCTTCCATACCACTTACACGCAGAAACTCAATGGCTGTTGACTCGATGGAATCGGTTGCCGTCGTTGCGGTGCCATTCCCCGCTTAGGGCCACCTGAACCAGCTCCTGCACCTGTCCCTGCTGCTCGCATCGCGGGTGCTCCCCGTGCACTACACGGCGCCCGCGGCGCACGTCCGCCAGGCGCGGTCGCGCGTGCACAGCTGGGATCCGCGGGCCCTCGGCTCCATCCAGTTCCACGACTTCGACGTCTCCACGTTCGAGGAGAAAACTGATACTTTGCCATCCTATTCGGTGGGTTTCGATAAAATGCCACTCTCTAGAATGACCACTATAAAATGCCACTCTTAACATTGACACTTTGATTATTTGCCATTTTGAGGAGTTTTTAGGATTCTTAATTATTTGTTAATCATTTTCAGATTATTTACCATGTGAAATGACATATTTGCCCATTGGGCCATTTGCTTAACCTTCCATTTGCCTACTCCCTGGACACAGACAGAAGACACGAGAGAGAGAGGGAGGAGGCTCCCCGGCGACGGCGCCGCCTCCCGCCTTCCCGGCCACGGCGCCGCCTCCCGCCAGCCCGGCCACGGCGCCGCCCTCCCGCCCTCCCGACCACGGCGCCGCCTCCCGGCCTCCTCGTGCGGCCACGGCGCGCCCCTCCCGGCCTCCTCGTGCGGCGCCGCCTCCCCACCACCAGCCACGCGCGCCCCTCCCGGCCTCCCTTCCCTGAATGCTTGTGATGATGTCTCTAGCATTCACAAATTGCTTTGCAAGTGACAAAATTCTTTCTTGAATGCTTGTGATTGTGAGAAAATTTGTACAGTGAAAGATTGTTGATTTCCCTGAATGCTTGTGATGATGTCTCTAGCATTCACAAATTGCTTTGCAAGTGACAAAATTCTTTCTTGAATGCTTGTGATTGTGAGAAAATTTGTACAGTGAAAGATTGTTGATGACATCTTTCTTGAATGCTTGTGATTGTGAGACATGACTGAGATGTTGGTTTGCAAACAAATGCAATGCTCATGACTGAGATGGTGGTATGATTGAGCTCAATTCATGGATCCCGAATGAGCGACCGCCTGTGTGGAATTTGATTGCTAGACGGTAGACGGCCATCTGGGAGCATGAATTTGATGACATACAATTGAAGGTTTGGTTGTCTTTACAGAGGAGCATGAATGGTTGGAGGCAATCTGATGCAACGCGCTGACTAAAATTATAGACTAAAATTATAGGCAATCTGAGGCAATCTGAGGCAATGCTTCTTCAAGTTATAGACTAAAATTTTAGCAACTTTCTGAAGCTTCCCAGCAAAACATAGATGTCTGAAGCTTCATCCATAATTGCAGCAGAAAATTCACAAACTAATAGAACAACCATAACTGCAAGATAGACATCATTCAACACTTAGTATAGTTGATGCAACCAACCATCCAAAATCAATACAATTCGTGCAACCAACCATCTAAAATGAGGAACAAAGTTCACATCAGAGTACTGCTCGTTACATAATTTTTCAACAAAGAAAATTAGGTCTTCTTTTTCTTGGGAGTAATCTTTTTCTTGTTTTTAATTGGAGCTCTCTTCTGAGGTGTGGCTGCATGAGAAGGTTCCCCACCTCTAGAAGTGCCTGCTTCTCCCAGGAACACTGCAAGACGCCTGTATACATAGAAAAATTTAGGTGGGTACTTTCTATGTGAGAACAAACTAAAGGTTTGATTACCTTCTTGTTACCATCCCTGGGCTTTCTTGAAGCATAGTATCCTTGTTGATTGGCCTTGTTGGTGTAGAAGATTCAGGTGGGTACTTTGTGTTGTTTTTTCTTGCCTTTCTTTTCCTACAAATATGCACACAAATCAAGTTATCAAGGATTAAAATGTGACATGAAGCGCATCAGCTATGCTGCATAACAAAACATATTATACTAGTATAATGCAAGTCACAATCCAATGATAAATGAACCCTTCAGTTATACTTTTTTTTTCATTTTCACTGATAATCACTTCAACTGAAATTTGATGTATAACATTCTAGAAAATGAAACAATACTCTCAAGAGGAGAGAGTAAGTTTTCAATGATTAAACTAGTGCACTTGCATCAAATCAGAGGAAGTGTAGTATATTCCATCTAGTTTTGAGAATTGGCCCTATAGATCTGGGAAGTGCATTACTAATGGTCAGGATCCAAATACCCAACTTATTCGAAAGTGCACACTGAAACCAGCCAAAAACACAAACTGACATGACATGAAACGGCTTTTAAAGTGATTATAAGAAAGAATTGACTGACCAAAGATTAAAAAAAAGCGGTATGGTAGCGCACACTTTTCATATGTTTTGATGCTTTGATAGCAGAATTGAACTTCAATCTAGCACTAACAAGATTGTTAGTTGCCTTGAAAAAGAATACAACTCTACCAAGTAAAAATGAGTAAAATCTAACAACAAATCTAATAAATGTAAGCATTCTGTGTGTTACTTATATTGAGATAAGTACCTATTTCAATACAGTTTAACAAGAGACCATTTGCAAAAGGCTTCCAACATCCAAGTTCAGGGAGCCCAATTTAGAAGACACTTAACAAACCTAAAAAATGTAAAAAACAAGGGTTACCTTTTTTTTGTTCCATTAAGTGGGCATTTGTAGCTAGCTTGCCTGTGACCCTTTTCACCACATCTTTTGCATGTGATTGGCCCTCTGATCATTTTCTTCTTCCTATCATCACTTTGTGCACTAGGTTTGCCACGGTCTCAAGGCATCCTTTTATCCTCAATTTTCTTTGTCTCCCAACACCCCTTTTTCCTAGTGGTGCACCCAAGCTAAAAGACATATCTACCTTTGGCCACTGTGACTTGTCTGGCATTGGCTCTATCACTCTCTCATATGCAGACTTGAATTTCTGCAAAGAGTAATAGTCATGAACATATGCTTCGAAGTCCACATTCTTCTCTGTTGTTATAAAGGCCAATGCATGCTGACAAGGCTGACCCGTGTGCTGCCATTCAAGACATGTACACTCCTTCATTGTGGTATTAACAACATGTCTCCCATGATCAATGCTGTTGTCCCAGACCTCGGCACTATGCAAGCTAGCTTTGACAACTCTCAAGTGTCCTAACCCTCTAGTCCTTGCCCTCAACTGATGCATGACAGCTGGTAGAATCCTACCATGCAACTTTCTCCAATCCTCCTTCTCTTGTCCCACAAAACCATTATCATCTCTCTCATCTTGTCAGCTAGATCAACAACAGGTAGGTCTTTGAAGTCTTTGATCCAATTGTTAAAACATTCTGCAAGATTGTTGGTGATGTAGTCACACTTGATTTCAGTGTTGAAGGCACATCTCATCCACTTCAATGAATGGAATTGTGTCAACCATTGCCAAACATCAGGAGCTGCGGTTATAATGGGAGTCATGTGCTTCTCAAATATCTCTCTCCTGTAAGCCCTGGCTGCAGGGTGCATATGACCAAATGTCTCACCATGGTACCTTTTGGCAAAGTTTTGCATAAGATGACGGAAACATTCCCTCTGTTCAGCTTGAGGGAACACCTTCTTTCTTGCATTCTCCAACCCTTTGCAAGCATCTACACACACAGAAGAACAGAAGCTCTCCTATTGCCTTATGTAGCTGACTCATGAACCAAATCCAGTTGTCCTCAGTCTCAGAGTCTAAAAATCCAAATGCAACTGGATACATCCAATTATGCCCATCTATAGCTGTAGCTGCAGCTAAATGACCATTCCACCTACCATTTAGTGCCGTCGAATCTACACTAAGGTATGGCCTACATCCAGCTACAAAGCCCTCAATGCATGGATGAAGTGCACAAAAAAACCTATGAAAGTACACTCTTCCATTAACTTCTTTGGTGTCAATTTCTACAACACTACCAGGTGACCTCTTCAAGACCTCTTCCTTCCAACTATACAACATGGCAAAGCTTTCTTCCCAACATCCATATAATTCTTGCAAAGCTTTCTCCTTCCCTTCCAAACGTATCATAAGCAATTGTGAGCTTATAATCATCTTGCAATTTTTTCGCAACTCTTTCGCTCCCATGTTAGGAGAATCCTCGGAATATCCAAAGACTTGTCACTACCCAGCTTGTGATGTCAGAGTGGTCTTTATCCTCATGCTCGATGTACAATCATGCTCTTCATTATGAACAAGAACTGCAATGAAAGGAAATCAATTAGTCATGCTTAGAGTTGCTTTTATTGTCTACCAAGTTAGTAACAAGTTAATACCATGATGGTTTTCTTATCACTCTGTCTACGCCCAACAATTCTCCATTGACAACCTTCAGCTGTACAAAACCCTCTAAATCTCTCCTTATCAGATTTATCAGTGCCGAGCTCAAATTCCTTGTTGATAGCATACTGCCTCACAGCTAACCTGAATTCCTTCATTGAGGGATACTTAGTGCCAAGATCCATACATGGGTTATCCTTGTCATAACTTATTATAAGTTCACCTGGTATTTCATCATCAACAGGAACGGCTGCCCCCTCGGTGTCCTCAATGACCCTAGGACCACTTGTTTCAGCTACATTGCTCGGACCAAAGAACATGTTTACTACTCTTTGCCCTCTCATCTTCATCCCTCAAACCTAGAAGCCCATATAACTGATCCTCGCTCATAATCTGAATTCTACCTTCCTCATCTTGTGTTTCCTGAATTTCCAAGTTATCCCAATCAATCACCCCAACCGATTGTTCACCAATACCTACATTTAAACTTGCTACTTCTGAACTTGTCCCATACTCAAGAAGTAGAGGTTCATTTGTACAAGTACCAAGCATATCTGATTTAGACTGGTTTGAGAGACATTCGCTTGTATGGACTGTTTTGCGTATTCTAGACGCACACTCTGGATCCAACCTAACCGATTTGTACACGAAAAGAACAAATAAATCGAATTAGCTCCATCTAACTCGATGCAAATAAAATAGTAAAAGAGAACAAATTAGTAACAGCTTTTACCCTGAGGGAGTGTCATATGGAATGGAGTTCATATTGTCAGGTCGCCGTAAGCACTCAACCCTAGGGTTTTGTTTGATTTCGACCGCACGAGGAGGCGGGAGGCGGCGCGTGGGGGCGGGCGGGAGGGCGCCGCACGAGGAGGGCGGGAGGGCGCGCCGTGGCCGAGCTGGCGGGAAGGGGCGCTCGTGGCCGGGAAGGCGGGAGGGGCGCGCCGCCGCCGGGAGGCGGGAGGCGGCGCCGTCGCCGAGGAGCCTCCTCCCTCTCTCTCTCGTGTCCTCTGTCTGTGTCCAGGGAGTCTCGTGTCCAGGAGGAGACGTCCAGGAGAAGCAAATGGGAGGGTAAGCAAATGGCCCAAGGGGCAAATATGTCATTTCACATGGTAAATAATCTGAAAATGATTAACAAATAATTAAGAATCCTAAAAACTCCTCAAAATGGCAAATAATCAAAGTGTCAATGTTAAGAGTGGCATTTTATAGTGGTCATTCTAGAGAGTGGCATTTTATCGAAACCCACCGAATAGGATGGCAAAGTATCAATTTTCTCCACGTTCGAGTCCCCACCCGCCGACCGACCGCCCTCGTCCCTTCCCCGTCCCACCGATGCCCTGCTCGAGACCTTTCGCGCGCGCGCGCCCGCCGCCGACTTCTTGAGAGGCTCTCGCCACCCACCACCGCGTGGTCGCCGTGGTACGACCGGTTGAATTCTTTCGCCACACCGAGGCGGAGCGGTGCGCAACGGCGAGGCGTTCGCCTGCGATGCGTGGCCATCTCGTGACAAAGATCGGGTAGATGGACCCGGGCACCGGCTCTGAGCGACCACGGCCTCAGTCCCTCCCGTCGACGCTTTGTGTTGGATTATATGGGCCAAGCCCATATAATAAGAATAATTCCTATTAAATCTCAATGGCCCACTCATGCAAAGGAGGCATGCATGTGACCTTTAGTACCATATTGCTAGTTCTAGGAGAGGAAGACCACCTTAAAAGGGATGGTGCACTCCTAGCCACTTGAGGCATGTGTGGAGAGAACTAGAGGATAACACGCGCTCGCTCGCTCGCCTCGCCGGCCGGGCCGGCCGGGCCGGGCTGGGCTGGGCGGGCGCGCGCGCACGGCACTGCGTGAATGGTCCGCCAAAATCCGCTCTAGGTGCTTGCCTGACGCGGCTTCCTTTGCGCTTTATTTTTTGTTTTGAGTGGCGGTGAATCCGGATCGGTTACGGTTGCTAATCCGGTTGATTACGAGTTATGGAGAACGGCGGCGTCTTGATCACGCGTCCGGTCTTCTATAAATACGGGCGCCGCCTTCATACGAACATGCGAAAATCAATCTAGGTTTTGCCTCCTCCATCCATTGTGCTGCGCCGTCCCACGTAGTCTACTCCGCCCCGCCCGCCGCGTGCACCGCTGCTCGAGAGCAGTCTCGGAACCGCCGCCAAGTCTGCACCGGGAGAGGCGAATAAAGTTTTGGGAAGCGCTCGCACTATCGCCGCCGTAGCTCGCTCGTCTTCCTCGTCGCTCGCCGCGAATCGTCATCGACTTCGTGTCATCCTCACCGTGCTGCGGCGTCTACATCTGCAAACCGATCGAACAGAACCATCGATGCACGCGGTCATGTTCTCCGTATTAGATCGTTCGTGTACAGTTTCCTGGTTTACATGTCTAGATCTTTTATGCCTGTGATGCTTCTGTTATTTTGCATGCATGATGTCATGATTTATTTATGGAATAAATTAAACCTACATGTGCTTATATATTCAACAATCCAAAAACCTTATTGTAGGCACTGTGGTTTTACTATGGCTGGATTTGCCGATGCACTGAGGCCGGATAAATTCTCCGGTGTGCACTTTAAGAGATGGCAGATCAGGGTCACTCTGTGGCTTACTGCTATGAATGTATTCTGGGTTAGTAATGGCAAGTCTGAAGGTGTTCTTGATGCTGAAAAACAGAAAGAATTCGAGACTGCCACTACTCTCTTTGTTGGATGCATTCTTAGTGTTCTTGCTGACCGTCTGTGCGAGGTGTATATGCACATGACAGACTTGAAGGAGTTATGGGATGCTGAATTCCAAATACGGTGCTTATCGATGCCAGCAATGACATGTATGTCATGGAGCAATTTCATGACTACAAGATGGTTGATAACCGCTCAGTAGTAGATCGGGCTCATGAGATACAGGCCATTGCCAAGGAACTCGAACTCTGAAGTGTGCCTTACCCGACAAGTTTGTGGTGGATGTATTATTGCGAAATTACCTTCTTCATGGAGGAATTTGAACAAGACTCAAACACAAGAGACAAGAGTACTGTTGAGAATCGATTGGGTCTCTTGAAATTGAGGAGAAAGCTCGGAAAAGGACGCTGTGTCTAAGGGTGATGGAGGGCGTCTAGTGTCAATGTGGTACGAAACCTCAAACAAGAACAAAGGGAAATTTGTCAAAGCCCAACAGACAACCAACTTCAAGAAGAAGAAGAAGAACAACAATCAGGATGATAGAACTTGCTTTGTGTGCGGTGAGCCTGGTCACATGGCCAAGAAGTGCCCACAACGCAAAGGAAAGAAGGCACTGAGGACAGACTTCTAAGTCCATCAACGTGACCATTGGCAAGACCGAGATGGGACTGGTATGGTAATTTACCTCATCGTTCTTCGAGTTAGTCAATCTACCAATTGGTGGATTGATACAGAGCTAATGTACATGTGTGTGCTGATATTTCGTTGTTTTCTTCTTATCAGTCGCCCGAGATTCCTCCGTCCTAATGGGGAATGGGTCACATGCTATGTTCATGGTGTTGGTACGGTAGATCTGAAGTTTACTTGGAAAGATCGTGCACCAAGAACGTGCGCATGTCCTTCTATAGACAAGAATCTCGTTAGTGGCTCCCGTTTATGTAGAGACGGGCTTAAGTTGGTATTTGAGTCTAATAAAGTAGTCGTGTCTAAACATGGACATTTTATTGGTAAAGGCTATGAGTGCGGAGGCTTGTTCCGCTTTTCCCTATCGATTTCTGCAATAAGATCGTAAACCATATTTGTGGCGGTGTGGATGATGAGGCTAATGTTTGGCACTCACGTCTATGTCATATTAATTTTGGTTTGATGTCTCGGCTTTCAAGATGAATTTAATTCCAAACGTTTCCATCACCAAAGGTTCTAAATGCCATAGTGTGTGCAATCAAAGCAACCTCGTAAGCCTCACAAGGTCGCGAGGAGAGAAACTTGGCACCACTAGAACTCCTGCATTCAGATCTTTCGAGATGAATGGCGTGTTGACGAAGGGTGGAAAACGATATTTCATGACATTGATTGATGATGCAACTAGGTTACATTATGTGTATTTATTGAAAACGAAAGATGAGGCTTTAGACTATTTTAAAATCTATAAAGCGAAGTTGAAAACCGTTAAATAAAAGATAAAAGACTTAGGTCGATCGTGGTGGAGAGTATTTCTCAACGAATTTGACTTATTTTGTGAGGAACATGGCATTATACATGAGAGGACGCCTCCATATTCCCGAGTCAAATGGGATTGCCGAAAGGAAAACCGCACGTTGGATCGATTTGGTGAATGCCATGTTAGATATCTTGGGATTACCTAAGGCATGGTGGGGAGGCTTTGCTAACGTCTAATCACGTATTAAATAGAGTTCCTAATGAAATAAGGACAAAACACCATACGAGGTATGGATTGGGAGAAAACCATCACTTTCTTACTTATGTACATGGGGTGCTTGGCGAAAGTTAATGTGCCAATAACTAAGAAACGCAAGCTTGGACCTAAAGCGTGGATTGTGTCTTTCGGGATATGCTAATCATAGCATTGCCTATAGATTTTGATAGTTAAAACTGAGGTACGACATGCATGTTGGTACAATTATGGAGTCTCGAGATGCAACATTCTTTGAGAATATTTTTCCAATGAAGGATACACATAACACTACTAGTCAACCTTCTGAAATAATTCCTAGTTCAATCACACCACTTGAACCTTTTGAACATACACATGAACTTGTCCATGAGGAGGATGACAGTGGAGCTCCTAAAAGGAGCAAGAGACAAAGGATATCCAAATCCTTTGGAGATGATTTCACTGTGTACCTCGTGGACGACACTCCCAAGTCTATTTCAGAAGCGTATGCATCTACCGATGCGAGACTATTGGAAGGAGGTGTCAGTAGTGAAATGGATTCTATTATCGCTAATGGCACGGGAGATGACAGATAGACCTTATGGGTGCAAACCAGAGGATGCAAGTGCGTGTTCAAAAAGAAGGTTAGGCTGATGGTACCATTGAAAAGTACAAGGCTCGGCTTGTTGCTAAGGGCTATACTCGAGAAGAAGGCGAAGATTTCTTTGACACTTACTCACTGTTGCTAGACCGACCACAATACGAGTACTACTTGCTTTGGCTGCCTCACATGGTCTTCTCGTTCATCAAATGGACGTTAAGACAGCTTTTCTTAACGGAGAGCTGGATGAGGAAATTTACATGGAACGACTGATGGATTTGTAGTAGAAGGTCAAGAAGGCAAGGTGTTAAAACTGCTGAAATCTTTGTATAGTTCAAACAAGCCCCTAGCGGTGGCATGAGAAGTTCGATAGAACACCGACATCTGCAGCTTTCTTTGTCAATGAGGCGATAAATGTGTATACTATCGCTATGGTGGGGTGAGGAGTTATTTTGTGCTTGTATGTGGATGACATTCGATTTTTGGGACAAACATCAATATGATAAATGAGGTCAAATCATTCTTGTCTCAAAACTTTGATATGAAAGATCCGGGAGTGGTGATGTTATTCTAAACATTAAATTGGTTAGAGGTGAGGATGGGATTACACTTTTGCAATCTCATTATGTGGAAAAGGTCTTGAGCCGTTTTGGCTTTTCGATTGCAAGCCTTCTCCAACACCTTATGATCCTAGCGTGTTACTTCGTAAGAATAAGAAAATTGCTAGGAATCAGTTGGAATATTCTCGATAATTGGCTCACTTATGTACCTAGCTAGTGCAACAAGGCGGACATCTCCTTTCTTTGTGAGCAAGTTGAGCGGTTTACATCTAACCCGGAGATGATCATGGAAGGCGCTTGAGCGAGTGTTGCGCTATTTGAAAGGTACCTCGAACTTTGGACTTCACTATACTGGGTACCGTCGGTCTTTGGAGGGTTATAGTGATTCCAATGGATCTCGATGCTTGATGAGATCAAAGCCACTAGTGGATATATTTTCACTATTGGTGGTGGTCTGTTTCATGGAGGTCTTGCAAGCAGACTATTTTGACGAGGTCAACCATGGAAGCGAGCTTGCGGCACTAGACACCGCTATTATTGAGGCGAATGGCTACGGGATCTATTGATGGATCTACCTACGGTGGAAAAGCCGATGCCGCTATCCTTATGAATCGTGATAATCAAACCGTTATCGCTAAAGTGAACAGTTCTAAGGATAATATGAAATCGTCTAGGCATGTTAAGAGACGATTGAAGTCTGTCAGAAATTGAGAAACTCGAGTTATAACCTTGGATTACATCCAAGCAGATAAAAACTCGCGATCCTTTACAAAGGGACTATCATGGAATGTGATAGATAGTGCATCGAAGGAGATGGGTATGAGACCCATGTGAGTTATCTATGGTAGTAACCCAACCTATGTGATCGGAGATCCCGTGAATTAGGATCTGGGAAAAACAAGCCATTAGTTAACTGGAGGAGAGTAATTTCAACCCTCTCTATGTGAAGATGCAATACTCTCTAAAGCGCAAGGCGAGTTGACTAAGGTCTTAATGTGTTCCATTGGCTCTTAGAAGCGAAGACGCTATCCTGCAAAGCGTTCTTGAAAGAACACACCTATATGAGCCCGACTGTTAGTCGCAGTCTATGGAGATCTTGGGTAATCTCCTACTAAGCTCATGAAGAGACCAAGGAGTATGACTTATACGCTCCAACCGAGGGGTAGCCTCATCGCGCCTAGTATCGATTAAGTCTTTAAGTGAAGCTTGCTTGCACCAAACTTGCAATTCAAGGCATAGTCCATTGTTCAAGTTGTGAGTAAGTGTAGCTTGAGTTCTAGGTGGATGTTCAACCTTAATCGGTCTCCATCGAAATACTGATATATAAACAGTACATTGGATTTCAGGCAAATCTCTGTGGGACTTTGAGATCTGGTGGGGATTGTTGGATTATATGTGGCCAAGCCCATATAATAAGAATAATTCCTATTAAATCTCAAAGGCCCACTCATGCAAAGGAGGCATGCATGTGACCTTTAGAACCATATTGCTAGTTCTAGGAGAGGAAGACCACCTTAAAAGGGATGGTGCACTCCTAGCCACTTGAGGCATGTGTGGGAGAGAACTAGAGGATAACACGCGCGCGCTGCCGCCTCGCCTCGCCGGTCGAAATTTGGGTGGCGGGCGCGCGCGCGCGCACACGGCACTGCGTGAATGGTCCGCCAAAATCCGCCTAGGTGCTTGATGCAGACGCGCTTCCTTTGCGATTTTATTTTCTTTGTTTTGAGTGGCGGTGAATCCGGATCGGTTACGGTTGCTAATCCGGTTCGATTCTGAGTTATGGAGAACGTGCAGCGTCTTGATCACGCGCCCCGGTCTTCTATAAATACGAGCCGCCGCCTTCATACTGAACATGCGAAAATCAATCTAGGTTTTGCCTCCTCCATCCATTGTCTTTGCGCCGCCCCACGTAGTCTACTCCGCCCCGCCCGTCGGCGTGTGCATCGCCGTTCGGAGAGCGGTCTCGGGAACCGCCGCCAAGTCTGCACCGGAGAGGCGAATAAGGTTTTGGGAAGCGCTCTGCGCGCGCCGCCGTAGCTCGCTCGTCTTCCTCGTCGCTCGGCGGCGAATCGTCATCGACTTCGTGTCATCCTCACCGTGTCTGCGGCGTCTACATCGCAAACCGATCGTAACAGAACCATCGATGCATGCGATCATGTTCTCCGTATAGATCTGTTCATATACGATTTCTGGTTTACATGTCTAGATCTTTTATGCCCGTGATGCTTCGTTATTTTGCGTGCATGATGTCATGATTTATTTATGGAATAAATTAAACCTACATGTGCTTATATATTCAACAGCCTGCATGTCGAAGGAGTCCGTGGAGTACGTCTTCCGGACGGAGCAGGACGGGCAGGGCGCGGCCGTCGCTGGCTTAGTTATGAACACGTGCCACGCGCTCGAGGGCGAGTTCATCGACGAGATTGCCGTGCACCCGGAGTTCAAAGAGGAGAAGCTCTTTGCAGTTGGGCCATTGAACCCACCCCTCGACGCGAGCGCCCGGACGCCCGGCCAGACGCGGCACGAGTGCATGGACTGGCTCGAGAAGCAGCCGGCGGCGACAGTGCTCTACGTGTCCTTCGGCACGACGTCTTCTCTCCGGGGGAGCAAGTTGCCTAGCTTGTTGGGGTACGGATAGGATATATTAACGCAGATTAAAATTTTCTATCATATAAATCAGTTCATTATTCATGTAGACACATAGGGAGAACTATGCATCGGTCCAATGTTCATGTAGTCATACATAGAGAGCTAGGTACTGGTTCATTATTCTTGTAAGCAATCAGTGATAATCTCACCAGTCAAATTCGCGGACAAGCAATGAAAAATTTTGTTTATGAACCATCTACCATAAATCATAATATTACCGAGTCCTATACATATTCATGGCACAAATATAAAAAAATCTTGGATCTATGCTACTCCAAAATAGGAACAAGTCCTACAAATCACAACTGAAATACTTCATAATATCCAAATAGGATCCAATCCTGCAAAGCATTTTTCATCGGTTCATGGAAAAAGGGGAGCTTTAGCAATTGAGGAGGGAGTTCAAGGGAGAAGGCCGTCGGCAAGCTCTAACCTTTGCAGTCGTGGATGAGGTATATGGAGTGAAGGGTATATGGATGGCATTTTGTAGGTAATTTACCCCCAATTTTGAGGGCAATTTTGTAACTAGGTGGCAGATTCTTGCACGTGTAACCCTATGATGACGCTGATGACTCAGTGGGGTCTAGCCTCGGGTGCTTGTATACGTAAGGCGGTGGGGGTGGACTGGATGAACTGGACCTCTAGGGGCTGTTGCACATGTGCCACTAATGGTGCCTTTGCATCCAGGGTTTTCTCTCTGGCAACGCTTTCGTGGAGGGTTGCAATGGTGGGACAGTCATAGGTGTGGTGCTCCTCGATCGTGGACCTCACACCATAACCCCTGCTATCATCCGTCCTCCCAGCCTCGGCCCCTTCCGCTGCTTGCAGCCATAGCTCTCTCTTAAAGCCTCGGGGGTGGGCTTGGCCTCAGAAGTGTTAGCCTCGCACTGCTGTGCATCCTCTTCGGCCCTAGCATACTCCTCCATCTTGTCGAAGAGTTTTGTCACCGTTCTAATGGGCTTGCCCGTGTTATATTCAACCAAGGGCCCACTGCGAAGACCTCATATAATTGTGTTAATGATGGTGGTCTTGTTGACGTCTTTGACTTGACAGCGGACCTTCACAAAGCGCCTAAAATATTCTTGCAGCTTCTCGGTTGGCTTCTGCTTGATCGCGAAGAGTTGGTCGGTGTCAACTTGCTTGATGTAGTTTCCTTGAAAGATGTTGTGCATCCGGTCCCGAACCTGCTCCCACACATACACAGAGTTGGGCGTGATGGTGAAGAACCAAGAGAGCGCTATCCCTTGAAGGGCAAGTGGTAGCTCCTTGGCTTTCATTGAGTCGTCGCCTCCCGCAGCTTTGATGGCCGTTTCATAAACACATAGAAACCCGTGGAGGTCTGTATCATCCTTATACGGTTCTATCGTGGGTATCTTAAAGTCCTCCGTCCAGGTGTATTGCTGTAGACCGGCGGACAAGGGAGATTCCGGGTCTACTCTTTGGAGGGTGCTGCGAGAACTAGCGTTAGCCCCTTGACTTTCCACCCTCTCTGCGGTGACCTCCGCCACTGTAATCATAGGCGTTTGCTGACTCCGAGCTTTCTACATCCCACACATGGCATTCCGTAGATCCGCTAACTCACACTACCGTGTCCCAAGGACCGCCTCCAAAGTGCCCTTCGTCTGCTGCGTCGCTACGACAAGGGTGTCGTGCCCGGTCGAGGTCCCAGTGCACGCGTCGTTGGGGTTGCCGGGGAGGGCCCTGGTTCACTGCACAGTAGCAGTGAGGGTGTCGGGGTCGTTGGAGGCGACAACGCGTGTGCTGAGGTCATTGGAGGGGACAACACGGGTGCCAAGGTCATTGGAGGTGAAGGCGTGTTTGTCGGAGGTGGCGATGCCAGTGCCAAGGTCGTTGGAGGCGATGTTATGAGCTCCGTCCTCCGCTCGCAGAGCCTCTTGCGTCATCACTTACATGCCTGTTGGTAGGTGATGCTTGTTGTCAGTCGCTACCATGGCGACAGGGGTCCTTCGACCACCAGCCCACTCATCCTTGCCTCGGTTATCGTTTTGTCAGTCGTTGCCATGGCGACAGGGGTCCTTCGACCACCAGCCCACTTGTCCTTGCCTCGGTTATCATTGTAGCCGTGCTTCTCTTCTGCTTACTCGCCGCTACCGCCTTCTTTTGTGCCATTATTCCTTCGGCTTGTAGCTTCTATGTCGTCCCCTACGGATGACGCCAACTGTCGTGGCTACGGGCCAAACAATAAACAAGGGGCTATGAGGAGTCCACTAGAGGCTACCTAGAGTCTTGTACACACTAGAAGTGGTGGTGAATGATGAATTGTTTGTCTCCAGTCTCCTTCCTCCCCTAGGACTATATATATGGTCTTAAGGTCAGATTACAAGTATGCCCTTGCTATGGTGCACACAATGCTAGGGGTACCAATATCCTTTTACATGGTTAGTGGGCCTTTAACCCAGCAAGCCGAATGGGCAAAGGTGGGATCGCCCCCTAACACATTCCTTTAGAAATAAAGAAGCCCTTGTCTCCTTTGCGTAATTTTGTTAAGTGATCTTCCTCTCCTTCATCCTGGTAAGCTCAAGTGGAAGTAACAATGTTTAGGTCCTTCAGGACCACTTTGTGATCCCACTGACACGACATGAGTGACTATGATAAGCTTTTCGTTGAAGATAGAATTGAGAACTGTATTGGTCTAATGTTCAATAAGGCCATTGGTCTTCTTTTCTCAGTAAAAGGAGGGACCACCAGGCGGCTTTCTTGGACCGTTCCTTGTAAGAAATGGTAAACTGCCTTGGAACCTTAGAATAACAAATGGTGAGTGTTACATGAGTCTGCGTCAGTATATCGTCCTTCCCCTGTTTACAGCTGAAATTGAAACAAAGCGTGGGTGCAATGTACTTCTACTACCTCCAGTCAATTTAGCCGCCGCATGGAACCACAAGTATCAAATAATATGTGTCGGTTGGCTAATGGCCAAGCTAGCTGCGGTGGAAGCTGCTGCTGTGATCCTGTGACTGGCTTGCTCACATGCGTGAGCCGTGAGGTACTGGCTCACTGCTGCATAGATATATCTGCCGTAATGCCATTCTGGATCAGCGGTCAACACTCAGCACCACGGCACGGCACGGCACGGACAACACACAATGGTAGGGAAAGGGAACCACACGGAGGAGTCAGTTGCCGTCGTGGCGGTGCCGTTCCCGGCGCAGGGCCACCTGAACCAGCTCCTGCACCTGTCGCTGCAGCTCGCGTCGCGTGGGATCTCCGTGTACTACGCGGCGCCCGCGACGCACGTCCGCCAGGCTCGCGCGCGCGTTCACGGCTGGGATGAGGAGGCGCTCCTCTCCATCCGGTTCCACGAGCTCGGCATCTCCGCGTATGTCTCCCTGCCCCCTGACCCCACCGGCCCCTCGCCCTTTCCAGCACACCTCATGCCCCTGTTCGAGACCTACACCGCCGACGCGCGCGCCCCCCTCGCGGTGCTCCTTGGCAAGCTGTCCGCCTCCCACCACCGCGTCGTCGTCGTGTACGACCGCTTGAACGCCTTCGCCGTTGAGGAGACCGCGCGGCTGCCCAACGGCGAGGCGTTTGGGCTGCACTGCTTGGCCGTGTCAACGCTCGTTGGGAATATGGACGTCCAGCACCGGCTCCTGCGTGAGAACGACCTCACCTTCAGCCCTGTCGGGGACTGCGCAACGGAGGAGTTCGTGGAGTACGTCAAACGGGCGAGACCGAAACAGATCTCGCCTGGCGCAGGCATCCTGACAAACACATGTCGCGCGCTGGAGGGTGATTTCATCGACGTTGTCGCCGGTCACCTGGCCGCCGACGGCAAGAAGGTCTTCGCCATCGGACCGTTAAACCCATTGCTACACGCGAGCGCGTGGAAGCAGGGCAAGCAACGGCACGAGTGCCTGGACTGGCTAGACAATCAGCCCCCGGCATCGGTGCTGTACGTGTCTTTCGGCACGACATCGTCGCTGCGGTCAGAGCAAGTCGCAGAACTTGCTGCAGCACTGAGTGGGAGCAAGCAACGGTTCATCTGGGTGTTGCGCGACGCCGACCGCGCCGACATATTCGCGGAGGCCGGCGAGAGCCGCCACGCGAAGCTGCTGTCCGAGTTCACCAAGCACACCGAAGGGACGGGGCTGGTGATCACCGGGTGGGCGCCGCAGCTGGAGATCCTGGCGCACAGCGCCACGGCGGCGTTCATGAGCCACTGCGGCTGGAACTCGACCATGGAGAGCCTGAGCCACGGGAAGCCGATTCTTGCCTGGCCCATGCACTGCGACCAGCCGTGGGACGCGGAGCTCGTCTGCAAGTACCTCAAGGTCGGCATCCTCGTGCGGCCGTGGGAGAATCACATCGAGGTGATAACTGCGAAGGCCATCCAGGAAATCATCGAGGAGATCATGCTCTCTGACAAAGGAATGGCAGTGCGGCAACGGGCAAGGGTGCTCGGAGAGGCTGTCCGCGCCTCCGTGGCTGACGGCGGCTCGTCGTGCAAAGACCTAGATGACTTCATTGCTTACATCACAAGGTGATCGACGAATGTCACATGGCCAACTGGCCAAGTGGGACGATGCCTTCTGATGCTTTCAGTTCAGCAGTTTGATTTTAAATTGGAAATTCCGTTGGGAAAACATTGAATTGTGCATAGGGCACCAAATTCGGGTGCCCGGCCACCTGTGCACCAAAGAAGCTTCATCTAGTAACAATTGGATGTGCATGTGGATTAATAATGCACCTTTCTGTGCATGTAACTTTTGAGGATCAATAAAGAGTTGAGGTGGGCCTGTTAACCCGTTGAGTCTTCAAAAAGTAATGCACCAGTTTTTTTTTTTGGCATGTCTAGGTGCGTATTGTAATCATCTTTTACATCAATAAAGTTTAAGGTTCCGAAAATTTTTTTTATAGCATAAGTACAACAGTGGATATAGGATACGTCTTTCTCTATGAGAGGATGTAGAAGCTAAAGAGAGCTAACGATAGGTGGAAGAGAGTTTGTGTGTAAAATAAGTGGATCTGACATCCTCATACCCCTCTTGGAGGTTTATATAAATGATTGGGGTATGATGAAAAATTAACACCCTACCATTTAATAATTACAAAAGGTAGGAGGACATTGGTATATTCCTTTAGCCTATTGGACCTGCTGTAAGGCCCAGTCGTTTGGGGCTGGGCCACCCCCACAACAGTACTCCCTCGGCGCGGAGGTCCCGAAGGGCGAGCTGGCGTGACCAATTGGCCTAGCCTGGCCCAGTCCCCTGTGCCCCAGCAGCAAGCACGCAGGTACCGATGGGCAAGCTGATACAACTGGTAGCCCCTAGACCCCGGGGGTGTGGACGCTATAAACTTCCCAAAGCAGGGTCGTTTCACTGATCTTGATATAGTCATGGAATCTCCCAGCATGGGCTGAGCCGGCGCACGGAGGTCGTGCGTAGACGCAGGCGATGAAGTTCCACGCCGAAGGCCTGGGTGCCCAGTCGGGTTGGTGCCTCCGACGCGGCCGACGCGCGGACACGGATGACCATGAGTTGGCACGAGTGCCTGGACCAACTCAACAAGCGCCGTCGGCATTGGTGCTCTACGTGTTGTTTGGCTCGATGCCCTCGCTCTGAGGGGAGCAATGATGTGGAAATTCGCTAAGGACCTAGACGAGCGATGAACGTCAACCTTCGAGATCACACACGAGAACATGAGTAAACACTGATTGAT
Organism: Dendrocalamus sinicus; assembly: GCA_036346575.1. Classification (NCBI taxonomy): domain Eukaryota; kingdom Viridiplantae; phylum Streptophyta; class Magnoliopsida; order Poales; family Poaceae; genus Dendrocalamus; species Dendrocalamus sinicus. The sequence continues at coordinate 10,055,986 of CM070650.1, forward strand.
TTATTTTCTTTTGTGACACGATGCAGTGCGATGCGTCTGCGTCCTCTTCTTTTTTCTTATATAGAGAAGTAGCATACAAGACTTTGAAACCAACGTGGCATACCACGCTGAGAGTCCGACACAAAAACATCCCGACTTTCCTTTTTACGACCACTCTAAATCCTAAACAAACTCTAACTCCTGACCCCTTATGACTATGACTATTACAGTGTTCCTACGACTTACGACCACCACAGTACTCGAACATGGTCGTAGACTGTGGTCATAGACCTAAAGACAATTAGATCAACTCTATCAATCTCCTCCTTAAGCTTGTTGTCTTCCATCGATATTCCACACACCGATCTTATCCTTCATCCCCATGAACTTCATACTTCTGAGCGACTTGGTCATGATGTCAGTGAGCTGGTCTTCTGTGCAAACATGCTACACCTCAATTTTCCCTGATTCCATGCATTCCCTTATGTAATGGAAACAGGTGTCGATGTGTTTGCTTCTCCTATGGTAGACTTGGTTCTTGCTCAACGCAATTGTAGATTGATTGTCAATCTTCAAGGTTACCTTCTGAACCTTCGTCTTTAACATATCAGCTAACAATCGTCCCAACCATATCCCTTGACATGCTGCCGCACAAGCTGCAATGTACTCCGCTTCAATGAGGATAAAGTGATCACCTTCTGCTTCTACGAACACCAACTGATTAGGTGCGACCCAAGGAAAAACACCATGCCCAAGTACTTTTCCAATCATCTGTATCACTGGCTAGATCACTGTCCGAGAAACCGATCAGTCCCAAACCTTCTTCCTTCTTTTCATAGACACACCTGTAACTCAATATTTCTTTCACGTGCCTCAGGATGCGCTTTACTGCACCTATATGTTTTGTTGTTGGATTCTCTATGTACCTACTCACCGTGCCAACCGAGAATGCCAAATCCGGTCGTATTTGTAGCAAGTATCTCAAATCTATGATTATGCTTCTGTACAGAGTGTTGTCTCCGAGAGGGTTTGTGCTATCTTTACTCAACTTTAGGCGAGGTTCCATCAGAAATTGCATTGGATTGCAATCGTTCATGCCACATTTTGTCCTACATCTACATTGCATATGCGGACTCGCTAAGAGTAATCATCCTGGAGCTTTGACGTACTTCAATGCCTAAGTAGTAGCTGAGTAACCTGAGGTCGCTCATGCTAAACAACTTCTTCATCTAGCTTTTGAAGCTATTTATCTCTCCGATACTCTCTCCAGTGATGATCAAATCATCCACATAGACTCCAACTAACAAACTCCCTTTTCCTTGGCTTCGTTTGTACACTGCATGCTCTAACAGGCATTTTTCAAAACCGAGTGCCACCAAAAACCTGTCTAACTTCAAATTCCAAGCTCTTGGGGCTTGACGCAGACTATATAAGGCTTTGTGCAATCTTAACACCATGTATTCTTCTCCTTTCTTCTCAAATCATGGAGGTTGCACAACATAAATTTCTTCTAGGTCGCTGTTGAGGAAGGCTGATTTCACATCCATACGATGTACCTCCTAACCTTCATGTGCCGCGATCGCAATAAATAGTCGCATCGTCTCTAGTATTGCAACAGGGGCAAAAACTTCGTCAAAACCAACACCTTATCATTGAACATACACCTTTGCAACTAGTCTTGCCTTGTGCTTTACAATCATGCCTTAGGTGTCCTTCTTCACCTTATACACCCACTTCAATCCAATCGGCTTGTGACTGACTGGCAATGGAACAAGTTGCCATGTTCCATTTTCTTGGATAGAGGACATCTCCTCCTCCATATCTCTTCTCTACTCTGGTTTAACCTTGGCTTCTTCAAAGTTTGCATGCTCCTTCTCTTTGAGTAAGCAGAACTCTAAATCTTCCAGCTCGATCGGAGATGTGGTATCATAGAGACTTTTAATATCATACTCCCATCGAGGTCCTTCAGACGAGCTTACGTCGAGCTCCAATCTTTGCGAAGCACCAAATAAGGCCGATATTCCCACCGTTGCTGCAGGAGTCCGAGGTATAGATGAGCCAGGCATCTCGGATCCCGCGCTCATATTTGTCGTGGTTGTACCTAGAGTTTCTACTTTGTGGTCATGTCCTCCGACTTCGTCCTGCATGGTCATAATGTCGAAAGCCACTACATGGTCGTTAGGATCTACAACCACATTATGGTCAGATCCACCGACTGCGCCCTTCGTGGTTGTGTGTCGATTGTCATCATGTTGTCATCAGGACCTATATCAGGGTCAAGAGGATAATGTACCGTGAAGATGCCTTCCATCGGTTGTACCTCTACCGAGGGATCTCTGCTCTACTCCCACTTCCTCTCCTCGAACACTATGTCACGGCCTCACGGGTCACTACAACTCGTCGTGTTATCGAATCATACATCCGATAGCCTTTCATCTTCGAATCATACCCAATGAATACCATTGGCTTGGTTTGATTTGCTAGCTTGGAGAGGTGTGGCGTGGTCATCTTCACATGTGCAACGCACCCGAAAGTGCAAAGGTGACCCACACCTGGCTTGCGGTTGTAATAGGCTTCACAAGGAGTTTTGTCGATGACGCATTTTGTTGGCACCCGATTTAGGAGATAAACGGCAGTCGAGACTGCTTCCCCCAAATTTTTTCTAGGACACCCATGCTCTTCAACAGACTCTTCGCCATACCAACCACCATCTAGTTCCTCCTTTCGACCACACCGTTCTGTTGGGGAGAATACGGCGCTGTCAGATAACGCCTAATTCCCAACAGTTCACAGTAGTCTTCAAACTCGTTTGAGGTAAACTCACCAGCGCGGTCGGTGCACAGAGCTTTTAGCCTCAAATGCTTTTCCATCTCGAATGCAGTCTTGATCTTCTTGAACACCTCGAACGCTTCATCTTTGCTTCGGAGTAATGCCACCCACATATACATCGTATAGTCATCTACCAACACCAGGAAGTATCAATTTCCTCCATACGTGGTCGGAGTCATTGGCCCACAGATGTCGCTATGCCACAACTCGTGAGGAATGATTGCTCAGTATAGAGACGTGGTTAGAAACGGGTTCCGACATTGTTTGCCAATCAAACAACCATCACAGATGCTATCCACGTGCTCAATCATGGGTATGCCTTGTACCATCTTCTTGTGAGCCAAATCCTTCAGAGCATGAAAGTTCACATGCCCGTACCTGGTGTGTCATCTCCACGCCTCTTTAGTGCTTCTTGCTAGAAGACACTCTGGTAGAGCTAGATTGATGTTCAACACATACATCTAATTTCTTGATTTGCTCACTTTGCCAACAATCTCCGAGTTCTGTCTAGAATCGACATTACTCCACCTTCGACCACAATCTTGTAGCCATTTCTGTCCAGCTGTCTGAGGCTGATAATATTGCTTCTCAGCCTTGGGATGTAGTAAATATTCGTGAGAATACGATGTTCACCCGTAGAACACTCCAACAATACTGATCCCCTTCCTTGTATCTCCATAGCCGAATCATCTCCAAATTTGACTGAACCTTTTATCTTCATGTGAATCTCAGCAAACTTCTGCATGCATCCTATCATGTGGTTATTTGCCCCGGTATCTAGGTACCAAGCCTTGTTTTGGATGCCGCTAAGCTTCGACGTCACCTTTTCTTCATGAAAGAATACCTCTTCTTCATGTGTTGGGGCTATATGGACAAGTTCACACACTTCAATCATCAGCAGCCGAGGATCGTCATCATTCTGCTTCACTACGAGATTCGCTCTTACTCTTCAGTTTGGCTTTAGACACTTTTTTGCAAAGTGCCCATACTCGTTGCAGTTGAAGCACTTGACCTTGGTCTTGTCAAAGTCTGGCAGCAATCTTCATCGACAACGTGATTGACATCTCCTCAACCACCACCTTGTCCATGGTTGTGTCCCGACCTCTTTCGTTACATCCTCCTCTCTTAGTGCCTCGTTCTTCTTAATTTTTGAGCTCCTCTCTTCCCACTTATTTTGGGTAAAGAGCAGCTTCTCTCCTCTGTCCTTCAAGTGCCATCGACTCTTGAGTCCTTCCTTGAAAGTTTTGAGGCACCCGATCGGCTTAGAAATTGATATTGTTTTGACATCACCGAACTGTTCGATCATTCCAATAATCTGGAGGAATCGAGCTGGAACTGAGCTGAACAGCTTTTTAACAACGTCACTTTCCTCCAACTTCACGTCGAGTAAACAAATCTCACCCACTAGAATAGTGAGTTTCATGGAATACTCGGTGATCATCTCTGAGTCTCCCATCTGCAACTTGCTCAGTTGACGTTTGAGCACTTGAGCATATGCCTTCTTGACATGATCTTCGCCTACCCGTATCTTTACGACTTATGATCGCTACAGTACTCAAATGTGATCGTAGACTGTGGTCATAGACTTGAAGATAACTAAATTAATTCTATCAAGCAAGTTGCCGAGCTTGCTGCGGCACTGCGCGGCAGCAAGCAGCGGTTCATCTGAGTGCTTGCCGCGGCACTGCGCAGCAGCAAGCAGTGGTTCATCTGAGTGCTGCACGACGCCGACCGCGGCAACATATTCACGGACTGGCGAGAGCCGGCACGCGAAGATGCTATCCGAGTTCACCAAGCAACTGAAGGTACGGGGCTGGTGATCATCGGGTGGGCACCACAGCTGGAGATCCTAGTGCACGGCGCCACGGCGGCGTTCATGAGCTACTGCGGCTGGAACTCGACCATGGAGAGCATGTGCCACGGGAAGCCGATTCTTGCCTGGCCCATGCACTCGGACCAGTCGTGGAATGCGGAGCTGGTGCGCAAATACCTTAAGGTCGGGCTCCTAGTGAGGACATGGGAGAAACACAACGAGATGACACCGGCGACAGCAATACAGGAGGTGATCGAAACGGTGATGGTCACTGAGGAAGGGCTCGCGATGCAGCAGCACGCAAAGGCGCTCGGGGAGGCCGTCCGACCATCCGCGGCTGTCGGTGCGTCGTCGCGCAAGGACCTGGAGGATTTGATTGCTCACATCAGAAGGTGATTGAAGAACGCTGTATCAAAAAATGTCTTCTAAACTTTGAGCAGATTGACATGATTTTTGTAAATATTAGTGGAGGAAGAGATGAATGGTTGAAATTTGGATATCTATTGCACAGCCTAAAAGGGTATTATATAGTATATGAGTCACACACACAACCCTAAACCCTAGATAATAGGAAATAACACTTATACATTTAACACCCTCTTCAAATATAAGGTATATGCAATAGTATTGCATTTAGAAAGATTAACACTAAAATAGAAAAAAAATCCAAAATCTGAATCTTAAAGATGTCGTCATAGCATGCGGCTCTTGAAAAATTGTGATCTCTTCCCATCCGGAATCGTGCGGCAGCTCATAAAGCACAAAGTGTAGGGGCTGAAAATGGTAGAGGTAAGCGGGAGCAAAGTCGACCACAACAACACGATAAAGAGGATATGAAAAGTGACACAAATAGAAAGAGCTGTCAAATCAAGCCAAAGAGATAGAGATAGAAGTATAGCGACGCAGATTGAAACCCGAAACAACGACAGCATAGAAGGAAAGCGTGGTGACCTTAGAAGCTCAGGGCGACAACTCAGAGAGAAGCAGCAGCATCATAAAGAATTCTACGATCGGCGACAACTCAAAGAAAAGAGCAGCGGCAAAGGAAAGAGATGATCACACTCATCCAAAAGGATGGACCATGGCTAGTAAAGCAATCAGCTGACCGACAAAGATTTTGTAGACTCGCACAGTTTTGATGAATTGAAAGAGAGAACCTACGAATTTGGATGGACACAATGAAAGACCAAAAAGAAACAGAGTCAAACTCAAAAGGCTATGGATTAGAGTAGCAACGTCCAGCAGCTTAACACCAAAGACTAAAGAACCAGCCCTCACACATACTCCTTTCTCCTCTCTTTTTTTCTTTTTTCCACCCGAAGCAAATATGTTCCTCTCTCTCTTCCTTTATTTTCTACCAACTCCACCCAAATGCTCTCTCTCCATCACTGGTCGGGGAGGCAAGAGTTGGGCGACGGCACTGGAAAAAGATGAGGAAGCTGCGGCTCCAAGTGGGGAGGTCTCCAAGCGGCGGCACGGGCATGATGGCCTGTGAACCGGCGAGGCGAGGCTAGATCCAAGCGGAGAAGGGCTGGCCCAAGTAGGGGGTGGTGAGATCTGGCAGCCCAGCGTGGGCGATGACGGCCGGAGGCGCAAGCGGCCCAGCGCCGCACACAGCAAAGAGGGTCGACGTGGGCCAAGGTGGAGAAGCCCGTATCCGGGTGGTACGAGGCCAGATCCAGCGGGGGCAGATCCAAGCGGCGGTGGCCAGATCCGAGGCAGTAACAGCCAAATCTGGGGTGGCAGCGGTGGAGTTGGCCGGATCTGGCCTAGAGAAGGCCAGATCCGAGCTTGGCAGCGACCAGGAGGAAGCCCGGCGCTAGGCGAGAGCCCGAGCAGGCGCAAACGCGAGCGGCGGCAGCGCAGGCGAGCATGAGCGCGGACGCGGGGGTGGCAGCTAGCGGCACGGGATCTGGCGGCGGTGGCGGCAAGCGTGGTCGAAGGGGAGCCCAGAGCGCGGTGGCGGCCTGGGCGCTTGCGCAGGGGCCTGGCGGCATCACCGGACGTGGGCAACGGTGGCCGGGAGATGGCCGCCTGGGGAGTGGAGACGCTCCTTCCGGGGTAGCGCAGCGGAATGACAACTGGAGGCTAGGTGTGGAACCTAGGCTCTGATACTATGTAAATATTAGAGGAGAAAGAGACGAATGGTTGAATGTTGGATATCTATCGTACAGCCTAAAGAGGCATTATATAGTACATGAGTTGCACACACAACCCTAAACCCCAGACAATAGAAAATGACACTTACACCCTTAACAATTTTTTTTCTCTAAATCAGTTGAGCATATTGACTTGATTTTTTCTGAATCAGTTTGATTTGAATTTGAGTGCAAGGGAAACTCTGGGTTGTATCAAACAAACATGAGGTTCCAGTTTCTGGTCAGGTAACGAGTGAGCGTGATCATGCAGACTTCATATCCCAGTTGGCCAGCAGTGAAGTATGGTACTGTGGTGCTACAAGAATCTCACTGGTCAATATACAATTATACAGTAGCATAGCATAAGAGTTCAAAAAAGCAATTTTAAAGAGTTCAAAAGGTAGTAAAATACAGTATCATAGTATGCCATGTTGCCGCTTAACTAAGGTGGTGAATCTGCGAGTTGTAATGAAAATATTCAAATATGATTTATATCTTTTCCTCCTTTGAGCTAATTAAATTAGAGAACTCGTGCATGAATTGATCAAAAGAAAATAAAAGGGAAATGTCTCCTTATTCCTCTTTTGAAAAAAGAAGAGATGGCTCGCACATCCGTATTTCTCTAGGCTCTTCATGGATGAGCTGTCTTGGGCGTTTGAGTGTAAAGCGAATCCGGCAATTCTTCTAGGCCTCTCCGTATTTGAGCTTTTCTAATGTCGAGTGAACCCCGCATGCTCAAGCATAAAAGAAGTAGCCGGGGCGGGGCTGGTGAGGCTGAGATGGGTCAGGTTGCCAGCAAGACCAGACACGGAACGATGCTCGTGATGGCCGCCCATTGATGGTGCCAATGCAATCGCTGCACCATGCTACAGTATCCAAATGATGCTGACGTTTCCAAGGGGTTGTTCGTATTAGATTGCAGTTGAAAATAAATAATAGTGGTTGAAAGAAGTGAATTTTAGAAGGAGAATATAAGCGGTGAAAAAAGTAAGAAAGATGCGTGCATGAGACAAGAGCGAAAGGAGTGGGTGCGTATGTGTTGTAAATAATGCGGTATAAGCATATACTTATATTTGATTTCAGCATAATAAAGCATAATTAAAGAACATTTCCAGCAATATATAAATAACATAAATTGCATACAAACATGTAATTCTACCATGCATTTATACAAGAGCATAAACATAAAATCATGAAACATAATGACCGCTAAAAGGAGCATATTACTCATGTTCATGACAAATGAATCAATTATAACAGACTAAAGCTCAGTTTTAATTGATATTATGCTCTCTGAAGTAGAGTTGCTTCAAGACTTAAGAACTTAGCCTTTTCAATATTATGTCAATATTCTTCATCAAGTGATAAGACAACTAAAGATTAAATTTGAGCTCTAATCAATGCATTCTCTGTCACTGACGTTTTGCATATATAAATGATAGCAACTTCTAAATTTCGGTATGACAGAAGATCTGAATCAAAGACTATAAGGCAGCAATCTGACAATAGCTTAAGATGATCAGTTAATAGATAACATAATCACAGATACTCAAGTAATTCAAAGGTGAAAACTCATATTCAGATCTAAAATCAAAATACTAGCTACTGCATGCCAGATAATCACAAAGCAACAAGATCTAACTGACTGACCGAACTAAGAACTCAAAGAGCAATGTGACAGATAGCCGAAAGTATCATAGATTGAGCTCAATTTTAATCTAGATGTACCGATCACTTATAGTATTTGACAAATTTCATCACCGAGCTTTAAACCGAGCCACAAGCAAACAATATCTCCCAGCACTTGAACTTAAATAAGAGACTATAGAACAAGCATGGCCCACAATGTTTGCAATCAAAAGAACCAAAATACTCATAGCGCAGACAACATTCGAAGTCGTCTAGAAGTAAACCAAGCCAGCAGTAAGAGATCGGTCGACAAAAACTAGGCAAGGCATACCCGAAGGTGCTGACCCAGAAAATCTAGCGCCCTTTTGTGCCACCGCGAGAGAGAAGCATGGTTGATGGAAATACAATGCCCACCTTTGTCGTTCGAGAATCACCAAGCCGACAAAGCCGAGGGAAGGAGACGCCACACAAGCACACAAGAAGCATTGGCCAAGTGCCTCACCGCAGAGCACCAGGGTCGTGAATCACCACCGACAGTTAAGCACCAACGAAGAAGCCCCAAGGACCAAAATCCAGAGGCAAATTAGGAAGGAAAGAAAAGGGTGGAAAAGATATAGCTCATGGTTTGTCGATGCTCCTCATGGGAGAAGACAACCTCCTTTTATAGCCAAGGGGAGGAGGGGGTAGAGGAGATCAGCATGGTGGCCGCCAACGGCCAGAGCCTAGGCTCCCAGGCCGCAAGCGCCATCAGTGCCCCTCACCTCTCCGCCGTCGCCCCTTAGATCAGGTCTGCCGAACGAGCTGCCGCCCAGGAGGAGACTAAGTCTCCTCCCCGTATCTCTTCGAGCTGGCCCATCGACAAGTGGGCCCCCATTTTTTCCTTCATTTCTTTTCTCAATTGGAAAATTATCGAAATGTCCTCTAGAATTACAACATAATGCACGTGTGACCTCTAGTTTATCTTCGAAGTAAGACGAAAATAAAAAAAAGTGGAGAAGCCATTTTAAGAAAATAGGTATTTAAAACAGAAACAGAATCCAATATAAACACGCTTGTGAATATTCATGGAGGAAATGGTTCGACGCTGGGATTTTGGCTCACCAAGCTTCTCTGGATTTGCTCGGCGCGCGTTCGAGGCGTCCTGAGCTGCAACTGCCATCATAGGCATAAAAGTGCCCGAACAAGGCCGTCAAGACTCGCGGCGTGAACGAAACCATTTGCTTGGCTCGTCAGTATTACTGCCGAATGATTGATGCATCGTTATCACATTCTGATTTTTAATAGGTGGGACGGGCCAACGAGCCCCGGCCAGACGAAGAAAATCCAGTGCATCAGGTGAATGAGGGAACCTTAGGGTGAGGCCCTCCCTCTCGTAGAAAGGCTTTCCCGGCCAGACGAATGGATCATATCCCTAGAAATTAACCGGCAGCTGCCGTTTTCAGTTGCCTCGTTAGCTGCATGCCCCTACAAATGCAGACGCGTGCATGGTCTCATGTGGCTGTGGCGCCATTTGTAACACACTAACACTAGCACCCAGTCACTCCGTGCACGGTTGAGGGAGAGAGAGAGAGAGAGAGAGAGAGAGAGAGAACGGCAGCATGGCCGCAGAGGCAATGGAGGTGGCGCCAGCGCCTGTGGCCATCGTGGCCGTGCCGTTCCCGGCGCAGGGGCACCTAAACCAGATGCTGCACCTGTCGCTGCTGCTCGCGTCGCGGGGGCTGGACGTGCACTACGCGGCGCCCGCGCCGCACGTCCGTCAGGCGCGCGCGCGCGTGCAGGGCTGGGACGCGCGCACCGTCCGCTCGCTCCACTTCTCGGCCCTCGACATCCCGTCCTACGCGACGCCACCGCCCGACCCCGACAGCCGGATCTCGTTCCCGAGCCACCTGCAGCCGCTCTTCGACGCGTTCTGCGACCACGCGGCGGCCCCGCTCGGGGGCCTCCTCGACGAGCTCGCCGCCTCGCACCGCCGCGTCGTCGTCGTGCACGACAACCTCGTGGCCTTCCCCGCCTCGGAGGCGTCGCGGCTGCACAACGTTGAGGCGTACGCCCTCCAGTGCGTGGGGCAGTCGTTCAACACGGGGTTCAAGGACCCTGGCCACCGCCTGGTGCGCGAGCTCGGCCTGCCCTTCCCGCCCCCCGAGTCCTTCATCACCGAGGAGTTCATGGAGCTGGTGCGGCGGCAGGGTGGGCTCGGCGTGTCCGGCGCCGGATTGCTCCTCAACTCGTGCCGCGCGCTCGAGGGTGAGTTCATCGACGCGCTCGCCGAGACCCTGTCGCGCGACGGCAAGAAGCTCTTCACCATCGGCCCGCTGAACCCACTGCTCGACACGGCCACGCCCGCCCCAGGGGTGAAGCCGCGGCACGAGTGCCTGGACTGGCTCGACAAGCAGCCGCCGGCTTCGGTGCTGTACGTGTCGTTCGGAACAATGACATCGCTGCCTGGCAAGCAGATCGAGGAGATGGCCACCGCGCTGAGGGGGAGCGAGCAGCGATTCATCTGGGTGCTACGCGACGCCGACCGTGGAGACATATTCGCGGAGGCCGGCGAGAGCCGGCACGCAAAGCTCCTGTCCGAGTTCACAAAGCAGACCGAAGGGAGGGGGCTGGTGATCACCGGGTGGGCGCCGCAGCTGGAGATCCTCGCGCACGGCGCCATGACGGCGTTCATAAGCCACTGCGGCTGGAACTCGATAATGGAAGGCCTGAGCCACGGGATACCAATTCTTGCGTGGCCCATGCATTCCGACCAGCCGTGGAACGCGGGGTACGTGTGCAGCCACCTCAAGGCCGGGATCGTCGTGAGGCCGTGGGAGAAGAGAGGGAAGACGCTGCCGGCCAAGGACATCCAGGAGGTCATCAAGAGGACGATGGACTCCGACGAAGGCGTCGCCGTGCGGAGGACGGCGAAGGCGCTCGCCAAGGACGTTCGTGCCGCCGTGGCGAAGGGCAGCTCGTCGTGGGCGGACATGGAGGCGTTCATTGCTCACATCACACAGTGAAGGGGTCTGGCCGCCGTAAAATTTTTAATTTAAGCTTGATCTAGCAGAGGCCGTCACACGGCTACAGTAGTACATGTGTGATTTGAAGCGTCCGTCTGTCACGTTTGTGTTTGCTTGCGAGCTACTAGCAGATTTGTTTCCTGTCTTTTGTTCGTCCCGTTCGAATTCACGAACGGCCTAAATCCACATATAGGCTTATTAGTTATTAGAAATAAGGCAATAATGCATGCATGCATGCATGCATGCAAATCAATGGGACTGTCCCCTCGCTGTAGACAGGCATGGACAGTTGTACTTGCTCCTCGACTGTTCTCTACTTAAATTTTCTATATGCACGTGTATGAATATCCACCAACCATGCACCTAGTACGGATGCTTGGTTTCTTGTTGCCATGAGGGCTTCCAATATGTCCGAGTTATGAGTATCTGTAGCATTAATTAGTATTTTAATTAAGATTCATATTGAGATGGAGAGAAAATCAAAAGAGAGGAGGAAAGCAGTGCCTCGTATAAGAGCAAGTACAACAATGGTCTTATAGTCAAGCTAGTCAGCATTTTTGCTGATGTGGAGGAGAGAAGAGAGGAGAGAGAGGAGAGCTTGGCTCTCATGCAAGCAACAAGCTGCACACGGGAGCCTATGCAGTGGTGGGTCCAGATAATAAATGTATGTGAGGAGGAGTAGGAAAGAGAATGTGAGACATGGTACCACATAATAATAAAAAAATCTTTTGTAGACAAATAGAAGACAGATTATTGTATAACTTGGCTCTTATAACTTGGCTTATAGCCAAACACTTGGCTCTATTATTGGACTTGCTCTAAGACAGACACAATCCTACACATAATTTGTGGGCCCCACATCATTAAAACTCGTACCTACTCCACTTTGGATCGTTGTGCCACCGCTTCACGTTGTCCCACCGCGTGGGGCTTCACACCGGCCCATCGCGTCGCCAAGCCGCTCCACCTGACGCCAAAGCTCATCGCTCGCACGTCGGCTATCGTGCCTGCCACGTTGCCATTGCACGACCAAGCCATCGGCCACCACGCTTGACCTCCTCGTCCTACTCGATTCATCGCCATGCTCATCGGCGCGGGCCGCCGGCCACCACACTCAACCTCCTCACAGTGCTCGACTTCATCGTCACGCTTGTCGATGCAGGCCATCGGCCACCACACCCGAGGCAGTCGTTGTCGTGCCTGATCTCATCATCGTGCTGCCTGTCCGCTCACCACCCCCTCACCGACGCCACCACAATGGGCACAACTCAAATATGACCGAATCTGGACACCACCGACGTAGATCTGGCCGGATCTAGGAGGTGGCGGGCAAAGGAGGGGAAGGAGGTAATAGAGGGGAGACCAAGGTGGAGGACGAAGGACTTGGCTAGGCATCGGCACCGGTGAGGAGGGGAGAATGAGGTGAAAGGAAGGAGTAGGCCGATTGCTGTCACCGCTCACCAGTGAGGAGGGGAGAAAGAGGTGGAGGGGAAAAGGTCGGCCAATTGCTGTCGCCGGTGAGGAGGAGAGACCGAGGTGGAGGGGGAGTTGGCCAGGCGGCGTTGGTGAGGAGAGGAGATCGAGGAGAAGGTGAAGGAGTAGGAGGCAATCGGCGGTGTAAAACGGGAGAGAGTGAATGTGAATGGTGGGAGAGGAGACGATTGTTTATTATTTGGGCCCATAGAAGGATACTATGTACTGAGAAAGTTCTTTTCTAGATGACATAAAGAATATAGATATAGCTGTGTAATGTCTACTATTTGGAGTGACCTAACTGACACACTGATGTGCATGGTACATAGAACCATGGATGATATCACCGTATGGGTAGCCGTGAAAGTGGCCTAATGTGGTAACACAATTGTGTAAATGCTTCCAATTTACATCGACCATATGGCAACAGTAGGACATACTGTAGGAGGAAAAGGAGTTGCTTGTCCAAACGACTATGGCGAGCTTTTTCTTTCTTTCTTTTTTGAGAGAGAGGAAGGCGATTTCTCAAGAGGTTAATGTTAAATTGCAAATTTATAGTATCTTTTTAAAATAGAGTAACCAAAAATAGAATTATGGGATTTCAGTGTGTCATTTGGGACAAGTTGATGGAACATACATAACTGACTGGATATCCAATGGACTTAAGCCCAATGGATATCGGGTGGATTTAAACCCAACCAAACCCAAAATCTTTTTGGGGGTCACTCAGCCCATAATTTCTCTACAGTAATTCTCTCAATTCCCTCTAAAAAAAGATTAATTCCTCTCTAAAAACACTAATTATCCATCTTCTACTACTTAACCATCTGCTTTCCACAAAGCAACCAAAAAACCTGCAGCTCTGCAAAGCCACTGATCTGCCCGCAATGGCCAACAAAGAACAGCCACCTAGGGTTGCACACTTGCACGCCTCTCTTCAATCTTCATCGAAGGCGGCGACGTACTCTAGGTGCCCCACCTCAGTCCCCACACAGCAATGCGCGCGCCGGTGGTGATGGCTTCATCGGCGGAGAAGAAGACGGGGAAGCGGAGAAGCCGGCCACCGAAGGCCGGGGGAAAGTCGCAGTCGCAGCTCGCTCTTCTTGGTAGGTGCCATGCGGGAGAAACAGATCCCCCCTTAGTGCGCGTTGTTCGTTCCTTCATTTGCGCTCTTTTGGTTGGTTAATTACTGATTGTGGCTTATGATTTAGGGAAAATTTGTTCAGTAGCACTGAAAGGTCACCGCTTTCGGAAAATACCACAAAAAAATGGGGTTTCGAAAATTACCACCGAAAGATTCATTTTTCTTCGGGATTTAGCACCCTGGACAAAAATACCCCTCTCCCTCCCCTCCCTCACCTTCCTCTCCTCTGCGCGCCCGTCCGCCTCCTCTTCCCCACCGCCGCGCCGGCCTCCGCCTCCTCCTCCTCTCTCACGCCGCCGCCTCCTCTCTCTCCGCGCCCCATCCCCGCCCCTGCCTACCTCCGCCCCGCCGCCGCGCCTCCTCCTCCTCCTTTCCCGCTCCCCGCCCGGCCGAAACCGCCGCCGCCGGCGCCACCTCTTCCTTAGGCGATCTCCTCGATTCCTTGCGCGAGAGCATCACCTCGGCGGCCCGGCTCCCAACCTCCGCCGGAGCTGCCTCCGCCCAGCCGCCGGCGCCACGGACCTCCTCGCGCGCCCTGGTCCCCGCGCGTCGGCCCACCTCAGACACCCTCGGCCGGCCACCGCACGGTGAGAATCCTAGTATCTTCCTTCAGCTCGTGCTTCCCTACTTTCCTTCCTCCCTCCACGCCGGCGCCGCCGCACCATACCACCTACGCCCCCGGCCGCCGAGCCTGCCCGCCGGCCCACCTCGTCGCCGCCCCGACCACCGTGCCACCTCCCAGGGCTCCCTTCCCTCCCCCACAACCCGTTTTGCCTTTTGCTAATCGCCTGAGGAAGAGGTGGCGTTGGCGGCGGCGGTTTTCGGCCGGACGTGGGGGAGCGGGGAAAGGAGGAGGAGGAGGCGCAGGGAAGTAGGGGCGGAGGTAGGCAACGGCGGCGGGGATGGGGCGCGCGTAGAGGGAGGAGGCGAGCGGTGTGAGGAGGGAGGAGGCGGGAGGCCGCGCAGCGTGGGGAAGAGGGAGGCGACGGCGGCAGAGGAGAGAGGAAGGAAGGAGAGGAGGGGAGGGAGAGGGGTATTTTTGTCAAGAGTGCTAAATCCCGAAGAAAAATGAATCTTTCGGTGGTAATTTTCGGAACCCCGTTTTTTTAGTGCTATTTTCCGAAAGCGGTGACCTTTCAGTGCTACTGAACAAATTTTTCCTATGATTTATGCTGCAGTAACTATTTTTCAAACAATTTATTTTTAAAATGGGTTGATAAAAAGATTGTAGTAAAAAATGAGCTGAATTCAGCTGTATCGGCCAAAATGTTATATCTCGTGAACAAATAAAATTCAAAATTTTAAATTATAAGTCATAGTAAAAAAAACACACTGGTGCTGTACTTTTCCTGTTTATTTTAGTTAGGATTTGGGCATGATTTGGATGTGATGTGATGTGTGGGGGATTAATTAATGGGTGATCTAGGGAGCGAACTTAGAGAATACGTAGCATTTTAGTTGGAGCTGTGGTGATGTAATGGGTGCTAGAACGTGATAACAATGAAATTATCGGTCATGTTCTTGTAGCAACTGTTTTGGATAAACGAAGCTCTTTTTCCATGTGTAATCTATCATCGTGAGGTCCACCGTGACAATGCCACATGATCGCAGATGTCATTTTTTTCACACAGTACAACAGATGAGTATGGGCTCTACATTGTCTGGAAATCTGGCAATTGAAGCACGTGATATGATTGTACTTGTCTCCTGTGAATACTACCCAGTGGTTTGATTTTGAGTGTGTAACTGGAAGTTTACCTTATTGCCTAAGTTCACTGCTTTTTGAGTGAGTAACTGGAAGTTTACCTTATTACCTAAGTCCACTGCTTATGTTCATTAAGTAGCCTTATTGAAATTATTTTTCGATCGCAGGAGGCTGTTCAGCTGGAGAGGCATTTACTCCGCATGTACTGCTAATAAATTAGGGAGAGGCATGCAGTCCATCTTCTCAAGTTGCAAATCACAAGTCAGGCATATTTTTCTTTTGTCATTGTGTTTTGTTTTACTATTTGTCGCCTTAGCTTAATATGGACTTTCGGTTGCTGAGCAATGTTCCCATTTTCTCATCCTGACCCGATTTAGTGTGTTTCTGGGTGCTTGAACCTGGAGATAGTATACTGTGTAAAGTGTGAAAATATATAATATTATTAGTTTACTGTCCTTTGGAGCATATTATCTGCAATGCGAACATTTTTCACTACCATCTACCAAATTGAGATGAGTCTGAACTTCATTCTACTATTACTACATGTTCTCAACATTAGTAATATTTATTTGCCTACCATAAGGTCCATAACTATTTCAAAGAAATCAGTAGTATGCTTGTACATGCGCGGTGCAATCTGTATGAGATCTTGTGCTCGTCCTGTTTTTATGCAACTGAGCAAGCCCTTGATTCATGTATGATGGACCACGTTATTTTCTTCTCTTCTCAGGCTTCTGCAGTAAATGTTGACTGTTTTACCCATTTCACCTCTTCGTTCTGGTGGTGTTTATGGTCATCGTGTGATAGGAAACACTGCTTGGTTCCTACTTTTCTCATTTTGTTCCTAAGAAAAATTGGTGGATTCAGAACTAGTTGTGAGAGAAGAGTGTATGTGTTACACTTTTTGGACCCTGGCCGCATGTCTAGGTCCAACTGAGTGCCACAGGTTTAAATGGGCTGAACACAACTAAGCCCACGGAGCAACAAAGCAACAACCTTATAAGTGGTATTGGGCATTCTCCCCCCTAAAAGACTAGTCCAATGGGTGGGGGCTCCCTCACACTTATAAGTTGTGCTAGCTCCTCTCCCACAATCCATGTGGGACTATTCCTAACAATCTCCCCCTCACACATGGATTGGGCACTACTGCAACCATGCGGTCCAAGGAGATGTTAGGCACCTGGGCTCTGATACCAATTGTTACGAAATATGCCCCTAATATCTTTGCTTTATTACTCGCAAATAATGCAATCCTAAACTGATTACAAGCATATCAATTTATATGCCTAAGACTCCTAATAGCAAACGACTAGGACTTCGAATTGGACGCTACTTCAATTCGAATTACAGATGAAATCGAACTCCATTACGCTAGGACTCTTAAGTCAAGATTAAATCTAACAGTATGCATTGTTAATATTGGTGTCTATAGTTTAACAGCAATGATGAAAGTGCTTTTACACAAAGGATATTACCTCCAAGATCATGTTGTTATCAGAGCTGCATGCCAAATCCATCTGCATTCTATCAGCGAATGGCCCTGTCTCAACTGTAAATCTCCGCCTGTCTTCACATTCAGGTGGCTTTGACAATGCAGTTTACCAGGTTCGCCCTCAGTGTTCTCATGTATCAAACGTTAGATACTACTGCACCCCTTCTTCAGCAACGGATTGCTTATCTCAATTCCATGTAGGCTAGCAACCTAGTACAAATTCTTGAGCTCCTAATATAGTGTGAGAAAATTGGTTCCTCCTTCAGTCCTTCATGGATTCTGAAAAAACCCTTTCCACCTCTTGTTCATTACTGTAAATTGTTTTTGCAGGGTCATTTTGAGATAGTTTCACTAAAAGGCTCTTATCTGCTGTCTGATGAGGCTGGGTCTAGAAACCGCACTGGGGAGTTTAAGCATTATTGTTTCTACTCCCTGCGGCAGCATATTTGGAGGTAGCATTGGAGGACAGTTGATTGCTGCAAATCCTGGCATGTACATGGAATACTTTTGTCAATTGTCAACTGGACTATAGAACAAAGAAAGTGGAAAGCATAATGCTATGGTATAGAAACTCTCCGCAGAAAGTTCTTGATTGAATATTTTCTTGTGTGTTGTTTCCTCAGGTGATCGCTGGAGGCTTCAATTACAGGGTGACAAAGGCAAAGAATGAAGCAAAGATCAGTGACAGCCAACTTACTGAGCTGAAAGTACCTTGGGAGCTGGAACGTGCAAGCTATCATGCTAATGCAGTGACTGATTAACCCATTTCTCCTCTGCCTCAGTTTGCGTGGTCTAGGATTGAAGATGTCAAGCTTGGGCACCATGGCATTGACCTGACCAATGGTTAGCACTATATGCATGAAGATAGCCTTACATGATGGAGATACCAAACAGCTGTTACAAGGGTTGAGCTGTTGAAAGCCCAAATATAATCAGACTTTGTAGAGGGAAGAGTACTTCCAAACCAAACACGTAGTTCACGGAGGAAAAGTAGTTTTAAAATATAATAATGAGTAATTTTGAAAAATGTAATATCGATACATAGTTAGCTTATTCAGAAACAGAAGGTGGTATATCCCGGATATTCGTATGGGAACTAAATTAGTCACAGCAACTCATATTGTGTTGAAGGATTACGAAGTGCGCATTGGGATGGCCGTCTTCTGAGCATTTGTCATGTGGAAATGTATGGTGAAGCAGCTAGCTGCTCTGATTCATCTCAAACCATTGGAACGCGCATGAGTGGGGCATTACAACAAGCTAGATCATGTGCGATCCAATGAAAGGCACATCGAACCGGTACAGCATCGGGAATTCATTAAAACGACATATACAAGTACAGAGTAGGATGTAAGGAAACATAGCAGACGCAACCTCTGTAATGCTGAGCACAATTTTTTATTAAACACAACATTATTTCTGTTTTAGCGCTGAATGCAGTGCAGAAGTGCAGATTTTTCGACAGGCTCCAGCCAGATGGTTTAAGAGCTCCCAAGCAGCTTCTTGATATCCTTCTGCAGAGATAGAAAGGAAGTGTTACGATGACCTCTTAGCAATTTGGCTTGTGCAAGTGGAATGTGAATTGCAGTGCTGTAAGTTACCTCAATGCTCAGAGGGGAAGTGGTCGGCGCATAGCGGTCCACGACACGCCCCTCCTTGTCAACCAAGAACTTGGAGAAGTTCCACTTGATGCTGTCGCCGAAAAGGCCACCTTTGCTAGACTTCAGGAACTTGTACAGGGGCGCAGCATTGTTGCCATTGACATCAACCTGGCAGATAATAAGAGCTAGGGCTCAGTACTACTCCACAAGAAACCATTCTTCTTGGATTGAATATCCTTAAAATGAAGATTCATGGGCCATCACCGATACCATGCATAATAATAAGCTGATATCATCCTACTCAAGCAGTTCACTGTTTGTTTCACATTGAAACAGGTACATGCATTACTTTGGTTGAGGAAAAACAGTGCACAAATTTACCTTGTCAAAAATGGGGTACTCGGCCTTGAAGCGAGTGCAGGCAAACTGGACAATCTCCTCATTGCTGCCAGGCTCCTGCCCGCCAAACTGGTTGCATGGGAAAGCCAAGATCTCAAAGCCTATACAACCACAAATTGGCCATAGAACCTGGCGGTCAGCACCCCCAACAACCAAAGTTTGTTGTTTAAATCGAAGAACTACTGACTGTTAAGTAAACTAAAACCCAGTAATGAGTAATACATTATGAGTATATGACCATGAACCAGATAGATAGATATTCCAAAGTGAAGAAAAGCAGCGGGTCAGGGAAACACCTTGGTCCTTGTACTTCTCATACAGCTGGCTCAGCTCGGTGTAGTTGGAGTTAGTTAAGCCACTGAAACAATTGGTAAATTAGCAGTGCAAGGAGAAACGATTTTTTATAGGAAAAACAATTGATGTCTACGTCAGACAAGGAAAGAAGTAGGCAGAGACATTAGTTTGGACAATCAAGTAAGGGGCAGAAATGATTCCATAAAGAAGGCAGCAGCAACTTATCGATTTGGACTATTTTTTGCAGTGAACCAAACAATAACAATATGATCTAAAATTCTAAATACGCTGTGCTTGTAAAATTGAGTGTAGCTGGACAGAAGGGAAGTAATTGTGCGGGGTTATGCGGTTGATTCGTACCACTGAGATGCGACGTTAACAATGAGAAGAACCTTCTCCTTGTAGACGCTCAGGTCCACGTCTTTCCCGCTTGCATCCTGCGAACACACGCGCACCAAGCAAAACGCGCTCTTCAGAGTTTAGACTCATACCGCATAATTCACGTTTCATCTTCTACAAATTCGGTAAAACATCCAACTAATGATCAACGAACTTGGTCGGTTTACTGAGCCAAAATTCACACGAAGCTCCACGCGAATCACCAAAGCGCAAGGTAAGCACACAACTCGAGCGGCGCGGGCCTCGGGTTCGGGGCAGGCCAAGCAGGGGATCTACTAGTATGCGAAAAATAGAGACCTAAGGGGCCTAGCTACGTGTGGAAACATTTCGGGGGGCGAGGCGAGCGGAGCTGACCTTGACGGTGAAGTCGTGGACGGAGGTGGCGGACGACGCGGCGGCCATGCTGGAGCGGACGGCGAGATTCCCGGCGCGACCGGACGGAGCGGCGGCGGAGACCGAGCGGGCTCAGGAAGAAGCGGGTGGTTGCGAGGCGGTAGCGTGGAGACGACGAAAGCGAGAGAGTTAAAGCTGAGCGGTGGGCTGAGACGGAGAGACGTCGCCGGAGAATTTATTGGGCCAGGCCCACGGCCACGGGGCCCGGGGCCTGTGGATGTTAATATCTTACGGCCGAAGCTACAGAAGTAACACAGGTGTGAACGCCCGCGTCCGCCATGTGTGGCCCACGCAGGAGGAAGCTCGTCGGCGCCTGCGGCTGGGGACCCGCCACGTGCGAACGGAGCGGAATCGTGGCGCGCTGGTCAACTCGAGCTGCTGCGCGCTGCGGCTGCACCGTCCGATCGGATCAGACGGACGGTCTCGTTCGACGCATATATATAGGGGAAAAAAGTCGCAGAAGGCGAGAGCTACTGCAAGCATCCGACTATCCGGGCCCCTGTACCTGGAGCCGCTGTTTGGACACGAGCAGCGTGCGTACGTGGGCGGCTTCGAGCGCAGCATTTTTTTCTCCCGGTCATTCGCCGTCCCGTTCACGTACGGCCATGCGCGCGGTCGCCGTCGTCGTGCATGTCTGCATGGCACGTACGCTGGCGTTGCACGCTCGCGCGGTTGCTGGTGAGGGCCGGCCAACGGTTGTAAACGACCGGAGCATGTTCGAGACTCCGAAGTTCCGTTGCGTTTTGGACCTGACACGCGTTATGCATACATGCATCACGCGTGACGCATAGGCGCATGGGCATGGCCAGTAAGCGTGGCCGGGTATATATGGTTGTTGCGAAAAGCAAAGTGCATGCCAGGCAAGGAGTTCTACGGTAGCAAGCATTCCCATCTTTCGGCCCAGCTTGCTACTGTTCTCGTTGCGAGCCACGCACATTATCTACTAGGAGCATCACTTTATATCAGGATTTCCTTTCGGTTGCCAGTGTGCGTATTGCGCTCTTAACGTGCTAGGTGGTAACTGACATCACCCACAGGAAGGACAGACAAACCCACCGTGAATCCTTCTAGGCTCTAGCATCGTCACGAAGCACCAGCTTTAGTTTGTGCTTTTGAATTTGACCCCAGTCATAGTTCGATCTGACCCCTCCAAGCTGCTCAATTCGCTTCTTGAAAGGTCAAGTTGTAGACTGGGGACTACATCGTATTTCTATCATGTTGGATAAATCACATGAGAATATGATGAGATCGATCAAAATATTCAGAACATTTTTTTATCCTTGGATATTGGTACACTTGTTAAAGTGGACCGGTATAATCAATTCTTACCTAACACACATACACGATTTATGCATATGTAGTTATGTACATTTTATACTAGGCAACCACTGTCCTGGTAGTTCTCTAGATCACCCAACACATACCACGGAGTTACAGATATCTACAGCTAGCTTATTATATTTAGATGCTATGCTTGGCTATGCTAGTCGCACCTGTATGATCAATGGCCCAGATACTTTGGGCTCTTGTAGTACCTCAACAGCAGGGACCAGCAGACGACACTGACGGAGGATGCCGCCATTGCAGCGCCGGCGACCCATGGCGGCAAGCGGAACCGGGTCGATGGGAACAGCACCCCCGCAGCAATTGGTATGCCGATGATGTTGTAGCCTAGCGCCCACACGTAGTTCATCCGTATGCGGAAGAAGGTTTTCCTGGACAGATCGATGGCAGTGATCACATCCTCCAAGTTGCTCTTCATGAGGACAATGTCGGCCGCTTCAATGGCGACATCGGTGCCCGCGCCGATCGCCAGGCCGACGTCAGCCGACACGAGCGCTGGGGAGTCGTTGATTCCATCGCCAACCATCGCCACGGTTCTTCCACTCAACTGCAAGAATTTAAATTCATATATAGGCAGTGAATGGCTGAATGATTGTACGATAAACGCAATAAATTCACAAAGCAAGCATCCTGATCAACTCGGCTTCGGCTTCTGACTTCTGGCTTATTTTTCACTATTCATAAGTTTCGTCTTTTTTCTGAATTTTTGGCTTTTTGTTGAGCTTTTTTGCCGGTTCTTTTTTTTCCCATATTTGTTTGTATTATACGTAATGGGCTAACATATTTTTAAATTTTTTCAAATTTAATTATGCTAAATAAGCATCTGTCAGCTACAGTACTTTTTTCAGCTAGCTACAGTGTTTTCAGCCATAAACCACGAGCTTTTCAGCCGAACCGATCACCACCTATATATCTCACCTGAAGCTCCTTCACCCTCTCAGCCTTCTGCTCCGGTTTCGCTTCTGCGACGATCTTTTCGATGCCTACCTCTTTGCCGATGGCCTTGGCAGTTCCCCAGTTGTCCCCAGTCACCATTATACACTCCACCTTCATGGACTTGAGATATGTTATCACTTCATGGGCGTTTGGTTTTATCGGATCAGATACAGAGATTATGCCCACAACTTCTTGATCCATAGCCACAATAATCCCTGTCTGCGCCTTCTCCTCTTCTTCAGCAAGTATTTCCGAAGCTTCCCCGGGGATATCAATGTCCGAGGACAACATAAATCTCTTGTTGCCCACAGTGACACTCTTGTCACTGACTTTTGCCTTGACACCGTGTCCAGTTACTGAAATGAAATCCCTAGCTTCAGGCCAGATATGGTTTTCTTCTGGGTGGAACTTCTTGGCATGCTCCACTATCGCCTTCGCCAGGGGGTGCTCGCTGTTGACCTGAATGAGACCAGAATCGTTCGAATTTGAGTAAAGAATCTTTTCAAGACAATGGAAAAAAATATTTCTGCTAAAAATACATACTGAGTTGGAAAATATACCTCTGCTGCTGCAACATAGTCATAGAATTCACGCAAGACCATGTTTTTTAAAAGCCTGGTGTTGACGACAACAGGCTTCCCAATGGTTAGTGTTCCTGTCTTGTCAAAAACGATACAGTCCACCTATAAAATGCCATAAAAATAATGTTTGTCAACAATTTGAAGCACTTGCTGCAAAAAATGAGTGCCCAAATGTATAATGATCTTTTTTAGACCTTCTGTGCACTCTCCAGGGCTTGCCCACCCTTGATCAGAACACCTTGCGAGGCACCGACTCCAGTTGCAACCATCACGGCAGTTGGAGTTGCCAGCCCTAGGGCGCAAGGACAGGCGATCACCATAACTGATATCCCGAACTGAAGAGCTAGCTGAAAACTATCCATGGAAGATGGTATCCACGAGGTAGGGTAGCCATGGAACCTCCCAGCTAAGAACCATGCAAGCCAAGTAAGCAAAGAAACAACGATGACCTGCAAACATGAAGCAGATTGTTCAGCATTGGTAATAATGCGCCGTCGATTGGATTACCACAATGTAACTGAACTTACCATGGGGACAAAGACTTTAGATATCTGATCGGCAAACTTCTGCACAGGAGCTTTTGCCATTTGTGCTGACTCTACTAGCCTTACAATCTGTGCCAGGGCACTCTCTGATCCAACAAATGTTGCCCGGACATGGAGTACACCATTCTCGTTCACCGTCCCTCCGATCACAGTGTCACCCTTCCTCTTTGCCACGGGCCGTGATTCTCCAGTGATCATGCTTTCATTCACATGGCTCTGGCCCCAAATAACAAAGCCATCGGAAGCAACTTTCCCACCCGGAACTACTTTGATCACATCATTTTTCTGAATCAACCGGCTGTCAATCTCTTTCTCGCCTACAACATTCCCTTCGTGGTCGTACATCAGCATTGTGGCAGTTTCCGGTGCAAGATCCATCAGCTTGGCAATAGCCTCAGAGGTCTTTCCTTTTGCCAATATCTCAAGATACTTTCCAAGAAGGATAAATGATATGAGCATCGAGCTAGTCTCAAAAAAATCAGTTGCCATGTAACTCTCAGAGGTGGCAGCTCGGAGAACCGAGTAAACCGAGTAGAAGTAAGCCGTGTTGGTCCCTAGAGCAATGAGCACATCCATGTTCGGCGAGCTGTGGCACATCGCCTTGTAAGCACCAGTATAAAATTTGCGGCCAATTACAAATTGGACAGGTGTCGACAAAATCCACCGCAGTAGTTCACCAATGCTCATCATGTTGATAACCTTTTTGTCCAGCCCACCCTTCAGACCTGGGATGTACATGAACACCATGGAGGTGAGGAACACCGGAATGGTGAATACTAAGCTCCACAAGAAAGACTGCTTGTATCGCTTGATCTCCCCATGTCTATGCTGCTCCCTTCCATCAGCTTCCGGATATATTGATACAGTAACATGACCAGATGCAGCTGACTCGATGACTTCGATGAGGTCTCGGGGACCTGTCTGGTCAGGCTTGTACGAGATGGTGATCTTGTGGAGCTCGGTGTCGACTTTTATGTCTTCCACACCAGGAAGAGCTTGGACAGAGCTTTCCACTATCTCGATTGATCTCTCATTGAGAATGCCATCCACTTTGAGGTATATCCTGCTCCGATCTTCTCCCGTGGTGACTAGTATCGCTTCAAAGCCAGTTTCTTCAGCTGCATGGAATAGTTGGCTAGCAGAAATGATCCTGCGATCATAACGGATTTCTGCCTCTTCAGTAGCCAACGCAACCGAAGCTCTTTGAACCCCTCGAACAGCTCGCAAGACAGATTCAACTGTGCTTGCACAAGACGTGCAGATCATTCCTTTTATGTGCAGCCTGCATACTAGAATGTTCTTTTCCTTGACCTCCTCATCAATCAGCTTAGCTTCAAAACCAACATCCTCGATGGTTTCCCTGATTTTTTCCTCCTGTCAAAAGGCATTCATGAAAACAATATCCAAATATATATAGGAAAAAAGATTGAATAACATGGGCATGTACTCTGTAAAATCATGAAGTAAAATTACTGAAAGAACATAAATGAGTTTCAGGTGCATTGCAAATAATTTATTCACTGTCGATCAAAATACACAATAAACGAAGTGAGCAAAAAATTAGTGTAATTACTATAATTAGATTGTTCTGATTAACTGAAACATGTGCGATCTCAGCTGTTAAATTATTCAAACAATAATGTTTGTTCATGAATCATGATTATGTGTTTTCTTGAGTATATAAAGTAAAGAAGCAAAAAAAGTGCCCAGGAGACATAATTTGAGGATTAGTGTGTAAAGGCATTGACATTTATATTTTGTCTAACGTCTGAATTGACCTTTGAGTGTAGTGATCGATCATCAAAATGGTCATTGGTTCTCTGGAAATTTGACAGCTTCACAGAAAAAGGAGAATCCTTTTTCCAATTCTCAATCATTAGAATGTACTATTGGAAAAAGGAGCACTATCCAATATCCATGGGGGAAGGTGCGCAAGTACTAGACCATGCACAAATCAATAAATCATACTCCAAGCTATAAAGAGACAAGCTTCAACTTAATAGTGGGATCTTGACAAAGATAACTAAAATATTGCTTGGCGTTATACCTGTAGTCCAAACCAAAAGGGTGTAAAGAAAACTTCCATTCTTAAGAAAAAAGATTATTTCTCGAATAGGAATCCCAGTAGAAAAAAGATTATTTCTCAAATAGTAATCCCAGTTTCTTATTCGCTATACTTTATCCATAAATGGAACCGTTATATCCGAGATGACACATAAGTGTGCTGGTATTTTGTGGCTATTACTGATTAAAGTTACTAGATGAAGCATGAATTGACACCAGCCAAATCTTAGGCGCTGTCCGATAAGGAAGTGTGTGAGCAAGCAGCCACTATGATGAAACAAAGATGAAATCTTTTCAGGGTCCTATAATGGCAAACAAATGAAGTATGTCTCATCATCCAACTAGAACAGTGCACTTATACTGCAGGAAAATGACTTCCAATAATATAAAAAGTACTCCTTTCGATCTAATAAATTTCATGATACCGATGAAAGCGATACATCTCGCTTTCCAAATATAACAGTTCTTTTTTGAGAAGGTATTCAGAGATAATAATGTGGGGACAAGATTGCAATTTTGTATACCCAAATGCTCCACTGACAAAAGGAAGAAATTATGAGATGAGAAACGTGAGTGACAAATTGTTCTTGAATAAGACAATTAATTCCAACCTGAAATTTTAATAATCAATTGGGTATATGCTCGTTTCTAGTGGAAGGAACACCAAATGAACAGATCAATAACTTGAAACTATGTAACTGAATACAGGGTACAACAGAGTAAAAGACGTAAATTCAAAAAGGAGAAGGACAAAAGTATGTATCAGCATTCCATTAAGTGTGGACTGCCGAAAAAAGGTACAGGCTATATGCAACCTAATTTGAGATAGAAACTTTAGTTAGACCTGTTTGTATTGGCTTCTAAAAACTGTTTTTCTATAGTAAATAGCTTTTCTACAGTATATACCTTTTAAATAGAATGCTTTTAAAGTAGAATCTACTAGTCGATTGTAGTACACACTATACTCATTTACATCGGCTAAAATCGCACACGAGTGTCTCTCTCTACAAGCTATTACTATTCATAAGCCAAAGCCAACATCTAATATGAACGCACCCTTAGTTAAATTTCAAATTCTGTTGTAGGAGTATCAGGCAAATTAGAAATGAGTCAAATGACTGCATATAAGCATATTAGGTTGCACTTCCTTTCTAAGATCTGTCTAGGATCAAAAGTTATCTGCACTTGTAGATGAAAATTTGTAAAATAAGCAGGAATCACTATTTTTTCAAATCCATATTCATATTGAGCCTGCAGGCATGTGCACATCACAATATTTGCATCTAGGAGTGTTACTGGATCCCAATCGACCCATGGTTTAGAGGCACGAAGCAGTTAGCAGTTCTACATCAGAAGCAAAGCTGTCTACCTGTAACTTTCTAAACCACAACAAAGCAAATAAATGCAAAGCTTACTTTTCACGAGCCCACCTCTTATTTCAAGTACTTCTCAACTTATGCAGCATCAATTAAGGCCACACAAGTAGTTCCTCGAGTGATAATATACGTACAAACATTTGTAAGAACATTTTTTTAACATTCTCTAATCGGAGAATCCCAGGCACACCTCTCAATTGTGGACCACGAAGCTAGCTATGTCAGTGGATTTCCACAGGAAAATTTTCTTCAGACACTGCCTACATGCCCAGAGTACTTAACACAGCTGCGCATTTGTCTCTATATATACTCTCTACAGAATTGCTAATGTTTCCTAAATAAAACCATTTAGAGATACTCGGACGTCCTGAAACTAAAAGCCCCGTGTATATACTTCCAGGCTTTTCACGGAAGGACCCAGTATAAAGTATAGAGCACTTTGCGTGTATGCACCCACAACTAACGGGATGAACCGTTCTAATCTAGAACGCTGGATTACATCAAAACCATATAACCAGCTACAAATTTTTGGGCCAAAAAAAACTTTTAAAAATCGCGCAAAATTGTCTAAGTTCAAAAAGTTTTCTCATAATGCCTAGATCGATCGTATCGTCCGAAAACGGCCCCCATAAGAAAGGCCGCAAAATGACAGCATGCGTAACAAATGCTAACAGCGCAAGGTCGGAGTATCTGAGATGCTCACCGAGACGAACGCTGGGTAGAACACGACCTGCGCGCGGCCCCCGAGGACATCGACGGCGGCGTCGTGGATGCCCGGGAGCCGCTTGACGGCCTTCTCCACCGAGCCCGCGCACGCGGCGCACGTCATCCCGGACACCGAGAACACCGCCACCTTCTCCTCCTCCTCCGCTGCCCCCGCCGCGGCCTCTAGATCGCCGACGCCTCCTTCTCCGACGACCGCCGCCGCGTTCGGGCGCCGCGGCATGGACGGGTACCGCGGTCGCAGCGCGAGGTGGCGGCTAACCTCGGAGCTGCCGCTGTGGAAGCAGGAGAGGAAGAGGGCTCGAGTGGTCGCCGCCATTGGCGGTGTGATGGTTTCGACGAGTACTACGGGGAGAGGGTTTTGGTTTGGGAATTTTGATCGGGGGTGGGTGATCCCTTGTTCCTGGATGGTTTAAACATTGGCGGATTTGTATTTTATAGGCGGGGGGAAAGGCGGCGTGGAGCCAAGTGCAAGCTAAGCTGGCCCGCTACGAAACTGCCAAGGGTACGCCAGCGTCGGATTGAAAAATGCAGTTACTCCTAGCTAGAAAAGTAAATTACAGTCCTTCATGTTGCCAACACATATATTTCTTTTTTTATGTAGGCTTAACACGCACATACACCAAAAAAAACATCCTCCAATAAACACATGCATGGAACTGAAAGGGTCGGAAATCAATCGAACTAGCATTATCCATATATAGCAAAATAATAGGAAGTAGATGTTTTCGTATGTTCATGTTTATTTGAGAGAACATTTTTTACTCTCTGTCGAACTTATGCCACTTGGGACTTCCAAGTTCTCACCATCAAAAATATACCCTATAATTTAGTGAAACTATATAATCATTTTATTATCGGTAGGTTTTGCACTAATTGCATCTTGCACATTAGTGCTTCTTCGGTAAGCATTTCTTGCTGGTTGCCCTGAGTTGCCTTCCGGCCTACTGGCTGCGTGCGTGTAGTGTTTTCAAGTTTCATAATGGTTGGCTTGGGCCGGAAGAATGTGTGGGCTAGTTTCCACCACTCCTGACCTTATGTCGGTGGGACGACTGGTTTTTTAAGCGGGCTGGAAGGATCTGGAAGACGGGAACTCGCGGCCCACTGCTCCCAGGCTGCCGCTTTGGCCATTGATCATGCAGAGTTGTCCACGCCTTCCGGCCATATAGAGGTAAACATGGCATTTTAAAGGTCATGTTCTTTTTAGTCTTTGTTTTTTATCTTTTCACTTTGATTTTTTGAAAAGTTGAAACAAACAAAATCCTTGTCAAGTGCATCTTTAAACGACTTTCTAAGTTTAAAATAATATACATTATCTATATTAACATCTTCGTCGTCTCAAAAAAAATACAAATAAAATATATCAGTGATATCCTAAAAGAACATGGCCAAAATTTGAAACTCTTTCTCTCGTTTGAACGTTCTACGCAGCAAAAACTGTCCAAATAACGCGTGCAAGCCTGGATGACAGGGGCACGTCGCATAAAAATGCCAATTCAAATTTGACTTCGAATTGCTTGGAGTTGCAGGATACGCACGTACGTAGCCTCAAAACCAAGCAAAGTCCGATCATAATTTGAATTAAATAGAAGTGGTGTAGAACCAGTGCCCGTGCTACCTGGAAACTTTCTCGAACCCACGAATCAAGTTCGAGTCCCATCTGTTTTATTCTATTCGAAGTTTACATGGACTTATGGACCAGCCCGCGTTTCAAATCGAATCGAATTAAACAAATCAGGAGCAGAACGAAGTCAAATCGAATCGGATTAAACAAAGCAGGTGCCAGTTCTAGCTTGACGGTCTCTCGAACACGCAGCAAAAGCTTGCGTTGATGGGGAACGTAAGCGTTGTTTATGGGTAACAATCACGTCGTTTCAAACGCACAAATTCAGATGGAATTTCCCTCTCTTTGAGCCGTTCCGATTAATCTCGCAAAATCGGACCAAACGACCCACGTCGACGTCGGCATCCGAATGTCAAATTCAGATAACTAATCCAAGAGTGGTTGCGTGGTAAATTGCTTTTACATCGCGGCATCATCAGATAACTAACCTGGCAATCAATCTACTTGGCTGATTTGTTAAACAATTCGTTTGTTTCGGACTTGCAAGCTAGGCTCGACCTGTTTGCTTAGAGGTAGGTTGCTTCTGAGTTGTAACCCACGGATCAGGTAGTGTTCCAGGGGTTTATAAGTCTAGCCTTCTAATTTTTTTATACTGTAGCAACTAAAAATACATTATAACTACTATTATCCTTTTCTATGTAATTAAATTTAAAATTAAAAATATATTATCATGGATAATATAAAAAAATAAAGAAAAAACTAAAAAGGCGAAATTAAAAAGTCAAAAGCTGAAGCTATTTGAAATGGATCTATTGATCATAGAGAAGTGTGTCGCATACTAGCATGTAGAATTTTAGGCTATCTCGGGGAAGACAAATGGGCAGCTAGAAGTGTAAAGGTATGAATAATAGTTTATCTCTAATATTTCCACCTTATCAAAAGACAGCACTGGAGACAAACTCTCCAACAGTAAATTATTCCTCTAACTATTTTATACTATTTTTACCATAATTTTATGTCTTATATACTCTCACTATTTCTCACTATTTACGTTAGTTTACGGATCCAAGTCATCTCTGACATAAGAGACGGTATATTATCTCTCCTCACATCATCTCTCTCCTTTACATAAGATTTTAATTATTTAATATAGTTAAGAGATAGCTGAGACGATATTATTAGAGATGCCTTAAGACGTGCTAATTCAAAATCAGGCAACACTTGCAATGATCGAGATCCCTTCCGGTGACACGATGATCGATACGGCATCTGAGCGTAGGAAAGCAGTGAAGAAATGCCAATCTGTACCTAAGCATGCTGACAGTAAATTAAACTTTGAATTGTGTTAGAATTGGGCAAGGAGACAAAGGACTATTTATTCCTAAATTGTAAAATATGGCATAGTTTAATCTCACATTGTTTAGATAAGTGGAAGAGCAATATATAAGGTGGAGTCATCGCTTTCTCTTAAAATATATAACACATGACATGAGGTAACATGGGTAGGATTTTGGCTACAGACACGGATGCATGCACTTATTCGTGTGACTTAGACTTGCGACTGTACCTATGTCGTGTGACTTAGACTTAGAATCACATTGTTTACCACCTATTATGCGATGCAAGCATAAAGAAAGGGGGAAAAGAGGGAGGAGAGCTTCCGGTCAAAACATATTCAGGGTTCAGAAACACCCGGAGAAGGAAACTGTCTAGGTTCGCTGAATCCTGAACTGCATACGGGTAGGTTTGCTGAATCCTGAACTGTATACGGGTTGGCCTTCCTTTGACAACTCGCTGTTCGACTTGGATGGCGTCGTGTGATGAATTGTGCAGATGGATGTGTCTCGTACGTCGTTTGCATGGATGTGGTCCAAGGTCGTAATGCATAGGTTTGTCCTGCGACCTTTGCGTTGTTTGCTGAGGGAAACGATCGGTAATCGCTTTAGTTACACTGTTCTGTTCGTATAAATCGAAGGTCATGTAAACTAAGAATGTTAGCTAGTCTTTGTGCTTGCTTGGGTCAGGGCAGGGGCGGACCTAGCACTAAAATTGAGTGGGGGCATGCAGCACATTATCTAGCAAACTGCCGGCTGCTGCACTGAGCCACTGGGGGCCTGCTGAGTTGCGGATTGGGGGCCTATGTGGATTACATCCAAGGGGTATACGTAATTAACGAAATTGACTGGGGGCCAAGGCCCCCACTAATCATGCTTTGGGTCCGCCCCTGGGTCAGGGCATGTGCTGGGCAGAAGTTCTGTTGTGGTTAAACGTGCTAGTAGCAGGAATCGATGTATCTCATGCCTAGCTAAGAAGGCGCAAATGGTGGAGATGACGAAAGCAATGTTTGACTTAGGTCTTATCCTATAGTCAAGTAAGCGGTCTCTGATACCACTATATAACGCCACTATTTCTGAGACTGTTAGAAACTCCCGCAACTACTTAGGATTATTTAGCTGTAAAGTATTGTATATTAGTGTGCATCATGCAACACATGTTTACAATATAAGATCCAAATTTCATTACAGAAGTAAGGCAACAGCCAGGTTTTGGACATAGCAGGGCGTGCAAACCCAAAGTTTATGTTACATCACATAAAAGACTTCATAGGCGTATTTGAGCGAGGACGAGACTCAAAATCACCTATCATCTACACTTTAGGACTTTTCAGGTCCTTCATTGACGGTTTCTTCATTATCCTCCCAAAGCTCTTCTGTTAATTATTTTACAAGTAATGAGTATAACCATACTCAGTAAGTCAAAAAAATCCTAATTAACTATTTGCCAGGGTTTTTAAGGAATGGAATATATTGGTTTTATTAATGTGGTTGTGGATGCAATTTTATTTGTAATCATTTTGAACACAAATCAATAAAGCATTAATTTTTAAGAAAAATGGGTTTCAACAAGTTGATTAATAGACTGAAAGATTATGAGAGCTACTTATGCCTTGCTATTGGAATCATTTATTAAACATGTCTTCATTTACCAGAAGTACGACGTATTCAAATACCATTTATTATACTCTTCAGAGTTACCCAGTTTTACCCCATGATTTCTCAAACTCTCAATGTCATACAATAGACACGTAATTGATAGTGCGCGATTGAGTTGAAAAAAATAAGGTCTTTCACTAATCTCCTCTTTCTAGTCTCTACCTGGTAGGTTATCGACCACACATTATTGGGTATCCACTAGTCAATATAGGATGCTGTCATCTAACTCTGAGTGGACCTACCGTCAAGTATGGTTTTACTATTCCTATACCATCCCCTTTGCCATTGGGCTATTCCCTCACCAGAAACTCCATCATCCTGTAGATATTCAATTGATTCGAGCAGCTAATAGACCAGATTGACAAATTAAAATTTATGGTTGAGCGATTTCTGTGTCCTTTACTTAGCATAAGATTCTTGTCCTAATTTTTCACCAACAGGTAGCCATTCACAAACTAATAACTCAGTGTTCTATAGCACTGCCACTAATCCCACCCAAGCCTCCTCGCTAGGGTAAGATTGTGGACTCCAACCAACTAGTGGCTTTTCAGAATTCATCCTTAGACCTAGAACAATTTTATGATTCAATCGGCAAAATGCTAAAGTCACTTAGTAATATAAATATTTTAATTCAACTAATCTACAGTTATTTAACCATACGATAATTTGATGCTACTGAGATTGTTAAGGTGAATATAGTTTCAAATTAAATATAACATTGCCTAGTGGTAGAACATAACTAATTTTCATGTTATTCTAAATAGTTATTATAAACAAATAGGCAGTGAGTAAATAACAATAATGAAAGTATTGTAAATAAATAATTTAAATATTATGGGATTCAACATGTTCAAAAACATGTGACTTGTCTTACTGTTCAAAATATTCTATAGGTTCAAAGTCTTCAGCATCTGAACCTGGTCCTTGAATCGTTGCCTCGGAGAAAGCAGATTCTAGCGCAAACAACTAAAACAATATAGTCCATGCTTTAAACAAAACAACCTAAGGAAATACATAAAATAAAAAGAAGTAAAAAATCAATAAAATCCAAATAAAGATGGGTTTGAGTTTTATTGGAGTCTGGATCATGAAACAGGGCTCGAAATGGTTTAAATGGCCTCAAAATGATCAAAAAGTGTATAGATATGTTATTGGGTTTTCAGATGAACAGTGCTGGGTCTAGTACTATACACTACAGGTCGGGTGAGGAATACTAATGGGTTTAATAGTATTTGGGTCAGTT
Source organism: Dendrocalamus sinicus (assembly GCA_036346575.1). Taxonomy (NCBI): domain Eukaryota; kingdom Viridiplantae; phylum Streptophyta; class Magnoliopsida; order Poales; family Poaceae; genus Dendrocalamus; species Dendrocalamus sinicus. Next base: position 10,089,645 of record CM070650.1, read on the forward strand.
TCAAAAAAAAGTGGATTAGGTTGGTCTGAATAGTGCTGCACAGTAATGGTTTGGGTTGGCTACAGTGTTGGGCTCGGCCCGAATCAAATTCTGGCCATTGGGCCAAATCAGCCTGGCCCAAGACACACAATGTGTCTTCTTCCTTAGTCGGGCAGCTACAGTACACCGAGCTAAGAAACATGACAATAGCCATGTTTGGACACCGGCAAGGCTCACTGATGACAACCAAGAGCATGGTTAGGCTCCACTTGACGCAGGGGTTCCATTTTGGATGTTGGCAAGTTCTAAGGAGTTACGGTCTGGGCTGGCAATTGCAAGGGCTCTGCGGGCTATTTTCATGGCACTACGGTGGTTCCGGCAATTAGCATGGGTGTGAGAGCTTCTACGGTGAATAGGGAAGCTAGTGGTAGTTGCAGATTTGGCTCAGATGGCTTCGGTTAGGTTGCCCACGTGCGCCCAGTTCGCATGGTGACGGTGAATGACACCGATGTGGTAGTGGCCAAGGGTAGGCTTGGCGAGCTTGGCTATGAGTTTGTGGTAGCCTGGGGTCTCCATGGTCGCAAGGAATAGAGTTGCCTGCGACTGAGGCGAGGAATCAGCCAAAGGGCTCACTGGTGTAGGGAGACTAGCAGTGGTGATGCAATGAAGTGGTGGTCGAAAGCGTGCCACGGTGGTGCAATTGGGACTAGTGTGAGTTGATCTGGGCGGTCATTAGGGCTTTAATGCCGATGAATGACGATGGGAGTGGTGAGACTTGCTCAGGGGCATCGGTGCATGGCTGTAGTGATGGAGGCGGTATGGTGCGGGTGTGCACGTAGGCCGATCAGGGCTTCGAATTGTGGCGAAGTCTAGTGGTCAGTTAAGGGTTTTAACAGTGACTTTGACGAGCCTTTTGTGCTAGAGTTTTTAGGGGTGCCATGAGGGCGCTTTGTAGCCACTAACATGATATAGAAGTAAAATATCATATCTGTTCTCAAATAAAGAAATTGATGTCGACGTTGTCCCGTTGTCTCAATCGAAGCACTGCAAGTAGTTTTGAGCATCGCTTTTCTGTGCCCTCATTGGTGTGCTATCGCATCACAATCTTGTGATTTACCAGCATGGTGTCTTCGGTCGTCTGGTCAATTCAACCGATCAGAGCACGGTGTTGTCTTTGGCTTGTTCTCATTCAAGCAGTCGAAGTGATCAAGCGGACGAAGTGTTCGAAGTGTTCAAAACTTTCGAATGAAGGAAGATTTTGACTACGTGCAAAGGAGGTCAAGCGAGCAGTCAAGCGAGAGGTCGAACGACTTGCGATCGAAATCTACACCCGATAATTTAGATTATTTTTTTCTGATTTGAGATTTATTTTCAGGTATCAAAAAGCAGAGGCAATCATTCACCTCCTTTTGATTTGAGATTTATTTTCAGGTATCAAAAAGTAGAGGTAATCATTCACCCCTTCTGATTGTGCCATACGACCCTGCAAGTATAGCAGAACTACTAAGAAAACATAAAAGTAAAACAAGCAATGTCCTGTTCTTGCTGTGGCAAATGGTTTTTAGCTATGACTAATAGATCTAATAAATAGTACTGATTGACAGAAATTGAAACAAAAAATTACCCGAAAAACTGAAAAAGAACCAGGGCAGGATGAGGGCCAGGCAAACGTAAATTTCTTCAAAATGGGCTCAGATACACGGGCCATGTTAAGTGAACCTCAATGCCAGACCATAAGGCACGAAGAGCCCAAAGACAAAAGCTAATTCAGGCCGTGGCCTGCAGAGTGCAGACCACCACAACACCACGCCCTTCGTGTTCCTGGATTTCCTTCTTGGAAGGATAGTATTCTCCCAGTCCGGCAGAAGCCGCCTCCAGATCTCCCCGCGAAGACCGTCAGTCGCAAGGTTACCTACTCCTCTATGCCATTCTAGCCGCCTCTTCCTTCAGATTTCTCTCCAGTCTCCACACTAGATTTCTGCGTCTCCTCCTCCAAATCGTCTGCCAGTATCGTGGTTCCTCTTGCAGTCTTGCTTTCTTGCATTAACGTTTACTTCTACCATCCAACTTGCCTGTACCAGCCTCGCATGAATCATATATAGTTTGCTAGTTTTACGATTGTCGGTATTTCCCCTGTACACGGTCTCCTTGATGAGGCAGTTGAATTAGCGGTAGTAGATATGCTTCTATATTTTATTTCTTTTTCCCCCTTCCGCAAGTACAGCCAAGAAATGAAAACTGTGAAATAACTGAACTGGAAGCTACTTTTTTTTCCCTTTTTTATGTAGATTTTATCTTGTACGTGATCCATTCTGATGGGATGTTACTACTTACGTATCCTCTTTTACGCAATATCTTGAATCACTGAACTGGAAGTGTGAATCACTGAGCTAAGGACAGCGTAGAGAATTGATGTAGCTCATACTTACTAGGCCTGATGGGAAGCAGAGATGGCAGCGCAGAAGGCCAGGGCTATGCCGCCGACATCAACTCCATCAGGGAGGCGCAGGCCCGCATCGCACCGTATGTGCACCAGACACCCGTTCTGTCGTCGACGTCGATCGACGCCATAGTGGGGAAGCAGTTGTTCTTCAAGTGCGAGTGCTTCCAGAAGGCGTGAGAATTACTGGCACAGGTGTTATTTGCCTCTGAAACGCGTTGGAGCACATGGTGCTAACTGTCTGTGGGAATATGTTTGTGCTGTGTAGAGGGGCATTCAAGATCCGAGGTGCTTCCAATTCAATATTTGCGCTTGATGATGACCAGGCATCAAAGGGTGTTGTGACGCACAGCAGGTTGATGCTAGCTTCAGCCTTTCTTGCGATTTTGCCTAACATCTGAAGAACTTTAAGATACTGACGATATGGTTTCTTCTCAGTGGGAACCACGCTGCTGCTGTGGCTCTGGCTGCAAAGCTGCGTGGCATACCTGCTTACGTTGTCATACCGAAAAATGCACCAGCATGTAAGGTTGACAACGTTAAGAGGTATGGTGGTCGTATTATCTGGAGTGATGTCACTATTGAATCAAGGGAATCTGTTGCTAAAAGAGTCCAGGAGGAGACTGGTGCTACTCTTATCCATCCATTCAATAATAAGTACACTATCAGGTATGTTTTGGCCATTCAAAGCTTTTCTGTTATTATGTGAAAATTAACCCCCCCCCCCCCCCAAAAAAAAGAAATGCTTCCTATAGAGAAAATAAAATTTGTTTGAGGTACCCTAGACATTGCTTCGGTAATGTTAAGTGGATTTAGTGTTCCACTAGTTGTCTATTCTTTATCTGGTAGTCCTAATTTCTAAGCTACTGTCTTGATGCAAAAGGTCAGTTTGGGATTTGGAATGGAAGGTATGGAGGAATTTTATCACATGCTTACTTCAGTAATGATGGACTCCTCTTCCAGTGAAATGATCACAAGGAGTATATGGAATTACTTGATACTAACCTTGGCCTATCATCAATTTATCATATCAATACCTTGATTTAAAATGTATGATATCATTACTCTTTAACTCTATGTTCAATTGTTCATCCAGCAACACGACCTGCAGCATTATATTATTTATTTCTTATGTAGGACCAATTTAGACTAAAGGAATATCAACCCATTTTCTAGGAAAAAGAATATTAACTGATAGTTTTATGCAACTTATATTCAAATCCTCTAGTTTCTTTTTGTGCCTTGCCATTTTGCATCTCTCTCTCTCTCTCTCAGTGAATAGAGGAGCACACATGAGTAATTTTATTTCTCCTTGAATTTCCTATGAATTATGGAAATTTTATTTGATTTTTTCAGTGGTCAGGGTACAGTGTCCCTTGAACTTTTGGAGCAAGTACCTGAAATCGACACAATAATTGTTCCAATTAGTGGTCTGTACTCTATTATCTTCTTTTGTAACATAAATAGTCTTACTTCTCTAATTTGACACTTGCAATTTTTGGCTAAACTACAGGTGGTGGTTTGATTTCTGGTGTGGCATTGGCTGCAAAGGCCATAAACCCTTCCATACGTATTCTGGCAGCGGAACCAAAGGGTGCTGATGATTCTGCCCAGTCCAAGGCTGCTGGAAGGATCATCACACTGCCTGCAACCAACACCATCGCTGATGGACTACGAGCTTTTCTCGGTGACTTGACATGGTAATGCAATATACATTGAACACGTTTATATCATCTTTTGCACGTGCCTTGTCCTGGGATCGTACTGAAATATTGATCCTTTTTCCGCAACATAGATTATTGATCCATTGTAAAGATTTTCATGAAAACGTCAATGCTAGTTGGATAATATGTTTCACTAAAATGTATCTTGATGTGGAAGCCCTGAAAGGGCTTCCAACGCTGCGAATGCTAAATGTTATACAGTTTGGTTTAGAATATATACTAATGGACAGAACCTCCCTTTGTATTTCAGTTAATGAATGGTGTTGGCAGTAAAAAACACTATATCGAATAGCAAACTCTGAAATTTTATGCAGATAGAGGAATGCATTTGCAAATGTTTTGGTTGTTTCATTTGAAAGATCGGTTCATTAATTCATTCTTAGAACAACCAGCAGTCATGTTTCAAGATATTTGTCACATTTTATCCCTATATTTTAGGCCGGTGGTGCGTGACTTGGTGGACGATATCATCGTTGTTGATGACAATGCCATTGTAGACGCCATGAAAATGTGCTACGAGATGCTGAAGGTGGCTGTGGAGCCTAGTGGCGCGATTGGCCTCGCCGCAGCGCTTTCTGACGAGTTCAAGCAAAGCTCTGCTTGGCATGAGAGCAGCAAGATAGGGATCATTGTTTCCGGAGGCAATGTTGACCTCGGTGTGCTTTGGGAGTCTCTCTATAAATGACGATTGGGGCATTCAAACTTGTACTGTACTTGAATTTGAAACTGCACGAGGCGTGGTGTTGCAAACTGGAAATCAATGCTACTACAGGTGCATCAAAACCCCCCTCCGTGTGAAACACGAAATTTGAAAGCATCCCTTCCACCCAAAAGAAACCCCTTGATCATTTACCCTAAAGTTAAGAGGTCATCGATAAGAAATTTTCTATTACATGGAAACGTATAAAATGACCTAAAATTGGGAGACCAATTGATCATTTATCCTTTTGTATTGTAAATCAATTTCTAAATAATTTGCTCCCTATGTGACTGAAAAACCCTTCTCTTCTTGCACTCCTCTCCTCCCTTCTCAGATCCACCTCCTTGACCCTCACCACTCGTGACCACCATGCCTCCTCTTCCCCCCTCGACCCCCTTTTCCTTCTATCACCACATCCTTCTTCTCCCTCGACGGCGTCGCCTCAACCGAGAGGGGACCACATCCTGGAAGTTGGACTTGCAGGAGACAAGTAGTAATCTTTTAGTTTTTATTACAGTATCTAACATTCAAACGGAATATTTTTTAAGATGAAGTCTACAAGTTAATTATAGTACACATTGAAAGCCCATCATCTGTACTAGCTGAAATCGCATGCGAGTATCTCTCTCCGTAATCTCTGTTACGAACAGCTAAAATTCAAAAAATTCAACCAAAAGTCATAAGCCGTAGCTATAAAGAATAGGGCCGTAGTACGAACCTGACGCCCACAGCAAGTCGCCACGCGCGGTAGATGGAGGCATCGGTAACGACAGTAGCTGGTCTCCACACTAGTGGGTGCTCCTCTCACCCACCCCAACAACAGCCACATGGTAAGGAGCATTGCGAGCGGCGATACCATGAGCAGGAGCCGAGCCTGGTCGATGGGGCTAGAAACAAGGGAGATTTGTGGTGATGTATCTGACGGTGGAATTGATCGAGCAATGGGTTGAAGAGTTAGAGGGAGATGATATAGGCTTGGGACACGGTTGGTAAGGGGAAGAGAACGGTCGAGGAGGCATGATGTCGTTGGCGATGCCGTGGGGTCATCAAGCCCAAGGGCGGGAGTGCTTCGGTGAGAACGATGGCCAAAGGAGACGTCAGAGAGCATCAGTGGGAAGTGAGGAAGTTGTGGATGTGCTCAGATTTGGAGTAGATGGATTCAGTACCCTTGTGCTGTGAACAGCAAGCTTGGTGATGACACCTTATGGCGATGGAGTGGCTCGAGGGAAATTGAGACAGAGGGATGGGTCGGCTTGGGTCGCAATGAGGTGAGGATGGTGAGGGAATGACCAATTTGAGAAAAAGAACAACGGTGGGGAGGATTTTGGAGGTGGTTGACGTTAGGGCAGAGCAGCGCGAAGATCTTTCCGGCGTTAGGGAAGGAGGCGAAGGGGACGCGGCTGCGCTGCAGCTTCTGGGGATGTAGAGGGAGTGGAGTGAGAGGAGGGGCAAAAGAGTGAGACCGTGGGGTATTTCGCATGACTAGATTAGAGAAGGGGAGAGAAGGAAGAAGAAGTCAGGGATAATACGGTCATTTTACATAGAGTTTAGGAGCTCACAAAAAATAAAAAACATTAAAATTCTAAAAGAACAAATGATAAATATACCTCTCAACTTTGAAGTATTTTATATGCTATCATTTAATTGATGAAATTTTATCAATAGCCTCTGCGGGGAAACGATAGATTTTCCCTTCCCAATTCCTTCACTCCCCGCCGCCGCAAAGAGAGATACTGCTCGCAACACGCGCGCGCGCGCGAGAGAGAAAGGGAGGCGGCCGTAGCAATCTTCAAGCGATGGTGTCATGGTGAGCCAGCGTCAGCGGCTGGCGCGTAAGCGCTTCCGCGAGGCGAACCCCGACCTCTTCCCACCCAAGCCTGCCCCTCCCGCCGACGGCACCAAGAAGAAGAGCAAGAAGAACAAGAAGAGCATGTTCAAGAAGGCGAAGAAGGCGGGCGGCGCGGGGAGGTCAAAGCACCCGCTGCGGGTTCCCGGGATGCGACCCGGGGAGCGGTGCTTCATCTGCAAGGCCACCGACCACGTCGCCAAGGCCTGCCCTGAGAAGGCCCTCTGGGACAAGAACAAGGTACCAGGCTACCAGCCTACCATTACTCAGCTGAAAATGCTGTCTTTAGGAGCTTGTAAGGATAATTTTGTTCGCGGTAGTGTCAATTGCTAAAGATTCCATGGACCTAAGAGCGTTAAATGATGTAACTGACCTGGGGGAGTAGGTTTAGAGCATCCTTAATACTAATTGTTGGGGATAGTAGAACCTTAGGACGGCGGAAGTACTGTTGATGATTTTCCTTTAGCTAATTAGCTTGAAAATTAAATGATTTTCATTCGGCAAGGACTAGGATTGTGTTTGTTCTGTGACAGCAAGGAGCTATGGCTACCATACCATGTAAACTCACAACAGTAACTTTTGGAAAAGGATGTGCCACTTTGATCAATGCTTATATGATATGAATGGACCGTATTGGTGAACAACTGTTTTAGAGAGTTAAATGGTGTTTGTTCACGTCCTTTTTCATCAGTTGGTCTAATGTCTAATTCCTCCATTTGCAAGGGTTCAATTTCACTATCTTTTAACAATGTAATAAACTAATATATTATGTTATTTTCAGATCTGCTTGCTCTGCAGGGAGCGGGGGCATAGTCTGAAGAACTGCCCTGAGAAAAGTGATGGGAATTTGAAGAAATTCTGCTATAACTGTGGTGAATCTGGACATTCTCTTTCCATGTGCCCGAAGCCCATTGAAAATGGTAGTCCCTATCCATCCATCTTATATAGCTGCTAGTTTTTGTACCGGATACCTGCCAATAATATTATCCTTATCCATGCGGTTTGTTCACATGTATCATCATTCTATATACAGGGGGTACAAACTTTGCGAGCTGCTTTGTCTGTAAACAGCAGGGACATTTGAGCAAGAATTGTCCTGAAAACAAACATGGCATTTATCCAAAGGTATCCCACATGCTTCCTTGTCCCTTCTCATGGTATTACCAATGTAAGGCATTGAAATTGAAACACATATACTTTCATTTTGTATTTAGAGTTTAATGGAGACAAACATGTTATCCTGACAGAAAGTAGTTTTGGTTCACTGTCATGACCTAATTACTAGTTAGGCTGTTCGAAATCGCCCGTAGCTCGAGAGAACCACAGAGTATTCTTTCATCCTGACAGAAAATAGTTTCAGTTCACGGTCATTACCTAATTACTAGTTAGGCTGTTCGAAATCGCCCGTAGCTTGAGAGAACCACAGAGTATTCTTTCTTTTTTTCCTTTGGGTTAACGACGCATCATGCGAACAAAATGGATAGATAATCGTTCAAATATATAACTAACAATTGATAAGTGTGTGTTTTGAGGGCTTTTAGGTTCTTCTAAGTATCTTATCCTATGAGCCCCCAAACTACAACAACCCTGCTTGAACTTATCGATACATTTGGACTGGAGATTGTCTGAGTTCAAACATCTAGAACCAATTTGTTGGAGGGCCTAAGCTTGTTGTACTTTTGAAACTGAGGCAAAGTTCAAGTCCCTCTAACAAGCTAAGTCTAGTCCCTGGTAGTTCATACAGGCCTATCCTTGGGTACAAATCACAGGAAGGTCATACTTTGAGACATCTGCTTGTATGGAGGCTGGGGATCAAAAGTCGAAACTTTCTTGTTGCTTTCATTACTGTTGAGACTGTTTCTACTTGCATTATTTTACCTTTATTTTATTGAATCATGGCTGCCTTATACATGAATTATAACTCTACATATTTGTTAGGGTGGTAGCTGTAAGATATGTGGTGAAGTTACGCACTTGGCCAGGTATTGTCCAAACAAAGGGAAACAAGACTTCATATCCTCCAGGGATGATGGTAAACAAAGTGCAACTATCAACTGCCTTGACATATCTTTGCAATATCACAAGTACTGTGGATGCATTCTCAAAATTTGGAACATTCACTAGCATATGGAGTGTTGTGGTCAATCTACATATTCTAATTACCTATTGTTATCATTTAAAGTCATCAATAAACATGTGAAGAATAAGGCTTGTTTGTAAGCATGCTGGCTGAACTTATTATACAACTACTTTATTTCCAAAGGTTTCTTTTGTTTTGTTAAATAACGTAATCTCAGATAGTTATGTCAACGACAAAAGTATATTTGTAGGCCACATGGTGTCATACTGTAAGGTAGAAGCTGTGTTGATGGGTGAACGTATGACTTTTTAGTCCCTAGTAATGACTAGCTATGTGGATGCAATATCTGAGAGAAATTCTTCTGTATTGTATGTTGAGATGGTCAGTAAGCTGGTGCAACTGAATTTCTGCTGTAGTGTTCAGTACAGTAATTAGTATTCACTCGTTTATTTGGCATTCTGTTTATTTCAGCTATCAATATGGAGGAAGACCACCAGGAAGACCATGCTGTTCTGCGGGGTGGAGATGATCTTGAAGATGATTTCGTTGAAGAAGAACCGAAAATCACCAAATCAAAAAAAGCAAAGCAACCTAGTTCCAAATCAGCCACAGGGGAAGCCAATGGTGAGAACAATGCCACCGCAAAGGCAAAAGGAAAACCAGCTCCGAAAGTTGTAAAATTCTTCAGTTAAACAATGAAATTTTTGTAGCTCATAATACAAAAGATCCTTCTGGACCACTTTATATTGGAGGATCGCGGTTATGTAGCTTACAACGAGAATTTATCTGTCTACTACGTGATCTTTGAAAAGTGTCACTGCTTGAGATATCTGATCGTCCTTCAGTGTTCACTGTCCACATTAGGCTACAGCCTACAGTTACACACAATTGTGATTGCTGAGATGTTTGCCTTCGTTCAAGGAGCGGCGGTGTACCAGTAATCACTTGATGTGATTATGGCCTACGGGCAATCTGCTCATTCCGTATATTCAAAATTTCAGATGAACTGGATTCGCCAGTTTCGCTGTTACAGATTTCTGGAGCAGTATCGAACACGAATAAAACCGTTTGCAAAGGCAGCAAATGCGCATCCTCTTCTCTGAAGCATTCAGACGCTGCGGAAGGATGTTGCGTCAAAATTAACCGTGTAGCTTTGCTGTCACAATTACACCGATTTACAGTTACAGTGATGGATGGGTGGTGGTGCGCACACGAAGGTGTTTGATCGATCGATTCGATCTCTTCGACAATGCCGATGCCTTGCATCGGTGCGTGCAAGATTTGCTCTTTAACTGTGCTGGCCTTTTTGTTGTTGTCGCAAGGCGAACTCAGCGTTGGGGATGGCCGTGAGTGAAACACCCCAAAATTTTCAATTTTTAAAATTTTTTGTGAATTTTGCTTGATTTATCTTTTCTTTCCCAATTTGGAAATTCCATTGGAAATATGCTTTCCATGTCGGGTGTTTCCGGCTCCTTCCCTCCTATAGCGCTCCCACGTGTGCGCGCCATCCCACCGCCTTTGTGCTTCGGTCGCACCCGTCACCCCTGAGTCACCCCTAAGCAGCCGGTCCTACCCACCAGTGAACCTTCTCCACTGCTTCCTTGCGTCGCGCGCAATCGCCTTCGTGTTCATTCCCCCATGCGCAGCTCCAGTGCATTCATTCCCCCTGCTCAGCTTGAACCCGACGCAGCCGAACCCCCTCACTGTAGAAACCGCCGTACGCGCCATATAAAACCCAATGGCCACTGTGAAACATCTCCAAACTCTTCACCGCACCTTCTCACTTGCCCGATTGAGCTCTCGTCGCCGGAGTAGCCCGTAATTGAAGCCCCTGAGCCCAGTGAGCCCTAGAAGCAATGTCCCAATTCTGTCGATTGTTTTTCAATTAAATGCTCTTACACAACCTTTGTTGTCTCTGGAATGCAATGGCACACCCGCTGGAGCTTTAGCATCTGCCTTGGGCCGTGGCCGCGGAGATCGCCATCGGCCGAAGAAGCCTCACCGTGGCCAGCTCGCTAGGGTTCTTCCTGAGCTACGCCGTCACTTCCATCAGCCTCCTAGGATCCCATAAATGGTGAAAGTACCGCTCAATTGACCCAAATTCCACCGGAGCTCCTTAGCGTCGCCATGAACACCACCTCCTTTTCGGCCACCGCTAGCCACCGCCATTTCCTTATCCACTCTCCAAATACCCAAAATGGAAACTTGAGCCCTAGACGTGTCTTCTGGTAGAGCCACTCTTCTTTTAGTGCCCTACCGTCGCCATGCCGCCGTAGCCGCTTTCCTCTGTCTCCGCCTGGGGAGGCATCCAGAGGTTGAAGACAACCCCCCCTCGGGGGCAACGTGGCTGCCTCACGACCGTCTATGTCGCCCCAATCCAGTCGTTCAAGCCTGTTAAAACCGCAGCCGTCGATTCGCCACCGTCTGTCCATCCGTCGGTCCCGGCCGTCGCACGCCACGCGTCACCCATCAATCGGGCTTGTGCGCACGTAGCTGAAAGCCGCCGCGCGGCGGCATGGGCGCGGCCACTCGGCCGCAGTCGTTGGCGCTGGGCCTCAGCCCACCGCCCGATGGCGTTGCACGCGGAGTGGGTGCCGATCGCATCGCGCAGATGGGTGGGCTGCACTGTGCATCGGGCCAAGCCCAACACTGTACATATTATTTTTAGAAAATCCCGAAAAATCCCAGAAAAATCCAAAAATCTCAAAAATACCAAAATACACCAATTTGACCAGTTTAGTGCCCTGAATTTAAATTTGGCCTCCATTCCTTTATATTCAAATTTTATTAATTTGAATCCCACCCTTCTACCAAATTCCAAATAAATTTAAATCTCCCATTTTGTCAATTTAAATCTTCATAACATCCAAATCCACCCAATTCAAAGATCGACCATCCATTTCTAAATATTCATCTATTATTCCAAGAATTTGTCCAACACCCATATTACCTATCTGATCGTCCTAAACCTAGCTAATCCAATCTTAACCCTATCGGCCATCCAAGCACCATTAAACTTCGACCTCCTAACCCAACTCATTTCTTTTTATACTCTTTATTATTTTTTAATTGCATTTTGTTCCCAGTTTGCATCTTGCAAAGCAGGAATTTATTTGGTTTCGTTTTCTACGCTAGTGAACGGACCAAGCGAGTTGGTCAACTGAAGGACAGCAAAAGCAGATGAAGTAAGTTGAAGCTGGTCAAGAAGATCAATAGCAACAAAAAGAAGGCAAGTCACATGTTTTTTTATCATATTGAATCCCATAAGATTTACATTATTTATTTAATGTATTTTCATTATTGATAGTTGTGAAATGATAATTGCTTAAAATAAATGTTTAGAATGACATGCTAATTAGATAAATCCTACCACTGATAAAAGCCCTGTTTACTTTGATGACCATATTCACCTTGACAACCTTAGTAAGAATTAAAATAGTATACAAGTATACATATACGACCATCTCATTCAACATTTTACACTACTAAGTGACCTTGGCCGTTGGCCGGTAGGTTTGGAAAACCCGGAGAGGGTAGGGTGGTATGGGACACCGTACCCTAGGCCGATGATGCTGGAGGTTGCGGACCTCATAAAAAAATATAAGGGCAAGAACCTTGTGCTAAGTAAAAGACACAGTGATCGCCCAACCACAAGTGTTGATACGTCAACCCTGGTCTAGCAGCTGCTCAAGTTCGATTGAACCTCTACAAATGCAGTTTGGAGGCAAGGTGCGAGTCCATACGGAAGGGGTTAAGCAGGGCCGTATGGAAGTTGGTTATTCTATTTGAACAATCTGACCGATCGATCTGAACTTCGATCATGTGTTATGTGTGCCGCACAATAGTAGGCTAAGATAAGTCAGGTGCGGCCTGAGCTTATTGGGAGGCCTTCTAGGTGGAGGCTATATAAAGAATTGAGCAGCGAAAAGCCTTGTTTTCTTAATGTCAGACGTGGAATTAAGAAATCTTGTGGGTAAAGTAGGGCAGCTCTGCAGAGTGAAATAAATGGTATTCGAATACGCCGTGCTTCCGGTTAATGAAGCTGTGTTAATTGGGTGACTCCAACAACGAGGCATAAGTAGTGTTTCTGATGTTGTTAATCTGAGTAATAGTGAAACTTTGTTTGATAACAAAACCCCCTGATATTTAGGAGCAAGGGTTTTAAATTTTATTTGTTTGCAAATAAAATTGCATCCACCTCCTCATAATAAAGCAACTATATTCCCTTCCCTTGAGATTATCCTGGCAAGTAGCTATATAGTATTTCCACATATGATTTGCTGAGTACGGTGGTTGGTACTCAGTCTTGCACAATTTTTCCTCCACAACAGATACCAGAAGAAGAGAAGATGTTGTAAGTGTTCGTGTTAGGGTTACGACTGCACTCAAGTGTTCCTGTGGAGTTTTCTTCGGCTCTTTTGTATGTAAGTTAAGCTTTGGGCTTGGACGCCTGTATTATTATTACAATTAGCCATTAGGTCTTATTTCACTTAAATTAATTTTTTTTAATTGTTCGTGAGCAGGCATAATACACTGTTCATCTGCAACAGAAGTCCTGGGCTGTTGCGGGTGGTACGACGTCCCTGTTCCCAAAAATGGGGGCGTTACAGTGAGCGACGAGTGCAAGCTCAAAGTTCGTGGACCTAAAGGCAAAGGGGAGCTTCCGGTTCATAAAGTTCAAGATTGACGAAAAGACGCAGCAGGTGGTGGTGGACAGGCCGGGGCAGCCGAGCAACACCTACGCCGACTTCGCCGCCTCCATGCGACCATGCCCACCGACGGGTGCCGCTACGCAGTGTTTGATTTCGTGGCAACCCGGTAATAACACTAGTTGACAATATTATTAGTTAATATACTGTTTCAATAAATAATAAGCTCATCAGAACGCTACAGCAGAATAATAATTAAAGACTGAACATAATATTACACTAACATTATCACGCAAGGCTAAAGTTCTTTACAAATCCATAAGCTTGAATATTACAGCATTAAAGGAAATGGTTTTAGTTCAACTAATAATTATACAGGTGCTAGAAAATATACAACATCGCATTAATTTACGTATATCCTAAGGGTCGTGCTTGAGTTGCTAGTAATACACTAGTCGTCTCAGGTCTCGTATAAGATGTCCACCTCATACGGTTCATTCTTAAGATCATCTCTCTCCCACTCGGTATAGAACTCCTCTAGGTAGGCATGCTCCCCACCGACTGAAATCCCAGGTTGACTAACCTCTAAACAAGAGAGAATAATAACAAGGATGAGTACAGAGTACTCAGTAGACATTAATAGCAAAAATATACTTTTATTATCATAATCCAACATCTCATTGAATCTAATCTCATCTCATAACATCTCAAAAATAAATATTTTTAGGTTGAGAAAAAATTTAGATTGTTAATTTTGAAATTTACTAAACAATCATATAACCAAATAAAACCTCCATTGGTTCCTCTAGCTTCCAGTCCAAAATATAAGTATGAATTCATGATTTATTTAGCACTACGCAGACTTGTACCACTTTACCCAGTCACCCTAATTTTTGTAGCGAATAGATCTTCACATTTCTTTAAATATGATGCTCAAATTAGGGTACAGAACTTTTACTTCTATCTCACTATATTATATCTCCACCCGATTAATCATAATCATTGGCTCAAGGCGGTTTCTCACCTCTCACCCGGCACCCACCCGATTATGAGCTAGTCGTTGGTTGGACCGGGCGCACTTCCACCTGACACTCCATATCACTAAATATATGTGCCGGATTTATCATTTGTGGCCCTGAGTCCAACTGAGACATCGCCCAGTTTTTTCTAGATAAATCTATAAACCCACTTGTGAAAGTGCATAATAACTTTGATAGATTTACTGACCACACCCATCTTTGACGGAACAATGGTTTATACGACCGATATGATCTATTACACGAGTAAAGTTGTAAGTCTTATATTTTACTCGTGTGTAGAGGGTCTCAATCTTTCCCTTATGTCACATTCCTAAGGCACCATCTGTCCACCCTTTACTTATACCGTAGGTTAACTGCTCCATCGGTTAAGCCTGCTATACTTCTTTTATTTCTTTCACATGGCATTCATCTGGATTAAACATAATTTTAGTTGATGCAGGGTGATAGTATTTTTGTAGTTAAATACTTGTTTTAATTGAAGATAATTTGATAACATGTTTAAAGGTATGTCACATTCCTAAGGCACCATTTCATAACATGTTCAAAGGTATGTTTGCCATCGAGACCGAGGTGCTGAGAAGAGGAGGTGAGAGGCAGAGAAGGGGATTAATCAACTGAGTCTAAGTGCTGACTGCAGAGCCGTGGAGAATGGAGGTATTTATCATTTTATTGTAATTCTTTCTTGTTTATTCTTGTTGATATTGTATTTGCATATTTGCACAAATAATTACACGGTAAATTTTATATTATCTAGCTATATCTTGTATAGCGATGTATTTTACAATTCGTTTGTAGATTTGCAATAATGGAGAAACAAAGTTTGTGTAACCATTTTCACAAGCCATTCAATAGCCCTCCATTTTCATTGTAGATTTTGAATTTAGCTTAGTCCTTTCACCCCACCCTCTATTTTTATCCTGACTTCGCCACTGCTAATCAATCCAATCTTGTTCAATCTGAGTAAAGAATGACTGAAGAAATGCCTGTTGGTTTTCTAGCAGTTCAAGATTCCTTTGCCTTGTCATTTGTGGGCAGACAAATGCTTGCCACTAGGTTGTAAAAAAAACTCTAGGCTCATAAGCTGCTTAAGCTTGGCTCAAGCTCCAAACATGTCGAGCTCGTGCCTAGGCTAAGGCTTGTGAGCCTACCAAGCTCACACTCAAATAGCTCGGTATGGCTCGAATAGATATGTAATAGGATTGTAAATATTTTCACCAACATAACAAGTTGCTCCCCTCAATCAAATTTTAGCTTTGCCCCAGACCCAAAACCCTCCTCAAGTCCGTGGCCCATAACAAGCAACCAAAGCACGTACCCAGTCACCCACCCACGAGCCAAACTGCCAGCCCTATCCTCATGAGAGCTCCTTCCTCTCCACCACCCAACGCCCTATCCAATCTCCAACCTACACTGTGCATACCCATTCCCTAATCTCCCTCATCTCCTCTCCTCATGCCACACCGTTTGTCACCTCACCTCTCCTCTCCAAGGCAACGACCACCATAGAAGACTGTAGTAGGCCTCAACCTTCACCTTGAGTCCCTGACGTGACTCTCTATTCGGCCTTCTCTAGGGAGGCGCCGACGTTGTCGCAACAACGTTCACGGGTCCACCCCGACCCCCTTTCTCCTCCCCTAACGAACATCTTCTCCACCGCCACCTCTTCCTCGATGCCCAAATCCGGCTAGATCGGAGTACCTCTTCTTTTGTGTCGAACAACATTAATCTTGTATTACAATTTCTTCCACTAACTAGATCTGAATACATGTGTATTCTGCTAGGAACTTAGGATTAATTGAAGATTTCATATTGCTTTTTTTTTACCAAGTTTTGCTAAGCCAAGCTCGAGCTTGGCTACAAGTTTGAAAATAAACATATACTCGCTCGAGTTTTACTTAATTTGTACCCAACTCGAGCCTAGATACATGTGCTCGCTTGAGGTCAGGTCGTTCGGCCCTACTTGCCACTCGAACCTTGAGCATTCAGAGAAATCAATTAATTAAGCACTGTTTCCTATGCTCGTCTGTGACTTGAATGCTCCTCAGGATAATATACAAGTGCAGCAATTAGATGATTTTTCGGAGTAACAAGAAGCACCATACATACATAAGTTCTGCATCTGCATGCCGCACTTAATCTTAATTTCTCCTTTTTATTTCTCCCTCCGCCGATCATGTTTGAGCCTGAAATCTTGTAGGATGCTGCAGTGCTCTATTCCCCATCTCCGCGAGTTTCCCGAATTTTTTTTGCGCGTGTATTTCACCGGTAAATAGGAGGCTCCCCTGGTCGGTGGATGAAACGGCGCCTCCCTCTACTTAACATCCCACTTCACGCCGCTAGCAACCTGGTAGTCTGCTCTTGTTTCTCTCGGATGTTCTACTTTGCTATATAGTACTCTACTACACTTTCTTAGAACAGATTCGATATCTGCAACAGATTCGATGTTCTTTCTGGTGTCAAGTGTCTAGTGTTTTTTCGAAGTCAGCTCAACAAAAATGACGAGAAAACCGTCTAAATAACGTGAATCATCACTGGTCGGATCGTATGTCCATCTGCATTGTTTAAGCAAGCAAAATTAAAAAAAAGAAAAACTGCGATATACTCCTATACTGCGTTATCCCAAAAGAAAAAGTAATAAACGCTATAACGTTTGTCCAAGCCTATGTCTGATCAAAACACAAGAGTTATTTGTAATGTTAGATCGAGAAAGCCGATTAGAGAGGATGAATAGATAGTAAGAAAATTATTTTCTAATTAATTATCAATTACTATTTGACTAAATTAAGCAAATAATGTGGAAGCTTAACTTAAAAAGGTTTAGCACAACCTAAAACAACCGAGTTCACCTAAATACACCAACAAGACAAGCCTATGTCAATGTTTACAATCCTAAGAAGGCAATCAATCAATTTAATTCTATGAATATAAATTGAGCACAAGAAAACAAATCACAATTGACACGGTTGTTTTTTACCGTGGTGTTCGAAAACTTGCTGGTCTCACCTAGTCCATGTTGAAGTTAGCCCAAATGAATTGGACTAGCTCCACGAATTAAGTTGAAACACCTCAATCTACTAGTGGTAGTTCTTTCTCGCTCTGGATAAGTGAGTTCTAGCCTTCACAACTTTACCGGGTTTTCTCACAATATTCCTTGAGAAGATTACCGCGCATAGCGCCTCCAACGCTGCCTAAGAGTCGGCAAACTCTAAAAGTAATAAGTTAAGCCCCTCGCTTGACTCTCACCACGTGCAACGAATGCATAAGCTCGAATGGATACATAATCTACCTCTACATGCAACACATGCAATCTAGAACCTTCCTCCTTACTCACAAGGTGCAACATATGCACATTAAGAGGAGGCCCTCACATTAGGTCAAAGGAGTGAAATAGAGTGCCAAAGAGAAAACTAACCATTACAGGCAAATTTGGTAGTTCCGTCGTGCAAAGTCCGGTATTACCGATCATCGGAAGTACCGCAGCACTCGTGCGCAACTACCGATTTGCTCGGGAACGAAAAGACTCCACATAAGTATCTCTCTAGAAAAAACGTACAGCTACATAAATCGGACGTTCTACAAATTGAAAATACCGCTCACACACAGCTAGTAGTACTGCTCACATAGAGTCAGTAATACCACTTGTTGATCGAACTGCTCACACAGAGCCGATCAGACTGCTCACACAGAGCTGGTCGAAAGTGCCGATCGTCGACTACATTGGTATCTGACCACGTTGCATGGTTCGACCACTCATATCTCCTACCATGTTAATCTCCGACCGTGTTGTCCGATTCGACCACACAGGTCTCCGACTACATTGGTCTCCAACCACGCTGGTCTTTGACCACATTGTCCGGATCGACCATACTGGTCTCTGACCATATTGGTTTCGACCACTCAGGTCTTGACCATGTCGACCGTGTCGATTTTTAACCGCGTTGATCTTCAATCACACATATCTTCGACCACGTTATATCAATCACGTCAGGTCGACCACATCGGTTACGACTACACAGATCTTGACCACGTTGGTTCGACCACGCTGGTCTTCGATCACATAAATCTCGACCACATCGGTTCTCACCGTGTTGGTTTGATCACATTGGTCTTCGATTACACAGATCTTGACCATGTCAGATCCGACCGTCTTGATTTGACCACGCTGGTCTTCGATTACACAGATCTTGACCACGTCGGTTTCGATTACACTAGTTTCGATCACACAGATCTCGACCACATCGGTTCTGACCATGTTGGTTTCGACCACTTCGATCTTAGACTATGTCGATCTTTGACCGCACAAATCATCGACCACGTTGATCTTCGACCTCATCGGTTCGACTACGCCGGCTTCAACAATGCTGGTTTTCGACCACATTGATCTTCGACCATATTGGTTTAACCGCAATAGTTCTCAATCTCATATGTCTTTCAACTTCCAACAGACGTGGTAGTTCCGTGATAACAACATCGGTAATTCTAACTAGTGGTAATACCGCAGAATACACTGTGGTAGTTCTGATTTTCCTAAGAAGTGTATGTATTTCAACTTATTTTGCAAAACACATTTGTAAACTATAATATCATGCATACAAGGATTATCCATAATTCCTAGCAAATTGTAAAACATATTTGCACACTTTTAGAATTATGACACAACGATTACATATATGAGCTTCAACTATTTGCGAATATAAGCCTCATACTACAAAGAATGGAAATATGGACTTTAAGCATTTGCAAAACACATTCACAATGTATAATCCCATGTTATAAGGGTTCAACACATGAGCCACAACTATTTGTAAAACATATTCGCAAATACAAGCTAATGCAAAGGAGAGGTAGAGCAAGTGAGATTGAGCTACCAACACATGATGAAACTTAAGACCCGTCTTAGTAGTATGGCAACCTACACTAGCAATCCGGTCTTCTAACCGAATATCAAGTTAGGTAAAAGACTAAAAACACATCTTAGCCCTAAGGCCCCTAACTAGCCATATCTTTTTCTTGAGTCATAGTCTTGATATACGTTAACTCATGATGCATCCATTATTTCAAATATATCAACACATAATAGTTCTTCACTTGACTTGATAATCAATACATGATCATCTTCTTTTAGATATGCATCAACTTATGATGCATCCACCACTTGACTTGATGATTTTCAACACATTGAGTCATCCCAGGTCTTCCCCATTTGTAAAATCTAACCTATTCATCCAATTCATGAAAATGTTAGTTCACAAAACAATTACTATCAATTACCAAACTTCATCAATAACACATAATGGAGGTATTAGATTCTACAATCTTCTCTTTTTAATAATTTAGAACAATCTCAACAAATAATGAGATAAAAAATTGAATTATGAGCATAACATATACACAACACTTATACACTCTAAGGTAAGCTTTTAAAACAAAGCTTATTTATCCGGTCGTCATTAATCATTTAATCATTAACACATAATGGAAGAACTAGATGATAACCCGATTATGAGTATATATGAACTATATAAGTTATATATACTCAAGAGATATATTTCAAAGTAAAGATTCTTACTATGTGGAGATGGAACATAGATCAATACTAATGTCTAAGTTGACTAAGTTTTTAAACATTTTATATCTAATATATAATATTTCATGAGATTTTATAAAATTTTAAAAGGTCTTATATCTAAGTTGACTAATTTTTATAAATATATTTAAAACTTTATGAAACTTTGATAAACCAATAAAACTCCCCTTATCTGAAGCCAAATGGCTAAACATACTGTGAACTGTAAAGTAACACCTACTCTTCGAAAAGTCGGGCTGCTACTTTTCACGTGATCCCGCGTCGATCTGGACTTTTTATCTCCGGTTTCTTACGCTGAGCTGTGGCAGGTACGGCTAAAGTTGCAACCCTGCTTCTTCAGCTCACCCACTTTTTTACTTTTTGAGCCGGGATTAGCTACTTCGCGCGACTTTAACGAGAATTCTTTTTTTATCTGTTCCTATGTTACACATCAACCTTACATGTGGTCGCTTAATTACTCGTGTAATGCTACATTGTATATATATTTGCGAGATAAGATGAGGAAGGCATAGATAGCTTGTATATATATTTGCGAGATAAGATGAGGAAGGCATAGATAGCTCCGAAGGTTATTGTTTTTTAACTATGGTTTATAGTTTAATTTTTTAAAGTTTGATTGTTTGTGAGTGGCAGTATGCAGAGAAAAATAGTCACATATGATTTTAGTCGATACAGCTGAACTCAATATACTTTTTACTATAATTTTTCTGTTAACTTTGTTTTTAAAAAATGTATTATTTAAAAATCAATTACTATAGTACGTATAAATTAAAACTAAAGCTAAGCTCAAACAAGACAACCTAAAACATTGAGAGATGGAATGAATTGGCAGCAATATATGGATGAGAGAAGCTAGGCCGCCTAAAACTGAGTACTGTTCGATCAAAAGCAAAAGCGCAACAGCATGAGATCGACATTTCATCTGGACGTGGGATCTTACCGTCACATGTTTGTTTAGGGGTGCTCAAAATGATTTTTTTGAGTGGTTTATAGCTAAAAAATACTATAGCTGATTGAAATTACACTGTAGCTGATGGTGACTTATTTAACGTAATTAAATTTAAAAAAAATTAAAAATAGAAAAACATATTAACCCACCACAGACAGTATAAACGAATACGAAAAAAGAACTGATAAAAAAGCTTAAAAAATAAAAAACTAGAAAAAACGAAATTATTGAATAGTGAAAAATAAGTCAGAAACCAGAAGACTAATAAGCTGTTTTGAGGGCCTAGATCATGGATCTTTTCCTTTTAAAAATAACTTATTTTTACATGCACATGGTACTACAAAATTAAATCAAATATTTCCCCCTCAACACTACCAGTTCACCTAACAAATCAAATACCATAAATGAATTGGTGCTATGCAATACCCGTGATTGTCCACCGGATTATTTTTGGTTGTACGCACACGTGTACATCACATGATAATGCAAATGCAGGTATCCTTCATTTTGGCCCCTACTCAGGTTGGTCGCGTGATGCTGTCGACTGTATGTGAGAAGAGTTTCAACGTTTACATTCATCTAAGCAGGCCGTGATCCTACTTTCTTATTGTTCTGTTCGCAAATCTCAATCGTGTGAACGGCTATAGGATGTGCTATACCTTTCCTTTCTTTGTAAGTATTAGTAGCTCCTTTTGGGACCGTTCCATATTGTGACTAAAATTATACTGTAATAATTGTTATCTTATTCTAAATTATTTAATTAAAGAAAAATACAGAAAAATAAGAGAAAAACAAAAACACTGCAATATCTTAACGCACAATGCAAAAGGAAAAAAAAAGGGCAAAAACAAAAAAAAATAATAAAAAATCTAAAATTAAGAAATCGATGTGTTTTAAATCGCTTTTCAAAACAAAAAGCTAGAAGCCACAGCCCCTTGGGGCCAGCCTTATTATCGGGTGATTGGGGTCATTAGCTGGAGTTAACTCCTCTTGTATTAATAAGCTGGAGTTAAACTTTTCTTGATACGAAGCAAGCGTAGTACTTGGACCAAAAACCCCTCTTGTGTCAATGAACCATGTCATACACCCGTACCGTAGCAATACGCAATTAATAATGTATGCTGCTTGTCCCACAGGTGTCCTCGTTAGTGGCTGCCACATGGGCCCACAAGCCCAACTGTAAGCTTTAACGGGCCGAAACCAGAAGCGAGGGCTAGTCTAGAAAGCGGCCGCGCCACGTCTTCTGTTCTTCTCCCCCCTTCCCCTCGTCAGTTCATCCGTCCCATCCCATCCGCCTCCCGGATCTCGCCGTGCACCGCCACTGATCCCACCCCTTCGCAGCCATTTCCCCGACCACCTCGTAGATCTCTCCAGATCTACACCACATTGCGCGCTGCTGTTTCGTCCGATTTTTCGCCTCCGCTAGTCTCCGCTGCGCTTAATCGGTCGCTGTTTCACTATCGTTGACCGATTCCGCCCGCATTTTTATTCCAGAGACTTTGTTCGGATTTGGTGTTGATGGAGTAAGCCCTCGCAATGGCGGAGGACCCCACGAGATGTACGATTCCTCGCCGCCGATGCCTCGGGAGCCGGGCTCCGAGGAGCAGTTCGCGGCGGTTCCGCTCACCGACGAGGTGGGTGTCGAGGAGGGGGCGTCGGATCCGGAGATGAGCACGGGCACACCCGCGATGCCCGCCACGCCGTCCGAGCCGTCGCCGCAGCCCAGGAGGAGGCCTCGGCCGCCGGGGGTGCTGGCGGACGCGCCGCAGGAGGTGGTGCGAGCTGTGGACGCGGCGATCAGGGGCGGCGGCGGGGTGGACCGCCTCCGCGAGATGGTCTCTGAGGAGCTGGGCGAGTTGCCGCACTCCGTCGTCGAGGTGCTGCTCGGTACCATGGGCGGCGCGGATGGCCTCGACGAGGTAGGCGACCACACTGGCACCGGCGCTCCCCCGAGCGTCATATCCAACTCGCGCTCGGCCGTCGTCGCGGCCGAGCTTCTGCCTCACCTCCCCAGCGGCGAGGAGCCATCACCGCGCACTCGTATGGCCGCGGGCCTGCACGCCGCGCTCCGTGCCTGCACTCGCAACCGCGCCATGTGCTCTTCGTCTGGCCTCCTATCCGTCCTCCTCGAGTCTGCAGAGAAGCTGTTCGTTGGAACGGGTCGGAGCAGTAGCTGGGACGGGACACCACTGCTTCAGTGCATTCAGCTGTTGGGTGGGCACTCGCTTAGCGTGAAGGACCTGCATTCCTGGCTTGGTTTGGTTAAGAAGGCGCTTGGGACAAGCTGGGCCACGCCACTGATGCTTGCGCTTGAGAAAGCCATGGGGAGCGAGGAAACAAGAGGGCCTGCTGTGACGTTCGAGTTTGACGGGGAGAGCTCAGGTCTGCTTGGTCCTGGCGATAGCAGGTGGCCCTTCTCGAATGGCTACGGGTTTGCTACTTGGATTTATATAGAATCATTCTCGGACACACTTAGCACAGCAACAGCTGCAGCTGCCATTGCTGCTGCTGCAGCAGCAACGTCTGGAAAATCTTCAGCAATGTCAGCAGCTGCAGCGGCCAGTGCCCTTGCAGGAGAAGGGACAACACACATGCCCCGCCTTTTTAGCTTTCTGTCTTCGGATAACCAGGGTGTGGAGGCTTACTTCCATGGCCAGTTCTTGGTGGTGGAGAGTGGGGGCGGGAGGGGTAGGAAGGCTTCTCTGCACTTCACTTATGCATTCAAGCCTCAACGCTGGTACTTTGTTGGGTTGGAGCACACAAACAAGCATGGTTTGCTTGGGAAGGGTGACAGTGAATTGAGGTTGTATGTGGATGGTAGTCTGCACGAGAGCCGTTCTTTTGAGTTCCCACGCATCTCGAAACCACTGGCGTTTTGCTGCATTGGGACGAATCCACCGCCAACTATTGCAGGCCTGCAGAGGCGCCGGCGGCAAGGCCCGTTGTTTGCTGAAATGGGGCCTATCTACATCTTCAGGGAGCCAATTGGGCCAGACAGAATGAGTCGGCTGGCGTCCCAGGGAGGAGATATACTTCCCATTTTTGGAAATGGTGCGGGTTTGCCATGGAAGGCAACCAATGACCATGTTAAGAGCAAGGCAGAAGAGAGTTTTACACTGAACCATGAGATTGGAGGATGCTTACATCTTCTTTATCATCCTAGTCTTCTCAATGGCCGATTTTGTCCAGATGCTTCCCCTTCTGGTTCAGCAGGTTCGTTTTATTTCTCCCCTTTTTTCTTGGTGTTCACTATGCTCCTTTTCCCATATCAGCATTAACTTCTATGTTTTGGAGGATTAACCTGTGGTCTAATTTACCCATCCGTACTGGTTCCAGTTGAAGTGAAATAGCTATGCAGATACATAAATACTCTGTAACTGATGAACATATGATATAGCTTCTAGCTACAGACTATTGCATTTTCACTTACATTTTTAACATTTTGCATCAAGGGATTTTGTGTTGGACAAAACAAATTATATGCTTTAAGCCATATAAATGAGGTGCTTTTAATCAATATCAAAAGGGAAAAGCACTATTTTAATCCATCGATTTTGGGCTCTGGTCTGTCTTACGATTTTTACCGTTGAAGATCCTATTTTGGTCCAGCAACTTGCTTCTTTTGGTCCCAAAATAGTACCCTTGAAAAGTTTTGGTTCAAATACAAACTGTAGCCTAAAATTGAAGGACCAAAATAAGAATTTTCCCATAGCAAAACAAAAAAGGTCATATTAAAAAATGAGACCAAAGCTCAGAAGACTGCAATCAGCAAGGTATTCACTGTAGTCTCTACCTAGAAATCGGTAATTTACTCATGAGTCAGTTCTTCAATCTAAACATTTACTACCAGATGTTGACAAACCACTGCATCGTGATCACACTCTCTTGAGTCATCAATACCATTTTCAATGTGCAAACCTATTGAGTAATCATGTTTTGATATATTGTATTCCTTGTTGCGGATATGATCTCAGATTATTGACCTTTTGTTGTAAGAAAGATGCTGGGATAGTTGAATGTCAAATTTTCCAGCTACCTCTGAATGGTACTGTATGATGTCCTTTCATGTATATGATTTTACTGATAGCCTGATACTCTCTTCTGTTGAATTTTAGGCACTCATCGAAGGCCTGCAGAGGTTCTTGGGTTGGTTCATATTTCATCTCGTGTGCGGCCTGCAGAATCTTTGTGGGCCTTAGCTTACGGGGGTCCAATGGCTTTAGTTCCATTGACCATAAGCAATGTGCAGATGGATAGCCTTGAACCTACACTTGGTGAATTGTCATTGTCTCTTGCCACTGCCTCCCTTTCTGCCCCAATTTTCAGGATTATTTCCCTGGCTATTCAATACCCTGGAAATAATGAAGAATTATGGCGGACATGTGCACCAGAGCTTTTGTCATGTGTTTTACATTATCTATTGCAAGCACTTTCAAAGCTGGAAAGTGGTGAAGAAGAGGCAGTGACTGCCGAGGAGTTAGTTGCTGCAATTGTATCTTTGTGCCAGTCTCAAAGAAATAATCATGAGCTTAAAGTGCAGCTCTTCAGGACTTTGCTGTTGGACTTGAAGATGTGGAGTTCATGTAACTACGGATTACAGAAGAAGCTTCTGTCGTCGCTTGCAGACATGATATTTACAGAGTCTGCTTGCATGCGAGATGCAAACACTTTGCAAATGCTTCTTGATGGCTGCAGAAGGTGTTACTGGGCAATTCGGGAACCAGATTCAATTGATAATGTTCCCGTTACTGGAACAAAGCGATCCTTGGGTGAAGTGAATGCTCTGATTGATGAACTTTTGGTTGTTATCGAACTTCTGTTAGGAGCAGCATCTTCCACAGCGGCTTCCGATGATGTTCGCTGTTTGATTGGATTTATTGTTGACTGCCCACAGCCTAATCAGGTAAATGGGGCCAGGCATTACTTGACAAGCTTGCTTTTGAGCCATTGTTTGAATGGAAATACCTAACCCTTCCATGTCTAAGTTCCAACTTTACATATCTTATATGCAAGATGTTGTTGAATTAATCAATAATCACTACGGTTTCCAATGGTGCATTTAAACTGGAACCTATAAAG
Organism: Dendrocalamus sinicus; assembly: GCA_036346575.1. NCBI lineage: Eukaryota > Viridiplantae > Streptophyta > Magnoliopsida > Poales > Poaceae > Dendrocalamus > Dendrocalamus sinicus. The sequence goes on from CM070650.1 coordinate 10,115,718, forward strand.
TTACTTCAAACTCTGATGCATTTGTTCCCGCACAGCATGAGAAGCGGGTTTTATATTAATTGTGAGTCGTGACAAATTTGTCAGTACATTAGCTATTAGCTCTTAAAGCTTGTCTGTGACTGCCCAATATTATTTTGCTGGATATATTTTATACTTGCCTTGGTCTTATGAAAGTCATAACTAAGCATGTGTAGGAATGCCTTATCTGCCTGGCTTAATTGAAAATCTAGTCTTAAGCTTCTTCTTGTGATCTAAACAATGTGCTTGTTAGCAGGTTGCAAGGGTGCTGCACCTCATCTATAGATTGATTGTGCAGCCTAACGTTTCTAGAGCCAACATGTTTGCTCAGTCATTCCTATCTAGTGGTGGTGTAGAGGCACTTCTTGTTCTTTTACAGCGGGAATCTAAAGCTGGTAATAACAATATTTTGGATAATTCTAATGCAACTTTAAGTGAAAGTGATGTCTTGAGGAATGGATGTTCTGATACAAAAGCTGCTAGTGGTGAAACAGATTCCCAGGATGATCAAATTCAATCAGCTGAACAGCATGAACCCATCCTTCATGAAGAAGAAACTGAACAGGAATCTACAAACACAAATGATGCTTCTTTTAAGATGTTGGGATCAAATATAGGAAGCAAGGTGCCCAGTACTGAGAATCAGCTCCTAAAGAATTTGGGTGGCATCAGCTTCTCAATTACTGCTGACAATGTCCGGAATAATGTTTACAATGTTGACAGAGGTGATGGAATTGTTGTTGGAATCATTCACATTCTGGGTGCTCTAGTTGCATCAGGTCACCTAAAATTTATCTCGAGTGCTGCAAATCCAAATTTACCTGGTGGTCTTCCGACGACTGTTCATGAAGAAGGAAATACTATGTCAGAAGATAGATTTTCGCTGTTACTTTTTGCATTGCAGAAAGCATTCCAAGCAGCCCCGAGGAGGCTTATGACTGCAAATGTCTATATGGCTTTAATTTCTGCTGCGGTACGATGTTTGCTAATTGCCTAGATAATGGGATATGTTTTTGACTTGGACTAAATGGATTCATGTGATTAGCTGACTTAGTTGTCTGTTCGTTTACCTTATCACCTTTCAATAGACCTTTTTCTTAACACAGATCCAAATAAAAGTACATGCTTCAAATAAAAATGAAAGCAAATGACAAACTATCTTGGGTTGTGCTTTTATGATATTACAAAAAAAAAAAAAACGAGCATAAATGCTAAATTGTCTCTACACTGATGAAGGGCCGAGATGAATGCTAAATTGTCTCTACACAGATGAAGGGCCGAGATCATATCAGTTTCAGTTGGCCTTTGTTTTTATCTGCTTTAGTATTTTGTGCTCATTCCAGTTGGAGTGGAACAACGCAGCATTTCAAGTTTAATAATATGGGCCCTAGTTTTTTTTTTTCAATTTTGCCGATTGAATTATTGCCCTAAATGTTTACAATCTGAAGTTTCTATCTTTGATGTTGTTATGGTCTTGAATGCAGATTAATGTTTCTTCAGTTGATGAAAATCTTAACCTATATGATTGTTGTCACCGTTTTGAACATACTCAACTTTTGCTAGTCCTGCTCCGCTCGCTTCCATATGCATCAAGGTCATTCCAAGCTCGTGCTATACAGGTGCGTTTTCGTTGTCTTATGATTGTTCATGATTTGTATTTTCACTTGTATTGCACTATATGCTTATATGTTCACCCTCTGCGTTAATTTTATTTGCTCTTATCAATTCCTTCCTTTTTCTGACACCTTGTTTGCCATATTGCCTGCTTAATTTCTTATGACGGCAAACTTTCCTTCTATATCATTTCAGGATCTTCTGTTTTTGGCTTGCAGTCATCCAGAGAATAGAACGACGATAACCTCAATTGCAGAATGGCCAGAATGGATTTTGGAGGTTTTGATTTATAATCATGAGGTAAGTGCTGCAAGCTTTTTGACATAAGAATATATTGTAATCAGAATTATGCTGAGATGCATGCAATAACTGCATCAACTACATTTTGTGCTGTGTGCCACTGCCACCCATTGTTCTAATTTGGAAATTTCTGATTATAGATGGGTGCTAAGAAAAATGCTGATGGTGTAAGCATTGGTGAGATTGAAGACCTCATACACAATTTCCTGATTATCATGTTAGAGCATTCAATGCGACATAAAGATGGGTGGAAGGTAAGCTAACTTTTTATGTAGACCATCTTATTCAGAAACCTTTTTGTTTTATAGTCGCACACCTTCCTCTCTGTAGGTGTGTTTGGGGCCTTTGGGCTGATTGTATTACTACCGACTCTGCTTTGTAACTTGAAAGTTTTTGCTGTACCTGTAACAATTTAGGATGTGGAGGCTACAATTCATTGTGCAGAGTGGCTTTCAATGGTTGGAGGATCTAGCACTGGAGGCCAACGGATCAGGTACTCTCTCTCCCGCCCTCCCTCCCTCTGTGTGTGCCCGCACGCTTGTGCATGTGCGTGCACGCTAGCTAGTCCAATAATTATTTTCTCTGCAATCCATTTGGCCTTTTGTTTGTGGGGTTATTATCTTGCACTTTTTTATAACAACCTGCTACTTTTTTGGTTATTTTTAAGGCGTGAAGAATCATTACCAATTTTCAAAAGGAGATTATTGAGCGGTCTGCTTGATTTTTCTGCCAGGGAGCTTCAAGTTCAGGTAGTTGTCCTTTTCTGAACAAGATTTGATTTGCTTGCCAGGCATACATCTTTTTTATTTAGGTGCAAGCCGTTATTTCTTATATCCTTTGCTGCTGCTACTTTCTGTCGTCGTTTTTTCCCTTTGTTGCACGTTGAAAGTTGTTTGGTCCTGGTCTGGTTGAAGTGGTGATATACCAGGAAAAGGTCATCATAAACCTAGAGGGATTATGGGGACTCCTTATGATTAAAATAGTAGAACGCAGAACTGGTAGCTTTGACTACTTCCACAACTCCTTCGACACTAATAAACAGCAGGTTGACACCTAGATGTGGCACTACCATGTCAACAACATTTGTCTCTGTTATTAATGATGTTGCTGGGAATACAGATATCCAACTCCATTTTGATTTACGCTTTTGAACTTGGACAGTAACTATCATACTGTTGATGTTATTTTGAACGGTGTGCAGTGCATTTCTCACGGTGATACAATTTGTTGCGGTTGTATAATTTTATCATCTATGTGGATACTGTTTCATACTTTATTAGTCTCATCTATAATGCCTTTTCTTTTGCTTGTCTCTACAGCAGACTGAAGTAATTGCAGCGGCTGCAGCTGGTGTTGCAGCCGAGGGTTTGTCTCCTGAAGAAGCAAAAGTACAAGCAGAAAATGCTGCTTATCTCTCAGTAGCACTAGCAGAAAACGCGATTGTTATTGTGATGCTTGTAGAAGATCATCTGAGGTCACAAGGTCAACTTTTTTGCACATCCCGTTCACTTGATAGTGTTGTATCTTCTGCCTCAATGGCTTCGTCTGCTGCCAGTCGGTCAAATTCGTTGGATAGAACCGGTAACGAACATATGGATGCTGGGGTCTCGAGACAGTCATCTTTGTCCAGTGATGCTGGTGGCCTTCCACTAAATGTATGTAATGTGGAATGGCTATTACTATTACATTCTGTCAGTTATTGTCATTATTTTGATCAAATGATTATTTGTTTCTAATAGGGCTTAAAACTTGAGTAGTTATACTTTTATTGTTATATGCACTATTCATCTTGCATCGATATGTTTGTGTTTGAGAGAACCAATTTTACTATTTTCTTCAAGATGATGTGTCAAGTCGTTGTCAAAAGTGCCATTATCAGTCATGATCAGTTCAGGTTTAGATTGACTTCATTCTTGAACCATGGTGTCCTGGCTTATTATTGCCAGTTTTTCATAATAGTTATCTAGGTCCTCATGACTGGGATATTTCACAAAAGCTATTGTTCACCTTAGTCACCTAGGCTACCTTCACATGCATTGGTAGTTAATCTTATGTGATAGGGGCAAATTATTGCATGATGAATGCTAGAATGCTGTCTTGTAAACGTATGGATCATGTTTATTATTGATCGCATGAAGAAAAAATCTGGTGTGAAGGTTGGTGTTTGTTTAACAGAGGAGATAATAAGATACATACCACTTTATTGAAGAGGAATTCTTCAAGAAAGTTCTAAAAATGTGGTATCATAGGAGAATACATCTACATTTCTTGCAGTCGCTGTCTATTGTTGTGCACACGTGGCAGCATGAAATACCTGTAAATTGAGAAGCACCATTGGAAGTTCTAATTTTTTATTTAAGAGTCACCAGTAATTTGATTTCTAGTTACCTAATGAACCATGTATATAATCCACTGTTCCTTCATGGCTTAAACTATTGCCAGTAGATAGTTGTTCAAACTTTATTCATATGATTATATGAATGTTGTGTTCATTCTTGTTTACTATGTGAACAAAGCAGGTGCTTACTTATATGGCTGACGCAAATGGACAGATTTCTGCTGCCGTGATGGAACGTCTTACAGCAGCAGCAGCAGCTGAGCCTTATGATTCTGTCAAGCATGCATTTGTTTCTTATGGGGGCTGCATTGCAGATCTTGCAGAAAGTTGGAAGTACAGAAGCCGCTTGTGGTATGGTGTAGGCATTCCATCCAAACCTGATATATTTGGTGGCGGTGGAAGTGGTTGGGAATCTTGGAAATCTGTTCAAGAGAAGGACTCAAATGGGAATTGGATTGAACTTCCACTTGTGAAGAAATCAGTTGCAGTGTTGCAGGCACTTCTGTTAGATGATTCTGGACTTGGCAGTGGTCTTGGTATTGGAGGGGTATCTGGCCCTGGTATGGGGGTTATGACTGCACTTTATCAGTTACTAGATAGCGATCAACCATTTCTTTGCATGCTCAGAATGACTCTTGTTTCAATGAGGGAGGATGATAATGGTGAAAATGATGCTTTTATGAGGAACACTAGTATAAAGGATGTCACATCAGAAGGGATGGGCCCTCAAGCTGGAAGAATGGTGCCATTTGATGGCAACAGTCGCTCATCTACAAGAAAACCTTGCTCTGCACTTCTTTGGAGGTACATACTATGCAGTATGCACCATCAAGTATCATCTGCAGGAAAAAGAATGGTATCTAAAAACTATATTTTGCCATTGAACTAACAAAATCCATTTTGAGAGGAAAAAAAATCCAGTTAGCTAAGCAGAGCATAGTACTGTGCTAATGATCTTTGGTAGGAGCTGAACATTTGTATGCCATATGTATTGAATTAGTCTTTGGTGTTGACTTTTTTTTCAGATGCACGTCTCTCCTTGAAAAAAAATTGTACTGCATACTGTTTCACAATTAGTTAGTAATCAGAACTTTGATGGAAGCACAGTTGCCTTGATATATTACATGATAACTTCAAGGTGGTCTCCCAGTCTATTCTGGGTGATTATTTTGTCAATTCTTATTTCATTGGAACTCTTCTGATTGTACAGTGTGCTTGGCCCCATCCTCAATATGCCAATTACTGAGTCTAAGAGACAGAGGGTGTTGGTTGCTTCCTCTATTCTCTATTCGGAGGTAAGTTTGTATTGCATTCTTCACTTAAGCGTGTAAGCTGTCTCATAGTGAATTTGGAGCCATGCTCCTTAGTGAAATAATTTATTGAACATAGCATAATATTGCAATTAGCTTCTATCATTGTTCTTCCTGAAAGTGCTACAAATTATATGACCCCAAAAGTAGCTTTCTTGTTCTGCAATTTATAAGTGATTTAATGTGTGTCTCACATATGTACTCTATTTTCTTGTCAATTTTAACCTTTTTGTGCTAATACTTTATTCTGTGTTTTTTTGGTTAAATACGGGAATACTTATGTGCAGATGTGAACATGCTCATGCTCCCACATTCCTTCCCTTAAATCCTTGAGCTGTCTGATTTGTTGTACTTCTCAATGTTTGTGATACTGTTCAAGTCAATTTTGTTCTGGTTGATAAAGCATGTGTCGGGTGTTATTCTTGAGTACCTTCCCTAATTCAAAAGTCAACTTCGAGTTCTATGCTCTGCTATTTGCGTGTAATTCTGATTTCTGAACAATAATCCGTCAGTGCTCACTTAAACACTATTATCATTTATTGTCTTATCGATCAATGTTAACTATGTAAATAAATAGCATGTTCATCTTTTAGACTTCTGAATTTTTGCCCATTGTATTTTAGCAATGTTTTTTATTGGGTTAAATAAATGAGTTATTGCTTGTTAGTCACATAAGAGTTTATGCTATCTTACTCATGATGCAGGTATGGCATGCTATTGGTAGGGACAGAAAACCCCTAAGGAAACAGTATATTGAGCTGATTTTACCACCATTTATAGCCATCCTAAGAAAGTGGCGGTCACTTTTGGCTGGTATTCACGAGCTTACTTCTTCAGATGGACAAAATCCATTGATTGCCGATGATCGTGCTTTGGCAGCAGATGCATTACCAATTGAGGTACTGGCTGATTCTTTGTGAAACCTAACCATAACTGAAGTTACATGGTGTTAGTGCTGAATTCTGCATCGATGCAATATTGATACTACTATAATATACTCTTAAAATTCCGGCTGGTGATATCAGTTGCGCTTGTTTTACTCATATTCTCTCTTTAAAGTTTAAACTGGGAAAAATAGCAAGTCGGCAAAATATATCCCTAATTTTTGAACTAATATTATGAAATTGAAAGGTTGGATTGGTGTCAATCACCCATAAACTCACCATAAACCTTGTATTAGTCTCTCAGTAGCCATGGACTGCTTGATTGTTTGCTTTCTTATCTAATCTGAGCACATGTGTCTATATTCAAGTTGTGCTTTGTGCCATTTAGCATAACTATGTCCCCCTTGTCATGAACTTTGAGGGAAAAAAGTTATTGGCCTTGTCGGGTTTAAAGCTTACTATCAGATGTTACCATGGATTTTTCTTCAAAGGAAAAATCTATTCATGGGTTTTTTTTCTTCACTTTGAGCTCAGGCTGCTCTTTCAATGATATCACCTGGCTGGGCTGCTGCTTTTGCCTCACCACCTGTTGCAATGGCGTTAGCCATGATGGCTGCTGGTGCCTCTGGGACAGAAACAATAACACCTCCAAGGAATATCTTGAATAGGCGTGACACATCATTGCCCGAGCGTAAAGCAGCAGCAAGACTGCAGACTTTCTCAAGTTTCCAGAAGCCTATTGAAACAGCACCCAACAAGCCTGGGTCCACCCCAAAAGACAAAGCAGCAGCCAAAGCTGCTGCATTAGCTGCTACTCGTGACCTTGAGCGGAATGCTAAGATTGGTTCAGGAAGGGGTCTTAGTGCAGTAGCAATGGCAACATCAGGACAAAGAAGGAGTGCAAGTGATATTGCGCGTGCAAAGAGGTGGAATACATCTGAAGCTATGAGTGCTGCTTGGATGGAGTGCCTGCAATCAGCTGATTCCATGTCAGTTTCAGGAAGGGATTTTTCAGCCCTTTCATACAAATATGTTGCTATTCTTGTTTCTGGTTTTGCCTTAGCACGAAACTTACAGCGAGTTGAGGTAAATCCAATTGGAACATTTCCATTTCCGATATTTAGAATTTACCATACATTGTATAAACTTTGGAACATGCAGATGGAGAGGCAAACACAAGCTGATGTGTTGAATCGGCATCGTGCATCAACCGGAGTTCGAGCATGGCGGCATCTTCTTCATTGCCTAACAGAGATGGGCAGACTATATGGACCTTTTGGAGAACCTCTGTGTACTCCTGATCGTGTACGTATAGCTGCTAATTTATTCTTTTTCTATTTTCCTGCCCTATTTCTTCTTTTATTGAAACAACACACTTTGCTGACCATTACATTCTGGAATTGTGAATTGTTTCCTGTAAAATGCTTTACATACACATGAGAAAGAAGCACTGTGTCAAAAAGGAAAAGGAAAAATAAAGGAAGCACTCCAGGACATCTTTTGATGTTTCTTTTGTTCCTGTGGTTTGCAGGTTTTCTGGAAATTAGATTTTACTGAAAGTTCTTCAAGGATGAGAAGATTTTTGAAAAGAAACTATAAGGGGTCTGATCATTTGGGTGCAGCTGCTGATTACGAGGACCGAAAGCATCTTAGTGCTGTTGCGCAATCAAATGAATGCAACCCGGAGGGTGCAGAGTCTTCATTAACAGATACTCTTCCATCAACTGCTTCTATAATAATGGCTGAGGTCATGTCAGTGGATGACAGAAATGAGGACAATGATCATTTAGAATCCGACACTACTCACAGCAGTGTTGATGATCAACTTCAGCATTCCTCAGCCGCTGATCAGCAATCTGTGAAAGGATCAGTAGATTCAAGAAGTTCTGGCATTTCTGCTGATTGCAATTTGGTTCGATGCACAGTTGTTGCACCTGGATATGTGCCTAGTGAAGCTGATGAGAGAATTATTGTTGAACTTCCATCATTGATGGTGCGACCGTTGAAAGTTGTACGGGGAACCTTCCAAGTAAGTACCGTGTAATGATAGTACTTGTAAAGTTCTACTTGTGCCATGAGCAGTTCTCAAAATGCAAAATGAGCTTTTATTTTTTATAATTTCACTTATCTTATGTTTTATTAATTTTAGGGCTTCCTAGGATCAGCAATTCCAATATTTTACTTTTCTGTCTGAACACCTAAAGAAAACCTAATCATAGGATGTCCAATGTGTAGCAAATACCTGGAGTGTTCTTTTTCCTTATGATGTAGCACTATATTCCTGGGTAATGGCTACAAACTGTTGGCACTTTTTTGGATGGATAATATTGAGAAAACTTCATGCTACCTTATTTTATTAGTAATGGCTGAAAAATTCTTCCTATTTCTTTTGATTCAATGTATTCTCTTGAGGAATTGTCTATCCTCCTATCATGATTTATATTATGTTCTAGTCTTAGGGTTGTGCAAAATCTATAAAATTTCCTTTTTTTTATGTGCTTAACTGTCAGGAGTGTGGGCCTTGGGCTCAAGGCCTAGTCGGGTTATTATTAGGAATTAGAGATTGGTTTCTATTTGAATTAGAGATTGGTTTCCATTTGAGTTAGAGATTAGTTGCCTTATATTAGAGATAGAGTTAGAGATATGATATAAGTTGGAGATACGATTGGGATTAGATTCCATCTGTTAGGGGGAGCCGTCTATATAAGAGGGCTACCGCATGCCATTGTAATGAAGCAGAGTAATATCAAGTCTCTCTTCGTCTAAATCTCTAGTCTCTCTCCCTCTCGTTCTACGCCGACGCCATCTGGCCATCTTCTTGGTGGTGTTTATCCCGGTTCTTGACAACTTGGTATCAGAGCAGTCGATCCCCTCCCACGACTTCTGCTACCATGGCTAATGGCTGGAGCGACGCGATCACGCTCTGCAAGGAGATCCGCGAGCAGTTGAAGGAAATCAAGGAATCGAATGAGAATACGATGAAGAAGCTACAAGAGATAATGAAGGCGCGTCATCATTCAACACCAGATCCCAAATCACGGATCACGGATCTACAACAACAACAAGAACCATCTATTCATCTACTGCCAGCTCCCAGCGCCACAGCATCTCCGTCCAGTCCCTCCACAGTCGTCGTGGTCGTCGCAGCATCTCCTTCCAGTCCGGCCGCCACCAATCATCCGGTCCAACCGGGGGAAACCCTAGTTTTCCCGGTCCGACCGCCACTGACCGCTCCGGCGCAATTCCTGCGAGTTGGCGGTCGTCGCCGATCCTCAAGACGGCGCCTCGTCAGTTCTGTCTCGGCCGCAGATCACCACCGCTCGGGTCGCCGTTACGAGCCGTCGCCGCCGGCCGGATCGCCACCACCGACGCGCCGCCACCCGAGCCCCTGCGCTGGAGCGCCGCCACCGGATCTGGCGTTCTACGCGCCGGTCGCCATTCCGCACTGCGCCGTCTCCGTCGCTCGGGCCACGACCATCCGTCGCCGCCGCCGCTGGCTATCTCCGTCGAGCCGCCGCTCCCGCCGCCACCTTCCGCGCGCTCTCGCTGCGCCTCCGCCGAACCCGCCTCTCGCCGCCGCCGCCGCCGCGCTGGTTGCGCGATCGCCGGCCGTCGCGCCGTATCGCCGCCGCATCCGCGAGACGGGCTCCGCTCGCTTCGACCGCTTCGCTCGCGGGCTGCCGCCGCTGTGCGGTTCGTGCTCGGAGGCGTCGGCCGCCGCCGCTCAGATCCGCCTCCGCCGAGCCACCTCCTCGCCATGGCGCGCCGTTTCTCTGGTTGCCGCGCGCGCGCTGCGTGCGTCGCCATAACCGCCGCCGCCTTTGCGCCTTTAGTCAACGCTGCTGGTCGATCTGAGCATGGGTGTCGGTCGGTTTAAAACCGACTGGTTAGGCAAGGCAAAAAAAAAAAACAAAAAAAATCTTTTCCAAAAAAAAATCTTTAAAAAAAACTTTTACATTCCAAAAAAAAAACAAAAAAACCATATTTTGCAGGCATCGTTTCGCCTTGTTCCGCTTAGATCTGTCCGGTTGTCTCCGTCCACTGCAGCACCCCGCCACCGTTCGTCTTCTACATCGGCGTCGAAGGTCTTCCATTGACCGCCGTCTAGCAGCTCGAGGACGAGCTGCATGTCCGAGAGGGGTGTAGTGTCAGGAGTGTGGGCCTTGGGCTCAAGGCCCAGTCGGGTTATTATTAGGAATTAGAGATTGGTTTCTATTTGAATTAGAGATTGGTTTCCATTTGAGTTAGAGATTAGTTGCCTTGTATTAGAGATAGAGTTAGAGATATGATATGAGTTGGAGATATGATTGGGATTAGATTCCATCTGTTAGGGGGAGCCGTCTATATAAGAGGGCTACCGCATGCCATTGTAATGAAGCAGAGTAATATCAAGTCTCTCTTCATCTAAATCTCTAGTCTCTCTCCCTCTCGTTCTACGCCGACGCCATCCGGCCATCTTCTTGGTGGTGTTTATCCCGATTCATGACATTAACTAGCTATCTTTTCCATATCAAGATATGTTGTTGGAATTTCATAGATTTATCTGTTACCTATGATCCATTGTTTTGTTTTTCTTAAACTCCCACTTTAGCTGTTAATTGATATCATTTGCCCCATAATTTTATTTTTGTTTGCAATGCAGGTAACATCAAAGAGGATTAACTTTATAATTGATGAGTGTGCAAGCGACAGTAGCATGGGTGATCATGCATCCACTAGTGGCCAATGCGATCAACAAGATAAAGATAGGAGCTGGTTGATCTCTTCACTTCATCAGATATATAGCAGACGGTAAATGTTAACTTCTGATCAGGTGCTATTGTTAGAAATTGCTTTCTGATATACCTCTAGCAGATATCCTGTTCTTCTTTTTTAAAAAAGATGGCTATTCTGTGCTTTTAGAGTGACTAATTGCATGCAGCATCTGTGACCTATCACCAGACCATATAATTTAGTTTTTCACTCATTATATTATTTCAATGACTTGTTGCAGATACTTGTTACGGCGAAGTGCTTTGGAACTATTTATGGTAGATAGATCAAATTTCTTTTTTGACTTCGGGGTACACCCTTCATGAAACTCTACTCTCTAAGTCTATATTTTGAAGTCCATGCATGACACAGCTGAATGGCTTAGAATTGTGTCTGATACTTGATCTAGGATTTGGAAGCATGCAAAAATGCTTATCGGGCGATTGTTCACACCAAACCTCCTAATTTGAATGACATTTTTCTAGCTACCCAGGTTTGTGTAATGTGCATTTTTCCTAATCTCTAGTATTATCAATCTGCAATGAGTTTTGGTAGTAATCTATTATATTTTATTCAGAGAGCTGAGCAAATCCTTAAAAGAACTCAGTTGATGGACCGCTGGGCTAACTGGGAGGTACATGAACATGAAAGAAAAATTTTCCCATGTTGTTTGTTGATAGGTTTGAGATCTAAGTATGTCCAATTTCTTCAGATTAGCAATTTTGAATACTTGATGGAGCTGAACACTCTGGCTGGGCGCAGTTACAATGACATAACTCAGGTCAGTTTACTGCACAAATTGTATCTCTAATCTAATAAGGTAACTTGTCATTGTAATGATTTTATCTGCTTGTGCAGTATCCTGTGTTTCCTTGGATAATAGCTGATTACCAATCCAAAGTGTTGAATCTGGATGATTCTTCTACATACCGAGATCTTTCAAAGGTTGATCTACACCTGTTTACTGCCTCTGTCCTTTTGTCAGTTACTTAAACTGCTAACCATAGTGGATATTATTTGATGCAGCCAATTGGAGCACTAAATCCTGAACGACTAAAGAAGTTCCAAGAGCGGTACTCTACGTTTGAGGACCCAATCATCCCAAAGTTTCATTACGGTTCACATTACTCCAGTGCTGGAGCGGTATATCTTGTTAATAAAGCTGAATCAAATGTTTACTCATAATATTGGCTAGGCTTTATTTATTGCTGAAGGATTTTGGGTTGTATTCAACTCTTTGTACAGGGTCCTCAATAATTTTTTAGCTCAATCAATTTGTTATATGAGACTAAAAAATGGTATCTCAATTACCACAGAAGAGTCTACAGATTATACTTGTGCATGTTTTTGCGTGCATCAGTGAAAACTTTGCATGTGCCTCGTATTAGTATTTGAGATAATTGTTGACAGGTTCACCCTTCCGTATAATTTCGGTTGGCTTTGCAGTCTAATTTTGTTGATATTGTTCAGTTATTTAGAAGACATAACCTCAGATACTTGAGTACTGTGACCTACACTTTTGATATTTGATTCTTTTGCCCAACGCATTTCTTGGTTGCAACAATATTTGATTTTTGTACTGACAACTAATATCCATTGCAGGTCTTGTATTACCTTTTCAGGGTGGAGCCTTTTACTACACTCTCTATACAGTTGCAAGGCGGCAAATTTGACCATGCTGATCGTATGTTTTCTGATCTTTCTGGCACATGGGATAGTGTTCTCGAAGATATGAGTGATGTAAAAGAGCTAGTAAGTCTACCAGCAAGTGTCTGTCTGTCTTCAGTACGTTTTTCTGGATGTTGGTTGGGTGGTGCCAAAATCCAGCCAAGATCTTTGCTGCTTTCTAATTATCTGATGATATTTATCTAGGTCCCTGAGTTGTTTTACCTCCCTGAGGTATTTACCAACATAAATTCTATCGACTTCGGCACAACTCAACTTGGAGGAAAGCTAGGTAAATGCATTTCGGCCTATGTAAAATAATATGTAGCAGAATACATAAAAGCAGAGTTATGTAATTCTGAACGTCATTGCAGATTCTGTAGAATTGCCTCCTTGGGCTGAGAACCCTGTTGATTTTATCCATAAACACCGGAAGGCTCTTGAGAGTGAGCATGTCTCTGCTCATTTGCATAAGTGGATTGATCTAATATTTGGGTACGCTATATTCTATTATACCTTTTGCTTTTTTGCAACTTTTTTTAGCTAAATGCTTATCTTGCGCTTGTGCGCACAGCCGCACACATATACACACTATAATTTAATGTAGACATATATGATTTTTCTAGTACCTTTGATGCTTTGCCCTTTCTTCCAAGCATTGCTATTCAGGCGACATGTACTTATTACTTGAACAATAATACCTGAAGTGACTGTGGTCATGATTCTACACTGGAAAGTGGAAACATTTACCTTTTTTCACTGCTAGTAGATTTTCTCTTCTCCCATCAACATAAGTTTTGAGTGTGAAAGTGTGCTCCTCTTAGGTGTAGAGGGAGGTGAATACCTTATAAAGAACTCGAGCCCTTTGGATGGAGCATCCTGTTACTAGTTCTGAAAAGAAATATTTATGTAATGTTGGAAGATGAAGGATCAGGATTTTCAATATTGGCAAAGGCAAATAAGTTAGGCCACATATCAACAGAAAAGGCTTGGCTGCCTTCATGTTTCTCTGCTTATATTTAAGATGGAATGGTCCTATTAGATCATTTATTTCTAACAGAATTCATCAACGAAATATTGAAATTTCGTGTTCTAGCATCCATGAAGGAGATAGAACATCTGTTTAGTTCTTAAGAAGCTAGTTCTAATGTTTTCTCCTCACCTTGTTTATATATCACCGTTTTATCATGGAAACATCCTTTTTCAGATATAAACAGAGGGGTAAAGAAGCGGTAATGGCCAACAATGTGTTCTTCTACATTACATATGAGGGAACTGTGGATATTGACAAAATTGCAGATCCAGTAAGTATTATGCATTCAAGTTAGTGTATATAGGTTTTGTAGCAGTTGTTGTCTAGCTGCTCATGTTTTACTGAAAATGCTAAAGGTGCAACGCCAAGCTATGCAAGATCAAATAGCTTACTTTGGACAAACACCATCTCAATTGCTGACTGTCCCGCACATGAAGAGAAAGCCATTGGCAGATGTCTTACAGCTACAGGTAATTTTTATTAGCTGTTTCATGATGTCAAGTATTTTTTGGTGTTTTAACCTACAATTAGTTAAGTCGGTGCTGTGTAGCTAAGTGCTTTTCCCATAGTGGAACTGGTGGGTCATTGTCAAGCAAAGAACTAATATAAAAAACATTTGCTGACATCATTTCATCTACTAGCATTAGTTGCAACAGACCAAAGATGCCTTTTCTACTGTATGCTAAATTATTCTCGAATACTTCCCAGACAGATGTGAAATGTCCCTAGGAAGAAATTCGGCAACTTAATGGTGCCAATAATAGTTGGTGCTGATAGTGTTAGTTTGTATTGTCTTTATCAGTGATAGAAAAGCTGTCAGGAATGTTAAATGTAACATATGTATAAATGATGACTTGGCCTATATGGCCCATCTAGTAGGTTTAGGCATTTAGCCATATGGCCCATAACTCTTGCTAATTAAATAAGATGCACAGTTCCAAATAGCCACATTGCCTCTCTTTCTTCAACAAGGAACTGGCCAGTAATTTCCGTTTCTGTATTTCCAATCCAGAAACAGGATATAGCTTATGGAACCCGAGTGTCTGCTTAAATCATGGTGTGATGGTTAGTTGTTATTATCTCAGCACTATTTGGAGCCAAATTTAGGTTAGTTAGGTTTAAAGAACCTTCCTGGCCTCGAATTGCTGGGAATCATCTTTCAACCCAAGATGGTTGTTCTCTTGGAAGAGGGTGTAATAACTAATAAGGCACAATTTTGCCAGTGAAGCTAGTTTCCTCATGTGAATTGCTTATGTGATGGGAGAAGCCCCATGTAGCTAAGTTGGAGTGTTTAACTAGTGTGTAATGCATAGAGACCATATGAACTCAGGTTAACCCTTTGAGGTAAGCCAGGATGAAAACCCTAACTGTTGGTGTGCTTTGGACATATTTGGGCGTTAGTGTACACCAGGTCTGGAATAGATTTTAAAACCCTGATCTTTACTGCATTCTGGTGTATTTCTCAAATCTCGATTACAGAAATATGTGTATAGTCCTTTTGATTTAGTGTTCTCCATTTCCTTTGTCATGCTTCTTGATAGACAACTACTCCTAGTAGCTGTTGTGCTGCTTAAGCGCTAAATGTAATACATTACTTGATGTTCCAGTGCATGATTGGTAATGAACTAATGACCTGTCTCACTGATTTTTTACGTGGCCTGACCCTTTGATTTACTGTGCAGACCATATTCCGGAATCCAAGTGAACTTAAATGTTATGTACTTCCTAATCCAGATCGCTGCAATGTTCCTGCCAGTACCATGTTTGTATCAAATGATTCTATTGTAGTTGTAGATGTAAATGTGCCTGCAGCGCATGTGGCACTTCACCATTGGCAGCCAAATACTCCAGATGGCCAAGGGACTCCTTTCCTTTTTCATCATGGTAGAAATGCCACGAATTCAACCAGTGGTGCATTCATGCGCATTTTCAAAGGATCTGCTAGTTCTGGAGAAGATTATCAGTTCCCAAGAGCTATAGCATTTGCTGCTTCTGCAATCTGTGGTTCAGCAGTTGTCGCTGTCACATGTGACAAAGAGATTATCACTGGTAATTATTGATTTTCACTATTTGTCCTTCATATTTCTTTATTTGTGTACTTGATCAGACAATTACTCTTCATTCATCCTTTCATTTCATTTCCTTTGTGGTGAATCGTCCTACTTCTAGTAGAGGACGAGGTGTCCCGCTCCTGCCTGTTAGATTTTGGGGAATTTACCAATAATCATTATTATTGTATACCATTGAAGCCTATATATATATACCAATATACTATACATGCACTCAAGGTTCCAAATACCGCTACCGGGGTAAATCCCGCCGCGGGGGGTACCGGTAACCGGAAAAAACTGGTCTAATTTCACGCGTCAAAATTGAATTTGAAATTAGTAACGGGAAAAACCGGCCGGTAACCGCCCAAAAAACCGGAAAAACTGCTAAAACCCGGTTTTTCAAATTTGAAATTTGAAATTCCTAACATATTCATGGAAAAAAGTATGAAGTTAAGCACGGGAGATGTATGGATCTTCCTAATACATCATATTAGTGTTAAACAATGTAAATATCATTCGAGAAACTAACTTTTACATTCAAAATTTGAAAATTCCTAGTACATTCATGTCAAAAAGTATGAGGTCAAGCACGGGAAATGCATGCATCTTCCTAATACATTCTATTAGTGTTAAACAATATAAATATCATTAGAGAAACTAATTTTTACATTCAAAAGTTTAAATTTGAATTAAATAAAAAAACCGGCGGTTTTTTTCTCCTGGTCGGCACCGGTAAAACCGGCGGTATTTGGAACCCTGCATGCACTGATGTACAAGAGACGGAATACGAAAGGGAATACAATGTGGACCCATATCCTAATACACATGTGTACACTAACGCTACCTTGTGGCGAGACTCCAATTCAAACTAAATCTACAGAAGAAAATGCAAAAGAAAAGTTATATTCAGGATGAACAATGGCTTAGCTCTTTCATTCTGCAAAACTGGTTTTCTTTGTATTTTATGTAGATTAGGTTTGACATTGAAATTCTGTCATAGCTGTTAAGGATAGAATAAACAATCCTATTCTATCCTTAACAATAGCCTCATAGGGTAGAACAACTCTCCCTCTATTTAAATTATTTTTAGGAATTTTGGAAGATTTTTAGGCTGGAGTGCACACCCCCAGGGCCCCAATAAACTCAAGACCAAACAACTTGGTCTGAAACTTCTCTGTTTTTTTAATGTAGTGGGCTATGGTACTTTTAAACCGCTTCTAATATTAATGATCTTTCCATGAAGCTGCTTATGCTGTTTCTAATACCTTTTTGCTTAATAATAGGTGGGCATGCAGATAGTTCTGTGAAGTTGATCTCACCAGATGGAGCTAAGACAATTGAAACTGCTTCTGGACATCTTGCACCTGTGACCTGCCTTGCACTTTCTCCTGATAGCAAGTACCTTGTGACAGGGTCTCGAGATACCACAGTTATACTCTGGAGGATTCATCAGACAGGCTCCTTACATAAGAAAAATGCTCCTGAACCTCCACCGACAACACCAACGACACCACGTAGTCCTCTCTCCAGCAGTACTAGTAGCGTGAGCAACCTTTTAGAAACCAGGAGGCGTCGAATCGAAGGCCCTATGCACGTTTTAAGAGGACATCTTGGGGAAGTAACTAGCTGTTCAGTTAGTCCAGACTTGGGACTTGTTGTATCCTCATCAAACACGTCAGGTGTTCTTCTACATTCTTTGCGAACTGGTCGGCTGATAAGGAAGCTTGATGTAGCAGAGGCACATGCAGTATGCTTATCTTCTCAAGGAATAATTTTGGTTTGGAACGAATCAAAGAAAATATTATCTACCTTCACCGTCAATGGACTCCCTATTGCTACCTCAGTTCTATCACCTTTTTCTGGACGAGTTAGTTGCATTGAGATTTCTACAGACGGCCATTTTGCTTTAATTGGAACATGCTCGTCCAGCAATTACAAGTGTGAGGACGATGCTGGGACTGGGGATCATGAGCCTGACGAATCCAATAGCAAGGATGATGTTTCTAAACAAACTGAAACCCGGCAATCTGTTCATGTGCCTTCGATATGCTTTGTTGATCTGCATAAACTTAAGGTTAACATTAGAAACTATATTTTTTATTCACCTTATTTATCCTTTGTGGATGTCTTACCAGACATGTTTTCCTGGTAGGTATTTCATATACTGGAGCTGGGAAATGGCCAGGACATAACAGCAATTGCTCTAAACAAAGAGAATACAAATCTTCTAGTGTCTACTGCTGATAAGCAGTTAATAGTCGTCACCGATCCTGCTGTGAGTGTCCTAAATTCTTATTATGTTATAAATTCTACAGTACCACAATCCAATTTTATTGCTTAATTTTGCACTGAGCACTTAATTAGAATATTGCCAGTTGCATGGAAATGACCACTTTCTTCCCCTTTCAACCTTCGTTCTGATAGAGTTGGTAATGTTGCAGTTGAGCTTGAAGGTAGTAGATCAGATGCTACGCCTTGGTTGGGAGGGTGATGGGCTTCTTCAGTCATGAGCAAAGCATTAATTGTTGGCAAATCATTTCTTGATTAAAGATCTATCCTGTCTGTCTGATAGCATACGTAGGACCAAGGTAATGAAGCGATGGCGTGGGATGTGCCATCTGTACAAAAATGGAAAAGTAATAGGCGCTGCGAGATAGGCTGTTTGTGCAAAGGCTAGGTCGTATACTGTATCCAACAGGTCATTTAGTCAGATAGAAGAAACCGACGGGCTTGATTTGAGAAATAGCGTGTTCCTTTTTTTCTCATTACTTTTACCATGTAAAAAATCTCCATTGTTTTTGTAGAGTGAGACAGTGAGCGAATATCTATTCTACATCTTTTGCGATGTATTTTCGGTTGCTCGGTCGGTTCATACCGATATCTGTCAATGTGAGTGCAAGGTGAGCAACCCCAACTGTTTTGTGTATGCCAATTTTGACTTCTGTGAGTTGACTATTTGGCACTTGGCAGAAGCCAACAAAGCAAGAGTATTGAGAGGAAGATGGATTAAATTATTTTATATCAATGGAAGGTCCGAGGGTGGAGCCCACCTTTTCCTTATTTTTTTTTATATCAATGGATTATTTTCTGGTGACCTTTTCCTTAGGATTTAGTTCAAATTAAATCCAAAAATTCCTAGAGCAATCCCCCTCCTAACCGGGCCAAATGTTGCTTTGTTGCCTACGGTTCGGTTTGTTAGTGGTGCGCTCGAAGTGGGTACCCAGCGGCTAGCGGTGGCGAACTGGCTACTTGGCGCTCATCATGTTGCCCTTTGCCACATTACCCAGCCACAGCTGCAATGCCTTTTTCATTCAGAAGTAATTCATATACTATATTGCTTTGTGCTAATCGTTACTCAGAATGCCCTTTTTATATGGTTTCAGATTTCCAAGCCATAATATTAAGTTATTAACTCCTTACAAGTAACCATGGAGATGTGTACAGTATCACCGATCAAGACGAAACATCAAATCTTGTACTGAATAGCCTTATGAGGTTAGAAGGGCAACCATGAAAAACCAACATTAGTGTGGAGAGGGCAGCCGGGCGAGTATGGGAGACCGGGTCAGTAGTGCGCTGCAACACTGCCTATGCGGCGGCGACAAGGCGACGAGCTGGTAGAAGTGGGGACGGCGGTGGGGGGCATGGCAGACCCGTGGCAGAGCCGAATCCGCTCCCGTTCGTTTTGGATCCGACGTTTGGATGAAGTACGCGGGTTTGCCGATGAACGGTGTGGGGAGATCTTGACCATTGAACCGAGAACGAACATGTGTGATCGTGCTGGCTCAACAGAAGCTGCGGAGCTAGAGATGATTTGGGCTGAGTTCGGAACCACTTTAGTAGACTTATGTCTATAATAACTAACTTTTAAATAATATGTACTTTCTTCAGAAAAAATTTTATTGTGCAACCGTGATATAGTTTTGGCTGTGTAACAAGCCAAAGTTTTATTGTGCAACCGTGGTATAGTTTCGGCTATGTAACAAGCCAACCGTACGTTGGCACATGGCGCGAAAACACTGTAGCACAAAACTTTTTTCTGGGAGATTTCGATGTGTTTTCCTGTGATACGGTGTTTGCTACAGTATTATACAATGTTCCATGTCTCAGTATTTAATTGATTCGTTGCACAAACTAAACTATACACCGTTACATAATAAAAATTTTCCTCCCTTGCTGCACCTGCACGGCTCCGCCGCCGCCGCCCTCTCGTTCGACGGCCGGGGCGCCGCTTTTCGTGGGGTTATTGGGCTCAGCCAAATTGCACGGTGACGAACCCGTGGTTTGCCTTGTGTGGGTTCGACGCGTTGGTTCCTTCAGTAGGGCCACTGCTGCGTCAAGATGGTCTGGTCTTGTAATAGCCCGGCCCAACTCAACTAACTGAAACCAATTAAGTTGGCCCAAACAAGGAGTCGACACTGGCACTTGCACGTACAGGTCTTACCATCTTCAAGTCCTGGTCACTCTTTCCAATAAATTTAGTGACGGAGTCAAAATTTAATTGTTCTAGACTCAGTGGTAGAATGATCTAAATTATCTGGGTTAGACCATAAAAACATTCCGAGCTGAAGCTTACCCTGTTCGAAGTGTGATTCCGCCCCTAAATAAGTCGGCAAACGAACGCGACCAAAGTACAAGAGAATTTTGTGAACTGTAACCTCTTTCACCGTGGTCACTTATTTTGATCTTTAATTTGCGCAGTAACAAACCAACGGTGACTACAATAGATTTCAGCGGGCAAAGTGACGACAAGAAACCCAGAAAGTTGACAACACATTATGATTGCAAGGCAGGAAAGGAAAAGCGGCGTGCCGATGGAACGAGACTATTTATCAGCTGATCGATAGTTTACTGTCACTTTGGCAGGCACAAATGCATCGCCTTTTGGTACTCCGGCACACGTTAAGATCTATCCAGAGAGGAGAGAAAAAAAGAGGCGAAATTGTTCTAGGCTCGCATTCTTGCACAATGCACAGGCTTAGTGTATGAAGGTGCAATGTGGAGCTAATGAATGGAGCTTCCCTATCCCCTTCTTCCTATTCCCCTCCCTATTCCCTCAATCTAAACCACTCACATCTTATCCAATGGCTAGTTTTTTTAAATATATTTTCACCATTTGCCCATCCATAATAAATAATAAAAATACAGAAAAAATAAAAATTTATTTTTTGTTATAATTTTTTGCAGAAATTATAATTTTATTTTTTTCTGTAAAAAAATTATAATAAAAAATAAATTTTATTTTTTTCTGTATTTTTTATTATTTATTATGGATGAGCAAATGATGAAAATATAAAAAAAAACCTAGCCATTGGATGAGATGTGAGTGATTTAGATTGAGGGAATAGGGAGGAGAATAGGGAGAAGGGATAGAGAAGCCCCATTCGGAGCTAATCCGGTGAAATGCACGTGTCTTGTGTCCAATTTTGTTCTGTCTCTCGGATAGACGTGGTGACCGGATGGACACGCGTGATGCTCTAGCTAGCTAGCTAACGTGATTGTCTGGATGTCACGACAACCGTTGCATTATTGGGTAGACAAATCATAGATGTTTAGGTAGCCTGATCATATAGCTAAATCATATAGATAATGTACTATACCACATCTGAGTTTTCTAATCGCACGTGTGTTCATTTTTGTGTAATTTTCGATCAGATGCTCTGTCTGACACTGTTTTGAGAAGCAAGAAGGAAATCACAAGCATGTTTAAGAGAGATCTAAAAGAACATGTTTAAGAGAGGCTTATCGCCGCAAAAGCTCCCTCAAGTCCTAGCTCTGAGCTGGCTAAGGGAACATTTGTATTCACCTTTTCTGATGGCTGTCTTTTTTAATAGCTTTTAGCTAAAAAAATAGTAGTTATTGAAAGACATGATTTTAATAAGAAGTACATAAACAGTGGGGAAAATAAAAGAGAGATATATGTTCATGATAGAAGCGAGAGGAGTGGGGTATATGATGTACTTGTAACCCTCTAATTTATCACTGAAACGAGATGATAGCAAGAGAATTAGAGAAGTCACTTTAAAAAGCTAAATGTTTGTATTAGTTTTTGATTTTTTTCTTAAGCATCCATGTTGGTATGTTCGCCATGATTGCTGTCATCAAATCTACGCAGTTCACTTTATAACAAAAAGGCATATGCTGATACATACAGGCACTTGCAAAATATTTTGAGGCGTACGTGGCTGTGCAACAGCCTCGTGTCACAGGGAGCTACACAAAAATGTTTCACAATTCGCATGCACGGTCGACTGGCTGGTGGGTTGCGTATAGGACTGTTCGCAATTGTACCGAACCAAAGAAACCACGGGTATTCAGTAATTCGGTTTTTTGAGAAAAATCGGCCGAAACCAAAACAAAACCCTAGCTTGTTTGTTTGCTCGGCCAGTGGCCTAGCCAGCCCACTATGTCCGTGCGTTGCTCCAAGTCCATGCGGTTGCTTACTTATTTTCTTGGCCAATGGGCCAGCCGACTACTGTGCTTACTTGTTTGCTTACTTGCCAGCTAGTTGCTCTATAGTTCATAATTTTGTTTGCTTGCTACCGGCTATTAGTGTTCGTTTGTTATTGAGCTACAATGTCATCATATTGTTTCATAATTCACGTCAACTTTGGTAAATATTGTATTTACTGACATCGTATCAAAATAGTTTGGTATTTACTAATACTGAATTGTATTTTTAAAAATAGCATATTTACCAAAATAATAATACCATATTTACCAAAAATATTATATTCACCCAACTATAATTACTAAAAATACCGAATGAATTAGGCGAATAGCCCTAGTTGCGTAGCGTGTGTTTGGTTGTTGGCTCCCGTCAACCTTGCTCGTATCCCTCATCCGGCTGGGCTTGGCACGGCTAGGGGATGCAAGAGCGCCTTGTTTGATTGTTGTTTTTGTTGGAACAGGCCGGACTCAGATATTGTTTGGTTTAGTTGCATTAGGGGTTGGGTGGGATGCTTGGATGCAAGAGATGCTGTTTGATTGGTTGCATATGGGCGAGTGTGGCGACCTCTTGCATGGAGTGGTGCCATTACCCCTTAGAGCAAGTACAATAATGCTGACTAGGTCGCCTCTAGCGAAATCCACGTCAACACAATCCTATGTGGAAGAGAGAGAAAAGAGAAGAGAGAGGCAAGCTGCCCCTCATGCAAGAGGTGACCTCTAGCACATCATACGAGGAGAGAGAGGCAAGCTGCCCCTCATGCAAGAGTGACCCCTGATATATTTATGCAAGTATTAAATGTTTGAGTGCTTTAGTAGAGGTAACATCTACTCAACTTATTGTATTAGCTACCTCCATCATGAGCCACGTGTACTCTTTTTGCTTATTTAGCTAGTCCTAGAGGTGGCAGCCACCTCTTCTCTTAGAACATGAATATAGTTGGATTGAATTTTGGCCAAGTCCCTAGCACTCTTTAAGATGCATTAATAGCTGGCTATACAAAAAAATAATGCTATTGACAACTAATCTTCGTTAACAATAAATTTTACCAAATTAGACAAAGTTGCATTCGGTGAGGCTAGGTCTCAAGGGACATGTCTGTCATTGCGACATTTTGATTAGTCCCAACATCTTGATGCTGTTCGCATTGAATTTGTGAAATGATACTAAAAACTGTCATAAAAACATATAGTAGTAGCAATAGCATTGACTATTTCAAGTTCATAGCAATATCAGAGAAGAGTAATAGGTTCACATGGAAGAGTGATAGGTTCCTAGCATTGACTATTTTAAGTTCATGTGCAAAAACTAATTGCATTGTACATCCATGAGAATGCTACAATTCGGAAGCCGGGACTGTCTGTAGGTTAGAAGCTACAAGAGCAGTTTGTACATCAAAGCAAGAATCACAACAAAAATGCACAAAGATGACACTGTCTTTCCATGCAATGAAGCCGTCTGCTTTCCACGTGGCACACTTCACACACTAATGCTTCGTTGGTTTGACAACCTCATCTTGCGATGAGCGACAGTAAGCATCGAAAGAAGCTATTGCATTTTCTTCGGTTGAGAACCTTTTTGTAACAAGCATTGCTGAACCCATGACCTTTCATCATGGCAAGACTGCCAATCGCCATAACCCCAGGATGTCGCCCTTGAAACATGACATACCAAGCCATGTTGATCCAAGCCAAAAAGAAGGATTGAAACAACAAACATTTCATGTGAATGATATTTAGAATGCAGAAAAGAAGTAATGGCAGGACTCAGACAGTGTAAGCAGAACTAATATGCAGCAGTGTTGGGCAAATTGTTTTTCTTTTTGTAAAGCTCCAGGAGGCATTTCAAGAATGGAGTCCAAGCAAGAACAAAACAAGGCACACAGAAATCCACAAGAACAATAGCGACAAATCACAGATCTGACATGACATGCAGACCATTGAGGTGGCAGAGAATGGAGGACAGTGAATGGATACAAGGGGGAGCATAAAATATGGAAATACAACAATTACACCTAAAAATATGCACCAATCCGAACAGAAAATGCAAATGTAACACAACAAATCCATAAAAAAAATGGACACGAACACCATAGAACTGTGAGAGGGAGAAGAAAGAGCTCGGGGGTGTGCTAGATCTAACCAGATCCCGCTCTAGCAGCTCAAGATGACCAGCCCTGGTAGGCAGGGACCCTAGCGGAACTCCTCCGAGGACCACCGGTGGCTGACCAAACGGGGAGGCGCCGGAGCTTGGCTGCAACTTGAGAGCTCCAACAACAAGAGAAAGGGGTGGGAGAGGGGTAACCCTAACGAGGGGCCGACTGAATCTGTGGGTGAAGGTGCGTGGCCACCCACTCGCACCAACTCGACCAGGGCCAGCTGGTAGCTCGATTTAGGGTACGCTCCAAACAGCTTCTGGCTTTTATCTTTTAAAAATCGACTTTTGAATAAAGTAACTTTTTAAAGTGATTTCTATAAACTGTTTGTAGGAGTCATTATAGAAGTCGCTTTGAACGGAGTGACTTCTCAACGCAATATCCCTTACGCTTTTAATTTCTCTCACAATCAGTCAAAAATCACAGCACTTTTGAATAAAACCTAAGAGTGGATTTTGCGTTAGCCGGGCGAGGCCCGGGGACGAGTTCAGCCACAAGACACGCTTGGGCTGCACCAATCGGGACTGGCTAGGGGGTGGTTTACTCTGCCGATCACGCCCATATAGATGAAGTTTTGCTTCACCACCAAAGAGGTCATTTGCACGGTATTCTTTCTTCCTTCCCTCTGATCTGATCTCGAGTTCACAACAATTTTTGGTTTGTTTTCTCGAGTCGTACGCTGACCGGTGACGCAGTCGAGTGGCCGCGTATCGTGGAGTCGTGAGCGAGGCGTGCGCCGGTGCGCGCTCATCCATGCACTCCCTGATCCGCAGGTGAAAAAGTGCGAAGGGATAAGCGAAATGAGCAGCAGGAAGCCCCCCGGAATCCGCCTCCTCGAGGGCGCCCGACGGCGGCGCCCGATCTCCGTCGCGTTGTGCCGGGCCATGGCGCTCGTCCTGACCTTCGTCTCCTACGCCGCATACCACGCCGCAAGGAAGGCCACCAGCATCGTCAAGGGCGTGCTCGACCCCAGCGCGACCGGCGCCGGCTGGGCGCCCTTCGACGGCCCGGGCGGCGCCGCAATGCTGGGTGAGATCGACCTCGCGTTTCTCGCGACGTACGCCGTTGGCATGTTCTTCGCTGGCCACCTGGGCGACCGGGTCGACCTTAGGCTCCTCCTGGCCGCCGGCATGGTCACCACGGGCCTCCTCACCGCCGCATTCGGGGCCGCGTACTGGCTCGGCGTGCACAGCTTCTACTACTTCATGGGCGTGCAGGTGCTCGCCGGGGTGTTCCAGTCCACCGGGTGGCCGTCCGTGGTTGCCGTGGTCGGCAACTGGCTCGGCGGGAGCAGCAATAAGGGGCTGGTCATGGGGGTCTGGAATGCAAACACGTCAGTCGGCAGCATCTCGGGCTCGCTGGTCGCCGCGGCGCTGCTGCGGTTTGGGTGGGGCTGGTCGTTCGCCGTGCCC
The DNA here is from genome assembly GCA_036346575.1 of Dendrocalamus sinicus. NCBI lineage: Eukaryota > Viridiplantae > Streptophyta > Magnoliopsida > Poales > Poaceae > Dendrocalamus > Dendrocalamus sinicus. Next base: position 10,141,698 of record CM070650.1, read on the forward strand.
GGCGCGGCGATGGCGCTGCTCGGGCTGGCTGTCTGGGCGTTCCTGTGCGTCGGCCCGGAGGCCGCGGCCGGGCTCGGCGAACCTGGGAAGGGTGACATGGGTGTGCCGCTGGTGGAAGGGCAGCGCGGAGAGGAGGACGCGGTGGGGTTCGTGGAGGCGTGCAGGATCCCCGGCGTGGCGACGTTCGCGCTGTGCCTCTTCTTCTCCAAGCTCGTCGCCTACACGTTCATGTACTGGCTGCCTTTCTACATCAGCCACACAGGTCATGAATCGATTATTCTATACCGTAAAATATCACGTTCTTAACATTCATACTTCGACTGAAATGTGGATCACTAGAATGCAACTTCTATCCCATGTCTTGCACGTTCCAACTTCCGTGCAGTAAAAAAAACGTTGCATGAGAACCTGACGCAATTCTCTACTTTGTACACGTGCGTTTCAGCTATTGGCGGGCGATATTTACCGGACTCGACAGCGGGGGCTCTGTCCACCCTGTTCGACGTCGGGGGCGTCGCCGGCGGCGTGCTTGCCGGGCACCTCTCCGACCGGCTGAACGCCCGGGCGCTCACGGCGGCGCTCTTCACCTTTTCCGCGGTCCCGGCGCTGTTCCTATACCGCGCGTGCGGCGGCGCGTCGGTGGGCTGGAACGCCACGCTGATGTTCGCCGCGGGGGCGCTCGTGAACGGTCCCTACGCGCTCATCACCACCGCGGTCTCCGCCGACCTCGGCCGGCACAGCTCCCTGCGTGGCAACGCCCGCGCCATGGCCATCGTCACGGCGATCATCAACGGCACGGGCTCCGTCGGCGCGGCCGTCGGGCCGCTGCTGACGGGGTACATCTCCGGGCGGAGCTGGGGCGCGGTGTTCACCATGCTGATGGCCGCCGCGCTCGTCGCGGGCCTGCTGCTGTCTCGGCTCGTCACGGCCGAGGTTCTTGCCAAGGTGGCAGCCCGGAGGTCCGCGGCGCCGCCGCCGGCGAGCGATCTGCCGGTGTCGGCTTACACTGGTGTCAGCTGTGTGTAGGGAAGAGAGCTACCCGAGCAACATCACTGCGCATGCACGACTCGTTTCATTGTGAATGCATACACGTTCATGTATCATGTAAGATGTCTTCCATTTACCTGGGATTGATCACATCCATTTTAAAACCATCTGAGAGAGCGGAGGTTGATACTGCTTCCGTACTTGCATAACTCCATAACTCCAAATTCCGAAAGAAACGCGACTAGTACAATAGTAGATCCATATTGGTGGCATGTTGCAACAAGTTTCCGGAGTTCAGACCCCCACTTGTCCTATATGTTCTTCACCAAGTGTTTTTTTTTGAATTTGTTCTTCATCAAGATTTACATTTGCTTGAGCTAGCCTCTTGGATACATCCCTCAATTCTACGAACTCTAAAAGGTGATGCTAATTTGACAGAAGCGACAAAGCTCATGTTTCTGTTAGCGTCAGACTGAGCACGATGGGCCTCTGTTTTTCGATAGAGATGGCCCTATGTTGGGCCAAAACTTAAAATTACTGGCCGAGTCGAGCACTGGGCCTCTGTTTTTAAGCTCACGCGGTAAATTGCTGGATTGGATTAGGTGTGCGTGCTTCTCAAACACGTAGATGGGCTTGACATTTTCTCTGAGAATCCTTAACGAATCGGATTCGGATACGTGTTCCACGCAGAGCTGTTCCACTGTTCACCAGCATACACACCACAGCGAAATTTGTTAGTCAACTGGCTGTAATCACTACACGGAGAAACACACATGTCTCGTCTCGCTGCAATCACCAGCGAAGGTCTTAACGAACAGCCTTGTTAACGAAGCAAGCAAGAATCTCCCTTGTATTGGATGCCCTCGGCAAAGTACGTTCTAGGTGGAAAACTTTTGTTTTTGTGATAGATTTGTCCTCGTCTGGCTTAACCACGGAGGGGACTCCTCTGGGGACTGACCCCATTGAGAGGAAATAGGGTCAGTCCCCGATGCCCGACACGTATGAGGGAGCACGAATCTCGGCGCCGCACTGTCTCCTCCTTTTTTTCCGCGTGAACACCTCTCCCGTCTCCCGTCTCGCGAGCTCCGCCACTCCATTCCCCTCCTCCGTCGCCGTCGCCGAGGCCCCCGCTCCTCACCTGGACCGACCCCTCGCTCGCCCCCAATGGCTGGACCGTCGTCTTCACCGCCGCTCAAAGGGCCGCCGCCGCCAAGGCCGATGCGCGGCAGCTCAGGGCCGCATCTGGGAGCGCGGCGTCGCCTCCGGCAGGGACGCCGTCGATGCGGCCGTGCGCCACCTCTATGCGGTTCGGGGATGGCGTGCAACACGGAGGTGCCGGCGGCGGCGAAGGGAATCGTTGTGAGTCGATCGGGGAGGTGCCGGTGGCGGACGGCGGGCGATGCGAAGGTGCCGGCGGAGGGAAAGAGGAAGGAAGGAACGGGGAAGGCCCGAGCAAGGGGCGGGCGGCAGGCTCGAGCTCTCCGGCGTGGTCGAGGCGGAAGACGAGGGAGGTGGTGTCGGGCTGCTTCCAGGCGACGCCGCGCTCCCAGATGCGGCGGCCCTCCGAGCAGCGGTGAAGACAGCGGTCCAGCCGGTTGGGGTAGGCGAGGGGTCGGTCCAGGTGAGGAGCGGGAGCCTCGACGACAGTGGCAGAGGAGGGGAAGGGAGTGGCGGAGCTCGCGAGACGGGAGACGGGAGAGGCGTTCGCGCGGAGAAAAGGAGGAGACGGCGCAGCGCCGAGATTCGTGCTCCCTGACATGTGTTGGGCATCCAGGACTGACCCCCTTTTCTCTCAATGGGGTCAGTCCCCAGAGGAGTCCCCTCCCTTAACCACCGATTTTGGCGTGATCTATCTCAATGTGTGCGAAAGCATGGGCCTTTTTTTTTACATCGGCCGATGGCTTTTAGTTATAATTGATGATTTTTGTTAGTGCCTTTTGAAACCACGATGGACAGCAGCGTCGTTAATACGGATGGCGCACACCGTTTTAGACTTGGAAAACCATTTGAAGAAACGGTTTGAAGAAATCGCCCCGTTTATTTTAGATTATGAGAAGTCAAAGCAAGAAAACCACAAAAAAATCAAAAAGAATAGGGCAAAAACTCCCTCCTGATCTTAGCTATTATGTTCTTAATGAACCAATAGCATTCTCAATCTTTCTTTGTTGCTTCTTGGACGTTTCAAAGCATCTCTAATAGTGACATATCAATTGTTTTTTAACTATATTAATTAAGTAAAATACTATATGAAGGAGAGATGAGGTGAAGAGAAATAATATGCTGTCTCTTATGCAAGAGGCAACTTAAACTCGTAAACCAATGTAAATAGTGAAGTGATGTGATACAGGAAGTTACGATAAACATAGTATAAAATAGTTAGAGGAATTATTTACTGTTAAAGAGATTGTCTCTAGTATTATCTTTAGATGAGATGAAAATATTAGAGAGAAACTTAAAAGACAGACCATTGTACATACCTCCAGTAAATACGTCAAGGAATAAAAAATGCTCACCTGTTGGTTAGTGCTAGCTTTAAAATCCGGTGTTCACGGGGAATGCGAATCGCATCCAGAAAGTTTCGGATCGTTCGGATGCCCTAGCTATCTAGCATGGAGTTGGCAACTTGGCATTAGGCCAAACAAAACTTCACCTTCCTTCCGTTATTGATCCATAAGAGAGATTTCGTGTGCGCTTTGTGAATAATCGTTCGTGCACGTTGGAACGCTCCTGCTCCGGGAGGAGAAAATTGATCATTTGCCATTTTGAAAAGTGGGCTTCGTAAAATTGTTATTTTCAAAATTGGATTCGCAAAAATACCATGCAGTACATTTACCTCTTGATTACCATGCCATTTGATCCATTTAACTCATTTAATATTTTTTTTAATTTCAAGGGTTAGAAAAGACCTTTCTACCATTACTAAGTTTTGCACTGCATAAACTTACCACTGCTGGCCTCCCTGTAAGTGTATATGCTACTGATATTGAATGAGGGGGCCACGTATCAGCCCGCCGATCGGAGGGCTGATCGGATTCTAAAACGATCACGTTCCTTTTGAGAGTCTAAAAATTACCACGTAATCGAATAAAAAACTAATTCACATCATCGTCGCGGATTGTCCATTAGCAAAGAAGAACAGCCTCGGAGCTAGGATTTTGATCCTGTAGGGTCTAGTAGCACATGACACAAGCATGAAGATTCTATTATTTTCATTTTTTTTGTCAAATATTTAAGTTTTCAGAATCCTATCTGGATTGTGTGTAATTCAACAATCCGACCACCCGCCGGCCTCCCTGTTAGCATCCAAAGCCTATGCAGTGCAAAACTTAGCAAGGGTAGAAAGGTTTTTTCCAGCCCTTGAAATTAGAAAAAAAAATACTAAATGAGTTAAATGGCTCAAATGACATGGTAATCAAGAGGTAAATGTACTGCATGGTATTTTTGCGAAGCCAATTTTAAAAGTGACAATTTTGCGAAGCCCACTCTTCAAAGTGGCAAATGATCAATTTTCTCGCTCCGGGAGGCCCCGCGGCTCGTCGAAGCAAAGTAGCGGCGCTCTCTTTCTTTCCGTGTCTGCTTACGCCCAAGCAGAGGGCTCGCCGGCCTCCGCACCCCCGGCAAAGTGAAAGCCTGAAACGGGCCAAATTTGGGCAAGTAATATTAGTTTATGATTTCTCTCGAACAAATAAACGAGATGACTTTTGAGTTGTCGTTTCAAAACGATTTATTGAGATAGTCTTTTAAAAACGACTTATTAGTTTCGATTTATTCGTATAAACACTTGCACTAGAACCAAAATCTATAAATCACAGCCATACGTCGGCCAAACTTTGCCTTCTTACCACGATTCGCAACTCCAATCTACATTTCGGAGCACCTTGTACCGACTGCTGCTACTGGTCCAAACAACCCGGACTTTGGACGGCTTACAAGGCAAAAAAGTTTGCGAGCTCGTGCCCTGCCTGCTCCAGAAATGTTGCCCTTTTCTGTACTAGGCGACAGCAGGTACTCAGAGTGTGTGTTCACATGGTCATTAACAAGTGCCGGCCGGTTCGGTTTACCTACGTGAGAGATCATTTGATGGTTCCCTGTGTCAGGTAGTAAGTATGTATATAGCTTTATAGGCAGCAGCAACTCACTCATCTGTACAGCCACGCTACTGGGCAATATACACGTAGCCCATGGTTGGAGACGGAAAAAAACAGCCATTATTGGTACAACATGGTGTGGTCAAAGCCAGATTCTACCCCCAAAATCTTTGTTTTACTGTCACGCAAATTAGTAACTGATTGCTACATGTACATGAGCACTCGTACGTACAAAGCACTAGTAAGTACACAAAAATAGCTATACCCCGCATGCACATCGTACCTAGCGCCTATTCTTTTTAACTTGTAGTTTATAATTTCTCTTGAACAAACAAACAAGATAACTTCTTAGTCGTCGTTTCAAAACGGTTTATCGGGATTGTCTTTTAAAAATAACTTATCAGCTTTCGATTCATTCGCATAAACACTTGCACTAGAACAAAAAAATTATAAGTCACAGCCATACGTTGTAGCGCCAAAAGTAGGGGTGAAAACGGATCGGATACGGACGGATAATGCCTCTACCATATTTGTTTTCATATTTTTTTCGGATACGGAAACGAATACGGATAACTCAAATACGGATACGAATACGGATAATATCGAATACAGATACGGATCGAATACGAATCGAAATGAATACGGTTACGAATATTTATCGGAACATGAAAACCCCTTAAACTATACATCCAAAATTAACGAAAATACGTAAATAGTTCATCTTGTCAAAACATTCATGAAATCTAAACAAGCATAGTCTTTTCATCCATAATGAAAATATACCCGATAGTCGATCACTAAATAGCATTTGGAAAATTCAGTAGCTAACATCTCATTGATCCAAAATGAGTATTGTTGTGTCAGCACCCCAAAATTAAGTACTGTTGTGCCTCACAGATCACGTGAAAATTCAGTAGCTAACATCTCATTGATCCAAAATTTGGTGAAAGAAACAATCCAGTGCCATAACACCTACACATCCAGAGAGTTGAGTTTTGTGGAATTTTCGTTAAGGCATTTGCATCACGGTCATCACCTAGGCGGGCGGAGCAGGCAGCCGGCGGAGGCGGAGGTAGGCGGCCGGCGGAGGCGGTCGGAGGCTCGGAGCAGGCGGAGGCGGAGGCGAGCAGCCGCGGAGGAGGCGAGGCGGCGGATCCGGCGGAGGCGCGCGGCAACGAGGCGCCGGAGCAGCAGAGGCGAGGCGGGCGAGCGGCGGGGCGGCGATCCGACGAGGCGAGGCGCTCGCGAGCCGGCGAGACGGATCATGTCCTCACGCCCTCACGGGAGACTGGAGACTTGGAGTGGAGAGTGGAGACGGGATCACGGGCTCTGCGGCGGCCGGCGCCCAGGGCAAAAGGCAAAACCTAAAGGCCTAAATGGCTAAACCGGTGCCCGACCGTTGGATTGCATGGGTGGGTGAGATGGATGGCTGGATGGCACATGAGTTGGAATGGGCCTGGGCTTCTAGCATTATGGGTTAAAATCTCGGATATCCGTTTTCGTATTATCCGAATTATCCGTATCCGTATTCGACGGATACTAGGCTTACTGTATTCGTATCCGTATCCGATAAAAAAATCCGTATCCGTATCCGATCCGAGAACTATTCGAAAAAAATCCGATCCGACACAATCCGTATCCGTCCGGATCCGGCGGAAAATATCCGATCCGTTTTCACCCCTAGCCAAAAGAACAGACCCTAGAATCTTCACAGACACTTTATGACAATCCAAGATACAAACAAGCCACTAGAGTAGTATAGTTACACTATGGTACATGCTAAGAATTTGGCCCCTTGTTTTTAGCTTATTCATGGCTAATGTCTTTTATTTGAATAAATAAATAAGATGATTTTTTATCGTCTTTTTAAAACAGTTTATTATGACAATTTTTTTGAAACACCTTATCAGCACTTGATTTGTTCGTACAAACGCTCGCGTTAAAACTAGAAAGCATTAGCTATAGCCATAAATCATCAACTACAGCTAAAAAAAATGCACCCAAATTATTTGGCCTGAGCTTTCTCACTCTCTCTGTCACTTTCCTCGATCCTCATCTCAAAGCAGTGGCGAACTGAAGACTACGTGGCTCCGCAAATCGAGCCAGCCACTTGCAGCCACCCTTATCCCCTGCAAAATCCAAACCGCCCTTGAAGAAGAAAAAAAAAGAAGCTGAGATTGAGATCGATGGCGAGAGCAAATTGATCTCGATCGAGCCATGGAAAAGGATGAGCAGCTGAGCCCAGATCACATGAGCAACAATGTAGTAGCAAATGAACTGAAAGGCCAGGGTCTCCGTTGCACAAGAAGCCAAGCGCCTCCTCACCAACTCCACGCGGCCGTTGGCGATAGATGATCGTGCCTGCGTGACGATTTCGGGCTCATGTCAGTGCAGGGTTGGGAGCTGGGAGCTAGCCAGCTGATCAGGAAGACATCGCGTTGCCCGGAGGAAAGCCAGCTAGCGAAAGGAGAGCAAGACATGACAGGGACCGGTTGGTTTGTGGCGAGAGAACAAGAACAAAGACAAGCACTCGCGCTAGCTCCCATTGACTTCTCGTTTGGTGTTTGCTTGGTGTAACCATCACAAGCAAAAGTGCCATGAAAGCAGCTGCGGCTACGAGGGAAATTTTAGGGGTTGACTTGTTTGTTATGTATGTAAAACACTTGGATTCGCAGTCCATTTTATGGGGGGCCTCACTCCACTAACCATATATGATACAGATCTCTGCTTTATGTATGTATGCAGTTTACCGAGATGTGCTCTTTAATTATTGGTTCCACATATAATATGTCTCTCTGATACAATATTCCTTTTCGTTGTGTAATATTTCTAGTGTATTACTATTAGGGGTGGACATTGAGCTGGCTCAGTTTAGCTCACATAATCTTGTTAGACAAAACGGCTTGGTTCAACTCGATAAGTTAACGAGCTAAAATGGAGACTCGGTTCGGTCAGCTAAAAGCTCGAACTTGACTTGTTTGGCTCATTATATACAAAATGTGCCCCCACCTCCATCTTGAGCCTCCTCTTGTGCTCTGTCTCTCTCCACCCTAAATCTCACAAGAAAAACAAGCGTACACAGGCAAGGCAAAGGCTTGCCACCACCACCACGTCACTCTAGGCTGCCCAAGAACCCCCACCCCAAATGCCTCCTCCCTCCTACCTCTTCTTCTCCCTTCTCTCGGCCTTCTTCCTCGTGCTCAGGGTGGATGGCATCGGCGGTGGCGGCGGAGGGGACAGGGATGGGGCGGCAATGACCACTGCTCGTGGCATGGCGTCACGTGCCCTGGCGCTAGGGGCACATCACCGCACTCGAGTTGCCACTTCAGGGGCTCTGCAGTGACTTCTCGGTAGCCGACACGCTTTGCGCTCTGGCGTTGCTCGACCTCTCCTTCAACGCACTTAGCGGCAACGTCCCCACAACACTTGGCACGCTTGGCCACCTCAAGTTCCTCAACCTCTCCATGAACATGCTCTCTGGCCCCATCCTGGCCTCCCTCAGTGGCACCATCAGGCTCAGGTTTTTTGAACCTCTCCAGCAATGCACTCTCTGACGCCATCCCCAATGAGCTCAAGGGGCCTCCAGGAGATGCAGATTTCCAGGAACAACCACACTGGCGCTATCCCCGGCTGCCTTGCTAGGCTTCTTGGCCTCCGCATGCTGTCTACCTACGAGAACACGCTCTTTAGCTCGATCCTGCTAGGGCTCGGGCTCTCGTTGAAACTCCTCGTGCTCAACTTTCACTCCAATGCCCTTGAGGGGAGCATACAAAGCAACCTCTTCGATTTAGCAACCTGTAGGTTCTGATCCTCACCGTGGGGAGCCTGATGTGAAGGTGGATGGAGAGGGGGATGGGAGGGGAGGCGGACGGTGAAGGGTAGGGAAGGCAGAGGCAGACGCTGAGGGGAGGCCGATGCAGAGGCGGACGACGAGAGGAGGCCGAGGCGGATGGGGGAGGGTGATGGGAAGGGGAGATCGAGGCAGACGAGGAGGAGGAGGGGAGGCAGAAGCGGACGGGGAGGACGGGAGGTGGAGGCGGACGTCGAGGTGAGGCTTAGGCTATTGTGTGCATGGTGCGACAGTGGCTACCTGTGCTGCCGTGTGTCTGCGCTGTGCTGTGTGCATTGAGGTGTTAGGTTAACTTAGGCTTAGCATTATTGGGTTGGGCCAGCTTGCCTGGGCTGGACCTTGATTAAGGTGAGCCTAACGAGCTACCGAGCTGAAATATGGGCTCAGCTCAGTTAATTTATGCCACAAGCTAAGCCGAGCCGATCCAGCTAGTGAGCTTTGAGCTTTGTCTTTCCACCCCTAACTACTACACTTGGCTACGGGTAAATAACTGGTCTTAGTTGTATAACGAAAGGATAAGATAGAAAGCGAACCACATGAAGCGAGTGATAGAAGAAGATCGAGATTGTTGGGGGGAGAGAAAGGGAACTGTGTGCCAAGTTTCAGGAGTGCAGAGTGACAGATAGGGAGGTTGGCCAACCTAACCCCTTCCTGTCTTGCATAGCTTTCTGATGAGCGTAAGTGCATTCTTTTTGGATTGTGCTACGTGAAAGGTTTTCGGAAAAGAAGAGGAAGAGTCAGTTCTACGCGCACAATCACACAAAAGGAGCAGCAATTTAAAGTTGTTTGCTATATAGTGAGCATTCACTACTTAACTAACTAGTTAAAACTTCCTTTTCTAGTCTTAGTGGATTGAAAGTTAGAAATTTCAACTTGAAAGTTGTAATCTTCAAGTTGTTTGCTATATCCAAGTGCATCCGAATTCTTTGGCTATGTTCTCTATTTCAATATTATCTATTGTGGGGGACGGCAGTAGAACACTTTTTTGGAGTGACAAATGGTTGCATGGACAATCCTTACATGATCTTGCACCTGCTCTCTGTAAACATGTGCCAAAAAGAATTGTTAACCGAAGGACTGTACAGGAGGCGCTGGAAGATGGTACTTGGATTCGTGACATTGCAAGTGGGTGGTCAAGTGAGTTTCTTTCTGAATATCTCCATCTTTGGGATATTTTATCCGGGTTTGAACTCACTCCCGGAGTAGAGGATCAACATTTGTGGATACCATCTCCCTCTGGTGAATTCTCAACCAAATCAGCCTACCGCCATTTTCTAGAGGGTTCTGTGGAGTTTGAACCGTGGAAGGCAATTTGGAAAACTTGGGCTCCACCTCGATGCAAGTTCTTTGTTTGGTTGGCCTCTTTAAATCGTTGTTGGACAGCCGATCGTTTGGCTCGTCGTGGATTAGATCACCCTGAGTTTTGCCCACTATGTGATCAGGAGGAGGAGAATGTGCAGCACTTGCTCACTAATTGTGTGTTTGCAAGGAATGTGTGGTTTTCAGTGTTATCTCAGATTGGGCTTCAGCACTTAGCTCCGGGTGTGGATGACTACATCTTCACAGATTGGTGGCATCAAGCTTTACAGGGGTGCCCAAGGTCATTCGCAAGGGTTTCAACTCTTTGGTCGTGTTGGTGGCATGGTGGATTTGGAAGCATAGAAATAGTTGTGTTTTTGAGGGGGCTTCACCTCACCATAACGCTATAATGAAGAATATTAGAGATGAGGCCAGTGTGTGGTGTTTGGCGGGAGCCAAAGGGCTCCGTGGGATTTGGCATTGATGGCCGAGTGTTGTTGTTTTTCTTCCCCCTTTAGGGGTTGTACGAGTCGTCTAGACTCCTTTGTTTTCTTTTTAATATAATGATACGCAGTTCTCCTGCGCGTTCGAGAAAAAAAATCCATATTGAAAGTTTAAATTTTCGAGTTGAAGTTTCACCACCTAGGAGGTGTGAATGCACGAATTTCACTATGTAGGAGGTGTGAATGCACGAGTTGCTCAGTTTGAAAGTTGAAAATTTTGAGTTGAATGTTGAAAATAAGTTGAAAGTTTGAATCTTCAAGATGAAAGGTACAAATTCGTGTTGAAAGTTCAAATTTTCAATTTAAAATATGAATTTTTGAGTAGAAAGTTTCACTAGTCCGATAGATTTGTTAGATATTGTTCTCTTGTGTAGTGATCTGTGCGTGTTTGATGGAGCAATGTTTTTTTTTAAGTTTCTGCACTATGAAAAACTGCAAGAAAAATGCAGAGAACAACACCAAATGGGTGTTTGGTTTCAGAGGCATCTCAAATGGGTCGTGTGATCAAAACCCAAGCAAAGTTTCACCTTCTTTTCCTTTTGGCTGCCCAACCAGGTAAGCTTTTCCCTGCTTGTCTAATCCATAACCATTCCAAGTTCATGTCACTTTTATTTTACGATACTTTCTTCCCGTTCTTTTATCAACATCACCAGCCCCTTTTGAACTTCCACACACAATGAGACACATACGTGAGTGACATGGGGTTTTACCGTTTTAGGACTTGGCGTTTGAAAGCTAGGCCAAAACGTTTTGCAACATTGCATTCATGATCCAGAGTTTTGTGGATGGCAAGATCTTTGTTCTCAACTGTGACATGCACTAGTCTTTAGTCCCCATATTTTAGGCCCATCTGGCTCCCCAGTCCCCAATGGCCTCATGCCATATTTTGCATTCAGTATACTATCTTCCTACCGTTGTTTCTTGTGACAGTTGCCATTGCTAGTACAAAACAAGGTATATAGCACTTCTTAAGCTGCAAAAAATACAAAATAAGCGATGAAATTTATGCAAATTAACAATATATTTTCCTATAGTGGCTTTAGTAGCTTTGAGCTAAGGCGTTATTCGCTTTAACTTCTATAAGCCTTTTTTTTACGGTAAATGATTTTTCTACAATACCTAACTTTCAAACGGATTGTCTTTTTAAGGCGGAGTCTACCAGTTAATTATAATACACATTGTACTGACTCCATTTATATCGACCAAAATCATGCACGAGTGTCTGCTTCTCTACAAACTGTTAATATTTATAAGGTAAAACTAAAAGCTATTAGTAAAAGTCAATATAAACACTCTCTAAACTTAAGTTAGAATATACCTCTAGAGCTGGTGGTGTGTAGCACACTAGCTAAGTAACTGTCAGTACTAAACATCTCTAAAAGCAATATTCCAGTACATCTCTAAAAGCAATATTCCAGCATGCATCACTACTCACTAAACACAGTACCACAACAGTACTTATAAAAATATCTCAGACCTATGTCACCCATGTTCACATTCCCCTTTCATCTTTTCTTCTTCCTTTCCTCACTGATTGATCAGCAAAAAAGACGTACTGGTGTATCTTTGTTCATCATGATCATGTCTAGTGGATCAGCATGTTCGATGCTTTAGTTTTGTTTGGAATTTATATATTTTCCTAGGAGAGGTAGCTTATGCATGAATATATATATATATATATATATATATATATATATATATATATATATATATATATATATATATATATATATATATATATATATATATATATATATATATATATATATATATATATATATATATATATATATATATATAGGAAAATTACGTAAGGCACCATGGTGCCTAGGCACTTACATCCGATACACGTGTATTATTGATATTTTTTGAGTTTGGGTATGAAAATGTTTTATACCCTTGATATATTTATGGTAAGTAAGTTTTGAACTCAGTTCAAACTAGTTTGAACTACTTTTGAGTTCAATGCGACTACGATGAGTATATACCATAAAAATAGTTCAAACTAATTAAACTGAAGTTGAATTTAATTTTTTGAGTTTGACATCTCAAATATACTTTTTATGGGTATATGAAGATACACACATCAAACGTTGCGAATCTCAAAGCAAATCAACGGGTATTGATATTGGTGCCTAGGCACCATGGTGCATGAAACACTGTCTATATATATATATATATATATATATATATATATATATATATATATATATATATATATATATATATATATATATATATATAGATAGATAGACACACACACACTAAGCCACCACAGATCAAGTCTTTAGCGTGTTGGATCTCCTTCGCAGACGGCTTTCAAGTTGGCTCCCAAACTCCACGCCGCATCAAGTCGCTGGTGGTTGCCCCTCCACACTTCCTCCAGTCTGATGACATTCAAGGCAATGTAGATACTCTACAATCCTCCTCGGGACGCATAACCCCCTGTGTTAGAGACCTTCGCTACAGCCGGCCTCCTTTGCTTTCAACGGCTCATTGCATTCAAGTCCCCACAACCACCTCCACCACCGACAACAGTGGGAGCTCGTCAGACCAAAATATTGGTAGCGTAAAGTAAGTGGTTGCTCACGCTGCTCTCACAAGACAACTTGGAGTTTACAACAATAAACCAACCAATATACTGTTGGTATAAATATAACTTATATTCTATAAGACAACTTGGATGCTGTGACATCCTAGGCCAATTAACTATCGGCTCAAATGAGGCCCTTGAGGGCATACATTTGTGTGTGCTTGAGGGTGTGAATTAGTACCACCTTGCCTAGCTTGGGAGAAGAGGACCAACATCTAAGCCTAGGGCTTTCAATGGTAGCAACTCCTAGTAAACCGTTTTGTGCGAAGTGAGGATGGAAGCGCAAGAGAGTTGCTACGTGTGTGTGTGTGGTTTATCCAGTTTGGGGTTAGGTCTAAAGCTGGTTTGGACACTGGGACGTTACAAATGGTATCAAAGTTGACTCTTGCAGTTTACACGTACGTGCATATTAGGGGCGCCCACATGTGATGCATGGCATGTGTGGGGTTAGATGAGTGGACATACGACATGACATATGTGCCAGCACTGTCGAGAGGGATGATTATGGTCATTTGTCCTCCAGTGTGGGTATGTTGATCCAACGAGGATATCAGGTCATGTGAGAGGGGTGCATGTGACATCTTGGCCCAATTAACTTTCAACCCAAGGTAGGGCGTGCATTTGTGTGTGCACGAGGATGTGGATTAGTACCACCTTGCCTAGCTTGGGAGAAGAGGATCAACATGTAACTTTAGGGCTTCCAATGGTAGTAACTCCCGGTTAACTATTTTGCACGAAGTAAGGATGAAAGCGTAAGTGAGTTGCTACGTGTGTATGGTTTATCCCATTTGGGGGTTAGATCTAAACCGATTTGGACTCTGGGGCCTTACTGATGTCGTGTTAGTTAAACCACCACCCAATCATATAACAAGAAGAAAGAAAGAAAAGAGAACAAGGAAAACAATTGCTGTGTCACCTTTTTAATCCCTTAATGGTTCTTTTATATGTGAATCTGTTCATTCAAAAGCAACCTCTTTGTAGATCATCATGGATCGTACTATCTTTACTTTTTTTTTTGGAGAGTTTGTAAAAATCTGTTAGGTATGCTTATTTTCTCACAAATCAGAATTCTAGACTAGTTTAGATGGATAAGCCTTAGTTTATTCATGTTTCCTTTCATAATTAGGATTCTTATCTTAGGAGGAAATATCCTCTATACAAAAAGTTCTATCATATGTGAGGGACCATGTGAGAAGGTCCAGGATAACATTGTGATGAACCATTGCCAAGGTTGTGGAGCGAAAATTTGAATTTTGCAAATTTTACATTTTGGTTAGGTTTGTTGTCAGACAAGCCGATCGACCGCCAATCGCTGATCGACCAGCGGCTTGTTGTTGATCGGATCGCCGTGTGTTCTTGGTCAAAGCATCTTGGGCAAGATGATTGCGGCGGTCAAACCGCCTGCTGGAATGACCGTTGTTTTGTTGCTAGCTGCACTTTGGATCAAAATCGTAGCACTTAGGGAAGTGGTTTAGGTAAAGAAGATGCTAAGAAGATTAAGTGGGTCAAAAGCTAAGGACTTAGCGGGTTCGAACTCATGTGCTTCGTAAAGTATGCATGAGTTAGTGTGTGAGTAAAACCCCTGTTGTGTGGGGGTTAATGAGTTTCCCCCGAATGTGCTAGTGGATAGTATCCTTTAGGGTTAGATGTGGGTTGGTTGCCTCATCTATTTAGTGGGTTGGGGATGAAAGCATGCAAGCCAACCATTCATTCCAACCTTGTATTCCAGGGTTAAGGTTTGAAGAGTGAGTGATGTGATGTGCTCTCTTGTCCTCCAGGCGGAGTGGTTGTAAAATTTTCATCCTCAAGTGGTAATAGATCAACTTTGTTTATCACTCATGATGTCTTCTTGATTTGATTGATTTGTTCTTGTTCTTGTTGGTTTGATCTCTTTTCTCCCTTTCTTGATCTTGATGTGTGCCAAGAATGTGTAAGTGATGGAGATGACTCATGAAGATCAACTCCCATCCATCTAGGCATCAGGTTTTGCAAATTCTTGAAGTTGCTCTGTTTTGCTTGGTCATGGTCTATTCTTGAAATTTTTTGTTAATAAGGTTTTTGTTTCGAATCTTTAGGAATTTTTTGCTTGCTGTGATATGTTGAAATACATCTAGAGCTATCTTGGCTATCTTCTACTCACAGGCAAGTCATATCCTGAGTTTTTGGTTTTTGCCTAGTTTTGATGTAACTTTGCTCATTCTTGAGAAAGTCTAAAGTTTGACAAGGATTCACGTGATCCTTGGATGAAATAGGTTCCTAAGACCCTAACTAAAGTGTATGTAAAATTTTATCTCATTTGGCCATGGATTTTTTGAGTTGCATGAAAAGTAGTTTGGATTCATATAGATTTTTTTATTCTAGGAACAAGGAAGCAGTCAGACCACTTCTTGGCATGGTCGTATTGCCCATCAGTCAGACTGCTTTCTTGCCACAAGTCAGACTGCTCTGATCAGACCACATCTCAATAGCCGGTTAGACCGCTCCTATGCTGAAGATCTCCTACCTTTGGTTCTTGAGGTTTGTGATTTGGTCTAGGCTTTCAACTGTAATTTTCATAGCTCTGTAACTACTGAAGTGAAGAGTTTGAGAATATTTAGGAGAAAATTTGTGAGGTACCATTTACTTTCTCTATTGCCATTCGGTCCTACAATATGCAATTCGGTCTGCCTCGTTCCTCTTTTGTCATAAAGATTCATGGATCATACTCACAAGATTTAAAAGGGCTTCTCCTATTAGTTTGTACATCTAAACTGCGAATGTCTTGATGGTGATATTTTGATTGTAAGGTGTAAGTGTGGCCGTCAAAGGCTGAGATGAAATAATAGTTACAACTCATAATAGTAGTGTATTACATGGTAGCTGGGAGCCCCAAGCAGCCCTAGAACAGAACAAACACTAGTGGCTAGCTGCCAATGGCAGAGGTAGAAAATCTCCACTGGGTATGCACACTACATGTATCACACCTCCTTAGATGCACTCCTAACCATCATGCCGCACTTCCTTGGAAGCACACCCTCACCGCAATCGCTAGGCACCGACTGGCGCACGCCCTTGCAATCGTTGACTTGCTAGGCTATCCATATAATTTTTTAATTGATGTTCTATAATCTATGCCGTCAAACTTTCTAAAGTTTGATTGTTAATATATTTAAAATTATCTAGATTTATCGGTAAAACTACTATCGTAATATTATAATTGTATTAGTATATAATAAGATAAATATACAAATAGTAATGGTCAAATTCACATCTCGTAGACCATAAAAAATAAAAATGTCACTTAAAAAAGAATGGAGTGAGTAATAAAATATTAGTGCTGGATAAACCATGTATTGTGAATATTGTATTCACATGGTACTTTAACGTTACTATATAATTAGTTGGGTTTTATCATAATTAATTTGTTACTTTACATATTTAGTTGTGAAAACAATTTAGTTTTATGGTGTCATAATGATAACAAATACTAACATTAACTAATAAATTCTATAGATTTTTATTAGTACACTAAATAACTCGCATAACAGTTTGTATACTCTATCACTCGAAAAGCACTTAGGATTTTTAATACATTTATACTTAGTATGACAATATTGATATGGTCTATTAACAGCACATATAGCTTCAAAATTTGTAAGTAAAATGTCTCGTACAAGACCCCATAATAATTTTGAATCATTGCACTCAAAGTAATGCCCATGATGGCCAAAACAAATAGAGAATCAGGCACCTGATTTTTGAGTTAGAAACTAAAAAAGCTCATAATAGCTAAATAAAATAATGCACGGGAACCACCTCTTGGTGGTGTGATAGAGTTGTGGATATATGACTCAAACCTATTAGGGCTCAAATCCTGACGCTTCAGTAGAAATTTTATAAAGTTGTGGATTTATCCTGACCTGCGTCTTTCTAGGCATGTGCTAAGAATGCGGACTCGCATGTGCGTGCTTGCGTGTGAGTCTTTCTTGTAATCGAAAAACAAAATAAAGCACTTTCACACCATTCACATGATGCCATATAGGCAGAGAAAAATAGCTGTCGGGCTGTTCATAAAACCTGAAAAAGGGTATAAAATACAATTTATATCTAATTCCTTTAAGCATTATCAAATTGAAATGAAGTTCGACTTCAATTACCGTATATAATAAGAAAAGATATATACATAGTTTTGAAAAAAATTTAGAGGCGTCCATGCATATCGGGCACCCTCGACTCCGCCCATGCTAGCTGCTGAGGGCATGCATGCATGTAAATGCAGAAAAGATTGCCATTTTGGTGGAGCTATTTGGAACTAATATAAGCAGGAGAGCCTTTGCCTTTTCTGGGCATCCCTAAATACCTAATGCACACAGTGCATGCTCGTGGCTACTGGCTAGAAGTTGTGAAGGAATGAATGATCAAGCTTTGTCGTGGTCGACGCGATCTGTGGCCTCTTTTTTCCGCCTGGCTTCTCATTAAGAGCTAGACTACAGGGGAGGCTCATCTCATGAGTCATGTCCCTGTCATGGAAAGGTCAATGATTTTCATGTCTTGTGTAGGTAAAGGAGTGTAAAAGGATTTCGGTCAAGAAAGAAATTATCAGAAACATGTACGCTCATGCAGTCATGGTCGCTAGCTGAGGTGATTCGGCTAGATTGATTGAACATTTTGATACGAGGACGTACGCAGCGTGAGCAGTCCGTGCATCGCTGCTGGTGTATTTTGTGGTTCAAATCTGAGCGGTCTGATCACTTTAAGAATCTAATCACAATTTGCTCAAAAGACTTATTCCAATCAGAGTGATTGTTTGGAAAATGAACTCATCAGAGTTTATGAGTAGAATCATCTTAGAATTCGTGATGGACTCTGCACTAACTTGCACCACCATAGTATCCAAAGGTGTTTGCGCCAACTGGAGTCAAATATGGCTACTCGAGGCGTTTCTGATTATAACTCTTCACTATTATCTTTTGAGACTCTGTTTCGTCTACGAGCAAGGTATTATTCTCGTTTTCGAGCAGGTTACTGTTCTAATTTTTGAGGAGGTCTCTGTTTCTATTACCGATTAGGATTTTGTTCCTTCCTTGTCTGGGATTGTTTCCAAGGCTATTTATACCTCTTGTAAGCCCATGATAGGAAGCATGACGCATCTAACCATATAATACGGCAAAAGAATTCTATAACTATGAGACCATGTAGAGGTCACCCATGGTTGTGATGAGTAATTGATTTTTGATCCAGAGAGTTTGCAAAATTTAAGTTTGGTTTTTGAGACTTTATAATTTTTATATTGTATTTGGGTCACGGTCAGGCTAACTAGGAGCGGTCGGACCGGCCTAGAGCTAGCGGTTAGACCAACTGTGCGAGGTGGCGATCAAACCGGACATTGGTTGGCGATCTGATCGATCGAAGTGCTAGCGGTCAGACTGGCCTTAGAGGTTTGAGCATTAGTTGGCTGAGTGTAGGCACGATATTTGTGTCGTTGCTTGTATGCATAGGGTTTAAGGTTTGGTCCTAAGTTTAGGTTTAGTGGTTGGTTGTATACTTTTTGCATAGTACATTGTATAGATTAATTATGTCAATTGATGATTTTTTGTGTATTATGCAGTGCTACGTGACGGTTTATTTGTTGCTATTGGTTGTAGGACTCCGGAGATACATCATGGTGAGACGGACGGGACTGGAAATAAGCTAGGAGAGGTTAAGTCCAAAGCGGTCAAGAGATTGGGACTATGCTCAGGAGGTGCCAAGGTCAAGACGATCAGGGAGCCATTGGAAAATGACTAAGCTAGTGGAGTGGTTACAAGCCGAGATAACGAGGAACTAGAGCGTGAGCCATCGGTAGTGGACATGACGAACAATGGAAGGTGGATCGGGATTAAACTTAGAGAGGAGCCGACGTCCAAAATGACGGTTAGACCAGTCACACCAGACCCTAGTCAGACTGCCGCCCATGGCCACCCATGGCCGGTTAGACCGCTCCAGCATATCAGTTAAACTGCCTTTGCAGGCTGGTCAGATCACTGCCAAGATGACAGCAAAAACCAAAGAGAAAATGACATAAAATCAAATTCAAACTTCGACAACGAAGCGGGAGCAAAATCAAATACCCATCACACACATGAAATGACCTTGATATGGTCTCACAATATTCTATACACACATGTGTTCTAGATCTCGTCGACAATGAGATTGATTTCTTGATGCAAGCTGCAAGCTACATTATGGAGGTTGGAGAGTGGAGCGTGCGTGCATGTTAGCAATAGGCTCTTCTTTTTTGGGCTACAACTGATGGTTTTTGTCTGCATTTTTTGTGACGACAGCGAACGACATATATGGTTTTGAGTTTGAAAAGCCGTTTAGGAATCCGTCTCACGAAACCGCTCTATTAATTTTAACTTTTGAAGAAATTAAAAACTAAAAGCAAAAAAGAACGGAGGATATGCTATGGCTCACTTCCTTCCTTCCCCTGCCTATAAGGGAACTCCATTGGGCGCTTTCCCATCGCCTCACTCCTCGAATGTCCATTGCCCACAGGCCAGGTAAGGCACAGCATAGCACATCCCCATGCTGCAAGCAAACACAAGACAGAGTATCCTCTCAAGATCTCCAAACGCCAATGTTACATCCACGGCTAGCTCAGCACAACCACATGGAGAGGAGGAGGAGTGCGAGGCTGGAAGAGCAGCGAACAAACGATCCCGTGCGCGTGCAGAGCTTGCTCCTGCATGCGGAGCAGTTCTCCAGCCGAACCACGGGCTGCCCCTGCCCTGGCCTGCCCAACCCCGCGTCACGTTACACCCGTCGAGTGCAATGGCCGGCTAAATTGGCTTGGAGCAAGCCGAGAGAAAAAAAAAAGAAGAAGAAGAAGAAGCAATCTAGACCAGACCAGGACCGAATGGCCGATCCAATCCAATCGGCGGGCGCAGCAAGATGACAAAGCTCGCAAATCATCAGACCGATCGAGGCTGGCGCGATCGAATCGGATCGTCTCGCGCAGTTTTCGCACCCCTTTTCTTCGCGTCTTTTGGTTTGGGTTGGTTCGGCTGGGGTCCGTCCAAAGCGACCCGGCCCCTTTTCCCAAAAGCTAGCCAGCCACAGCCAGGGTCCCCAAGCTGCCGCGCTGCACCGGCCGCGCCGGGACAGCAGCCCCACGCCACTGCACTCCTCACCGTGTTGCGTCGCTTCGCGTTAGCGTCCGTCCGGCATCCAACTGTGTGCGCCTGTGCGGTGCGGCCGAGGACAGGTCCGAAATCCCGTGGCTGCACCGGGGGAGGATCTCTCTTATCGCTGATGAGCCGAGAGACGAGATGCGACAGATGAGATGAGATTGTCTTGTGCGCAATTGTGCAACAGTAGCGTGGATGTGGTGGTGGTGGTCCTTGTCGCCTTTGGGTTTCACGAGGCGGCGTCACGGTGTTTGGAAGATCGATCTTGAATTTTGAACATTATCGTGCATGACTCACGAGGGGTGGTTCGTGTAGGATGAATATACTACATTGGGTAGAGGTGCAGTGGCGCCGTCGGCTGGGAAGCCGAGATCTGGGGCTGTGAAGACATCCGGTGAGGAGGCTGGATCTAGAGAGGAGGTATCACCAGATCTGGTGCGGAGAAGGCCGGATCCGGGAGCGTCGGCACCGGAGAAGGCCAGGGCGAGCTGGAGGCAGTGGCGCTGTCGGCCAGGGATCCCGGATCTAGGGCCATGGAGACATCCGATGGAGAGAGTCGGCTCTAGATCCGGGTGGAGAAGGACCTGATCAAAGTTGACGAAGATGGTGGTGGACAACAATGGCAATGATGACTACAGGCTCTCAGTGGTGCGACGGCTCGTACTCACGAACGACGGGCCGACGATGATGATCCAGCGTGATGACGACAATAGACGGGACACTCCGAAGGCCGTGGAGAGAGGGCCGTGTCAACGAGCACGCCGCGTCACGCCACGACGTCATTAGAGGAGAGGAGGTGCTAGAGAGGTCGAAGCCAAGCGGTGAAGTCCAGAGCTAAGGAGTGTCGACGGGTTGGTAGGGCGACGCAAACCGATCTATGATCGAAAAAAGTAGAGAAAAACCGATCTGAAGATGATCGGGAAAACTCTAATTGATAGCGACTTGACTTAAACTACAGGTTACGTGGCCCCTGGGAGGGATCATTGGTAGCAACTCGACTTAAACTACAGGTTGCGCGGCCCCAAGAGGGATCATGGAGACGAGGCGGTGGCTCAGGAGCAATGCCGCTCTGATACCATGTAGGATGATGAATATACTGTAATAGATAGAAGTATTGAGCCTCGATGGTGATTTATATAGAGAACAAGGCTTGAAGGGTAAGAAGTCTCTCCTAGAGATAAAACAGGTATCACGAAATTATAAATCCTAAATTACTAAATATAGAGATATGTCAGTATACTCAACAGTTCGGAGGATGCAGATCGAGAATTTCTCATGATGATTTGATGGTGGAACGAACAATTGCAGTATCTGTCCGCGCAGTTACCTATACACACTGCCTATACTGGTTAGCTAATTTGTTCAGAGAGGCTGTGCGATTTCAAACTTGTGATTGAGAAGGATGAGACAAGGGCAGCCTGATTTGCTTAGTGGCATGGAACCCTAGAATGCAGCTGCTGTAGACCTGCAAAACTTGTTTCCTTGATGTACATTGCAATGCAGAGAGGAGGACAGACAGCTTGTCCAGTTACTTACAAAGCTTCAGTAAAGCAAACCCCTAAAATACACCTCTGACGAAAGCAGCAAGCCAGAAGAGCAGAGGGGGAGGTCGGTACTTAACTGCTTGGCTTAAGAAAAGTCAGCAGCAAGCAAGCAACTTTAGCCCTAGCCTGGTGGCCTCCAGAGTGGCAAGGAGAGGTACACGCATATGCTAATGCAAATGCAATGCATGCAGCAGGCAGGCAGGGCAGCCAGAGACACATGACTGAGACAGAGGAGAGATTGCAACATTGGGAGGGAAAGGTATGGAGCAACTGGGGTACTTGGCAGCATAAACAAATACCACAAGACTTGCCGTCCCTAGTGTTTGCTTAAAGAAAAGGAGCTGTCAGCCTCACGATCACATAGCACGTTCTCATGCAGTTTGTTTAAGCCCTCTTGAGAAAATGTGAGGCAGCACAGGCACGGAACTTCAACTAACTCACCCATCACACCTGTAACATGGAGCCTTTCGAGCTTTCCAAATCCTAGATTTGTTTGCAAGCTTCAAGAGAAACGACCGGCTTCTGAATTGATAAACCGATGCACAAGTTTTTGTAACCTGAAAACGGTCAACCCAGGGACAGGAGATCATGAAGGCAAGAATGGCCAAACAGGGAATCCAGCACTCTGGAGAGGGCACATGCCATGTGAGAAGTCAAGAAGATGAAATAAGCCCTAGAAATGAAGGGCCGGTGTACTGTCTACCAATGCTCTGTAACTTAATCAGGAACAGGTCTCTGCAAATTGCAAGTGAATGCAAAGTATGGATGAATGAATGAATGTGCAGTGCGGGACCCGATGCAATGGGCGGCTGGTGGGCGACTCGTGGCCGCGCCTCAGCCACTCGATCTCCGATGTGCAGTTGCGGTGCCACCATCGCGGTGGTCCACAGATCAGTCCTGTAGAATTGCACATTGTAAACAGACACTACAGCTGAACAAGCTCAGTTAATAAGGAAACAGCAGAAGTAGGGCAAATCACATGATGGGTCAGAAGATAAGTATGAAACAGACGAGAGCAAAGAGCAAGAGGTTTCTATTGTGAGGGTGACAATCAATACAAAGTTGCTCACCAACAGTGGCTGCTGTGTTTTTATCTGAGCAAGCGATGATGATGTTGAACTGGGGAATGGATGGCAGTGCAAACACTACATCTGAGTTCTGAGCAAAAGTGGTATACAATAACCAGTATGCAAGCAAGTGGCTTGCTTTGAGAGAATAGATAGTAACATTGATCTTTTATGCAGCAATAGTAGCGTGTGAACTGTTGTGGCCTGGTGTTCTCAAGTGTAAGGACAGATTTCAGATCCACATGTTTCCACTTTCCACCACTAGTTAAGTCATATCTCCAATGTTCTATTCACACAGATCGGACAGTGGGAAGGAAAATCCTTTTTTTCCCAAAGACAAACCAATGAGTTCGT
Organism: Dendrocalamus sinicus; assembly: GCA_036346575.1. Taxonomy (NCBI): domain Eukaryota; kingdom Viridiplantae; phylum Streptophyta; class Magnoliopsida; order Poales; family Poaceae; genus Dendrocalamus; species Dendrocalamus sinicus. The sequence continues at coordinate 10,165,131 of CM070650.1, forward strand.
CAAAATGGCACATTTTTTCAAAGTTTGAAATGAACAAAAATTGCAGCCAGGAATTAATACCTACATAGCTACACTACCGGAAATACAACCAAATGATCTCTACCAATCAAACCAACTTCCAGCTGCTTGAGGCGACAACACATCCTAAGGCCATATTTGGAACGCATGGGCCATGTTTGGAATGCAGGAGATTTCGAAGGATTTTCACAGGAAATTGTTCAATTCCCGCAGGATTTGGGAAATTTCATCCATACCTAACGGCGCCTAAATGACATTAGGAAACAATAAATTGTTGCACATCATTAACATTTGTAAGCTTGAGGGATTTAACAAGACAAATGAACGTTTAAAAATAAGGCCTTTAAAATGATCAATCCGTCCTTGTGCTCCCCTTCTGGGGAGTTACGTTCTGAATCATCAAATAAAGCTAATACACATAATAGAACTGCTATGCTTTAGATAGGAACAAGGACAAACTAAAACTGGTGTAATCCGAACCATTCATCTTCATTTTTATTTGGATACAGCCCCTTCAAGCATATACTTAACAAGTTAGGACAAATATTTATCAACATCATGCTATATGGACAATTTAGTCTATCATGGAAAGGTAACAGCATGAGTGCAAGGAGGTGCTTCTATGTTTTCCTAGTGATTACCTCAAATGTTTAGCAAATCAGCAAACACAACAGTGAGTACCCATCCTTGGACATCCTTTATATTCTCTGTTTCTTTCACAGAAATGGACAGCCTTCACACTGCCATATGCCTTTTGTTTCAAAATCATCTAGTGCAGTGACGTAAATTGAAAAGATCCAGAACTAGAAATCTAGAATTAGTATGAAGTGCCAAGAATTTTCCACAGCCCATACGTGTTTTTCAAGCCGCAAATCAGCTATGATTTTGATATGAAGACAATCTACACCAAATGCGTCATCGTTGACAATCAAATGTTCTTTTTTGACCAAATTACAGAGCATAAACTCTATTTTTTTTTATGAATAGAGTCCATAAACACCAGTAACTATGAAATTGCACAAGTACTCCAAAGAAACACTTTCACAACGTCGTGGTTTGTATTAGCGAGCAAAAGATGCCTTTATTATGATCCTTCCAGCATGTCTCTGCAATGCATGCTTTAGACAGATTCATACATCAATTTATCGGTCATCGGATTGAGCAAGTTGATACATCCATCCAATTCGGTTAAAGTTTAGATGATGAACAGCTTTAAAGTGCAATCAAGAAAAAATAATCAGTGAAGTATTGCCAAAAGAACTAAAACAGCACCCGATAAACACTAGTGCTACATCATAAGGCCATTCAATATACCAAACTATCCTCTCTACTGACAATGGAATGTTTCAAAGTACATGACAATGACCAACTGAGCCGAGAGCAAGAACAGCGTGGTAAGGCCCTAGACCAACATGTTACACTATAGAGACACCCACACCAAGATTGCTAAATATATTAGGCCTAGCTAACAAACAACAGTATCAAGGCAATCCGCGGTGTGCAACAACCAAGACAATAATTTCTTTGCAATGTTTTAATTGCAAGACAAAATGCATATTACTAGAGTTAAGCATGCCTGCAAATGGTGTAGGAATGATGATGGACAAGGTAGGCGTGATCAGCATCGCCATGCTGAGACGAACACAAGCTCACCGCGCTGCCAGTAGAGTGCAAGGCCCACTCCACGCTTCACCACATGGAATCCCCGGACCTGCACCCGCTTCAAGAGGCAGTCAGCCTGGGCCTCCGCGAGGTTGCTAAGTGGCACTGGTGCAAACCCCGCTGATGCAAACACTGTCTGCCATGCCATTGCCTTGTCAGCTCTACGCCGCCCAAGTACTGCATCCTCCACTCTTGGCTGAATCAGAAACCGCTCGATCTTTCTGGTAGCCTCCACATCAGTGCCAGCAGCATCAAGTGAGTCAAGAAGAAACATACAAGACTGGAAGCAATTCAAGAAGTGTTGCGAAAATGGGAGGTCACCCCGATCACTGCCGTGGTCAATAGCCACCACAATCTTAGGAGCAAGCTGTTTCACCAACTGAAGCAGTACTGGGAGTGGTGGAGTGCGTGCTGAGCAACCAACCGGGAGGCTAACCGCAACAACCTCCTCGGCTGTAGGAGTAACGAGTTCCATAGGATCAAAGACATCGAAATTGATGGCACTGAACTCAAATGGAATGCCAAGGTCAGCAGCAAACTGCGAGAGGCTATCCCGAGCAAGATGCAGCTCAAGCGGGTGGTGGGAGGCAGATGAGACGAAGGCTGTGAGCTTCAACACCGGCAAGGACACCCCCCCAGTGCCACGGCGGTGAGCGAGCTCCTGCAAGAACGAAGCCCACTGGCCGCCCACACCAAGGCCGAAATCAATGATGCGGATACAAGACGCAGTTGTACAGGCGACCTCGTCGAGAAGCGCCTGGGTGGCCGTGAAGTTAGCAAACTGGAGCACGGGCGAGAGGTCGGAGAAGGACTTGTAGGCGACGAGCTTGAGGGCGACGTCGAGCGGAGAGGTTAGGCGGGTGGAGCCGTAGTGGCCGTCGGCGAGCGCGAGGAGGAGGGCCTCCTTGAGGTAGGAGGCGGAGCGGAGGAAAGGCTTCCCAATTGGGGAAAGCTGCTGATTGAGCCGCGCCAATATCTCTCGCGCGCCGATGGAGTTGCCGACCTCGGCGGCCTTCGCCGCCGCAGCAAGCTCGTCCAGAAGCTGTTGCTGCTGCGCTGCCGCCGCAGGTGTCTTCATCGCGCTCCGCGGCGGTTGCGGTGAAGGCTGGAGCTGGAAGGGAGTAGTGTTATGTAGTAGTGGGAAGGGGAGCCATTGCGCAGACGGCGGTGCCGGCTGGAGCTGGTTGTGGAGGAGGAAGAGGTTGTCGGGCATGGAGTGGTGGCGCTTCGGCGGTGGCTGGAGAAGTGGCTGCTGTTGATGGTCGGGGAAGGAGGGGAGAGGCATGAAGAAGGTGGAGGCCGGCGTCGGCTGGTGCGGGTTGAGGAGTAGACTGGGCGACGGCACGCCAAAAAGAGGGGGCTTTATGTCCGCACCGTCGTGGAAAGGCATAGTCGTCGCCGGCAGCGGCGACGGCTGGAGCGCCGCTTCGGGGGAGAGGAGGCCAAAAGTGGAGGTGGCCTTGCTGTTGCTGCCGTTGCTGCTGGTGAGTGACCTCGCGCCGGAGGACGACGTGTCGGAGGCGAGCGCGGCGGGCGAGGCGGCGCCGCCGGGGTGATGCTGCAGCGAGAACCCAAGTGGGTTCGCGGCCGGGAACCCGAACCTGCCGTCATTGCCGAGAAGCTCCTGCTGCTGGAACGGCGTCTCCATGTCGCCGGGCCCAGCCATGATCCAGTTCAAATATGTCTGCTCCTGCCCGGCGGCCGCCGCGGCGTCGCCGAGCATGGCATCCCAGCTCTCCTCCGCGACGAACCCCGCATCCAGGACCCCCGGTATGGGCGGCAGCTCACCGCCGCTCCATTCCTCCTTCCTCTCGCCACCGCCGCCGCCGCCGCCACCGTGCTCGCCGGGGGAAGCCCATTTGGTGGCTTCAGCGGCGGCGGCGCTGTTATCTGAAACCGTCGCCACGCCGGTAGAATTAGCGGCGCCGCCGCCACCCAGGGACGAAGACAACGTCGACGTGGAGTTGGGCGGGCTCGGGCTCCATTTGCAGTCCAGCACCGACCTCGGCTCCACCAGTAGCCTCCCGGCGCCTTTGTCCTCCAGCCAAAGCAGCGCCTCTGTGCTTCCCGCGAGCTCCACCGCCCCGTTCCCCTTGGCACGGAAGGGCGCCACTCTCATCTACCTACTCGCACATAATAGTGCGCCCCTCTCGGCGCGATCTGGAGACAGGAGCAGCTCTGGATCAAAAAAACTAGACGAGGTGCGTTCTTGGGTTTGTTGGGTGGTGGTACGCTCGCTTGTTTGTGTGCGTGGGTGTGGAACAGGAAGGTGGGAGCAAGCAGGAGCGGCCTTGTACCTGTGGCAGCTGTGCCCTCCCCTCGTCTCCGTCCCCTTTACCTTGTTGGGTCTACTCCTCGCAGCTCTGCTACGCTCATTTCGGCTTCCTCCTTAGACTTTTGCCTTCTAAATTCTGGTTTTTAAATTTTTTTTTTCTGATTTTTGACTTTTTGGCTATTTTATCTTTTTTTATATTTCTTTGCATTATCTATGATAGGATAACCTATTATCTTCTTTTTTAAAAAAAATTAATTACGCTAAAAAACCATCAGTAGCTACAGTACAAAATAAGTCAGCTGTCAAACAATAAAAAATAAGTCATAAACCACAAAAAATCCAATGAGCAGGACAAATTAAAGTATCTCTTCTTCTATGTCAGATCAGACTCTACCCCTATGGTTAGATCTAATCGAGTTTACTCTCTAGATCTCAGTTCTAAATGGGCTAAACATAACTAAGTCCACGGGTACCATATGCAAGCCCTAAAGCAATAGATTTATAAGTGGTATTGGGTCTTCTCCTCCAAAAGACTAGTCCAATAGATAAGGTCTCCTCACACTTATAAATTATGTTTTTTTTTCTTTCTACAATCAATGTGAAACTATTCCCAACATTCTCCCCTTCACGCATCGGCCTTGTACTATCGCTACCATGAAGTTCAAAGAGATGTTGGGCGTCTGAGCTCTGATACCAATTGTTGGACCGGACCCTAACCGCATGCTTAGGTCTAACCAGATTTACTCCCCAGGCCCCAAGTCCAAATGGACTGAACATAACTAATCCTATGGGCTACTATATGCAAGTTCTAAAGCAACAGTCTTATATGTGGTATTGGGACTTCTCCTCCAAAAGACTAGTCTAACGGGTGATGTCTCCCTTATATTTATAAGTTGTGTTTTTTTTTCTTCCTACAACCAATGTGAGACTATTCCCAACATAAATGTAGAAACTAAGACTAGGATCCTACACGCATATTTACTCATGGACGCACACTACACAGTGAAGACAAATATACAAAAATACACAGAGAGATTTTTTTGCTAACGCGAACTCGACTTGCGTTGATTCTCTTTTCTCTTATTCGCCTAAAAAAATTGATTACAGTGGTGCCCTTTTATAGAGAGCAACCGACGACAAAGACTCTACGTATCCACAAGGGATTCCAAACCTGTCAAAATACGAACCACACTTTCCCAAAAAAAAATCTAAATATGCCATATACGCAAAGATATCATGCAAAACAATCTTGATTATTCCTAATAATCTCCTCCTAATCAAGAAGGCTTCACAACAGTGCCGGTTCGTCGTCGGCATCCGCCTCGATGAGAAGCATTTGCTCCTCATTCTAGTAGCATTTGGAATCGACTACACGTACACAGACTTAAATGGAGCCTACACATCTTTGTCGATCTTCTCCTCGGTGAGACATAGAGATAGCCGCCAATGCCATCTTGTCTCGTTGGTTTGTTGATAACACAACATCGCACTAGCATCGCCTTGTTGTAGCCTCACGCGTCGTTGTTGTAGTAACGGCCTCGCACCACTGGCCGTTGTTGTTAGCATCACACCAACGCTTTCTCGCAGCGGCATTACACTGCCACCTCCACGAACACGGCCTCACACCATGGTTCATGGCCTCCATCATGAGTGTACCATCACAGCATCTCTCGCTGTCACATCTTTGCCACTGGTGACTCGCCACTTTTCCTTCGCTCGTGATGTAGCTCAACGGTGACAGAGACTTGGGCCTTAACACACAAGGCATAAACTTGCATGTGGGTGAGCATGGGGCAATGCAGCTACACCATAGAACTCTCCTTTGTCAGTGCTCTTGACGTCGTCTTGTTGACGTTCACTTTATTGCTTCCGCTACCCCGGTGATCACACATGCACCAGGTTTTAATACCAAATGTAGAAACTAAGACTAGGATCCTACACGCACATTTACACGTGGATGCACACTATATGAGGAAGATAAACAAACACAAAGATACGGAGAGAATTTTTGCAACACGAACTTGACTGGCGTTACTTTTCTCTTTTTTCTTGTTTGCCTCAAAAAATTGATTACAAGGGTGCCCTTTTATAGAAAACAACCGACGACAAAGAATCTACGTATCTGAAAAGGATTCCAACCTGCCTAAATATGAAACACACTTTCCCAAAAATCTAAATATGCCATATACACAAAGATATCATACAAAACAATCTTGATTGTTCCTAACATTTTGTAACATCCCTAGAAGTATGCACTTTGTAAAATGCGGAGCCTTGAGACATGTTGCAATATATTTTATTTTGATTTGGATTCCATGGTGTTTCTTCAAGAATATTTGGTTAAGGTTCCCAAAATTTAAAGTGAAAAGGAAAACTATATATATGTATATATACAATTAAGAGATGATTACAAAATTTTAATCAAGAATCTGAAAAGATGATCCAGAAAATAGGAGGGGAGAACCAAAAATGAAATCTGGAAATTTACACCCAAATTTACATAAAAATTTAACCAAAGATATAACAAGAAATATAAAGCAAACAAAAAGGAAAAAAATAATAAATATATGGGGGTGAAGCTAGGCCGGCCGAAGCCAGCCCAACCCCACCCCCATCAGTCGGCCAAGCGGCCACCCGTCATGCTGCCCAGCCTGGCCCAGCGCCCGCGCGCCTGCCAAAGCGGGTCACGCTCCCTCTCCCGCCTTCACCTCTCGCCGCGGCCCGCGCCTTTTTCCCGCTTCTCCTCGGCGGTGGCCCGCGTCGCGTCCGCATTCTCCCTTTGGCGGCCGGGCCTCCCTCGCCCGGCTCCTTTTCCCCTCTTCTTTCACTCGTGGCGGTGGGCGGCCACTGCTCGGCGTCTTCTTCCCCGGACCCTTTTCTCTCACTCGGCGCGAGGTTGAGCTCCCGTGGAGCTCATGCGCGGCATTGCCCGCCGCGCCGTCCGTCGCCATGGTGGAAAGTCTTGAGCCGACGCGCTCTGTTCCACCGACTCGCCATCGCTCGCCGCCACCGCCCACCATTTTCCCGCTTGGTCACGTCGGCCCGGCTACGTGGCGGCGGTCTTCGTGCTCTGCGTGCGTGGGAGGCGGCAAAGAAGAGGAGACCGCTCGAGGAGTGGTTGTGCGGCTTTGCCGGGCGTAACGCGCTGCGTCACCGCCAGCGCCACCACTGCTCCGACACGACCGAACGGCCGTCCGCGTTGCCGCGCTCTTCCGACCGCCTATAAAAGACCACAGCCCGTCCATTGAGTTCCCCACGCCGCCCTCTCCGTGCATTCGAAGGTAATCGGGTATTCGTGCCCTGTAGCCGCCGGCGATCTCTTTCTCCCCCAATTCCGGCGAACTCACTCCCATCGCTTTCTTGTCCCGAGCCAAATTCATTGCGCTAGGACCGTCTCCAGAGCGTTGAGGAGCTTCCCCGACCTTCACTCGAGCTCCCCGTCGCCCATACGCCGCCGTCGCCGAGAGCCTCTTCAAGTCGCCGCCGCCACTCGACGCCGACCCATATCCGGACCTCCTCGGCCCCTGGCGACCGCGTCACCATCCTCAACCCAGCGCGAGGATCGCGTTTCGACGCCTCCCGGCTCCCGACACCCCCTCGCGCGCCACCGTCGCCTCGACTCCTTTGTTCGCCCATTGCCACCCACCTCAAAAGGATTAAGCGCCTATGAGGTAGGCAACGCCTTCCGCTCACTTGGTTATCACCGCTCGCTCTCCTCCCCAACTCCCATTGCGCGCGTTCGAGCCCTCGGCTCGCATGTGCACGGGTTGAGTTTTCTTCATTTCATTGGTGGCAGTGGGCCCCACTGTCGCCCATCGCATCAGAGCCGCCATTGCCCACCGCCCCACTGGTCAGTGGCACAGAGCCCTCACTGACACGTGGACCCCACTGTACAATAGTCGGGCCCACATGACAGAGGCTCAAAGGAGTTAAAAGAAAAATAAAAAGGGAAAAATCAGAGTAAAACTGGCGCTGACAGTGGGCCCCACATGTCAGGATCTAGTAATTTTTGGATTTGACCCAAAACAGAGAACTTTGACTGACTATAACCTTTTCATTTTAGCTCCAATTGAATGAAAAAAATTTGTAAATTCATATAAATTCAAAATCTGTCTAATGAAACCAAAACCATAAATTTTTGAGTTCGTTTGAATGTTTGCTTGTGATTTGTATGATTTGCTGATTTTTTTATGCAAAAATGTCGTACAACGTATATAGCGTTCGAGGCTCGGCGAGAGGAGGCAAGCAGACGACATCGATCCCAACGACCCGTAACAGGACACTAGCGACCCAAAGTAGTCAACACTTTGAACATATTGAACCCAGCATTTTAAAGTTATTTCCTTTTAAATTAGCAAAGTGCATGCTATTATTTCACGAGATATGATATGTTCGGTTTCAGCAAGCTAGTTATGCCACATTCGCTATTGTTCATATTAATCTCCTTGCCATACTTAGAAATGTGAACCTTGTCGCCATAGTAAGAAATAGCATATGTTTTCACAAAATAAGTCCCTAGTTATATGACATGCTTAGGAATGCTAGCAACTTGGGGTGACACTAATGCCCCAAGGAAAACTCCTCAAATTATTTTAAATCATATGGTGTGATGCCATATGTGGTGTTGGTGCGATCCGACACTTAGCGTATGGTGCGATGTCACACGCAACCCTTGGTGCGATGCCGAGGGTTAACTTATGGTGCGATGCCATAAGGATGGTTGGTGCGATGCCAACCATAAGCATATGGTGCGATGTCATATGCCGCCCTTGGTGAGATGCCAAGAGGCAACCTATGGTGCGATGCCATAGGGTTAGTTGGTGTGATGCCAGCGTGTATGGTGCGATGTCATACGCGCCCTGGTGCGATGCCAAGAGGCAACTTATGGTGCGATGCCATAAGGTTAGTTGGTGTGATGCCGACAAAATTACTTGGATTATTACAACTAATGGTTTAAAAATGTGATTTCAAACCTGCTAGGTCATAGGAAATTTTAAGTAATTGTATTCAAAAGCACTCTTTAGCAAACAAAATAGCCCTATGCCTGTTCATTGTCAAGCCATGCATGTTATATATTTGCATTCTGTGTGTTGGCTTGCTGAGCACGGGGTCGGAGTGCTCATTCTCGCATTATCAAACAGAGACAGGAAATCAGGAGCACTATGAGCATGAGGAGGCTCCTATAAATGCAACAGGAGGCGACGACAACAACTAGGGCGCTTAATACGTGTTTTGAAACATAGACAAGAGGACTAGATGGAGATTGTGTGCATATATATTATCCAATCATTGGGGTAATATGCATGGACAAGAGTACCCCCGGTCACTTGCCTGTGGTAATGGTTTCACTTTTGCTTCTATTCCGCTGCTTTAATATTATGTAACTTTTAGCCAACGTGGCATCTGTGTGAACTAATGCTCGATGTGAGCAAAGACCTTTATGGCATGTAATATTTTGCGATGTATGTGTATGATCCAGCAATGTTACTGTGTGCACTATTCATTGATCCTGGGAATAGTGCGATAAAACACAGAGGATTTGGATTGAAAAATCCGGGTCCGACAGCGCTGGTATCAGAGCATACGACCGTAGGGTAAAACCATAGGATGGAAATTAGGATGGCCTAGGAGTACAATACTTATGAAAGTAAGAAAATAATTTCCAAAATCATAGTGTAATGTTCTTACTCGTATCCTTCTTAGAATCTGCTCTACTCAATTTTTCATTATATTTTGGAAAAGTACTAACACTAGTACCTTATCGATTCTGAGATGGCGAGAACGGATATGAAGGGGGTGGGATTATTTGGGCCACGGTGTCTATGAAAATGAATTTGCAAGCATCTTACGCAGCTTCTACATTACATGGGCTCGACGAGCAACCTATCTACCGTGGGTGAAGGCTACCATAGGAGAAGATGAATCTTGGACCATGCGGTCTACATCTACCCAAAAGCGAACAGAACGACCTCATGTCTTTACCACGAGCATCGGAGGAGTACGGGGCCGACGCGATCCAGACGCCGCGCGCCTCGCGCGGCACGCGGTGTGTGACATATATGAGATCGCCATTCGCGCGACGCCTATCGTTTCTACCCGTCGCGCCGGGGCGGTGCGCGGTACAATGAGGCGAACCTGCGGTTGATGAGGACGACCTATCGCCGACGCACAGTCGCTCTCACGAGGCCATGGCGCGGCCCACACCGCAGCCTGGAGGAGATCACCCTTCTCCGCGGCGCGCTTACCGCTGGCACGCCTGTGGTGGCGCTCACGGGAGCCGCCGCCAAGAGCGAGCAGCCTTGCGCGAGGCCCGTGCAGAGGTGGTCGACCTCAAGCTCGGCTCGACGGGCCTCCACCCTGCAGCGGCTCCAAAGACCGCCACCACCGGATCGGGCCCCGCTCGGATGACCGCGCGTAAAGCACGCGGCCTCCGGTCCCCGGCCGCACCGGGAGAGCCTCCCGAGCCGTAGCCCCATGCGCGCCTCGGGCGCCAATGACTCCGATCCGTCGGAGTTGGTGGGAGCGCTCCGTTCAGTCCCCGCACTACACCCATCCGTTACGGGTATCTGGAGGAGTAGGTTAGATAGAGCAGTGTGTACTTGCCCTAGGTGGTGCAAGTACTAATCTATGTATGTTGTCAGCCCCACTGTATCGTAGTATCTGTCGCGTCGAACTTAGAACGTTATGTTGTACCTGTTAAGCCCAGTGTAAAACTGGCTATGTGATTGTGTAATGAATGGCCTAGTATGAGCCCTTTTGTTGAAGATCGTTCGCTGTTCCTTTGTGGTTTCATTGCATGGATTTGTGTCCCCCTTTTATTTGCTTAGTGCTAGTATTGAACCATGAAACCCATTGCAGATGGCCAGCCAAAGGGTAACCCGAGCCCAGACTAGTGCAAATGTTCACCTCCAAGCGGAGGCAAACACAGTCCAGCAAGAGCAGCACACAAGGCAAGGCAACAACCAAAGCCAGGAAGATGACCTTCCCCCACCCCCTGTCCATACAACCATGGCGCAAGTCATGGCACAGCAAACCCAAATATTGCAAGCAATCCTCACTGGCCAGCAGGGCAACAACCACCACCACCACGGATCTGATTTGGCCGACTTCCAGAGGACCAGGCCACTCACGTTTGCTTCAGCAGATGAACCGCTGGAAGCAGAGGATCGCTACGGGATACTGAAAGAAAGCGTGCCTAGCCAAGTCGCGCCGAGGAGGATAAAGTAATATTCGCCACCCACCGGCTCCAAGGAGCTGCGGCCGCAGTGGGAGACTTATTCGCTACTAGAGGCCAAGAAGGTGTCGCCAACAATGAGGTAGCAGCCATACCATGGTCCGAGTTCAAAACCGCGTTCAAGGCCAATTTTATTCCGGCTTGGGTAATGAAGATGAAGAAGAATGAGTTTCGTACTTTGAAGCAAGGGAACATGGCTGTTCAGGAGTACCTTGCTAAGTTTACTCAGCTTGCCCGGTATGCCCCAAGAGACATAGAAGAAGAAGAGGATAAGATTGAACGTTTCTTTGAAGGTATGAATGAAGAGCTTAGAGTCCAGTTGATCACTCAAGATTTTACAGTTTGCACCAAGCGGTAAACAAGGCCCGATCTTGGAGAATGAGAGAAGGAGTTTGTGACCAAATTAAAGCGCAAGATGTTAGTGCAAAGCAACCCCAAGGAGGTTCATGCGAAGTACTCAAACAATCCTTCCTCATCCAAGACAAGTCAAGTATAGGGTGCCAACATTCCGGCCAAGAGGTGGCTCTTCCCAGCTAACCGCAGGGGCCAACCCAATGCTTGAGTCAAGGGCCCTCCTTCATTTGCTTTATTTGTGGAGAAAAGGACATTTCGCCTTTCAATGCCCGAAGCAAGGCACCCTTGTGAAGCCCAACAGGGAATTGTTCCGGCTCGTGGTCAAAACATAGGAAGCAACAGGGACACCAATCTTCTCGGCCCCACAAGAACACGGCAACCAACAGAGGCGCGTGAATCACATCACCGTTGAAAAGGCACAAGAGGCAGCAGAAGTATTGATGGGTACGTTTTCTGTCAAGACCATCCCAGCACAAGTGTTATTTGATTCAGGAGCATCCCATTCATTTATATCTAAGGGGTATGCGGATAAATTAGGGTTACCTGTTTATACCTTAAAGAGACCCCTAGTGCTTAGTTCACCAGCTGGTCCAATTACCGCTACCTTAGTATGCCCTGAGGTGGCCATCACCATGGAGAAATGGGATTTCTTAGCAGACCTAATAGTGTTAGACTCCCAGACCCTGGATATTATTTTGGGTATGGATTGGTTAGCTAAATATCAAGGGGTCATAGAATGTGCCACCAGGAATGTAAAGGTGACCAAGCGTCCCGGAATGATTATCAATATAAAAGTTGATCGACCCTATTGTTGGGGCCGTGCGTTTATTCTCGTGAGGATATACCCTAGAGGAATGTTGGTAGTGCAAGACTATCCCGAGGTATTCCCGAAGAACTACAGTATGCCCGGACAGAGATATGGAATTTGTAATTAATTTGAAGCCGGAGCTGCTCCGGTTTCTAAGAGGCCCTATCGGATGTGATGAGGAGCTAGAAGAAGCTGAAGAAGCAACTTCAAGAGCTGCAGGAAAAGGATTCATAAGACCAGTTCATCACCATGGGGATCTCCCGTACTGTTTGTGAGGAAAAAGGATGGCACTGCCCGGATGTGTGTGGACTATCGGGCCTTGAATGAGGTGACCATCAAAAATAAATACCCTCTGCCTAGGATCGATGATCTGTTCGATCAACTTGGTGGAGCGACAGTATTCTCCAAGATAGACCTAAGGTCAGGCTATCACCAACTGAAGATTAAGGCCGAGGATATACCCAAGACGGCTTTTACCACAAGATATGGGCTGTATGAATTTACGGTCATGTCATTTGGATTAACAAATGCCCCCGCCTATTTCATGAACTGATGAACAAGGTGTTCATGGAGTATTTGGACAAGTTAAATCGTAGTCTTTATCGGCGACATCCTTATATACTCAAGAACGCAGAAGAGCATCAGAGCATTTACAATTAGTTTTGGAGAAGTTAAAGGAGCATCAATTATATGCAAAATACAGCAAGTGTGAATTCGGCTGCATGACATCGATTTCTTGGGACACATAGTGTCGGAAAAGGAGTATCAGTTGACCCCACCAAGGTGGCGGCGATAGAGTGGAAGCGACCTACCTCAAATCGAGGTAAGAAGTTTTCTTGGATTGGTGGATACTACAGAAGGTTCATAGAGGATTCTCTACAATTGCCGGACCAATGACCCATTTGCTCAGAAGGAGCAAAAATTTGAATGGTGATGCACGTGAAAGAAGCTTCGAGGCGAAGAAGAGATTAACGACCACCCGGTGCTAGTCCTCCGGATGTGCGCAAAGATTTTGAGGTATCTTGTGATGCCTCACATCAAGGGCTTGGATGCGTATTAATGCGAGGAGGCAAGGTCGTGGCTTATGCATCAAGACGACTTCGCCCCATGAAGCTAATTACCCAACCCATGACACGGAATTAGCATCCGTGGTGCACGCGTTGAAAATTTGGAGGCATTACTTGATTGGAAATCACTGTGATATATACACAGATCACAAGAGCCTCAAATATTTCTTTACTCAGTCACACCTCAACTTGAGGCAGAGGCGATGGTTAGAGTTGATTAAGGATTACAACTTAAGCGTCCACTACCACCCCGGAAAGGCCAGCGTGGTGGCGGATGCCTTAAGTCGTAAGGCATCGCAATAACCTCATGGTTTTGGAGCGGACGAGGTGTACAAGGAGATCAAGGCACTCAACTTGGAGATTGTAGATCAAGGCACCCTGGCAACCATGGAAATTCAATCCAGTATAGAAGAGCGAATTATGGCTGCTCAGCAAGGCGACCCAACCGTTGCGAGAATAAAAAAATTAATGGAAGCAGGAAAAGCCCCCAAGATGGTCATTGATGGTGAAGGTACTCTAAGGTATGGGACACGCATCGTGGTGCCCCATCAGAAGGACCTTAAGGATCTGATACTGAGAGAGGCTCACAGTTCTCCGTATTCTCTCCACCCAGGAAGTACCAAGATGTACCACGACATGAAACAGTTCTGCTGGTGGCCCCGTATGAAAAGAGACCTCGCAGAACATGTAGCCTGCTGTGACGTATGCCAGAGAGTTAAGGCTGAACACCAAAGACCAGCAGGATTACTACAGCCCTTGCAAGTACCACAATGGAAATGGGAAGAAGTGGGGATGGATTTCATCACTGGATTACCAAGAACCAAGTCGAGTGCGACTCCATATGGGTGGTAATTGTGAGTTGACCAAGGTTGCCCATTTCATTCTGTCAAGACCACCTACAAGGGAGACAAGCTAGCCGAGTTATACATGTCGCATAGTGAGTTTGCGGAGTGCCAAAGCGGATAATTTGGATCGAGGTTCTCAATTCACCTCACATTTTGGGCTAGCCTTCATGAAGCCCTTGGTACTCACTTGGATTTTAGTACGCCTATCACCCCCAAACAGATGGGCAAACAGAGAGAGTTAATCAAATACTAGAAGATATGCTTAGGGCATGTGCATTAGACTTCTCGAAGGATTGGGATAGATGTCTTCCATATGCCGAGTTCGCCTACAACAACAGCTATCAAGCCAGCCTGAAGATGTCACCCTTTGAAGCTTTGTATGGGAGGAAATGCCGAACCCCTCTACATTGGTCAGAGGTAGGGGAAGTTATATCTTTGGACCTGACACTTTGAAGCAGGCTGAGGAGAAAGTTCGCCTTATCGAGGATCATTCTTTGGCGGCTCGGTCGAGCAAAAGAGTTACGCAGATAAGAGGCGTAGGCCATTAAGCTTTGAAGTCGGAGACTACGTCTACCTGAAAGTGTCGCCCCTGCGTGGAGTCAAGCGATTCAAGGTCAAAGGCAAGCTTACCCCACGATATGTCGGGCCATTCCAAGTTGTAGCTAAGAGAGGAGAAGTTGCCTATCAACTGGAATTACCCCCAAATTTGTCCGATGTCCACAATGTCTTCCATGTGTCATGACTCAAGAAATGCCTACAGTACAGAAGACCAAGCCCCTTTAGAGGCCATCGAGCTCGAGTGATCTAACCTACAAGGAACGTCAATCAAGATCTTGGACACAGTGGAAAGAAAGACAAGAAATCAAACTATCGCATATGTCGAGTGCGGTGGAGTCATCACTCGAAGAAAGAAGCTACAGGGAGCGTGAAGACCGATTCTGGAAAGATTACCCGACACATTCTCTAGTTAAGTTGAATCTGGGTGAGATTCTTTAAGGGGGTAGATTTGTAACATCCTAGAAGTATGCACTTTGTAAAATGCGAGCCTTGAGACATGTTGCAATATATTTTATTTTGATTTGGATTCCATGGTGTTTCTTCAAGAATATTTGGTTAAGGTTCCCAAAATTTAAAGTGAAAAGGAAAACTATATATATGTATATATACAATTAAGAGATGATTACAAAATTTTAATCAAGAATCAAAAGATGATCCGAGAAAATAGGAGGAGAACCAAAAATGAAATCTGAAATTTACACCCAAATTTACACAAAAATTTAACCAAAGATATAACAAGAAATATAAAGCAAACAAAAAGGAAAAAATAATAAATATATGGGGTGAAGCTAGGCGTGGCCATTAACCCCATCCATCGGCCAGCGGCCACCGTCCATGTGGCCCGGCCCAGCAGCGCGCGCGCTTGCAAAGCGGGTCACGCTCCTCTCCCCGCTTCACCCTCGCCGCGGGCGGCGCCCACCCGCTTCTCCACGGCGGTGGCCCCGCGTCGCGTCGCATTCTCCCTTTGGCGGCGGGCCTCCGCTCGCCGCTCCCTTTCCCCTCTTCTTTCACTCGGCGGCGGTGGCGGCCTGTCGGCGTCTTCTTCCCCGGACCCTTTTCTCTCACTCGGCGCGAGGTTGAGCTCCCGTGGAGCTCATGCACGGCATTGCCACGCCGCGCCGTCCGTCGCCATGGTGGAAAGTCTTGGCCGCGCGCTCTGTTCCACCGACTCGCCACCGTTCGTCGCCACCGCCCACCATTTTCCCGCTTGGTCACGTCGGCCCGGCTACGTGGCGGCGGTCTTCGTGCTCTGCCGTGCGTGGGAGAGGCGCAGCGAAGAGACGCTCGAGGGTGGTTGTGCGGCTTTGCCGGGCGTTAACGCTGCGTCACGCCAGCGCCACCACCTGCTCCGACACGGCCGAGCGGCCGTCCGCGTTGCCGGCTCTTCCCGACCGCCTATAAAGACCTGGCCCGTCCATTGAGTTCCCACGCCGCCCTCTCCGTGCATTGAAGGTAATCGGGTATTCGTGCCCGTAGCGCGGCGATCTCTTTCTCCCAATTCCGCGAACTCACTCCCCTTCATTTCTTGTCCCGAGCCAAATTCATTGCGCTAGGACCGTCTCGAGCGTTGAGGAGCTTCCCGACCTTCACTCGAGCTCCCGTCGCCCATCGCCGCCGCGCGAGAGCCTCTTCAGCGCGCCGCCACTCGACGCCGACCCATATCCGGACCTCCTCGGCCCTGGCGGCCGCGTCACCATCCTCAACCAGTGCGAGGATCGCGTTTGACGCCTTCCCGGCTCCCGACACCCCTCGCCGCCGGCCACCGTCGCCCGACTCCTTTGTTCGCCCGTGCAGACCCACCTCAAAAGGATTAAGCGCCTATAGAGGTAGGCAACGTCTCCCGCTCACTTGGTTATCACCGCTCGCTCTCCTCCCCAACTCCCCGGTGCGCGTTCGAGCCCTCGGCTCGCGGCGCGGGTTGAGTTTTCTTCATTTCATTGGGTGGCGGTGGGCCCCACCGCCGACCATGCAGCTAGAGCTGCTCATTGCCCACCGGCCCCACTGGTCGGTGGCACGAGCCCTCATCGACACGTGGACCCCACTGCATGCAGTCGGGCCCACATGTGAGAGGCTCAAAGGAGTTAAAGAAAAATAAAAAGGAAAAATCAGAGTAAAGCGCGCGCAGTGGGCCCCACATGTCAGGATCTAGTAATTTTTGGATTTGACCCAAAACAGAGAACTTTGACTGACTATAACTTTTTCATTTTAGCTCCAAATTGAATGAAACAAATTTGTAAATTCATATAAATTCAAAATCTATCTAATGATACTGAAACCATAAATTTTTGAGTTCGTTTGAATGTTTGCTTGTGATTTGTATGATTTGCTGATTTTTTTATGCAAAAATGTCGTACAACGTATATAGCGTTCGAGGCTCGTGAGAGGAGGCGATGAGCGACATCAGTCCCAACAGCCCAGAACCGGACACTAGCGACCCAGGCGAGTCAACACTTTGAACATATTGAACCCAGCATTTTAAAGTTATTTCCTTTTAAATTAGCAAAGTGCATGCTAATATTTCACGAGATATGATATGTTCAGTTTCAGCAAGCTAGTTATGCCCTGTTACTGCTATTGTTCATATTAATCTCCTTGCCATACTTAGAAATGTGAACCTTGTCGCCATAGTAAGAAATAGCATATGTTTTCACAAAATAAGTCCCTAGTTATATGACATGCTTAGGAATGCTAGCAACTTGGGGTGACACTAATGCCCCAAGGAAAACTTCTCAAATTATTTTAAATCATATGGTGTGATGCCATATGTGGTGTTGGTGCGATGCCGACACTTAGCGTATGGTGCGATGTCATACGCAACCCTTGGTGCGATGCCGAGGGTTAACTTATGGTGCGATGCCATAAGGATGGTTGGTGCGATGCCAACCATAAGCATATGGTGCGATGTCATATGCCGCCTTGGTGAGATGCCAAGAGGCAACCTATGGTGCGATGCCATAGGGTTAGTTGGTGTGATGCCAGCGTGTATGGTGCGATGTCATCGCCGCCCTTGGTGCGATGCCAGAGGCAACTTATGGTGCGATGCCATAAGGTTAGTTGGTGTGATGCCGACAAAATTACTTGGATTATTACAACTAATGGTTTAAAAATGTGATTTCAAACTGCTAGGTCATAGGAAATTTTAAGTAATTGTATTCAAAAACACTCTTTAGCAAACAAAATAGCCCTATGCTGTTCATTGTCAAGCCATGCATGTTATATATTTGCATTACGTGTGTTGGCTTCTTGAGCACGGGTCGGAGTGCTCATTCTCGCATTATCAAGCAGAGACAGGAAATCGGGAGCACTATGAGCATGAGGAGGCTCCTATAAATGCAACAGAGGCGGCGACAACAACTAGGGCGCTTAATACGTGTTTTGAAACATAGACAAGAGGACTAGATGGAGATTGTGTGCATATATATTATCCAATCATTGGGGTAATATGCATGGACACGAGTACCCCGATCACTTGCACGTGGTAATGGTTTCACTTTTGCTTCTATTCATTGCTTTAATATTATGTAACTTTTAGCCAGCGTGGCATGCGTGTGAACTAATGCTCGATGTGAGCAAAGACCTTTATGGCATGTAATATTTTGCGATGTATGTGTATGATCGGCAATATTCTTGTGTGCACTATTCATTGATCCTGGGAATAGTGCGATAAAACACAGAGGATTTGGATTGAAAAATCCGGGTCCGACACATTTTATAAGTGTTGTGTTGTTGGTTGCCTTGCCCCTTCTCTCTACTATACCGCTCTTGTTGGCCTGCTGGCCCGCTGCCATGACCCTGGATGGCTGGATGCATGCAACATAAAAATATTATGATTTTTTACTTAAAATTTTGAATTCTAGCAGTTCGCGAGAAAGAGCACGGAGAGAGACACTTATATGCGATTTTGACCGATATAGATGAAGTTGGTATAATACTATTACAATTGACTTGTAGATCTTGTCTTAAAAAAGATACATCATTTAAAAAATAGTTATTGTAGATAAGCAAAAAGTTATAAAAAATCATGAGTCATAAATAAAAAAAAAAACCAAAGTGTACTCCTCCCACCCTCCATCCCCGTCCTCTAGTCCTCTCCATCTTTTCCCATCTTCTACTGGCTTTTGTTTTTCACCTTTTGTTTTTTCTCTCCTCGTTACTCTCTTATCTGGTTTTCCCGCGAATTTAAATCGCGGACCCCGTACGTATTCATTGGTCCTTTGACGTTTCCTATGCCATGCATATAGCTGTAGTGCGCTTCCGGTTAGACCTTGGTGTTTTTTTTTTTCAATTTTGATCTATAATTGTTGGCTACAGTTAATAGTTTTTACCTGTATTTTTAATAGAATAGCAGACAATAAAGACATCGATGTATATAATACATATGATTTTAGGATTAGACAGTCATTTAAAAAATCTGTGTCAAAAGACCGTCCCATTTTGATATTTAATTTTTTAACTTTTGAAAAAAACTAATCACGGAAAAGAAAAAGGCCTTTAGATTGATCGACCATATAGGCCTCTACCCCAACCATCTGCATGTGTTCACAGGATATCCGATGAACCAATCTCAAACTAACTTTTGGAACCAAGGCAAACAAAAGATCGAGGTTTTGAACCTTCTCGTTCCTCGCTGCGCGTTTGGAAATTTTTGTTCCTCTGGTGGATCTCTTTTTTCGATTTTTAAAAGCTGTTTTTTGATTTTTTATAATAATTAGCTTTTAAATATAGTATCTTTTAAGCTAGGATTTATTAAGTTAATTATAGTACATATCATAATAATTTTATTTATATCGGTCAAAACCTCTCGTAAACTTCTCTTACTTCATATTTTCCCTTATAAACGACTAAACAATATCGGCCGCAGTTTAAAAAAAATAAGCTCTGCCGCATGCAAATGGTTCACTGACTCCATTGGGTGCTGGGCTATTATTGGGCATGGGCCGTGGCTCCTGTCCCCACCATGCCTAACCAACGCGCGACCATTGCCTTGCCTGGAATCGCAAACGCTTCCGCGGCGCAACCTATCGCGTTGCCCTCGGCTGCTTGCGAGTGCCCGCGCGGCACGAGCCGCACGGATAACGGCACACGGCCTCGGTGAGATGGGCGTCCCGGCAGCAAGTAATTAGACATGTGTACTATATTTTATTTACAGGCTGATTGCTTGTGATTACATTTTTTGAGATGACAGCGAATAACAGAGACATTGATATAGATAATACACATGAATTTTTGCTCAGAAAGTCATTTGAAGAAACCGCTCTGTTTGTTTCAACTTTCGAAGAAGCTAAAAGTCAAAAACCGAAAAAGAAGAGGCCCTTGATATTTCAAGAGAATGAACCCGTGAGGCAAGGATTTGATTAACGGGTGTGACCATACTTGTCGATACCATTCTAGTGGCTATGCCGGTTTGGCTCTTGAAATGATATATTTCGATACCAAATTATACCAGTGTATCATTCCAGATTTTAGTGTTATATATATAATGTATATATGTATGAAAATATTCCTATACTCCTGAGAGTACATACTTTCACTTCTAATATACAATATACCCTCATATATATTAGTATGTATATATTTACTTATATTCACACCAAATTTTAATTGTAATATTACACAAATACATAGTAGTAGAATCAAATATAATATATAGTTCAATGAGTTTAATAGACGGTATTATAAATTATTAATTTATGTCAATACAAAGCTATAAATATATAAATAATTATAAAGACTAAACTATCTATATATACTGAATGTGAAAGTCTAAAATCTAAACTCTAAAAATACTAAATTGATAAGAAAAAATGGAGAAAAATTACTCACTGGGCGACGGACTGACGACCGACCCTATTTCCTCTGTTGATTTGATGATTCTAATCTCTACTTCTCTGCCCTCTCGCCTCTCATCTTAGTATCTCAGTCGTTTGTCTTACTCTTTGTCTCTCTTAGACTCAATCGCTCCGCTTCGTCCAGTCCGTCGCTCCTCACTCAGACTCCGTGTTCCCCGCCACTCCGGTCTCCCTTCTCCCGTCTCCGGCCTCTGGGACTCGGTGTTCCCCCGCGTCGACCCGCCGCCCGGTGCTCGTCCGCGGCGCTGCGCGGCTGCCCAAACTAGCCGGCGGCGGCTCGGCCCTCGCCGCCCTGGTCCGGCTCCCCCTACCTTGGTTCGGCCCCCCTCATCGCCCCGCTCCGACTCCCCCCGGCCCTCGGCCTTGCGGCCCCGACCCCAGATGGTCGGATCGGGCAAATAGCCTCCCCTCGGCCGGCGGCTTGCCGCCAGATCTGGCTCCGGCAGTTGCTCCGACGGCACCCCCTTCTACGCACACGGCGCGCCCTCGCCCGGTCACCCCCAGCCCCAGCCCCCCTCTGGCCTCTGCGTTGTGGCGGCGCCGACGCGTCTCTCCTCAGGGTCTACCGCCGGTCTGGGAAGTGGGAACCAATTGCAATTGCTAGGTTTGTGAGTTGGAGTGAGTGTTTTGGTGGGCCAATAAGATGAATTTGTTGGGCCTCTTTAAGAGTAGTGAGCTGCCACTTGACTATGCTTTTTGTTGTTTGCTGGGCCTCTGTGATTGTCGACATCGCCGGCCATCGCGGGCGCTCGGCGCGCAGGAGGGAGCGTGGTGTTGCTATCACCGGGGGAGGTGAGGCTCGAGCCTTACCATTCTATGTCATCTGTAAACAATACTAAAGATACCTTCTATAATATGTTATTTGTAAGTTGCCTATAATAGATTATTTGTAAAATATAGTCAACATTGATACAAATGGTAAAAAAACCGTCTATAGCAGTCTATTTATAGACAATATTGATACAATGACATAAAAGTCATCTATAGCGGACTATTTTCTCGCGTTTCAACTATCTATAGAATTACAATCGACCTTCTTCCCTCTCTTCTTTCTCTTTCATCCACCTCAGAAAAAAGTTATGTGGCGCCGCTTATAAACAACTTATATCACTCTATTATACATGCTCTTAGATGGAATTCAAACTGGCGGTGCTCACAAACAGATGCATCAAGGTGATGTGTTGCCGGCCATTAGGCCCCGTTTCAAATAGCGATAATTTTTAACTTCTAGAAGTCAAAAATCATTTAGAACATATTAGTTTTTAAACGTGGTTTTTTAGTTTGCATTACATATGGAGATATAATGATATTTTTATTTTTTCTATTTTTCTCAATTTTCGGAGATATAATTTTTTTATTTTTTCTTTTAATTAAATAACTTTAAAAAACTAACCACCGGTGCCATTTTAGATAAAAGACAAAAATCTCAATAATTTAGAACAGACCTAAGTTGACGTGAAGAAAAAGGACGCCTGTAAAATCTCTTTCGTCCGATGTGCTGTCGTGGGCTCTTGGGGACACGACCTAGCGATGGCCGATATGTATGCATGACTTGACCTGACGAAACTCCTGGTCCGGCATTTATAGAGAAAACGCACAGTGCCGTAATTAGTTCTCGTTGCTCAAATGCAGTGCCGGGACATCAGCTTGGACCGAAGCACAGTAGTAAGTAGTAAGAGTAACAGAGAGGTCTCGCACAAATTTAGGCCCCATTCATTCGACTTTTTTTTAATAACTTCTAATTTTCGGGCGGTTGACTTTGAGTTAAAATTATCCTTAATAATTGTTAGTTTTTTCTGAATTATGTAATTAAATAATAATAATAAAAAGAAAAATATTGTTATATCTTAACAAATAATGTAAAAAAGGATAAAAATAAAAAACTAAATTTAAGAAATCAACGTGTCTATTCCAAACCAGGAACCAAAGCCGGATTGGACGGCCTTAATAAGCGGCCACCAACCGCAGTTCTCAATATATTTAAAGGGTACACGGAGAGGACACAAATTGCACGCACATCTCACTCATGACACACGCACACCACGTCGAATCTAGAATCAAACTCAAATAGGTGAGAACGAACATCGTGACTTCCACAACCGTCAGACCACTCAAACCATTCTACACGATTCTCAGTACTTACAATCAGAGTAAACAAAAGGAAGTGCCAAAACTTGTACTTGTACGTTTTGTTCCAAACAACGTAGAGCTGGTACTCGATCAGGTTAAAGTAATTTTATCTGTAGCCTAATATATCGTTAAACTTAAGTCCCGTTTCAACTGACTTACAGTTTAAGTTTTAAACTGTCACTTTTACTTTATAGTTGAAATTGTATTATAGCGTCTATTAGTTTTTTCAAAAAATTAAAAATAGAAAAATCATTATATCGTCATATACAATACAAAGGAATAAAAGGAAAAAAAAATACAAAACAGCTAAAAAACCAAAAATATTAAAATAAACTAAAATTAAAAATTGATATGATCTAAACAATTTCTAAATTTAATAAATTAAAAAGTAAAATAAATCAGAAACTAAACCTATTTAGAATTAGGCCTTAAGCCTGCCTATCGCACTCACGACCTCGATGAAGCTGCCACTTTTGTTTCACTGTGCCTGTTCTCGCCGGATACGGACTCCTGGCAGTTGGATCACCGGATCCGGACGGATAATCTGCATAACCTGAGTTGGCTCGTTTTTTTAGGTTAGGACATCTTCTTAGGGCATCCGCAATGGTAATAGCTAGTACTAGCTATATAGTCAGCTGACGTGGAGGTGAGAGACAAAAGCAAAGACTATTTTATACTGTTGGACCCACATGCTCCTCTCTCATGTTCTTGGACTACGTGAAATAGATCAGCTATTTGCTCGTCGCTAGTGACTACTCTCTCTCCTACTTTTTCTTTGCCACATCAGATCTAGCTAACTAAATAGCCAGCTGTTGGAGACGCCCTTATCATCCATGTCAACAATGATGGGTCATCGAAATTAATTCTGATGTTGTGTCCATTATTTTTTCTTTGGTTCATGAGTGAGAGTATATAGTAATAAAAAATTGCGTGTGGTTTTGACTGATATAAATGAGTCCCTATAGTGTATACTATAATCAACTTGTAAACCCCACTTTGATAAGATGTTCTATTTGAAATCTAGTTACTGCAGAAAAACTGAAAAGAAAAGACCATGTGTTTCCTCTTTTCAACTTCTAAAACCTGTTCTTTGGCTTTTATACATTAACCAGCTTTCAAATAGACTTTTGACTGATATAAATGAGTCACTATAGTGTATACTATAATCAACTTGTAAACCCCACTTTGATAAGATGTTCTATTTGAAATCTAGTTACTGCAGAAAAACTGAAAAGAAAAGATCATGTGTTTCCTCTTTTCAACTTCTAAAACCTGTTTTTTTGGCTTTTATACATTAACTGGCTTTCAAATAGACTGTCTCTTTAAGACGGTGCATACAAATTAACTATAATAACTTTATTTATATTAATTAAAATTGTATATAAATTTCTGTTACTTGATACTCTTTCTTATGAATAGACATAAATCCAAGCCAAAAAATAGCCCACGCTTCCTTTTTGATCTGTCTGGTGGCCCCTTTGCCGATGCATTTCTTTCCTCCAAAACGCATCGGCCGCCAGCCGTATAATCGATGGATGTACACTGCGCACACAAGCGTGCTGTGTACGGCTGAAGTGGTTTGGGAAAAGGACATGCGTTCTCTCTGGCCGTGGGCCTACGGCTTATAACTGTGATGGTTGGTTTTGGATTTTAATGTAAATATTTATACAAACGAATGAAATATTGATAAATTATTTTAAAAATATTATCTTGATAAGATATTTTAAAACAAGACAAAAAACCGATCAGTTTATTTCCTAAAAAAAATCATAAATTATAATCCATAAATAATACGCTGAAAAGAGTAGCCTCGCAAGCGTGTATAGAGGCCGAGATGGTTCCAGACTTGCAGTATAAACGGGCAGCGAGATTTTATTCCGCTCACTTGCGGCCTGCGGCCGGTGAAGGCGTGAATCCTACGTGGGATATCGCGACGAGATTAAAGCCTATTCCAGCCCATCTGCCCAGGGCCGAAAAACGCGCGTACGAATTCTCCACCTGGGCTTTTGGCACTCGCGAAGAGTACGAACCTTGAAGGAGGCGGGCCGGAAGGCCTGGTGCTGGCTTTGGCTTGTTCATATTTCCTCTCCTATCCATCTACTACTACATTCCCCTAAACAAACCGCATACAGATACGATATTTTGCACGTGCGTCACACAATGTATAGCGAATCCGACCTTGCTATGTGTATAGCTAGCAGCTCTAGTTTAGTTTGCAGAAAGGAGATTAGTTTCGAGAGATTGCATGCAGCCCTACAAATCGTCGTTGAGAACCTGTCAGATCTTCGGCAGTTGTGGGTCGTGATCGTATGGCCTGGTGTGGTGAGGCAGTGTCGAAGGGAAGCACGGACACGAGAAGTGGCCAGGCAGGGGACGCCGGCCGCACGCGCGCGCGTGTACGCATGCACATACACGTACGTAGTAGCTAGCTAGGTAGGTAGGTACGTATGCCATGGGGACAGCGGAGGCGGGGAGAGGTGGTACTCGGCTGGGTGGGTGCGCGACCGGCGCGGCGAGACGCGCGCTCCCCTGCGGCGGCTTTCCCCGACATCTCGCTCCAACGCCCACCATTTTGCCCTGCGAAGCCTCCCGTCGCTACGCAAATCGTTGGGTTTTTTTATGGATCGCATGCCCCAAAACAGTTGCCTTCCAGTTCCAGCGCCCTGGATGTACGGGTTCCAGTAGAACGGTGGACATGGTGCACTGCGTGTAATAATTGGGATGCACGTGAGGGGGAGAAGAACGTTTGGAAACAACACTGCCTGCCTAGATACGCACGTACAGACCATGCAATGCAAGCAGTGGGAGAAGTTAAAAATCGACGTATAGTACGTAACCTCACAAAACGGGCCCACACTAAGCGTGGTGTTTTTGTACTTGGGATGGGAAGAAAATCCTAGGGAAGTGTCTCAGGTGAGGTCTTTCACTCTTTCTCATCCACTATTGATCTGACAAAAGATTCATCAGATCAATTATTCTCATAAAATTCTTCAGAAATTTATCACACTATAACAACCTACAACGATCACAAAATGTTATTACGAGTCTAACAGATTTCATACTATTCAGTGTCTACAAAAATCACAAACAGATCAACCGATATTGTCTATCCTATTATTTTAAAAAACAAGCTATAAACAAGATTTGCTAAGTGTATTATTTACAAAAATTGCTATTTACTCATTCATAATTATTTCCATCGGCTCAATTAAATAAACATATTATTATTTTAATTCGTCCAACCGTCAGGCGACTAGCGTTAAGTTGCTCAATTTGATTAAGTGACTAGGCACTAGTCACCGCACAGGAGTGTGACACGGGGAAGTGGCCCAACCATTGGGTGACTTGGCAACTTGTCCATGTCACCCAATCGTGAGATGACAGATGGTTATTTCTATAATATAAAAAATACGGATATATTACTATAATTCAAAATAAAAAATAGATTATTTAAAAAAATCCTAGTACGGATGTGTTCAGCAGTTCAGCATTTCAGCTTGCAATCGAATATACTAACCGAGTAGCACTAGTATGTCAGTACAGATTAAGGTAAAAGTAAAAGTGAGCAAATCTTTCCAGCTATCATTAACAGGGGTGGATGAAACCTTTGCTTAATTAAGATCTTTATGATAGCACTAATCCCGACTTTAGTAATGAGTGACCACAACCTGTCCATTTGTGGGACACAAGTTAAGGTCGTCTGGGTGTCCTCACCATTCCGGATACAAAAAACAAAGACAACGTACGTAGCACATGGCTAGCTGTGTCGTAGAACTTGGGAAACAAATAACAACAACTTTTGAGAACGATTGGGCTTCACCCATGAACCTTTCTACACTTGTATATATTCCCAACGGCAACCTCCGTGTGGCCCTTCTCCCCTTCCTTACAAGCGCGCGCTCCCTGGCTCCTTACACGATCCTCTAGATCTCCTCTCCTCATGTTTATCTTCATATCCATTTCTCTTGCTACCCACACATACTCGTGTCTTGCCATGTCGAGCTTAAGCTCTCGTCTAGCCCCCAAGAGGCAGCTGAGACTCACAGCCGCCACCACCGTTCTCCTCATCTTCTTCTTCCTTGCTCTCTTCGTCAGCACATGCCAGGCGCGCCGCCTTCGTCCCCGTGGCAAGGCCAGCTTGAGCAAGTCACCTCCTGTACCATGCAAGGTTGGTAGCTAGCTGGTCATTGAAGCAACTACTAGCTTGGTGTCCTTAACTTGTTTCTTGTTGGTTGTTCTAATTCGATGTGTCTCCCTCGTGTACGATGACGCAAACCTGAAGGTTGAAGGTTCTCCGACAAAGCAGACGAAGAATTTACCAAATTCTGACGCTCGCACTACTATGGATGATCACATGGCTCGAGTGGATGCGAAGGTGGAGGAGGGAGTGGCAACGGCATCACCAGGTGGAGTTCGAACCACGATTGAACTTAGGGTTTCGCAGCGGCTTTCTCATCCGGAGCAAGGGGAGGGGTCCGGGTTTCATCTGGATTATGCTGGGCCTAGAACCCGCCCCCCCTCTCACAATTGATGAGATGAAATCGTTTTGTGACGTTTTCTTCCTACTAATCTTCTTCTTATATCTGAAGTGATCTATGTATATGAGTTCGAGCCTAATTCTGATGCAGGCTCAGGTCCTGCTTGCCCTGTGTCTGCCAATCTTGCTAGTTGGCTTGAAGTTCAACTTAATTTAATGTTATTAGTACAAAATACTCTAGCAAGCTAGCTAGAAATTTTGCTTGTTCAGAAATGAAACAGATCACACTACATATGCTTTGCTGTGTTATAATAACTATATGTGGATCTAGAGATGATCATATAGAAGAACCAATTAAGCTCTGCATTTGTTGAAAATCATGCTCATGCTTGTATATATACCACATATTTGCTATGTTAATTAAGTAAAAGAATCAACAATCTCTTTCGTTAATTATGCCTACCTTTCTACATCAGATGTAGGATAGCCAATCATGCATGTCATGATCGATACATGCGCACAGTTAGTCAATCTCTGATCTGATAACATTTTGATCTCATGTTTCCATCGTTCAATCCATGCTAGCAATCACTGGAATTGTACAGGGGGTTTTAGGAGCTTCATCTCGCCGCTCGTTGCGACAAACAATTCGAAACAAGGTAATTAAGGATATGCATGTGGAGTTACATACATGCATGGCTCACTATATTGACTGAGACACCGGTTAGTACAGAACTAGGATGTAGAGAGGGATCTGAATTCATGTCTGGGCGCGCGATGGTACGTACAATGATGTGATGCTTGTGTTCATGTTGTAATCTACGTAGGTGAGGTTGGGAGTGCGAGAGCGGTCGGTGCTAGGAGTCGAGTCTAAGAGAGCGCAAAATTAGGGTCGAAAGCGGCAGCCGGTCGAACCGCCGAAACGCTAGAAGACATGGACCACCCAAGTGCACACACCCTTGGCCATCTTTCAACAACTAGCTAGTTTGCATATGATCAATGCAATAAGATGGCCATGCATACATGCATGCACATACCAATCGAACAACAGATCAACAAAATATGTATACATATGCGTGTTAAATTCTGACAAACAAAACTAGTAAGTTAGGGATGGGCACAATTTTGCCGAGGCGAATACACCGATCATTTCGGTCTATTCCGTTTTCGGAGGATGGCTCGGTAGAAAGATCTACGCTATTCGGCTTTTGGTGTCCGCCTCGGTTTGCAGTCCTCAGAAACCGAATTGGCCGAAGTAACTGATTTCCTAGTTAGGGATGAAAACGGTCGGAAACGGTCGGAAAACTCCTCAACCGTTTTCTACTTCTACATTTGAATACGAACAGCAAGCGAAAGCGGTAAAGCGGACACAACGACGCGAACTTACGGAATATCGAGAATTTCAGCGAACCAATTCGGCGGAATTATATCGAACACGGTCGGTATACGAAAATTCAATATGGAATACCGACCTGTAGGACCAAGTGCATAACAATTAACAAGTGACCAAGTACATAACAATTACCAAGTGCATGACCAAATTCAAGTGCATATAATAATTAACAAGTGCCGAGATAGAGGACAAGGAGGTTCTTGTCGGCGCTCATGGCACGGCAAAGCTGCGGTGGTGCGTCCTTCTGCGTGGGTCGTCGACAAGCTGCGGGGAGATGGTGGATATCTCCGCGGCCCGTTCACTTCTCAGTTCTCACCGCACGCCCGGCCCCACGTTCTCCCCGTTACCTCTTCTCTCTCTCCCTCGTTCTCACCGCTTCTCTCTTTCTCTCCGTTACCTTTTAGATCACTTGGTGGTGGTGACCTAAGGAAGAGCAACATTGAAAATACTCATTATTTTTGTATGATAATGTTTCTTAAGAAAGAATAAGAAAAGACACCTTATATCACAAGTGCAAAAATGAAGAACAAGAAAAGACACCTCATATCACAAGTGCAAAAATAAACTTGGCCTAAATCATAACATATCTCAATCACTTTTTCAGTCATTGGATTAATATCCAACCATCCGCATCTTTCTCCTCATCTCATATATATATACACTGCACATTCACATCTCCAAAACCCAACTCAATCTTCAAATTTGGCATTCTAAGGACTGCTCTATCTGAGATGTACATGTCACAACGGATGTATATGATCTTTTAGCGATAAATCAGAATGTTTGAGGGCTAGAACAGAAGAAATCAAAATAAACGAAAATCGGAAGGACTAAATCGTAAACAATCCACAAAACCCTAACCCCCAAAATCTTTCGCCGCCGCCGCTCAATTCATTTCCCACTACTCCCTCGGTCGCTCCTTCTTCCCCTGCCCCCGCCTCTCCGCGCGCCGCGCCCCCTCCTCCTCCGCGGCCGCGCCCCTCGCCTCGCCCCTCCTCCTCGGCCGCCCCCTCCTCGCCGCCGCCCCTCCTCCCCTCGCCCGCCTTCCCCGCCTCCCCTCCTCCTCCTTCCCCGCCACCCTCTCCTCCTCCCGCCCCGCCTTCCCGCCGCCTCCCGCCACCCCATCCTCCTCGCGCCCCTCCTTCCCGGTCGCCCCTTCTCCCGGCACCCTCTCCTTCCCCGCCGCCCCTCCTCCCACGGCTCCGGCGGCGGCGACCTCAACTACTCGAGAGCAAGCCACGAGGCGGATGGCTGGCGGCGGCCCGGGCGGCGGCGACAAGTTCGTCATCGCGCGGGATGCGGGATCTTTGCGGCGATGCGGCCGTCGTCCACTCGTCCAAGGCTCCAAGCTCCGGTGGCCGGTGTGCCTCCTTCCCCTCTATTCTCTCTTCTACGCTCTGTGATGATTGTGGTTGTGGGGATTGGGATGTCGATGGGATCGGGGCGGGAGGCGCCGACATCCGCCGGTGCGTATGCTCTGTGATAGTTGTGGTAGAGGCGAGGCGTCCTCCGCCGTGCGGCCGAAACGACACGGACGCCGCCGGGCGGTTTTCCAGGCCAGCCGCGGCCGCCGTTCGTGGCGAGCCCGCAAGACGCTGCGCCGCGTCCGCGAAGTCTCGTCGGGCATCGGGGAGTCGATGAGTTGGCGCATGTCCTCTTTTCTTTCGACTAAAGATCCGCCGTTGGGCTTCTCTCTCTTGCTACTATGGACTAGGCTATAGCGTAAGTGGGCCAAATTCGGTATAAACCGAATTTACAATCTGATATATTCGAATAAAATGTAGAAAAGTAAGCGGTGGAAAACACCTAAACCGTTTACGCTCCGTTTTTGAATTTGGTATTCCGTATTTCGAACCGAATTCGAATTTGTCAGAAAATACGAATTTGATCGGGTCAAATGTGAAAGCGATGCGGTTGATGCAGGATATTTCCGTTCCGTTTTCATCCTAATAGTAACATCAGTGCTTGAGAGAAGTAGCGAGGAGGATCGAGCAAGAAGCGGAGCGCAGCGCGAATCAAGCGTTTGTCATGACTAGGGATGAAAGCGGGCGGAAATATCCCGCATCAACCGCATCGTTTTCTACATTTGACCGATCGAATTCGTATTTTGGACAAATTAATTCGGTTCAAATCTGAATACCAAATTGAAAATGGAGCGAAAGCGGTTTAGGTGTTTTCCGACCGTTTTCTACTTTCTACATTTTATTCAGAATATACCGTATTGTAAATTCGGTTTATACGAATTTGGCCCACTTACGATTCTGACTAGTCCATAGTAGCAAGAGAGAAGCCCAACGACGGATCTTTAGTCGAAAGAAAAGAGGACATGCGCCAACTCGCGACCTCACGATGCGGCGTGAGACTTTGCGAGCGTCGCGCGATGTCGGTCGAGGCTCGCCACGAGCGGCGGGCGTCTTGGGCTGAAAACCGGCCGGTGGCGGTCGTGCGTCTCGGGCGGGCGGCACGCACGGCGGCACGGCGCACGCGGCGGAGGGCGTCTCGGCCTCTACCACAACTATCACGAGCATACGCCTTTGGCGGCGCGTCGGCGGCCTCCCGATCCGATCCCATCGACATCCCAATCCCCACAACCACAATCATCACGAGCGAGAAGAGAGAATAGAGGAAGGAGGCACACCGGTCACCGGAGCTTGGAGCCTTGGGCGAGTGGGCGGCGGCGCGCGCGCGCGGCATCCGCATCCGCGCGATAGCGAACTCGTCGTCGCCACCCGATCGCCGCTGGCCATCCGCCTCGGTGGCTTGCTCTCGAGTAGTTGAGGTCGTCGTCGCCGTCGCTCGGAGCCGGGGAGGAGGCGGCGGGGAAGGAGAGGGTGTCGGGGAGAAAGGGTGGCCGGGAAGGAGGGGCGGCGGAGGAGGATGGGGTGGCGGGGAGGCGGCGGGGAAGGCGGCGGCGGAGGAGAGAGGCGGCGGGGAAGGCGGAGGAGGAGGGGGAGGCGGAGGAGGAGGGGTGGCGGGGAAGGCGGGGCGCGCGGAGGAGGAGGCGCGGCGGCCGAGGCGCGGGCCACGGAGGAGGAGGGGCGCGGGCGGCGGAGGAGGAGGCGGGGGCGGCGGGGGAAGAAGGAGCGACCGGGGGAGTAGTGGGAAATGAATTGAGCGGCGGCGGCGAAAGATTTTTGGGGTTAGGGTTTTGTGGATTGCTTACGATTTAGTCCTTCCGATTTTCGTTTATTTGGATTTCTTCTGTTCTAGCCCTCAAACATTCTGATTTCATCGCGAAAAGATCATATACATCTGTTGTGACATGTACATCTGTATAGAGCAGTCCTTAGAATGCCAAATTTGAAGATTGAGTTGGGTTTTGGAGATGTGAATGTGCAGTGTATGTATATATGAGATGAGGAGAAAGATGCGGATGGTTGGATATTAATCCAATGACTGAAAAAAGTGATTGAGATATGTTATGATTTAGGCCAAGTTTATTTTTGCACTTGTGATATGAGGTGTCTTTTCTTGTTCTTCATTTTTGCACTTGTGATATAAGGTGTCTTTTCTTATTCTTTCTGAAGAAACATTATCATACAAAAATAATGAGTATTTTCAATGTTGCTCTTCCTTAGGTCACCACCACGGTGATCTAAAAGGTAGCGGGAGAGAAAAGAGAAGCGGTGAGAGCGAGGGGAGAGAGAGAAGAGGTAGCGGGGAGAACATGGGGCGGGCGTGCGGTGAGCGAGAAGTGAGCGGGGCGCGGAGATATCCACCATCTCCTACGGTTGTCGGCGGCCCACGCGATGAGGACGCACCACTGCAGCTTGCGTGCCATGGCGCCGACAAGAACCTCCTTGTCCTCTATCTCGAGCACTTGTTAATTATTATATGCACTTGAACTTGATCATGCACTTGGTAATTGTTATGTACTTGGTCACTTGTTAATTGTTATGCACTTGGTCCTACAGGTCGGTATTCCGTATTGAATTTTCGTATACCGACCGTGTTCGACATAATTCGCTCGAATTGGTTCGTTTTGAAATTCGATATTTCGTAAGTTCGCGTTCGTTTCGTGTCCGCTTACGCTTTCGCTTCGTTTCGTATTCAAATGTAGAAGTAGAAAACGGTTGAGGAGTTTTCCGACCGTTTTCATCCCTAATCATGACCCCTTCTCTCTCGCCTAGTCGCATCTGTCTCTCTCTCTCGCGCGCGCGCACGAGCGAGGCCAATACCCCATCTATGAATCTGTCTACCTTTCCCCAAGTGAAGCCGAAGCATCTCCTTCTCCTTCCGGTTGCCGTCGTCGATTAATCACTGCGGGCTGCGGCGGCCGGCGATGTGGGTTGAGATTTTGTGCCGTCTGCTGTTCTACAAGCTCATCCGCCGTGTCTTCTTCTCCGACGATGACCACGACCAGCTCGCCGACCTCGACTCATCCCTCTTCGATCTCTGGTTTCGAGGTCGCGTCCAGGTCGTCCTCGTCGCCGAGAGGATAAATTCGGCATTACCGAAATACCGATGATACGTATGTATCTCAGGCAGGACTAGAAAAAAAGTTCTTGAATCAACAATTGCACTTGCTTCAAATCTCCAACTACATCCGGCTTAACATCATTAGAAAGATTTACGCCACAAGCAAACAACAATCATCACCCAAGAAGCTTCATGGAAAACAGTTGACCTGACAGGAGCGCAGAAATAAACTTTGGTTTCTGCAACCAGGTAAGTCTAGCTAGAAGTTGCAAACCCGAGGAGCAATCCATGTGCGTTGGGGCACAAACTACAAAAGGCTAATGTATGTCCAATTGTGACAATTATCTCAATCTTCCCAAGAATGTTCCCCGGCCCCTGCACCTCAATCTTACCAACAATCGACTAGAAAAATAATGCGTTTAGCATGGCAGGAGCAATTGGAATGCAAATGCCTGCTCCAAAAAAGACAGACATCCCAACCCCAGATCCGAGCAAAAACAACTGGCGCAAGTCCGTTGATTAGGGCCCCATGCCACCACATGGGTGGAATGCTTGCACCAAGGCCAATTCTCAGGGCCTGTTTGGATCCACCTAGATTTTAAGAATCTGGCTTTTGGAAACTGGGTAGGATCCAAACAGACTAGTTTTTGAGGTAGTTTTTAAAATCTACTTACCCAGATTCTTAAAAACTAAGAAGCTGTTGATACCCAGCTTTTGCCAGTTTTTTTGGCACAAATACTCATTTACTCTCATTAAAGACCATGCGCAGACGCTTCCAATCATAAATGTAAGGGTATAATAGTCTATTAGCACCAATCATAAATGAAACTAGCTTTTAAAAACTAGAGGATCCAAACACCCCATCAGTTTTTACTTAGAAATCAGCTTTTAAAAACTAGAAGTAATAGCTGGTTTTTAAGAATCTGAAACTGATCCAAACAGGGCCTCAATTGCACTTCACTGCAAACGGGTAGAGGCGTTAGCCATCGTTGGCGTGGCGCGCGGCCGAATGGGATACGCCGAGCGCGGCGTGGATGTTGTTGGATTATGTGGGCCAAGCCCATATAATAAGAATAATTCCTATTAAATCTCAAAGGCCCACTCATGCAAAGGAGGCATGCATGTGACCTTTAGTACTATATTGCTAGTTCTAGGAGAGGAAGACCACCTTAAAAGGGATGGTGCACTCCTAGCCACTTGAGGCATGTGTGGGAGAGAACTAGAGGATAACACGCGCGCTCGCTGCCTCGCCTCGCCTCGCGGGGCGGGCGGGCGGGCGAAGCGCGGCGCCACGGCACTGCGTGAATGGTCGCCAAAATCGGCTCAGTGCTTGCGTGACGCGCTTCCTTTGCGATTTTGAGTGGCGGTGAATCCGGATCGATTCTGCGCGACTAATCCGTTTGATTCTGAGTTATGGAGAACGTGCGGCGTCTTGATCACGCGTCTGGTTTTCTATAAATCTGGTCGCGCCTCCATCTGCATATCACGAAAATCAATCTAGGTTTTGCCTCCTCCATCCTTTGTGCTGCGCCGTCCCACGTAGTCTACTCGTCCGTCGCCGGCGTGCGCATCGTTCGGGAGAGCGGTCTCGAACGTCGCCGCCAAGTCTGCAGGAGAGGCGAATAAGGTTTTAGGAAGCGCTCTGCGCATCGCTGCTGTAGCTCGCTCGTCTTCCTCGTCGTTCGGCGGCGAATCGTCATCGACCGTGTCATCCTCACGTGCTGCGGCGTCTACATCGGCAAGCCGATCGAGCAGAATCATCGATGCATGCGGTCATGTTCTCGTATTAGATCGTTCATATACGGTTTCTGGTTTACATGTCTAGATCTTTTATGCTGTGATGGTTACTGTTATTTTGCGTGCATGATGTCATGATTTATTTATGGAATAAATTGAACCTACATGTGCTTATATTTTCAACAATCCAAAAACCTTATTGTAAACCTTTGTGGTTTTACTATGGCTGGATTTGCCGATGCGAGGCCGGATAAGTTCTCGGTGTGCACTTTAAGAGATGGCGAGATCAAGGTTACTCGTGGCTTCTTGCTATGAATGTATGCAGGTTAGTAATGGCAAGCTGAAGGTGTTCTTGATGCTGAAAAGCGAAAGAATTCGAGGCTGCCACTACTCTCTTTGTTGGATGCATTCTTAGTGTTCTTCTTGACCGTGCATGCGAGGTGTATATGCACATGACAGACGCTTGAAGGAGTTGTGGGATGCTTGAATTCCAAATACGGTGCTCTCGATGCAGCAATGACATGTATGTCATGGAGCAATTTCATGACTACAAGATAGTTGATAACCGTTCGTAGTAGATCGGGCTCATGAGATACGAGGCCATTGCCAAGGAACTCGAACTCTGAAGTGTGCCTTACAGACAAGTTTGTGGTGGATGTATTATTGCGAAATTACCTTCTTCATGGAGGAATTTGGAACGACACTCAAACACAAGAGACAAGAGTACTCTGTTGAGAATCGATTGGGTCTCTTGAAATTGAGGAGAAAGCTCGGGAAAAGGACGCTGTGTCTAAGGGTGATGGAGGCGATCTAGTGCCAATGTGAGTACAGAAACCCTCAAGCAAGAACAAAGGGAAATTTGTCAAAGCCCAATAGACAACCAACTTCAAGAAGAAGAAGAACAACAACAACAATCGGGATGATAGAACTTGCTTTGTGTGCGGTGAGCACGGTCACATGGCCAAGAAGTGCCCACAGCGCAAAGGAAAGAAGGCACTGTAGGACGGACTTCTAAGTCATCAGCGTGACCATTGGCAAGGCGGAGATGGGGTGGGTATGGTAATTTACCTCTTTGTTCTTCGATTAGTCAATCTACCAATTGGTGGATTGATACAGAGCTAATGTACATGTGTGTCTTGATATTTCGTTGTTTTCTTCTTATCAGTGCATGAGATTCCTCCGTCCTAATGGGGAATGGGTCACATGCTCTGTTCATGGTGTTGGTACGGTAGATCGAAGTTTACTTCGGAAAGATCGTGCGGTGAAGAGCGTGCAGACATGTCCCTTCTATAGACAAGAATCTCGTTAGTGGCTCCGTTTATGTAGAGACAGGCTTAAGTTGGTATTTGAGTCTAATAAAGTAGTCGTGTCTAAACATGGATATTTTATTGGTAAAGGCTATGAGTGCGGAGGCTTGTTCCGTTTTCCCTTTCAAATTTCTGCAATAAGGCGTGAACCATATTTGTGGTAGTGTGGATGATGAGGCTAATGTTTGGCACTCACGTCTATGTCATATTAATTTTGGTTTGATGTCTCGGCTTTCGGTATGAATTTAATTCCAAGCGTTTCCATCACCAAAGGTTCTAAATGCCATAGGTGTGTGCAATCAAAGCAACCTCGTAAGCCTCACAAGGTTGCTGAGGAGAGAAACTTGGCACCACTAGAACTCCTGCATTGAGATCTTTACGAGATGAATGGCGTGTTGACGAAGGGTGGAAAGCGATATTTCATGACATTGATTGATGATGCAACTAGGTTACATTATGTGTATTTATTGAAAGCGAAAGATGAGGCTTTAGACTATTTTAAAATCTATAAAGCGAAGTTGAAAACCGGTTAAATAGAAAGATAAAAGACTTAGGTCGGATCGTGGTGGAAGTATTTCTCAAGCGAATTTGACTTATTTTGTGAGAACATGGCATTATACATGAGAGGGCGCCTCCTTATTCTCCCGAGTCAAATGGGATTGCGAAAGGAAAAATCGCACGTTGGTGACTTGGTGAATGCCATGTTAGACACTGCGGGCTTACCTAAGGCATGGTGGGGAGGCTTTGCTAACGTCTAATCATGTATTAAATAGAGTTCCTAACGAAATAAGGACAAAATACCATACGAGGTATGGATTGGGAGAAAACCATCACTTTCTTACTTGCGTACATGGGGTGCTTGGCGAAAGTTAATGTGCCAATAACTAAGCACGCAAGCTTGGACCTAAAGCGTAATTTGTGTCTTTACGGGATATGCTAATCATAGCATTGCCTATAGATTTTGATAGTTAAAGCTGAGGTTTTGACATGCATGTTGGTACAATTATGGAGTCTCGAGATGCAACATTCTTTGAGAATATTTTTCCAATGAAGGATACACATAACACTACTAGTCAACCTTACGAAATAATTCCCGGTTCAATCACACCACAGAACCTTTTGAACATACACATGAACTTGTCAATGAGGAGGATGACAGTGGAGCTTCTAGAAGGAGCAAGAGACAAAGGATATCCAAATCCTTTGGTGATAATTTCCTTTGTGTACCTTGTGGGCGACACTCCCAAGTCTATTTGAAGCGTATGCATCTCCGATGCGGACTCTTTGGAAGGAGGTGTCCAGTAGTGAAATGGATTCCATTATTGCTAATGGAACACAGGAAGTGACAGATAGACCTTATGGGTGCAAACTGTAGGGTGCAAGTGGGTGTTAAAAAGAAGTTTAGGCCTGATGGTACTATTGAAAAGTACAAGGCTCGACTTGTTGCGAAGGGCTATACTCGAGAAAGAAGGCGAAGATTTCTTTGACACTTACTCACTGTTGCTAGACCGACTGCGAGTCGAGTACTACTTGCTTTGGCTGCCTCACATGGTCTTCTCGTTCATCAAATGGGCGTCAAGACAGCTTTTCTTAACGGAGAGTGGATGAGAAATTTACATGGAACGACTGATGGATTTGTAGTAGAAGGTCAAAAGGCAAGGTGTTAAAGCTGTTGAAATCTTTGTATGGTGCAGAAACAAGCCCCTAGCGGTGGCATGAGAAGTTCGATAGAACAACGACATCTGCGAGCTTTCTTTGTCAATGGGGCGGATAAATGTGTATACTATCGCTATGGTGGGGGTGAGGAGTTATTCTATGCTTGTATGTGGGCGACATCCTGATTTTTGGGACAAACATCAATGTGATAAATGAGGTCAAATCATTCTTGTCTCAAAATTTTGATATGAAAGATCCAGGAGTGGTGATGTTATTCTAAACATTAAATTGGTTAGAGGTGAGGATGGGATTACACTTTTGCAATCTCATTATGTGGAAAAGGTCTTGAGCCGTTTTGGCTTTTACGACGACAAGCTTTCTCCAACACCTTATGATCCTAGCGTGTTACTTCGTAAGAATAAGAAAATTGCTAGGAATCAGGTGGAATATTCTCGGATAATTGGCTCACTTATGTACCTAGCTAGTGCAACAAGGCGGACATCTCCTTTGCTGTGAGCAAGTTAAGCGGTTTACATCTAACCCGGAGATGATCACTGGAAGGCGCTTGAGCGAGTGTTGCGCTATCTGAAGGTACCTCGAACTTTGGACTTCACTATACGGGTACCGTCCGTCTTTGGAGGTTATAGTGATTCAAGCTGGATCTCGATCTTGATGAGATCAAAGCCACTAGTGGATATGTTTTCACTATTGGAGGTGGTCTTTGTTTCATGGAGGTCTTGCAAAGCAGACCATTTTGACGAGTCAACCATGGAAGCGAGCTTGCGGCACTAGACACCGCTCTTGTTGAGGCGAGAATGGCTACGGGATCTATTGATGGATCTACCTACGGTGGAAAAGCGATGCGGCTATCCTTATGAATCTGTAATAATCAAACCGTTATCGCTAAAGTGAGCAGTTCTAAGGATAATATGAAATCGTTTAGGCATGTCAAGAGACGATTGAAGTGCATCAGAAATTGAGAAACTCGGAGTTATAACCTTGGATTACATCCAAGCAGATAAAAACTGGCGAGATCCTTTACAAAGGGACTATCACGAATGTGATAGATAGTGCATCGAAGGAGATGGGTATGAGACCCATGTGAGTTATCTATGGTAGTAACCCAACCTATGTGATCGGAGATCCGTGAATTAGGATCTGCGAAAAACAAGCCATTAGTTAGCTGGATGAGAGTAATTTCAACCCTCTCTATGTGAAGATGCAATACTCTCGAAGCGCAAAGCAGGTTGGTTAAGGCCTTAATGTGTTCCATTGGCTTTTAAGCGAAGACGTTATCTGTGAGCGTTCTTGAAAGAACACACCTATATGAGCCCATTGTTAGTCGCGATCTATGGAGATCTTGGGTAATCTCCTACTAAGCTCATGAAGAGACCAAGGAGTATGACTTATACGCTCCAACCGAGGGGTAGCCTCTTGGCGGCCTAGTATCGATTAAGTCTTTAAGTGAAGCTTGCTTGCACCAAACTTGCAATTCAAGGCATAGTCCATTGTTCAAGTTGTGAGTAAGTGTAGCTTGGAGTTCTAGGTGGATGTTCAACCTTAATCGGTCTCCATCGAAATACTGATATATAAACAGTACATTGGATTTCAGGCAAATCTCTGTGGGACTTTGAGATCTGGTGAGGGATTGTTGGATTATATGGGCCAAGCCCATATAATAAGAATAATTCTATTAAATCTCAAAGGCCCACTCATCAAAGGAGGCATGCATGTGACCTTTAGAACCATATTGCTAGTTCTAGGAGAGGAAGACCACCTTAAAGGGATGGTGCACTCCTAGCCACTTGAGGCATGTGTGGGAGAGAACTAGAGGATAACACGCGCTCGCTGCTGCCTCGCCGGGCCGGGCAGGCGGGCGGGGCGAAGCGCGGGCGCACGGCACTGCGTGAATGGTCCGCCAAAATCGGCTCAGTGCTTGCTTGACGCGGCTTCCTTTGCGATTTTATTTTCTTTGTTTTGAGTGGCGGTGAATCCGGATCGATTCTGCGCGACTAATCCGTTTGATTCTGAGTTATGGAGAACGTGCGGCGTCTTGATCACGCGTCTGGTTTTCTATAAATCTGAGTCACCGCCTCCATACGACATATGCGAAAATCAATCTAGGTTTTGCCTCCTCCATCCTTTGTGCTGCGCCGCCCCACGTAGTCTACTCCGTCCGTCGCGGCGGCGTGCGTCGTTCGGGAGAGCGAGTCTCGGAACCGTCACCTTCAAGTCTGCACCGGAGAGGCGAATAAGGTTTTGGGAAGCGCTCTGCGATCGCTCGTTGTAGCTCGGCTCGTCTTCCTCGTCGTTCGGCTTGGCGAATCGTCATCGACCGTGTCATCCTCACCGTGCTGCGGCGTCTACATCGGCAAACCGATCGAGCAGAATCATCGATGCGTGCGGTCATGTTCTCCGTATTAGATCTGTTCATATACGATTTCTGGTTTACATGTCTAGATCTTTTATGCCTGTGATGGTTCTGTTATTTTGCGTGCATGATGTCATGATTTATTTATGGAATAAATTGAACCTACATGTGCTTATATTTTCAACAGATGTGCCGCCCCCACCCTCGATGGTGGCGCGGTGGGAGGCTTTATTTCGTTGGGATATAGTAGAAACAAGAGATTGAGGGGGCGCGCGCGCGTCCGCTTGCGTCGGACGTTGCTGTTCCACGGTCAATTTGGACAGAAACACCGAGCTCTTTTATGGTACCCTGAGTATATGAGTCATCTATTTTTTTTAATTTAATAGATCAAATTAGTTAGGTTTAGTTCTATTATCACCGATGGTACTAGCAAAGAATCCTAAAAAGAGTAAAATTGTAAAGAAAACAAGAACCACACTCGGCATCATACTGGACATCGTATATGCCCTCGCGCTCTACCGCGGTGACACCAGCCCCTCAGTGCGGCAACTGCGTCGCCACCGCCTTCTAGGACGCTACCATTTTCTAAGACCCATGCCTCCTTCGCTTCTCCAACTAGAACTTCCTCAACCCTACCAATGGCGGCAGCATTCTCATCCTCATGAACACGCAAAAGGTGTCTGTGCCAGCTAAGGTGTTCAACGACACCGCGGGCGTGCTCGTCAACACCACCGCCGATTACGTGGCCGCAAACTCCTCCAAGCGGCTCGGCATGGGAGAGGAGGGGTTTGAGACGTTCGACAAGAGCAACCCGAAGATTTATGGGCTGGCGCAATGCACGCCAGACATGGTGCCAGAGCTACCTCGGGGGTATCATCACGATGATGCCCAAGTATTTCAGTGGGAAGTTGGGTGGCAAGATTATTGGATCGCTGTGCAACTACATTTATGAGCAGTACTCCTTCTCCAGAGGCCCACTGCTGCAACTCCTGGCGCCATCCATGGGGGCGCCAGCGTCTGTGCTGGTGAACACGACACCATCGGCGGCCGGAGGAGGTTGTTGGCCCAGGCCCGACGTGAGGAGAAGCGTGTGGGAGAGCAGAGAAAGCACGAGCGAGACACAATGGAACTGTTTTTTTTGTTTGGCAACACACACCTATGACTTCCTTTGTATTCACTATTCTTCTTCTCCAAAACTCACACTCTCTAAGCTCTACAGACTTTACATGCCTTTAAATAGGCCTCACGCACATACAGTTACACCACCCCACGCACACTCTATTGCTACACTCTGACGACCACGCCGCTCAGCCACTCTGGCCCATGTCGCTTCGCTCAGCCACCTGCTGACTGCTTCAACCAGCCCATGCCGACCGCTACAGTGACCAGCCACCTGCCCATACTAGACAACTAGCCAATCAAGGACGACCTGCGTCACCCACGACCATCCGTGCTAACACCTGCTGCCAACGTCTACAGTGATCGACGTACGACCATGACCGCTGGCTTCATCCTCGGCTTGTCTTTGACCACTGCACTGGAGCTTCGACCACGGTGCCAGAGACTACGACGCTGGTCGCTACAACAACCACTCAACATGGTCGTAATCGACCATGCACAACGTGGTCGTAACGACCACGACTTTTGGGACTACTGGCTTTACGACCACGGCTACATGTCTTCGAGCACCGACCGTGTTATTGTAGCTTCGACCGTGGCTTCAACCAGGCCTTCGACCATGGTTTCTACCAGGCTTCGACCATAACCAATGCATATGACTGTCGACTGTAGTAGTATGAATACCGACCATCGATCACGGTAGCTATGACTATTGACCATCGACCACAATAGCTACAACTACTGACCATGGACTACGGTAGCTTCGACTACCGACCATCGACTTCAACCACGGTATCGACCACGGCTTGTCGACTGCGCCTTTGACAATGGCATCGCCCATGACTTGTCGATTACGTCTTCGACCATAGCATCGACTATGGCTTGCGCCTTTGGCCATGGCATCGACCACAACTTATCGACTGTGCCTTCGACAATGGAATCGACCATGGCTTGTTGACTGCGTCTTTGACCATGGCATCGACCACAAGATGCACCTTTGGCCACTGGCTACGAACACTATATAGTACTCAACACACGAGTACGGTTTGGCTACGACCATTGTATAGTACTCGACACACGAGTACGTTTACTACCACCGTACTCGAACACACCGAGTACGCAGCTTCGACTACACACAACAACAAGATTATTTTCAATATTCAACCCCCTAATCTTATTGTAGAACTTTGATGCATTCAACCGCACTATCTTGCACACGCAACAACTTCCTTGCGCGACTCACGCACCTTCGACCGTGATGATGGCTACAACCACCATCCTTGGCCCCAAGCCGACTTTCCTGATGGCTCATCCGCACTGACACCGTTCGTTGCCCTTTGTTGCTGGCATCGCCACTACGCACGTCGCATGTGACACCGTTACACAACTGGTCTTGCCATGGCCATGTAGAGCTACATCATCGTGTTCCTGGTGCTTGGTGCTGCAGTTGACTCATCGCTATCACCCTGTGCACCTCCGTTCGATGCACGTCACTACGTGCACCTCCGCGCTGACCCGAACGCACATCACCATCCGATCGACACACGGTCGGTTGTGGTAGCCTCCACTCACCTCGGCCCCTCGCATCCGATCAACGCACGGTCATTTGCGAAAGCCTTTTGCCTCGACATCATCTCCGACTTACCGGAATCGCCAAGAATACTTCTTCTCCAACTTACGAAGAATGGCTTTGGCTTCTTCTTCGAGCACCCGGAGATGTTTCTTCGGCTCCTTCTCTGACACATGGAGATGTTACTTCGACTTCTTCTCTGACACACAGAGAGCACCTATGCTTCTTCTTCTTCTTCTTGTCCAACGCACGAAGAGCCCCATGACTCTGATTCTCCAACTAACAAGGATCAGCGAGCCCTGATTCTCTGACTCATGGGATTAACTTGGCTCTGATACCAATGTTGGCTCAGGCCCGATGTGGGGAGAAGCGCATGGGAGAGTAGAGAAAGAATGAGCAAGACACAGTGGAAATGTTTTTGTCCAGCAACATGCGCCTACGACTTCCTCTGTATTCACTGTTCTTCTTCTCCAAAACTCACACTTTCCAAGCTCTACAGACTTTACATGCCTTTGAATAGGCCTCACACACATATGGCTACACCACCGCACACACTCTCTACTGCTACACTCTAACGACCATGTCGCTCAACTGCTCCGGCCCATGCCGCTCCTGCGCCTGCCCATGCCACTTCGCTTAGCCACCTGCTGACTGCTTCGACCAGCCCATACCGATCGCTACGGTGACCAAACGCCTGCCCATAATGGGTAGTTAGCCGACCAAGGACGACCTGCGTCACCCACGATCACCCATGCTGACACTTGTTGCCAACCGCTACAGTGATTGATGTACAACCACGACCGCTGGCTTCATCCTTGGCTTGTCTTCGACCATAGCGCCAGCAACTACGATGCTGGTCGTTACGACAACCGCTCAATGTGGTTGTAACGACCACGACTTCTGGGACTACTGGCTTTACGACCATGGCTGCCCGATCATGGCTTCCCTTCCACCGCTTCACTGACTACACAAGTCTTCGAGCACTGACCGTCTTATTGTAGCTTCGACCATAACATCGATCAGGCCTTCAACCATGGCTTCTACTAGGCTTCTATCATAACTAGTGCACACGACTGTCGAATGTAGTGGCTACGACTATCGACCATCAACCATGGTAGCTACTACTATCGACCATCGACTTCAACCATGCCTTCAACTGCGGCATCAATCATGGCTTGTCGACTGCACCTTCGACCACGACTTGCACCTTCGACCATGGCATCGACCACGGCTTGCCAACTACGCCTTCGACCATGACATCAACCACGGCTTGTCGACTATGCCTTTGACCATGGCATCGACCACGACTTGTGCCTTCGACCATGACATCGACCATAGCTTATCGACTGCGTCTTCGACCATGGAATCGATCACAGCTTGTGCCTTCGACCACTAGCTATGACCACTTTGGCTACAACCACTGGCTATG
This sequence comes from Dendrocalamus sinicus, assembly GCA_036346575.1. NCBI lineage: Eukaryota > Viridiplantae > Streptophyta > Magnoliopsida > Poales > Poaceae > Dendrocalamus > Dendrocalamus sinicus. The sequence goes on from CM070650.1 coordinate 10,209,409, forward strand.
ACCACTATACAGTACTCGATACATGAGTACGGTTTGGCTACGACCACTATACAGTACATGACGCACGAGTATGTTTACGACCACAGTACTTGAACACACCGAGTACATAGCTTCGATTATATATAATAACAAGATTTTACAATCACTATGTATTTATTTGTATTTTGAAGAGGATTATCTTGATTGAGTTCGAATTGAAAATTAGTGTAATAGAATGTAATTGATTAAGTGATGTAATATGGAATATTATATTATTATTTGATTTGAAGAATAATTTTGATTATAGCTTGACTAATGTGATGTTTTGCTTGATTAACTGTGTTTATTAATTCGGTGTGCTTGTAGTGCATTATTTCACTGGGATGAGACTTGTGCATGTATATTATTTATTCACTATTCTTATTTTTCAGTTTGGTTTGTTGCATTGGTAAAGAAATTAGTTTATCTTGCAATTTATTTATTAGTTATTTAATTAATTTTGTTTAGCTCCACAATTTATCATTTAAGGTTAATTAAAAATGCGGGTGTTACATCCTCTAGCTTTCTAGCTACTTACCATTCTGACATGTTGTCGGTAACATTTTTAAAAAGTAGCCGGTTGGCCCGCACAATTGCGTTGTTTGGATTAGTATAGTACAACTTTACATAATTCTATATTTTAAAATTTATATTCTGTAATCTAAATTTGAATTGGGATATTTTATTTCATATTTAATTAGCAAATTTTATTTTGAGATCTCTGTCCTCATGTGTGAAAGAGAGGATTGGGAGGTGGATCTATCAAGAAAATTTGTACTCTCAACCTTTCAATTAAACATAGTGCTTTTCTTTTTTCAAATTAATATATCTCTAAACTAATTATTGAATCTAAGCCTTTAAAATTAGGGTCCACCAAATTAAGGGTATGATGTTTTTAGATAGTTTTCAAATTAATGTATCTCTAAGAGAACTATTGAATCTAAGCCTTTAAAATTAGAGCCGAACCAATTTAAGGGCCGAATGTTTTTTCTAAGAAATTCTAGCATATTTCTCTTTTTTTCTTAGCAGCTATAAAAGACATGTCATTGACTTTTAATGTATAATAGATAGATTTGACCATTATTTAAATTTGTCATATTAGAATGATATTAGTAGATTTGTTATCAAAAGTACTTCCATATCATTATATTTTAAATAATTTTTGCCAATATATAGTTACAAAAAAGTAATGGACAAACATGTGTATTGGAGATTATACCGATGTTCAAAACGACAAGAAATTAGAAGTGAACAACATATATATAATGAAGCTGAGAAACTTTATTCATACATCCCGAATACAAAACGAACAATTCAAACAATTCAGATGCAGACAAACATGCACACCGATGCAAGAACTCACGGAGGAAGCAAAAACAAAAAAAAAAGGATAATCAAACGAGATACGTACTGATCGGCGCTGCATGAATGAATAAATCCATGCATGCAAGCCAGCTAGCACGTACCAACCAAATAAACCTGCATGAAAGTGACCAAGATATGCATGCATGGGACGATCGCGCTTAGAGGCACTTGAATCCGGTGGGCACGCCCCTGCCGCAGTAGTTGAGGATGAGGCTGAGGTCGATGGGGAGGTTAAGGTTGATGCCGAGGATGTTGCCCTTGATGGCCGTGCAGAGGCAGACGGCCGCCTCGAGGTCGACCAAACCCTCAAGCAGCGGGCAGCAGGGCTCCACGGGCGGCACGCCGACCTTGGCCTTGATGAGGCCCAGCACGTTGGCGCACACGCCCAGCTTCAGCGCGTCGCGGGGGCACCTGCCGAACGCGGCCGGGGTCGGGGTGGGAGTCGACGGGGTCCCGGTCGACGGCGTGGGCGTCGGGCAGTTCCCGCCGCAAGCGCTGGTCAGAGAGAACACGGCAAGGTTGACGGCGAGGAACAGCGCGATCGAGGCCTTGCCTGCCATTGCTACACAGTAATTACTAGACCACACGCACAAAGCAAAGTGATTTAGCTCTCGAGTTCTTGATAACTCGATTTCTAAGTGCTTAATTGTGATGGCTTAAGGTGATGCCTGAGTCTGGTATTTGTAGGGAAGAGATCGGTGCAATGCTGATTAATCATTGGTGTGCTGACGTTCTTGTGAGCATGCATGTGAGGGCGATTAGGAGGCTGATCTGGATCGGTTTGTTGAGATTTATGGTGGTACGCAGAATATAAGTTGAGTAATATGGAATGACACTAGTGACCAAGATGCCGACTTGGTGGACTCATGTTGACGTTTGGAAGGACTTGATGGTTGACGCAGTTCTAGTTTACAATCTTGGCGTATTGAATGGTTGGTATGCACCTGGTAACACGCCCAACGGCCAAAGAAACTGGTTTAAGAATATTGCAGTGATCGATCGATTGATCACGGAGGGGAATACAGCCTGCACGGGAATCAAAGCCAGAGGAATCATCAAACGCAAGGACCAACTTGCTTGAAGTTTCCAAGCAACCTACCACTCTAATCGGTTGTTTTTCGGTGCTTTCCACTTGCTTGCCACAGTTGCTAATGATTAATCAGTTTTTTAGATGTGATTAACCAGCTTTGATAATAGAAGAAATTATTCCCAGAAAAAAAGAGAGGAGAAATAAAAAAAAGGTGAGTTTCCGGACGGGAAGATCTCCATGTAGACTGCTACAGACGCTACTTACAAAAACTCATCGAGAGTGCCCAAAACATTCACATTGGATTATAATGACTTCTTGAGATTGCAGTTACTCTCCATCGAGAAATGTATATACTGTTGAAAAACCATCGCTGGTGAGTCCAGCCCAATCAATTTCTCTCCTATGCAAAGAGACAAATCAATCACAGAGTAATACAAATAGTAGATTGAAAGATAGAGATAGAGGGGAAGAACTTCTGTTCTTTTCTTTATTGCTTTCTCTTTTTTGCGTGTATAAAATAGCTAATGGGATTCCCTATATATAGCCTAATGGTGATGTGCCCACCATGGATCAAGGCTTCAGCCCAGGCCCAGGTTTCTTAACACCCCCTTGGGCACTCATCTGACACATTCATGTCTCATCAAAACTATATAAAAATCCAGTGAGAAAATTTTGGAGAAAGAGTACATGATACATGTTATGATGTGTTAGATGATTGCCTCATTAAAAATCTTGGCCAAGAAACATCAGAAAAACTCGTCAAGGGAAAAAGAATACAATGCACCAAATTTCATTTAATCTATAGGATTTATTCTTTGGGTACTCGATCTTCGTGATCAAGTTTTAATAACGAGCTTGAGAAAAATCTCTACCTGAATTCTGCACTTCTCTAAGTCTCATCATTCTAATTCCTCATACGCATCTTTCAAAACTAGATACTGAGACTGACTTAGTGAATGAATCTGCAAGATTTTCACATGACTTAGTATGCAATTCATGAGTATAGAAGAATTTAGGATTGATATGATTTGTGAGATAACTCTTTACGTAGCCTGTCTGCACTTGTGCAACACAAGTTGCATTATCTTCATAAATATTGTGAGAGCTTGCATGATATTCATTCCACATGACTGCTGGATGTGGTGAATCATTCATCAGAGCTAAACACATTCTCTTGTGATTTCATACAGCGCTATAATTTTTAAGTGATTCGTCGAAGTTGTAGAAACTGGTTTAAGAATATTGCAGTGATCGATCGATTGATCACGGTTCACGGAGGGGAATACAGCCTGCACGGGAATCAAAGCCAAAGGAATCATCAAACGCAAGGACCAACTTGCTAGAAGTTTCCAAGCAACCTACCACTCTAATCGGTTGTTTTTCGGTGCTTGCTACTTGCTTGCTACAGTTGCTAATGATTAATCAGTTTTTTAGATGTGATTAACCAGGTTTGATAATAGAAGAAATTATTCTAAAAAAAAGACAGGAGAAATAAAAAAAGGTGAGTTTCCGGACGGGAAGATCTACATGTAGACTGCTACAGACGCTGCTTACAAAAACTCATTGAGAGTGCCCTAAACGTTCACATTGGATTATAATGACTTCCTGAGATTGCAGTTACTCTCCATCGAGAAATGTGTATACTCTTCTCTTTAGAGCAAGTCCAATAATAGAGTCAAGTATTTGGCTATAAGTCAAGTTATAAGAGCCAAGTTATACAATAATTTGTTTTCTATTTGTCTACAAAAGGTTTTTTTTATTATTATGTGGTACAATGTCTCACACTCTCTTTCCTATTCCTCCTCACATACATTTATTATCTGAGCCCACCACTGCATAGGCTCCCGTGCCCAGCTTGTTGCTTGCATGAGGGCACTCCTAATGCAGAAACTATGAGATAGTTTCTATACTTGCCAATTAATGTAGACACTACCCATAGAAACTATACTCCCAATGGATAGTTTCTACAAATAAAATTTTCATCCAATCATCTATCTTCTCTCTCCTATCATCTACCTATCACAGCTCTTTCTATCTTGATTCCTGTGTAGACATGGTGTCTATATAAGGGCATCTCCAACAGCTGGCTATTTAGTTAGCTAGATCTGATGTGGCAAGGAAAAAGTAGGAGAGAGAGTAGTCACTAGCGACGAGCAAATAGCTGATCTATTTCACGTAGTCCAAGAACATGAGAGAGGAGCATGTGGGTCCAACAGTATAAAATAGTCTTTGCTTTTGTCTCTCACCTCCACGTCAGCTGACTATATAGCTAGTACTAGCTATTACCATTGCGGACGCCCTAAGAAACCATTTCCTTATCTCTCCTCCTTAACTCCAATGACACATCAGCATTTTGCTTACTTGGCACCTTATTTAATGCCATAGAAACCATCCATAGTTTCTGCATTGGGAGTGCTCTGAGAGCTAAGCTCTCATCTCTCTCCTCTCTTCTCTCCTCCACATCAGCAAAAATGCTGACTAGCTTGACTATAAGACCATTATTGGATTTGCTCTTACAATTCACACGACACGAAGCAATCAAATCAAATGCACGCACTCCCATGCACGGTTCGGCGAGGAGTCGCAAACCTCACGCGGCCGCTCAAAGCAAAATAAAACCGCCCACTACCCGATCGCGAGGTTACACTGACAACGCGCGCCGTTGTTGAGCCAGAAACCGAAGCACATGGATAAGTCCCCGGCCGCGATGCAGGAGCCGCGCCGGCGCCAAAACCACGCGGTAGAGAGGAAGCTGGGCGAGCTGGGCGCCTGCCTCTCCGACGTGCTCTCCTCCCGCCCGCGGCGCTCCGACGCGGACGGCAGCCTCTTGGCGGACATCCAGGCCAGGACCGACTTCCTCCGACACTCATCGCCGGCGAGGAGGAGTGCCACAGAGGCGCACCGCCGGAGAACCTTGCGGAGGCTTCGCCGTCCTTGAGAGTACGTTCGACCAGTGGGCACGGTGTGGCGCCGCTGCGCCAACCGAGGGGGAGGAGGAAGCGGTCGGCTAGGGATCCGCATGCTCATGCACCAACTCGTGCTTCGGGTTCGAGTGCACGGGCAGGAGGTGACGTGCGACGTTAAATACAATCGTAATGTCTCTATTTCTAGGAGCGATATGAATCACTAGTAACTACTTAGAATTATTCAACTACAAGTTACATCAATTAAATGTACAATATTGCCAACACATGTCAAGAACAAAAGCCAACTGTGTTACAAGATAAAAGCTTAACAACCAAGTATTACAGTGGGGCGAGCTGCCCTTAAGCACAAAACAAAACCAAAACACACCATATGCTGGCTCGAGCGAAGAACAACTCTAATCCCAAGCGCCATCTACTTCGTAGAAACCTTCCACGTCGTCTTCATAGACTTCTTTATTCTCTTTCCAGGCATTTTCTGCTATTGTTTTTAGCAAGTATGAGTACAAACCTATGTTACCCAGATACCCCAATACGGATATGGATACGCGATACCGCGATTCGCCATTTTCCTAAAAACACCGATACGACGATACGTGTGTATATATATATAATAAAAATAAAAATTAATGAATTCTTATAAGGAATTGAGAAACCGAGAATACCTTAATTTTGATGTAGGCATGTAGCAACTCCTTCCTGGCCTCCTAATTCTGTCTGCAGGGGGTCAGCAGAGAGAGCCGCAGCTCTGCACCATATTCCTGATGAGCATAACAAACCATGTATTAGCTATGCAAGTCCAAAAATCAAAGAATTAACTGCAACAATGAATAAGTTCCTGGTGTATAAAAGGCACTGCAAGGAATATTCTCATGATACATCACCGAAATTCAATATCTACTAAGTTATTAGAGAAAAGAGATAGCATTGACTATTTTGATCTTCACACTTATCATCACACCTTTAGCAGCGAAGTCTGCAGGATCAGCGATAGGGTACCCGCGAGCTTTGGATCAATGACCAGACACTTCTTCCCCCTAATCTGATAAGGAACCAAAGAATTCGAGCTCTTTAGTATAAACAACAGGAGTATAGAAGAAGTGAAGAATGCGACAGGGAGTTGCAGGATGAGAAACGCACGCTCTTAGCGATGTTAAGCAGGTCTTTCTGCGACTGCTCCCTGAAGGCCGGGGTCGAAACACCAGATGCACTCGAGCCTCCAAATCCACCACCAGATGCCATGACAAATTGACAACAAATAATCGATCACTGCCCCTCCGAGTCATCAATACATTCGGACATTCAATCAACAAATAGCAACCGAATACTAAATAGCGATATAGCGATAAAATAGCGATATAGCGATGCGCGAGAGTTGCTGCAGCGAGAGCACATCGCGATAGCAGCAGAGAGAAGCGGCGGCGGCGATGTTGGCGGCAGGCGGAGGCGGCGGCGACGGTCGAGGGCGGCGAGGCGCGGCCGCGGAGGCGGCGGCGAGCGAAAGCGGCGGCGGTCGGGCGGAGGCGGCCGGCGGATGCGGCGGTCGGAGGCGGCGTCGCGCGGCGGCGAGTGGCGGCGGAGGCGGCAGGTGGCGAGGACGGCGGCGGCGGGATGGGGCGAATAGATCTGGGTCAAGCGGAGGCGGCGGAGGCGGCGGGTGAGCGGAGGCGGGGCTGAGTCTTCGGCTGCTGGCGGCGGGATGGGGGGATACATCTGGGTCGAGCGGAGGCGGCGGGTGACCGGAGGTGGCGGGGGCGAGCGGCCGACCGGAGGCTGGGGCTTTTGCGTGCAGGCGGCGGGAGGGGGGGCGGGGGAATAGATCTTGGGGTGCTGTGGGGTGGGGAGGGGAATATTAGGTTACAAGTATCGGAAAAGTATCGGAGAAGTATCGGGAATTATTTTCTTTGTTTAAAAAAAATCAGTAAATCACCGATACGTGCAGGATACGTATCGGCGCGTATCGGGCAGTATCCGTATCCGGTACAGTATCCGATACCGGTACGTGAGTTTTGTGAAGTATCCGCGCAACGTAGGTACAAACCACCGTACTTAATAAGTCACATGGAAAGTATTATTTAACTACATATAAGGATTTACCAAGTAGTGGGATAAAGTAGTTCATTATTTTATGTGTGTGCAATTTTAGTTGTAAACAAATTTTATACATAAAATCACAATCTTCTTAAGGAGAACGGGGTTTTACAACTTGAATACCAATCTTAATCAAATTCCAAATCTACTTATGCTCTATTTTTGGATCCACCCATTAAGCATAGCTTCATTTTTTGGAAATACAGCGCATTCGAATACTCTTCATTTATGACTCTGTAGAGCTGCTCAATTTTACCCACATGATCTCTTAACTCTCGCGACAGAATTAAGAAAACAAGGCTTTTCACGCCTCTACCCAGTAGGTTTTTGATCTCAACAAACTCGAGTGGTCCACACGGCCTCGCTTGACTTATCGCAGCCCTACCATTGTATGGTTAACCACCTCCCATTTAAACTCACCCTCGGTCCCCCCCCCCCGCCAGTTGTAGATATTCAATCGAACGTGAGCAGTTACTAGACCATATTTGACGAACCAACGCTTGTGGTTGGGCGATCGCTATATTCTTTACTTGGCATAAGGGTCTAGTCTTTAATTTTCTCTGAGGCAACTTTCACCCACAAACCAATATTTCAGTGCCCACTACACTGCCACCATTCCGGTCCAAGCCTCCACCCTAGGATAAGGTCGTGGGACCCGGTCATCTCATGGCTTCCTGTGAAACTTCCTTATCCTAGATCTACTTTTAAAATTTTATCAGTAAAATGCCAAGTCTCTTTGTCACCTTTGAATGATATTAGTAGATTTGTTATCAAAAGTTCTTCTATATTATTATATTTTAAATAATTTTTGCCAATATATAGTTACAAAAAAGTAATGGTCAAACATGTGTATTGGAGATTATACCGATGTTCAAAACGACAAGAACTTAGAAGTGAACAACATATATATAATGAAGCTGAGAAACTTTATTCATACATCCCGAATACAAAACGAACAATTCAAACAATTCGATGCAGACAAACATGCACACCGATGCAAGAACTCACGGAGGAAGCAAAAACAAAAAAAAGGATAATCAAACGAGATACGTACTGATCGGCGCTGCATGAATGAATAAATCCATGCATGCAAGCCAGCTAGCACGTACCAACCAAATAAACCTGCATGAAAGTGACCAAGATATGCATGCATGGGACGATCGCGCTTAGAGGCACTTGAATCCGGTGGGCACGCCCCTGCCGCAGTAGTTGAGGATGAGGCTGAGGTCGATGGGGAGGTTAAGGTTGATGCCGAGGATGTTGCCCTTGATGGCCGTGCAGAGGCAGACGGCCGCCTCGAGGTCGACCAAACCCTCAAGCAGCGGGCAGCAGGGCTCCACGGGCGGCACGCCGACCTTGGCCTTGATGAGGCCCAGCACGTTGGCGCACACGCCCAGCTTCAGCGCGTCGCGGGGGCACCTGCCGAACGCGGCCGGGGTCGGGGTGGGAGTCGACGGGGTCCCGGTCGACGGCGTGGGCGTCGGGCAGTTCCCGCCGCAAGCGCTGGTCAGAGAGAACACGGCAAGGTTGACGGCGAGGAACAGCGCGATCGAGGCCTTGCCTGCCATTGCTACACAGTAATTACTAGACCACACGCACAAAGCAAAGTGATTTAGCTCTCGAGTTCTTGATAACTCGATTTCTAAGTGCTTAATTGTGATGGCTTAAGGTGATGCCTGAGTCTGGTATTTGTAGGGAAGAGATCGGTGCAATGCTGATTAATCATTGGTGTGCTGACGTTCTTGTGAGCATGCATGTGAGGGCGATTAGGAGGCTGATCTGGATCGGTTTGTTGAGATTTATGGTGGTACGCAGAATATAAGTTTAGTAATATGGAATGACACTAGTGACCAAGATGCTGAATTGGTGGACTCATATTGACATTTGGCCGGACTTGAATGGTTGGTATGCACCTGGTAACACGCGCAACGGCCAAAGAAACTGGTTTACAATCTTGGCGTATTGAATGGTTGGTATGCACCTGGTAACACGCGCAATGTCCAAAGAAACTGGTTTAAGAATGTTGCAGTGATCGATCGATCGATCACGGAGGGGAATACAGCATGCACGGGAATCAAAGCCAGAGGAATCGTCAAACGCAAGGACCAACTTGCTTGAAGTTTCCAAACAACCAACCACTCTAATCGTTTTTTTTCGGTGCTTTCCACTTGCTTGCTACAGTTGCTAATGATTAATCAGTTTTTTAGATGTGATTAACCAGGTTTGATAATAGAAGAAATTATTCCCAGAAAAAAAGAGAGAGGAGAAATAAAAAAAAGGTGAGTTTCCGGACGGGAAGATCTCCATGTAGACTGCTACAGATGCTTCTTACAAAAACTCATCGGGAGTGCCCTAAACATTCACATTGGATTATAATGACTTCTTGAGATTGCAGTTACTCTCCATCGAGAAATGTGTATACTGTTGAGGAACCATCGTTGGCGAATCCAATCCAATCGATTCCTCTCCTATGCAAAGAGACAGATCGATTACAGAGTAGTACAAATATTAGATTGAAACACAGAGATAGAGAGAAAAAATTCCTATTCTTTTCATTATTGCTTTCTCTTTTCGCGTATATAAAATAGCCGATGAAACTCCCTATATATAGCCTAGTGTTAAGGTGCCCACCATAGGCCAAGGCTTTAAGCCCAGGTTTCCCAACACTCCCCTTGGGTACTCATCCAATACATTCATGCCTCATCAAAACTCTATAAAAACCCAGTGGGAAAATTTGGAGACAGAATATATGATATATGTTATGCTGTGTTGCACAAATTACCTCATTAAAAACCTTGGCCGAGAAACTTCAGGAAAACTTGTCAAGGGAAAAAAAGTACAATCCACTAAATTTTATTTAGTCTATAGGATTTATTCTTTAGGTAAATCTCTCCCTGAATTCTGCACTTCTTTAAGTCTCATCATTCCAATTTCTCGTACGCATCTTTCAAAACTAGATGTTGAGACTGACTTAGTGAATAAATCTACAAGATTTTCAAATGACTTAGTATGCAGTACCTTAATTTCGTCCATATTTTGTAATTCATGAGCATAGAAGAACTTGGAATTGATATGCTTTGTGAGATGACTCTTCACGTAGCCCATCTGCACTTGTGCAACACAAGCTGTATTATCTTAATAGGTAATTGTGGGAGCTTGTATGATATTCATCCCACATGACTGCTGGATGTGGCGAATCATTCATCGGAGCCAAGCACATTCTCGTGCTGCTTCGTACAGCGCTATGATTTCCGAGTGATTCATCGAAGTCACTACAAGACTTTGCTTGGACGATTTTCATTAAATTGCAGTTTCACCATACAAGAACACATAGCCTATGTGTGACCTTGTGGTATGCGGGTCCGATAGGTACCCTGCATCTGTATAGCTAGTTATATTCAAGTCTTGGTTCTTTCTGTAAAATAACCCAAGGTCATTGCTTCCTTGGAGGTATCGAAACATGTCCTTTATTCCCTGTCAATACCTTTTGGTAGGTTCTGCACTATACCTTACTAATAGATTTATGGCAAATGCAATGTCCAGTCTAGTGCAATTTGGTAGATACATACGTGCTCATAGTGCACTTAAGTATGGGAATTCCAGTCCTAGGACTTCCTCCTCCTCTTCCATAGGTCGGTAGGATCCTTATCTTGCTGTAAAGATCTCCCAATCATCGGTACTTTCAATGGGTATGCCTTCTCAAAGCTGAAACTTTCTAACACCTTCTGGGCGTAGGCTAACTAATGCACTAATATCCCTTCTGGGACATGCTTGAGCCGCAAGCCTAAGCAATATTTGGTTTTACCCAATCTTTCATTTCAACTTCAGACTCGAGGTAAGAACTTGCTTTCTTTATGTCTTCCATGGTCCCGATGATATTTAGATCATCTACATATACTGAGATTATACAAAATCCATTCTGGGATCGTTATATAAATACACAGGGGCAATCTTTATTGTTCGTGTAGCCTTTCTTGCATAGAAAGTCGCTTAAGCAATTATACCACATCCTGCCTGATTGCTTAAGTTCGTACAGTGATTTTCTGAGTTTCACACTGTGTAGATTTCTATTTGCTCTGTCTCGGTTTGGGATAGGAATACCTTTAGGTACCTTCATATAAATTTCTGAATCCAAGTTTCCATAAAGGTATGCAGTTACCACATCCAACAATTTCATTTTTAAATTCAGGTTTACTGCCATTGAGATTAAGTATCTAAAGGTAATACCACTTATGACCGGGGAATAGGTTTCTTCATAATCAACTCCTGGACATTGAGTAAAACCTTGTGCAACAAGCCTTGCTTAATATCTTACAACTTCATTTCTTTCATTTCTTTTTCGAACAAATACCCACTTATACCCTACAGGGTGCACATGGGGAGGCGTGCGGCTTACAGGTCCAACACCTCTCTTTTGTTCAGAGATAATAATTCAGTTTCTATTGCCTTTTTCCATCTTCCCAATTTGATATTTTCTTACATTCAGCGAGCGATGCGGGCTCTGGATCAAGATCGATGATTGTGGCAATTTCCTTTACAAAATAGATATCAACATTGGTTGTTGTCCTATTCATGGATTTTTCCGTGTGCACATAGTTTATAGCTATTTTATCACGAGTTAATCATTTTTTTGCTTCTACCTGCTCACCGCTCCTTCCAGTTGCAGCGGCAAGTCCCTTTAGTTTTTCAACGCTGATGTGTGCGCACACATCCATGCTGATTTCTCCCTCCATGGGAATGTTCAGATCCGGTATGCCCTTTTCTGAAGGTATCATACTGGTGCCAGGTCTCAACTGGCTCCCCTTCTGGTTCTAGGGAACTTCAGTGATTGACTGTGTCAAGTCCTTCTTATCCTTTTTCACCGGGCGTCCCTAGTTACTTAGGGTTCGAGGGACCGGAATTCTCGTCATTTTATTCTGAGGCCTCTGGACGGGATTAGAAATACCTTCAACTTTCTTTGGTATTTCAACCCTCTTCGGTGCATTGCGTGCAGGCATATGCGACTTGGTCACGCTCTTTAAATCACTAAAGTGGTTAGGCAGTTGGTTTGCTAATGTTTGCAAGTCAATGATCTTCTGGACTTCTTTATTTGTTTCACTAGTGCATGGGTTTCCCGACAATTTTCACCAAGGGGTTGATTTCCTCCCTCTAATATCGGGAAACTATCCTCATCAAATATACAATCAGCGAAATGGGCAATATGCAAATCTCCTGTCATGGGGTCTAAATACCTGATCATAGATGCTGTCTCATAACCAACGTATATCTCGATCTTTCAGAGAGGACCCATTGCGGTACACTATGGAGGGGGGATAGGTACATAAACCTTGCATCCAAATCTCCGAAGATGAGAAATTTTTGGTGCTGACCCTTGCGCTAGTTGCATAGGTGAATGGATATTATAAGCCGATGGTCTAAAGTTGATGAGAGTAGCTGCATGTAGGACTGTGTGTCCCCAATATGTAATTGGTAAATTATAATTCTGCAAAAGTGGCCGGGGCAATAAATTTAATTTTCTTAATTAATGCCTCTGCTAGTCCATTTTGGGTGTGGACATACGGTACAGAATGCTCAACTGTAATTCCCATTAACATGCAATAATCATCAAATGCATTTGAAGTAAATTCTCTGGTGTTGTCCATTCTGATGGACTTTATGTGATGATCAAAGAAAATATTTTTAATGCGAATTATCTGCGAGATCAGCTTTGCGAAAGCATAGTTTCTCGTAGACAATAAACATATGTGCGACCATTTCGAGGGAGTATCGATAAGCACCATGAAATATTTAAATAGCCATGATAGTGGCTGTATGGGACCGAAAATATCTCCTTGGATGCGCTCCAAGAATGCAGGGACTTCATCCTTCACTTTCAGAGTAGAAGTCCTAGTAATTAATTTCCCGGTGGCACATATGGGGCACACAAAATCTTCGTGATTTAGAAAATTCTTTACATTAATATTATGTTCCTGTGAATTGTTAATTATATTTCTCATCATCCTAAAATCTGGGTGGCCTAATATGTCATGCCAGAGACAAAAGAGTTCAGAGCTTCTAATTATTGTTTTCAGGGTAGTATAGGCTGCAGGTGCCTTAATATTGGTATAGTATAGCTTAGTCTCTAATAATGAAAGTTTTTCTAATACCCTTTTTCTATTTGCTTTATGCTTCGTAATGACTAGGTATTCCTTACCATACTCTTTTTCAATCTCAACATCGAAATCGTTGGCGCGAATATCCTTAAAACTTAGGAGAGTCTAGTCGATTCTGGGTACAATAAGACTTCTTGGATGACCAAAGTTGTGCCTATTGAGAGTATAATTGTGGCTCTTCCTGAACCTATTATACAAGCATCGCTACCGATGATTGTTATAAGGTTGCCAGCATTCTTACTAATCGACTGAAAGAATTTTGTCTCTCTCAAGATGGTATTCATTATGCGGCTGTCAGCTAAGTACATTTCCTCCATAGGGCGCCACACGTATTCGAATATAAAGTATTTTATTAATATGTAGTAGAAGGCAATCAACACATAAATAAAATATTTCAAATACCAGAACATATCACGCCACTATTAACTGAATAAATGAATGGATTATTTAATATCATCCAACCATTATGAGAATAAATTGTTTGAGTACCATCCATGCAAAATCCAACTTATTCCTTCCACACATAAAATAAATGATAATTAAAGTCTAAATGTATTCTGTGCAATAGACTGAATCTGCTAAGAAATCAGAGAAATCATGGTAGCGGCAACTGCAATGTCAAGAGAGGGTGCTACTGCCGAAATGGAGTCAACATCCATCGGCATAGGTAGCTGCTCAGAACTCTTCTACTCAACAGAAGCAAAGTGGGTTTCATGCTACCCTTTGCCATCCTTCTTCTTCTTAGCCTGGAAGGCATCGACGACGTGTTGCGGCTCCTTACAGATCTGTGACCAGTGTTCCCATTTGCCACACTTGTAGCAGGTTTGGACTTGCTGACCATAGGGCTTGTCGTCCCGCTTTGGCTTGCTTGCCTTATTCTCATATGGAGCATCTGACTTGCCTTTCTGGGCTATGACCATACCCTTCCTTCCCCTTTTTTTCATTATGGGCTTTCGCACCATGTAGCTCCCAGCGTTGTATTCACAGCCAGTGGAGCTCCTAGGTGGCTGTGTGACAAAGTTCTTACAGAGAACTTCATCCTGAGCCTCTGTAACCTGCATCATATCAATCAATTCAGTATACTCCTTGTAGCTGTCTTGATGATAGTTGTGTGCAGTCTGCACTACATTGGGGTGGAAGGTAGATATGGTCTTCTCAATATTCTGCTCATCTGTGATCTGCTTGCCACAAAGTTGAAGATTGGTACAAATTCTATGCGGAGCAGAATTGTACTCTCCAACCATCTTGAAATCAGCAAATCTAAGTCGGATCCATTCCTGCTCTGCCTGAGGAAAAATGGTGTACTTTAGCTTCTCGAGCCGAGTGTAAACGGAGTGGCGTTGGCTTCAGGCCCATCAGTGGCTCCGGGAGGCGGTGAGGCCAAGTGGTTGACCCGGAGTAGGGCACAGCAATTGGCGACTTCGGGCGCAGAGGCACGGTGGCCGACGGCCTTGGGCCTGACGATGGGCGATAGGTTCCGGTGTCCTCGGGCCGGCCGAGGTTAGGCATCGGCCATGCTGCGGCCAAGGTTCATGCGGGTGGGGGCTCCCGAGACGGCGACGATTCGTGCGGGGACGTGTGGTGCGGGAGCCGGTGGCCGAGGCAGCGGCCCATGCGGGGGCAGAGCCGGAGCGGCCTTGGGGCCTGTCGGCGCTCAGTGGTGCATGCGGGCGACGCGGCACATGACGACCGGGCAATGCATACGGGCGGTCTGGCGGTGCGTTTAGGCGCCACGGTGCATCGCGGCCCAACCACTGCGTACGAGTGTCGGTCGAGCGGCGGTGCGACTCCAGGCCGGCTGCGACCGAGCGATGGCACGGCTCCAAGCCGGTGGCGGTTCTAGGCCGAGTGCCTGCGGCTCACTGTGCAGGGTGAGCGGCAGTAGCAGCAGTGCGAGGCCGGTTGTTTGGGTGGTGCGGCCCGGGTGCATGTTGGCGACGGAGCTTCATGCTCGGTGGCTGCCTTGGCTAAGAGGCGCTCGACGGTGTCCAAGGTGGTGAGGCGGCTGGCGATTGCGCAACGATGCTGGGATCCAGTGGAGACGTGTCGGATCCCAGAGCAACCACTCTGAAACCCTCTGTGTTAATCGCACTAGTTCAGGATCAGCTAGTGCACACAGTGATAACAAAGACAAATATCATGCATAATAATAAACTTTATTTAACTGAATATGGGCCTGATGGCCAAAGTTTTACATCAATGGCATATAAGCCAAATTTAAATAATAGCAGCGGAAGAAAAACACCAAAGCAAATGAAGCCCACTGAGCCCGCCCACAGGCAAACGATAGTAAGACATGGCCTACTCATCCTGATCTTCGCCGTAGTCGAAGTCGTCTTCCTCTGTGTGGAGATAATGAGGTGAGTACAAACTTGTACTTTACAAATCACATGGAGAATGCAACATAATGATAAAGGCAATAAAGGAAGGCTTATAGGGTTATTTGAGCATAAAACAACATTTAAAGAAATACAATAAATAGATTGAAATTGCTGAATTTAATACTGTTGGATCGAAAACGGCAACAGAGGGGGGTGAATGGTGCCTTCAAAAATTCGCCCCCAAGTATTTCCACAAAGTCTCTGCTCCAATAGCTATCGCAGCTATGAAGACAGAAAATATTTGTTCACTAGAAGCCAAAAATAATTTTGCCGAAGACTGAAAATCTCACTGGAAGAATCACAACTTAAAAAAGCAAAGCTACACTGGGAAAAGTAGTCACCAACCTGAAGAAAAGAAAAGGTTACTGAATTTTCTGCAATCTGAACCGAAAGGACTGAGAAGCACTTTCAGCTGAAAATATTTCAGACTTGATTCACAACAGTAAACCGAGGAACCTTGATTGAACCAGAGCCAAAATCGGCAGCTAAAAATGAAGACAGACTTGGAAGAAAACGGTTGGTACAGAAATTACTAAGAGAACACTGAAACCAGAGATAACATGACCGACTGCTACTATTCTCGGACCAACTAATTGAGACTACAACTTAAATAGCAAATTCACCAAAAACAGCAATTACTGCTATACTCTTGACTGAAATTAGATGCTGTTGCATAGACTGAAAATAAAGACATAGCAGCAGAAATGCAATACTCGGTACAGAGAACAGAGCTGACTCAAAAAACCGGCTGGCCAAAAGTAATTGCCTGAATAAAAGCAAATCGGTACAGTGAATATCGAGCAAAAAGAAAACGAAGCTTGTGGTAGACTGAAAGCTACTCTTCTCAAACTAAAGAGGATCAACAGAACTCGGCCAACACAAAAATTTGACAGCACAGAGAAGACGGAAACAGAGATAGCACCTGGCCGAAAAGAAAACTTCACGATTGTACTGGATTCAGCCGAAATCAAGGAAGTTGAAAAATCCAAACTCTTGAGAGAAGAACTGCAATTAAATTCTTTTGCTCATGGAAAAAGATGACAAGGGTTCTTGAAATAACATCCAACTCAGAGCAAAAGGAATCTACAGTTACTCACAATAACTTGAAACAAGACATAGAGAAGAAAGAGCAAAATAGGAGCACGAAGACGAACTGAAAGAAAAGAACAACTCAGCCTAAAATCCACTCCATCTTGATTCAAAGAGAGGAATGATTACATGAGATTTCTTACAGCCATCTCACGCTCAAGAACACATACTCAAGGAAATCAAGAGCTCCCAGTACATCCCCATACGCATTTGAGCAAGAACAAACTCATAGCCACACATGCACAGGAGACAAATTCACAACATGCTGCTCTCTCCTCACCTACTTCTCAACTAATAAAGCACAAAGCAAAAACAAACTCCCCAAAGCCATACCCCTCTCCCAAGACATGAATCACCAGGAGACACCCCTATTTTATATAGCCTTTGCTTAACGGGTTTCTCACTCGCTTTACCCGCTAAACCAAAAAACCAAAACCGCTTCCTCATGCAGCTTTGCGGTTTTACCGAAACGCCCCTCCTGCACCTTCCGGGAAGCTTCCTCATTTCTTGCCGCCCAAGCCTCGCAACCACTTCGAGTCCTCGCCGTCTTTGGCACATCCCGACCACTCCGACCTCAGCACCACCTGCTCCTAGTCTGGTCATCCCGTGCCTCGCCACGACTCCGCCTCGATGTCCTGCAGCCATCACAGACAAGAAAAAAATTACATAGCACCGCTCGACATAATGTAATCAACAATAGCATTAAGAGAAATCTTAAGCATGAAAAAGGCCAAACCTGTCGAATCAAAAGAATAAGCATCCTAAGCACTTTGACCAAGTTTGACCAAGTCTGACCGAAGCTCATTGCACTGCGCAACGACATGGCCCGAACCACAGAAATCAAACTCTACTTTCCTAAAACAGATGTCAATTACTCATCACACACACGGGGTAACCTCCACATGGTCTATCAAATACAGTAAGTAAAAAACAGTAATTGTAAATGAAATTAATACCGTTAGTGCAGACTCCAACCAAACACTAACCTAACCATGGGCATCCCACTCGGACCATCTTTTCCAAAAGATCTCGCATGGATTCTATCCATCCATACGCTTTCATTCTCTCATGGATTCCATCCATCTATAAGGTTTTCATAAACCATTTTTAAAAACAAAGTCTAATTCGTGAAAAACTTTACTCAGCATGCCGATGACGTTGGGCACGGCTACCCAGGATCAATTATACACTCTACAGAGGCTGTACAGTTTTACCCACAACACATGAGCATCCCATATTGCCACCGGATTAACACATTTCCTTAGGTGTGCGGTGAGGAGATCATGACAAGTCCTTTACAATGCAAAGCCTTCAACCTAGCCAAGCCAACTCTAAGATTTCACCCCAGTAAGGAATCCACCAGACCGGGACACCTCTTGAGCCAAGTGAGACTTCTTATGGCCTACGCCATGCTCACTTTCAACCTACGACATGACTCAGGTTGAGACCCGCAAATTAATCAACCAGGACTGTCCCATACCAACCTTGTGGTAGTACGATAGGGTTTTACAACAGTAAGTCATAGACCGGTCCTTAATTTTACTTAGGCTCAACCACATACCCCCTGTGCCCGACAATCAATACTGTGTCTCTGAACAACAGTGCATGCCTGCACCCACCACCTAACCATTAGCCTAAGTCTAAACCTGATTTTATATTTTATTTCAAAATATTTCATAATTCTTCTTGACTCACCGAAATCAAGAATACATTTGAAAAGCTTATCATTTTATGTGAAAAGGTTATCGTAAAACAAAGATTATGTCTAAACAGGTCTAAACATTTGATATAAAATTATCTAGTCCATACTAGTGTACTAACTAGAGTTCTATTCTAGAGTGACAAGGTATAATGTTGCACAAGATCAAAGGTGTCAATAACAATTGGGGGTTAACTAAGTTTAAAACTGGAAATGAAATACTTGAATAAATATATGCATGCAATATAATTTAAATCAACATAATTTTATTTGCAAACTGGGATCAACATGATCAAGATTTGTGACTTGCCTTGCTCTGCAGTCTGGTGTGAGTCGTCATCGAATTCTTCTGAATCATCGCAGTCTACACGTCAAGAACCAAAGCGAATAAATTCAAATAAAATCAAAAAATTATAAATATATAGTGAATGATAGATTATGATTTTAGATGAATTTAGGAGAAAGAATCAACGGATTCGGAGCTCGTATGAGGGAGAACGAATATCTGGAAGTTTTGGATATCGCATGAAATGATAACAAAATCCAAAAATTACTTTTTAAATAGTACGGTGTCGGTTGGCTGTGAGGTGGTTGACAAATGGGCACAATGGAACCCCAGCGATGAGGCGAAGGTGGTGACACAGGTACGGCGGCGATCACCGGTGGTGAGAGAAAAAGGAAGTGATGGCGTGGTATCGACAACGACAGGTTGCAGAGAGATAGTGCTGGGTATGTGTGGAGATGTAAGGTGAGCACGGGGTAGAACACGGTATGGTGCAGCTAAGAAAACTATTGGCTAAGCTGAAAATTCATCGGAGATGATACAATTGACGTTTGAATGACGACGGTACAGAAAAGGAAAAAACTTGATATCTTGGTGTTTGGTGAAGCGAATCTAAAACCACTTGGAAGGTAGCTACCTGGGATGGTTTGGCACATTTTGACATGAAAGAATTGGAGAAAGCATCACCGGATAGATTGGAACGCGAGATGCCTTAGGCAGCTATGGCTAGGTGTCGGAGGCAAAAATTGTGGATGGTTCTTGGAGGAAAGGAGAGAAGCACAGCATAGAACGTGATGAGACAATTTTAACAGAGGTGATGGCATAGACTAAAACTCACCGGAGGTGACGAATCGACATTGGTAAGTCAAAAACAGTCATTTCCGCAGAAAGCTCAATTTCTGACAATTGGCTCCACGAAAAATTAAATAAAAATAGTAGATGAATTTCTTAGACACTAGGACACGATATGACATGGACAAAAATCAAATAGCTCACCGGAAAAGTGGTGTACACGTGAAGACACAGTTTTAGTGCCGTGGCTCGACAAGGTCGGTAAGGACTCGAGGATCTTCAGGTGATGACAATGGAAGCACGACATAGAACGCGTTGAGGCGAACTCAATGGTATAGACGGCTCGGCCAAAGGACATCGGATGGTGGCGGAACGTGGCGGAGAAGACCATCGGTGACTGGCGGGTTGACATCGGTGTTTCGGGCAAACGGAGAGGATTTAGTGGGTGAGGTTTGTGGCGAAACGAAGAGAAGAACACAAGGAACGCAATGCTCAATTCGGTTGTGGTGGAATATGCACGGTCAACCAACGGCGACGAGCGACGCGATGGCAAGGTTTGGCCAAGGTGCTTCGGCGAAGCTCCAGCAAAGGCGAGGGAAGCACCGTGTAGAACGCGCGAAGGCGAAGCTGATGATGTGGTCAAAGGTGGTCGGACTCCACTGTAGGTGGCGCAAACGGCCGAAGAACACCGTTCGGTTGATGAGAGAAAAATGCCGATTGCAATGAGGAGGAAGGGAGAGAGGACTTGAGATTTTTGGAGGTGAATAAGGATGAGGAGGGGCACCCGATGCTCCCTTTTATAGGGGTGGAGGTGGACCGGATGAGGAGATCCGCGAGGCATGTCTTTCGGTGGCATCGAATATTTCCATGAAATGGGCGCACGAAATTGAGGGTTAAGGCCAGGAATGGAAGAGGATTTGAATGCCTTTGATTGCGTAAAAATTCATTGAGAAAATCTCGGGTTTTCAAACCTTCAAAGTGTCGGCCATGGCACTGTGCGCATGCGTTCTCGGGACAGACGGCTGGAAGAAGAAGATAGAGTGGAGAGAGAAAATGAAAAGAAAAAATACTTTTTTTTTCCAAAAATAGAATAAATTCAACAAAAATTATGAAAATTTCACAAAAATTCCTTGTTGAAAATTTCACAAAGATCAAATAAAATAATTTCAGATTTAATTGAAGTTTATTTTAACCATTTAAAATATTTTTATTTTGTAAGCTATAATTTAATCCAAATAAATTTCAAACAGACACTAAAAATTTGAAAAAAGGTAGAAATGGATAGATTGGAATTTTTAAAGAATTTAGAAATTTCAACGGGCTCAATCAGAGTTAGGATGAGGGAGAATGGCTTTTGGAAGTTTGAAACTAAAGAAAAAGAAAAAAAATGGGATTTTCTGAATTATTTTTGCACTTGAAAAAGGAAGTTTATGATGTCAACAAGGAATTGAATTATTTTTCTTTGGCAAAAATGATTTATGACGCTAGGGCAACATCAGAAAGGATTTTGATTTTTTGGCCGAATTATTTTTCAAAAGGAAAATGATTATATTTGGCTGACAGGTGGTTTTTGCGGACTGGGTCCATAGTGAACAACACACAAAGCGGTGGAGGTGGCGGTGGCGGCGTCGACACCGACAAGGAGGACCACTCGCCGGCGTTGGTGGGGATGGAGCGCTGCTTCATGTGGTGCTACCGGCGTCATGGCGGTGCTCGAGCTCGGGTTCGGGGTGGCGATAGAGTTTGCTACGGTGGCTCATCACAATGTTTACATTTTTCCGATGTAGAGTAAATAAATGATGTTTTAGTTTGTTCTTTCACTGTTTGTGCCCTTCTGAAATCCTACTCTTAATTTGTAACCACACTTCCTCCTTTTGTGAAGCAGCATTCCATAATAAGTCTTCCGAGAGAATCAAAGTTAGTTTTTATATTGTTATCATTTTATACCTCTATTTTAATGTAGAAAAGTGGTTGAGCACCTATAGTCTGTTGTTAATAAAGACTAGTTAGAGACCCATGCGTTGCAATAGAGTCATAAAAATAATGAGAAGGAACTTACTGCCTGACCAATTTCACACATCAAACATTGGAGAGCAAGCGACAGAGAGAGAAGGGTGACCAGAATGCACGAGGAGATTGGAAAAGTGGAGGGAGTGGGTAGTTGTATCCTGAGAGAGAGGAGAAGGAGAGAGACAAATGGTCCAAATCAAATCGAATGGTTGAGAAGAGAGGAGAAAGAATGGACCAACCACCAACTCACACTTTTATAATAGTAAAGATATGTATAATTTAATAATATTAATTTTTTATATTTAGTGGTTTCTTGTCGTGCGTATAATGAGCTTGAACTTATATTTCGGGTTAGAGAGAGTATTTTTTATCCAATGGTTAGAGTAAAAGTATCACGCAAAAGAAGGAAGCATTGTTACTCGATAGCTATAATTCGGAGATCTTACCTAGTATTTCTTTCCTACGACAAAACACATTCCTCCCCAAAAACTTACCTTAAAGAGGTACATAAAGTTGCTGGAACCAAAGTTATGACGAAGCCTTTTTTCCATGTCCATGGTGAAGAACATATTCTTCTGTTTCCATCTGTTATCATCGCTCATCGCTTCACCTCTGGAGTCAACAAGGATCATCCACGAGCACCACTGAAATGCCCCAATAATTTCAAAATTTTTCTTGAATTTTTACTTGAATTCCTAAACTTTCCCAATTTGGCAACTTCCCTTGAAAATACACTTTCATTTCTAATCTTTCCTCCTTCCCCTCCCGCTAGCGCTCCTGAGCGATGCCACCTCCCTGTAGCGCCGACCACGCGCCGCGCTGACATCGCCCAGGATTGCGGCCGCGCCGCTCCTCACCGTTCATACCAGTCCAATGCCATAGCCCACCAGTCAGCCACATATCTTCTGCCCCTCCCTCGTTTCGCGCGCTCCCCTGACTCACTATCTCTCTGTCGTAGCTCGCTGCAGCTCCTGGCCGACGCGCGCCTCATGCCGTACTTGTAGCATCAATTCCTACCAACTCCCGAAGAGCTCACAATGCCACCTTGCTCAAGCCATTGCTTCCATCGCAAGCCCTGCTCTTCTCTCCTTATTCGCGCGTGTGAGAGCACCCAAACCGCCTCACTGTTGTCACCGCCATTCGCTGCCTTTATAGCTTTCCTGCCACTGCCAAGAACATCACAACGCTCCCAATTAGCCTCTTGAGCCACTAATTTGAGCTTCTACTCACCGCATCGCCATCGGCGACCTCCCCTGCACCCGGTGAGCTCCAACAGCCATCTTATTTTCTCGTCGATTATTTTTCGATTACTTTCGTTGACATGGTCTCCTTTACTCCTTGATCACACTGACATGCTCGCTTGGACACGAGCATTCGCTGGAAGCTCTGGTAGCTGAAGCCACCGTCGGCCGAAAGGCCTCCCCCGTAGACAGCCTAACTGAGCTATTCCCGACCCAAACCACCACCACCACCGTGAAGCCTATGCCTCATAGATGGTCAAACTATCTCCCTTTTTGCGTGAGACCCACTGGAGTACCTTTGAGCCACCGTGGAGTCCACTCCCTTCTCTCCTGTTGCTAGCCACCACCGTCCATCTCCACGCCTCTCAAAGCCCCAAAATGGACTCCCTGTACTCCCAAGAACCCACCTGTGCTCTCTTTTTCCGCTGGCAAGCACTGCTGAAGCGAAATTGCATAGCGTTGTCGTGCTCTGTTTCCCGCCGGGGAATGGAGCTGGAGGTTGAAGACGACCCCACGGCACGAGTGGCTCCATCTCATTCACCCATGCTTGTCGTCGCCGTTTTGTCTAGAGCACTTGTGCTCACCGCATCAGCGCGGTTTGTGCTGTCCGCGCGTCGCCCATTGGGCACGTGCGCGCATGCTGGGCCTCACGGCCGCGTGAAATATTAATTGATTAAAATAAATGTTTAGAATGACATGCTAATTAGTTGTGTCGTACCACTGAAAAATGCCCTATTTAATTTGAGGCCATATTCACCTTAACAACCTTAGTATTAATTAAATTATTGTATAAATAATTGTAGACCAACTCACTCAAAATCTTGTACTACTCAATGACTTGGCTTTTGGCCGGTAGAATTTGTAAAACTGGAACTAGAGTAAGGGTGTGCAGTGGAAAGCCACAAGGTCACCTTCGTCCACGACCTTACCCTAGGGTGGAGACTCGGGCAGTGGTGGTAGTGCCGTTGAGCATAGTTTGGAAATGTGGTTGGTGCCTCAAGTGAAAAGTAAGGACGAGAACCTTATGCTGAGTAAAAGACACAGTAGTCGCTCAACCACAGGAGTTGATTCGTCAACCCTGGTTTAGCAGCTGCTCAACTCGATTGAATCTCTACAGGAGGTGGGAGTGTTGCTGATGGGGACTTAGGTATGCGGAATGGTAAAACCATACCTAATAACGATAGATGTCACTCAGAGTGGGTAGAAGAGATTAAAGTTAGTGTGTGAACCGTGTTTGAGTGATTCTACCGGGTAGAGTCTATATAAAGAATTGAGCATTGAAACGACTTGTTTTTCTTAACTCTATTGCGGAAGTTAAAAAAATCTTATGGGTAAAGCTAGGCAACTATGCAGAGTAAAAACAATGGTATTTGAATATGCCTTGCTTCCGGTTAATGAAATTGTGTTAATTGGGTTATTCCAGCAACGAAGCTAAGTAGATTTCATAATGTTTTAATCTGTACAGTTGTATAATTAACTGTTGAAAGAAAACCCCTTTAATCATGAGGAGATTTGTTTTTGTTTTACATGTTTGCAAATAAAACTGCATCTACTCAATTTAATAAAACCAGTATATTCCCTCCCTTTGAATATCCTTGCAAGTAGCTAAATTAGGGTTTACTCTTGTGGCTTGCTGAGTACGGTTGTACTCATTACTTGCTAAACAACAAATAGAAGACTAGTGGAATCAAGATGCCCAAGCTGAAAATGAAGTTCCTGAAGAACCTTTCTTCTCCGATGACGATTGGTTTTAGGTCTTAGCTGCGCTCAAGTACGCCTAGGAATTTCATGTATTGTAAGATGGTTTTGGGCTTGCCTGTCCTCTGTGTAAAAGATGTTGTTAAACCTTATGTTTGTAATGAAAATTTGGCTCTTTTGCTGTAAGCATGTGTTGTTGTGGTACGTACTCATGTACAATACTTTACAACTGTTCAGTATTTGATAATTATGGGGATTACTAACGACTTCAGAAATAGGGACGTTACAACCACGCTCAAATCCTTGCAGGTACTTCCACCCTGATCAATTCGGCTTAAGCTTCTGGCTTATTTTTCACTATTCACAAATTTCGTCTTTTTCTGAATTTTTGGCTTATTTGTGCTTTTTTGCCGGTTCTTTTTCCCGTATTTGTTTGTATTATACGTAATAGGCTAACATGTTTTTATATTTTTTTAAATTTAATTGTGCTAAATAAGCCTCTGTCAACTACAGTGTTTTTTTCAGCCAGCTACGGTGCTTTCAGCCATAAGCCGCCAAAAAAAGCCTAACTGATTACAACCTTAAGTTCTCAACAAAAAAAAGGTTACACTTTGTACCACTCTAGGGTTCAAACCGGCTTTCAAACAGACATGACAAATCGACTATCAATTTTGCATAAAAGTGAGAGCGCCGCTGATCATCCTGCATCCGACGGTTTTGAGGAAATCAAGAGGACGCAGCCACCTCACTTTGCGCCGCCGGCGCTACAAGCCAACGAGCCACGTTATCCCCGGACGGGCCCGACCTTGCACATTTGATCCCCATATGTTCAACTCTCTATGAAAGCCTGAAGAACAGTAATAATATGAGTATTCTGTGCTTCAAATGATGTATGGTTCTATGTATCTTCAGACTTCAGTACCTTGCTAATGTGATTTTGTTGTTGAATTGTCAAGAAAAGTATATCATACAAATGCCAATACAAATTTGAAGCGCCGTAGCTTTCTTGCAAAGAAGCTTTGTCGATCGTGACATTGCAGATCACAAGGAGAGACAGTTCTGAAACTCCTACAAAATTGAACCTAACCCATAAGGCTGTCACCCATACAGACAATGCAAATTGTCTTTCTATGTGAAATTTTACAACCTTTTAGTTCAAAATAACAAAAATTTACAATCTGAGGATACATTTCTAGTTCTAGTACATGTGTACCCTGTGTGATAGGAGTGCATCTAATCTCGTATGTGAAACGACTGGGAGTGGATCTATGCTCGTATGTGAAACGAATGAAGAAACAATTCGGACGCAGAATGGTGGAGATGGAGCCGTGGTGGGAAATTGGGAATAGAGATCATTTTTACAGTATTTATATGGCTAAACCTTGACGTGCTTCATCAAGTGTCCAATGAAGACGCATGACACGAAGACTAACAGCACAAACGTTACTGAGAAACCCTGTTGAGATGATCTTGTTTCCCTAAGCAGTTCCTGAAACAAGATTAAAGTCAAACGTTCAGATAATTGACAGTAAAATGCATATCTAGGGAATCATTCAGAAAATCAAAACTATAGTAAGATGAGATATTTCGTTGGAAAAGGTGTGCTACAATGTGTTTGTCAGGTGTCAGAAGTTAAGCTTGTATGAGGGGGTTGTTCGTTCGTTCGTTCATACATACACACATACATACATACACACACATACAGACACACATACACACACGCATAAAGTGTTTTGATCTATGGGGCACTGGAGTTCGTAATCAGTAAAAGCATGCCATTGTGAAAGACCTAAGATGGCAGCAGAGGGTGGTAAATGGTATCTTAAAATTTTCCCCCCAAATATTCATAAATTATTTACTTCAACAGCTACAGAGTTATGGAAATTAGAATGGAAGACCACCACAAAACCAGCGATTAAAAATTCTAAAAACCTAAGAAAAATAAGCGGAAACGGAATTACCATAGTTAAATTTGCGGTACTACCGCTTGCTATAGTAATTATGACACTTCCGCTGTAACAGTAAAATCAGGATGAACAGTATTTTTAGCACGATTTCAGAATACAAAATTGAGATACTTTTTTATCCGTAGATCTAAATGATATGAAAATTTGCAAGGATCTACCCTAGGATGTCAAGAACCTATTCCAACAAACAATTATGAAAATCATGATCAAAGTTGAGATCTTTTTCAGTTTGTTGGAAAGTTGCACCAAAACCGAGCCAAAAACCCAAATGATGAATACAACTTGCACGTGGGTAAATGTTGGCCAAGATGGATCTAGATGTATTCCCACATGTCACAATAAACTAGAACACCGAAGAATCCCAGCCAAAAACCCTTAGATCAAGAGATAATCCAAAGAGACCAAAATCAAGTAAAATCAGATTTTCTTGTAAATCTTGCTATCAAAATTCTAGATGAGTATATATGTATTTCCAAGAATTATCTCCATCTCTTATACGTTATTGGCATAGCAAGATCACAAGAAAGAAAGAATAGAGATCAAAACCAACCAAAAGTCAAGCACATCAATCAAAAACAAGAGAGACACGAGATATAAAACGATCGATATATTGCTTACTTGAGAACGTAAGTTTTACGGCCACTGCACCTTGAAGGACAAAGAGCATATAAGGCACTCACTCTCAAACACTAACCTAGAAATGAGAGCACAAGAGATGGGTTCGATGGTTTTCTCTATATGTCTCCATCCGCTATTACAAATGGAGAACCCATTAACCCTACACATATACACTGGTTTTACTCTCACAAGTTCACTTATACGCATTTTTCAAATCACATAAGTGTCCATCCACTAAATCATTAGCCTTGATCTAACCTGCTCCACCTTGACCTAAACCGCTCTCCAACACATCGCTCATGCACTACGGTTTTGATCCAAAATGGCTTCCGATATTTTAGTCAAACTGCCAAAATATCTTTTCTTGACCCGGTCATTACCAACAACTGCAAGCAATCGCCATGCTTGCCACGTGTAGGTGCACCACTAACCTACCACGCGACGCCAAGTCTCTCCTGCCCTGATTCCACCAAACCACGGCTCACTTAGCTCGTGCAAACTACATGGCGTCATCCCGCTGTTCAAACTCGCCTTCAACATTCCTGCCTTTCTCGTGCCGTGCTTGAGCTCACCGTCTTACCCAGCATCGTCGATCGTTCTAGGCCTCAACTCCTCCATGAGTCTAGTCCCGATCCTCGCCGTTGACCACGGTTGACTCATCTAAAGACAAAGAAATCATTTTCAAGTGCAAGTTCTTCACAACTTGACCTACATTAGTTAAGACATGCATCATGCAACCTTAATCCATTGATTTAGGTCATCCCAACTCGATCCATAACTTAATTCCCAAAACCCCCTATTTTTCTAGGAAGATCGGAAGTACTGCGTTTAACACGCCGGTACTACGCAATGCGGTACTACCGCTCCCTAAAGCGGTACTTACGCACGTTGAAAACCTCACTTAGACCTCTCTGGAAAAAACGTACTGCAACTCAACCCGGTACTTCCGCCGAGCGGTACTACCGCACTTATGCCTGCTGTACTTCCGCAAAGCGGAGTGCGGAACTACCGTAGTAATACCTACGGTACTTCCGATTTTCCTGACACTTCGAGAAAACAGTTTAAATCAAACGCAATCTTTGCAAAAATCAATTGACTACTCCACAAATATTGTAATGGTTCATCACAACAATATCATGAACCTTTTCACATGATCCTTCACATTGCAATAATATATGAGTTTAATCACAATATTTAACTTGACATAAAATGATTTTTGGGCTTAAACAGATTCTATGTCAAATATGGTTAAGTTGTTTTAAAGATTTATTCTGTCCTTGCATACCTGTACAGCATTGCGCACAAGTACTTCTTACAGATAGGGAATAAATAATTGAAAGGTGTCCTTCCAACACCAGATTGTCAATACTACTATAGTTCAATAACCCACATGTTTCCATCATGGAGCCTAAAGGACTAGACCTCATTAAACCATAGTTAGCTTTGTTCGGCAACAGACTTACAAAGTCCCTATCTATCACCGAACGCCAGTGGAGCACTAATTGATCCATCAAAACTGTCATTTTGCAACTCTAACTCAAGTGAAGTCAATAGTTCATCTTCACATATTTTTCCACAAAAGATCTTCCCAACTTTGTAGTTTTATGTCACAATAAAGAACTTGCCTTGCTGTGAGAGAAGTGATTGACTTCATACTACATATAGAGTCAACATTCATTGCTTTTTTCCTGATTGGTTTTGCATTCGTAATCAGCGCAACAAGCAAACCTATCTCATCATCGTTGCATTTCAATACTAGTATCTATCTGAGATACCTTAATTGAACACCATATAAGAAGTAACATAGAAGAATAACAACTGAGAGTGTTAGGTCTTGTCCGCAATAGTGCAATAACACAGTGTTTTAGATACGTAAATAGTATGGTCAATCTCCTCATCTGAAGGGGAAATCTTACCATCTCTTGCTGAAGCTTCTGATTTTTGTCTACTGCATATTCTCTCTCTCCAACCAGCTTTGATAATACAGAGGCACCCTAAACAGACACATACAAAAACAAGGTGGATTAACTTGTCAGTTTACGGCACAAAAGTTCCGAGTTCTAACTCAATGAACAGTACTTGATTAATCTACAAAACAAGGCTACACACTGAGAAAACATCCAAGTTCTCGTTTTTTAGGTATCATACTGCTATACTGACAATGACACAATACCAAAAAGAGGTCCTTATCTGCCCAGATAAAACAGACCAAAACAATAGATTAATTACTAAACAATTTGATAATGACATCAAGAGCCTCATTCTGCAGAAAAGAAGCATGGTTAGACTCTGAAGTTATGCACGGTAGGGATAATTATATTCAAATAAAATAACATGTGATTATCATGAACCTGAAGAATTTTGCCCCCAAAAAATCCGACAGCTAAATGCACACTGAACATGTTAAAAAAGCCTCAAGCCTAGATGCCAATATAAGTAATAACAATATGCCTCACTCTTATCAAGCAGTGTTTCTCCATCAATCTAGGATAAGACTAGATAGCAAGGATATTTTAACAGAGCAAAGAGTTACCTCAGCACATGAAACTTTGGCTCCAGGTGTATCTATCTGTCTAGATGCCTGAGAAGGAAACATATGACTGAAAAAAGCATGATGTATTTCTGTAGCACCAAACAACAATGATATTACGTACAGCATCAAACACTGATGATATTTTCACTTCATAGCCCATCACCTCTGACCGAGGGGATGCATCCTCTTCCTCTACCTCCTCAGGCACTGGTGATGGAGGATTAGCAGCAATGTAAACCACCCGCAGCTTGAACTCCTCGACTAACCTACCCGGCGCTTTAGTGAACTGCAAACCGCAACAGCCTCATTACACATAAGCACTAGACAATTAGACATCCATCAACTCGAGTGCTACATGAATTTACCAATTCAGGGACCAAATCTTTCATGGTCGCCCCATCTCGCACCACGACGCTCTGCACGAGGAACTTGTCCTTGCAATGATAATCCAATGGCATCTCCTTAGGAGCCTGCATCGTAACTACACCAATTCCACCACTTCAGTAACAATGTGAAGCAAGCAAACCGATCAATCAATTTAGCAACGCATTGCTATTATGCAGAGCAAACCGCACCTGTGACATTGCACGAGCTCCGGGGCAGCAGTATACCACAGGTGTGCCGCACCGAGTACTTCCTTGGGTTCGTCGTTTTCACCTACGGATTGGCACATTGAAATCTAATCCATCATCCTCCCTCCCAATGCATCGCAGAAGCAGCACAGAACAAGGACAAGAACAGGGTATTCACCTTGAACGCTACGCAGTGGTCGGTCTTATTCATCAGTTGCATGCAGCAAGACCGCTGCCTCTTGATCTCATCTTCTCAAGGCATCAAAAACAAGAAGAAAATCAGCCCAGAGAAGCACCAAGAAGCGCCGCCAAATTAGGACTGGTTCTTGAAAAGCACTTACAGGGGATCTTGAGCTCGGAAGGGTACACTCGAAGCAGCGTACTACTCATGGCACTGATCAGAGAACCAGGAAAAAAACAGGAACAACAAAAATGATCCGATACTTTCCCTTCTCTTGGCAAGAACCAATGACCTGGACGGCACGAGAAGTGGTTGGCGGTTCCTGCCTCCGGAAGCAAAGTACACGAACAAATGGCAATGATGATGAGCAGGAGGCGATCTGGATTCGGGGAGCAGTTCGGGAATCGGAGGAATAGGATATAGGTGTGGGATCTACGCGGCAATATCCTAAGGGTTTTTAGATTAGGCGGCTCGTCGTGGTAATTTAGGCTTGGCCTTTAGCCGCTATTATATTGGGTGGTGGATTGCAGAGCCGCCAGTCTGACGGGCGATGTAGGATGCGCCGTCCACGTTAGCTCTGCACCTCATCTGGATTTTCCTTTGGTTCTACTTTGGGATGTGACCGCCCTCAAGGAAAAAAAACTTCGGGATGTGACCTTTTTATTTCTTTCAGGGATTATTTTGGATGTGATGCGCTACCATACTTAGTCGTGTAATCGGCTGTTCGCTGCAGCTTCTAGCTATAGCTTCTAATTATTAGCTGAAATTACACTAAAACGACTGTTAGATTTTTTAAATCACCTATTTAAAAAATAAAGAAAAATAAAGAAAAATGAAGATCGGCTATCATAGATATTGCCGCTCCAACCGGTAGTTGGCTATGACTTCTAACTGCAGCTTTTGATTATTAGCTAAAATTGTACTATATTGACTGCTAACCTTTTCTGTATCATTCAATTAAAGAAAAAATAAAAAAATAAGAAAAAAATTAAAAACACCATCATATATCTATGGACAATACAAAGAAAAAAAGTAAAAGCAAAAAAGTTGAAATTGAAAACCAACACGTTCTAACTGAGTCGGAAGTCAAAAAAAAAGCCGGAATCCAAAACCATTGGGAGCGAGGCCTAGCTGAATTTTTGTAGGATTAACTGCAATAGGGAAATAAATCCTACGAAAGTTCGGGGATGCAGGATACTTCAATCAATTGAGTATTACAGGAGCTTATTAAGAACACTATAAGCTGTCTTTCCGGTGTTTCTATGAGTTTACAGGTGATCTGTAGGAAATTTGACTGAAAATTCTCAACCGCAAGTGCTCTTATCGCTTCCTGTTCTGAAACAACATCATTGTAAAACAGCTTTCTAAGAGAAAGATATCTTGTAGTCAGAACCGGGTAACTAATTGTTTGCTCTACAGCTGCACCATGTAGTTGGTGGTTCCTGGTTTCTTTCTTTCTTTTTTGAAGGACACCAAGTAGTGGTTGTGAAATCAATTATTGGTGAGATATCAGCTTCAACATTACAATGAATTCGAATATTTTCGGAAACATGTTTAGATGGAGACTGGTTTTACCCAAAATTGCACGAGTACCAGGTTAATTGTGATGCAGTTTTGCACTCCTGCTTTATGACTCACTCATAACATTCAAACGTCTACACATCTACTTTTCTTCTCTAGGTTTGTAGTCACTGCCCCCTGATCTAGTTCATCTAAATTCTCTACTCTAACGTCCAATTCACAACACTTCATCATCATGGTGAGTCTTAAACTCTTAATTGAAAATATTCCTGGTTTGGTTCTGTAAGCAACATAAAGTAGCAGCACCGTCAGACATTGCTCACCTTTTGTATTAGAACACTAATGCTGTGCTTGTGAAACTCCATAGCCCATACCTAAGTAGAAAACAGGAACCAACTAGTGGTACCTCAGTATCTCAAGTAATGAAGAGAATCTTTGCACAAAATGCAGCTCTCCTCTGGCAAAATGCACACTGCAGTGTAGTTCAGAATTGCAACACCACAATTAACTGCAAAAACACTGCCCCTGGAATGAAGTAGTAGCAAGTTCATTTGCCCATCACATCACGGAATGGTCAACTCACAAATTACAGACACTGCACTCAGCTCGCATTGTCACATTGCTCGTGAAACAAAATGTTACTTTGCAGCAAGAATTCTATAATCAATTCATTAAAAAAAATAGTTAGCTTACAAGAAAGCTGCCGCGGAAGAACGGGGAGCTGATCCACGCGACCACGCCGTGAGCAGTAGCGGAGCTAGAGCAAAACGGAGGGGGTGCAACGGGCCACGCGTGGGAGCATAGGACGGTGGGAGAATGGGCTGGACAGGACGAGTGAGGGTGTTTGTTGGGCTAGGGGTACACCATATTGGACCAAGAGGGTGCACAAAAGGTGAATATTTACTAGTAATAACTAAAAAAAATTTTAGACCCAGGTTCCTGGGAACCCCCTCTGGCCAATTGGGCTCCGCCCCTGGCCGTGAGCACACGGTCCCGGCGAGGAAATGTCACGACAAAGGGAGTTCGCGAGAGGAGTGGACAGTGGACGTCGAGGAGGGAAGACCAGTGATATGGGCCGTGGCAGGTACCCGTACCACGTGATTAATCGGGAAGCCGTTTAGAAAAGCAATTTTGAGAAAAGAACAAACTCTATATATATCTATTTATATTGATTTTTGCTGATGACTTTTGGGCTTAGTTTATAAATAGTAACAATTTATAGGATCTTAGTTTATAAATAGTAACAATTTATAGGATCTTAACATGTAGGTACAGCATCAACAGCTCATGATCGCTTTCGCTGCATGCAACCGCAACCACGACTACACACATGTCGCTCTTGTTGAACCCTCAAAGCTAGCCGTCATTGCCAATGACAAAGTACGTCATGTGCAAGCAGCCTAGCTACTCTGTCCGTTATTTTTTCTTGACTTTTTAGAATTCATGCCATCAAATTTTACCTTAATAGAGGGAGTAGTTTAATTTTGAACAGTTCAATGGCATTGCCACTGGCACATAAAAAGAAATGCAATCTCTTCCACTCTTCTTGTCATCTTGCCTTCTTGGTGTGTACGACTGCAGCAAAAAGTTAGCTCAGAAATCAGCCCACGACGTCCAACGCCGCCGGTGGCACTGGGGCGCATGGGGAGTTTCCGATTTCCCTCCGACGGGTCTGCGGGAGAAGGCTCGCTGGAGGCTGGGCCAGCCACATCACGGCCCACGTCTGTGCTGACGCGACAGAGTGCTGACCTAGGGATGGCTGCATGTAAACAGAAGAGCCCCAGTGGACAGTGGCCCATGGATGGTGGTGCAGGCCCAGCTTGTTATTGCTAAATCCACGCACCCTGAGTCCTGATCGGTTCGGCTTGAGTTTCTGACTTCTGGCTTATTTTTCACTATTCATAAATTTCGCCTTTTTCTGAACTTTTGGCTTTTTGTTGAGCTTTTTTGCCGGTTCTTTTTTTCCCGTATTCGTTTGTATTATACATAATGGGCTAACATATTTTTTAATTTTTTTAAATTTAATTATGCTAAATAAGCCTCTGTCAGTTACAGTATTTTTTTCAGCTAGCTACAGTGATTTCAGCCAAAAGCCACCAAAAAAAGCCCAACTGATCACCACCCTGATTACCAGATTCGGATGCCTATCAGAAAAGTATTCTCGTGACTTCACTCTAAAAGCACAGTTTTGTGAGGGAGATTTTATTTTAGAGAAAATTGCACTATAGAGTTGTGCAACTTTACTTTTTGAACTTGCATTTTATTTTCTTAGCCCCCAAAACTTAGAAAGTTGTGCCATTTTACAACCTGAACTTGTATTTCACTTTCTCAGCCCACTAAACTTGTAGAGTTGTGCCACTTTACCCCTGAACTTATATTTTACTTTCTCAGCCCCCTAAACTTGCATCTGTTTGCACCATAAGTCCATTAGGTCATTTGCTAAAAGAAAATGCTAAGCTGGCATAGCACATGGCTGATGCTGTAGAGTCGGGGCTCGATCGCGTGGACACAGTGTTGAGTTAGCACAATACCTCTTCTTCCTTGCAGCGCGGCAGAGCAGGGGATGGAGGGCGCGGGGTGACAGCGGGTACGGTGGCAAGGAGGATCAGGGTGGTGGCGCTTTATGGTGAGAGGGGCGACTAAAGGAGATAGGTTTCAGCTTCAATGCGATGTGGCACACCTTGTGATGCGGACGTCCTGACATGAGGATGACAAGGACGATGGTTCCCCGAGAGTCGAAAGGGGAGAGATAGCGTAGCTCAACGTAGGTAGCCCATCCAACGAGCTTTGGCGATGGGAATGGCACTATTAGAATCATAATGGCGGTCGTGCGCCTCTTCTGTTACCACTCGTTGTTCACGACCACATCTGATGGTCTCGATCAGGCGCCTCTGGTACTTCTAGTCGTTTACAACCAGATCTGCTTTCTATCGCCCAATGGTCCTAAGTCATATGGTCGCGCGCCTTCTCTGCAACCTCTAGTCATTTATGACCGCACATGGTTTCGATCGCTCAATAGTCATAGATCTCCCGGTCACTTTCTAAACTGTTATGACTATACACTGGTTTTCGACTGCACGTGTTTTTTGTCTGTACTTTGGTCATCAACTACAGTGGTGTCGACCATGTAGTTTACGATTGCATCGGTCTTTGGCAACGCTGGTTTCTGACCATTCATTGATCTTGAACTACGCTGGCCTTTCGACCGCACATTGGACATCAACAACATTGGTATCGACCACGTAGGTCTTCGAAAACGTTGGTGTCCGACCGCATTGGTTACGACCATGTGGATTATGACCACGCTGGTTTCGACCACGTTGATTTCGACCACGTTGGTTATGACTTATGACTATGTTAGTTCCGACTACGTTGGTTATGACCACATTGGTTTCGACTATGATGGTTACAACCATGTTGGTTTCGATCATGCTGGTTACGACCATGTTGGTTACAACTACGTTGGTTTCGACCACGTTTATTTGGATCATGCTGGTTATAACCACGTTGGTTACGACCATGTTAGCTTCGACCATATTGTCTGCTTCGACTACGTTGTCTGCTTCGACCGCGTTGTCTGCCCTTCGACCACGATGTCTGTCTTTCGACCACGTTGTTTTCTCTGCTGTCCAGTGGTGTTCAATTTGGCTGACCAGTGTCTCTTGACCATGTTGTGCTCTAATCTGGTCGTGCTAAGCTCTGTGTTCCTCTATTTTCTAGTAGACCTCATATCCTAATCTTTGTAGCTTTGTAGCTATTGGAGAAAAAAGAATATGTGAATATTTGGAGGAAAAAATCTTTAGGCACCATTCACCCCCGTCTGTTGCCTATCTGGTCCTACAATATGAATATGGGACTAACATGTTTACCGAGTGTTTAAAAGGTTTAGTCGCGATAATGATTATGAGATGCATACTAAGGGTCAACATGAAGATCAATGTGGCTCAAGACAAAGGTATAAGTAGTCTAGGATCCTCTTGTTTTTGCCGGTCTAAGGAGAAAGGGTGGTAGACCGAATTATAGGATAAATGCCATACTATTAATGGGGATCATGTCTAGTAACATGATAGCGTGCTCTTGTGACATTGGATCAATTTACGATCATACATGCACTTCAAACTAAAATTGATAACCAAACTATGAACAGTCAGGAATATCGAAAGTACCAGAGTATAAATGGTGGTACTTCCGCATTCTGGAAGTTTTGAAAAAAGAGCGGTATGTAATATTGGAATTTTAGAACATCTGAAGATTAGAACTACCGCGACTATAACAGTGGTAGTACTGCACTGAATTTCAATGGCTAGTTCTAACGTTTTGATATAGCCGTTACTATTGCACAGAACAGGTGCGGTAGTACCGGCTTTTGCACTACGGTACTTTCGCTCGTCCTGATTTTTCGGATTATTTTTTGCATGTCTATATTTGGTTAATGGGGGTATAAATACTCTCTCACCAGCTCAAGGACAGAGTTAGACACTACATTGCAATATCCTTGAGCATAGAGCATTCACTCCACACCTCAATTGCTTTCATTCCATTCATTTGACGTAGTTGAGCCAAAATCAAGTGCATTCACTCAGATTGATCCTTTGGCATTTGATTGCCATCATGTGAAGTCTTGGTTTATTACTCTTGGTGCTTGCCAGCACCTAGACAGCTTGGTGGAAGATTGCGAGGTGACATCTTCAAGAAGACTGTGAAGAGGCCCGACGTCGACATGTGAGTGGTTTGGTGTCCACCATCTCCGGAGCGGAGGAAGGACTACAACTAGTGAATTGAGGAGCTGAGGCTTAATTCGTAGAGCCAGTCCAAGTTGCTTGGACTTTCCTCAATGTGGATTAGGGGAACCGGCAAGTTTCCGAACACCACAGTAAAACATCGTGTGTCAATTGATTATTTCTTTGTCTCTTCTTTCTGCACTTGTATTTCTAGCATTTTGTGATCATTGTAATTATCCTATTTACTTGTGCTAGAGATATTTGTAGAGACTATTGCTTGTGGTGCCTTAGACTTACTAGAATTGTGTAGGTTTACTTTGCTTTGAAATCTTGTCTAGCTAAATTGTGTTAATTAGTTTTAGAATGTAAAATTTTAGAACCTTCTATTCACCCCCTTTAGTCGGTTATCCTTGACCCTACAGATGGAAACTTGCTAGTTAACCATCCAACCATCCTAGCTTTACTTATGGAAGCCAAGTGTTCGAGGGTTAGAGTTTGAGAAGTGTGGGTGTTGTGATGTGCTCTTTTGTCCTCCAGGTGGAGTGGCTGTAAAACTTTCATTCAAACTTTCATTCTCAAGTAGCAATATATTAGCTTTATTCATATCTCTTAGATCCCTCTTATTTTAATTGATTTGCTCTTGATTTAGTTATTTTTGATCTTCTTTCTTTCCTTCTTAATTTTACTGGATGCCAAGGACGAGTAAGTGATAAAGATGGAAATCAATCCCTATCTATTTAGGTTTTAGGTTTGCTAAGTTCATGAAGTTGCCTGGTTTTGCTTAGGTTTGACCCCTCAAAGTGATTTATTGATCTGAATGTATTTTCCTCTACTCCTTGGGAGTTCTTACTTGTTGTGACATGTGGGAATACATTTAGACCCATCTTGGCCATCTTCTTTCCACGAGCAAGTCATATTTCTTGTTTTTAATTTTTACCAAGTTTTAGTGCAATCTTTCTTAATTTGAGAAAGGTCTGAACTTTGACATGGATTCTTGTGATCCTTGGTTGAAATAGGTTCCTGAAACCTTAAGTAAGTTGTGTGTGAAATTTCATATCATTTAGACTTGTATTCTTAGAATCGCACCAAAGTTGCATCACTTCAGGCTAAAGTTTTAGTTCTGGAATAGGGGAGACCGGTCAGACCTATCCTCACCTGATTAAACCACCAGCGGCTGGTCTAACCGCAATCTAGCCAGCGGTCAAACTGCCAGGCCCGGTCAAACTACCCCTGGCAGCTGGTTTGACCACCTGAGTGCCAGTTTCATCGGGTTTCAGTTTCTTGAATTGTTTGCTTTGGGTTTTGGCTTCTAATCCTAATCCTCATAGCTCAGTAACTATTGGAGCGAAGGATTAGCAAATACTTGAGAGAAAATTTAAAGACGTTATTCACCCCTCTGTTGCCATACCGTCCTACCATGCAGAATTATGCTACTAGCATGAAAAATATGCTCTTTTTATTGGCACCCTTGGTACTCCTGAAAATGCTCGAGAGTTTTGATGGCATATTATAGAGATTTTTTTTTACATGACAAATTGATTAATCTTATTTGATGTGCAATTGACTAATACAAGCATACAAGCAATTTTTTTTTAGCATAGCAACAGATCTTAATTCCCATGAGTTCTTTTAAAAAAACAAATGAGGGTACTTTCACAAGAGTTGTTGAAATAAATAATGTATGAATATCTTATACATCCTTGGTTCTCTTCTTAGAAGACTAGTTAGGTGCCCGTGCGTTAAAATGGAAAATCAAATTTAGACTAAATATTATGTTGTAATTATACATTCTTGCTCAAAAATAAAAGTTTGTTGCCATTTGATTATATCTACTACAATATGTTGAGAGCATTGATTGATATGATGGCCATTAAACTAATTGCAAGAAAGAGTGGACATTTTACGTATGCTAACTTTTGCGATTCAGAAGCTCCAAACACATATATCAATCAATCTTTTCTTTGTGAAGCATATGAAATGCGCACAAGGTGGCCTGACGCACTTCATCATTCATATAAGATGGGAATTCAGAAGGTTACAACATGCTACAATTGAAGAAAGATCTAAAAGTGAACAAGTTGTTTTTGACACCGATGAACAATTGACTGAAAATCAACACCTTATATCATCTTAGCCCCTGCATCCCTACACGTGCCCCATCATTTTTTACTAGCTTGGCACAACCACAACCCATCAAAGTGCAATTTGCAACTGAGGTCTACCTTTTTCGACATCTAACAGATGCAAATCATCTTGGCCATCGGAAAGAAGGATATGAACTACACAAAGAAAGAAAGATATAAACACCACTTTAACCAAACCCTAGGCAGTAATTAAGCTCTTAGCTTTGCATCCACCAAGCATGCACACAACCATGGATACAAAACCAAACCAAATGAATACCTATAAGCACACTATAGGCACAAAAAAGGGCAATTAAAGGAGCATCAACACTGAAAACTGATCAAGCATAGGAAGCACCGGGATGTACCATGGATGAATGCCAATGGGCAATGGCAGTGGCCAGGATTGTAATTTTATGTTTTCTTTTTGACGTAAGAGAAAGTTACCCAAACACCTTCGATCCCAAAAAAAAAGTTACCCAGAGTCCCTAATTCCAATATCTGTAAGCGCAAGCAAAAGTTATTCGAAAATAACCTCTAACATGTCACCTTCCGAAATCATCACTCCAACATTTTATTAGGCGTAATTAACGATCTTTAACCAAAATTCTCTTAATGCCAAAATCTTTAACCAAGAATTTTGACATTCTTTTTATTTCTACGAGCATGCCAATAAAAAAATTTAATCCAAACTCATCTGCCCAGAAATAAAGCAGGAGCATTTTGACATGCTTGTAGAACACTCATAGTGTTAAACTTAATCTAAGTCTACACATAAACATTAGTCTTAATCCTAGGCTCTAATCAAGAACACCTAGCATAAACATTAGTGCGGAAGCATCAATGTACAAACCCGAACTTGAAGGCGTCATGAGGTTGCTCGGTTTGTGGTGCGGCGACGGTGAGGTAGAGGTGGCCGACGGTAATTTGTCTCCGTGTAACTGAGGTCGCCGACGACGTCAAAGGTGGTCCGCCGGTGTCCCTGAAAAACGTGAGCAGGTTGGAGGTCGTTGGCCTTCGTTCACCTGAGCACCCGTGATAGATCGGTCTTGTTAGGGTTTGAGAGGCTTAGAAACCAACTCGTAACCTTGGCCCTGCCGAAACCCTAATCCTTTTTAATATGGCGCTAGGTGACCGGGACCAAAACCAATTAGTTGGTAACTGCTTCCGATCAAGGCGCGAGGTGGAGGCGTGCCTCCCTGAAAACTCGAACTTTGTTAGCCGAGATCAACCCAACATTCTCCCCTTTGATCGTAAGGCTAACATCATAAGCCCATTCTCGATAAAACAGCATACCAAGGCAATGTGTTGCATGGCCAATTAAGTGTCGTACAACCCCAGTACCTATAGTGTACTATCCTTATTTTGAAATGGATATACATTATACTTAATGGGAGTTGGTTTGCTTTAAGGTCCTTTTATCCAGAATCAAAGGCTTTCCAATAAACCCATGCCGGCAACATGATCACGAAAAATATTGGGTGGTAAGCCTTTAGTAAGCGGATCCGCAAGCATTAACTTAGTACTTATATGCTTGATACTTATGGTTTGATCCTGGATTCTATCTTTCACAACATGATACTTAATGTCAATGTGTTTGGCAGCACCACTTGACTTGTTGTTATTTGCATAAAAGACTGCGGGTTCATTATCGCAGTATAAGGTGAGTGGTTTAGAGATGCTGTCTACCACTCTAAGTCCCGGGATAAAGTTCTTAAGCCATAAAGCCTGCCCGATAGCCTCATAACATGCCACAAACTTAGTTTGCATCATTGAAGATGCCGTAAGGGTTTGTTTGGAGCTATTCCACGAGATAGCTCCTCTAGCGAGTGTGAAGATAAACCTGACGTGGATTTCTTAGTATCAACACATCCCGCAAAATCTGAATCTGAATAATAATAACTTCAAGGTTATCAGAAAACTTATGTGTGAGCATGTAATGCTTAGTAGCTTGCATATAGCGCAAAGCTTTCTTAACGGCCTTCCAGTGGTCCAGTCCTGGATTTAACTGATATCTGCCAAGCATCCCGGTTACAAAAACTAAATCAGGGCGTGTACATACTTGAGCATACATAATGCTTCCGACAGCTGAAGCATAAGGAACCGACTTCATCTGATCAGTTTTATATTGGTTCCTCGGACATTGAAATGTCCCAAACTTATCGCCCTTAACAATAGGAGCAGGCGAGCCAGAGCACTTATGCATATTGTATCTCTTCAGTACTCTGTCAATATATACCTTCTAAAATAAACTTAATATTCCTCTGAACCTATCTCGGTGAATTTCAATGCCAAGAACATAAGAGGCATCACCGAGATCCTTCATATCAAAATTAGATGAAAGAAATCTCTTGGTCTCAAACAGCATATCCTTATCGCTGCTGGCCAATAAGATATCATCCACATAAAGTACTGAGAGGGTGAATTTACTCCCCTTGAACTTAACATATATGCAGTTATCAACTTCATTTTCCTTAAATCCAAAACTCCTTATGATCTTATCGAATTTGAGGTACCACTGCCTCGACGCTTGTTTCAAGCCATAAATAGATTTCTTAAGTCGACATCTCATATGCTCCTTGCCTTCCACGACAAAACCTTCCGGTTGAGCCATGTAAACATTCTCTTGCAAGTCGCCATTAAGAAACGATGTTTTAACATCCATCTGATGCAGCTCTAAATCATAATGAGCTACAAGTGCCATAACAATTCTGAATGAATCCTTAGTTGAGACAGGAGAAAAGGTGTCATTATAGTTAATCCCCTCTCTCTAGGAGAAGCCTTTTTCTACGAGCCTTACTTTGAACCTTTCGATATTTCCCTTAAAGTCATGCTTGGTTTTGTAGACCCATTTACAGCCTACTGTTTTGACTTCGTCAGGAATTTCTACTAAGTCTCATACATCATTAATGCTCATAGACTTTAGTTCATCCTGCATGGCTTCAAGCCATTTGAAGAATGTTCACTCATTATGGCCTCCTTATAAGAGGTGGGATCATCTACCTTCCCTATATCATTAACATCATCATTCATATAAACAACATAATCATTTGGGATGACAGATCTTCTCTCCCGCTGTGATCTTCTAAGAGGTTCATTAGTTATTTCAAGAGGCTGCTGAGGCTCTTCATTAGGCATAACATTAGGAATTTCAGAGACCTCAACAGTGGGTGCAACAACAGTATTCTCTACTGGAGGTGCAACCGCCTGAGGCACAGGAATAAAGATCTCTAAGATGAGCGGTGTAGGAACATAAACCCGCTTCTCTTCAAGATCTATTTTCCTAGGCTCCAGGTTCTCGTTATTTTCTAAGAACACAGCGTGCCTTGTTTCTACAAACTTAGTTACCCTATCAGGACAATAAAAATGATACCCTGTGGATCTCTCGGGGTACCCAATAAAATAGCAACTTACTGTCTTAGGGTCTAATTTTCCAATGTGTGGATTAAATAACTTAGCTTCAGTACAACAACCCCACACTCATAAGTATTTCATACTCGGTTTCCTCCCAGTCCATAATTCATAAGGTGCTTTAGGTACTGATTTACTGGAAATCCGATTAACAATATGTGCGGCTGTCTTAAGTGCTTCCATCCACAAGCCAATTGGTAAACTAGAATGGCTAAGCATGCTCTGTACCATATCCATAAGTGTACGGTTGCGCCTTTCAGCTACACCATTTTGCTGAGGTTCGCCCGGCATAGAATACTGGGTAACGATGCCATTTTCCTGAAGGAACTTAGCGAAAGGGCCAGGAATTTCCCATAAGAGGTATGTCTTCCATAATATTCTCCCCTACAATCCGATCTTACCACTTTAATTCTTAGGTTGTGCTGATTTTCAACTTCAGCCTTAAATATCTTAAATTTATCAAGTGATTCAGATCGGTCTTTAATGGGAAAGATATAACCATAACGGGAGAAATCATCAGTGAATGTGATGAATGTATCATCCACTGATGTCACAGGGAAATGACCACAAATATCAGTATGGATTAATTCTAATAGTCCTATGCTGCGAGTAGCTCCCTTCTTTATTTGCTTAACATATTTTTCTTTAATGCAATCAATGCAGTGGTCTGAGTCAGGGAGATCTAATGGGTGAAGAATATCTTCTTTAATGAGATGCTCCATTCTCCCCCTCGAAATGTGGCCTAAACGACAGTGCCACAGTTTCGAAGAAGTCTCATCATTATTTTTTTTACACTTAACATCACACATAATTTTTCTGGAAATGCCCTGGCTGCTTGCAGAAAAGACATTGCCCCCCTTTAGATGCTCCGGCGGGAGCAACATGAGGCTTAGGTGCATTGTGCACTTTAGGCCCCGACTTGTCTTAATTTGGGGAAAATTGCAGCTTTTTCTTAGATTTGAAGTCCCCTTGGAACTTCCTTTTTGTTTGAGCCACCAATTTGAAGAGCATAATCTTTCTTTTCTGTCCTTATTCTCTCTTCCTCCTGGACACACATGGCGATCAAATTGCTCATGCTCTATTTTTCTTTCTGAGTATTGTAATTAATCTTAAAAGTCGTGTACTCAGAAGGAAAAAGAGGTCATAATAAAATGGACAAGGAAACCATCAGATATTGCCATGTCCATGCCCTTGAGTTTTTCTGCCATATCGGTCATCATCATGATATGCTCTATTTATGCTACCGGAACCATCATATTTAGTGGTTAAGAGCCTCTGAATCAAAATACTGGCATAAACTTTAGTGGAGCCTTTAAATTTCTCCTCGATTGAAGCCAATTATTCCTTAGCATTTTCGGAATTGGGGATTGCTCCCCTAATCCCGACTGAAATAGAGGTCTTCATAATCATTAGTGATAAGCGGTTAGACCGCTCCCATTTTTCAGCATTAGCCTCATAAATTTTCCTTTTCTCATCATAATTCTCCTCACCTTCGGTGGGAGGAATGGGAACAGCTACCCTTAAGGTATAGTCAAGGTCCAAAACACCAAGGATAACATTAATTCGTTCTTTTCATGTGGGAAAATTGCTCCCTGTGAGCTGCTCAATGTTATCAATAATGGCAGCAACATTTGAAGCATTAAGTGCTGGATTTCAAAATACAGGGCAAAAAATAGAAATATCATAAAGATATATATTGCATATAATTAACCCTACATTGGTCTGATTAATAACATGCAAAATTAAAGTTCTAATTCATATCATCGTTGG
This sequence comes from Dendrocalamus sinicus, assembly GCA_036346575.1. Classification (NCBI taxonomy): domain Eukaryota; kingdom Viridiplantae; phylum Streptophyta; class Magnoliopsida; order Poales; family Poaceae; genus Dendrocalamus; species Dendrocalamus sinicus. The sequence goes on from CM070650.1 coordinate 10,253,599, forward strand.
GCAGAAAAAGAAAAAGAACTTAATAACTTTATATGGCGACACATGATTACAAACAACGTTGGTCAGAATGTAATCATATGCATACATAATGCCAAAAAAACATAAAAAAATCTCCAATTAAAATATCTCGTTGGTTCAATTTTAATTAGAGACAAAACATAATAATATGGCGACACATGATTATAAACAACGTTGGTCAGAATATAACCATATGTATACATAATGCCAAAATTAATCATAAAATCTCAAAATTAAAAATATCCCGTTGGTTCAATTTTAATTAGAGATTATACGTAATAATATGGTAAAGATACATCAAATTTTGGGCCACTGAAAGTAATTAAAACCAGTGCACAAAATAGACTTAAAACATAAGGAAATGCACTGGAAAAAACAAGAGGGAAAAAATATTACTGCAGTCGGCCCTTAAAGGTAACTAGCCCAAAATCATGCTCATGGCCCACAAAAAATTTCGCACGGGCGAAAAAAACTCGCACAGGCCGAAATTGCCCCACGCGGCCCACTAATTCCCGCGCGCGCCCTCAAAAAAATGTGCACGGCAACCGTCCGAAAAAACAGCCCAAAAAAAATGCACCTGCGCGCGGGGCCCATGAAATTCACGCACGCGTGCGGGCCCATGCTTGCGCGGCCAGCCCACAAACACCGGCGCAGCCCAACTCATGCACAACGGCCCAAAATTGCGCCCGCAGAAAAAACCCGCACGCGCGGCTCGAAAACGCGGCCGGCCCATCATGTCCTCAGCCCGCATAATGGCGACCGCCGGATCTAATCGAACGGCCAGCAACGCCCCGGACGCAACTTAAATACCCAGAAAACCCTAACCCTAATTCAAAATGCCGGCCTCCACCCGAAAATTGCGGATCTGAGTAGCGGCGGCGCGCGCGGCGCCCGAGCGGAGGCGGAGCGGCGGCTCCCAAGCGCGCGGCGGGCGTGGTGGCGCTCGAGTGAGCGCGGCGGCGCCCTAACGGCACGGAGTGGCAGCGGCGCGCGCGGCGACGGCAACGGCACCGCACGGAGAGGCGATGTGGCACGCGCAGCGATCGCCGGCGCTCCGGCGACGCCCGAATGGAACGGCGGCGCGACGGCGCCCACATCACCATCGGCAGCGGCGGCAAACGGTAAGTTCCCGATCCCCTTTTTTTTGTTCTTTGTTCTTCCCACTCCGATCCAAAAAAAAATATATACTTTTGATTTGGGGATTCTAATTTCGGGTGAGCAGTCAATGGGATTTTCATTAGATTTGCAAAGGAAAACAATCACCTCCTTCTAATTTCTAAAACCGAGCCAATTAAACCTTAGATCCAAGCCTTAATCTTAAATCCAGTGTTCGGTTAAGACTAATAGGGTTCATGATCGAGTCTAGATTGCTCTGATACCAAATGTTAAACTTAATCTAAGTCTACACATAAACATTAGTCTTAATCCTAGGCTCTAATCAAGAACACCTAGCATAAACATTAGTGCGGAAGCGTCAATGTACAAACCCGAACTTGAAGGCGTCATGAGGTTGCTCGGTTTGTGGTGCGGCGACGGTGAGGTAGAGGTGGCCGACGGTAATTTGTCTCCGTGTAACTGAGGTCGCCGACGACGTCAAAGGTGGTCCGCCGGTGTCCCTGAAAAACGTGAGCAGGTTGGAGGTCGTTGGCCTTCGTTCACCTGAGCACCCGTGATAGATCGGTCTTGTTAGGGTTTGAGAGGCTTAGAAACCAACTCGTAACCTTGGCCCTGCCGAAACCCTAATCCTTTTTAATATGGCGCTAGGTGACCGGGACCAAAACCAATTAGTTGGTAACCGCCTCCGATCAAGGCGCGAGGTGGAGGCGTGCCTCCCTGAAAACTCGAACTTTGTTAGCCGAGATCAACCCAACACATAGAACCTTCTTGATTGGATAGCGGAGCCGGAGCACAGGAATGCAGGAACGAGCTAGCACTGGTGGCCGCAGGTGAATATCGACTTCCTCCTCCACTTGCATGTCTGCATGAGCAAACTACATGCATACACATGGATACACAAACATCAAATGGCGAAGTATGAAACTAAACGATGAATACATGTCTTACAGGTTTAGACTTAAGAGTAGTTACACGGCTTATGAGGTGGATGTCGGGGGCGCGTCCTATCATCGAGGAACCGCCGAGAAAGGTGATGACACCCAGTGAATCGCCTTCTCTGTTGCAGCTGCATGCACCTCTAGACATGCCATGCTGGGTTCTACACTCTCTTGCTCACCGCAGAACTGTTGCCATGCCATTGAACTGACGCTTCAAGTTTCCTCGACACCACGCGATTGGTCACTGTCGCACCTAAGACTCGGGCGATGCCACCCTCGCCTCATTGTGTCGCAGGCTCATCGTTGTTTCTCCTTAGGCCACGTGTGTCATGTCTCACCTCTGTACACCATCGTGCTATGCTACCATCCTAGCCGAAAGTTGAGCATGTAGCACAAGTGCTTACAAGAGAGCCAATTTTGGGGCGAGTGGCACTACTACAGAAATCCACATTACAGACGGTTCAGAAACGTCATCACAGACGGTTTTCTGAACCGTCTGAATTTATGTGTCAGTGATAATCGAAGTTATCACAAACGGTTTTCGAACCGTCTGTAATTATGAGATATCACAGACGGTTTTTATTTAAAAACCGTCTGTGATATCTCATAATCACAGACGGTTTTTGATGAAAAACCGTCTGTGATACATATCACAGACGGTTTTTACTTAAAAACTATCTGTGATATTCATTCCTCCTAAATCAAAATCTATTTCTGTTTATTGGCTAGCATCAGGAAATGCTAGCCATGCCCTCTGAAACAAGCAGATAATCACAGACAAAAAACATACAATTCACACATCTCATTTCCTTTCAGATACATTTCACAGACATAAAACATCCAATTGACATCACACTTCATTTCACAAACATAAAGCATGCATCCATTTCGCAAATCAATTAATTGAATTGAAATGCATGTAGACGGTTTTGCGTGAGTGTCTCAGCCACACACTCTCGGTACCATCTGAACAGTGAGTACAAGCTTTGGCACCTTTTGTACTATGGCCCGATAGGTTACCAAGGGCAGGATAATCATTTATGGTGCAGAACAATAAGGAGCGCAGAGTGAAGTTCTTTCGTTTGTATGCATCCCATACCTGTGCCCCTTCGTTCCACAGTACTTTTAGATCTTCTACCAACGGTGCTAGGAACACATCGATATCATTCTCAGGTTGTTTTGGCTCTTGGATAAGTATCGACAGCAAAATGTACTTTCGCTTCATACACAACCAAGGAGGAAGGTTATAGATGCAGAGAGTCACGGGCCATGTGCTATGTCGGATGCTCATGCTACTGAAAGGATTCATTTCATCTGTACTCAGTCCAAACCTTATATTCCTTGGTTCTGCACCGAACTCTGCAAAACTCCTATCGATGTTTCTCCACTGCGTGGAATCAGCAAGGTTTCTTAGCATTCCATCCTTCTTGCGCTCCTCCGAGTGCCAACGCAACAGTTTTGCCTCCTTTGGATTTGCAAAAAACCTTTTCAAATGGGGAATTATAGGAAAATACGATGCCACCTTAGCAGGAGGTCCTTTCTTCGCCTCTGTTCCCTCGCCATCATCTGATTGATTGTTACGTTTGTATCGGGATGCGTTGCACACCGGACATACATGCATGTTTGCATACTCTTTATGGTAGAGGATACAATCGTTCGGGCATGCATGTATTCTTTCTACTTCCATTCCCAACGGACAAAGAACCTTCTTGGCTTTATACGTGGTTTTAGGCAACTCATTTCCCTCCGGAAGCATGTCCACTAAAATACCTAGCAGCGCCGTGAAACTCTTGTCGGACCAACCGTTGCTTACCTTCAATTTCAACAGTTCAAGCACGGCCGACAACCTCGTGTACTTGCAGCCCGTGTACAAAGGTTTCTCCGAGTCCTCCATCAAGGCGCAGAATTTAATATACTCTCTCTCATCATAGTTCTCCTCTACATCGCGAAGCATCTGATCCAGATTATTATTGTGCAACCTATCCGAATCCGAACCACAATCGACATCAGCCGGCGGCATGTCATTCACTTCACCGGCGATGTCATCCGGCGGCATATCATTCACTTCACCGGCGATGTCATCCGGCCGCATATGATCATTCACTTCGCCATGACTGGTCCAACATGTATAATCCTTTTTGAAACCCCTCCGAATCAAGTGCGCTTCAATTTGCCCTCGGTTCTTAAACATCTTCAAATTCTCGCAATCAGTGCATAGACAGCATATATATTCCACCCCCTTATTCAACATATTCTCCTCGGTGGCTCTTATAAAAGCAGACACGCCATTAATGTACTCTTCACTCACACGGCTCGCGGCATACATCCAGCTTCGGTCCTACGTTACGTACATATATAACAACTTAGTATTAAAATCTAGATTAACTAATTATAATTACTACATATATACCGGCCACATTTATTATATTGAGACTTAATTTGCTAGCTCAATTCATATTATAAACACAATAGCTATTATATAACCAACAATTTTGCAAATTAACCATCTTCAATAACATTCATGGATTACTTAGACCTAAATTGTAATGCAATTAAAGAAAAAATAAATTTCACTACTAACCATATCTAGAGCAACCAAGAAAGTCTGAATCTTCAAAGCTCAATCTCTGCCTCTTCCCACCAAATTAACTGGCCTGAAATCACCTAGCTTCCTTCCGAGTGAAAAAGTGTGCAGCAGTGGCTAGATCTGGATCGAAATGAAGACAGATGCGGTCTGAGCAGCGCAATAAATGCCTTAGAGTCATTATCACAGGCGGTTTTTAATTAAAACCGTCAGGATATCTGGGATTATCACAGACGGTTCTTAATATAGACCGACCGTCTGTGATAATCCTTTTTCCCACCACAAATACCACAAACGGCCTCCAAATTACAACCATCTGTAATAGTGTTAACAAGAGACGGTTTCACAAAACCGTTTATGATGAGGCGTCTACTATGAGACTTTCTGTAGTAGTGTGGTGAGGAGTATGAGATTGGCCGAGAGAACCGCGAAGCGAAACAAGATTGAATAATTAGCACACGGAAGGGAGTTAACTCGAGGAGGAAATCATGGGGGCTGCGGAGAGGTTACCAAGGCCCTGTTTGTTTCCACTTAAGATTATTATAATCTAGCTTATAAATCATAAGTGGAAACAAACAGTCCAGATTATAAGGTAACTTATTATAATCTAATAGCTCAGATTATTGTAATCTAATAAGCTCAAAAAAGGAGCAATGCTGTGATTCATGTTTCTTGATTCATGCAGCAATGCTGTCCGATCAAGTATACGGAGGCTGAATTATATGGTTCTTTTCTATTCAAGTTTCACTTTTCTGATATATATGTGCTCTCATACCGGAGTGTATGAAGGTAGAGCACATTTTGTGATTGTAAAGTATCTTTCGTTTTCATTCGTAACAGCACTTTTGTCTAATACTCCTTTGCTTTCTTCCATCAGATCTCTGGTAACTTTCTGTTAAAGAATTGTGTGCTAACCTACACCGACATGAAAACACTGAAGAAGTGGTTTTTCATTGACAAGACTGTAGGTTAAATCTAGTTGAAAGAAACCCTGTTCCACCTAGTTTTGGTCCCATGAAGCACCATTTTGCAATTAATCGTCTTCATTTCTCCGGTGGATATGAGAAATAACTTGCCTGTCATGACTGAACTTGTGGCCAAAAGCCAACCAGTGTTGGCACTGCCTTCAAATCTGATGCCATTTTCAGTCACATCCAAGAGGTATTCCTGCTCTTCCCTGAGTGTGCCATACATCAGTATATGTAAACTTGCCGAAGTCGTTGATGGCCTGCTGGGTGATATGACACTCTTGTCAACCCGTAAAAAGCCAAACGTGTATTCCGGTTGCGACATTTCATCTGAAGAAGATTCCGCTGACAACGCTTGGATGGTAAGATCAATGTATCTTTCAGTTTTCAGTTATCCATTGAGTGTCTTCTGCAAAGCATTTTACAGTTTTGCCTTTTGTTGCAGGCAAAATGCCCTTCTGCTTTAGCTTCCTTCGACCAAATTATCGACAGTGTGAAGGGCAAGAAGATCGCGTTGTTTCCGGACTATGATGGCACACTTTCACCTGCGTGCTTGTTCTCAATCTGAAAACCTTCCTTCAGATGCGTGCTGCTGTGAAAAATGTTGCAAAGTTCTTCCCTACTGCAATCATCAGCGGGAGGTCCCGCGACAAGGTATGAACAATTTTTACACCTGTCGTCCTGTGTCGGCGTGGGAATTCTACTCATATGAAATCATATATTTTATGTTTGCGCTTGCCCCTTCATGTTCAGGTGTATGAATTTGTAAAGCTGAAGGAGCTCTACTATGCCGGAAGTCATGGGATGGACATAATGGTATCTACTGCAGATTCTGAAAGTAAAACACAAAATGTGAGTACTTCGTGCATCACAAGGACGACTACATTGCTTTGTTGCTGTTTGCTCCTGAATTTAGTGTATGCATGTTTCGTTAACGTTCCTGAATATTGATAAACTCTTAATTGCAGAGCAAAGAAGCCAATCTTTTCCAACTTGCAAGCGAGTTTCTACCTATGATCACTGAGCTACTCTTTTTTATTCATCATTAATGAAGGACCATATGGGAAGGTTCTAGTTTATGATGAATAATTGTAATTTAGAAGATTTGGAATTTTAATTGGCAGTGTTGCTGGTCGGTCAGGGGAAGGCCAGTCAGACCAGCAGTGTACCACTGGTCTGACCACCCGAGGGTTGGCGGTCTGACCGACTAAAGATTGTCCAGATAGGGACTTTCGACTAGAATTCATATTTGTAGATTTTGAATTGAGTAATGGGTTTTGATGAGTATGGTCAGTGGTTTTATGATGCATGAGCTATGTTACAGCTAACGTGGGTCAAGTTGTAAAGAACTTGAGCTCGGAAACGATTTCTTTGTCTTGGATATGCAGGGTCACTTGGAATCAACCGTAGTCAACGATGATGATCGGGGGTAGGCTCATAGAGGAGTTGAGGCCTAGAACAATCAAAGATGCTGGGTGAGACGATGAGCTCAAGCATAGCACGACAAAGACGGAAAATATTGAAGACAAGTTCGAACGGCTGGGTGACACCATGTAGCTTGCACGAGTCAAGTGAGTTGTGATTCGGTGGAATCGGGACGGGTGAGACTTAGTGGCGCGTGGCAACATAGTGATGCACCTACACGTGGCAAGTATGGCGATCGCTTACAATAGGAGATAAAGACCGGGTCAAGGAATGATATTTTCGTAGTTTGACTAAAATATCGAAAACTATCTTGGAATAAAACTGCAGCGTATAAGCGATGCATTAGAGAGCAGTTTAGGTCAATATGGAGCTGATATAATTAAGGTGGATCAAGGCTAAGAATTTAGCATATGCACACTTATGTGCTTTGAAAAACGTGCATAATTTTGTGAGTAAAATCCGTGTGTATGGAGTTAACGGGTTTCCCCTTTATAATAGTAAATAGTATCCACTAAAATGAATAGATGACTGATTTCTCACCTATAAAAAGTGGGTTGGGATGAAGACATGTGAGGTTAACCATCCAACCTCTCTCTCATGAAATGTAACACCCCATTTTCAAAATTTGGTGCTAATGTAATTTTTGCAAGCTCATGTTAAAATCCAAAAGACTTTATTCTCAGTTGGTTACTCCTTTTTAGTTTTCAAAAAAAATTTCAAGAGGTGCAAAAATAATGCAAATTGAAAGCCTTGTTTTATCTTCAAGGAAGTAAGTCAAACTAATCTTTTAAAATCTAGAATCTAAAATGTACTTCAAAAAAATTTAAAGGAGTCAGGAGATTAAGATTTGAGTTTAAATTTGTAAGAGAGGAGAGAAATGTATATATGCATATGCTCATAAAAAGATTTCTTCCCAAGCATTCCTGGCTGTCCACCCCTTTTCTATTTCTATCGTTGCTGTTCATCCCCTCCTTCTCCTGGCCGCAGAGCTCCTCCCTCCTTCCTCCTTTCACGCTGCAGCGCCTCCTCCTCTGCTTGCCGCTCGTCGCCTTCCGCCACCAACCTGCGTCGGCTATTGAATGCGATGCCGACAACCCTCGCCTTCTGCGCCCGACAGCGGCAGCGCCCCGGACACGCCTCCCCGCCCTTGTTTTCAGCTCCGCCCCGTGGTGCACGCCGCTCGCCGGCCCCCACTCGTGCGCTGCGCCGCCGTGGTACGCCCTGGTCACGTCGGCGTCGCCCAATTGCCCTCTGCACCCCGCCTCCCCTTGCGACCATCGGGCCGAGCGGCACTCCCCGCTTTTAACCACGACAAGACGCGCTACGAAAGCTACGGCCACACTGTGACCGCACGGCGATGACGCCCCGCGCGCTTGGTCGCCATGCCGCCGTGCCTCTTCCCCCGGCTCCACACTCATCCTCCCCGATCTCTTTAAATAGCGTCGCTATCCCACGGAAGCACCTCCACTCCGCCGCCTCCTCTGCCGAGCGACCGACTTCGGTGGAACCTCGCCGCCGCGCCCCACGGTCGCCGCCAGGGCCCCGGGCCTATTTCCCCACACTCATTCCTACCCTCTCCCCCTCCTCCCCCGCTTAATCGGGTTGTCCTCCAATGCAGGCCGCCAGCGAAGCTGTTTCTTCCCCAACACCGGCGCCGGGTCTTCACGGGGAAGCGCTGCGCCTCGGGCCAATTCACCGCGCGTAGAGCACCTCTTGGGCCCCGGGAACACGACCCCCACCTCGCCGGACCCCGCCGCCTTCCCCCGCCAGCTGACACCGTCGTCTTCCTCCCCGCCGAGCACGCCTCCGCCGTCAGCCCTTTCCGCTCCACCCCGGCCAAGGTTAACGCCTCAGGTGAGCTCCGTGACGCCCAAGGATACTCCCATGCCGAGGAATCGGGCTCCAACGACCAGTCGCCGGCGCCTAATCCTCGTCTCGCCGCCGCCGATCGCCGTCGTTGGCGCCGCCCCGCCGAGCCCGCCAATCGGCTTCTCCCGAGGTGCGCGCCGGGATGGGAGGCCCATTTCGGCCGGCGCGCGCGCTTCGCGTTCCTCGCCGCCGGCCGCCCGCCTCCCACGCGGCGGGACGAACCAGGCGTAAGAGAGCTAAGCACCTTAGCTCATTAATATGCTGCCCAAACCCACCATTAATTGGTCCTAAGCCGGCACTTAAAGGGGTGAAAGCACTGTATTAATGGCCCACCTGCTGGCCGCAGTGTTCACCCAAGCATCCATTAATTCCCACGGGCCCCACCTGTCGGCAATACCCCTCCCATTCCCTTTTCTATTTTTCGCAATTTCCAGAAATTAAAACTTGAACCGCTATAATTTCACAACCCTAACTCCAAATTTAATGAAACCAATTTCTAAATTTTTCTAAAATCAAGATCTATCTGTTGGTTCTATTTTGGTTCAGTTTTGAGTTAATTTGAATTTGGTTTATTTTATTTGGTATTTATTTCGCTTTTGTTATTTTATGTGTATTTCCGGTTCGACCTCCCGAGTAGAGTTCGACGACACGAGCGAGCCCCAGTTCGAAGCAGACCAAGACCCCCGAGCTTCCGAACCAGGCGAGTCAATACTTTGATCATTTTGCGCCTATATTTCATGTGAAACTATGTTCATTTAAACTATCAAAACTGCATGCTCTACTTTATATGCAAAAGTATGTCACTCCTAAGGTAGCTAACAACCATATGTCCACCTAATAATATGATATCCCACCAGTAACTTTTGAACTCACCGTATCATTTGTCGCTCTAGATATAAACTTTAACTAAGGTAGTTATAAGTCATAATACTGCCATGCTGGTCATGTCAAGTCCAGGGCACTAGTGGCCCTGATAATCATTCTTTACTCACGGAAAACTAGTTTTGGGACAGTCATGGGATGTACGTGGCTGAGTATTTATATTAAATTGTGATATGCTTCTCAAAACCCTAAAAATCTGCTAAAGCTGTCTGGGCGGGTGGTAAGAGTGGTTGGTGCGGAAGTAGCATGAGAACCCGTGGTTTGTGGTAAGAATCGCCTGGACAGATTAAGGACTGAATCTTGTGATGACCTCCCGGTGTAAAACAGTACAACCACAAGTCTATAATGGGTACGACCTAGCTGATTAACTTGCAAGGGTTTAGTTCGGATATCACCAGTGGTAAGTGGGTGCCAGGGTGTACTGGTTACTCACAGTGAGGCACAGGGATTTAATGTACTCGCACGGCGCCAGAGGAGGCTTCTGACTATGGTGGATGTAACCCTTCAGCGGTGAAACCTCAGCGGGTGGTGTCTGGCTAGATCGGAGTAAGGTAAAGGCTTTGTGATAAATTATCTGGGTCTCATGCCTGAGGAAGCATGTTGGCTATTAGGATAATTCATCTCTTGTGGTGAAAGTATACAACCTCTGCAGAGTGTAAAACTGTTCGAATAGCCATGCCCACGGTCAAGGGCGGACATGGGAACTCACTCGAGTTAATTCTATTTCAAAACTTTTGAGGTTGGGAATAAGTAAACCGTCAGGCGGATGTAACCTGACTTTGATAATTTTCCCTGGAGGGATGTACTCCAGTGTTGGTAATAAGGTGGAAGTAACCTGCTACTCAAAATTTAGCATTGGTGGATGGAACCATGAAATTGGTGGATGGAACCTACCCCGCTATAATTAATGCACAATTTCAAACTCCTTAAAGCATGTTTTGCAAAATGCTAAGTCATAGGAATTTTAAATATGATTATTCTAAAAGCCGCTTTAAGCAAATAAAAGAACCCGAGCCATCCTTGTTTAGCCTTACATCTACAATTATATGCATTCTGTGTGTTGGCTCGCGGAGCACGGTTGTTTGTGCTCATTCTCGCTCTTAACCCCCCTTTCAAAAGCTGTGAATCAAGAGTACTATGTCTACCACGAGGATCAGGACGCTGAAGGCGGTGAAGATGGTGAAAATTAGAATAGGCTTCGGTAGTCTTGCCTCTCGTCTCAGTCCAGTTGACCAGGCTAGTTTTGGTGGGTGCATCCGTTATTAGTCAGGCCCCTGATTAATAGCGGTAGCACTCAGGTTGACTCAGTCGCTTGCCTGTGGCGAGTTGTGCCCCTACACTTATGTACACTTCCGCTTCCGCTTTTTATGTATTGTAAGACATTTGGCCTGACGGCCCTGTTGTAACCTCGACCCGACGCGGTCTATTTGAACTCTGGTATTGTAATGTATGGTTTTGTCGTGTATGAAATGATGCAGTATTGTATCTGTGAGCATTATCTACTGATCCAGGGAATAATGTAGTGTAATCACAGAGGATTCCAGGTTAGTAAACTTGGGGTCCGACATGTAATCTCATGTCTAGGGTTAGGTTTGAGAGTTTAATGCGTTGGGTGCTCTTTGTCCTTCAAGGTATAGTGGTTATAAAACCTACCTATTCAAGTGGCAATACATCAATCTTTGATCCTCTCCATGTCTATCTCTTGTTTTTAATTGATCTGCTCTTGTTTGGGTTGATTTTGATCTCTTCTCTTTCCTTTTTTTGATCTTAGTGTACCAAGTATGTGTAAGAAATAGAGACAACCTTTGGGTATCTATCTCCACCCATCTATGCGCTTTGATAACAAGTTTATCAAAAAAAAAGCCCGTTCTTGTTTGATTTGGCCTTAAAGTGTGATTTCTTGATTTGAAGATTTTTGGTGTGATTTCTTTTATGTTCTTCCTTGCTGGAACATGTGGAAACATATCTAAAGCTATCTTAGTCATCATCAATCCATGAGCAAGTTGTATTCATCAATTTTAGTTTTGGCTTGGTTTCAGTGCATATTTCTTTCAAACTGAAAAAGGTTTAAACTTTAGTCATCATTTTCATGATCGTTTGTTGGAATATATTCTTGATATCCTAAAGTAGTTCCCTGCAGTTCTTCATGATGGTACTACCGATCTTTGACCATGCAGTTCTTCCGAGCACTGATTAATATTGTAGCTTACGACTACCAACCAGGTACTATAGCGTATGACTATCGACCAATTCACTGTAGCTATGACCACAAACATAGATCTAACCAAGTCTATAACCACACACAGACCTGACTAAGTTGACTCCTTATGACTTCGAGTCCTTCGACCATGGCACTTCAACCTGGTACTTCAACCACGGTACTTCGACCACGATGTCTCATCAGCCCTATGGCACACTTTGGCTAGATTGTCCAATTTCTTCAGCATGACCACCAATGGTATCTTCCTACGTCACATAACCCGAAGAGACTTTCTAAAAGGCCTGGACCAGTAAGACTAGTGTTCATCCATGCTCCTTCGCCAATCTCACGTATGAGCCCCACAAATTTTGCCCTTTCAATTCCACTAAGCCTTAGTACGTGCGTTACCGTGCTCGGCAGCAATGCCATGCTACTTCAAGTCGTACAACACATGAACTAGCGAGAACAACTCGTACAACCATCTCATAACAGTGCCACATGAACGTTGCTCTGCATTTAATAGATTGGCCATCACAGATGAAAAATCAAATAAATCGACTCCTTCTGCACCTTCCATGGAACTCCTCTATAGTGTATTTTAAAAGCTACTCGTTCAGTCATACCTGTCGATCATTTTGACAAATAATCGAATGTTAACGAAAGCTATTCATGCAATTAAATAAATGTGAAATAGACCTCGTAATAAATATGTTACTCACAAATAAGCTTGTATAGGAGGAGATTTCCCTAACGTGTAACACCCCCAAAGAAATATAAGCAATCATATATGTCTCGCAAAAATCAAAATTACCATGTATGTTGCATCTATGTAGCACACATAGTTAACAATGAATCCTACGCAATATAACGGCCCAATTTTGCTTAAAAAATAAACATGCATTTTGTTGGCACATTGTTAAATTTTTAAAAATTCTTTTTGGAGTTTGATATTTTTAAAATAATTTTCTTAGCCTAAAAATATAATTGAAAATTTCTAAAAGTCAATTACATGCCGAGGAATTTTTCCTTGTAAAACGTGTGTAAAAATACCTCTTGGAATCCAAGTTAGCGCTTTAATTAGTGCTAATCACATTTAACTAGTACTAATAGTAATTAATAAAAGCATTAATAATAAGCTTAAGGCTCTACTCCAACGAGCTTATGCTTCTGGCTTCTTAATTTTGTATTTTTTAGCTTTATTTGGGTTTTTTGTTTTCCTTTTTTCCTTTTATTTCTTTGCATTATCCGTGATGATATAATTTTTTAAAAAAAATTTTAATTACGCTAAAAAAAGCTAACAGCAGCTACCATTCATTTAAGCCGCTACAGTGCAAAAAAAATAAAAGTCTGGACTTTAAGCCCAAATAAGTACTACCTAATTATGCTAATCATGTGCATTATGAGTACTAATCACATTTGATTATTGATGTATCTGTTGAGTTTAATAAATCTATAAAAAAAGACTAGATTTATAAAATCGAATGTTTAAACGTAAGTTAGAAGAAAACTAGTTACAATACCAGCAGTATAAATAGTTCCCCACGTTGAGGTTTGGAGCAACTGCAATGTAGACCAACGAGAGAGACAACTTCCCTAGAAAGGTAATGACCGAAAGTGAAGGCACGACGGTGCCGTTACAACAGCAACGGCAGAGGATATATATTTGTCCTTTTTACTGCCACTTTCGCGTCTCTTCTGACTTCTGCTACTAATCCGTCCACTTCCGCTCCACTGCCTCCACCTTTCCCATTTCCGTTGAAGCCAAATTAAAAAGAACAAAGAAAAGAAACTCCACCGCTCCCGATACACCTCCCGGCGACCGACCCCTCCGGCCATTCCCACCGAGCTCCCCGCCTCGGCTCGCCGCCGTCCGGTGATGCTTCTCGGCTCGGCTCCGGCGATCCCCGCTCGTAGCTAGATCTGGGCGTAGGAGGATTCCCGGCGGGATGGGGCGGGGTTGCGGGCGGTGTCTAGGGCTGTGGTGGCTCGTCGCGGCGTGGGTGGCGGTGGAGGCGCTGGCTTCTGCTGCGGCGGCGGGTGCGGAGGGGGCGCGGGAGGGCGTCGCGGCGCAGGTTCGGCGCCGGCACGCGTACGCGGCGATGATGTACATGGGCACGCCCCGCGACTACGAGTTCTACGTGGCCACGCGCGTCATGATGCGGTCGCTGCGGAGGCTCAGCGCCGACGCCGACCGCGTCGTGATCGCCTCCCTCGACGTCCCGCCGCGCTGGGTGCAGGCGCTGTAAGTCCCCCCCCCCCCCTGTCACCCTCGGTTGGCTTTTGCCTTGGATCGTTGGGTGGGTGTCCAAAATTTGACGTGCTTGTAGATGCTTGATGCCCAGTTTGGCGTACTTTAATCGGGGTGTGATGTAAGTTTTTTTTTATCTCCGAGGGTTTGACTAATTGACTTCATGCCTGCTTTGTTGTTTGCCGCAAACTTGTGGCTATACTTATTCTCTGTGTTCTTATGTTGACGCCCTTGTCGTAATTCGATGCAATTTTTGAACTCCTTCGTTTGCTGATTCGTGTGGACTTTGATTGTTTAGTTGAGCACCTTCGTTGCTATTTGAAGCGAATTGGTGTTATTTGATTAGTATCACAGTATATGGCTAGATTATCGTCTTCCTTGTTTGGCTCAAATTTGATTTTCTTTTGGTGCGTTTCCTTAAGCATTAGGTGTTTCCGGTATTAAAGGTGATGCCTTTCTGTTGCTGTAACATACAGTTTGCACTTCTTTCTTGTATTTTTCTGAACGTTTCTGACGTTCGGATCGTCAGTGTACTTCTCGCCTTGTCCTGTTAATAACTGTTTCTTCCAGTACTTTTGGACGAACATACGAGATGGATGTGTTCTTGCTGTTGCTTGCATCTTCGGAAATGGTCTCCTGTACTTGTTACGGTCTTTGAATTGTTAGCTCTCTCATTCATCCTGACTTAGTAGTATGAAGGCCTTGAAATTTGTTATGAGCAATACTGTGTCCAGGTTGTTAGATATTTGTTGACAAATTGTGAGAATTGAGCTGCGAATTTCAATCACCAATAGTTGTTCATATTGCACTTAGCTGATTGCTAATGCTTTACTATAGAACAGTATTTGTGTTGGCCTTTGTTAGATATTCGCTGAAAAGCTGTGAGATTTGACCTTTTAATTCCCACTGCCTAACGTTCTACTTAGTAGTTGGAGTGGTTGATTGTGATTGCATAGTTCTAGAACAACATTTCAGTTGGACTACTGTGTAAATATGTCATATTGTCGTAAGTGACCACATGTAGATGTTGACTCGAGTTGAATTTGACCGTGTTATGGCTTTTTACTAGTTGCCTAAGAATTTACAGTTTCAGGGAATACTAGCTTAGTTTTGTGGAATTTGTCAGCTTTCTTTGCATCCTAATGGCCCAACATTTTTCCCCCTGTTCCTGGAATATCAAATATCCAAGTGCTAGCCATATTGAGCATTTTTATTTGTTGGCTTTAACAAATGGGCAATGAATTGAATACTATATATGAGCCTCAAAGCTTAGCCATTATTGAGTTGTGTAACTAACACTATAGTATTTTGTTGTGGGCACTAATAAATTGGTGATCATGTTGGGCCTCAAAGCTTAGCCATTATTGAGTTGTGTAACTAACACTATAGTATTTTGTTGTGGTAACTAACACTATAAAGTTGGTGATCATGTTGGGCCTCAAAGCTTAGCCATTATTGAGTTGTGTAACTAACACTATAGTATTTTGTTGTGGGCACTAATAAATTGTAACTAATTAGGAATGAATAATAGTGGCAGTATAGAGTGGAATCAAGGTTAAGGTTTCAATAAAATGGAAGCCAGGGGGTTTCCCTCCCTAGCTCTAATAAAAGAATGGAACCAAGGAACAGGTAATAATACATGTACCTTTCACTTGTTATGACTATTGTGTGGTGAAATACCAAATATGAAATCTGAATCCAGCTTATCATGTGGCAATGATTATTGAAACAATGCATGGAGCAGCACGATTTTTTTGGATGCAACTCATGTTTGTCAAGCTATTGCTAGCATTTACATGTATTATGAAGCATGTAACATACATTTATTGCTGCTAAATATATTTTACATAAGCTGAAATCTGATTTATCATTTATGCATCTCCGACTGTTTCTCTAGGAAAGACGATGGTGTGAAGGTGGTCCCTGTGGAGAATTTGAAGAATCCTTATGAAAAACAAGAAAACTTCAACATGCGATTCAAGTTGACTTTAAACAAGCTGTATGCTTGGAGCTTAGTTTCCTATGAGCGAGTTGTTATGCTCGACTCTGACAACATTTTCCTCCAGAACACTGATGAATTATTCCAGTGTGGCCAGTTCTGTGCTGTCTTCATCAACCCTTGTATCTTCCATACAGGCCTCTTTGTACTTCAGGTAGGGTTATATAATCGCCAGGCAACTCCTTTGTTCTGTGGAAAGTCTTAATTTCTGCAGATCTGTGTAATTAATATGAATCAACCTCCTTTTTTATCTAGCGAGGGCATTCTATATTGTTCAGTCCTTCAGTTTAGGGGCGATCTAGCTGTCATTTGATAATTGATTATTCGTTATTCATTTATGTTGGGCTAGAAAAAGGGACCTATGTAGTTTTTTTTTTTGTCAATTTGTTCAGTGCATTTTTCACCCCAGATTTATCAGCCTTGGGTTCAGTTTGAAGCTTATATTGAATTTGTTTTTTTCTTTGAAATTCTACTTTACCTCTTTGTTGGTCTTTTTCAAAACATAGATGTATTTGTCTAAGACATGTGCATCAGAGAGCAATATTCTACAAAGTTTTAAAATGTTAAAACCAAGTATTTTGCAGACCAACTTACCTGTAAATTTTGAGCCCGTTGCTGTACTTTAAGCAGACTTGTAATGGTTCTGACAATTCCTACATTATGCACCCACGAAATTATTGTTGCCATACTCATCAGTTATTACTCAACCAAATATTCTATTATTTTGTGTATTTTACCAAAATCATGACTATGTAATGTCCAACAAATGAATCTGACCCTTGTTTTGTTTCCTTTTTATTTCCAGCCCTCAATGGACATTTTTAAGAATATGCTACATGAGCTAGCTGTTGGGCGTGAAAATCCAGATGGTGCAGATCAAGGCTTCCTTGCTAGCTATTTCCCGGACTTGCTTGATCAGCCAATGTTCCATCCACCAGCTAATGGTACCAAACTTGATGGAACTTATCGCCTTCCTCTAGGCTATCAGATGGATGCATCTTACTATTGTGAGTATCAGTACCAGTATATGATTATTCCATTTGCTCATGCATTTTGTTGGCTCAGACTAATTGTGATGACCCGTACCATCACTACTTTAGGTAATGATACCGATCTATAGTTATTACCCGACAAAACAGAATAAATTCCTATTTTATCGACTAATAAGCCACATCAAAGTATTGTGGTGGAACAATAATTAGAGGTTGTTCTATAATATTACAGTAACATTGCCACATAAGGCTAAAGTCTTTAACAAGGCTAAACAGTTGCCTGATTATTACAATACCACTAATACTGAAACTAAGGATACAAACATACTATTATATCCTGAGTTCCGCCTACAATATACTGGCAGCAAGTTACTCTTCCCACGTCTCATATATGCGTTATACTTAGGGTCAACTCTAGCCCCCTCGACATAGCTGCCCTCCGTGTAGGCATCATCTGTACCGGATAGATTTCCGAACAAACTAGTCTCAAACAAAGAAGAATAGTAGCAAGAGTGAGTACAAAGATACTTAGCAAGTATTAATAGCAAATATGCAACTTTGTGAACATTAACCACCGTTCATGGACTCTCATCCCACATCATCTCGAAAATAAGAGATTTCAGGTTTTAAATTTAGAAATCTATTGATCACTCTCATGACAAGATAGAACCCCCATTTGGTTCTCGTAGCCTCCAGTTCAGGAAATAGATGTGAATTCATGGTTTATATAGCACTACGCAGGCTTGTACCACTTTACCCATAGCTACTTTGATTTTTATTGCGAATGGTTCTTCGCAATTCCTTATATGCGAATGCTTAAATCAGAGTACATAATTTTCCCCTCTATTTCCGTATATTACACCTCCACCTGACTAGGGTATCGGTCAGGCCGGATGTACCTTCACCTAACTCTCCACTGCGCTAAATATATACGCTGGGCTTATCCTTTATGGCCCTGAGTCTAATTGAGATCTCGCCCATGAAATTCTCTAGATAATCTACATTCCCATTACGGAGTGTATAATAACATGATAAAATTACTAGTTCTACCCGTCTTAGATGGAACCATAGTCGATACGACAAATATAGTCCATTATATAAGTGAAAGCAGTTAAGTCCTTATATTATATCCATATGCAAAGAGTCCCAACCCTCTTTATATCTTCCCAAGGGCACCCTCTGTCCACAAGATACTTACACTACAGGTCAACCGCTCCTTTTGTTGAGCCCGCTACATTTCCATTTATCATTCTCTCATCTTTCATCTGGATTAAGTATAAATTCATTTGATGCAATTGATGATAACATTGTAATAAGGAAATAACTTGTTTTAAGTGAAGATACTCTAGTCAAGATTATCAAAGGCATGCTTGCCTGAAATCTAATAGTAGCTCCCAGGTTCAGATGAGTGGAATCCTTTCTCTTGGCTCGGATAGTCGCTTGCATTTAATATGTAGGCTACGATTTAAATCATAGAAATATAAAAATGCACTACATCAATGTGTCTCAATGGTAAACCTTCTGTCGATCGATTGTTGTGTTTATATTTAAATCCTAGTTTTGTGCACTTGTTGTTTGTGGCCATGCTTGCTAATGTGAAAATATGTTGTTTATCAAGGTAGTATGGCCGATAACTATTCGCCGCCTATCAGTACCATCTATAGTACCCTCTCTCCCGCGCGCAGAACCGCCTCCCCTTTCTCTCGCAAGACTCGGCCCGCTTCTCCTCGCTCACTCCATCGACTCCCATTTGTTGTTGCGTGCATCGCCGCCTCTTTGTCGTTGTTGAGTTCCCAAAGAATGCTACGGCCTCTTGCGCCTCCCTCGCCGCTCTCTGTTCTCCCCACTTCTCAGGCCGCTAGTGCCTGAGACTTCGTCGGCTTCGCCTAGCGTCACCACTCCAGATCTGGCCATGGCAGCGCCAACTGGGTCATTGTCGCTTGGATCCGCACCCCGTGCTGCCATCTTCTACCCTTGGTCCAAATCGACCGCTACTGGCATGTGGGCTGCCACCTCGACTCCCCACCAGTTAGATCCATGCCGTGCAACTGCTGTCCTAACTCCGATCATTAGGATTCGACTCTCCTCACTCTCTCTTCCCTTCCCCTTCCCAATTTACTTTAAGTATCCTCCTTTATTTTTTGATTTAGGTTTTGATTTGTGGATTTTTGTGAAATCTTGCTTTGTTATGATTAATGTGGTGGAATTGAGTGCTCAAGGTCCATCGTGCCGTGATGGGGCTCAGGATCTCATGCGCTGGGGAGTATGAGGTCGCCAGGTGCACGCGGGCGGCCGACTGCGAGCATGGGTAGCGCTATTGTGAGTTCTCTCTCTGGTATAATCTACTCCCCCTAGTCCTCTCATCCTCTACTCAATATGTGGATGCTACTTGCTCTAGGGCAGTGCATGTGCTTTGAGGTTGAATACGTGTGTGGTCTTGCAAGGAATTAACGACAATGTTGGGAATAAATGTGGGGTACCTCAGTTTATGTTGTCCGGCTCGATTCGGTATGATTTGTGACTTTGTGTTCTTCTCTAGTTCTTCCCTTTCCTAATGCATGTGGCTACTTCTCCTCGGTTCCCACTAGCTCTAGTTCCTCCTATTCGGTGTTGGCGGCTCCTCGCTTGGTCACAGAAGCTCAAGTCTTCATCTTCTCGATCCCATACTTCAATGGGTTGGATTTGGGGGAAAGGGGATGGATCTGGCGGTGGGTTTCTTGCGTTGGCTGGGCTGTGGTTCGAGATGGCTAAGGCTCTCTCTCTCTCTCTCTCTCTGTGTGTGTGTGTGTGTGTCTCCCTCTCGGTTCCTCGCTGGTTCTTATCCCTTCTGCTTGTACTTGTATGGGATGGGATGCGAATTCACAGCTGCCGGTGGGTTGTTGTGTACTCCAATAAATTGTTTTTATTGGGATGGTTGGCGATGAAAATGTGCTTAGAATTGAATCAGGTTTGTTTTTATGCCGAATGATGAAACGCTATGGCTGCGAGAGGTGCCGACTGGCTTTGGACAGTCTGGTATCTTAATGAGTGAATTGCCTATTACTATTATTCTAAAAAGGGTTCTAACAGCAATGTTGGCTTTATTAATTTGGTTCTTTTCTATTCCCGATTATTGATTCTCCTTGCGGATGCTTGAATTGTCTTGTAATTTATTTATTAGTTATTTAATTAATTTTGTTTAGCTCCATAATTTATCACTTAAGGTTAATTAAGAATGCGGGGCGCTTCACTAATCGACTACACTGATTTCAGATTTGAAGCTCCGCTGGAGTATTCCTTGTGGACCAAACAGTGTGATTACGTTTCCAAGTGCTCCGTGGTTTAAGCCATGGTACTGGTGGTCTTGGCCAGTTTTACCGTTGGGCCTTTCTTGGCATGAGCAACGTCGTGAAAACCTAGGGTGAGTGGTATTGTTTATTTTTTTCGCCTTCCTTATTTCCATTGCATTCCCAAATTCTAGCATTAAAAGTATCTTGTACAAATGCAGTACCAGATAATGAAAAGTTGTTATGATGGATGATGGTGCCATCCATGTCTTGTACAAATTGCCTTCTATCTTCTTTAGAATAAAGATGCATAAAGTCAGGGACTCAGGGCATTATCATGCTTTGTGTCTTTTAGGATAAACTTGCACAAGCCAAGGAATTATCATGTGTTTTATCTTTGCTAGGTTAAAGTTCCATAAAGTAGGGGGATTATGGTGCTTTCCGCCTTCTCTCTTTTTTTTGGATAACGCAGCATACAATAGTATTGCCGTGTTGGTTGATGTTGCTGAATTTTAATTTCTGAAACAGAGAATATCTATTGCATTTTCTGATTTTCGAAGTGTGAACTTGATGCAAAACAGGTATTCATCGGAGCTACCTGTGGTGTTAATCCAGGCTCTGCTGTACATTGGAGTCATTGCAGTCACCCGACTAGCACGGCCTAGTTTGTCAAAGATGTGCTACAACAGAAGAATGGAGAAAAGCACTATATTTTTACTCACCACTCTCAGAGTAGTGGCAGCATGGTCCATACTTGCAGCTTACACCATTCCCTTCTTCCTCATCCCCCGGACTGTGCATCCGTTACTAGGCTGGCCCCTGTACCTGCTTGGCACTTTGTCTCTTTCTTCCATTGTGATCAATGTCTTCCTCCTTCACCCACTTGCTGTCCTCACAACGTGGTTTGGGATCATCGGCACGCTCTTTGTGATGGCATTCCCTTGGTACTTAAATGGTGTTGTCAGGGCCTTGGCAGTGTTCGCCTATGCGTTTTGCTGCGCTCCCTTGGTTTGGGCATCATTGGTTAAGACAATGAGCTCCCTGCAGATCCTGATCGAGAGAGATGCATTCAGACTTGGAGAACCTAACCAGACGGCCGAGTTCACGAAGCTCTACTGAGGTGTTTGCACAGCAGATACATATTATCACTTCCAGTGTCATTGAGTTTGATCAGCTAATCCTGATTAACGTTCGCAATTCTGATGGTCAATTCAGTTGTACAAGTAAACAGCAGCGTTTGGGAACTACAGTTATACCTTTTTACTCCATCTGGAACCTTTGGAACCAATGATTGTCCTCGTAGACGTGTAGGTGGTGGTATACAGGGTGAAGGGAATGGGGAATTTGAAGTGCGTGTGCGTACGTTGGGTGTGGGTGTGGGACTGCAGAGGTACAAACTAGAGTTTTTTTTTTTTGGTTTCTTGATTTACCGCTCCTAAAAAAGGGCAACACATTCTTGGCTTTCCTGTAAAATGGATAACTTCAGATCCACTGCCGTGAGAAAGGTTTAAGATTTTTGTCAAGTGTTATTGCAAATACTAAACTTTTCGTACTACTGGATATGCTTTTGCCCTCCCTGCACCCAGAAGTTTGAAACGCGATTGCACGGAGAAATTCTATATTACCGAGACAAGAAATTTGTCTAGTAGCATAGAGCCATGTACGTACCTTAATTCAGATGGCCCTGCTTGAATGTGGATGTCTGGCAGAGTCGCGGGGTGGCGACGCTGCAAACTACAAAATAAATCATTTGCAACTATAGCCGAACATTGAACAAAGTTCCATCATTCACTCGAGAAGGTGCCATATTTCGTCTTGACAAGAGACGTTAGATACGACAGGTCGTGTTATTATCGATCTAAGAGGTTAGCTCGTTGGCTTGTTGCCAAGCAGTCTGTCTGCAATATATTATAGGAACTGATTTTCTTTTGAGGACAGTAAACAAGCTTGCTAAGAGTCACTTTGCGGTTGATGTGCTATGCCGTGGAATTTAATTAGTTAGGGTAGTTTTTATTAATGCGGGTAAGATTTTGCTGTTACAGCTCTAAAAAAGTGCTTTTAGCTAACTGTGATAATGCGAGAAGTGCCATACCTTCTTTTTTTCTGGAACTAAAACCACACTTTTTTTATCATCCACATTGTTCATGCCACCCCACGCAACGGCTATTGGTGGTTTTTAGAGAGTAATTACCAAATGCGTTTTCAAGACGTGTGCAAGTTGTATTTTCTTATGAATGCAACCAGCCATGTGACCCGACGCGTAGTATGTATGAGTCCAGGAGCTAGGTAGGAGTTGTTCTTTATTCCATCTTGTTTCCGGCTGCTGTAACCAGGCAACTCATCTTTGTGCCAAACAAGCTGTTGAGGGCAGACAATGGTGCACGTGGCTTAACCAAGTGCCCGATTTTCTTTATGATTGACTGCTTCTTGACTGTATTCCTACCTTTGATGAATGAGAATTAAGCTCCTGACTCGAAAAAAGTATGTTTGTTGCCTTCCTCAACTTATATGGGGATGTTGCAGTGTATTTGGTACTACCTTTTTGTACTGCAATATTTTCATATAACTATGGCGATATTTAACTTAACGGAATCGCTAATTATCACTCAGCTTAATTCAATGCGTACTTTTTATGGCTCCTCAGTCAGTCCTCAGTGCGAGCGAGCGTTCAAGCCCAGTGGTCTCGATGAAAAGGTGAGATTGCATGTGGGCCTCACCTCCCTAGGATTTTGTTTGTTTCAGAGAGCAAGCTCTGATCCTCTGTCTGATGTGTCATTCTCGCCGAGCTTGCGGCCCGACATTTCCCAACGTTTAAAACCGTCTTTTCTCAAGGCCACGCGGAGGAGACGCTCTGCTACGGTACAAAATCGCCGTCACGAGCGCAGGACGTCGTAGGCCACACCTGCCTGCCCTCTCGGCTCTCGCTCGCAGGCGACAGCGCCATACCGCCGTGCCCGCTGGCTGCGTCCTAGCCTCCGCAGGCGCGCGAAGTGACCGTTGCGTTCACCTAGCCGCCCGCCTTTCGTTGCATTGCAATGCACGGTTAGAGCGGAACCATATCCCGAACAAGATAGACTTTAATCCAGAGTTTAGAAAAATATCTAATATATAGTTCAGATAAATTCATTATAATCTAGTTAGTATTTTTCATGATCCAATCTAGATATTTTAGATCATTTCACTACTAAATCTAAAACATAACCAGGTCCTAATTTCACCGCTGTGCACTGTGGTCATCTCACCCTACCCAGTCACCCTCTTTTTCATCGAGAAATGGTACGGCCTGTTCACTCTTTTCCCAAGAATTTCTGTTCCTTTGTGTGCGCCCTGCTTGAGCTTGAGCTTGACGTCGCCCTGCCGCATACCGTCCTTCTTGGAACGCAGTTTTAGGTAGAGCCAGCATCCACAATACTACGCCAACATACATTTCGCATTCACCAAACTTGAACGCTACAAAAATGAAGGAAAGTGAGAAATAAACATGGGTGTTCATGGTTTTGTATTTACCGATGCCGAGTTGCCGATCCAGATGTACCCTTTCTCCTTTCTCTCTCTTTCTCTCTCGCACTGTAAAGCAGGATGGATCCCGACCCAAAAGGCAAGGTTTATTCTCAATGTACACACCAGCTTTTTGACAGCATCATGTGGTCCTCATCAGCAGACAATAGGTTAGTTGTAGTAGATGTAATTAGTAGCGACGATGGTGCCCATAACCCAGAAGAGAGCAGGGATCAAAGATGGGAAGTTTAGCCTTTTAATACTAACTCTCATCCACAGCTACTACAAAGAGCATGGATGGATAGAAAGGGCCTCGACTTTGCTACCTGCGGCGGGGCACACCACGCCGGCATGCCGCGCGCCTCCCAACGCGACGTCTTTGAGCTGCTCGGCATGTGCATCTGCATGGGCGCCTCAGGCCTCACCTAGCGCGCGCGGCAAGCATGCCGGTCCGGCCGGCATGCCTGTGTACGTTAATTCTTGGATCATTCCTGTTGTTTAAGGTTCCTTCATTAGCTTACTGTAACCACATTCTGCTGCTACCGTGTGGCTCCAAAGGTTCCTGCATTAGTTTAGTGTGGCTTGTGTTATGCCGTGGCTGTAAGCCTGTGACCGATGGGAAGGTGGCAGAGGGTCGTGCTGTTCTATCTCGTGCGTTGCGGTGGCGTTTCTTGGGTCCTCTGTACTGCACAGCGTGAGGCAGGCAGGCAGGCAGTGGCAATTTTATACTCGAGTTTCACGGCGAACACCGTGCATGGAGGAGAGCTCGGCCGGGCTCTGCATTGCATGCATGTTCTTAATTGGTGCTCTCCTATCCATGTACGCTGTGTCTCTATCCCGTCTACCCTTTTGGGGGAGGCCCGCAGCGCATCAGGACCATCCCTTTGGAAAAGCTGATATGTCAACACATATTTTGATGCAATTGATGGTCGCTACGTCATGTATGCCTGTGGTTTTGGTATCTACGGTTTTATATATAGACTGAAGTCTAAGTGAGGTGCAAAAATTAACTGATCAACACTTTGGTGATATATGTGTGTGCTTGTCTAGCAACTGTTCGATTCAAGAAACCTGTTACAAAAAAGAAGCTATTGAAGGCTGACGAGGTAATCTTAAGAGGAATTAGACCAAGTCAAGGGCCGACCTTCTTGAGTTCATAGGTGTTCAACAACTGAACACCCATTATTTTTTGCAAAAAAATATAGTATATACTAGGTATATATATATATACTCTTAATAGAGATAAAATGCTACATATTTGTACCAACAAATCAGTCCAATTCAACCCACACCTCCCTCTCTCAAACAACTAGAGTTTGCTCTATACCCACCAGATCCACCACAGTCTAAAGGTCCTAACCGGTCACCCATGTCCTAACCCTAACTGGCTCATCTCTCTCAATGCAGCGGCGGCATGCACATGGAGGGTAAGGGAGCGATCAGATGGGAGACACGAGATAGTGCCATAATGGTGCAAAGCCCACAATGGACACACGTGGCGGCGCCCAAGGAAAGAGAGAATGAGCACGTGGAGTGCAGTGGTAGCTGGCAACGGCTAGCCAACGAGAAGACAAACCAATTCCCAAATTAAGGCACAGGTGCGCTCTAGAAGCGAAGTAAAAGCGTGAGACTGTGCGGGTGAGCAGGAAAGTGATGTGGTAAGTTGGGTGGCGACATGGCGAGCAGGGTGGTATAAAACGCACCGCATTGCTACAAGGTCTCATTCTCAAGTGAGTTGTGTTCGGGCTCCCATTCTCCCTCCCAACTTCGAAATTGGCAAATCCCAAATAGTTCATTGAATGATTGTGTTTTTGTGAAATGTAGATCGTAAAACCTTCAAAAATGATTAACAAGTTTGCATATTTGAAATCTTTGTAGATAGTGTTGGTTATATAGCATAAAAATTTGAACAAGTTAACAAGATGATTCTAAGGAATAATGAAATGACTATTCCTAAAATTGCATAAAGAGTCGTAGAGTTAAAATTGTATTTTACTTAATTATTTTGTAAGTTGTCTACATTATTTTAAGATGTTTTTTGTTAGGATAATTTGTACTTTAGTTTTTCACCGATGTTCTTTTTTTCTTTAAGTAATATTTTATTAATTCTGAACATCTATTTTAGAAATTCTAGATCTGACCGAGAGCTACAATATACCTTAGTACGTACATTGTGTGATCTGAAGACTGCAAAATCTGATTTCACCCATGTAAATTGCCGGCCACTCATCAAAGCATGTAAAATCTCTCTCAACTCAGCGCAGTTTAATGTTAACGCAGAATTATACGTTAGCTAATGCAGCTAAGCTAGCAGCCTAGCAGGTGAAAGTTAGCGAAAGCATGACCGTTGGCGTCCGACCAAACAGAGAAATTCCAAACCAGGCCGCTGCATGCAAGCTAGCATTTGGAGCGTTCCCGACTCCCTCCTCCATTATTTGCTTCTCCCCTCCCCTCTCACCTCTATATATTCCGAGCCCTCTCGGCCGTGCAGCTAGCTTAAGCTCTCAGTCTCTCGCCATCTATTCTGCATGCATGTGAAGAGAGAGAGAGTGGGAGTGAAAGCTAGTGACAATACACATACGGACGCACAAATACCAAAGAACCTCAGCTCACACAAACAGTGTCACACACGCGCTGAATCCTCGCTTTAGATCTAGTGATTGATACAGGGATACGATGGCGGCTCGTGCGCTCGTGTTGGTGTTGGCGGCTACGCTTGCGAGCCTCCTGCCGCTGTTCGCGTGCCAGGCGACGTGCGAGTACACGAGGCACGTCCCCCGCCGGTACAGGCAGCCGGTGGGCGTGCGGAGGATCGTGGTGGACGCGAGCGGCGCCGGCGACTTCCTCTCCATCCAGCAGGCCGTCGACTCCGTGCCGGAGAACAACACCGTGCGCGTCATCATGCAGATCAACGCCGGCTCCTACATGTAAGCTAGCAAGCTCATGTAAAAACATCGAGATATGACATATGTGTCCGTCTGTGTGCGCGCCCGCGCGCTGAGTTATTTGCCTTTTCTGACTAGATTTCCCTGGGGTACATATGCAGAGAGAAGGTGGTGGTGCCGGCGTCGAAGCCGTACATCACGTTCGAGGGCGCCGGGCGCGACGTGACGGTGGTGGAGTGGCACGACCGGGCGAGCGACCGCGGCCCCGATGGGCAGCAACTCCGCACCTACAACACCGCCTCAGTAACCGTTCTCGCTAACTATTTCACCGCTAAAAACATCAGCTTCAAGGTGAGCACTGAGTAGCAGTCATTAGCCAGTGGTCCATGGACGCACGCAGCACAAGTACACGAGTCACAAGACGTACATGGAAAGAGATGCCGTTTTGCGTCTGGCGCCCGTGGTGCATGCACATTACAGTGCAGTGCAGAGGCTGAGGCAGATAAAGTGACAAAACTTCAGGGTCACAAGTGTACAACTTGCAAATGCTGCCGTCTCTGTGTATTTTTGTTCCTTCGAGATTTTGAATTCGTTCATACAAAATGTTGTCGTGTATTTCGGGTTTGCTTGGAGCAGGCAGAGCAGATTGCTTCTTCTGGCTGCGAGACGCCGCTCGCTGGAGCCTGGGACGAGCAATGCCTTCTTGTTTTCGGTGGATTTCGCTTTTGAGGTTGGTATAATTTACAGACAACTGACGTTGGGTTTCTCCTATGGTTTGACAGAACACTGCTCCAGCACCAATGCCCGGCATGCAAGGGTGGCAGGCGGTGGCGTTCCGCATCTCCGGCGACAAGGCCTTCTTCTTCGGCTGCGGGTTCTATGGCGCGCAGGACACGCTCTGCGACGACGCCGGCCGGCACTACTTCCGCGACTGCTACATCGAGGGCTCCATCGACTTCATCTTCGGCAACGGCCGCTCCCTGTACAAGGTACTACTACTACGTGCCTACAGCCCTACACATGTACATACCACGCACATACGTACAATATACATTGCACTGCATATACGTGCTTATGCCATACTGACGAGGAGGAAAAACTATACGCGCGCGCAGAACTGCGAGCTGCGCTCGACGGCGCAGCGGTTCGGCTCGGTGGCGGCGCAGGGGCGGCACGGACCGTGCGAGCGCACCGGCTTCGCCTTCGTCAACTGCCGGGTGACCGGCACGGGGCGGCTCTACGTCGGGCGCGCCATGGGCCAGTACTCGCGGATCGTGTACGCCTACACCTACTTCGACAGCGTCATCGCCCCCGGCGGATGGGACGACTGGGACCACACCAGCAACAAGAGCATGTAATTTTCCTACTCCATCGGGCTCAGTAATCACAGCGTAAGTCGAGCAAAAATTAACCTGCCAGTTTCCCCGGCTAACGCCTGCGGTTGTTGCCTCTCGGCGTGCAGGACGGCGTTCTTCGGCATGTACAGGAACTGGGGCCCCGGCGCCGACGCCGTGCACGGCGTGCCGTGGGCGCGGGAGCTCGACTACTTCGCGGCCCGCCCCTTCCTAGGCAAGGGCTTCGTCAACGGATACCACTGGCTCACACCAGATGTCTGAAACAGTTTTCGACTTCATGGATCACACCAGACAAAGATTCATTCGTACAGCACAAGCATAGAATACAACAGCTAGCATGGTATAAAGTGACTAGTACGGTATAGATTCATTTCGTCTGTTCCAACTCCCAATGGTAGATACTAGTTAGTAGAGACACGCTTGTGTACCAGATCTATACTGTTAACAAAACTTGTTCATGTACCAATGTAAACAAAACAGTGAGTATTAAATTCGTTATACGCCTACGTACATATGAGGCTTTACATAGGATGAATACTCAGTCGAGGGTAGATGTATTTCCAGTCAACACCATTCAATTTAGAGTAACGGATTGATACGAACAGAAGCCCATCACATAACGCAGCAGCGCGATCATCCCAGGAAACCTGCAAGGTAGCAAAAGTCCTAGAAAGTCAGTTGTATTGTAAGATGCATTCAACTTGCAAACTGCATAAATGTAAGTATAGTTTGTACAAAACACATTAGTAAGGTGCTATGATATACATCACACTGCATAAGCTAGCATTCACAGAATGGAGGCTTCATCTAGTTACATATAGCCGTGTAAGTAAAATCTGATATCTGTTCATGGTCAGCATCCCGGCCTATCTCAAATTCTCAAGACGTCAAGTTAAAGTAAGCAGGCCTTCACTTTCAGTAACACAATGCAGCCAATGAATTTTCCTTTTTTATTAACATTTCTAATTGAAATGTATTGCATAATTTACCTGGCAACCGTGGTAATTAATTACCAACAGTGCATGTAGAAATCTTCAACACAAGACTATATGCGGGTCTATCCAACCATTTAACTAGACTCTAGAGCCTTGAAGCACAATTTCCTTGAATACTAATTCGTGTCCATGCATGGCAGACAGCTGCATGTAAATAGCTTGGATTCAAACACAACTGCGAACTGTGGTTGTTTGATGAACCTATTTTCCTTTGGTAAAGTCACATACATGTTGTCACTGTTATTGGTAACGTGGCAAGGATGTGGTTATTTTCTGTAATTGGGATTTTAAATTTCTCCAGGCTATATTTCTGGCCCATAAAGATAAGGAGCCATAGGAACAGCTTATCACATCCTAGGTGCCTTGCAGTAACAAAGTTCTGACACTGATTTCAGCTAGGATCCAACGCAGTGACTACATAATCGCAACAACAATTGTTTGGGAAGATTTCGATCGTGGCACTGTCATGAAGAGCTACGTACGTTCCATTTGTATTGTCCCTATGGAACTGCTCGTTTGAAAAATATGGCTTATAGAACATTTGTAACCCATGATTCTGAGTCCAAATTTTGGTGAGTGGCTGCATTTGTTGTAAACATAGCTAGCACATCGTTTTCTTGGTTCGCTTGGAGTAATCAAGTGTTCAAAAGGATACTTCATTGCATCAGCACACCTGATCTTTCTATTTCAGCAAAAGCTTTGAATGATGATGCAGTGCCCATCAATCCGGTGTGATAATAAACATATAAGCACCTCGCCCACGCAAACTGTCAGCTGTACGAGAGAAAGAACCTCCCAAGTTTTTTTAAGAGTAAAGTTCATTACTGGTCCTTAAACTTTTTATGTTGTGTCATCTCGGTCCATAAACTTTTAAAGTATGTTATCCCGGTCCTTAAACTTTCAAAGTGTGGCAATATCCTATGTAGTTGTAACAATGAACTTTTTATGCTGTGTCATCTCGGTCCATAGACTTTCAAAAGAAATTGCCACACTTTGAAAGTTTAAGGACCGGAATGACATACTTTAAAAGTTTATGGATCAGGATGACACAGTATAAAAAGTTTAAGGACCGGTAATGAACTTTACTCTTTTTTTTAAAAAAGTACGGGAGATCTGACCCGTTCGAATTTAACTAACGTGCAGGATTAAATGGACCCACCTAATTACAACTAGTAACGTTTTCAATAGCTAAGAGAACCGGGGAACGCACTGGGGGAGACATATTTTGGAAAGGCCCATAGATTTAGAAAAAGGTAACATGCTTTTAGCCCTTGACTAGAATTTCAAGGTCTACTCTCCAAAAAAAAAATTCAAGGTCTAATGCAATTGGATGGTCTTGGGATTGAACTCGGATTGTGTGATGGACTGTAAGCATCGTATTAGAGCAAGGTTAAAGGGGGTTCTAGGTCATAGGTTTGGATAAGCCTACAAACTCTGGTCAATTGTTGGCGTGTGAAGCTCAACAGTAGACCTTAGCATTTCTTGTGCGCCAAAGAAAATCACGACTTATTTCAGGCAACTGTAGACCCAGGCCTGGCCGTTAAGGCTACGGGCCGGGCTTTTGCCGGATATATCTCGATTTTTTGCCGGGCTATCTTTTTTTTTTTACTTTTGCCTCAAATGGATGCACCAGCCCGACCCGCTAAGCCTGTCGGGCCGTGGGCGGGCGGGTTTTTCTTTGTCAGGTCTGCTCAGCAGAAAGAACCTAGTTCCAGAGCACGAGCTGCAGGTCGGATTTGGCTCTTTGCATGGCAGGCTCTCCAAATTAAGGACTGTATTCTTTTGATATTTTTAGTTTTTATCTGTATTTTTTAAGACAACAGTGTATAATAGACATATCGACGTAAACAATATATATAATTTTAAACTTAAAAACCATCCTATTTATTTTAACTTTAAGATAAACAAATAGCAAAAGCCCCGAACGGATGAGCATGGACATAGCGCTAGTAGCCATGCCGTCCGCTCCGCCCACCTATGGTAACCGACCCATGCACCCCGGTGGTGCGCGGCCGTCGAACTGGCCAGGGTTACAGCAAAGTTGCGCGATCAGGACAGAACAGAACCTACCTGTTGCCTTGGGAACTGGGATTAGCTTGCCCTGTTGCCTCCGGCAGGAAGGGCAAGCGGCGCGCGGGTGGGTCCGTTATTAATCCTAGCCGTCAGTTTAACTCGAATGGGTCAGATCAGCCGGAAGGTATTCGGGACTACTGCTGCACCTGCCTGCGCTGGTCCAACCTGACGGCCTCTGACGCACGTATGGCGGGACGAGGAGGGGTATGTTCTTTAACGGTTTCTAAAAGCGGTTTTTCTTTTAACTTTTGTTACAGTACTTAATTTTTAAATAAAGTATTTTTTTAAAAAATAAGGTTTATAAGTTAACTATAATACACGTAAAAAACTCAATATATATATCAACTAAAATTACAAGTGAGTATCTCTCTCCATAATCTCAGTCGTAAATAGCTAAAATTTAAAAATTTTAGCTAAAAATATAAATCGTAGTCATATCAAATAGGCCAGAGGACGCATGGAAGCAGCGAGAAATCTGAGAAGTGTTTCTACCCAGGCGAAACAAAGGAAAAAATGCTTCTGCTCGTTTCAGACAAAATAGATTACGTACATGGACTTTTCTTTCTTTTTTGAAATCAACACTGAAGTGTGTATATAGACTTGAACGACGTGCCCATCTCTGAATAGAAACATGTTTCTGCATGTCAGAACCTAGGTACCAACTAAACATTTCAACGATGGAAGATATTACACAGTGTACGGTACGTCAGGTGAAAGCGATAATTATCTACACCAAGAGCCACGTCATGCACTATCCTGTTGAATTCCTATGTGCTTGATTTCCACATCATCAGAGGTCAATCTACTATGTGCATGCACCATAAGAAAATGTGAGATATATGGGTTAGTTGGTGTTTGGATAGTGAACCTAGGTTTGTTTGTCGCTGGAGATTATCTTGGTTTTGAATAGGGATGGGAGGGAGTGGGGGGCGGTTCGACCCGGACCTTCCTCGTGTAATCCGCATCCCGTCGTAAGGATAACCGACCGAACCATTTGGTCAAGTATAAAAAAAAACCCAGTGGGATATTGGATATTATGGGTCGCCCCCTTCCCTTCTAGACCGAACGTCGGACAACACTTGTAGCCTATTGGCCTGAATAGGTAGTATAGCATTTTGGCGTCTACATGAATGTCACAAATAGAAAATGACTTTTGACACAATTATGAAAGCACAAATATCTGAACAGATTAGTGTACCAAATCTGAGGATAGTGCATCAAAAGACAAACATAGAAACATAATGGGCATCTTGATTCTAGGTCTTATTGGAGTCATCACCAACACCCCCGTTGCCACCCTCCTCCTCCCATTGGAAATCACTCCGACTGCCTGCTGCCGCTGTCGCTTGCTTGATGTCTTACTACTCAGCTGCCACACCATCTTGGCTCGGCCTCTTCATCGCACTGGAGGCTGTGATGTGTCACAGAAGATCCAA
This sequence comes from Dendrocalamus sinicus, assembly GCA_036346575.1. Taxonomy (NCBI): domain Eukaryota; kingdom Viridiplantae; phylum Streptophyta; class Magnoliopsida; order Poales; family Poaceae; genus Dendrocalamus; species Dendrocalamus sinicus. Next base: position 10,286,346 of record CM070650.1, read on the forward strand.
GTGATGGTCACCGCTGTCTACTCCTTTCCTTCCTTGCCGCCGCCTTCCTCGTCGGGGTAGGTGTGCAGCCACCTTCTTATTAGGGTCGCGGCTTTCTTGGGTGCCATTGCGGCCTTTTTCTTGGGAGCCACCGTGGGCACAACCTTCTTGCAGGGGGGGCTTCCTTGGTAGAGGTTAATCAAGGCGACGATAGTGGTAGGCATAGATATGACAGCATAGGGAAATGGGGACTCACTCTAGGTCGAGTGGAGGCCTCAATAAGTTAGGGTTCCCAATCGATCCTTTGGATCAAAGGGTTACTAGATCTTTTACCCCAAATTTTAGTTATGTCGTCCCTCTGGCCCATTTGGCTAGAAATTTAGGATGGTTAGCTTATCCTACTAACACATAGAGGATCATTACAGGCAGTTCTAAACCGTCATCATAGATGGTTTTGAACTGTCTGGTTTATTGTGTTTGTGATAACATGCGATTATCAATGTTCAAGAAGGCGCTAGGCGCTAGGCAGGCGGTGAGGTGGGGCCTAGCGCCTAGGGGGCCTAGGCGGAGCCTAGGCGGTTAAATAAAAAATAAGAACAGCAGGCAAAGATCCTGTGCTTGATGTCCTATTTACCTGTCCTGACCTGCGTCCTGTGCTGCACTGCTGCTGACCTGCGACGTGTCAGCAATCGGCGTGATTGCGTTCGCGTCAAGAGTGAAGCGATGAAGCCGACACAGGCGCTCCACTCCGGATCCTTCTCCCCCCGCTACACGCTACTCCCCTCCCACTCCCAGATCCAAAGTCTCCTCCCTCGGCAGCGGCCAGTCCCCACGACCCCACCGGCACCAATCGTCGACGCCCCCCCCCCCCGCAGGCCGGCGCAGCGGCGCTCCTCCCCCCGTAGGCCGGCGGTCCTTCCCGTAGGCCGGCGGTCCTCCCCGCAGGCCAGCGTAGCTCCCCCGATGCCGCAGGCCGGCGTAGCTCCCCGCAGGCTGGCGCAGCAGCACTTCTCCCCCAGCAGGCCGGCGCTCATCCCCGCAGGTCGGCGCTCCTCCCCCCGCAGGCCAACGCTCGTCCCCGTAGGTCGGCGCTTCTTCCCGCAAGCCGGCGCAACTCCCCGCAAGCGGCAGGCTGGCGCAGCGGTGCTACTCCCCGGCTCCCCGCAAGCCAGCGCTTCTCCCCAGTCCCCACTAGCTCCTACCCGCAGCAAATTCCTCCCGTTCCCGTTCCCATTTTGCTGTTCGTGTGGTCTCTGGCCGCCTTGCCGATTCCTCCCCCGCCCAAACACCCTAGGCGAGGTGGCGGGTGGTCGCCCAGCGCCTAGGCAGGGCCTAGGCGGCCGCCTAGCCCGCCTTTTAGAACAGTGGCGATTATCACGAATGGTTTTTAAGCCGTCTATGAAAAGTCACATCACAGACGGTTCGTCTGAAGAACTTATGCAAAGATCAACTATCACAGATGGTTAGTGCATAGAATTGTTTATGATGCATTAACCGTCTATGGTAGTAGGCATTCACAAACGGTTTATACAACAAAACCGTCTGTGATAGTTCGCCCTATATATAGAAACTTTTTTGTTTTTGGCTAGCCTCAGGAAATGCTAGCCATGTTATCTGAAAACATGTAAGTAGATCACAGATAATTGTAGACCTTATAGCACATGACAATCATTACACAGATCTCACAAATGAATTACAGCTGAATGAGTTACAATTGAATCAAATGTTTGAACATCTATTAATTGTTGTCATTGCAGTTGAACTCTCCCTTCAGGTCAATGACATCCACCATCAAGAAGGTGGAAAGCCATCCTCGAACGTCAGAGTGTTCGTTAAAATCGAATATACTTGAGTTGATTGTCATGCCCTGTCACTAGGAGTAAAGTCGTAAACTAGACAACACAAAGTCACAACTGATAACTTGCTCTTGATTTAGATAAATGATGCCCACATATATCATGGTACACTAATATATTCTTGCACACCCCACAATTTAAATGAGATAGAGACAAAGTCAGATCCCGTAGCACACTTGACACTAAAACTCTATCAGTCAGAGTAGTATTTGCTTTAAAACACCCTTTCAATGAGATCTTGTAACAATAATATATACCAAGATGAGAAAAAGATGACCAATTGTCCATCAATTCTTCTAGAAAGTAGTTAGGCTGCTCATATTGGTATTTCTCAACAATTACAAGAGGAACATTAAAGCATTGTACACTTGGGCTTCTAAGGGTATGAAGTAAATCACACACTCCACTGTGTCAGGTTCTATGAAGTAGATCATGGCTGTTGTCTCTTCCTTGTCATCATATTGCGTGTCGGGCTTAGTTACTGTCTTAGGAGTACTCATCATCTTCTTCGCGACTATCCATCGGCTTCTTTGCACTCCTTTTCATCTCTGGACCTAAGAAGCCGATGGATAGTCAAATGTGGTGAAGTATGTCTAAGATAGCAACCAAGCCCAACACGCAACATGATAAGGAGGAAGAGACAGCAGCCATGACCTACTTCATAGAACCTGACACACTGGAGTGTGTGATTTGCTTCATGCCCTTTGAATCTCAAGTGTACAGTGTTTTAATGTTTCTCTTATAGTTATCGAGAAATATCAACATGAGCAATTTGACTACTTTTCAGATGAATTTGTGGACAATTGGTTCTCTTTTTCTTATCTTGGCATATATTATTGCTACAAGATCTCAATAGAAGGTTGTTTTAAAACAACTACTACTCCGACTAACATAGTTTTAGCTGTCAAGTGTTATGTAGAATCTATCTTTGTCTATAACTCATTTAAATTATGGGATGCGCAAGACTATGTTAGTGTTATCATGAAATATATGGATATTATTCATCTAAATCAAGAACAAGCAAGTTGTTAGTTATGACTTTATGTTGTGTAATTTACTACCTCTGTGTCAAAAGAGAAGATGTTCTCCGATCTTGAAAGACCTCTATGATGATCATTTGGCTCCTAGGCATTTTTTATATGCATTGACCCTCTCGCTTAGTTACTCTTTTGGTTTGGTCATCAGAGCATACTACAAACTGAGCATAGCAAATTGAATCACACTAGTATGCTTATATACTTAGAATTGATTAATCAATCATGTTTACAGAATCTTGATCATGGGGTGATAATCATATAAGATTATATTCAAGTGGATACTAAAAATGCCATAACTTCAAGAACATGTTTGACATAAAGGAAACCATATTCATACTAATGTTTGGGCCAATCTTATGATTCCAATTTATGAACAATAGAAACATTCAAGTAGCATTTCATTTTTCAAGTTATATTCTCTATGCATGTCAAATATTACATTTTTACTTGCCTTTTATTAGCAAAGAAATCCCAAATGAATTACTACATGGCAATTTATTAAATTGGATCACCTATAAAAATGTAGCATCACACTCATGCATATATCAACCATTCATACATGTCATGGCACTCACATAAGTATGGAAATGCATTAGAAATCAATGTGGATATGCACATGATGCACACCTTGAGCTTGGTCAATTGGCAAAAGTAAAACTTGGGTTTCCTTGCTTCACAATATTATTTCCAATTAACCCTTCCAAACTGCAGCAATATTCTTAAGTGAGAAAGAGCAATAGGAATAGAGAAGGATGGAAAATGTATTAGTGTCGGCTGCATATCCTAAACGCATACAGTGAGCTACACAGATTACCGCGTGGTGGGAAGCCGAGGATGAGGTAACAGCCACAGGGAGGCAGACGGAGGAGCAGCGCGATGGGGAGCCAAGGAGAAGGCGACGGCACTGAAGGTGGAGAAGGGGGAGCTAAGAAGGCACGCGGATATGTTGGAAAACCTAAGTGTGCGCAGGAGTACAAGGAGTTAGGTTTTCGCCCTCTGTATACATAGAAGAATATTATCACAGACGGTTTTTAAAATTAACCATCTGGGATATGCCGGATATTATGGACGGTTCTTATTAAGAACCATCTATAAATTATAATAGACGATTAGGATTAAAAACCGTCTGTGATATCTGCAATTATCACAGACACTTTTTGTTGGAAGTGCTTATGAAAAATCGTCTGTGATAATTGCAGAGGTCACAAACGATTTTTAATCCGGATCACCTGTGATAATTATGTATTATAGATGGTTCTAACCATCTTTAGTAATATAGACGATCACGTTTATAAAATCGTCTATTAATTACAACACTAACGGATTCTGAAAACTGTTTGATGTTTAATATAGCCTTTTCTATAATATTGTCCATTAGGTCGGGCCGAACCACTTCCACCCCTAGTTTTGAGCTTTTCGGTGTGTAGGAATCGTCCTGCAGGTTGTACTTTTCCTTCCTCTTATGATGAGCTGATTATCTACAACATTAATTCCCTCGGAAAAACTCTCCCTTGAAAAAAAACCTCTGGTGGATTCGACTTATCATTGCCCGGTGTTGGGCGAGGAACAACATCTCTCTGACCACAAAAATAAAATGCTACAGTGTGGCTGTTCACTAAGGATTGCACTGCAAACTTGTGTGCATCTTAGTTTGTGTGAGAAGGGCATGTTTGGATGCCTATTACACTTTTCCAAACCCACTTGTAGCAACTAGTAAAAGTGCGACAAAATTGATGCATCTTGAGTTCTTGAGGGGCCACATGTTAGAATTAAGTTTGGCTAGTAATGTGTCTATCACAAATGAACTAAGGTGTTATGAAAATTAGCAATTTTATTCGTGCAATTGCGCGATTACATATTACAATATAATTGTTTTTTATATGTAACTTTACTTACTATAAGTAAAATATAATTGTATTTATTATATAATTATAATATCTATATATGATTAATTTATACCGTTATAATCTGACTTTACCAAAATAAGCGATAGGGATACTTTTTTTCTTTCGATTAATATGAGAATTTCTAAAAAAAATTTAGGATTATTAGGGGATTTTCTTTTCTCAAAACGAATAAGATGTCTTAAATATTATTAGTTATTTTTATTTACATAGGTATGGGTATGAATTAAACTGCGACCGCTAAAAATCAGCGTCCCGGACGTCAACCGAGTCGCTATCTCATCCCTTGACAAGATTTTAGTATCCCCACCTTCGTTAGAACCTAACCGCCGGATGAGTTGGTGGATTTACGCTACGGTCACCCCACCCGCGCGCCGTCAACTTCCACGATACGGCGCCAACAGCCGCTCGTGCCAAAGTCGTCGCCGGTCAAGAAACGTGCTACTACTTGTCCTCGGTTCACGTTCTCCCACCGGGTGGTGACCGTTCCAAGGGTGAAGCCAGCAGTAAAATCCAGTGGTCCTGACTCCACATAATTGAACAGTTTTCAGCGTAAACGTACTGCATGCAGCTCAGGCTCACACACTGGATTAGAATTTCCAGAGCAAAACCACGAGCTTGGAGTTGAACAACCAGCTCCTACTCTCTCTGTCTCTCTCTCTGTCTGGTTTGCCATCACCTATATAAGTGGCATGCATTGCCATGAATGATCATCAGCACGTCCAAGACGGCCGATATATACATTCAGACAAGAACGCACAACCATCACTCGCTCACAATGCAGCAGCAGATAGCCAACCTCGTTCCTCGTGCCATCGCCCGCCCCTGCCCTCGGCTACGCACCGCCGACATAGGGAGGCGCCCCAGCTCCGGCCACCGCGTGCTGCCCCTCGGCCGGCCGGCAAATCTCGGCACGGTCACGGCGCATGCCTACCCCAGATCCCACCGGCTTCAAGACCATGCTCCGTCCATTGCTACCACAAAACCCTCCCTGCATCAAGATGTTCCCATTGCTGGCCCCAAATCCTGCCTGCTTCAAGATGCTCCCACCATTAACGCGTCAAACCAGCATACCAAGAGCTTAAGGTTTCTTCATCATGATCATCAAGATCATTTCAATCCCACTATTGGATTTCCTTGCATGCAAATAGTATATGTGTTTGCTAAAATCCTTATGCTTGCTTGTGAGATCAGGAAGGACAAGTTTTTCGAAGTCGAGATGGTAGTCCGCGAGGATGATATTGACGAGTATGGCGTTGTCAACAACGCGATCTATGCCAGCTACATCCACAGTGGTAAGTTAGCTATGTCTAGCTAGCTCTCAGAGTATTGAAGATTCCTTCCAACTCTTCCGTTCTGCATGTATCAGGTCGCGACGTGCTGCTTGAAACCCTCGGCATTAGTGTGTACTACTGGACGTCCACGGGCAACGCAATTGCTCTTTCAGAGTTAAACCTCAAGTACTTTGCGCCTTTAAGGGTATGTCCCGTTCCAGAATATGACTTTGCTTGGCTTAAATTTATCGACGACTCATAATGAAACTGAAAAAAGAAACTTCTTGGAGGATTTCAATGAATTAAGTCAAAGGTGTATTTATGATCAACTCATGAACACTTGCTGTTGCTCTGACCACTCTGCAATGCGTCTGTTGGAGAGAGAGAAAAGAACGTATAATACATGTGTACATCATCTACTAGCACAAATACATATCTCGTTAACACTGATCAGACCAGGTCTGTTCTTTCGGGCTATGATTTATGACTTTTAGTTATAACTTATTAAGTCTAATAAATAGTGATTACTAAAAAAATCGAAGCCAAAAGCCAGCAAAAAAAGAACGTGACCAATTTCATGCCTGCTCTGCCATACCGGGAAAAAAATTCTCACAAAGTTTACCTCGCATTGCCAGGGCGGTGACAGGTTTGTTGTCAAGCTAAGGGTCGTGCAAATCAAAGGTGTGAGAATAATAGTCGACCATTTGATCGAGACGCTGCCGGATCGTAAGGTATTCATGCAAAGAAAGGCTGTACTCGAATTCTTGCTCTCTATTATGTATTATCAGCTCATGATTGATCTTGCTGACCATCACCATAAGTATCCCACGCCTTAATTTTCTGCTGCCCCTGCCAGCTCGTGTTGGAAGCCAGAGCAACCGCCGTTTGCCTCGACAAAAACTACCGTCCAACTCGTGTATTCCCGGAGTTGTCGTCGAAAATACGCCAGTTCTTCTCATCCTAGACGCTTCAAGCCAAGAAAGCAACACTCTCTTCACTGCTTTCGTAACAAGACGCAGAGGATGCAACTTATGTGCATGCTCTACTGGTGTATATGTTGCAATTTTTATTTATTGAATTTTGTAACCAAAAGGTATACATGAAATATTACGTAGTAAATAAATACCCATAAAAGACATAATTAAGGGGCGTGGACCCCCTCATGTACGAGAATCACACGCAAACAATTGAAGTTCAGCAACTTCCAATGGCTATCATGAACTAGTTCATTTCAAATGGGAAAGTGACTTGACTTTTTGCAATGACGGCTGATGTTATCGGGCCATGTATACAATTGCGTCTTATGAACAAGCGAAACGTTTTGTATCATCAAGAATTGTCCATGGATCATATGTGAGAACAGAACAGATAACATCTTAAAAAGAGCGAGATCACCAGATGGTAGAGTCCGCGGAACAGCATCACCAGATGATCCCATGAGCCCAGAAGGATAGCATCTTAATGAACGTGTGGCTAGACGAGAACACAAGCAACAGCAAGGGATGGTCTCTAACGCACGTGTGGCTAGACGAGAACATACATAGATAGACTTATTCAAATGCAAATGATTCATCTCAAGTTTCTGCAAGACTAACAGCCACAGCCTGCTATACAATTCCCGTGTGCTTGAATTTTGGCAACGACACTGTAGTCTTTGAATCTAAGCATGATCTATCTTGTGTAACTGATTCACACGCTTACCAGTCCAAACACCAAATTCAGAGCCAAATAATATCTTTCGACTCACTGGTTTAAAAATCATACGCTCCAAACAGCAGATTGAAAGTCTATGAGGAATTTTGAAGAACCAATTATCAACATAACCAATATCCACATAGCAGCAGGCAGGCATCTTCGTTCCTCTTGTCAACCACCACTTCCCTCGCCTCGGGTATGCGCTGCTGATGGAGGGAGATCCAGCTCCGGCCACCTTGCAATGCCCCTTGGCCCGACATAACCCCGCCAGCGATAGGTCAAAGTCGCCCCTACATCACATCCTGGTCCCTTCAAGCTGTCACTACTGTGAACATGAACCAGGATTCCAATATAAGGTTCTTCGTGACCATTTCTCTTCCATTAATTTCTTGTAACACAGATATTAGGCCATTATTCATATTAGTTTCTGTTTCTGGTTTCTGTTTAGAAAAACCAAAAGCCAATACAAACACCCGGCTTTTCAAAGCGGATTCTCTACTTCTCTTACTATCGTTTTGCTCCAGGGATAAAGCAGAGGGTTACAGGTGCATCATCTGTCCCACTTCTCTCGCTCCCGTCATGGGCATGCATCTCTCCCTTACTTTTTGTACCACTCGTCCAGTCTTTCTAAAAGTCACTTCTTCCATCACTAATAGTCATTTTCAATCAAAAGCCATCAACAAAAGCCAATACGAACGCTCCCTTGAATTAGTATCTTTGATAATATTTGCTACATTAGGAAGGACAAATATTTCAAAGTTGAGATGAAAGTGCATGACACCGAACTTGACCAATATGGTGTTTCAACAACGCTATCTACAATAGCTGCATTTAAAATGGCTACCTATGTCTAATTTTCAAGCAGTATTGAAGATCCTTCCAAATTCACATGATTTATATACTTCAAGTTGTATCAGGTCGTGATGAGCTACTTGAAAGCCTTGGCATTAGTGTAGAGTCGGTGACATCCATAGGCAACGCAATGGCTCTTTCAGAATTCAGAGTTAAAGCTAAAGTATTTTGCACCCTTAAAGGTATGTTTTGCTACAACAACTATGCATTACATAAAGAATTTAGGACCTCTAATGTTGAAACTGAAACAATGTTCCTCAAGGATTTCAATAAATAAAGGCAAAAAGATCCAGTTTATCAATTCAGGGGTATGTGCTGATCATGCAATGGGCACCATAATTCTAGCTTACACGTATTTACAATTTTTCTAATCAGATTCATGTCTGTTATACATATTATACGATACCAAGAAAGCTCATAAAGTTTATCTAGCATTTCCAGAGTGGTGACAGGTTTGTCATCAAGGTGAAGGTCGTACAAATCAAAGGTGTAAGAATAATAATCGAGCACTTAATTGAGACATTGCCGGATCATAAGGTATGCATTCACCCCCAAGATGGCCACCAATCTTGTGCATACACAGGGTGTTCCAAACACATATATATATATCATAACAATGAAATATCTAGGATATTGTACTCAAATTCATGGTTTCTTAGAACTAATGATCTTGCTGAGCATCATCATGTATCTCACACCTTTCAGACTCGTCTCAGCTCATATTGGAAGCCAAAGGAACCGCTGTTTACCTCAACAAAGACTAATGTCCAACTCACGTATTCCCAGAGTTGTCAACAAAACTATTGCAGTTCTTCTCATCCAAGGATGACTAAAGCTTCAAACGGAAGATAATCTGCACTACTTTCTTAATAGGACCTAGCTGATGAACCATATGTGTTCTCCTGGTGTATACAGTTGCAATCGATCGACAATATTGATAACCAATTCAAAACTGTTTTCTCACAACACCGTATCTCACCAAACAATTTGTATTTTACAGTGCTGCTTGACCTGATCTTAAAGTGGAGTATCATATTTTCTTTACATTTCTGTTAGCATGTGTGACTTGGACACGAGCAGTTTTTCTTTTCTCAGGTGATAGTAAGGTTATACACGAGTCAGATGCAAACAACTGAGCAACATTTTGGCACACCACACATAGAGCATGATAGTTTACTTCCAACGAATATTAACAACAATAACAAAATCTTTTATCCCAAACAAGTTAGGGTAAATTAGGAATGAAACCTTCTCAAGATCAAAAAGATATGAACCTTAAAATAAAACCTACAATGTTAAAACCCTAAGCCGTATAACTTGCTATCTGAGCCAAGAGCCTAAAACACTACCTCTAACTTTCTTATGGTTCCGGTACGTAGATCGCTAACTTCCATGCACTCCTATCCAAAGATAATTCTTTAGATACATTTTAATCCCTCAAGTCCCTTTTAACTGCTTCCTCCCACGTTAGTTTTGGTCGACCTCTACCTCTTCTTACATTTTCATTACGTCTTAAAATTCCACTACGTACCGGTGCGCATGGAGCGTGGCTGAAGTTGCAATGCTGGCCTCTTCGAATCCACTACACCAATTTTGTCAATGTACACCACTACACTATGCTGCTATGAAGCAAAATTCCTCCGCTGGAGTCCTGCCTTAACCCATTGCATGCTTGAGCGAATCATCAGCACCCTGGAAGAACAGGCACGAAAGAGCGAAGTCCGCAATGAAAATTCCAACCAAAGAAACGACCACTGCAGACGTCGTGGACTCGCCGACGCCCTTGGCTCCTCCGTGGGTCGTGACGCCCCAGGCACAGCTCACCACTGCAATAATAGCGCCAAACACCTGAGATTTTAGCAAGGAGCTGATCAAGTCCCACGGCCGCAGTGCCCTGCGCGCTGACTCCAGAATGATGCTGGTGCTCACACCAAAGATCGCGTCGGCCAAGAACGCCGAGGAGGCGAGCCCGAGCGCGAAGCTGATGAGGGTCAGGACGGGGAGCGCAAGCACGCAAGCGAGGACGCGGGGGACCACGAGGTAGTCGACGGGCTGTGCACCGAGGACGCGGAGGGTGTCGGTCTTCTCGGAGACCTGCATGGTGCCGAGCTCAGCGGCGAAGGCGGAGCCGACGCGGCCGGCGGCAACGACGGCGGTGACGACGGGGGAGAGCTCGCGGGAGAGCGCGAGGGCGAGGACGCCGCCGACGGAGCGCTGGAGGCCGAGGCGGGTGAACTCGCGCACGAACTGGATGGTGAATGCCATGCCGACGAAGGCGGCGGTGAGGAGAGAGACCCCCGCGCTCCCGGGCCCCACGCGGCGGAGCTGCGCGAGGAGGTTGCGGCGGTGGACGTGTCCCGTGAGGACGCGGTGGAAGAACTGGCCCGCGAGGAGCAGCGCCGAGAGCCCTCGCCAGATCGCGCGCGGCGGGGACCACTTGGATAAGAGAGGCAGCGGGGGCGTGGGGAATGGAGACGGAAGCGACGGCGAGGGCGCGGGCGCGGGGTTTTTGCGTGTGGTGTCGGGGGGCGTTAGGGAGAGGCGGGGGACGGGCAGGCGGTGGCGTGACGGCTGGAGGCGGAGGAAGTGGATTTGGGGTTGGCGCTGGCGATGGATAGGTGGAGGAAGGGGTGGGTCGTCGTGAAGGTGGGGCGGAGGAGGAAGGCAGTGCCCGCTGCGGCGGAAGACATTGTGTCCGTGGCGGTGGTCGGAGATCGGGGCGGTGGTGGCCGTGGGTGCGTGGGTGGGTGGGAAATGGTGGGAATGGCGTATCGTGGCGACGAAGTAGGAGTTTCTCGTGGGCTATGGGCGACGATAAAGGCACTACATGGGCTTTCTGGATGATTGTGCTGCTAGGCTTTATGGGCTTCCATGTGAAGGAAATACTGGGCCGTGAGTAGCATGCTGTAGGCTTCTTTTGGGTGCACTTCGCTGGGTTCCGCCTACGGCTGCGAGCGGCCCACTCCGCGTCTCCGCGTACGGATCGCGCGCATTCATTCGGGAGCCTGCTTGGCTTTGACTTGCGTTATTAACTAGTTTTTAAAAAATAGTATTTTTAAGTCAGAATTTATAGATAAATTATAATAAATACTATTCTGAATTTAGCTATGCTAGTCAAAATCATATACGATTATTTTTCTCTATATATTATCTCTTACAAACAATCAGAATTAAAAAAACCACAAACGAAATACTAAAACCAAACCTAAATAACTCACCCTACCCAAACCACGCACCCAATTGAAAACTGAAAGCTCTCACACACATGCACACCCATTAAACACCAACGTTTTCATTTCATTTCCCAGTAGGCTATAAATCCTTGCATCTTTCTTCCTATATTCATTCGTAGAGCTCTTCTATTGTAACATCCCATTTCGAGAAAAATTGACTCTTGTGTTTAGAAAATTTCAAACCAAAATTCAATTCAAACCATTTGAGCAAATTTAACCGAAATTTGAATTTTGCAGAAAATTCTCAAAATGCAAACTTACCTTGGGCTTGGCCCAGCCCAACTTCACCCTTTTCCTTTTTGGGCCCATCCATTTGACCCCCCCCCCCAAACCCGCCCAGGATAGCCCGCAACGCCACGGCGCATGCTGCATGCGCACCACGCATGCTCTTTCTTTCTTTGATTGATTAGCTCTTCTTTAATTTTATGATTTACATATATCATTCACTTTCTTTGATTGATTGATTAGCTCTTCTTTAATTTTATGATTTTCACTTCTTCCCTTCCTTGTCTTCTTTAATTTTATGCTTGTTGTTAACATTCTCATCAAAGAAACCAAGCTCCCCCGGTATATGGGACAAATATATGATGTCTTAGAAACTAAGTTTCTCCTTTAGCCCCCAATGTGCCTTTTACCTTTGATCCTTCTCTCTCTCTTTTCCATAGCTATCTCCATTTGTAAAATTTTAAGGTTTCGCTCATTTCGTCTTCAGCTTCTGACTTCTGGCTTATTTTTTACTATTTATAAATTTCGTCTTTTTCTGAACTTTTGCCTTTTTTAGCTTTTTTGCCGGTTCTTTTTTCCTGTATTTGTTTGCATTGTCCGTGATGAGTTAGCATATTTTTCTATTTTTAAATATTTTTAAATTTAATTACGCCAAATAAGCCACATTCAACTACAGTGAAAATTTCAGCCGCTACAGTGCAATTTTAACTATAAGCCACAATTTTTTAGTCCAATCGAGCGGGGTCTTAGGTCTTCTTTTCCCTTTAGGTTTTGTGACTTAATGTGAGGCAAATAAAATTTGCTGTAATTGTTCTTGAGAGCTAGAGGCGAGGAGCCGGCTTGGCTGCAGAAGCAAAGCCAGAATCCTACCACTAGGTGCGTGCACTTTGTGGACTACTAACAGTAGCCCTCAACAGTCTGGGAGGCGCTGCACCAACCGAAGTTTGTGACCGGGACACTGATGGTGATGGCGTGGCGGTTTGCATTAAGGAATCACAAAAGGATACATGAACAAGAGCGTAAGAAAGGTAAGTGTGCTCATTTGGGATTTTTTTCATTATTTAGCACTGTAGCTAATTTATTTTGTATTATAATTACTGGTAGTTTTTTAAACATAATTAAATTTAAAAAATAAAAAATAGATTAGTCATCATAGACAATGCAAAAGAATACTAAAAAAAGAAAAAAAGCTAAAAAACAAAAAACTAGAAAAGATAAAATTAAGAAAGTAGAAGTTAAAAATCAAAAACTAGAAACTAAAACCAAAGCAAACGACCGTTGATTGATTGGTGTACTACTTCCCCTATTAGTAGTACACATCATACCCATATTACACCCCGCGGGTTTCCTGGACGCTGAGGCCAGCCACGTCGCCCCCAGCGCTCGCTCCGGCCGGCGCGTGGCACAGGGATTTCGGTATGGTCGGTCATCCTTTTTTGCGAAAAAGTCCCTGCGTTTTTCCGAAATTACGTAAAGGTCCTCGGTTCTCGCGAAAAGGTTCCTGCCATTTTTTTAGCCCCTCCACTCTGCAGGATAGCCCCCCGCGGTTTTCTAAATTATGTACGGGTCCTCGTTTACTTACGTACAGGTCCTCGCTTTTTTACGAAAAAGACCTTAGACTTTTCCGAAAATACACATGTGCCCTCGGTTTTTTACCAAAAAGACCTTTGACTTTTCCGAAAATACACATGCGCCCTCGGTTTTTTTTATAAACCCCTCACGAATTATCCCTCTTTTACTTCGGTACACACGGTGGCTGACGTGTTGGACGCCGCGCCTATGAGACTAGTATATATTATAGCGGTAACTCCTTGCTTTCTTGCTCCAACTCGATGTTAGGATTGACCTGAAACGAGACGCAAAGCAACCAAAAACACACACACACACACAGCCGAATAGACCCAGAGACGAGAAAGGGAAAGCAGAAGGGAAGATGCGCTAGCTGTTCGTGCGCCATCTATGCGCGGCCGTCGCGTTCTACTTGTGAGACAGCGAAGGCATGGCGAGGTACTATGTGTCCTTTGATTGCTTGCTTGTTTGCTGGCCAGTTATTTTTGGCTTTGATTTATAGCTGTAACTTCTAACTAACTTTTAGATTATCTGTGAGAGAAAATATAGATTAATAGAAACTCGTGTATAATTTTAATCGATATAAATGAACTCGCTACAGTATTATAATAAGCTTGTAGAACTTGGTTTAAAAACATTCTATTTAAAAATTAATCCCTAAAAAATCTGAAAAGTAACTTTTAAGAACCGAAAAAAAGCCCAGCAGTACATGCTGATGGTGGGCACCTAACCTGCTATATAGGGGTGCAAACGGGTCGGGTTAATCCCGACCGATCCGGCACCGAATCCGATTGATACCGAATCCGAAGAAAAAATATAATCCGATTGGTACCGAATCCGAAGAAAAAATATGGGTTAGGATATGGTAACAACAATATCCGTCCGAATCCGATACGTCTTCAAGTTTGATTTCAGGCTAGTGCTACTATTTGACATTTTATTTTCTTTTGCAATGGTAAAATAAAATCTTCCACATCAGCTATTAAGTAGTAACATCAAGTTCTTGACAGTACGTCCTCCTACTCCATTTGTTGTACTGCATGCATTCCTTATAAACGGGTTAATCCGACCGATCCGGCACCGAATCCGATTGGTACCAAATCCGGAGAAAAAATATGGGTTAGGATATGGTAACAACAATATCCGTCCGAATCCGACCCATTTGCACCCCTACTGCTATGTGAGTGCGTGCGCGCCCGACGATGGCAACTACTTTGTGTTCCACGGAGAAGCCCATTAATGTGCGCGCCTCATAAGTACTCCACTCCATACATGCTCGTTGCTGGGCAGGGCTGGCTGTTGGCATTTAGGGGGTGTTTGGTTGGAGGCCACAATTTGCCATGCCTCAACTTAAGAATTTGCCACACTTGTGGCTAGCCAAATTTGTGGCAAAAAAGAGGTGTTTGGTTGATAACTAAGGTGTGGCAAAAACTTTGTGGCTATTGTTTGGATTACTCCACATGTAGGCTAATACACTTGTGTAAAAATTATTATTAGAGTAACAACACCTAAGATACCAATAGTATGAACAATCCACCATTATACCATACATTTCAACAGTACCATACAGTCCATAAGCAATATAATACAATAATGCAACTACCAACAACCAAAATATTAGGTAGTAGTCATCCCACATGAGTTGCCGCTTCCTGCAAATTACATGGTCTATTAGACAAGGCATTTCAAATCATCAAATCAAGTTAGACATGGTCTATTAGACAAACATTTCAAATCAAGCTAGAATTGTACCTCCATCTATTCATCTGTTGCACAATTATGAAATATACAAATGCCATGTAATATGTTCTTTGTGTTATCTAATAACAATCATCTGAATCAAGCTAGCAGATTGTCCATTGTATGATGTGTAATCAAATCTGAGTTAACAAATGCTTAGGTGCTAACAAATTCCCTCACCGGCTTCAGGCGATTCAACACTGACGTTAACAACACAAATTCACTGCTCTGGCACCAACACCCGCAGAGGAGGGAGGCAGGGCGACGAGCCGGCGAGGAGCAGGGAAGCGCCGCGACCGGGAGGGGGCACCGCGGCCGACGAGGGGGCACCGCGGCCGACGAGGGACGCCGCGGGTGCGCGGCCGAGAGGAGCACGCCGCGCCCGAGCGCGCGCGGCCGACGAGGGGCGCCGCGCCGACGAAGGGGACGCCGAATCGGGAGGGCGCCGCGGCGAGAAGGACGCCGCACAAGGAGCGGCGTCGCGGCCGGAGGAGCGCGTGGCGGGAGAGCGCCGCGCCTCAGCCGCCGTCGCCATGGAGCTTCCTACATCCTCGGATCCGCGCCGAGTGGCTGCCGACCTCGGAGGAGGGGGGGACGGGAGAGCGGCGCCGAGCTTCCAGCGACGGCGGAGCGGCGGCGGCGGAGGAATCGAGCGGCCGGGAGAGCGCCGCGACCTCAGACACCGTCGCCATGGAGCTCAGATCCTCGTGCCGGAGGAAGGAGCGTGGCCGAGCTTGCAGGCAACGGTGGGAGCGGTGGTGGCGGAGGAATCGAGCGGCAGATCGAAGAGGGGAGTGGTGACTGGAGAGAGAGAGGAGAAAAATTGGGAAGCTGTGCTTTTGGCAGGATTCCGTGGCGCGCCAGGCCAGTGTGGCGGGGGAAATCCCCGCCACACTTTCGCTGTGAAATTTTGTGGCGGCAGTGATGGCACGCCTCAGTCGATTCACCAACCAAACAGTAGCCAAAAAAAGTGTGGTATGCCTAAGTTGAGGTGTGGCATGGTGTGGCCACAAACCAAACACCCCCTTACACACACCTCGGGCTTTTGGAATACAAGTAATACATAGTGGTATTATATAATGCTGGAATTTCATTTGCGGTAGTAGACATACTTTTCAGCTATCTTTAACTTACTAGGTCTATTTTAAACAGCAATGTCTTCTAATTTTTTATTTTTATAAATCAAAAGTCATTTAAAACACGTTAGCTTTTCAACATGATTTTTCTCTTTTTTCTTTATATTATCTATAAAGATATAACAATATTTTCTATTTTATTTTAACTGAACATTTTAGAAAATAAATACCAACTTTTATAATATTATTTTAACCAAGAGTCCTGTTACTTTGGAACATGGCCTTAGATGTTCTAGCAGGAGAGCCACCCTCGCCGAGATAATCCAGGTGTGGCTTTAGCAGCATCAAGAAAAAAGTAAGCATGCGAGTGGCAGATCAGCTTAAAAAGTTCAGTCTCGAATCATCAATCACAGCCGTCTAACCGCGATCCGATGGGCCATCACGTGTCGCCACGAGAGGCGGCCCCGCCTTGTCCCGGGCCCCGCACAACCGGCTAGAACCACACGAGAGCAGCGTACGCAGGCGGCGGGGGCAAGGAGGGCCCACGTGTCATACCTGGTTCCCTCCAGGCTCCCGCCTGCTGCTCCGTGGACTAACGATTTGCCCGCGAGATCCGCCTCGGATTGCGCGCCCCACGGCTCCGTCGCCAGGTAAGGTACAGTACAGGGGGCGATTAGCTAAGAATAACCCCGATTAACTGCGCGTTAATTCTCGTGCTAATCCCAGCACAGGTCAATAACGCCCGCGCCTTCAAACTCCAAAGTTAGCAGTGGCCACTGACCAGCCGATGCAATCCAGGCCTATAACTACCTGCCACGTGGACACGGGTGGTAGGCCATGCCTATAACCACCTGCCTCCAAACGTGGAGAGCAGCTCCTCCGGAGAAACCTCACAACTGTTCAGAGATCCAAATCCAACGCAAAATATCTCTGCACATGAACATTTTCATGGCATTTAAATTCCTTTGCTGTATGGAACAGCATCCTGTTTTTATTAGTTGCTGCGATGGACGGCTTGTTAGGATTCAATGCATATGTTTGTGCCGGCAATGGGCCCACCGCACAGTGAAAGGAGGGGACGGAGTGGTAGTAGCCTAGTAGGAAACGAACAGAATGGCCTGGGCTACAGAAGTACAAGCCTTTTTTGCTGCTCCCAGCAGCAGCAGGAAGGAAGGATGCGACGGCATATGCAGTGCAGGGCCTTGCAGGCAGGTGGTGGTGCGCCGCAGGCAACAGCAGAACTGCAGAAGCGAAGTGGAGAGAAAGGAAAGTAAAAGCAACAGTGCTGTGCTGCACCTGCATGTGGATGTAACGACGAACACTCGGCTGATCCTCCTGCATTGGTATTTGCCATTTTGTTGCTTCTGTTTTTATTACCGCCTAATGACTGTGATGCATCGGTTGCTTGGCAAAGCTCCGATACTACTATGGGCAGTTGGAACAAGAACAGCTGGAGACTGCAACGGAAAGCAACATTTCAGCTAAATTTTGCTCTTCCTTGGGGGGCATTTTCTTTCTAGATTATGATGATCATGAAAACAACGAGCTGGCTCTCTTAGTTGCTCCAATCTAATCTGTTCCATAGCTTGAAACAAACAAAAAGGCAGAACACAATTAAGGAAGAACTACAGCAAGCAATTTTGTAGCTGAATCGACGCAACAGAAAAGAAGAGGAAAAAACTACCCAAGCAAAAGATGTCTCTTTTTTTTAATCCTTTTCTTTACCTTCTTTTTGGCTGCTTGGCTAAGCAGCTAATCCTAAATCCAACGCTCCAATCGTCCCCATTGGAATCAACCGAAAGGAGAGCGAGACAAAGCAGCCGGTTTGCTTGCTCTGCTTGCTTTCAAGAACCTGGCTTCGACGAGCGGAAGGGATCTGACGCGGCCGAGAGCTCCATGTCTTCGAAGGGAGCCGGGAGGTTCAGATCAATGAAGCCGAGGCTTCTGATCGTGACCGGAGGATCAGCACCCGATGCGGCCGCCGCCGCGGCTGAGCAGAGGTGGGACCGCTTGTGGCCGCATAGAGCTTGCCCGGAAGTGAACACGCGGAAGCAGTAGGGGGACTCGTGCGGCTGCGGCTTCGCGCCCTCCTCACCGTTGTCGCATTCCGGCAATGGCTGCAGAGTAGTAGGAGGAGGGGGAGGAGGGTTAAGCGGAGGCGCGCAGCAGCCGCCCCTGCCGCCGCGCACGTGGCTGGCGCGGTGGCCGCCGAGGGCCTGGTACGATCGGAACACCTTCTTGCACGCGGGGCACTGGTACCGCGTCCGCTTCTGCGAGGCCGCGGCGACCTGGGGCTCGTCGCCGGCACCGCGGCCGCTCTCGTCGTCGGAGTCGGCGCCGTCGGCGCGGTACGACGGCGGCGACGGCGCGGACCAGAAGTCTCGGGAGAGCATCATGAGGGACAGCGCGACGTCCTCCTCTGGCGTGGCAGCGTCGGACACCGAGCTCACCGGCTCGGCGTCGCCCGATCCGGCGTTCGCGCGCTTGGCGTCCGGCGAGGGGTAGTCCGCGTCCGCCTCGCTCTCGCTATCCGAGAAGTCGGACTCGACGAGGCGGACCCTCCGCTTAGGCTTTCCCCGGAGCACGTAGCCCTGGATGGGCTTCTTGGCGTCGGCGGCGTCGTCGTCGGCAGCTGCGACGGAGGTGGACGCGAAGGACGCCGATGAGATCTGCGACCTCGCGGCGGCGACGGAGTGGGAGCGCATGTGGCCGGCGAGGGCGCGGGGGTTGGCGAAGCGGCGGGAGCAGTGCTTGCATGTGTTCTTGGCCATGGCGAGAGCTGGCCGAGAGAGCTAAAAATACGAGCTTTTGGTTATTTGGAGGAAACGGGGAGAGAGAGCGAGTAGGAGCTGCCTCCGTTGGGGAGTTGGAATATAGCGGAACTGCCAAGCTTCCACCATTTATTCCTTCTTCTTTAATCTCACACTATTTTGTGGGTGACTCCTTGTTAGTATTTTGTGGATGGCTCCTTGTATTCTTGAATTATTGTATTTTTTAGTAAATCCGTATTGTTGGGTTATTGTTTTGAATTAATGTTGTTAGTCGAAGGAAATGGAATGAGTCTATTGTTTTGGTATCCTGCCTGTGGTCCATCACCCAATCTTTAGTAGTAGTTTCATTGCACAATGGTTACTTTAGGTCAAAAAATTAAGCCTTTATTTCTTACGATACAAAAATGATTTTTACATAAACTCTGCATTATAGTTTTCTATGTGAGGCATGTACCTACTCTCAATGCGAGAATTATGAACATTACTGCTCCACTTTGGAAGACGTCTATTAGTGTACATGGCCGCCAATTCTTCCTTTTCTGGACATGCCCAATATAACTTTGGTTTTCCTTGTAAAACCACCATTTTTATTCGGATCGAGTGTGAAATTGCGCTTCACTGCGGTGCAGGCATTCAACGGTGGTGATCATTTGGGCTTATTTTTTGTGGTTTATGGCTGAAAAACATTGTAGCTGACAGAGGCTTATTTAGCATAATTAAATTTTAAAAATTAAAAAATATGTTAGCCCATTACGTATAATACAAACAAATACGGGCAAAAAAAGCTCAACAAAAAGTCAAAAGTTCAAAAAAAGACGAAATTTATAAATAGTGAAAAATAAGTCGGAAGCTAAAAGCTGAAGTCAAAACAATCTTAGCCAAGTAGACAAAGAGATCAGAATGGGGATGGGAACAAAGAAGAGTAGGCGACAAGGAGGTTGGGGGGATGAAGAGACCGGGAAGAAGGAACAAAGTGCATGCAAGGTGGAGTGTAGCTTGGGGAATTAGCTAGTGAATGGCAAATTAATCAGCTGGGATCTAAATCTAATGGTAATGGCTTCCAAGAGTCACTTACCCAGCACCACTGTTTTTACACCTTTCCCATTAAATTAAGATCCGGGAGAGGTGGTGGGAACCAGAGACCTCGATACGGTTTAGGCAGCACGTAGTAGTTTGCTTACTCCCAAAGGCAGGCAGGCACGCTTGCATCGCATCAAACTCGCTTAAAATCAAGCCATGTCTATCCAAATCTCCCAGTGAATTTCCATCTAAAGGGAGGGTATATGATGAATAAATCCCCCCAAATTACTCTCCTCTTATCTTCCAGTCCATTCTTTTACCACTACATGACATTAGTGGTATTTAATTTCCTCCTGTAAAATCGGAGGACTTAGCATGCAGGCGAGCAAGCAAAGCATCTGATCCGTGCGCAGCGCGAGACGTGGAACGGAAACGCCTTCGGTGCAAGCCGCGAGGGGCCTCCTTTGCAACTAACCGCTTTGGAGATTTCTGGTTATGGGTCGCGCATTAGGTGCGCGCCGATGATTTCACCCCACTAAACACCTACCTAGCTGCTACCCCAAAGTTATTAGCTACCCGGCAGTATTGCCGCTCAAGTATTTGCTTTGCTCGCTATGCTGCCGTGTTGTTACTTGTACGAGTAGTAGTACTATAAGGGTGTGGCTGTGTATGTATGGATGTATTAGTAGTAGTATATTTGTTAATTCAGCAGGCAATTTACTAAGTACTAGTACTGCTACTACAAGTCAAGGAGGCGGCTCGGCTGGCTTTCGTTCGTTGTGAGTATGAGGCAGCTGGGCGAGTGAGATCATAGGCCAGCAGCATGTTGTTTTCCTCTTGCTTCTTCTCGTACTCTAGTGGAGTTCCTTTTTTTCTCCTCTTCTTTTTTTTTCTGTCATTTTCCTGCTGTCTTTGTTCTCTGGATGCCCATCTCTCTGGCCTTTTCAGGGTATTCATCAGAATCATCATTGGGATATAATTTCAAGCTGGTTTTGAGTATAAAACAGGGCCTGCGGTGGAAGTGGAAAGAAATGACTGAGTAAAACTAGCTTGGCAATCTGTAAAAGTTAGGTAGTATTTTCCTGCATGGCTAGCCTATAGTTTATAAGTAGTCCTGTATGCATGTGCTAAAGGAGCAGTACCTTCTTTTGAGAGGGCATGGTTAGCTATACTTGCGAGAATATCGCTGTTATTCTAAAACTAGGCATTCGTTGCTTAGTTAAACGGATGCAAATAAAACGCCGAGAATGAAGCTTTCCTTCAGGTTCGAATGCTACTGGGTACTGTGCTGGGATAGTCTGATGAGGCCCCGGTAGTTTCACTTTTCAGCCCGTCCAGTGTGCATTCCATACGCCTGGTCTTAAGGCCAACCGTTTATGCCTTTTCTTGGCAGCCTGTGAAGCCATTTCGACCAATGAACGGACAAAACTTACTTCGAAGAACAGGGGCTGCGTCTTCGATCCATTTTGTGAGCAAAATAACTAAAACGACAGTAAGCACCTTCATAGATGCACGGCCTCTCCTTTACTTTGTACGATTACAGTTGGAACGTGCTGCAATATTCCGTTGCGGTTTTGTACTAGCTAGTGCCTACTAGCTGCTGAATGTTCGACAATGATGAACTCTAGTACTCCATTTAAAAACAGAAAATGAAGCAAGTCTAGGCATGCATGGCTATAAGATGGTGGTATTTGATCCCCCTATCTAGCTTATCTGTCTAGTTACCATTGGAGTGGCAATGAGGAACCCGTTAAAGAAGAGAAACCAAATTAAAAATCTCTTTGCAGTGAAACTGTTCAGGTAGGAATGGCTATCACCATGTTCTTTTGGGTTTCTAAGTGGTTTTTGGTTTTATCTTCTTCGGAAATCAAAATGAGCGGAGTTGTTTCTTTAAGCGGCTTTTTGAGTTTGTCGGCGTATGCGTCATCTGTATCAACGTTTCTATTATCTACTACTATCTTAAAAAGTAAAAAAAATTATTAACTATAGCTAAAAACCATCTGACACAGGAAAAATGAGTACTTTTATGAGTGGCAGGGGGAGGAAAAAGGGAAGTAATGTCCTTCTTTGCTTTAGCAAAACTAGATTGGATGGGATGGGGATGTTCTCCAGATGGATTGGGTCAAGATAAGAAAAAGTCGCGTCCTGCCACCGCGCGCGCGCGCGCCTAGGTACGTACGTCGCATATGTCTTCTTATTCCCCCTCCCTGCCGGGCCTCGCCAATGGCAGCCATCCACGTTCCCGAGCAAGCCGAACCGTACGTGTCTTCTCATCAGCAGCGTTACGTGATCTGTCGAGCAAGTATATAGGTAAGAGCAAGAATAATAGTATAATCAACTAGTGACTATAATATTTATTTATTTCATTTATAGCCTTTAAAAAAATATTTTATACAATAAGGTAGTTATTACAATAACTATTTGACCCCATATGTAAGAGAGTGAAATGCATATTTTTACGTGCTATAGCTAGCTGTAATTTAGTAGCTAGTTTCCTTCTCTCTCTTTCTTTCTCTCTCTGCCACGTAAGATTTTATTGATATTATATTTGCTATAGCCTACTGACTAAGCCTTATTGTACCTGAGAGACTAAGAGGATGTAGTTAACGACTAATGAATTCTACTCCAGACAAGAAGTTCCAATTAGGCCAAACCGACTGGACGAAAGGCCGGAGAAGTTTTCAACACCTTTTTATGGAGAGAAAGTTTATGTAGGACACGGTGAACAGGCTTCCGTTGTAGTCTAGCTGGTTAGGATACTCGGCTCTCACCCGAGAGACCCGGGTTCGAGTCCCGGCAACGGAAATTTTTTGGGCCACAATTCAGCTTGTTTGCAGCAGTCAATCCGTAGCGTTTGCTCACGAATCGGACGGCTGAGATCTATCTGGGCACTGTGCTTTTTTTCCATTCACAAAAGAAAGGCAGACAAAGCATACTATGCCTTCCATGGATGGCCCCGAAATAACTTTCCACTAGGTTTTGAGTTTTAGAAAACAACTTAATTATATTTTGCATATATGCATGCCTTATCAATAATCTACCAAGAACGTTCAGACTTGCAACATAGTTGTATATCTAATGCCTCATCTCTTCACTGCTATAAAAGCATATTTTTAGTACTATACATTACCATCCGTTAGTACTAGTAAGTACGAGCTTCTGTGCATCAATCCTATGACGCGGATCAATTGTTACACAAGGTGAAGAAAAATAGCTAGCTAGGTCGTCGTTCCTCGAGGAACAGCATCTAGCATACTAGTATTACAATCAGGAATTTTTATAATATATTTTACTGGTAGTAAGAGAATAATAATAAAAATTAAATCTGAAATTGATATGTGAGTGCATAATAGACTTTTTTTTATATAAATCTAATTTTTGTGAGGGTATTATAAACTTTTTTATAAGTCTATTATTAATTTTTTCCATCACTGCCACCCCGCCTTTCACCTATTCCGTTACATTGCCACAACCGTCTCACATATTTGCACTGTCACGACGCTTGTAGAAATTACTTTTACAATATACATTTTCTTCACAATTATACTTCTCTCGAAATTCTACTGCGACAAAGATTTTTTGATGCTGTCGGAATAAGAATAAGAGATAAAAAGAATGGACAGCTCATTTTTAATTTTGGTGCTCATGCTGACCGCGCTATTCTCTGGCTCCTTCCCGAGAACTCTTCTCATCACCACCGGCCGACGAGGAGCCAATGCCAACCTGCAGCCACGGCGTGGTCCCCCCATGCTCACGTCCTTGAGATCACTAAGGCTTGCTCTCTTGACGGTGGTGCTGTCCGACTCGTCCTTCGTGGCTGCGGCGGCCCCCGCAGCGTCGTTAACGTTGTGGCTGCTCGTCGCAGTGGTAGTCCTGTACTCTTGTTACGGTGGCTGGCGCGCGTTGCTGGGTACCGCGGATGGCTGGAAGTATACCGGCAATGGCGCGTCGAGATGTAGCGAGCTGCTGCCGGCCTTAGAGAGCCTCGCGGCGGACGTCACCGGCAGGGACGGGTTTGCCGCGATGGTGAGGTCGAGCACCGGATCCGGCGAGTCCACCATTGGCCGAAGATTGAGCTGGTGGCAGGCTGCGCCAACTAGGTCTTTGGCGGCGAGGGGTGGGAGGTTGGCGTAGCGGTAGGTTCAAAATGACTAAACTAAATTAGTATAAACATAGTTTTTATATCTTAATTTAGTTATGTTTTTATTGGTTGAAGGAGTATTACTTAATTTGTTTGTGAAATAGTTATGTAAAGTTTATTTATTCATTATCGTAAATCTATGAACAAAAAAATTATACAAATATTGGCATATCAAGTATATAACTAAATTGCAAAGAGTATATGGCTGTTATATTCTAAATAGTAAAAAGAAAGAATGAAGAAAAATAAGAAATCAAAATTTAAGAATATTTACACTAGCTGCGTGGCACCCGCGGTGGTGGCGACGGGGCATCTGGCCATGTTGCTCAAGAAGATGCAAGGGAGATGGAGAATTACACGGCGGCAACATGCGGCGATGGAGAAGTCGAATCAAGGCGCTGTGCATGTGCTAATCGTAAACACCTACTAATCAAAGACGATGGAGATTCACACATGCGCGCGGTTGGTCCCTACGGCGCCCTCTCGATGTTGCGATCGTAGCAAACTGCAAATGTTTACAGCTGCACGTAGGTACAGCTTCCATGGCCGTGGTTTGTGCTGCATACGCTCCTTCAGCTAGTGGCAAGTGGTAAGGCTAATTTCAAGGTGCGACCTCCCAAGTGGTTGGTTTGTGCGCGCGCACACTGCACACACCTGCCAAATCTTGAGTATTACTGCAGTGTTCGGGGGAAGTTCCTCCACTGTGATCGGGAAAGTATCCTAGAGCACACCTGATGGTCCTGGAGAAGGTGAAGTTTTGAACCCCATGCTCTTTGTGGAAGTTGGACCCCCTTATGAATTTTGAAGGAACTAGCCAGTCTAGCCCACAAATCACGCCCATCCGTTAGAAGTTGACGTACTCCACACATGCATCCACTCACGCCACAGCACATATGCACGTGTGTGCGTCTAATACACATTCGTAGAGGCTCTAAGGTCTCATACAGTGCACGCTTTCCTATTGGACATGTACGTGTGTGTCCTCTAGTTAATAAGATACCATGTAAACCCCACATAGGGGTGAAAAGTGGATACGAATTATTCGTATTATCTAGTTACTATATTTGATAGGATGTAAATATGGTATAGATTTTTCATTCGATTAATAATTTCTATCCTATTTGTATTTAAATTCGCATAAAAATATGAATACGAATATGGTATGAACTTTTACCATCTAAAATTTTACTTTATCCATATTCATATTCGACGAAGCAATATGCATATTTTATTATAATACGACTAATTATTTGAACAAGTTTTTTTAATTGAACGTGAATTCCTGCTTTTTTAGGTAAAGTAAATGAATTAGAATGATTAGACGTGATTGCATAAGAATAAAATGTGGTTAATATCTTCATACTACATAAGTTACGAGGATATCCGAATTCAACCAAATTAAGTAGATATTCAATTTAAATTTATATTCGAGAATATTCGAATTTATATTTGTATTCGTTTATAGATATAAATATAAATATGGCTTAAGTACTATCCAACCTATTTTCACGTCAAACCCTAGGGGTCGAATCTAGGTAGATGGAAACAAACAACTTAGCTCGCTCCCATCAATAGGCCACTAGTATGTCCTTAGCTTGTAATCTGACTATACTACTTGAGCTTGGTACTCTAGTTGTAATCTTAAGGCTTATTAAAGCCCCGTTTGGCACAGCTCAGCTTCACTAGTGAAGCTGTTTTTTTTATTTCAGCTTCACGAGCAGCTTCCCCGGTGAAGCTAAAACTGTTTTGGAAAACTGTTTGGCAAAACAGCTTCACCAACAGCTTCATGCATGGCTGAAAGAGGGCAATTGTCCAAGATGCTCCTGTCTACCTGACTTGTTTTAACATTTGGAGTTGTATGTTTGTATATGGTCATATGAATTAAAAAATAATATATTTGAATGAGTATGAATTAAAAAATTAAAATCATTAGAGAAGTGCGAACGGTAGAGAAGTGCGAACGGGAGGAGAAGAAACAGGCGTGGGGACCCAGTGGCAAAATGCTGTAATTTCTGTCAACTACAAGGGCAGTGAGTTTCTAGAACTACGAGCCTGAGGGAGAGAGCTGTGAAAAGCTACTATTTTCAGCTTCACTCCACCCCATTCCCTTGTGAGAGCATGATTTAAGGAGCTTCATCCATGAAGCTGTTTGCAAAAAGGGTGTTTGACAAAAAACAGCTCACAACAGCTCATGAAGCTGTTGATGAAGCTGTGCCAAACAGGGCCTAATAGTCGGTCATGGTTCAAAAACCAAAAAATCATGGTACTATATCCACACAAATAACTCACGCAACTTGTGTTTGATGGGAATCAAACTCTAGTGTATAAGCTAGAGAGGCAAGGCACCAAACACCAAAACTCTATGCTACGCTACGGTTGACAATTTAGTCGTCTACTCTAGAAACCTCTGGTAAGATGAACAAGTCTCGTTACCCGAATATGGAGCAATCTAGCTCTTTTTTTTTTTTGAAAAATATTCACATTTAGACCCCTGGACGTCTTAATTTCGTTTTTCGACCCTAGGCTCGGCGCCGTGACGTACGGCGCCTAGGTAACACGTCTCGGCACCGTAAGTCACGGTGCCGAGCTGCGTGGGCCGCGTATGCGTGGCGGCAGACGTGACGGTGACATGGCAGGCACCTCGGCGCCACTGGTCACGGCGCTGAGCTTGGCGCCAGGATCCACAGCGCCGAGCTCGGCGCCGCGACCGGTGGCATGTGGCATGTGTGGAACTCTGTACTTCTAATGTTCAGAACTCCACCACTAGTCCTAACATGCCTTAGGGAATATAACTTGCTGGGTCTATTACATTTTGTCTACTGGGTGTAGCGTGGTTGTTTCCCTTTTCTCGCGCCTCAAGATGGCTCATTGTATCCTTCTTTCTCACTCTTGGTCTTGAGAGCGCCTCACGAGCTTGAAGCTCTTCCTCCCGACGCTTGATGGTCGCTTCACGCACTTAATCGCTCCCGCCTCCTTTGCAGCTCATTCTCCTTACCCTTCGGATGGATTTGGTCCACCCTCACGCGGCGCTCTTGCTCAAGCCGCATCTGTCGTTCCACCTCGCGAGCCTGAGTCATCTTGACAAAGTATTGTTCTTTGTTTTCCACCTCCATTGGCCGGTTCCGTGGCCATGCCGGCGGCACCCGATTCACCCATTCGATGAACTTGCAAGGCTATGTGTGGCGTGGTAGATGTCATGGATCAAGTTGAAAAACGATAACGAGAAACAAAGGATTTAGTTATCGTCGTTACCATGAAGTCGTCATCCAGGTCTAGACACTTGAAGAACCTACGGTCGTAGTTGGCTCGTTGTACTCGATCCGTCCAGACAGACAACATCGTCCTAAAGCCGCAATGGCACTTTGGGCGCTCATGCCACTCCGGCACTCCAAATGGGTCAGACCTCCAGGAAGACATTGTTGTGTAGTAGTATTGTGATGGCTTGAGGAGGAGATGTGGTATGGAAGACATAGGAGGCCTTTATGTAGGCAGGTTATCTGGTGCAGTGGGCATAGTCTATGGAGAGGACGACATGGGAATCTTTTCGCTTTTTCAGGATTCCAGTGTAGCAATAAATGTCCCTATGAAGGCTTTTCAGAGCTTGTAGTCTCGTAATAAATTCAGAGCTTGGACCATTCAATGTATTTGGTACAACGTAGCCTTTTCAGTTGTTTGCCGAAAACAGTACGTTCTACGAAATAAGTGATACAACATTGCCTTCTCAGAGGCCAGTAATCATAATTTCTGAAACAACAAGCTACGGTCATTGCAAACGTGTCGGCATATCAACTACTTTTATCATGGACGTCAGAAAGTTTCGGCAGAGTTTCCCCTGTTTTTGGAGCCACTCTAAACACAAATATCACATGAATATAACATATACACATATATACAACAAGTAGCTCATTACAAACCCATCTCAGTCCATATACACATATATATCACATGAAGCACGACTTGTAAGCCCAACCATAGTCCATAAGCATAGTAATAGTCCATACATCCATACGAACAAAGTTCAAACAATCCATACAAGTTAAACTACCACAAGTCTATCATGGTCCACAATGTCCAAACAGTCCATACAGGTGAAACTACCACAAGTCTACCATGGTCCAAAAGAACAAGTCTCCGTCACTGCCTCCTAGTCTTACCCTTACCCTTACCAAGTGCGTCGGTGCCTGGAGTGTAACGGCTAGGCTCGCGGCGGCGTCTGCGTGGTAGAGGCTGTGAAGGCTGAGTCGAAGGAGCGTCTACGAGCCGAGACGAGCCTATCTCATTGTAAGTCTGCTCCACCTCGTCCTCGTCGTCGTCCTCACCGCCCTGGGCCGGGAAAGTGTCGCTTCTCGTGCAGGACGAGCTCTGTCCTGTGGACCCTGCAGCTGCGTGGGAAGACGAACCCGAGCCTGCAAGTCTTGTCGAAGGCACGTGTACGTCCCTCGCCGCGCCTGTCCTGCAACCACAACGACCAGCCGCACGGCGTAGTCGACCTGCTAGCCTCTGTCGTCCAACATTTTGTTAACCAACAAGATACGAAGATATTAGGTACTAATTTTGTGAGTGGCTTTGTCGAAGCTTACTTCTAGGAAGCTACGGCGTCTGACGCCGCCGATCGTCCCCGAGAAACGTTCTATGTCCTTACTGCATCGCTGAGGGTGTTGCCACGCAAACAAGTAAAAGAATGGATAATTTGCTATATGTAGTGGTATTTCGTCTATTGGAAAATAAGCAATGAGATTGAACATTACCACTCGGTCCAGATCGGTCTTTGTCTCCACTGCGTCCCAAAGCGAGTAGGTAGTCGTCACGGCGTGTCTTCGTCGTCCGAGGACTCAATGTCGGCATAGTCATCTTGTGTCCATTGTCCCTTCAGCTTGGACCGTGTCGCACCCTGGTACCAAACTTGGTAGCGCCGGAAGTACTCGTTGGTGTGGGGCTCGTCGTTGTCGTCCACGTTGTCTTGCAAGTGTCCCCACTCTTCAACGTACGCGTGGTGGTGCTGCTCGAAGTCTGTCACCTTCTTCTGTCGCTGACGATCAAATCTTCATATCACGTAAACCAATAGTTAAAATTAGTAGAAACTCTGTGCAATTGGAATGAAAGGTGAGAATTGAAATTGCAGGGCACTTACTTGTGCAAGGCCACAGACGTCGAGAACGGCTCATCGCCACAGTGCCTCTTACCAAGCGGCGTGCAACTCGTGTGGCGGTGATACTCAACAAGATAGAAACAGATTAGGGGGCACCTCATCCTGTAGAGGGCCTCGTCTATGTAGCACATTGCGCTGAACGGAATACTTTCCACCTCTTGCTCGGCGTACGGCTCCCACTTAACCTGCATAGTAACAATTTACTTGTAAGGTACTATACTAACAAATGAAAATCACGATATCAAATGGAATTAACTTACATTGGAGGCCGTGAGCGCATCTAGCTTGTTCGTGTACTCTAGGTAGGCCTGCTTCATCCTGGCGTAGGAATCGAGACTGGTCCCAAAGGCAGCAAGCGCTCGGACGTCGACGAAGAGGAACCCCTGCGAACCAGGGACGAGAAGCCAAAACCGTGGGACGACCAACTGATAGACGACACCACATCCACAGCTGGAGGAGGTAGAGGCAACCACCTAGTGACGGGTTTGCGTTGTCTGCGTCACAGGAAATGGCTATCAGAAGTGTGCCCTGTGTAACACCCCATTTTCAAAACTTGTCCTAATGTAAAATTCAAATGTATGTTAATGAAAATTAAAAGCTTTTATTCTCAGTTGGCTATTCTTTTTTCTTCCAATATATATATATATATATATATATATATATATATATATATATATATATATATGTATGTATGTATGTATGTATGTATGTATGTATGTATGTATGTATATGTGTATATTCTAGAAAATGCAAAAGTACTTTAAAATGAAAACCTTGCTCCATCTCCAGGGAAGAAAATCAAGTTAATCTTATAAAATCTAAAATATGAAATACTTCAAGGATTAAAGGATTCAGGAGGCTAAGAATGTTAAGAAAGGATATATGCATGTATATATGTATATATACCCGTATACATATATGCGTATGTATGTATGCTAATTGGTAGGATTTTCCTCCCCAAGCCTTCCCAGCCAGCTCTTCATTTCTCCTTCTGTGGCAATGCACCTCCATCCCTCCCACGTCCGCGCTTGTCGCCATTTGCCACCAACTTCGTCGGCGATTGAATGCGGTGTCAGCTCTCGTATTCAGCGCCTCTCCTCGCCATCAGCGTCCAGCGATGGCGATGCCTCGGCACGCCTCCCGCCTCGCTTCGTGAAGCGTTGCCGTGCACGTCGCTCGTCGTCTTGCTGCGCCACCGTAGTACGCCAGTCTCCTCGCTCGCACTGTGGCCGCACGGCTCTGACGCCACCGCTGCCTGCAACATGCCGCCATGTCTCCCTCGACGAGCTCGCCCGGCCTCTATAACGGGCACTGCTATCGCTCCACTCACTCCCGCCGAAGCTCACCCAAAACGCACAGCCGCTGCCTCCTCTGTCACGGGTGCGCCGCCGGTAGGACCTCGCCACCGCGCCCCTCCGGTCGTCGCCAGGGCCCATGACCCTCTCCCCCATGTTCGCCACTACCCTCTCTCCCACCTCCCCGGACTAATCGCCCTCCTCTTCTCTCCACAGGCCGTCGGCGACGTCCCTCCTCTCCGCCACCGGCGCCGGGTCTTCTCGGGGGAGCACTGCGTCTTGAGCCAATTCCTTGCTCGTGAAGCATCACTGAAACCCCGTGAATGCTCCCCCCACCTCGCCGGACCCCGCCGCCCCGCCCAGCGAGCCGCCGCCGTCATCCACCTCGCCGCCGAGTCCGCTCTCGCCGCCGGACCGCCCTGCTCCACCTCAACCCCGACCGGCGCTCTAGGTGAGTTCAAGGAGGTGTGTAGACGCTCCACTCCCGAGGAATTGAACCCCGCCGACCGAGCGCCGCGCGCGCCTCCCTTGTCTCGCGCGCGCCACCCGCGTCGCCCTCGCTCGGCAGTCCGGCCGACTCGGCCGAGTTTCCCCCCTCCCTGAGGCGCGCACCGGGTTGGGCAACCCGTTTGAGCCAGCGCCGCCTCGCCTCCGGGTCACCTCCGCCGCCGGCCGGCGCCGCTCTCCCCCCCGTGCGGTCAAGATGAGCCAGAACAGGGGAGCCCAGCGCATTTATTCACTAACCAGCTTGTCTTAATCAAGCCATTAAGTTGTCCTAAGCCAGTGGTTAATGAGAACATTAAAATCCTGCTAATTAAAGCCCACCTGTCCGCAATGCATTTCCTTATTTTTTTCGGATTTTCCAACATTTAAAACTTCAAAACACTATAACTTCTTAACCGTAACTCCGAATTAAACGAAACCAACTTCTAAAAATTTCTAAAATCAAGACCTGTTTAATGGTTCTAGTTTGGTTCAATTCCAAGTTCATTTGAGTTGTTTTATTGTTTTGTTTGGTTCTTACTCGGCGCTCTTCATTTTATGTGGTTTTTCCGGTACTCCCGTCCGAGTAGAGTTCGACGACCCGAACGAGACCCCGCTTGAAGCAGCGCAAGACCCCCAAGCTTTCGATCCAGGCGAGTCAACACTTTGATCATTTTGCGCCTACATTTTATATGAAACTATGTTCGTTTAAACTATGAAAATTGCATGCGTTATTTTATGTGCTAAAAGTATGTAAGTCTTAAGGTAGATAACAACCTTATGTCCACCTAATAATATAATACACCACCAGTAACATTTGAACTCCCATGATCATTTGTCACCCTAGATGTAAACACTAGATATGGTAGTTATACGTCTTATTATTGCCATGCTAAAATTTGTCAAAACCAGGGTTCTAGTAACCCTGATGATCACTCTTTAATCATGAACACTAGATTTGATATAGTCATGGGATGTACATGGTTGGACGATTATGTGGATTTATGTCATGCTTCTCAAAACCCTAAAAACTGCTAAACCTGTTTGGGCAGGTGGAAAGAACGGTGGGTGCGGATGTAACACAGGGGCTTGTGGAATGAACCGCCCGGACAAATTAAGGACTTAATCCTGTGTGGACCCTCCGTGTATAACAGTACAACCACAAACTAGCATATTGTAGGCTTGGCTGAATAATTTACTGAACTCTCCAGTCATTTCACGGAGAACGTGTGTAGGTGGGTAATGAAAGCCCCCACTTGGAATGGGACACCGGATGTAGGTGACGTTGCCTAGGATAGCGTATGTGGAGAGTGGAGTCCGACTGCGCTAACCTATGGTGGACATCCCGCACAACCTATGGACGTAACCCCATAGGAGTGATATGCTAGAGTGTGAAGTATTGTAAAGGCCTCGTGATATTTTCTCGATCTGCATGTCAAAGGAATCATGTAGAACCATCGGGACGATTATCTCTTGTGGGTAAAGATGTACAGTCTCTGCAGAGAACATACACAAACTATTCGAATAGTCGTGCCCACGGTCAAGGGCAGACATGGAAATCTTCCTCGAGTTAGCTCTGTTTAAAAACTATTGTGGGTGGGGAGAAAACTGTCAGGCGGATGTAACCTGACTTTGGTAATTTGTCCTGGAGGGATGTACTCCAGTATTGGTATTAAGGTGGAAGTAACCTGCTATGCAAAAATGTTAGGCAGTGGTGGATGTAACCATAAAAATTTGGAAATGGAAATTACCCCGTTATAAAATTATTGCACTCTTCCAGTATTTAAATCATAAGTTCTTGAAAAATGCTAGGCCATAGAAATTTTAATTATGGTATTTCCAAGTGTCGCTTTATGCAAATAAAAGAACCCGAGCCACCCTTGAATAGCCTTGCATCTATTATTACATGCATTCTGTGTGTTGGCTCGCGGAGCACGGTTGTTTGTGCTCACCTCGCTCTTAACCCCCCCCCCCATTCAGAAACTGAGAATCAAGAACACTACGCTTATCATGAGGATCAGGATGCCGAAGGAAATGAAGATGGTGGTTATTAGAATAGGCCTCGGTAGTCTTTCCTCTCGCCTCAGTAAAGTTGACCAGGCTAATTTTGGCGGGTGCCTTCGTTATTAGCCAGGTCCCTGGTTAATAGCGTTGGTACTCGGGTTGTCCCAGTCGCTTGCCTGTGGTGAGTTGTGCCCCTACGCTATGTACGCTTCCGCTTTCGCTTTTCATGTATTGTAAGACATTTGGCCTGACGGCTCTATTGTAACCCTGGCCCGACGTGGTCTATTTGAACTCTGGTATTGTAATGTATGAATTTATCGTGTATGAAATGATGCAGCGTTGTATCTGTGAGCATTATCTATTGATCCAGGGAATAATGCAGTGTTATCACAGAGGATCCCAGGTATTAAACTTGGGGTCCGACACCCTGGTACTTGCCAAGAAGAAATGTACCGTCAATGGAGAAGACGGGACGACAATGCCGAAAGGCCTCGATGGACTGAGCAAAGCACCAGAAAGCACGGAAGAATATCTGCCTCCCATCTTGTGTCCATTTATTTGCTTTCGGGACGTACTCATAATGCATGCTTGGATTAACCGCTTTGATTGCATTGAAGAGTGCTAGCAACTGCTCGTACCCATCTTCCCAGTCCCCATATATCATCTTCCAGATGCGTTGCTTTGCCCTCCATGCTTTTCCATACCTTATCTCGTATCCAAATTTCTCCTTAACAAACCCAGCAAGTGTCTTCACCTTCATATTGGGTTCTCCCTTTACTATGTGCCACAGTGACTTGACAATAATGGTAGAGGTCAACTGCCGATGCTTCTGTTTGAGCTCTGCTTCGGCACAAGTGTGTGGGCCAACGATTCTTGTGATCTTGAACTTTCCCGTGTTCTTCTGTTTCCTAGCACAAATCCTCCATTCACATATTTTCTTCTCGCACACAACTGTGTATCTCCGCTCCACACAAGAATGTCTCACCTTGAATGGCCTTTTACGAATCACTGAATACTCCTGCAGCCACCTTTTCAATGCAGGCAAGTCCTCAAACACCATGCCCTTCTCAATTGTCATGCTTGGCCCGGCCTCATGACATATTTGTCCCACTGATCCTCACAACCAATTAAGATCAACCGCCTTATTTGTCCCTTAGAATCGTGTCTTTCGAACCGAAGTAAAGTAACCCCTCAACTGTGATGCTCTCATCGTTTGCATGACAATGTAGCTCCTCCCGGGCCCTAGCAACTAACTCACTAAACGACGGCCGATCACTGAATATCAGAGGCACCCTTTGCATTTCAACAAATCGAACATTTCCATAATCATCACTTGTCACACTGCCTCCATGATATAGGGTGACTAGGTTGTCCATCTAGTTCATACAGAAAACAAAACTTAATACCTTTAATCGAAATTGGATACTAGATAGTAACTAATAAGTACCTAGTCACTAACTAAATGCTACCTAACTAACTGGCTCACTTCCTAAGTACCTAAATTAACTAACTACTACACTATAATTGATGCTAATTAACTAACTAAATTGCATAGTCAATTTTACCTGTCCGACGATGGTAGTGGACAAACCAGGCGGCGCGGTGGCAGGGACGGGCCCTAGCCGGGCAGCCGGTCCATGGCCGGCGGCCCGGCGAGCCCTCGGCCACCGGCCACCGACCCTCGGCCCCGGCCGCGACCACGGCCTCGGCCCGGCGCCACCCGGCCGATCTTGAGGCGGCCGGGAGGCGGGCTTGGATGGGGCGGCGGGAGGCGGTGGGGCTCGGCCGTCAGCGGAGACGCGGGCGGCGGGGAGGAGGGCGGCACCACGGGGGCGGCGGAGGCGTGGGCACTGGCGCGAACAAGAGAAAAGAGAAGGAGAGAGAACGAAAGAAACAGAGGGAGAAAGGAGAAGGCCGCGTGGGGCCCACTGGCCAGACCTCGGCGCCAAGATCTACGGCGCCGAGCTAGCCGCCACGTCGGCGCCACGCAGGCCACCACACTGACGCGAGCCTGGGACCTCGGCGCCATGGACCACGGCGCCGAGACGTGTTACCTCGGTGCCGTGGGTCACGGCGCCGACCCTCTGAGTCCAAAAACGGAATTAAACTATCAGGGGTCTAAATGTGAATATTTTTTTTAAAAAAAAAGCTAAAATAGAAAAAATGCGGTCTCGTTACCTGCAATTCAGTAATAGACAGACACAGCAAAAGTCTGGCGGGCCGGGAAATTGAAAGCCCAGTTTCATTCAGACCTAAATTTGCCGCCCAAACCCGTCCCATAGAGCCGTCAGTCGGACCAGCCTTGAGCCTTGGCGCAGACCGAACTTTTTTTTCCGGGCCGAGAACCCTCCGATCTTGACGAGTCCACGGGAACTCGCCTCCCGGGCGTTCCGAGAACATCCCCTCCTCTACCCCTTCCAATCTGGGCCATCACCGCCTCTGCTTCTCAACCCACCGAATCCGACTACTCGATGTCGTCTTGCTCGCCGTCGCCGTCGCCGGCTCCTCCTCCTCACGCTCCGGCGCCGCATGTAAGAGCGCTCCCCCCTCTCGTATTGCCCGTACAAAATTGCGGCTGAGATACGAGTGAATATGCGATGTTCGTACGAGACGCTGTATTAGGGATGAGAGATTGGGAGGGTAATTGATGCTAGGTTAGCTCACCACCATGTCGACATCTCTGTGTAAATTTCTAGGAAGTCTGCTTTCAGTAGCATGTATTACCAACAGACTTGACCTCTGTGCTATGAGATTGGATGCGGATGCCGTGTTTAATGTCGAAATTAGACCAGTGTATTTCTGTAGATGTGGTTTTACCTTTTGGCTCTGTTTGTGTTGAGTTATCTAACAGATGAAGTTTATTTTCCATTAATGTTAGCTGCATGGCATAAGTATACGTTTGATGAGACGGTTTGTTTTTGGATGTTAGGATGGACGAGGTCACGCAAGCTGTTGAGAACCCGAAGAAGGAATGGAGCCAAGCGGTTATGCAGCTTGAGGAGTGCATTGCTGAAATCAGATTGTGTGGGGAGTTGGGAAAGGTGACACAGGAAACAAATTCTCTTCTGAGGTTGAACGGTGATGATCAAGACATGCTCAAGTCGTTTAAGCTCAATCTTCTGGTACCTCAGATGCCCAATTGTGAAGAAGTACAGTTCAGTCAGGCCAGTCATGGAAGGAGCAGTATCAGAAGTGAGATCTCTTCTCTTGGGTGTACTTTTGTCCTAAATTGTGTTTCTAGATTGTACCAATAGATTTCAATCATGCTTGCAGACTACATATGAGCCTTAGAGCAAGGCTAATAATACAGCCTTCAGCTGGCTGTATGGACACTTACAGCTCACTTATCAACCTATTCATATAGTAGTTTACAGCTAGCTGAAGGCTGTATGACTCACCCCTTTCTCTCACAAAATTTCTTGGTTCTTGTGCTTCAGCTGGCTGTAAACTCACAGCCCATCTCTCTTCTCTCTCCTCCACCTCAGCATACAGCCTACTAACAGCCTCTTATTATACTTGCTCTTAGGAGTACTAACTTCCAAGCAAATGCAAACATCAGAAAAACAGCCCTGGAAGAGGTGTGTGTGTGTGTTTTACTTTCAGTTTTAACAGCCTTTCAAAGTCTACTATATCAATTGCAAAGTTTTACTGTACAAGCGATGCCTCCTGAGTAATTTGATGGACTTGAACCTCTAATCACTTCTTGTAGAGGGAGCTTCTTTTAGGAAGTGTTGAAGTGTCTACTGCAAGCAGGCGCAACCTCCAGTAATGCGGTTGTTTTAAATTTCCTTTGGTTACAGAGGATGTTTACTGAACCGTTTGGTTTCCTTGTTTTGTATGCACTTCATTGAACCTATTGCAAGTTTACTTCATCTCAGTTCATTGTTGTCTTATGACTCCATGTTCATGCAAGTTTTGAGAAAACTCAGCATTGGGTTATCTATCCCTAAGAATCAAGCTGATGTCGTGAAGTTTTCCTTCATTGATATTAACCCAATACCTTTTTAATAGTTATGGTCCCAACAATTTCTGATCTGAGCGCTTTAAGCATTCGTAAAGTTGTTATAGTGAACATTAACATTACTAATCATTGGAGGACAGACTGGGATGACATCTGCTGCAGAAAGTATCACTAGTAGTGTCATGAACTAGCACAACAAGGGGATAAATATCTGTCGGAGGGAGATTGGACAGCGACGACTTGAGGTAGAACGGTGCTAGGCAAAGGAAGGCACCAATTGGGGAAGCAATAGATCTAGAATATCCGGTCTTGAGAAAGACCATAGCAAGACTTTAGGGATGTTTATTCATGTTTGCTTAATGAAAAGAGAAGGCAATGTCGCGCTTATATAGAGCTGGCCCTAACAAACACAAAACCTTTCAACTACTAGTGATAATATTCCAACTAATATCAATATATTCTATGTTCTAAAGATATCATCTTGCTAATCAAGTTGATACTATTCCTAATTAGCCCACCATAGGAAGGTGCGGCTGCTGCCTTGTGTGCAGCCTCTGTCTGTCTCGCCAGTTGATGGTCCAGGTTTGCACAGCTGCCTTTTCAATAATAGGCCATGCTTACTACTGATACCTGTTGCTTTTAATATGAATCTGAATGCTAAAATGTTTTAAGGAGGTGGAAAGAAGTACAAATACCTTGGCAACTTTTGGTGTGTTTTCTTGTCTGGAAATTCAACTTTAGCATTAGTTGACATCTCCTAAAAATGGTTGCTTCCTCTTTGTTTAATTATGCATGAGTAGTGAAGTGATGGTCATAGCAATAAGGGTTATGTCCTCTTCTAGTTCTACCATGAAAGTGTCTACAATACTAGGTAATATTTGACACAACGAAATTTTGCACAAACTAATGAAAAACAAATGCCATCTCTGACTCTCCAAAAAGCATTATCTCCCCTGGTACCTGAAAAATGGTAGAATGCAGAATAGCTCTGAAAGACAAGCAGGTTTTTTTTTTAAGGAACATACTGCTCGAACTGAGAATGACTATCACAGAAGGACAAACATTCATAATAGTTTCACCATTCATATTTTCAGATAGTACTTTCAAAAGAACAAAAATATGCAAACCACACCTTTTCTTTTGAATCTGGCTCCGCTTGTTTCAGCTTGAGCTTCTGGTTTTTGGCTTATTTTGCACTATTCATAAATTTCGTCTTTTTCTATACGTTTGATTTTTTTGAGCTTTTTTGCCGGTTCTTTTTTTTCTCGTATTTGTTTGCATTATACGTGATGGGCTAATATGTTTTTTTTATTTTTAAAATTTTTAAATTTAATTATGCTAAATAAGCCTCCGTCAGCTACAGTATTTTTTCAGCCAGCTACAATGCTTTTCAGCCATACTTGCTTACTAACAGAAATCAAGAGATGTCAATATACATGGATCAATGCATTGTGCATCCAAGTAAAGTGAATTCCTCCACGCACACAAAAGCAGCATGAGTAACATATGTGTCTTGCTAATTGCTATTTCATGATCGGTTCCTGTTTTTATTGTGCTGAACTTTATTGCTTTCCTGTGGAGTTTAACTAATTCTTCTTTTCTTAATAATACAATTCAAGACCAAACTGTGGACTTATTCAAATTTTATGCAGATGAATCAGCAAGTGTCCTCCGGAAGGCTGAAAGTGAATATCATGTACACCACTCTTTGCTGGTGCGTACACTATGCTGTGACAAGACATTCTTGATTGGTAGGTGCTCTACACTATGCTGTGACAAGACATTCTTGATTGGTAGGTGCAATCGATCTTTTATAGGGCCCTGTGAGGCTGTGACCTGCTTTTATGACCGTTGGTGTGTTATGTGCTCAAAGTTCGTATTGGAAAAGACCAAGACGTATGCCCTCATGCAATATACATTTCAACTACCACTAGATGTAGATCATTGTGTTCTTTGTATTGTCAAATTGAGTGGCATCTGGGTACAAGATAGGAGAATAGCATTTAGAACAATTCAACGATCCTTTGTTTATTCTAGTAGCTACTTTACTTCTAATTTTCACATTAAATTATGCTTCTAATTTTCACATTAAATTACGATTTCATCTATTAAATTTTCTGGTGGTTCCTTTTGTGTTGTGGAAACAAATTTGCTGTCTGATGCACCAATTGCCAATCACCATTATGTTCTGCCATAACTTTATTATTTGAAAAATGATGGCTTTCTGGCTGTACGACCACAGTTCTTTATTACTTGAAAAATGACGGCTTTCTGGCTGACGACCACAGTTTTTTCAGCTAGTTTTGCTAATTTCTGATACTTCTGTAATTTTGTTTATCAGGATCATTTTGACCATCAGATTTCTCACTTTTACCTTGGCAACTGTGTATATTGTCTCTAAACGAATTGATCTGGTGAGGTTGGAAAAGAAATTGGCCGGCGCAATGAAATCATCCTCTATCAATGAAAGACACTTCGGCAAAGGTCCAGGATCGACCTACGCCACAGGGTGCTCCTCTTCCTCTCAACGACAGTCCTCCCATTTACGATGAACTATGACTCACTCCCGCACAGATTACCCATGTACATAGCATATACTACAAGAGCAGCTGTTCATTGCCATCTTGCTCCAAGCATGAGGTAAGTTTTGTCATGGCTGTTGTCTGTGGGTGATTAATTTCTACCACAAGGTGCCGTGCAATGGTGCCAGGAACTCAGTATGGACAGGGTACCTTCCTTACAGCTGCATTGCCAGAATCTGATGCTCCCAAGTGGTGAAGACGAGTCCTTTTCCGTATGGGGCTATGGGCCGTGTCCCGGCGGAGGCTGCTGAGTTGCTGCACCGTGCGGGATGTGCTCTCCTGTGCCTACCACTTTTTTGAGAAGTGCTTCTATGCTGATGATGATGTCGCACCGACAGCACAATTGCATTGCGCTGATATTGAATCATTTGTTGCCGTCGGCTCGCATGAGCATAGGCCGTGATGTCAGGTAAAGTATTCCCATTTCTTTCTGTTATAAAGCTAGTTTCTTTTGGGGTTAATCTAATTTCGCCATCAAACAGGCCGTCTCTGTCGATTTTGTTAGCTGCTGAAAAGCAAAGATTGTCCTGTCAAAAGCAATTGCTACTCGTGCCCACGTAAACTGAGAAAAAGTCATCTACCTTAGGGCCACTCGTACTGGGGCTTCTGCATGTTTGGAGAAATCAAAAGGCAATATAAACACATAGTTTTATAAACTTTACTCCTTTTGTTTTTATCTTGTTCCGAATATAAAGGATGAGGTTATAGATACATCATGTATTCTACTTCTCTCGATGTTGTCTTGACTCTTGAGTATCTCTCTCTTATTTTTCTTACCGCTTGTGCTCTCCTTTTAAAAACATTTTTTTAATTACTACAATTTATTTTTAGACCACAGTAAATATGAACATGTCCTTATACTCGCAGCAGTTATTTTTCCAATCGAGGTAAGAAGGAAACAGTTGCCTAAATCTCACCACGTTGGCAAGCTGACAAACAATGATAAGATCATGTACATCCTTTCGGGCACTCGTATCATCTCTGCCGTTCTAGTGGCAGGTACAAGACCACACTGCTAGGCTAACGGCGTGCTCCGGCGCCGCCGCGGCGATCAACTCGTGCAGCTGCCGCGCCGGCCACTTGTAACTGACGAAGCACGTGTTGATCTGCTCGGCTGCGGCTACATTGAATCTTGTCGCCGTAGCAGAACGTGAGCTGGCCTTTACTGAGCCGCCGCCGGTGCCTGCCGGTTCTGCCTCTGCGCCTGCGCCGCCTCGGAGCAGACGAGGGCCTTCTTGAGCCACCTCTCCACCTGGTATCCGCCGCCGTAGTTCACCTCCCTCTCCAGGTGCCGGCAGTAGCTCTGGAACACGCTCACGCTCACGTTGAGCCTGAACTGCATCAGGAAGAGGAAGTCCAGCTCTAGCGAGCTCAGCTCCGCCGCGCTCAGCCCGCCGACCGCCGCGAAGTACGAGTTCTTGTAGTTCCTATCCTCGACGAACTTGGAGGCGACGAGGATGGCCGTGGTGAGCAGGCGCTGGGCGTTGGTCCCCACGACGCGCACGCCGGCGTCGCCCCGGCGGAGCCGGTCCAGGTAGGCGTACGCGACGACGTAGACCTGCGGCGAGACGTGCGCGTACCGGGAGAACCGCTCCAGGAACGCAGGCAGGCTCATGTCCAGCACCATGCCGCTGTCGAAGGCTCGTGCCCTACTCCTCGTCGTCACGTCATCCCCCGCCTCTCGCCTCCCGGCCAAGGTCCTCTCGTTGCGGGCGATGTGCCGTTCGAGGAGGGACGCGAGGACCGAGACGACGACCGGCGGCGACAGCGCTGTCGTACCATCGTCGCGGCAAGGGAAGGCGTACATGTCTGATGCTAACTCAGTGGAAGCCATTTCTCGAAGAATTCTTGGTGGTCACGAGGATCTGTAGCAGCGATCAAATGGCAAGCTTGGTTGGTTCTTGGCCTCACCTACACCACACTGCAATATCTTGAAAACGGTAATACTTATGAAGAGGGAGGCAAAGCTGTGGGGCACAATGGAGGAAGGAGCAAGGAAACGAAGGCATCAGCATAGGAAATTCACAGCGCACACGTACATGGGACGTAAAGGCGTAAAGCACGGAGATGATGCGCACCTTCCAACTTAACTCGAGCTTACCTAAGGATCCTATTTTTTTACTTTTTAATTGTTAGCTTTGATTTTTTTTAATAAATAGAACAGTTTCTTTAATCAATTTATTAAAGTTGTTTATCTAAACACCTTTATATGCTTAAAACCATATACGTTTTTCTTATCGGTACCTCTATTATTTTAAAAAGTACAGATAAAAACTATTACGCATAATAAAAAAGCTAACAACTGTAGCTTAAAATAACGGTGCCATGATCAAACGAATGACGAATTTAGCGACAGATTTGATTGATGGTTTCTGGTGGTAGTGCGGCTGGGGTGTCCGTGATCGACGAGGCTGGATTTATGAGAGAGAACAAGTGCTCCTGTGGCAAATTATTTTGTCGGTGTTCGCCGATCGATCGCCGTACTGGCAGTATTAACTATTCCTGACTTTTCCGAGCGTACGTGCTACTGCTGTTCGGGTACGGGCATCTCATGTCACGGCATAACGCGTGGGCGTGAAGAACCTAAACCTTTTTTTTAATCTCTTGCTTGCCGGTTGATAGTCTAGTTTATGATGGTAAGGGAGATTTCTGTTGAGACGTCAAAGACAGCAATGCAATGCAGGAGACAACAGTGAC
The DNA here is from genome assembly GCA_036346575.1 of Dendrocalamus sinicus. Taxonomy (NCBI): domain Eukaryota; kingdom Viridiplantae; phylum Streptophyta; class Magnoliopsida; order Poales; family Poaceae; genus Dendrocalamus; species Dendrocalamus sinicus. The sequence goes on from CM070650.1 coordinate 10,328,889, forward strand.
CGTGGTGTTTTAACTACCGGTTCTTGAAGTATTGGGGAGGCCCGTACTGCCGACAGATTTGTGCTATGAGGTTGGTTGGAGATTAGAGAGAATGCTTGGGAACAGAGGACAACAGCATCGAGGGGTAGACATAATGATAGCAGGGGAGATAAAAAAATGGACCTGTTGATAGTTCTGCTTATTGGTGATTTGACAATTTTGTTTCTGATGTTTTAGTCAATCTTCAGAAACTCAGACAGTTTCCCTTCCTGTTTAAAGAAATGAAGGTCAGATTGGAGCATACATAAATATTGATCCGAACATGCATTTGTCAAAGATCACCACTCCTCAGTAAGTATGCTTGCTCCAAGTAGTTGTTTTATTTTTGAGGAAACGAATTCTTTTGAAGACCTGTTTGGTTGCTGTAGAATAGAGTAGAATGAAAGTATCTGCATGCAGATCAAGCCTGCAGAAATAAAGCAGAACATCATTGTTTTATTGTCGTAATAGATCAGAGTTGTCATGCCCAACATCTTGATTGGACTTTATTGGTTGGCCATTTCTCAAGTTGCTTTTGTATAATCTTCGCCGTAAATAACATAATTAGTTATAATCTTTGTCAAGACTGGACTTGAAGCAACCGGGCTGTGATACTATAAAGAGCAGTACGACAAACAAATTGAGGCATGTGTTTAATAAACATGTTTTCTCTCTTTTTCTTTGCAAGGGTACTTGTTGAGTATGTGGGCTTCATGTTGGCCCATATGACCCATGTCCATGAGTATATAAATGAAGCAATGAGTCTTGTGAATATGAGTGAACAATACCACACAAATCTTCATAGTATCAGAGCTAGCTCCGGCACCCTAACCCTAGGCGTGGTGTTCGGGGGCTCTGGCAGCAGCGGAACGGCGACGGAGTCTTTAGTGGAGTCAGGGGCGGCGTAGGTAGCGTAGGCCCGGTTGGCAGATTCAGAGGTGGTGGTTCCCCATTCGGTTGGCTCAGCGATGGAGGCGTGGCACCCGGCGATTACAAGGGAAGTGAAGGTCGCCAGAGGCCGAAGGAGCGTGGAAGCCGGTGTAGGCGAGGCGAAGGCGCAGGGGCATGGCCAGCGCAGTCCTTGTTGTGCTACGCGCGGAGCTGGAGTGATGCACGGAGGTAGAGCTAGTGTGGGGAGAAGCAGTCGGTGGCGAAGGTGAGGGCGCGGCCAAGTAGAAGTCGTGGGTTGTGAGTAGCTCGGTTGGGTAGTAGATGGGCAACGTCCTGCTGGCGGCGAGGGCTCGCGCCGTGCTTGGGTGCAGGGTGCGCATAGGGCAGCAGCGCAGGTGGTGAAGGTAGGGGCAGCGCCACCACGGGAGGTGAACAGAGAGGTCGGTCGGTCTGCTCGGCTTGAACGGAGTATTCCTGCTATTGTGTACTTGCTTTAGCTACATTGGTAGAACAAGGGGATCAAGTTGCGGGTCATGCTGCGGCCATGGGGAAAATCAAGGATTGCAGCATGCGCTTGAGAAGCTGACACAACTCCTCATAGAGAAGACGGGCGGGGCTTCATCCTCAAGCAGGGCAATCGTTCCTCATGCTGAGATGGTGCAAAAATAGAATTGATGCCGAACGATGTTAAGTTGGAGAGTGTGGGAAATTATTTGAGATGGTCACGGAGGGCATTGTTGATCTTGAGGGCAAAAGAACTGGAGAGTTTTTTCAAAGGAGAATCAACTGAGCCATGGACAAGATAGGTGCAGAATGGCGAACTTGGAGTGCTACCAACTCACTGGTGGTGACGTGGCTATTGAGTTCAGTGTCTCTAACTATTGCTGCAACTGTCGAAACCATCTCAAAGGAGACTGAGGTATGGAAAACTTTGTCAAACTTGTACTTAGGAAAAGGGAATGTAATACTGATGGTTGAGACACAGGAGAGGGTTAGTGATTTGAGATAAGGGGAGAGCTCTATGATGGAGTATTTTGCAGAGCTACAATGATTTTTGGTTGATCTAGATCAATATGACCCTCTTGAGTTACCTCACGCAGACTGCAGATCCACTGTTAAGAAGTGGATTGATGCAAGCAAGTGATTGAATTTCTGAAAGGGCTAAACCCAAGATTTGATGGAAGGCGAGCTACTATTTTCCACCAGCCTACTCTTCCTGCACTGGAAGAAGAAATTGTCGCTATTGTATAAGAAGAAATTAGATTAAAGGTGATGACAAGCACTACATTGCTAGTTGCTCGTCCTGTCTTTTCAGTAACTGAAACAAGAGATTGTTTCAAGTGTGGTGAGAAAGACCACCTGAGCCGTAACTGACCCAATCCCCGCAAGCCTAATTGGGGGAAAGATCGGGTCTATATTAAGGGTGGACAGAAAGGAGGTGGAAGCAAGGGGGACAAGAGTAGCTATAGGGCGAACTTTGCAATGACTAGAGAAGAATCACCTGGATGTGTGGAGATCTCAGTTGCAGAGCTAGAGGAGCTGATGCAGCTAAAGAAGAAAGTTGAAAATTTAGAAAACAAAGATGAAAGGACTACGATTGTATCTAGTGATTCCACTAATCTAGCTTACTCAAATCCAGGTAAATGGATTATAGATTTAGGTGCATCAATACATGTTATGGTTATGTTGGCTGAATTTAAATCATATACTCCATTCTCACCCCCATGCACAAAAACTATCCATATTGTTGATGAAACATCTCAACCCATTAAAGGTGTCGATGTTGTCCAATACAGTCCCTCCATTACACTATTATCAATTTTACATGTTCCCTCCTTTCCAGCCAATTTGCTCTCAATAAGTTTATTGGCTGATCATTTGGATTACCTGGTCATATTTGACTGAGAAACTTGTCTTGTTCAGGAGAGACAGAATGACAGAAACCTTAGGACATATATGGTTCATAAGATTCTATAACTTCGAGGGTCACATGAGTGATGGCACTCTCAAGAACACAACACGGATTCATGTTAATCTCTAATACAATAATTGTGTGTTACTATTACTCTATAGCTTGTCATTGATAGAGTCAAAAGACACAGGAGCAAGGTCGTTATTTCGTTTGGACCCGTAAGCCCGTATTGTACGAGTGACCTCTTGCTAATCCCGACATGGCTCTCCTTCCTTCCTCCTGGTCAACTAAGCCCTTCCTACCCAAATCCTCGCGCGCGCGTATCTACCAGCTGTTAAGGGTATTAGTGTCTTTTTCAATTTTAGGGTTTGAGCCCATGTATTCCTATATATTGCCTCTTGAGCTATTGCAATAGATACAGACTTCATACTAAACTTATATGGTACCAGAGCACAGGTTTTGAACTAGCTTCCTAGCCACAGCCAGCCGTTGCCACCACCGGCCACCGTCGCCCCTGAGAGGAGTGTGCTCCATTCTCTGGGGCAGCCACCTCTTACCGTGTCGCCGCCACCTCCCAGCCGCAGTGCTCGCCTTCACAGCCACCCGTGCCAAGCCTGGCCTCATCGGCGTCTGTGCCCGTGTCTGCCTTGGATCCGGCCACCCAAGATAGCCACCATCCTCCCGCAGTTGCCATGGCTCTATCGGCGCCAACCCGTCTCTTCTTGCGTTGTCCCAAGCCACTGTCATGCCCACGCTACGACTGCACCAGGCTAATTCCCACCCGGATCTAGCCGCCACCTCAAATCTAGTGGTTGTCACCTCAGATCCGGCCACCGTCATCCACTACTCTGGTCGCCTCCTTGCGTGGATCTGGGCCTTTGCTCTACGCATTCACCTGATGTCGCCGCATTCTCGTGCACGCGCCGCTGAAAGCATCTAGGCCCCTAAAAACGGTTTTGGTAATTAATGAAATTATATGAACATGGGACTAACGTGTTTTATGAGCATGCAAAGGGTTAGTTCGCATATGAGCAACAAGATGCAAGCCAAAGGATATGTGTGAAGACCAAATTGGCTCAAGACAAGTGCATACTTAGCGTAGGATCCATTTTTATTTTGACCGGTCTTAGGTGAATGGTGGAAGACCGGATTATAGGGTAGATGATCGTACCATCAAGAGGGATCTTGGCAAGTAGCTTGAAAACATATTTCTTATGCCATATGGATCAACATTAGAAACTTGCATTCATAAAAATTGGTTTTAAAACTAAATCTGTGCTCTGTCTGGAAGAGCGGTAGTACCGCAGTTTTGAACGTCAGAACTACCGGAAAGCGGTAGTTCTGCACCCAAATGCGGTAGTACCGAAAAGCGGAAGATCCGGTTTTGGAGTGGATCAATTTTTCTAGAGAGCACCCTTGGTTCGGCCTAAAATCTTGCGGGAACGGAAGTACCGACCATTTGAACGCCGGAACTAGGGTGAAAACGGGTCGGATTCGGACGGATATTGCTGTTACCATATCCTAACCCATATTTTTTCTTCGGATTCGGTACCAATCGGATTCGGTGTCGGATCGGTCGGGATTAACCTATTTCGTTTGCACCCCTACTTGTTTGTAAGGAATGCATACAATGCAGTAAATGGAGTAGGACGCACTGACTTGATGTTACTATTTAATAGCTGATGTGGAAGATTTTATTTTACCATTGCAAAAGAAAATGAAACGTCAAATAGTAGCACTAACCTGAAATCAAACTTGAAGATGTATCGGATTCGGACGGATATTCGGATTCGGACGGATATTGCTGTTACCATATCCTAACCCATATTTTTTTCTCCGGATTCGGTACTAGTCGGATTCGGTACCAATCGGATTCAGTGCCGGATTGGTCGGGATTAACCCGACCCGTTTTCACCCCTAGCCGGAACTACCACACTGAGCGGTAGTACCGCATTATAGAGCGGTACTTCCGGAGCCCGGAAGAACCGGAGGGAGAGCGGATCGATTTTTCCAGAGAACACCCTCCGGATGAAGTTCGGATTTTCCCGGAGCGGAAGTACCGGCGATTTCAATGCTGGATAAGAGCGGTACTTCCGGAGTCCGGAAGATCCGGAGTTAGAGCGGATCAAGATTTCCAGAGAGCGCCAAAATCTGAGACCTTTCGGAGTTTGGCTGGAGCGGTAGTACCGCGCCGACTTTGCGGAACTACCAGGGAGCAGTAGTACCGCAAATGTCAACGGCGGTAGTACCGCGCCGCCAAATCCAACGGTCACTGCAGAGCTCTGACATAGCCGTTCTGGCGCGAAGATTTGATTGCGGTAGTACCGGCCCCTGGGGGCGGTAGTATCGCTCGGCCAGAATTTTTCCTGGAATTTGTGTCAAACAGCTAGTTTTGGTTGGTGGAGGCTATAAATACCCCCACCAGAATTTTTCCTGGAATTTGTGTCAAACGACTAGTTTTGGTTGGTGGAGGCTATAAATACCCCCACCACTGCACAAGGGTATTTTTTAGAGACTCATTGCATATTCCTTGAGCCCAAGTGCATTCATTCCACCCATATTCTCACATTGAGCATTAAATTGAGGTGATTTTGCAATTAGTGCAATATTTCATTTGTTGATCCACATTGGCACTAGAATTGCATTCAAGCGAACACCAGGGTTTATTACTCTTAGTGCTTGCCGGCACTTGGACGATCCGGTGGAGGTTGGTTTGGTGATTTTCTCAAGAAGATTGTGAGAAGACCCGGCAAATTGTGAAGGTTGGAGCTCGCCTACCCGGAGCGGGAAAGAGCTACATTAGTGATTGAGGTGTTTGGCTCAATTCGTGGAGCTGGTCTGATTCGTCCGGGCTTACCTCAACGTGGACTAGGGGAAACCGGCAAGTTTCCGATCACCATGGTAAAAACATCGGTTGTGTCTCTTGTCTCTTTAGCTCTTATTTATTTGCTTCATTGTGATCATTTGATTGTCTAGAGCCAGAGTTGCTATATTGTTGTCTAGAATTGCATAGGATTAATTGCTTTACATTCTTGTCATTTAAATTGTAAAGAATTAATCAAGTTAACAAGAAAAATTTAAAAACCTCCTATTCACCCCCTTCTAGTCGGTATCCTTGATCCTACGGCTGCCACCTCTGAGCCATCGCTTCGTGCCTCGGACCGATGTCGGCTGCCCCGGCCTCCTTCTCCTGCTCGTCCTCCTTCTCCCTCATGTGCTACTGGGGGTGTGAGGGAGGAGGAAATGGGGATGGGTGAGCTGCGTGTGGAGGTCCAGAAGGAGATAAGTACAGGAAGAAACCTGTCTCTTCATCTCATGGACTCATGCTTTCTCTGTTGAAGGAATTGTGGAAGGGAGGATAGAGAGTGGCATGGGAGGTGGACTGGTTCTTTGCAGTTGTGTGGCTGCTGCTAGAATTAGCTAGATCCACTGTCTTTATGTCTTTTCGTTTTGTGTCTTCCGTTGCATCAATCTAAATATGTAGCATCTATCGTTTCAGTTTGTCAAAGCTATGCGAGTCTACAAAATCCTTGTCAGTTAGCCGATTGCTTTGCTAGCCACGTTCCATCCTTTTGAATGAGTGTGGTCATCTCCTTCCTTTTGCATAGCCACAGCCGTCGCTCTTCTCCTTGAGCCACTACGAATCGTAGAAGTATTTAGGATGCCGCCGCTTCTCTTTGAGCCACCGCCTCGAGCTTCTAAGGCCGGCGTGCTTCTTTTGCACCGCGTCTCCGTTGTGCTTCTTGTGCACTACACCGTCACCGTCTCGGGCTTCAATCTATGATGTTATGCTTCTATCTCCCTCTTCGATTTTATTTGATAGCTCTCTACTTGTGTCACCTTCCATATCCTTTTTGTCATGTTATCACAGTTGACTTTGCTCACACTTACCTCTACCTTCTCGGACCTACACCTTGTGCTTTATGGGCTGTCGCATGATTTCAGACGGTAGGTGATCTTTCTGACATAATTTTCTAAGAGCTGCACACTATCATGATATCTTCAAGATTCAAATTTTGGATTTTTCTTATGTTAGTGTCAACCCTTTCAAATACAATACTATTGCATATACCTTGCATTTGAAGAGGGTATTAAGAGTATTAGTGTCTTTTGGTTCAACATCTAGCTCCTGAACCCATGCCGCCCCGCACGGCTGTGCCGACCACCGCCCCGCCCAGATCCGGTTCTCTCTGCCTCCGCGCCTGCACCGCCACCGCCCCAAGCCTCTGGCTCCTCCCACCGCACCCTCGCCTGGCCTCCTCCTCCCTCCATCACCTCGGCGCTCGCCCCCGGCTGCTCCATTAGGCCACGTTCACATGCGGGAGGGAGAGATGGACAAAGACAGAGAGACGGGGAGAGAGGGTATGGATTTGATGAGGTGGCCACCCTTTGTATGGGCAGCAATGGGTTGTTTTGTCATGTGCTTGTTGCTTAGACGAGAAGATGGATCTTATTCTACTGCTAGTATCTTCTTGTCCTTGTACTATTTATATGCCCTATGGGCTATTGCAATACAATCAAGTTTCTTTCATATTTACATGGTATTAGAGCTTTTGGTTCAACATCTAGCTCCTTGAGCCTATGTATTCCTATATATTGTCTCTTGGACTACTGCAATAGATGCAGACTTCATACTAAACTTACACCAGCGACCAACGAAGTAGGTGAAGTCCTCACTGGAGAAGTCACTGAAGCGTCAAACTCCTTGATGGGACATGCGCTGCAGCATGAGATGCTTAACCCACCGAGGCATTGCCTTTGGGTTTTTTATACTCTTTGTAATGTTTTATACTCCATGGTGTACACCGGGGGCTTGATGGCCCCTCGCGATATTTTGTGCCAGGGTGGTAGACTTATATATGCCACTGATGTGGGCTTTTTTATATTCCGTAGAGTACGCCAGCAGTTTGATGGCCCTCTCGCGATTTCTTTTGTACTCCATGGAGTACACAGGGGATCGATAGCCCCTCATAATTTTTTTTATATTCTGTGGAGTACGCTTGGGCTCAACGGCCCCTCATGACTTTTTGTGCCATGGTGGCGGGCTTGTATATGCTAAAGGTGTGGGCTTCTTTATACTATATGGAATATGCAGGGGCTTGATGGCCCCTTGCAATTTTTTTATACTATGTGGGGTACGTCGGGGTCTCAATGGCCCCTCACGATTTTTTATACTCCATGGAACAATTTTATCCAAATACTTCTCATGAAGCCAAATTGAGCAATCCATCAGCAAATCAAAATACATAGCTATCAATAAAGCAGATAAACAAATCTAGATCCACAAGAATTCATAACCACAGTAAAGTTTGAGTATGTGCAACCAACCTCCTGAAGCAAATGCTCAACATCAAACAGCGTAAATCAAAACATTACCTATGACATTGGATAAATAGAGTAAAACTCATCTCATAGAATCTGACATGCTCCACTTAGAACACAAACCTCGATAAATAATGCTAACTGAAAGAGCAACTTGCATGTGTGGCTACCATGCGCATCAAATGGCGAACTTCAAAGGTAACTGAAATCCATAATATGACCAAAACTATCCAGATGAAAGAAACTCTTACACCGTTAATTGAATAGAAAATATAGTATACCCCTTGTATCGAGCTATAACAATTGGACAAACATTGTAGTATTCATGCAAGAGCAAACTTCTTGCATGAAATCTTTCATCTTAAATTAAAGCAAAACATTCACTTTCAAACAGCAAAACTCGAAAGATACCATGCTAGCTACCATCAGTATCATAAAACTTTTGAAAATTAATGTTGCTGAAAACCTCCATAATGGTCAGCTAAAAAAAAGATCTAAATTGTAACTTGTCCGAACGGTGGATAAAATACCAAAATAGTTCTCCTCAATTTCTGAATCCTCGTAGGCATGAACCGGCAACGCAACACTTCGGCACTGCTGAAGTTGAAAGAATTTTTTTGAGAGAGAACCCGAGGCTGTTGGAACCCCCTGGTACACCTCCGTTTTCACGTAGCAAGATTTGCTCAAGTAGGAGGTGGAGGTCACGAACGCAGAGCAAATTGGTTCGGTCTTGCTACCTTCTAACATGCGGACGCGGTCTTCTCCGCTTCGGTTTCCATGCTGCTCATGGCTGCAAATGGATAGGTGTCCGTGTGGAACTTTGCTTCAGACTTTGCACACGGCCTCTGATTTTTGACGCACACATCAGATGACGAGAACTCGCAAATATGGTGGAATGCGTCCTGCTCTTGAAACGAAGTGAGCCATGCTCTGATGAATAACAATTTGCAACAAACAGCAAACGAAATTATGTCGCCTTGATTCTACCCTGATCCGATCTGGTTGGAGCGCCACGGAGCAGGGGAAGACACTGTTGTGCCTAGATGTAAAGACCAAGCACGCAATGACGACACCGAAGATATCGAGTATCGACACTGTAAAGTCTACGAGTATCGAGTATCGACCAATAAAGTCTACGACTATCGAGTATCGACCAGTAAAATCCATGACTATTAAGTATCAACCAGTAAAGTTTACGACTATCGAGTATCGATTATTAAAGTCTACGACTATCAAGTACTATGACCATAGAAAAGTATTATAGCTACGACCATCAACAGGTTACTGTACCAGATGACTTTATGACCTCTGACCGGTTCACTATCGCTTACGATCGGTTAAATGTTGCTTACGACTGATTCACTGTTCGAGATCGAAATCTACGAATACTTACCGTGGTTATTCTACCGTGGTCGAAATACCGTGGTCAAATTGCTATGGTTGAAGCCAGACGTAATCAAAGTCGAACGTAGTCTAAGTCTGCTGTGATCGATACCAGACGTGGTCAAAGTCGAACGTGGTTGAAGTCATTGTCGAACTTTGACATGGTTGAAACTAAACGTGGTCGCTCTTCCGTAGTCGTGGTACTTGTACTGCCGTGGTCATAGTTCGTCGATTCCAAATCTGTAAAAGAGCACCGACTGAAATTTTTTCAAACGCAAATTTCAATACAACCCAAAAATCAATCATTCATTATCAATAAATCCACGACCGCCATATAGTCTAACAGCTTGCCAGTTCAGCGCCGTCGCAGCAGGCGGTGCACTTGCCGGCCGGGGGGCAGCTACATCAGAGTGAGCAATAGGCGCCCAACGGCGGGGTTCGAGGGGTGCCATCCATAGCTCGTCTTTCCTATGCCGTCATGCCGGGTTCCTGGGAATCCTGGCCTTCTCACGTGGCGGCCCCAGGCGGTGGCACGACGAGCAAGCCGAACCTCTGAAACAATGGTGATCCAATCCATCGCTTGACTTCTATGGGCAACCGCCGTTGTTCGGAGAAGAGCAACTACTGCCATTATCGGCAGATGAGCTACTGCAAAACCAGAACCACCACAGCCATGTTGGTTCCCAGGAATATGGGTGGATGTCAAGCCAGCTCGGCTCGTCAAGGCTCGTTAAGAAAGTAGATTGGCTCGGCTCGTTAGACTAACGAGCTAAAATAGAGGCTTAACTCGGCCCGGTTAAAAGCTTGAACTCGGTCGTTATGCTCATTATATGTAAAATATGCAATGCACTAAGTGTTGATCTTTCCAGCTAGTAGACCTGAACAGTTTATTGATCTTTCCAGCGCTTCTTTATGTACCAAGTGTTTTTTTTCAGGTGTTTATATTCTTTAGTACTCTTGTCAGCTAAGAATCCATTTGTTTCATAAGGCAGCTAGATTATTCATATCTAGATAAAAAGGTAGTTTATTCATAACAAAAGATGACAATGCTCCAGTGCACTGCTATTTGTTAATGATGGTTTTTTAATTCCAGGGTCCACTGTAGAAAGTAGTGGTGAGAGTTTAGAGACCGAGTCAGTTTATTCTCTGAAGTGTCATATATCTCAAGATGTAAACCACCTTCACGAGAGACTTAAACATGTCAGCAATGTTTCATTTCACTCTTCGTTTGTTTTTGACATCTAGTCCATTATTGATACTGGTAGGATAGTTCATTTTACATGATTGGAATGTCTTTGCCTAGCTGTATATCATGCAGCAAAATTTTACAAACTAATTTACTAAAATGCTGCTAACAAAACTTCAACTCAGCTACTAGGCATTGATTCGAAATTAATGAGATTCATGTTGTCTTGTATTAGGAGTTAGGAACACATTTTTGAAGTCCTCTGTATAGTCTGCTACTATGCAAAAAGCAAGAGCATCCTCTTTCAAAACTCCATTCCGTAGAGCAAGAGCATTCTCTTTCAAAAGAAATATAATGGGCTGATTAAGAGCATTAGCAAGAAAAGGTGGGGAAAATGATGGTTACAGATATGTATGAATCTCTTATCCCATTTGTCATTGATATATACATTAGCAACTGAATCACAAACCAATTAAGCACTCATCATCTAGCACATGCCATAAAACAATTAGCAAGGGAAGTGCTTTACCGAGGCTGCCGGGGTTGAAGCTGCTACATGTACGGGGAAGGCGATGAGAAGGGGGTGGAGGCGAACGGTGAGGTGGAGGGGAGGGGCCGGTGGAGGCAGACGGTGAGGAGGAGGGGCCAATTATGGGAAGGAGGGCGGAGGCGGACGGCAAGGAGGAGGGGGCGGACAATGAGGAGGAGAGGAAGTGGATGACGATGAGGAGGTGAGGGGCCAGCCGAGGCGGATGGCGATGGGGAGGGGCCGACGATGGGAAGGGGGGCGAACGGCGAACGGCGAGGTGGAGGTGAGGGGCTAGCGGAAGGGGACGACAATGGGGAGGGGCCGACGATGGGAAGGGGGCAAAGGCGGACGGCGAGGAGGGAAGAGGCCGACGGAAGCGAACGGTGAGGAGGTGAGGGGTCAGCAGAGGCGGACGACAATGGGGGTAAGGCACTACGGTGGCTGTGCGTGTGTTGTGCGCCGCCCTCTAGGGTTGAGTAGGGGAATAAATGCAACATAGCTTGGAATAGATTGAATGAATGAATGCATCATGTGCATCACTAGACGGATCAGTGACTTCACTCACTTGGACTGATTGGGCATCTGTTGTTGTCAGACTAGGTTGGTAGGCACTTAGCAATTGGACCAGTCGAGCCTGTCGAGCTAGCGAGCGGCTCACGAGCCGGCTTAGGCTCAGCTTGTTATCCAACCAAGCTCAAACTTAGCTCGGCTCGACTCATTGATACCACGAGCCTCTTAACAAGCCAACCCGGCCCCAGCCCGATCTTTTTTGCCACCCCTACCCAGGAACTCCCACACTGAACTGCCTCACTGACGTATATATATCCACTTCATTCTTGTAGGCAACTTCACAGCTCTGTACGATATTCTACAACACCACCTTGTGTTGCTTGGTGCACTGCCTGTTCCAAGCAAATACAACCCAAAATTTTGTATGACATCAAAGCTTCTAGCAGAGGATATCCCAAACTCGGGGACACAAGAAATCTCATAATCTGTAATTCTGTATATACCTTCATAGAACTACAGCTGCTGGCTTGCTCTGCAATAAAAGACACTTACTTTGACCAGACATCAATTTAGATATACTCTACAGAGTTCATTAGGTGCCCAATAGCTCGGAACGAGCAGGCTTCCTCTGCCAATCGGCAGCAGCCTGCATGGCTTAATCAGATACGTTCGTGTTAGTAACCTACTCAACACAACCAAGCTAATCAATCCACCATCAATTTCCAATTTGGTGAAACATAGTATAAAACTGAAGTGTTTTGCCCACAACAGTATGCAAAATTTGCTTTCATTCGTGAGTCGTGACTCGTCCATCCCAAATAACATCAACCCACAGCGTTGGTACAACATTCTAATTTGTGTCCACGAATAGCAAATGAGAGAAACATTACAAGCATTTTAAGGGTCTGTAACAAGCAGCCATCACATAACAGTCCACTGATTACAAAAATGGCAGTGTTAGAGCTGGTTACTTTACTCCTCTTCGTTCCCGGTCTCTTCCTTGGTAAGCTTGATCATGTCATCAATCCTCAGAATAGTAATGGCTGCCTCGGTGGCAAACTGCAAGGAAAAAGTATATAATGATGTAATGAACCTCAACATCACAAACAGTCAAAACACCATGACAAGACCCATGCTAAGAAGTGTACCAACCTGAATAATCTTTACTTTGCTCATTGCTGGTTCAATGACACCATGTACAAGGTTGTTGCGGATGATACCTTTCGAAAGGTCAAGACCCATGCTGCAGCAAATGGAAGCGAATTTACCAGCAAGAACGGGAAAAAATGCAAGGGGGGCAAACACAATGAAGTAGAATCATATTCAGAAACAAATAGTTACCAAATTATATCAGATGCTGTTATTAATCTAGGTAAACCTACTCATATAAAGTTCAAATCATACATAGGATGTGGCCTGTAACTACAGAAGAAAGCTAAGAGTGGAGCTTGATGGAGCTTGGATTGCAGTACATGATACTGAGGGGGTAATGTCTATGTATTGCTTAATTACACAGATCCCGAAGCGCATCCATGTTTTCTTAAATGGCTGGCTAACTATCATCCTATAATATATATACAGAAGTTTCCAATGTTCTAGAAACTAAATGTGCTCACAGAAGTTTTCTACGGTCTAAACTTCAGAAATGTAACATAGAAGAACCACAGTTTATTCAGATAAATAATCAAGATAATAGATTCTGTCATTACCTTGAAAAGTGTTGCTTATCAGCCTTTGTTTGAGCAGTATGATGATATGCCCTAAGCTTTGCTACAAGCTCAGTTGCGTCTTTTGCAGCATTAACAGAGAGAACCTGTAATCACAAGGTCATGCTCCCCATTAATATGTTATGTGGTTCAGTATGCAAGTAATATACACATTAAATAGAACTGATCAAACCTTTGGTATGATTAACAAAGATTCTGCAAATTCAGCAATTGCCAGTTGTTCCCTAGATCCAAGAGTCGTAGCAAGATTCTCCAAGTAGACAGACAACGCAGCTTCAGCTGCACCACCACCAGCAACTAACTGCATGACCAATACATACACGTTCAATACACTACTGATGATAAATACATTCTATCCATTGAAAACAAAAGGCAAAGTGTCTTTGGAGGGGAAACAAAAGCTGTTTTAATATCTTACATAATCATATTCAATGAAACAGATTCAATTGTATCAACTTTCTATGGAATGCCAAACACAAAGTGACTCATTTACTGATTTACACAATCATTTTTAACTGCTGCATTCTCCTTGAGCATGGAAACACTCCAAATAGCTGGGATTGCAACTATTCAGGACATGGTTTCAAATAAAGAAAACTGTGAAAATACATCAACAAGCAAGACCACATACAAGAGAATCCCGAATAAATATTAAATATGAGAATAACACCAGCTAAAAGTTTTAACCGCAGGTTACACGTGGCTACATTCCCCAGAATTTGTAACCGTGACAACGAAAATTATGTTTATGTATTCACTTGCAGGGAACCACCAGGTAAAAGGAATGTCAGCAAAAGGTTTACCATATTGGATTCCAAGGTTCTCTTCACAATGCACAATGCATCATGCAAAGACCGGTCAATCTCATCAAGCATGAAGTCATTTGCGCCTCTAAGTATAATTGAGACCTGCATAAATGAAATGCACCCTATCTTCAAAACTAATGCTGTTTTCATCATAACAAACACTAGCTCAACATTGGCATGGAAAAATACAAACCGCGCTAGTGTTCTTTGTGCCTTTCACCAGAATTACATCATCGTCAGCAATTTTTTCCTCCACAACCTCATCAGAATGTCCAAGGAATGATGAATCAAATGTTTCTTCACCTTCCATATCAGCAAAAGTAGTCACCTGCACTTACCTACTATTAGGATACTGCCAAACAGTTTGTGTAGCATTAACACTTGGGCTTGAAAAAGTGATCTGCCATATTCCTCGGGAACATGAAGGATAAAGGTTGTTTATATATAAATTTCTATTTTCAAGTCATCCGCAGCACAGATATTAAAACACTTCAGCTTTCACTAATCAGAAACAGAATAGCTCAATAGCATTATAGAAATATATTATAATGTTCCAAGGTCATTGAATTCAGATAATGCATTCCTACATGCCCCAGAATATTAGCACAGATCAAGCAATTTCGGTAGAGTTTCACGCAAAAGTAAGTTCATGTGACTATCAAGCTAATAAGTCACGAATGGGATCAAACAGAATATACAATATCGAAATATTGTTTGGTCATAAACATGTAATATAAAAGATTAAGAAATATCGTGTACCATAGTTGCACCAGTGGCCTTGGCAACATGACGCAAATCCTCCTTACGCACACGCCTTACTGCAATTGCACCAGCCTCAACAAAGTACTGAAATGATGTTTCGTCACCAAAAAAAGAGAGCAGATTTAGTGACAGTCACCAGGACAAGACATCTATATACAAAGAACATGCAAACATCACAATAACCCAGTAACTCTTTTTGAAATCATCAAATCAATTAAATCATGAAACAGAAGTTTTCTTCTTCTGACTAAAGGTTACATACTCACTCACATGAAGCACTGTGGGATGGACATGCAAGATGGAAGTGAAGGATCAAATAATTTCTACCACGAATAGCACTACCTTACGTGTAGTGCAACAGATTATGTATGCAATATCCAACCAAAACTACCAGTAACTAAGCAAAATATGTCATATAGTAGTGCAGCTGTCCAGTCCAACCAAAATACATAGAATTGTTTCTGCTTGGAAGCTATATTTAGAAACATATTAAAAATAGGTAACAGAAATCACTTCTGCTTGAATTACGAAAACATACTTTCAATGACATATCATCAATTCCCTTGGTGGTCAATACAACATTAGCACCAGCCTTGAGAATTTTCTCAATTCGCTCCTTTGTTATGTCAGATTCTCTGCCCAAAAAAGGTAAGGTATTAGGTTTACTGTTGGGGACCTTAAAATATAAAATGAATTGCTTGTCAATCCAATCATAAAGGCATGGGGATCCAGCAGACCAGCACAAGAAATTAGAAGCAAGCAATATGCAAAAGTGATAAAAGAGGGCAGTCATTGCTGATTCATTCAGGAAATAAGAAAGGAATAATAATAAACTGCAAAACAGAAAATGCACATACCTCTGACGGATCTTCTCAAGTTCCCTTGGATCCGTCACGAGGACTTGAACACCCAATTGCATTTTTGTTTTCTGAAGGTTAAAATCAAGACAAGCAATTCTAGCAGGGGTTACTCTGGTAGGCATTCCTTGGGCTGCACGGCCTGTGTTCAGTGCATATCCATTCAGCAGGTAACTATCCTTGGCACTTTTACCATGAGCTTTCAAAATATTAATGCTCTGCAGGAAACACATAGTTACAAGCAAAATTTCATGCAAAGGATAAGAAAGCGCCATTTCTGCAACATATTTTTTAAAAACAAATATTCACATGGCATGTCCACAACGAATGGTTAACATGAAAATCATGGAAATAGACAGCATAATATTAAGGCAGAAGTAGAACTACTATGTTAGCTGCCAAGACAACCAATACATAACTAGTAGGAAGAACAAATGGCGCATAAAGCAAAATAACAACACAAACAGGTATCATAGATGTCTACAATGTCCAAATAATTGTATAGGCTACTAGGTTGTAACATTTAATTCTACCTTTAGAAAGAAGGCACCCAGTGAAAAATGAAAACAATGAAAGGAGCACAATTGCACAAACAAGGTGTCTCGTTCACTATATAGCAATTGCCTACAGTAAAGTTTGATTTGATGTGGTAGTACTGTAACCAAATGCACTTTACTGACCTTGATCGGATACTTCGCTTCCCCCTTAGCGTTTGTAGTCTTCACAGCTTGAACTGCTTCTACAACCTAAAAAACCAATGCCAGGTCAATTAAACAGCACACAGTTTATAGCTATACTAAAAGAGAGACAACTGAAGCCCTAACATTTGTCTCCAGGGATTAATAAATAGTTAGATAGAAACCATAACAGCGAAACATTATCAGATATTGCTAGAATTTGAAAAACAAAAAAGTGAAGTGCCTCAATAAACATGTATTGCATATTAACTAAATAATTATTTTAGACTTAACAAATGACACTGAAAGCTGGCTTACAGGTTACAAGTAACCATATCACAAAGTTCCACAGGATTTTACTACACAGAAGTAAAAACAAAGCATGAATAAGAAACCTAAACCGCACATATGACGATAGGAACTTACCAGATTTGCAAAGAAATCGCTGTCACTATTGATCAATTTTGAAGACATGCTAGTTTTTGCACAGTTTATAAGGGAATCCTTTCCAAGTTTATCAACCTGAAAGTGTAGGTAAATACTCATGTCAGCATGTCAATAAGCATTGAATGGAACAGCACTCAGCTGCTATTTGTTCAGCAGACAGTATTCTCTTACCTTGACAGCCAACTTTTCTTCAACATACTTGCAAGCTTCACGCATAGCAAGCTGGCAGAGTATGAAGGTAAAAAGAATTTAAAGATGTAGAGGATTATGAGTTGGACACTGAAATGATCATTTAAAATTGAAATGTTATCGCAGCTAAAATATAAATTAAAGCTCACCCTGTAGCCACTAATAATAGAGGTCGGGTGGATTTTATTTCTCACAAGATCATTGCCTCTCTGGTAAAAAAGAAACAGAAGTTTGTAAATGCATGTGCAGGATAGTAGGGAAATTCATAGGCAAGAAACTCCCAACATAAAAGCTCCATTTCATTACCTTAAGCAACTCTGCAGCTATGATGACAACAGATGTTGTTCCATCTCCTACCTCCCGGTCTTGGAGCTCGGCCAACTCAACAAGAACCTAATAATAAATGGGCACCAAAAAAGCTAAGCACAAAGCAGCAATCATAGCCGCAGGGGCAGGAGGCGAGGGGGGCATCACCTTTGCTGCTGGGTGCTCGACTTCCAACATCCTCAGAATGGTTGCTCCATCATTTGTGATCGTAACATCACCAATATCATCAACCAGCATCTATAAGTAGCACATGCTAAATTAGGCTATAGAAAGCACACTACAAACTAATGGTTTTGTTTATGGTTGAATTTTCTCTCATACATCACTGGTAACTAAGTTTGCGAGTGAATAACATCTACAGCAAAACAAGCAGCCCTGAAGGTGCAAAAGCACCATTCTAACATGCGGATCATATAATTTACGAACATACAGGTTTGGATCCTACTCACACAGTAGCAAACTATGCATAACCAAGTAGATCAAAGGGGAAGCCACGCACCTTGTCGAGCCCGACGGGCCCGAGAGAGGACTTGACGATGTTGGCCACCGCTTGGCACGCTACCACTGCAACCAGAGAAGCACGAACGCAAATTAAATCCGCGCGTGCTCGGGCGGCTACACGTGCCACTAGATCTCACAGAACCCCGCGCAACTCCGCGTAATCTGGCGCTAAGAAGTAGGGGGTTACCGTTCTGCGTGCGGACGTCCTGGCCGGACTGGCGCTCGCCGAGGATGTCGGGAGTCGTGGCGGTAATCGCCATGGCGACGGCGGCGGCGGCGAGGCGGGAAGGGGGAGGGGGGCGAGGACTGTGGAGGCAGCACTGGACAGTTCGAGGCGGAGCCCGGCGCTCGCAATGGGGTTTTGCTGCTTCGGTTTGCGGGAGCCAGAGGGTTAGGGTTAGATGGCTCGACGCGGTGGTGGGCTCGATAGCTTTTTGATCTGCTCGACTGCTCGGCTCAGCCCATAAGATCAGATGAGGCTCACTACCTCTCGGCCCGACCCAAACTCCCCCACGAGGGCGCGAGCTCATCCCAAGCGTCACCCAAACCAAATCCTCGGCAATGGCGCCACTTCTCTCCCACACCCACGCGGGACGCGGCCGCGCATACCTTCGCGCCGATTTCCCGCGGCAACCGCCGCCTCGCACCCGCATCCCACGCCGCCGGCTTCCTCCGCGCCCTCTTCCCCTCCCGCCCGCAGCCGGCCAAGGCCGAGCTCCTCCGCCTCGTCGCCGACCAGCGCCGCGGCCTCGACACCCAGTCCGACCCCTCCCCGTCTCGCCGCCTCCGCCCCAGGAGCCGACACCGTCTCCGACTCCAACAAGCTCTCCGGCACCTGGCGCCTCCTCTGGACCACCGAGCGGGAGCAGCTCTTCATCGTGCGCAACGCCCCCGCCTTCCGCACCGCCGCCGGCGACGTGCTCCAGGTCATCGACGTTCCAGACGAAATCACCTTCCGGCCCTCCGGCGCGTTCGTCGCGAACGGCGCCATCGAGATCCAGCCACCCCAGAGAGTCAATTTTAGGCAGGTTTTTTGTGCTTTTTTTGGGTGTAACAACAGCATTTGTTGTTTGATCAGCTTCTGGTAATTGAATCGATTGGTTAAAATTTTACTTGTGTATATGTTTGTTGTAGGTTTACACGTGCTGTGCTGAGGGGAAGCAATTGGGAGGTTCCTTTTCCGCCTTTTGGGAAAGGATGGTGAGTGCACAAGATGTTCGTTCGCTTGATAGTAGCTTAAAACTTGGGTTACAAAGCACATAGGAAATAGAGTAAAGATGTCATCGGAGCAACTTGAGCGGTTCATTTTGAATTACTGTCGATAGGAGTAGTAGATTAAAACCCTGTACATCGAAAGTAGTTCTGAGAGCATTTCTATGACAATCAATCAAATGCATTTTTTGGGGAAATTGTAAAGGAATCTAGGCCTCCTCAACTAATCAATCATTTAAATAGTAGGTCCAAGAATGTTTCTTTTTGATGGACTATGTAAGATGATCCAGGTTATTGTTGTGATGACCATTGTAATGTTCGTGGAGTGGTCAATTAGTTTTTGCAAAGATTGCTCTCTGTCAGAATTGGTTTGTGCAGAAATTTAGGATTGAGATTTGAGTCATGGATTTAATTAGGTTGACCTGAGTTGTTATATTAAGGTTGCATAATGCATGTCTTGGCTAATGTAGGTCAAGTTGTAAAGAACTTGTACTTAGAAACGAATTATTTGTCTTTAGATATGCAGAGTTGCTTGGAGTCAATTATGGTCAACGGCGGTGATCGAGGTTAGGCTCTTAGAGGAGTCGAGACCCAGAACGATCAAGGATGCCGAGTGAGACGGTGAGTTCAAGCATGGCATGAAAAAGTTGAGAATGTTGAAGACGAGTTCGAACAACGAGATGACGCCATGTGGCTTGCACGGGCTAAGTAAGCCGTGGTTAGTGGAACCGGGATGGGAGAGACTTGGCGGCACGTGGCAAGCTAATGGTGTATCTACATGTGGCAAGCACAGCGATTGCTTGCAAAGGAAGGTGATGATCGAGGCAACAAAGGGTAGTTTGGTAGTTTGACCAAAATACCGAAAACCATGTTGGATCAAAACCACGGCGCATGGGCGATGCATTGGAGAGCGGGTTAGGTCAAGATGGAGCTGGTTGATCAAGGAGGATCAAAACTAAAGATTTAGTGGATGCACACTTATGTGCTTTGAAAAGCGTGCGTAAATGGACTTGAATGAGTAAAACCCGTGTGTGGGGTTAACGGATTTCTCCATTGTAATAGTGGATAGAATCCATTTTAGAGAGTAACTAGCTGGTTGCTCACATATAAAAGGGGTGGGATGGAGATATGTAGGGTTAACCATCCCACCCCTCTCTCATGTGCTTTCTTGTTTAGGGTTAGGGTTTTGAGTGTAGAGCACATGGTGTGCTCTTTATCCTCTAAGGTGGAGTGGTTGTAGACTCAATCTTCTTAAGTGAGCAATACATCAATCTTTGCATATTTCTATAGATCCATCTTGATTTGATTGTTTTGCTCCTGATTTGGCCTCAAAATTTGATTTCTTGATCCAAGGGTTTTTGAGTCAATTTCTTTGGCGTTCTAACTTGATGTGACATGTAGGAATATATTTAGACTCATCTTGGTTATCATCCACCTATGGCTAGTTTTATTTACTGATTTTGACTCGATTTTGATATAATCTTCCAAAAAACTGAAAAAGTCTCATCATTGACCATGATTTTAATGATCGTTTGTTCGAATAGGTTCATAATACCCTAGAGATGATCTCTGCAAAGTTTCACATCATTTGGATCTATGGATCGAAAATTTTGTCGATTTTCCTTTTGAGTCTAAACTGAAAACAGTCGGCACTGCGCTCTGTCTAGAGTGTCGATCGGTTTTACAATCACATTGGTTTCGACTATAGTCAAATTCTAGACCGCGTCGCATTGTTTTTTACCATGTAGTCTTCCGAGCGCTTCACGTTTTTCTATTTTTGTTTTGATTCTGAACTGATACAATCGGTGCAACCAGTCTGGAATGTCGATCGGTTTTACAACTACATTGGTTTTGACCACGGTCAAATTCCATATCGCATCGCACTGTTTTCAACCACGTTCAGTCTTTCGATCGCTTCGCGTTTTTCCGACGCATGGGATCTTCGACCGCAATTGAAATAGTCGGTGCTTCTCTATGTCTGGAACCTCGACCAATTTTACGACCACGTTGGTTTCAACCACGGTCAAGTTCCAAATCACATCGCATTGTTTTTGACCACTTACGACCACGTTGGTAGTTCGACCACTTGTTGACTTACGACCACGTTGATCATTTTGGTTGTTGCCTGGTTCCGACCCCGTTGGTTGTTTGACCACTCATTCACGTTCGACCACGTTGGTTTTGACTGTACCCATTTTTGATCACATTGGTTTTAGTCTCGATGGTTATCGACTACGGTGATTTTTGTTCGGTAGTCGATTTCCGACCATGTTATACTTTCGTCTGGTAGTCAAATTTATGACCACGTTGTCAGCTCTCGACCATGTTGTCGAATTTACAACCACATTGTCAGCTCTCGACCATGTTGCTAGCTTTCAACCACGTTGTTATTCCTGCTGTTTTTAGACTCTGTTTCTCTGGTTTTCAAGTTAGATTTCAACCCTAATCTTCATAGCCCTGTAGCTATCAGAGAAAAAGGATAAGTGAATACTTGGGGGAGAATTTGAAAGGCACCATTCACCCCCCTACTGTTGTCTGTCCAGTCCTACACTTTTCCTTCTTGTTATTAGATGGGACAAAATATTTCCTATCTTCCTGTTCAAGTTAGGTCCTTTTATACAAATAGGTATAACGAGATAGAGCATAGGGCCCCTTTCTCGTCTCCAAATTGAGAAATGGCATCTTTGTTTTTCTTCATAAGAACAGGAACGAAAGAATCCAAATCAAGTTTTTTGCCTCAAAAAAAAAGTTTTTGATGCATGGAAGGCTGGAATGTTTCAAAAGAACAGGGTATTGTCTTACAGATAGTGCATTGTAGCTTGCCACTACCATGCCTTCTGAACAAAAACCACTATCTTGGCAATTGAAGGATGGCTAGACATTGTAGGACTTAATTGGCATGGATCGAATTTAGGCTAGATTGACTAGATCTATACTCGTGCAAATAGAATTCAATTAGTTCTGATAAAGCAGCTGGGAATCTAAGGCCCTGTTTGTATTGATTTTTGCTTAGAAAAGTCAAAAGCGAATACGAACATCCGGCTTCTCGAAGCGGCTTCTCTACTTCTCTCGCTACCATTGCGCTTTAGAGATAAGGCAAGGAGTCACAGGTGTATCACGCACCCCACTCCTCTCGTTCCTATCACACACACACATCTCTCCCTCACTTTTTCCACCGCTTATTCTCTTCTTCTAAAAACCATTTTTTTCAGTCACTACTATTCATTTTCAACCAAAAGCTTTAAGCCATAGCAAAAAAAATATCATCAAAAGCCAATACCAACACCCTTTAAGTAAGATAAGAGTGGATTCAATGTGATCATGTTCAGACTAGAAGCTAGAAGTAAGACCAATAATTACCATATTTCATTTTCGTGTCCTTTGCATTCTCCCTTATTTACTTTTTTGTCTGTATGGTTCATATTGCCAGCGCAGATGAGCTCAAATTTATCACATTTCACCAGAAAATGTGTTTCTGACAAGAAATATTTTGCCTGGCTAGTTCATTTGGGCTGGGGAGAAAAGGCTTAAGCTTCCTTAAGGTGGATGGTTAGGCCCCTATTTTCCTTTTCTAACCACAGGCATCCTCAACAACGCGCATCCTCGTGTAAAATAAAAGGGCTTAACAATTTCTAATGTTAGCTTGCCCTTGATCCTTCCTGCTACTTAGGGTCTGTTTGGCAGAGCTCCACCTCTGAAAAAATGAATCTGGAGCAGCAGATCCACCAAAAATAGCTTCACCGTAAATCTGGGACAAAACTGTTTGGCTTGCACAGTAGCTCCAAATCCACAAAACTGAGTTTTTGGTGGGAATGACCTGTTTTGCCCATGGGTTTTATGGTGGTATGGGATGGGGTGTGTAACCAGTGGCAAAAGGTGAGTAATTACCACCCAACTCCACGAGTAGGTACGAAACAAGGTTTCGTGGAGCACCCCTTGAGGTGCTCCATGGATTTCATGAATCTGGAGCTAGATTCAGTATTTTGGTGGATCCAGATTCCGTGGAACTGGAGCGTTTGGGTAAAAATTCGTGGAGTAGAGCTGTTTTTGGTGGATCTGGAGTTGGTGGAGCTCTGCCAAACAGGCCCTTAGCACTGGCAGTTTCTTTCAAACAAGATTTCTTCATAGCTGGACAAGTGGAATGTCTGCGTTAGTTTTTTTTTTATTTGGCCCGGTTTATCAGCACTCTTTCAGTTTTTCCTGCAATAACATTATGTGTCTCCACTTGCAAGTTTGACACCGTATATTTGGATGATGACATCCGTGTAGCCAAGGACATAAGTGAGGACTATTTAGTTGTTGAGCGCGCTCCATATTCTTGGAATGGATAATTGCTATAGTTCAAATTTGATCTATTGCTTATCCACTTACACTTAATGTGATGTGCCTAGAGACAGAAGAAGATTTGCAGAGCCTTATGCTTTCCCAGCCAAGTCTTCACTATCTAACTATGCCATTTCTTTTACTATACAATATTATGTTCTCCAGGAATTATATGGTAAGTTTGGTCCATGCTATACTTGCTGTAATATTTTTCTTCCAAGGAATTGGCATGTTGAGTTTGTGACCGAATTTATTTCGGTTTTGTTTTCGTTTTCAATATAGAGTTCTACTCCTACACGAAGTCTCCCTTATACCCCTTATAAATACACCTCTGTAGACCGTAGGGTAAGATAAAGAGACTCACTGTAAGCACCCCTACAAGTAACTCTTTTCATATAGTGATATTTGCTTTTGTACATTCATGATTTTTTCCGTAAGGATTTTTCACGTAAAATTCGTGTCTCCCATTCCTATTCTTTGCCATGCGTTTTACAACATGGTATAAGGTAGTTAAGACTTGATTATGTACATATATTCGTTTTTATTTTTTCCTATGTGAAAGAACACCAACTGGCTCCAAGTGTATGTGTGCTTTTGACTTATGCTGATATTGTCCAACTGGCTGCAAAAGGCTGTAACTGCAATATGAAATGCTTCAAAATGACTCATCTACTTGTTGAACTTGGTGTGGTATTGCAACGGCCCATGATCTCAAAAGTCATGATGGTATTATTGACAATTGTAGTTTCTTTTGTTAGTATTGTTTTGCCTGTCTGTTTCAGCTTCAAGAAAAACTGGGCAAACCATAGCTTAAAGTAGTGGTTTTGTACATTTGACACATGTTCTCACGCAAATCAGGTCAATGAACACCATCATCTATGTACGAACATTATGTGTGGTCTTTCTTTCTCCATATTAGGACGGCTTTTCCTTTTTATTACTCAAGCTGTGGAGTCAATGATCTTCAAATCCAACTTTCCTTTAGGAAAGGTAGCAAATCTACTGTTTCAAGCTTAACATTGAGGAAAGATAGGATTCCGGATCTGTAACCACTTACCCCATGATAACAAATTTTTGGAATGTGTCTCAGATATAGTGTAATGCTGCTCTCTATCTTAGTGCTGACCACTAAGATCAGATCAGCTCCTTGCCGGGATTGGACTCTATCCTTTTATCCCCCCTGTGGAGTCCAGATAGGATTTGCAATGCAGTGGTGAGAGAGTTCAATTTGCCATTTTTGTCTGCATTTTCATAATTATTTTTGTTTGGTCACTTCTAACTCGTCAGAAGTTATTTGGCTTCTCCATTTAAGAAAGTCAGTGAAAAGGTCTGTTTATGTGATGGATTGATTGTACATCACTACTATATCAACGATAGTCCAGGTCAGATCACAAGCCAAGGGAATCAAAATACTTTTAAAAACGCTTTCATTTCTGTCCTACTGTTGAACTGAACAGCAAGCTTTGTTTTCACAACAGCTTATTTCAATAGTCCAGTCAGATAGTTGTTCTCGTGTACCCGGAGAGGGGTGTTCTTGATGTTGTTTCCATTATTGCAGGTTCCAAGTCGCAGTCGCACAGCACTGTAAGGCTTTAGGAGGACAGATTGGACCATGGCCCTGGGCCATGCTATGTAGTGGTGCAGCATTTGCTTAGTTATGCAAGAGTATGTGGTGGTGGGTATTTTGTGTAACTGTAAGGTGCTGGCTCACTGGCTCCTCCTCAGCTCGAGGCCCAGCACAGCATTCCTGAACTTTCTTTTGGTTTGTTTGGTCACCATTCCTTAACCTTATGATATTTGGTAAGGGCAGGAATTGAGCTTGTAATTAGTGAAGAAGTAATTCTTTTTCAAAGCCTTCCTGACCAAGTACTGGAGCCAGTTCAAAGGTTAGAAGACAAAGCTCCCCATGTGAAAAAGGACCTCTCCATGACCCTGCCATGTGTGGATCACTGCGCCCTTGGACAGTGATGCCACACTTCGAATCTTCAAGGCAGTCTCCAAGGTTAGCCTTCCTTTGGCACGCCTAGAAATGTTGAACAGATATTCGTTGTAGCTGATCTGCTGGTGGCTAGAAACCTTTTGAGTGACACTTAATCATGGATTTTCGTCAAATGGTCTTTTGACTCATATCTGACTAAAGTACAGTTCAAAAAAATATCTGACTAAACTAATTAATGGACAAAGTTAGTTTATGTTTTCATCTACCATAATGGCTAAAAGAAAGATTTATACCGATAGGTTGGTCATTCTGAAGCTGCAAGAGGCTCTGATGCTAAAATATGAGGTTCAACCATTCCAATTTTTTGACGCCTCTCAAACCAATACTCAGACACGTGGATAATTGAACAGTACTTGTGGCTCGGACAAAACTGGGTGATTAGTTTCAGGATAATGTTTTCGTACGTTTTCTTGCATTTCGTGGTGGCTCACACCGCTCTATTCCTCCATAGAGTGAACTGACACCTAGGGCTGGATAACGAGCTGGCTCGACTCGGTTCAGCTCGGTCTGACTCGGTAGGATAATGAGCTGGCTCGTTATAACTAACGAGCTAAAAAGCTAGTTCGGATCGGCTCGGTGACAAGCTCGAGCTAGCTCGTTTGGCTCGTGAGCCAGGGCTAAAAAATGTCTCCATCATATATTCATCCATGGAAGCATGGCTCGTTTGGCTCGTTTGGCTCGTTTGGGTACAATTGAGTACAAATTAACACATGCATGGCTCGTTTGGGTACAATAGAGTACAAATTTACACATTAACACATGCAATAGAGCACAAATTAGGTCCATGGAAGCAGCATATGCATATCTAAATTCCTGGAAGCATGGCTCGTTTGGCTCGTGAGCGGCTCTCGAGCTGGCTCGAGTTGGCTCGTTATAGCTAACGAGCTAAAATCTTAGTTCGGCTCGGCTCGTTATCCTAACGAGCCGATCCGAGCTGAGCCGAGCCAGCCACGAGCCGAGCAAGCTAACGAGTTTCGAGTTTTTCGTCCAGCCCTACTGACACCCTATGAATGTCAAACTCGCATGATGGTCGACGGAACTGAGACCTCAGTACTTATGCCCCGGACTAGCACAAATGATTCTCCATGGTTCAATCAGTCCAAGCTAAAAACGAAACATGGACGAGGACTGATTCTATAATTTCTCTATCTATAATAGTTTGCACCAATTTGAATGTACTCGAGGAGTAAGTAGATAGAATCATCTTTTATATATATATATATATATATATATATATATATATATATATATATATATATATATATATATATTAGTGTAATTTACTATGCACTTATGTATACAATCACCTTAAGTACAGACATTAAATTATAGGAGAATTTATTTGGTGTCACCGTAAAGATGTATAAATTAGGAAATAGCATCCAATGTGAGGATGACTGGTTGGGCCTAGAGCACATCAATGTTATTTTCTAATTCATGCATTTTTTTAGTGTTACTGAGGAAATTATCGCTTAAATTATTTGTACAAATTTGAGGATCTGAATGCTGAGTTCTCGAGTCCATTGGTGTGGAACTGTCGATAGAGCATCCATGTGGCACATAGTGCAGTTTACTTGACAAACAAGAGCATATGCATGATATCGTTTTTGATCCTCTTCGTTTTGGCTTTTATAAGTCGTTTTTCTACAGTAAGTAAATTTTAAATAGAGTGTCTTCTTAAGACGAGATCTATAAGTCAATTTAGTACACACTGCAACGACTCTATTTACTCTCTTACGAATAGCTAAAAAGCATAAATCGTAGCTCAAAATAACATGCCATCTACTTATCAGCTGCTAGTATAGTAAGCAAGAATTGTGTGGCACACTGGCAGTGCAGGATCTATCCCTCTTGGTTTGCAAATAACAAGATGGAACAGCTTTGCAGCCGGCGGCCAGCTGGGACTGGTAAACCAAACCAAACAAGCGTACGTACGGGGCCAGCGGCGCGCAGGCCAGGCGATGGAGATTGGAGAGGAGAGCAGGCGAGCAGCCGTGCAGGGACAGTGGCAGCTGCCGCATGCAGAGAGCAGCGGCGAAACTAAAACGACATATATAATTTTTACATAACATTATACTGAATAGTAATATTTTCAATAATTTTTAGTATCGATATTTTAACATAATTGATAGCAATATACGATGATAAAAAATAGTAATCAAAATGTTTATCAAAGTAAAGAAGTCTAATAATAATTTTTGTTAGTTGCAACAAACCGAAGGAATTAAGGGTAAAATCATGGACAAAAGTTGGTCTGTATTTGTAAAATATATGTAGAGATCCGAATATGCAAATCCGGACTCTCCTGTGTATTCTGCACTAGTCCAGGATCACGCTAGTGCACACAGTAAGAACAAAGATAAATATCATCCACATCACGATATACTAAGGAAAATCCAAATTATATTAATAATTATCAGAGTACGACCTTATGGTCAAGCTTACAATTATTAGCCCGAATGGCTTAACAAAAACTAGCAGTGGAAATCCAAAAGAAAGCGCAGCAGCCAATCGACACGCCCACAGGCTATCGAGTGGAGAACGAAACCTAATCCGCGAAGACGTCGAAGTACTCTCCTTCTGGAACCTCCTGCTGGTGATACTCCTCCTCCTCAACTGAGCAACAGGGGCATAAAGCTGTGAGTACATTGGTACTCAGCAAGTCGTTTGTAACAAAGATGCAATATAGTATGCAAGGCTTAACAATGAATGGTTGAAATGTTAGTTTTGCAGTAAGCGACAACTTAAAGTAAATACCATAATTAGATTGAAAGGTCATTTAAACAAAAGGACGTTAAATAAATAATCGAAGGAAATGAGTATAATCACAAGTGAACTGACCATTCACTTTCCAGCTCAACCCAACCAGATTTTAAGAGAAACTCTACCCCTCGTGTGAAATCACCGAGCATTGTCCATGACCGAGGACACGGCTATTCGAATAGTTTTACACTCTGCAGAGGTTGCACAACTGTACCCACACGATGTGATTAGCCTCGCGCTAAGGAAATCACAACAAGGCTTTTACAATGATCCATCTCCACCTGATCCCACTCGCTAAGGTTTCGCCGTCGAGTAGGGTAACCCCCTAGTCGATAATTGCCCCCTCTTGCGCCATAACAACATCGGTAGTAAAACCAAAGTGGAGACTTCACAAATTATTATGCCAGGTCTATCCCATACTAGACATGTGGTTTGCACGATTAAGCTCAGATCAATGGCGCACAAAGTTAAGTCCTTAAGAATTACTCAGGCGAAGCATCCACATCCCATGTGCCTCTCGCACCCCCTTTACTGCACAATCAATCGCCCAAGCGAAAATCAATTTTGTATAACCAACACCAATGACACTACCCATGCCATGGCAACAAGTTTTATAACCGTGGTTAACCACCACATTCAAGTATATCATTAAGTCAAGATTAATTAACCACATGTGATGATAAACCCAACGTACTAGAATAAGCATGGCTAAGCAATTTAGACGCGCAACCCATGTGACAACTAGTATTGCATCACTAAATAATTTCCCATCCTATGGTGACAATAGAATCATGGCATTCAAATTATCAAGGAGAAAATAATCAATTGGGTCATTAACTACCAATACAAGGGTTTTATAATAAAGTAGCAATGCATGATAGTTTAAAGCAACATAATACATAATAGATTTGAAAACTGGGTTCAACATGATCAAAGAATACGACTTGCCTTGGCCTTGCTCAGATGAGAGCTCTTGATCTTCAAATCCAACTTCCGCTCCCTCGAACACGTGATCTAACGAGAGAGAAAGCACATCGAAGAGACAAAATAAAATCAAATAAAATTTAAATGAACTCCAAAATCTTTCAAAACTGAACCAAAAGGTAGAGCTTAATTTTAGATGAATTTAGGAAAAAGAATCGGGTCAATCGGAGCTAGGACGAGGGAGAATGGGCTCTTGGAAAGTTGGATCTAAAGAAAATCTGGGAAATTACGAAATTGCACTGTGCTGTGGACCGGGCGCACGGGGAGCTGAGTCTACGGTGGAACCGACGCACGAAACAGTGCGGAGGCGGGGTAGCTTGCGCAAGCGGCTAGGGTCGACGTGGTCGCGCCGACGGTCGTGACACGCAAGCCCTAGGGCCGACGTGGCAAGGCCGATCGGCGCCGACGGCCGACGGCCACGGTCTATGGTTACGGCCGACGGCGGGACCCACATGGCGGCGGCGGGTGCACGGTGGACGGCGCCCACGGAGGCAGGGGCGCGCGCGACGCGTGGCCGACGTGGCGCGCGCGGGACCGAGGCGGCGCGGCGAGGCGGCGGTGTGGCGCGGGTTTGGTCCGATGGGGTGACCGGCGGCGAGCTCACCGTTGATTGCAACGGCGGCGGCGACGGAGGCGCCCTCGGCGGCGGAAGGCGGCGACGGCAGACGACGATTTAACGGCGGCTTCCTTTGGCGGCGACGACGCACGGACCACGACCACGGCGAGCGGCGGCGCAAGACGGCGGCTAGCGGCGGCGGCTTGGAACGAGAGAGCCTCGGTCGTCCCCCTTTATACCCGGTTCCGAGTCCAAGGTGGACACGGCGGCGACGGATAAGGCAAAGCGGCGACGAGTTCGAATGGAGACGGAGAGGAGTGCGGGTCGGGACGATCTCGACAGTGGGCCCCACTCGCCGGTGGCGCGGCGAAGCGGCGGCAGCGATGCGCGCGAGCGTGAGCGGCGGCGGGCGGATGGGTGACACGCGCACGCATCCGGAGGGCAAGCGAAGCGCGAGGAGCGGCGGACGGCGACGCGTGGCGCGCGGCGAGGCAGCCGGGCGGCGCGAGCTGGGCGATTCTGCGGCGGCGATTACCGGGCCGGCCATTGGTGGGTTTCGGCCCACTGGCCGGTTTAGGATTTCTTTTCTTTTTTTTCTTTTTCCAGAAATTCATTTAAAGGCTTTTGAGCTCTAGAAAATAGCAAATAAATCCAGAAAAATTCAGGAACATACCAACAAAGCCCTTGAGGCTCAAGGAACGCAAATAAAATATTTTTGGCAAATGTTCATGTTCAGATTAATCATATTAAATACTTTTAATTCATAAAAATTTCATTTAAGCTTTAATTAATTCCAGAAAATTCAAATGGTGAATTTTATTTTAAAAGCTTCAAAAAGACTCTGAAAATCAGGATGTTACAATATATCATCTAACATCAATAGCATATAAAAAGAGAACAAAATTACTTAAAGTTTTCAAGTAAAACTATAACGATCAAATGTAAATAAATGAATTATCTTTTAGTATTTACGTTCTTTCAAATTCATAAAAGTGACGAACCATAGTATTATTGGTAATTTTCTCTAATTCTTGTTTCTCCACATGGCAAAAAAAAAGTCTATCATTCATGAAATCATCATCATTTAATTAAAAAATAAATAAGATATTTGTTTGTTCAGCAGTTCAAGAATAATATAATAGAAAAATACGTCCATTTGATTACTTACTTATATTGTGGTCAAATACTATAATATTGCCTCCGATTTGCAGCAAGCTAGGCTGGTATTCCAAAAATCAAAATTGAAATCCTAAGCCCTAACCCTACACTTTGATAAAAATCAATCAATAATCATTACATTGAAACTCTAACTCACAAATTTAACATTTGTTCTTGAAACAAATTAGAAGAATTGAGAGAAATTTAGAGTAAAATACACACTGATTGGGTGGGCCTAAGTTTCCTTTGGCTGGCGAGGGTGCAAGGTGACAGGGGCCAGGTGACACCACAGTGAGATGGCAGGCGATGGCGGTTGATGGCACCGATTTCTTTTGTTCTCCGATGACCAGTCGCTGCTTGGCTAGGTGAGACTGTGTGACGAGTATGGTGCACATCTCTGGCTGACCGTGTGAGACGAACAGACGTTAAGGGCTGCTACGAGGTGATACGCCTTGGAGTTGATTGAATGGACACCACGACCTATTGCGATCTCCTCTTGAGCTGGCTCTGCCAGCTGTAGTTGCCTCAAAGGCTGAGGGACAGAGGAGGTCTCTCGTGGACTGCTGCTAGCTACTAAAAATTTAGGCTACTAGTGCTCCCTTCGTTGGACTTTAAGGAAGGGACCGGGTGCATCGAGTTTGGGCTAGTGGGGTTCACTCATGGGTTGAAGATGTTGATCCCCACTAAAGAAATTTTGCGCTCGGTGTCCTACGATCCTATGACACCGGGTGGGCCAACTTGGCTCCGCCCTGGTAGAGAGGATTCGACACCGAGATCTGTACTAGGCTAGGGAGGGTGTACTCTGTGCCACAACGACCGGCCATCAAGCGATGGCATGGGGCATGGCTATCGTAACCCCCAAGAAAGGGAATCCAAACAGTGCATAGCTAGATGTAGGGCATTCATGCCATTGCCAGTTAGGTCTATGATGATATGATATGATCACCCCGCCCGACCTCCTGCTCCTCCTTTTGTTTATTTCTCTTGTTGTTTATTGTGGGAGCTAGGTAGTGATAGCGGTGGTCCTGCCACTTGCGAAAAAACCCTATAAGACCAAGTCTTTTACCCCCATCAATTTGGACCATTCTCTATATTCGACACGTGGCTACACTAATCTTGAAGCAGTCAATCCCATTAACTTCCTTACAAATCCACCTTCTCCTTTGTCATTTCACAAGCAAAAAATGAGCATGCTTTAATGGCCGACAGATTGAATCCACAGGCACCGCCATACACCTCCAGAAGCAAGTTATAAATCAATCCCTTCGAAGCTTCAAACAAAAAATAAAAGAATTGTGGCTGCCATACTTGTGTGTTAAATTGGAATTGAATTGATTTTATTAAGAGAAGCTCAATTGGATTGATTGGGATATGAGAGAATAGTAGTTCTCCTCCTTCGCCATCTCACGGGCACACACACCATGACCTTCAATACCATGTGACTGGCCAGAGCACTCCCCGCCACCATTGGCAATCACAACATCGCTCTAGAACCAAGTGCTACAACACATACTCATTGATAGAAGGACATCCAACATGGTATTAGTTTCTTCTTATTCAATCTCCAGTGCAGATGACAATTTACAGTGGTAGATAGTGAAGTCTACTTGGCAACATGCCGCAACATCAGTGCTTGAAGAATTTCACCGGGTAGATCCTAAAGCAACTTGTCGCCTGCGCGCAACCATGTCGTGTCATGCCTTGACATGCCTCCGCCATGATGCTCATGTCATTATGAGATGTGCGGATTAGCAGTTGCATTAATCCCACCTTGGATAGGGAAGGAAGAAGAAAATGGGTCAACGACGAGTGTGTGCCCTTTAAGATTTGTGCTGCCAAATGTCATGATTTGGTGAAGGTCCAACTTGATAGCAAAAATAGACCTAGTCTAGGATTTTTTCTGGTACTTGCGCAGGTACATACACTTTCCCTGCTGCTGCCCCGTGCCCACGTCCATGTCCATTCACTTTGGGCTATCATTTCCCCACTTTTCCATCACCACCATCATGCCAACATGTAGGATCGGGTATGCCAAGTTAGAGGGGGCGAATGACTTCTTGAAACCTTCCCCTTGTATTAGCAACACAATGCAGTGAAAAATATAAACTCACAAGCTACACCACACCCAAGAGCCAAAGACCACAAAGTCACCCAAGACAACTGCCTCACTGGTCTGACTGTTGGCCAAATGGCGGCCAAACCGCTCGGCCGATCTGGCCGTAAGTGTGTCACTCAGACCATTTGGGTTATAGCGATCTGATCGCTCGCAGAACAGAAGTTGAAAGTAGCACGACACATGACTAAGAAAATGGCTAACTCTTAAACGAAAAATAAAAGAGGAGAAAACTTTATACAAATCCTCTCTAGGATGTCAGGAACATATTCCAATCATAGACCATGAAGGTCAATGTTAAACTTCTGACATTTATCTAAAACAAGGAAAGTTACACCAAAACCGGACAAAAGAGATAAACATTGATCTGCTCTTGTTCATGGATCATTGATGATCTAGATGATCTTGGATGGGTTCTCACATGTCATAGCAAGGTATATCACAACATGAATCAAGCAAAAACACCCTCAAGATTAAAACCCCAAGTTCACTTCTCTCTTGAGCAAAACCAGGCAATCACAAGAATTTTCCATAAAAAATGCCTAGATGGATGTTGATCTGATCTCCAAGAGATATCTCCATCTCTTACATGTCCTTAGCACCAATAGAGATGAGAGGAGATGAAATCTAAACAAGAAACCAAAGAAATCAAAAGCATAAGTAGGAATCCATTGCACAACTCACCTGTATGAAGTTGAATATTCATTTCATTTTGAGAGAAATGTTTTATAGCCACTCCCTCATAGAGAATAGAGCTATAAACCTAGAGCACACACATACAAAGTTTCTAACCAAGAAAACCTTGAACTCTCTCCAACCACTCAAGAGACTCAATCTCTCAACCAGGATTTTTAATTACCAATTTTAATTTTTTACCAGGATGGGGTGGGGCGGTATGGTCGATTTTATCAATAATCACAAAATTTCAAAAGATTTTGGCCAAAAATGTCAAATCAATTTTCAATTTTCAAAAAATACCACCCGATAGTCGATTGAATTTCGGTGGAATTTTAGTTGAATTCAAATTGACCCAAATTAGTTGCAAATTAGCTTAAATTCAAATTTGTTCGGTACCCATTTTTACCAGTTGGTTCTGGTAAAACCAATAATTGACCGATTATCAGAACCTTGCTCTCAACGCACACAAGGGATTACATAGTGGAGGCACCTCACCTCACATCTAACCCTAACAACTAGTACACCCTTAGTAGGTACAACCACTTATAAATGAAGAAACCCGGTAATCTAGACACAAATAGGTTTTATACTCACACACTTGTACACTTTTGGAAAGCGCAACTTTCACATGGTTCCAATAACCCGATAAGATGCTCCATCATCTAAGATATGACCTAAACTACTTAGGCCACTACCACGGTTTCGCAAAACTGCCTTTCCACCCTACATCAGATGATTTTCTCAATTGCCACCCACTGGTCTTCACGGTGCTTCTCCTCAAAGAAACCACTACACAAAGTCTGTGATGCTTAATGACTTGCCACCAATATCGTATGCTTGCTCTAAAGATCATCATCACTTAAAATACACAAGTCCAATAGCACATCACATGCATGCACTTGCCCCATCATGATTCTTATCTTTCTTCCTTCTCTGCTTGAGATGATGCTCCATTCAGACTTATGTGACCCTCCATGGTCTTAGGGCACCTTCTCTAGCCTCGGTCTTATCATTAACCACAACAATCACAAAGTATCCTACACATCAAAGAACAGTCAATCGTTCCAAGCACAAGTGACAAGCACTTGACTCTCATCAACATAATCGATGCAAACATGCACCGCTTGATACCTACATCAAGATTCTCATAATGCATGGACTATCACTATGACTAACACTTGTATGGACTCTAGCCATGACTCACACAACTGCAACCAACTCGACTCACTCAATATTACTAGAGGCCGGTCTGAGCACCAACCAATGGCCGGTTGGACCGCCGTCACACAACCAGTCACACCACTCATAAAAACCGCAATGTAATGAGCATCTCTTTGGAATAAATGTGCCTCCAGCTAGAAATCAGTCGCGCCATATTTCCAGTTGGACCGCTACCCACGGCCGATCACACCTGACCTCGGTCAGACCGCGTCCTAGGTGACAACAAAAGCCAGAAAGCACACAATGTCAAACTTAAACTTCGATAATGAAGAAAAAACCATTGGGTTATTTTGCAATTTACCTCATTTTTGGGGACAGGAAAAGAAAATTGTCCATGGGGCCCAGTTGTAAGAAACGGAGAGAAAAGGATATAAGGGAGGCGGCCCATTCGGACGACCCGATCGGATGAACCATTCGAACCATCCGAATGGATCTAGATTTGATCGATGCCTATTATTATCCCCTCCTCCTTCGGGCGAACCTTCGGCATCTTCCTTGCATGGGCGCCACCAAATCTGGATCGGAAGTTCGGCCTCTTTGACTTTATATCCGAGATGGGAGAGCTAAGTTTAGGTGGAGAAGAACGAGAGCGTACAACTAAGATCCAAAGCTCCATCCATTGTTCGGTCTTGGGGATTTGGGGAGAGCTCGGCGGCGACGGTGCTTGCCCGGTCGCTGAACTATGGCGCTCTTGCTTCTGGCTCACATATCTCACTCTCTAGACCGTGTGCTCGCACTCGATGTTCCTCTGGTTCTTTGGCTCGGCTTTGGCTGGGTGAAGTGCAACGGGATTTCATTTTCTTGTTAGCTTTATGGAGCATCGACTTGTACCTCGGCTCCATGAATTGATGAGTATTGATTTTTGGAGTAGGGCTTTGTATCTTCGATTGGCTCTCTGGTGATTCTCTGGTATTTGCCGGTGATTGGTTTTTCTAGGACATCATCTCCGACAAGCCTAGCCCTTTTTGGCCATCACGGTGGCTTGGAGTGCCACCGCTCTATGAGCTTGCTCTCTACTCCTTTTATTCTTATTGTGCATATGTCAGCCGTGCTAGTTCATATATGTTTACATCTGAAACTTGTGGGAAGTTCTAGCACAACGAGGACTTATGCATGATAATCTGTGGGCTTGTGAATTCTCGATGAGGATATCTTTGTCAAATTGAAACCACAGTGACAATTTAGATCCGTTTTGTGAATTGTTCATATACTTGTTGTTTATCTTTGCTGTGTAATTGCTAGCTCTGTCAATTGCATTGGCGCAGTTTCTATTCAGTCTTGATTACTGCCATTTTAGATCTTGCCGAACTATATGCTATTTCAGCAGTAGCATTGCTCTGTTACTAGTCTCTGTTTTCGGTCAGAATCTATTATCTTTGTATGCTCTTGACATTGATACTACACTAAGGTAATATTTGCTTGATCAAACTAGCAGAAGTTTAAGGAATTGTCACTGTGTTTGTTGAAAAACTGATAAGAGTGATAGAAGGCCAAGTCTTTTTTGAACTTGTGCAACTCCTCTCTGAGAGCAATACTTCAAATGTTAAAGTTGTGCATTATACAAATTTTATATGCTCGCATGTGTGTTCTGTTAAGCATATTGCAGCATGTTAATGATATGAATTGTTTATCTGCTTTGGGAGATAAGATATATATGGTCATATCATTTTCATATTGTACTATGCTTTCTTGTGCTTAATTATTATTGGAATTAAAATGAAAATATTGCTAAATCTATCTAATTTTTAATACGAATAAAATCAAATACTCATCACATATAGAGCGACCCCTACATGGTCTCATACAACACGTTGCTTAATCACCAAACCATTACCATATTTGATGCCTTGATGGTATGTGCTTAGGTTCTTTTACAACTATACGAGTTGTCAGTGTTTTCGGGGTCTTAATTGGATGCATGGGAATGAGATTAAGCATTCTTCGAAAGTTGGTCAGGAGTATTGGCATTCAAGGAGGTGGGCATGCACCTGGAGCCAATCAATCCTATGATTGAAAGTACGCGGCCTGTTGGTCACAAGCCGAAGATCCCCATGGGATTTACATATATACGGCTTTGTTGGTGGAGCTAACTTATCTGACAGAATGGACCTAGCTTCCTGGTATAATTGAGAAGCAAGAGAATATCTGCACCTTGTTAGGAACTTTAGCTTCAAGTGACTTTAATGCCCAAGCAGAAACTCCACATACGTACATACTACATGCATACAGGCTCTGTAGTGGAGAGTTAAAAGACACTTTTAGCACTGTTTTATATTGTATGTACAAAAATAGTGCACTGTGGTTCTATGAGTAGACGGCAGGCGTCTGTCGCCAGCTCACCAGACGGTAGGCGCCTGCCGCTCGCCCATCAGACAGCAGGTGATTAAGTCAGCTAATTAGTCGGCTTAATTACCTGTCTAAATTTGTAATTTATAATTTTTTAAATTTGTAAATATAGCAAATGAGCTCAAAAAATATGATTTTTGCGAAGCTTTTTAAGGCATCGTGGTATATTGTGTAATTGTTTTGCAATTTTTTTAGGCCATTTGTTACATCTAAAAATTCTAAGATGATTAAGCAGTTATACGTCATTCTAAGATTTTTTTTAGAGATAGCAAATTATCGTGAAAAATTATGAAATTTTTGTGGAGCTTCCTGATACAGTGTGCTATGTTGTACAATTTTTATGTAATTGTTTGCAGCACTTTACTACCTCTAAAAATTATTTAAGTGATGCATAATTAAAGCGGATGATTAAGCACTAATAGACAAGCCTAATGACCTACCGTCTGGCCACTGGGTGGCACCAGGCCTACTGTATAGTGGCCGAGCAGTAGGTCATTAGCCCCGGTCATTAGTTCTTAATTGCCTATTTAATTATGTGTTGCTTAAATAATTTTTAGAGGCAGTAAAGTGGTGCAAAAAATTATGTAAAATTTACACAATGTAACATATTATATACGAAAGCTCCATAAAAATTTTTGTAATTTTTCACGACCATTTGCTACCTAAAAAATTCTTACAGCGGCGCGTAACTCTTAATCGCCTGGTTAATTATATATCATTTCAAAAAATTTTAGAGGTAGAAAATAGCCCCAAAAAATTGCAAAACAATTACACGACATACCACGATGTCTCAGAAAGCTCCACCAAAAATATCATAATTTTTTTTAGCTCATTTGCTATATTTACAAATTTAAAAAAATTATAAATTATGAATTTAGGTAGGTAATTAAGCCGGCTTAATCATTTTGCTGGGTGAGCAGCAGGCGCCTGCTGTCTGCTCACGAGGCGGCAGGTGCCACCCGTCGTCTCCTCCGCGTTGCTGCCTGTTCACCGGATGGCATAAACGATATTTTTATCAATATAATTTATATACAACTATTTTTATAAATACATTACTAAACAGTGCCGAAACCGGCTTTTAACTCCTGTAGTGGACTCTACTCTAGTGCGTACGTGGTGGTGGTTTAAAGAGGACGTTAATAATGCAGTGGTGGAGCCACCGCCCGGCGGCCGTCTGAACTTGTCGGCGAAAATACAGTGACACTTTTCCATAATCAGTAGTGCGAAAGATAATATTGTCCTAGACAAACGATCATCGTAGTTCGGTTTGCTCAGGCGCACACACACACAAAAATCAAAACTCTGCCCCTTCAATAATTCACCACCGGTACGTACGTACTTGCGCGCGTACAACCCAACAGTACCGATGCACCTTTTATCTAGCTAGCACCGTGCTTGTCCGATAGTCCCGTACGCGCGGCACAGCGGTTACGGTCGGCTGGCCCTGGCCGATCGACCACGAACGCCCTAAGCTACCAGTACACACGCCGTGTGTATCACTAGCTATCAGCATCAATGCATCGTGTACATCGTTGTCACGTGTTGGGGCGTGCTAGTCTATGCTACGCTATGCTACGCGAGCTTGCCGGCATAAGCGACATGGCGTACAAGCTACTCCGGACCCAAAAAAAAAAAAGAAAAAAGAAACTGTTCAGGCACCGCGTTTAACTAGATCACCGTTGGCCAGCCGCTGATTCGTTCTGAACTACTGCGTCGCATAAGTCGATTTGCCTTCCATCTGTGCGCTATGAATAAACTACACCCTGAGGCGCTTTGTTTTTCTCCAAAGTCCAGTGGCTTATACGAAAGCGTCAGTCGAGATTAATTAGAACAGGCTTGTTTGTGAAAGCCATCGTGTGCACGTACGTGCGGGGTGCACGGTGCAGCAAAAACAGACCAGGGCAATTGGAGGTGGCCATGAATTGCACGTTTCACATACCGATCGGCCACGCAATCTCTCTTGCCGCTTAATTTGGTCTCCAAAGAACGGCGAGCTCCGCCGGAGATGCGCGTATCATAAGCATCCGTGTTTCTTTTCAAGTGGAGCTGAGCAGTATTTCTCTGCCTCTCTTGTTCTAAGCTGGAGTCGGTAGTATACACTCCGTAGTACTTCACAGTAGACTTGCATGCACACGCCGACTTGGATAGATCCGGCCAGAGACAATTTACCATCCAAGATTTTATCCTGCTTTGACATGGATGTGCACTCCTGCATGGTCGCTGGATTAATAAGGTTCTCGTGTGCCCCCCTGCCCCTGCCACTCCACTTTTCCTTTCTTTACGTGCACCGATGCACGTACACCACTGACCACTCTCTCTCTCTCTCTCTCTCTCTCTCTCTCTCTCATATTTAATACTCCTCTCCTCGCCCCTACCTTTCCATCGCTCCCCCTCCCCCATTTTCCGATCTTCCGTTCCCTCTTGCTAGCTCCACGTCTGATCTCTCCATGGCCGGCACCGCCGCCGCCGCCACCGTCTGCTCCATGTGCGGCGACGTCGGGTTCCCCGACAAGCTCTTCCAGTGCGCGCGCTGCCGTTACCGCTTCCAGCACTCGTACGTATTCACTCGCGCGCACGCTCTCCTCTACCACTTCTCTGCATACTAGTATATGCGTGTTTGATAGCCTTGTCCATCTTATATATGCACCATCTGTTTGTGCAGCTACTGCACGAACTATTACGGCGACGCGGCGCCCGCCTCGGCCGGCTCCGACATGTGCGACTGGTGCCTCAGCGACGTCGCCGGGAAGGCGAGGTGCTCGTCGGCTGCCGGGAAGCAGCATGCCTCCGGCAGCCAGGAGTCGTCCACGACGAGCTTCTCCGGCAGGGGCGGCAAGGCTAGCGGCGGCGAGCAGGAAAGCGGGCGCCGAGGGACCAAGGCTGCCGGCCGCAGGTACAAGCTGCTCAAGGACGTCTTGTGTTAGCTAGCTATTTAGGTCACGGGGCTAGCTCACGTTCTTGAGACCCCGAGCAACAGACGTATTAAGACTAGTTATGACAGCTTACATATATAGTCAAGTTAGTTAGTTTGATGTGTATATATGCGTATTGTATATGTGTGTTTATTTGTGTGTTAGGAGGAGCTTTTGCTTATATATGGCACTCTGGCTTGCATGGTTTCTCTTATCTTATGATCTAGAATTTTGGCTAGTATTCTCTTGTTCTTTTGGGCTTTTAACCTTTTATTACTTCATATTGCATGCATGCTTACATATATGCAATCTGTCGTCTAAAACTAGTTAGAGTTGTAGATCAGTGGTACAATCGTAAGATGCAACTTAGCCTGACCTCATGTGTGAACTGTCCTCGCATTTGTGCGTGGATTTTAATTCCTGGACTTGTCAACTTTGATCTCAGACTAGTGTGCATCATTTCTCATGAACTAAGAACACCGTACGTACGTATGGGCCGGGATGCAGTACCATATAGCATGTATGTATTAGCTAGTAACCAGATGTTGCCGAACGTACATGTAGTAATTTGGGGAACTCCAGGCCGTGGAGGCTGCCGGCCGGCCATGATGCACACGTTGCATGCTGCCAAGGCGAGCCATGTTGATGTAAGAGTCAACGAGTCGTACCCGAAGACCCAAGTGGCCGACAAAGACATGCTCCACAAACCTCAAGCTCACCCCGGCCTCCTCCTCCCCGCCTGCATGTGGCTAAAGGCTAGGCTCTGCGTCTGCCTCGTTGGCATGCAAATCCTTCTGCTGCATTCGTACGCGCAGCCACACAAGCTAACATTTGCAGCAATGACCACTCCAAAATGCATGCATGCCGTTCTCGATCAACTCCTCATTATTTGGTCAGTGCACGCATGTGCTACCAGTAGTAGTTGTTAACCCGTGATTCGTATAGAAGACTCAGATCTGTTCGAATAATAAACAGTAGAAGATTTAAGATCCCTATCGTAACGTAACAGCGAGCGCCAGGATTTGAGTCCGGTCAATTAATAGACGCAGTGGGTGACTAGGTCCAAAGCGAGCGAGCTGTGCTCGTCCACAGTGCCTGCACTGCTGACCCCTACCGTGCATACGTAGACCTGGCCCTTTTTAGGTGTCATGTAGCAAAAAAAAAATACTAGACATCGTGGCCTCGTAGGCAGCTAGCTAGGTCTCTCCTTGATCGTGTTATGATGTAGTGGGCCTTTCTCCATTCATAGCTAGCTTACCAAGTACTCCCTCCGTCGTTTTTTATTTTTTATGACTCAAGATATAATTATATATGATGGTTACTTTTTATAATTTTATATTAAGATATACTAATAAAATTATAAAAATATAAAAATATTTTTAATAATAAATCTAATCATATAATTTGTGTAAGTTAATCTAGATAATTCTAAATTTATTGATAATTAAATTTCAGAAAGTTTG
The DNA here is from genome assembly GCA_036346575.1 of Dendrocalamus sinicus. NCBI lineage: Eukaryota > Viridiplantae > Streptophyta > Magnoliopsida > Poales > Poaceae > Dendrocalamus > Dendrocalamus sinicus. The sequence goes on from CM070650.1 coordinate 10,370,661, forward strand.
ATATCACGGATTTTAGGAAGTTAAATAAACAAGAACGTGTGGGTACTCATGAAACAAAGCTTTCTTGAGAGCGAGCTAGTAGTAGCCTGCTGCTGCTTGCATGCAACACAGTACTATAAGCGCACACAATCTCAAAAAACAAGTTGATAAGCACGCACATTAGTCATGCATTCATACTAGAAGTTTCTTGATGAAACATGCACTTGACAGATCCCCATTGATTTGAGCAGATAAGGATCACGAGTAGGAACTGAAACTTGGCCGGGCCCTATATATGCAATGCAGCAATGGTAATGTTGCATTGAATAGATCTAATTGAATCGTCCATTTCTGTGTTACTACTTGGTTCCTTCTAATATCTCTCCCCTCTGCTTGTGGTGTCCATGAACGGAGGCGATGTGTACTTGTGATAACTTAAGCGGCACGCCCACATGCATGCGTATGCATGCTCATTTAATGTGGCCATTCGTGATATTTCCTTGAAGAGTTCGGGTTGATGTTTTGTTCTTGCTCCTGCCTAGTCATGCATGTACTATATAGATAGCTAGGTGCATTGTTTGCTCACAGCGTCCATGGTGACTGGCGAGTATTCATGAGCAGTACTACGAGTGGCGTTTCCCAGCAGTGAAAACCAAGACTTCCACAGTTCGTTACTTGTTACTTCCCAACTGTGATGGCTAAGCTTTTGGACATAATTAACCATCTTGGTTAATTCAATAAGCATTAATTCCCAACTGTGATGGCTAAGCTTTTGGACATAATTAACCTTCTTGGTTAACACAATAAGCAAAAAAGCTTGACAAGAAAAGATTGGTGTTCTGCTCTTCTGACAAGCCCCATCGCGAGTTTACCCCCACGAAATTCCAGGTCTATTAGATATTGGACAATATATACTCTAATACCCAAAGGGTTTTTTTTTTCTTCACGTCATTTATTTGAGAACGAAGAGAGTATTAAGTATATCAATTAGTTAGTTGATAAGCATTCACTAAGCATGACTGCATGAGACGTGATGCTTAAAGTTTCTGTGGATAAGAAAGACGTCCAGTCATGGTCGATCTGTTCGGGGCTTTGAGCGCTTTCTGGAAAAAGCAATCGTCGTACTGCAACTATTACATTAGTACTGTACGGCTCTAGCGACCTAGAGAGGTACTCCTAGTAGGCTTCTGTCTTATCGCTTACTCGATCTGTCTTATACTAATCCAACAATCTGATCCAATACCGTTAATGAATTCAGGTTGATCCACTAATTTATCGTTTCTGTATACCATCTTTTTTTGTCTTACTTTTTGGTTCGTGTCTCCACTCTTTCGCCATTCTTCGCCATGCGCCCATGCGTATGTGTTGATGGCTTGTCATCTGTATTTTTTCTGCTAGATTTTACTATTCGATCAATTAATTTGCATCTTGATTAGTACAAATGTTCTGATGAACCGGTCTACATGAAGTGCGGTAAGTGGTATGTGTGCATATATATGAGATATGCCAACTTTTCTGCATTTGAAATGGACCATGCAGAGAAACCCATAAGTAAATATGTGGTTATCCGTCCGCGCAGATGGTTTTACAAGCCTGTTTGATCAACTGCATATGTTAATTTCAGATAAGTTAACATAATGTAAATTGTACTTCACAGAATTAGTTAGCCCCTTCCTGACCAATGCATATATGGAGAGAACATCTTACCGTCGAAACATCCCTCAAAAAATCAAAACTGAAGATTGAAGTAAACGTTGAATCTACATTATGCAAGAAAGTAGATCATGCCCTCAAACAAACGAAATATCACAACAGTTGTTTAGAGCGGCATTAATATCAGATTGTATTAGTTTGATCGACATAATAAATCAGACGAGTCCCACATTTTACATGCTCAAGGAGAAGATAAATATGTCTTATGCCTTATTTAAAAGTGATGTAGCCTTTTATTTTTAGCTGATTGCGAGAGAGATTGAGGGACTAAAGGACAACGCATTGAGAAGCCACTAGATTGAGGGACTAAAGGACAATGCATTGAGAAGCCACTATATTTAAAGTTGTTTCTACAGTAACTCTTACAAATAATTTATAGAAACCATCTAAAAATCTACTTTGTTCAAAAGACGACTTTTAAAAACTAAAGGCTCGAAACTATTTGGAATAGGACCTTAATCCTAGCTCGGTGAAAATATCAATCTAGATATCCAGTCCAACCAATCAGAGCAATGGCTAATGAGTACTCCTTTTCGTCAATATCCCTATTTGTTAGGGACAACAAATAGTAAGCAGGCGTAGAGACTTACTGCCTCTGATCAATTTAATTATCAATACATATATGTATGACATGACATCCAACAAACGTCGCCTGACAATGCCGCCGATCGAGAGGATCTGGGGAATGCACTCTAGTGCACAGTGACCGCGTCAGTCTTGCAGAAGATAAATGCAACGAGTTGATGAGGTCAGGTCGATAGGTTTCGATCGAGTCTCGACCAACTGTCACGATGGAGAAACTTTTACAGGCAGAAAATGGCAAGCGATTGTCACGGAAGAACCACCGTTATGAAATGTTAGTTTCGTGCCGACTATAGTATGCATGGTTCCACGCCATGCGCACATAATCAGGTAATTTGCGACCGACAGGAGACCCGTAGCCGACTGCATTCTACTCGTCCCGGCGGAGTATATCGATCTGTCACGTCTGTGAAGACTTGCCTCAAGGAGAACAAAGAAACGACAGCATTTCCTCGCGCGTTCCCCCACAACGACGTGCACGCGAAAACCGCTCGTGATCACCAAATAATTTAACCTTTGATTCAGAAAAGCTGAGTTGAAACATAAACTAGCTACTAGTACCAGCACATCGGATTGCACGTCCCTTGGGGAACATGCAGCTAGCTAGCTCGCGCGCCCGCTACAAGACAAGGAGATTATTGTCCAGCTCAAGTTGATTGCACGGTCGACACAACGACCAAAAGCTCCGGTACAGGCGCCGCACCCACGCGCCCACGCTACGTACGTGCGTGCAGGCAGCTAGCTAGCTAGCACGGGATGTACGGGACACACCCAAACCCCAACACGTACGGCGCGGCCATGCACGGACGGACGGACGAACGAACGTACGTGCCGCGCCGAGCTTCCCCGCGGCTAACGAAACGCGCGGTTGCCTGCTGCGCGCGCACGCACGAGCACGACCGAAGGGACCTGCGCTCCGTGCGTGCGATGCGCGCGCGCGCCGGCCGGCTCAGACCACGCGGGCTTCCTCCAAGGACGTCCACACGTCCGAGCTGCAGCCCGCGTCGCCGTCCTTGGCGGGCCTCGCGGGCGCTGGCCTGTCCGGCACGGGCCGGAGCGGCGCGCCCGTCGTGGTGTTGGTGGCCTGCATGAGGTCGAGCGTCACGTGCCCCGCGGGCGCTTCCTGGGGATGCCGGCCAACGGCGTGGCCGGCCGGGGGTGCTTGCGCCTGCTGCGCCAGCAGGTGCGCGTGCCAGACGGTCGTGTCGTCTGGGACGCGGCCTTGGGGTGCCGGCCGGCCGGCCGAGCGGTCGGGGAAGAAGTGCCACGAGAGGAGGGCGGCGCGGTTCTCGGCGATGAGCTCGTCGAGAGCGGCGCTCGAGCGGGCGGAGATGTCGGCCGTCGGGATCAGCCAGGGGGCGGCTCTGGCCGATGACAGAAGAGAGAGAGCACCAGCCGGGGACGTCGGCAAGGCGCCGTACGGCGGGAAACCGTGCAACATCGACGTGATTCCTGCAACGCGTTGCACCGGTTTAATTAATTAATTGCAGGTCGTAGAAAAGTCGTCGACATAAGCTGTGCTCAGAAGATCAATAGTGGTCAACTGATCATAGAGTACGATTCTACAAGACAGAACAGATCATATGGCTATTTGAACTGCAACTGCAAAGAATGTTAGCATGTTGTCAAGTTGAGTTTTTCGCATTTGCACCCATGATAAGTTTTAATCACGGTGGATATTATCTAGTCAGGCTGATCAGCTAATAAGTATACTAATTGTAATTTTACAATATATACAGTTCACAACATTAAAACATGAACACTGCAAATCCCAGACGACAAAGCAATTTAACAACGAAGTATGGCCAGAACACTTTTTTTCTGCTGTTTTCGCAACCAGAAGTGCAGGGATCAGCTATTCAAATAAGCTAGGCTGAAAATATCAACTCTCATTGAGTTATTCAAATCTAAAGGATTACTTTCAGATTATCATGTTTTATATCACAGCTACTGCTTGCAAGTGGCAACCGTACAAGTAAATACAGCTAATCTGTGAATACAGTACGTGATGCGAATCTGATCTTTCTTCCACAATCGCCCGAACAAGGAGCACGGGAAAATCGGTTAGTCATTTCATCATTTCAATAATCAAATTAAGCTAGAAATTCCACGCATCGGAGTAATTAATGAGAAAGATGATAGAAACAGTGTTGATGGACTTGTGTCGTTATCATAGCCAACCTTCGCTCTTCATGCTAGGTTTAGGCCCATTCTGTCGAATAACTTTCAAGCAATTACAGCAGGAAGAACGATAAAATGGGTTGCAAATAAGTAACTGGGCCATTGTTTTGGTGGTAACCTCTCCACGTACTTCAAACAACTAAGCAAATTAAGCACTGCACAGTTTATAAACCTATTTGGATGGCCGATAGGACTTCAAAAACCATCTACATGCATTATCATCACAAAATGTAACAAAAACGCATTGGTTATGTACATGATGTATGTTGGTGCAGCAGAAAAATATCATATTCGAGATCTCGGAGCAGGAAAAAAAAGCCTATATAGAAGCCATTTGAACTGTAGAGCCAAAAGCAGAACCTCATTAAAACTATACGTTGATTACTACTAATAAACCCTAGAAGCCGCTGATTCTCACTACTAAGAAGAGTCTCCTTAACTAGCTTCTACACATTCGTACTCCTGATCTTGCAGCAGTACTACACTATGTATGCACGGCGGATCTAAGGAGTGGGTGCACAGGACACTAGGTCCAACTTTATTGTTCTATTGTATAGTCTGTATAAATTTATGTGTGAGCCTTCAATAAAAAAAAAATGGAAAGACACCTGGCCGGCCCAAAGATTAAAGCTCTCGGCCTCTCGCCTTCCACTGCTCTGCTCGGCGCTCCTACAGTTGGGCCCAAGAAGACACCAATCAAGGCCTAAGGCATACAGCTTAGCATAGCAAATACAGTCCACCAGACATAAGCATGGCCCAAGGTATTCGCCTAGCCAAGCCAATTTACGAAGGGAAGATAGTAGACAAAAGCCATACAACACATGCATCACATTGTCCCCAGTCACCCTCATCTCGTGCTATCCCACCCTTTGTCCCACGTCACGCGAAAGCAAAATTCACCCTCTTGCTTGATCGCAGGCTCATTGTCGCCAACTGTCGGAGCCTGGAGGCCTAGGCTGTAACCCGCTGGCTACTGTGTCTCCTGGTTGTCATCACCCATCAATCATCTCGTTGAGCACTTGGCGACATGGATAAAGTCTTAAATCGACATATGGTATTACTAAATTTCTCTCGATTCTTTCAATTTTTTTTAGCAAATGGAATGTATTTATGAGTTATGATTTGAATGTTATGGTTATTGGTTGGTTTTGTCAAATAGTAGAGTTCAAAATTAATAGTTCGATATGGGTTTTTGGAAATTGAAATGCCCATCAACTTTATTGCAAATCGGAGGTAAAATTATACATGTAATTATGGTGTGTGTTCTTTTGGGCTGCAGTCGATGAGTTTTGTCTGTGCTTGTTAATACGACAGCGGACAATGGAAACGTCGACGCAGATGGCACACATGATTTTGTGCTCGTGAAGCTGTTTGGAGAATCCACTTCAAGAGGCTGCACCGTTTCGACGTTTGGCTTTTCGACTTTCGGAAAAGCAAGAGCCAAAAATAGATTCCAAAAAATAAAAAGAACATACCTTATATATACAGTGATATGGTGAACTCCAGTCATTTTCGTTATGGTTTCGCCCTTGTATATATATGAACAACGTTATTGCACCTACTAAAACTTGGGTGGGTTTTTTTCGACCACGGCTGATAGCTTATGGCTGTGGTTAGTGGCTTTTGGCCCTAGCGCAAAACACTTATATGAACGAATTGAATACCGATAAACCACTTCGCAAAAGGTTTTCTCAATAAACAGTGTTTAAAAGATAGAGAAATCCTCATGTTTGTTTGTCCAAGAGAAGCTAATATGAAAAGGAGACCCTTAACTAAAGACCGTTTTGTACTATCTATAGTTAGCATTTTGGTATAATTAATGCAAACATGTTGTACATGCACTACCCCGTATAAATACAGTAGTAGTAGCATATAGCACTCCTCCTACTCGCATGTTACTGAGCAGTAATGGTAACTTGCTGTAGATGCACGGCTTGCCTGCATCGCAACAGTACTGTTGTGTGGCCAACGACTACTGAGACGTTCCTGTTAGTGATCATATGCACGGTCGGCCTGGCCACGCAACACAGGCCCTCTAGCTCCAAGCAGGCAGGTGCACATAAAGGCGTGCATTAAAATCTGTGCCCTCACACATCCCGAGAACTTTTTGATGTCTCAATGCGCACCTGCAGCTCTCTCCTTGTTTCCCGGCATCAAACCAAGCCATACTCACACCCTCTTTACATTGACATCTCACGTCCAAGGTAGTACTGGGAATTAATGGCATGGTTAACCGCTACAGGAGGGAGGAGTACTAACCGTGTGGGTGCGCAGAGGCCCTGACCATGTTCTCGCTGGCGTTGCTCTTCCGCCGCCTCTCGTTGTGCCCGGCCAGCCGCCGCCGGCAGCTCCGCTTGGCGTCGTCGAACTCCGAGATCGCGTGGAACCTGCACACGTACACACCACACTCGCATATATATGGACTTTGCACGCACGTACGTCAAACGCGAGGGTTTTTTTTTGTGCACGTGGGTAAATAGATTTACGGACCGGCTGCATTGCTGGCAGAAGCGCTGCTCGGCGCCGTGCACGATGACCCTGGGAGCCTTGGAGTGCGCCTCGCACACCTTGTGCCGCCGGTGGTACTCCTTCGCCCCCGCTAGCACCACCTGGCACCCCTCCACCTGGCACCTTGGCACGGCCGCCGCCGCCGCCGCCGCCTTCTCCTTCCTCTTACCCTCCGCCGCAGCACCCCCGCCGCCGCTCCCGTGCACAGGGCCCGCTTCCCCCTGCGCCACCTGCCCGCCCCCGCCCCAGCAGCACGGCCGCTTCCCCAGCTTGAGGCAGGTCAGCTCCTGCTGCATCTGCTGCTGCTGGCTGGGTCCGCCTGTCGGCGGCAGGAAGGGATGATGCTGGTAGGCCGAGGTGGCGGGAGCCCAGTGCATCCCGAGATCCCACGGCGTCGCGCTCGCGCCGGCGCCACCGTTTCCTTCCATGTATGCCTACGTACCACGTGCTCCCGCGCCCGCTCGGCTTCCTCCGGCCGGCGGCAGGCAGCTCAAAACGGTGTGGCGACTGGCGAGTGGAAAAGGCGGCGGCGGCGGCGGCTGCTGCTGCTGTAAGTACAGCGGTAGGTTGCCGCACTGGCGCTGGCTCCCCATATATAATGCAAAGCGGCCAGCGAAGCGAACCGAGCCCCCCGGGGAGGAGCAGACCACTGGCGAGGAAGCGAGCGCCGTACTGACAGGTGGGATCTCTCGTCAGAGGGAGAGCTAGTAGTAGGAGTCGGCGCAGTACGATCGAGGAGAGCGCCTGTGGGGTCACGAGCGGGGCTCGTGACATGTGGGTCCACCGCCACGTGGACGGGTGTCATTGAAGTGTTCAATCCAATGTGGGCCCCGCCGCTGTGCCGTGATATGACTGCCACGGGCATTAAACGCTGCGCGCTGTGTGACAACACAGCCCCGCCCCTTCTCCTACTCGGTTTGCAACCAGCGCCGGGTATGCGTGAAACCGACACGTGGGACCACCGTATCTACGGCGACGGTCTGCGCCTACCTGTCAGTGATAAGTGTCCGACTCAGTACCGGTCACGAGAGTGGCGCCTCTGCCACTTGCGCAAAGATCCCATATGGGGAACTGGACTCCACCGAAGATTTCCTACGTTACGTACCGAGCACACAACGCGTGTTCCACCGATAAGTGGGACCAGGTAAGCCGTGTCCCACCTGTAATGGGCATATCATGCGTCGCCACGGTACAGGGCGCTCAGCAAAAAAGCCTGCGCAGCAGGGCGGGTGTACATGCATGCAGCGTGGCGGGGGGAGTGGGGCCAGTACAGCTGGTGGTCCAGGTGTCAGTGTCAGATACGACGCGGCCGCACCCTATTGGCTGGGCAACGGGGGGTATGTCTGTGCTTTGGGGGAAATAATATCTCCGTGTTGGGCGTTGGGGGGAGATACGTAACGTACGGGTACGCCTACCGTGGCTTTTTCCTGCGCATTCCCTGCGGCTCTGTACGCCCGTGGTTAACCGCGCTCGTATGCGACTGTACTAACGCTGACATGCATGTGGAGTAGTATTCAATTTCCTCTTTCACGTTTTTTTCTGGTTGGTTGGATCCGTCGTTGCGATGCAAGTACTGCGTCGTTTGTCCTGCCTGTTAGCGTCGCAGCGTCACGTGTGTCCAGTCGATGATCGGAACAGTGACGCTGTCCTTGGCGGTGATACAACATCCATGCGTTGCTTTTTAGGTGACGATTTTGGCATGCAATTTACAGCGGAAACTGCAGGGCAAGAAGCGGAATAACCATCGTGCGGAGTATTTTCTTGTCGTGCGTTTGTGGAAACACGAACGCAAAAGGAGGCCTATGTTGAATTAAGTTGGGCCATAGCACCCTCGGAAAACTCGGAAATTCGCGCGGGATATAGCATTCCGCCGACCACCCCGGCCCACGGCCCATGGGGCAGCTTAGAGCACAGCATAGTGCAGAAGAATGGAGCAAAGATGAGCGGGCCTGGAACTCCTTCCCACCGTGGCAGCCCAGGTTCCTTCCACGATTCTCGTTCGCTCGATCGGTGAGGCCCAGAAAATTTGTCGCTAGCTCGCTCGGTGAGTTGTTTGCAGCTGGCTGAAGAATGTGAGCAGCACTTTAACTTGCGCATGCTTAGCTGCTTGTATTAACAGTAACTAAATCCCTCCTCCTTTCTTTCGTTCCTTTTCATTTAGTTGCAGTGTTTGGCCGAACGTTGTAGTTCGCCCTCCGGTGGGAGGAACCGAGGAAGCCTGATCCGACGAAGCCGCAATCCGGTGGCGGCGGCGCCTCGACGAGGGCGGCGAGGAGGCTTCGCCTGTGTTCCTCGGAACGGCTCTGTTCGTTCTGCGGTTCGTGTCCCTCTTCACCGGACACATCGTCACCGACGCCGACTGGTCGCGGATGCGGAGCCGGTGGCGAGCCAAGCAGGTAACCGTTTGAAACCCGGACCCGTTTACAGTATAACTCGACGGAATTTAGCGGGACGGTTTCGTCTTCGCGTGATTTGTGTAGTGTTATATGTGAAGTTGTTACTAAGGAATCAATTTCAAAGTTTAATTTCGCGTGATTTCAAAGTTTTTACTAGTCACTGCCCTGTTTGTTCATGCATCATCCTTCGCAAATTCTATGTTTGCTATTCCGGTGGCATTATCTGCATGCTAGCTATGTCTCAATTCTCGATTGATATTGCTTACAAATTACAATGCTGACAATGTGCAGGTTAGAACCCATCGATATTTGGAAATCGAGGTATTCCAACTTGTACTGCTGAGGCAGTGGGAGGAGCGCAAATTTCAGATGTTTGTTTCCTTAATCAGCCATTTTCGCCCCTTTTGAACTAAAATCATGAAGATTGGGGTTCTCCATGTTCATGTTTCAGCTGCTGTGCCGGAGAACACTTCTACTGGTTACTTGCTGATTGCTACTAGCGAGGGGTTAAACCAACAGCGCATAGGGGTACGATTGTCTTTCAAGGTGTAATTACTTTGTTTTTTATTATCCTTTGTATTACCATTATGATCTTCAGTTACCAGATAACAGATGCTGTTGTTAATACCTGGATTTTGAATGCAATGCTTGTTGTGCCCGAGTTAGATCACTACTCATTCTGGAAGGATAACAGGTGAGTTGAGAACGTGAGATCACAGGACATTTTCTAAAGTTCATTGTCCCTGACAAAGGAACCTGTTCTGATACTGTATGTGTTATATGCAGTGACTTTTCTGACATTTTTGATGTGGACTGGTTCATTTCCTACCAATCAAAGGATGTAACTGTTCTTAAAAGGATCCCTTATGAGGTGATGACTTCAATGGATAAACTCCCATGGACCATGCGGGCGCCTAGAAAATCCATGCCCGAGTTTTACATTGATGAGGTTTTTCCGATTCTGATGTGAAGGCGAGTAAATAAGCTACCGAACCAGTGCGTTGGTTTGGAATTTGTTACATATCGCTTCTTATTAATCAAGTACTTACTGCTAGCTATCGCCTCTTTGTTTGCCAATGACTCTCTAATGTCATCATTTGCAAATAGAAGATATTTCATTTCTCAGTCTTTCTACTTATCAATTCGTTGTATTCCAAGATAACCATCATATTGAGCATTTGAACATCTTGTTCAGTGTGATCAATTATATGGGTAATAATCTGAACATTTCATTATATGCGATAGTTTACCTGTTGCATGGACACGATGGTAGCATCATTTGTTAGTTGCAAGAATATATTCTGATTTCTTTTTCTCAAGATGATGTGTTAAAAGCTGTATTAATTGGAAACATATATAAAATGATTGTAGAGAGATGTGAATTATTTGTACTTTGTAATATGTAAATGCAACTGGACTTGCCTATGCACTCAAACAGTTTCTTGCAAGCCTTGCAACTAACAAGTTTGATTATCGGCTCACTAATGAGCTTGACGAAGAATTGCAGAAGTCACATTGCCGAGTAAACTTTCACGCATTAAGACTTACGAATTCCATACAATCTCTGGGTCAGAAATTGGTGTGGAAGTTGAGAGTCATGAGCTCACGATATGTTGCCATTCACTTGAGGTAATATTTCTACTTATTTACATTAATTTGGTGTCTTTGGAAACGGAAGTTATGAAGATTTCCCTATAGTACACATTTTACTAATGTTTTTTCGTTAACTCATCAGGTTTGAACCTGACATGCTTGCATTTTCTGGCTGTTACTATGGTGGTGGTGAAAAAGAATGGAAGGAACTGGCTGAAATTAGGAAACGATGGGATACTTACCTGTAAGACTCTGAAACTTGGTGAGATTTCCCTGTCATCCAAATTTGAGTCCATCATCTAAGATTATTTATTGTTTTACTTCCTTTCTTGTTGGTTATTTGTTGTGATTTGCATCTCTTTTGCACCTACAAGAATATGTTAGAGTGAAATAATGACTACTCTTAATTCTGATGTTTCATGTGGCCATTTTTTGGTCGATTGGTGTCACTTTATGCAAACTTTGAATGATGAAATGATTTTAGTTTTGATTCCTAGCAGGAGTTGAGTGCTGAGGATGAGCGCAGTAGGGGCAAGTGTCCCATGACTCCTCAAGAAATTGGTTTCACGCTCTTGCTCTTGGTTTCAGCAATGACACATACCTGTGTTTTGCTTCTGGAGAAATATATGGTGGAGAAGAAACTCTCCAGCCTCTGAGGGAACTCTTTCCAAATTTCTACACTAGGGAGATGCTTGCTAGGGATTATTTGAAACCATTCCTTCCTTTTTCTTCACGATTGGCTGCAATTGACTTCATCGTATGTGATGAGAGTGATGTTTTTGTTACAAATAATAATGGAAACATGGCCAAGGTTTTAGCTGGACACAGGTATACATACATCTTCTTTGTGGATATGTTTGGGTATTCTGAAATATACATTTGTAGAATATACCGGAGCACAATGTGCAAACAAATGTATTTAGGAACAGTGCACCCTGTCAATAAATACTAGTTATGTTAATTTTATCCCTAGCCCTTTATACAATTATTTCTCATGTTTTGCATATTTGCGTCTGTTGCTGGTATTTTATTTATACTTATTTGATCTATATTTCGTCCCCCATCAAATCTATAGGCGATACATGGACCACCAGAGAACTACTTGCCCAAAGGTGAAAAAACGCAATGTGCTATTTCAGAGACAGATTTTAGAATGGGTTGGGATATATTTTCACGGAAGGTAGGTCTTATGGGGGAACCAGATGATATCAGCAGACCTGGATGAGATGACTTCCATGAATTTCCACCATCTTGCATTTGCCAAAGAAAACCAGCGAACAGATCGGTTACAACATGAACTGAAAACTTGGCAGCTCAAGTGAGCTAGACAACTAGAGAATTATGGGTGATTGAGCAAGGCCTTGCTGCATTGGGAAAGTGCATATTTGCTAAGCCAAAAAAAAAGTGGAATTTACGGTTTGGACCAAACGAGACAGATGCTGACGGCATAGATAAATCCTCAGCACCAATATCAACTCATGCTTTTCTGGTGGTTCAGTTCCCATAGAACTGGTAACTGCAGAGATGAAAAACGATTTGCTGCAGACTTGCAGCTCCAGTTTGGTTCCATTAATTGTTCAACTAAATCAAAGAAACTGCCACGGTAAGGAGAGTGACTAACTCGAGTTATGTGATGCCTGTAAATTTTGTGATGTATACATGAACGATTCGTCGGATACGGTGTGTGCTTCTGTCATATGATTTTCTGTCGAGCAGAGTAGAAGCAGTTCACTTCCTTGCTGAAGGACAAGTACCAGATCTATGGCGATTCGAGATTTTGTGATTAACTCTAGTTTGCCCTTTTTGGAAGATACTACTAACGTCAGTGTGTTCTTGTTATTGGACTTAACCTTCGCTGCCTGCTATTTATTTTTCCTTATCGTGATCATGTGTAATATCTCAACAAGGAAAAGTCAAGTCTGGTAGATTAAAGCAATATGCGCGGACATGAAACTTTTCTTTATTGTGTGGTTATGCAACAAATGTTAAGTAAATATATAATCACTGAAGCTCCGCTTCGGCCTCCGGTTGTAGTTCCACTGTACGTACTACTTGGTTTAGTAATTTATTTCAGATCAGAGAAATTTATAAGCTATGGACTTCTCTTCATTGAGCTCTCTCGCGGAGGTCTCCATCTTGGAGCGTGCAAAGTCGTCAATCTGAAGACCTGAAACAAAGAAACAGATTGTGTAAACAAAAATTCTAAACCTGATCTCAATTCCAGAAAGAAAACCATGATGCTGCCATCAACTTAGAAGGATTACGAGAAGTCACCCTGCACGATAGACCACTCCCCCTTTTCACAGGTCACCGGAAATGAATAGAAGAGGCCGTCGGGGACGCCGTAGCTCCCATCAGAGTACACGCCCATGGACACCCACGTACCCTGACGAGCAAACGCTACTCTTTTAGCAACTTCGGATTGTTAGAACAGATCTAAGTACGGTTAGAGAAATGCTGAAGTCTTGGACCTTTGGGGTGCCAAGGATCCAGTCTCTCATGTGGTCGCAGGCCGCGCTGGCGGCGGACAGCGAGCTCGACTGCTTCCGCGCCTTGATCACCGCCGCGCCTCGCTGCTGCACGTTGCTGACGAACTCTTCTCTCAGCCTACGCCACGCACACAAGAAGGCATTATCACACTGTATTTCCTGAGGAAGACAGGACGTGGTCAGCTACCATTTCTCGTCGGCGATGAGCTCCTTGACCGGTTTCTCGCCGTGCTCTGTCTTGGCGGTGGCGTGGCTGGCGTCGGGGAACTGCGTCGAGGAGTGGTTCCCCCAAATGATGGCGTTCCTGACGTCGCCGACAGGCACGTTCAGCTTCTCGGAGACCTGGCCGAGGGCTCGGTTGTGGTCGAGCCGTGTGAGGCAGGTGATGTTCTTGGCGGGGATTGCAGGGGCGAACTCCTTGAGGACGAGTGCGTTTGTGTTTGCAGGGTTAGCCACGACCAAAACCTGCAAAGTTCGAGTTAAAGTTTACTTGCACACTTTTTTACCCTTTGTGCTGTGCATTTCTGTACTGTACGTCACCTTGCAGTTTGGAGCAGCATGCTGCTGCAATGCAGAGGCCTGGGATTTGTAGATTGGTACGTTCTTCGCGATCAAATCTTTCCTTTCCATCCCTTCTTTCCTCGGGAATCCACCGATCAAGATGGCGACTTGGACGCCTCGGAACGCTTCAGCCTCGTCATTAGTCGCCACGACGCCTAAATCAAAAACCAAATGAACCAGTAAGCACAGCTGTGCCATTACTCATTTCAGTCATTAGGTATGGAGTGATGAACAGTTGAACACAGCAAGGGAAGTGGGAGGCTACGAGGATGCACACCTCTGAGCAGAGGCAATGCAGCGTCGGCCAACTCCATCCTGACGCCGTTCAGGGCGTCCGCCCCGTGCGGCAGGTCAAGCATGTGGAGGACCACCGGCTGGTCGGGTCCTAACATGAGTCCCCTCGCGATCATCGCAACTATAGCATACCCTATTTGCCCTGCAAACAACAGAAACTCCAGCTAGATCGTACTATATGTTTGGTGTTTCAGTGTTTAGCTTCTGAATTACCTGCAGCCCCGGTGACAACAACTTTAACATGTTGCTTCGGCTCATCTCTCAAAACCCACGGACACCATCTTATCAGACGCTGGAGAAGAGAGTTAGATGGCATCATGACGTTTTTCAATGAAATCCGTATGTAAAGGACAGCCACTAAGAATGTAGCTCCTAGTGTTTAGCTTCGATGGGTTCGATCCATTTAGCTGAGTTAGCTCATAGAAATAGCACCAAGTAGGCCATCCCATGATACCTTACCTTGGTTAAGTTGAGGCCTAAGGCTCAGATTCGCTAATTGCTGCAAGAAATGGAGCTTCTTGACTTTAGTTTGGCATAATGGTTGGGAAGGTGAAGGGAACTTTGTGGGCCTCAAGTGACTGATGATGTGATAAGGATGAAGCATAGTTGCTTTATTGTACAATTTGAGCGTTGACCCTAATACCGAAGTGATGCAAATCCCGTGCAATGTGCTTACCCTTGTCTCAAGCTGAAAAGTTAGGAATATACTGCTCAGAAATTGAAGCTTTAAAGGGAAATATTAACACCTTTTTTTAAAACAAAAACAGTAGGATCACGACGATCCTAATATATTTACATATAAAAAAGATAGCACGGATGGAAATTACAAAAAAATAAAATAAAAGGAACTAGCTCAAACTTTCAAGCCATTCTTGAATGTGAGGAAAGTTTTTTTCTTTGCTCGATGGATAAGCAGGTAACATATTCTATATATTTAAGCTTATGGTGCATTCACGTTGTATCCCAACTAAAAGTCATGAAAAATTTCGAGAAAATTTCTACATATATTTTATGGTTTACTTCACCTATGTATGACATTCTAAGTTCAAATTTATTATATGTTAGAGCAGCAAAAAACAGAAAATTCCGACAAATTTGAACTATTAACATTTATGAGATTTTCCTCTTTTTGTTACTGCTAACATATAACGAATTTGAACTTGAAATTTTATACACAGTTAAAGTAAGTTTAGAAGTAGATGTAGAAATTTTCTCAAAATTTTTCGTAACTTTTTTTTATTATGACGCACCGTGAGTATACCCCAAGCTTGAGTGCATAAGATATGTTGCTGGATAATCATGGCAAACTCATGCTTGAATTTGAACTTCCATATTTCCACTGTAGGATTCACACCTTCAAAGACTTTTCCATTTCTTGTCATAGTCTTATGACACCGTGGATATGAGCTTACCAAAATACGTTGATCTCAAAAGACATGGCTGTTAGTGATATGCCCTATAGGTAATCATAGAGATAATTATATCACTTTCATATTTATGATCTTTTAAATAAATATTATTATATTCCTTGAATGAATCAACATTTTATAAAAGTTAGCAAGTATGTGACTTGTTGGTGAAGTCCTTTATTCATGATATGATATCATTCTAAAAAAATCTCTGGTCGGAACACTAGTGAATTATAGACCAACACATGTATTGATTAATGGCCAAACTTTACCGATCATAGATATATAGATATCAAATCAATAATATAAACATATGTTAGATAACATTGTGTTGGATTGACACACCTTGAGACACTGTTGAGATTGCTATGTCTTATATGCCATCAGTTGGTCTCAAGCAATAATAATGTACCTTGTATCTAAGATCAGCATAGTTTTCTACATATATAATAGTGCACTTATGAATTGCCAAATGCTACTTCATATCTGAGTAGTTATAAAGGTAGTTTTCGACTATACTATAAAACATATGGAGAAAAGTGACTGGTTGAATATGGGATTTGCCCCTTCTATATAACAGGAGAGATATCCTTAAGCCCCTCGATGTGGTCAGATAAAGAAAGTACATGGCCATGCCACGAGTATAGTCGAAGAGTTAACCACATGAAATTATCCATCACTAGATCGTGAAAAGATTGAATAGTCTATGGATGACACGTTTCTCACTTGAAGTTTGATAGAATATTGTGAGGCAAAAAGAGAATACGTAAATAGGTCGATAATCTGCCTAATGAATAACCATTGGAGCATCGTTAAACCTTGGCCACAACATGATGATGCATTTTGAATAATGAAGAGAGCAGGACAAGACACCTAATCTTTTGACATTATTGGCTATGAGCCCGTAGGACCATAGCCGAAAGTGCTAACCACTTCAATAAGAAATATGGATCTTAAATTAGCATCTGCTAATATTTTCTTAACAAGCAGTGATTAATATTTTTTGAGGAAGATATCATTGATTAGAATGAAGTAGGAGTACAGAAGATTATTGCACTTTTCTGAGAATTCTAAACTGAATTAATTCCGGCATAGCATAACATTTTTACCGAAGCAGCTTTAGTGCGTAGTCACAGTTCATCCTGTTGTATGCAAGGGGCATTTTGGGAATTTCCCAATTGAGAAAAAGAAAAGGAAAAGAAATGCAGGCGGGGCCCACCTGTCGGTGAGCTGCGTGAGGAGGTGAGGAGACGGAGACTTAGTCTCCTCCCCGGGTCGGCAGGCGCGTGCGTGCGTGGAGCAGAGGCGCGTGCGGCCGTTTGGCTTCCTCCCGAGATCCAGCGATGCGGGCGGCGAATGGAGAGGTGGGCGGTTGGGAGCGGCGAAGGCGGCGCGGGCTGGCCCGGGTTCCTCGGAGCCGGCCGCTCACGCCACCTCGCGGCTATCCCCGTCTCATCCTCCTCTTAAAGCCGTTTGGCTCCATGATTTTGGGATCTGACTTCTCCGATCTGTTTTCTTCTTCGTTGTGTTCTTGCTTGCTTCGGTTCTTCGGGTGTGTGCGGGGATTTGGGGCTGCTGCTCCATCTCCGGTTGAGGTCTTCACCTCCGGTTCCCGTGCGCCGTGTGCGGTGTGAGAGGGACCCCGAGGTAGAAGGTTTGCCCGAGGTAAGAGGTAGCAGCGACTCCCTGCAGTTTTGAGCGCACTTGGCCGGTGTGTTCTTGTTGTCTTGTGCGGCACTACCCCGACCTTCGACTCCGGCTGCGGTTACCCGTGGACGGTGAGGGCTTTGTATCTCCGAAGGCCACGTTCCTCTTCTTCATCAGCACAGAGGGGCGATAGGTTTTCTGGGACAGCGATTTCATCGTGCCTTGCCCTATTTCTCAAGTTGATTTTCGGCTAAGATTTGCATCTGGATGGTTTTGAGTACCGTCTGATTCGTGAGTATAATTGATCCCCTGCAAGTTCAGCAACTATTCTTGATCTTTATATTTGATTCAAGTATCTGTGAGTTGCTGTGTATGTCAGTTGGCTCGGTTTAACTATGCTCTGTGATGAACACATTATTCATTGAAATAGATCTGGTAATGAGAATAGGATTGTGAGTTCTAGTGAGTTAAATTCTATTGTCAGGGCTTTAGGTGTCTTTCGGCTGGTAAGACTTGTTCATGTTCATGTGGTTTGCTGTGTTCCTGGTTATTCCAGAGAAGGCTCTGTCTTCTATTTAGTACTAGACACTGCATGTGGTAAATCTGATTCATAGTGCATATTATATGCCTGATATATAGTCTGTATTCTGATTGAATCTTAGTGTATATGAACATTTGAACTGAAAGTATTGTTATGCTAAGTCTGTGTAGACAAGCCCTGACTATTGAATCATATTTAGAATTCACAATCTAGCTTTCTAATTATCAGATATTTATGATGAATGTCAGTGTTTGCATGAGAAGGCCAAAATCTCTGATTTTGCGCAACTCTGTTCTGAGAGCAATCATGAAACAATTAATTTGTGCTATGCTAGATTTAATTGTTCCATTGTTCTTAAACATGATAAGTACACTGTTATTTTCAGCATGGATGATGTTATATTCTTTGAATATATATGTGCTTATGAATGGCAAGGTAGAATTACATGTTTATATGCAATTATTGCCATTCTCATTAGGCTGGAATTATGCTATTTATGCTATGTTGGTTGGAATTAAATATGGAAATATGCTTATACCGCAATATTTACAACACATCCTAGTCTTGAGAGTTATGGTCCAAAAATGAAACGATCTTTTCTAAAGTTTAGCCTGCCTGCTGTTGTCATATTGCTATTGTCCGCGTTGGTGTACAACATGAAACATCAGTACATTTTATGAGTACAACTGAACACATGTTATAAAGTAGCATATTTATCATATTGTTGCAACTTGCATTTTTCAATTGTTGTACCAGCCAGAAGCTTAGTAGATTTAATCTTGCATGTCGCACCTGCTCCAAATGGGGGATGTTCATTGGATTCCTGTCACAGTCACTGATCCGACCTCTCTCTAAACTGCACTTTTTATCACATCATTTTACATGAATGATGAATCACTACAGAATTCAGTATCTAGAGAGGTTTGGAAACCTGAACGCGAGAGCTGTTATAATGTCATTCTAGTTATACTTATACATGCTATCTATACCATAGTCGAGTTACTAAAGGGGGACAGAAAGCTAGTCGATCTCTTGCTTGGTCACAATGCCTGAGGAAGGTGCCCTTTTGTTGCAGAAGAACCAAGTCACCAACTCCTATATGTGATGCGACACTTTAGCAAAGATCAATCAATCAAATCATCTCCAATATGGGAGTGGTATTTTTAAGAACCATACTATTCAGGAATAAAAAGAATATTGAAAAACATTCATAAATTTGTTCGTTAAAAAACATTCATAAATTTGAATGATTTCACGTACTGTCAGCAGATGGAAGAAGAGAAGTGGGCAGCATGCGTAACAGTTTAGCCATTCCAATGCACCACCAATGATTTATTTAAGCAGGAGATGAGATAACATATGATCCAATGACTTCTTTCTCCTCATTGTCTTGTGGTGTATCCTAACGTGGTTCCTGTCTAAATAATCACAATAAACACAAAAGTTAAGCAAAATAGGGTGGTTGGTCGGCCAATACCAACCACAAATCGCAATTGATGTGTAGATTATCAATCTTGTGGTGATCATTTCGCACCGTCCAAAATATTGTAATGCGCATTTGAGGCAGGGCATCAAGTCATTACTCATTAACCCAATCTCATGTGTATAAAAGGAGACTAAGCAGAAGGGACTCCCTGCATCAGTGTGATCAGCACATCTCCTTTGAACTCTCAGCCTTAAGACCCTTTTACTGTCATAGGAAAAAAAACAAGTAAAAGATGGTGAAGCTTGCATTTGGAAGCTTCGGTGACTCCTTCAGCGCCGGGTCCATCAGAGCCTATGTCGCGGAGTTCATTGCCACTCTCCTCTTTGTTTTCGCCGGCGTCGGGTCGGCCATTGCCTACGGTGAGCTCCTGCTGTTTCAAACACTTTATCAGTGACCGCTCTGGCCTAGCTACTTCATCGCTGACCGATCGAAAATTCGTCTTGTGCAGGGCAATTGACAAAGGGCGGTGCGCTTGACCCCGCTGGCCTAGTGGCGATCGCGATCGCCCATGCGTTTGCGCTCTTTGTTGGCGTCTCCATGGCCGCCAACATCTCCGGTGGCCACCTGAACCCCGCCGTCACCTTCGGCCTCGCCGTCGGCGGCCACATCACCATCCTCACCGGGATCTTCTACTGGGTCGCCCAGCTGCTCGGCGCGTCCGTGGCATGCTTGCTCCTGCAGTTCGTCACCCACGGCCAGGTTGGCATATTACCTACACGCCACACGTGCAAATCTTGGCACGTTAAGATAGCTGTACACCTGTACTTTCCACTGTACACTCTCCGACAAAAGTAAAGAAGTCCCTGGCTTTAAATGCAGGCTATCCCGACACACGCCGTTGCCGGAATCAGCGAAATCGAAGGCGTCGTGATGGAGATCGTGATCACCTTCGCGCTGGTGTACACGGTGTACGCCACCGCGGCTGACCCGAAGAAGAGGTCCCTCGGCACCGTCGCCCCCATGGCGATCGGCTTCATCGTCGGCGCCAACATCCTGGCCGCCGGGCCCTTCAGCGGCGGCTCCATGAACCCCGCCAGGTCCTTCGGCCCGGCCGTGGCTGCGGGCAACTTTGCCGGCAACTGGGTGTACTGGGTCGGGCCACTGATCGGAGGCGGCCTGGCCGGCCTCGTCTACGGCGACGTGTTCATTGCCTCCTACCAGCCGGTCGGCCAGCATGAGTACCCGTGAAGAGCATGAGTTCCGATTCCCATCCTTCGTTATTCATTTCATCGTCGTCAGCTCGCTTCATCTTGTAATAATGTTTGGTCTTTGCATTTCCCTTCTGGTTTTAATCGACGATGTCAAGAAGTTGCAAGAGAACCGCTTGATCTATATATGTACGGGTCAGCCTTTCCAAGTATCGCACGATACACATTCTCTGTGACAGCACATGAACCTGCGACGTGTCGCATAATTTTTTTCCCCACGTGCGTACGCCTCAGGTCTCAACGGACAAGGGGTGTGAACTGGGAGCAACCGCTGCGAACTACCCAGGCGCCGTTTCACTGTACGGTCGCGTCCCCTCTCCCCCTTTATAAACTCTGCAAAAACCGTGCAAGCTTTATTCACTGCGCCGAGAAATACTTCTGCTATGGCGTCCAACCTCCGGGTCCACTTGCAGCGCTGCTTCTCGCCATCGTCCCTCCGGTCGTACTTCGCGGAGTTCATCTCCACCTTCCTCTTCGTGTTCACCGCCGTCGGCTCTGCCAACTCTGCCCGTACGTCAAACTTCACCTAGTCCTACGGCCATGACATGTGAGTTAATGGCCTCTTACGTAGTTAGATACAGTTCACTTACCGCGGGCCACTTTGGGATGTTTTGCCAGGGATGCTCACCCCCGACGTCACGTCCGATGCGTCGTCCCTGGTGGCCACCGCCGTTGCGCAGGCGTTCGGGCTCTTCACTGCGGTGTTCATCTCCGCCGATGTCTCCGGCGGCCACGTTAACCCGGCAGTCACGTTTGCCTTCGCCATTGGCGGGCGCATGGGCGTCCCGAGCGCCATCTTCTACTGGATGTCTCAACTGCTCGGCTCCACCCTCGCCTGCCTCTTCCTCCACTACATCTCCGCCGGCCAGGTGCGTAGCCCTTCACTTCACCACCCTCAAAATCCAATTTCCTTCACGTCCTTCCGAGCGTATACTCCACAACATCACAATGCGCGTTTGTGCAGGCCGTGCCGACGACGAGGATCGCGGTGGAGATGACCGGGTTCGGCGCGGCGATCCTGGAGGGAGTGATCACGTTCATGCTCGTGTACACGGTGAACGTGGCCGGCGACCCTCGCGCGTGCGGCAAGAAGGGGCTCGCGACGACGGCGCTGGGCTCGCTGGCGGTCGGGCTCGTGACGGGCGCGTGCGTGCTGGCGGCGGGCTCGCTCACGGGCGCGTCCATGAACCCTGCGCGGTCGTTTGGGCCGGCGGTTGTCAGCGGGGACTTCAAGAACCAGGCCGTGTACTGGGTCGGTCCGATGATTGGCGCGGCGATTGCGGCGCTGGTGCACCAGAGTTTAGTGTTCCCGACCGTGCCCGAGTCGCCGCACGGGAGCGTGGAAACGGTGGTGGTGTGATTTGTTGTTGTCGCCTGTTCAAGGATTAAGCGTGTCTGCAATTGATATGTGTAATGTAATGTGATCTTTTTAGTATATATGCGTAAGACAAAAAAAAACTCGAGGCAGTCTGCAAACAGGCCCAACCTACTTTGTATATGGGCTCTCAGGTAATCTATCCGAGACTTAAGTTTCGTGCAATGTGCACGATCCGGCCACGCTGCTCTCGGCGAGAGAGCTATCAGAGAGAGAGAGAGAGAGAGAGAGAGAGAGGACCATTTACGGAGAAACATAACGCTAGTAAATTACTGAGGCGTGGCGGAAAGTTGGGCTCTATTAAAATTGATGACCTGTTAGATGGCCTTTCTTTTCAATTTTAATGAGATCAATATTTAGCTGTTAAGCTCCGTTACTATTGTTCTTCTGACTTTGCCCATCAAGGAGGCTATCTTGTAAAGATAAGCCACTTCTCGGTGAAAGTGAAAACCTTCCCGCCAGCCACAACTTTGTTGATACGCCACCGGCCCCCCTCCTCCGGCATTTACGTGGACGTTGAATGGATGGGAACCATTGAATTCTAGAATTAATTTTAGATCATAGTCTTTCTATTTTATTTTCTAGAACAATTTGTTCTAATTTTATTTTTCTTCCATAAGTTTTTGGCCAGATTATCACTTTTTTTAAAATCTATGATAGGTTTTATTAAATTAACTTACCTGAACGGCGATGATGACACCAATACTGAAGATTGCCAAAAACTTAGCCAAATGAGAAGGGCAACTTTGATACCTACGATTTAACACACGATTTGTTTTATAATAAAACAATAACACATGTGTGCATTCAATAGTAAAGTTTGTGCCCATGTACTGAGGTATTTTTTAAAACATCAACAAACCTTGGCGTGTTTAAGTGGAGAATCGTCTAGTTATAGCTCTGATCAACTTGGCTTTGGCTTCTGGCTTCTAGCTTATTTTTCACTATTTTTAAGTTTCGTCTTTTTGTGAACTTTTGGTTTTTTGTTGAGCTTTTTTGCCGGTTCTTTTTTTTCCCGTATTTGTTTGTATTATACGTAATGGGTTAACATATTTTTTATATTTTAAAATTTTTTAAATTTAATTATGCTAAATAAGTCTCTGTCGGTTACAGTGTTTTTTCAGCCAACTACAATGTTTTCAGCCATAAGCCACAAGTTTTTCAGCCGAACCGATCACCACATATGTCGTGTCCCTTTAAACACTTGCTGAGACAATCGTACACAATCAATCGTCTCAGTCCACAATAGCGGGAGAATCAACTAGCCATGTAAACCTTGCACGGCAGGCGCTGGCGCAGTCCAATGCGCTCGCTTCGGCCATTCGGCGCGGCAATGACCAACCCGCTCGAACGGCTTCATCACACAGCCGCACCGCGCGCACGGCCAGGCGCGGCCGCGCGGGCGGGACGTCGCCATCTAGGCGGAACGCGTGGAAAACGACCAAATGAGCGCCGCCGATACGCGCCGTTAGGATCTCCCAGGATGGGGCGCGCGGTTTCTGTACGTGCCACGGTCGTCGCTTCTCACCGCCTCAGCGCGGCGCGGACGGTTGCTTTGCCGCGATGTTTTTCCCGTATCCGCTCTCACGCATGCCGCGGCTGCCACACACACTCCTCGGTTTCCCCGGAGACCGGCGCACGCTCGGTGCGTTGTCGCGTACACGGTTCGGACGTCCGCCCGACACGCACCATGTCTCGGCTCGCGTTACGCTTCGGAGACCCGGCCGTTGGAAAACGACGTGAAGGCGCGAAGCTAGCCACCTCACTTCGACATCTCTCTCTCAACTCCATCCCCAGCAGTAACCTGCTCCTTAGTGTGGTACGCTGTGCAGTGGTGCACCACTATATACGCTTTTCTTAATTTTTGGTTTCTCCAAAAATCAAAATGAACAAAACAAATTCTTAAAGTGGATTCATTAAACTGTTTTTTGAGTTTAAAACTGTGTACATTATTTGTGTTGATGTCTCTACTATTTACTATTATTTTAAAAATATATACAAAAGTTATCAGTCATAATAAAAAATCATGATCTGTACTTCAAAAGAATAGGGGCATAAAAGCAGGCAAGCGAACCACTTCCACGAGGAAGAAGCTGACGACACAAGCCATTGATTGTACGCAAAATGAAGAGTATCCCCTCGTTGTGAACGTGGATGAGTTTGAACGTCAGTGAAGTCGGAGGGAAGTACTTTACCTTGTACATCCCCAAGAAAGTTCTGCTATCGGCATACATCGTCGTGGCAACCGTGTATGGCAAAGAATTCGGCCCTGATTAACTCGACTTTGGCTTTTGACTTCTGGCTTATTTTTCACTATTTATAAGTTTTGTCTTTTTCTGAACTTTTGGCTTTTCGTTGAGCTTTTTTGCCGGTTCTTTTTTTCCTGTATTTGTTTGTGTAGGACCGAAATGGCAACAGAGGGGGGGTGAATGGTGCCTTCTAAAAACTCCCCAAGTACTCACACGACAAATCGGGCGAAAGAACTAGCTTCTTCGATCGAACAAACGTGGTCGTAAGCCAACTGATGGTCGAACACCACGTGGTCGAACACTTGCCTGAGCCGACAAAAGAAATCAAACAGTGATAACTGAGAGGATGAACCAAGAACAGACGGACTCGAGGCGCACAATCATCCGGTAAAGTGAACTTCTCTAATTCGACTCTGCTCTCGGAATGAATCGCCAAGTGGCCTTGAGACAATTCCCGATTACGAGCTAATCAAAGCACACAAAGACGAAAGCGGACTCACGAAGAAGAGAGGAGAGAAAAAGGATAGCAAGAAGTCCAAGCTCTCAAACAGATCGCAAACAAGTCAATCACAACATCTCAAGACGACAGAAAACAAATAGAGGAAGAGAGATGAATGATTGATAATGGATGTTTCTACAACCACTCCAACCGGGAGATACATGAGCACACTTGCTCCATCCCGAGAACCCACACACTCACAAATAACAAAGGAAGAACAGAGCAACTCGGGATCGAGAATCTCACAAGTACCCGAGCTCTACCCTCTCTATTTATAGCCACACACTCACACACCAAAGAGGGGAACCGCAAACCCCACCTAACACCGGTTTTCAACTCACTTTACCCACTAGCGAGAACGAGCTCGGTGCTTTACCCGTTACACCCAACGGCTCCACCGCTTTGCCCGTTAGTGCCAACAACTCTGTGCATTGGCGAGACACGACTTCCCTTTGCAGCTTTCCGCATTTCTCCAAAATGTCACTCCACCGCCTTCCCTAAGCTTCCTCCCGCCTTGCCGATCACGCTTGCAACCACCTTGAGCCCCTAGTCTTCTTCGGCTTCACCCGGTCGTGCTCGGACCTCAACATCTCCCATGTCTAGTCCCGACCACTCCAAGCCTCACCAAGACTTGTCTCAAGATCCTAGTCAAAAACTCCTCCGGACCGATCGGACCTCAACTCCTCCGAGCCTAGTCCCGATCCGTTCCATCTGCAAGACGACTCACCGTTGTTCGTCGTGTCCACTTCCGGTAACTCTAGCTCCGGTTCCTTGTCTCCGGCTCACAACCACCTCACCAAAGATCGATCATCTTTGGCGTCTCCGACCGTCCGGACCTCAACACCTCCGTGCCTAGTCCCGGTCCTCCTACGCCTCACCATGAAATAGCTCAAGTCCTGCACCACATAGACAAGCAAACCGTTACATAGCACCGCACAACACAATGTGTACAGACATCTGCATAAAAGGAACTCAAAACATGCTTCACAAGGTCGTACATTCACTACGATCGGTCAAAAATACTTAAACATTAATTCTCAAGACCTACGATCGTTACCATAGACCATACGACCACCCCAGTGGTCCTTACGACCGCCTTAAAGCTTGCTACGACCATCACAAGTTTCAGTTCCAACTTACCACCAAGTTGTACCAACTTATGACTGGTCGAAACCATAGATCAAGACTTTCTTAAGTCCTACGACCATATCTCAAGATGATACGACTACCTCAGAAGTCCATACGACCGGTTCCCAGAGACTACGACCAAAACCAGAGATTCCATCGTGGTCGAACCACTTTCCGAACACGTTCATCGCTTTCCACCGTGGTGAAACCCTTCTCGATCACGCATCGACTTGGTTCATCGTGGTCGGCCCTTCCAACAACGTTTGAACACTTCCGACCGCGATCGCCACTTGCGACCACGCCCAAGCTCGTCGACCGCATCCGACCGAAGCTACGACCATGTTCGCCATAACGTGGTGAAACACGCTTCGTTCTTAGGAAGTGAAGTCTGCGACAACGTGGTCGTATGATCGCTTTCGACCACCGACTACGCCTTACGACCGCGTTCTCCGTCAGTGTGGTCGAATCGCTTTGACCACGACCAAAGCGTGGTCGTACTAGGCTTCGACCACGCCAACGTGGTCGAATAGATTTTCGACCACGGCAAAACCCGTCGAGACTTCCTCGTGACCTACGACCAAGGTCGAGTGGTCGAACGCCATGTGGTCGCATGACCTTCCGACCACGGCGAAAGAGTAAAACATTGTTTTCGGCTTTCATTGCTGATAGAGTGGTCGTAAACAACCCGGTGGCTCCCGATTGGCGACAATAAGTTCATAACCCGCCCGACAAAGCTTCCGACCACAACCAATGTGGTCGTAAGAGCCTACGACCACAGTCAGAAGCTACGACTTTGCACAGAAGGCGATTCCGATCACTTCTAAGGCTATGACTTGGTAGGAAGAGCCCAACCCAAACTCAAACTTTCTAAAACAAGAGTCAATTACTCATCACAAACATGTGGTCACCTCCACATGGACTCTCAATCTCCCCCTTGATGAGTATATTGACAAACCCAGAAAAACCATGAAGATGAGTTTGAGTTTTAAGAATCCAACATGGTCCAAAGAAAGAGAATGGAGCTAATGACCATGTCGACAGAAGGAACATTAGAGCAACAACTGAAAGAGCAAATTGATCTCCAAAGCTCTAAAATGATCCCAACAGATTTTTTCTTCTCTATTCTCCCCTTTTGGCAATAAACACATCAAGATGCAATAGAGAGAATATGACATGTCAATAGATGAATATGGTGAAGTTTGTTTATTTAAGCATTTAGAGCCATGAGAATTATCCATAATGACAATAATGTAATACACCAAGCCATAACTCAATAAAACGCTATCTAGATCATGACAACATATATATAAACCAGCTAGAGCACATAGATGACAATCTGAAATGTAATGCATTTAGTGAGCAAGTCAAGTCATCAATGAGCAAAGTCTAACTAGAGATATCCAAGGATGATGCAGGCCATGTCAATAAGCTAAGCGGAACAAAGAAGCTAACATTGAGTCCAAATAGAGTGCTATAAGCTCAAGATTGAAACATTGGTTAAAGTACTTGGTTACGATTGTAGATTAAGCAAATTGAGCACATTAAACATTGTCTTTTGAAAGCATATGGTTGTTTTCAACCCAATTTTTTTGTTTATGTGCTAGATCTCAAGCCTTATGCGACTACTCCAAGCAATAAGCTTAAGAAGATAGTCTAGGTCATCCAAAACTCCTCCTGAGTTCATGCCTAGTGCAATGGCAAGCTGTCTCATGAGAAAGGATTGGTGAAATCAGTTTTTTCGCACAAATATGGTGGTTGTCAACCAACATTTTGTTTTATCATGTGCTAGATCTCAAGCCTTATGCGACTACTCCAAGCAAGAAGCTTAAGAAGATAGTCTAGGTCATCCAAAATTCCCCCTGAGTTCATGCCAAGTGCAAAGGCAAGCCGTCTCATAGGAAAGAATTGGTGAGATCGGTTTTTCGCACAAAAGAGATCTTTTGCCTTTTAAACACATTGTACTAACTCATGTATCATCGGAGACTAAACCAGCTCAAACTAAGGCTCAATATAGATTCAACGCTCTACTCAGCCTATTTGACATGGCATGAATCATAAAAGGATAGCTCAAGAAAGACTAAACTCAAATGCTAGCATGACAAGTTTAATTTAAGTTGATCAGTTTTACTTAACTTATCATGGCAAACGCTAGTCTACACATATGAAGTCATGATAAATTTAGCAAGCTAAGCACAAGTCATGACAAGGTGTAAAGCACTGAAGCATGTCATAACAGGATAATAATCAAGGCTCAATGTAGTTATATTACAATGCGAAATGCTAAAATGCAGAAAAATCCAGCTCCCCCTCAACATGACATGCAACTTTTAGTTCAAGTTGAGTTAAGTCACAATTAAGCTCCAGAAGCTCCCAAATGAACTCTCCCTGAACCAAAGCAATAAATCGAGAAGCTGGCAAATAAAACCAAAACAGGCAGTCCTTAAAGCATAGATAAGATATAGAGACAACTATGGCTCAGACTGACTCTCATCTACCCCATATGACTCGTGACAATCGGCTAACAGTAAATCACACACTAGAGAGCAAACACGTACCCTGTCTACTCGAGGGTGGCCCGACCCTCGCTAGATCCTACAAGAAGTGAGTGGGCTCAATCTAGTGAGATAAGAAACAGCTAATAAGAAGCATCCTGGAAGCATAAGATAAGAGTAAGAAGTCTAAGCAACTAGACAAGAGAGGCACTCTAACCTATGCTAGAAGGACTAAGCCCGATGCACCCCAAGTGCAAAGCAACGAGAAATGAGACGAAGCATAATCAATATAGTAAAGCAAGAAAGCCCAAAGCTCCCCTCACTACAGTCCATAAGGACAAACCACCCCAAGCTCTCCCGCAGAGTGAAAACCTCGAACTATCCAAAGGCTTGGTGAAAATGTCACCAACTGGTGGTCACTCTCACTGGCTGGAGCACTATGTCACCCTTCTCTACATGGTCTCTAAGGAAGTGGAAGCGAATATCAATATGCTTGGTTCGCGAGTGCCGCATCGGGTTCTTAGCAATGTTGATAGCGCACGTGTTATCACAAAAGAGTGGAACACCGTCTAAGGCTAACCCAAAGTCTGCAGGTCGAAACCATCCAAAGTACTGGCTGCGGCAGAATGGCGGCGACAACGTGCTCGGCCTCTGCAGATGGATGTGTAACACCGATCGCTTCCTCAAGACCAGAAACGAGAAGTGCCAATGAACTGGCAGTGCCGGAAGTGCTCTTCCTATCTATCCTCTGACCAACAAGTTCGCATCCGAAAAGGCTCTCGGGAAAGACAGGATGAGGAAGAGTACCGATACCATAGTCAATGGTAGCTCGAAGGTACCGAAGATGCGCTTCACCGCCGACGGTGAGATACGCGAGAGAAGCTCAAAACGAGCACACGCATACACCGAGAAGTGTATGTCCGGTCTCGAGGCGATGAGGTAAAGAAGGAGCCGATCATACTTCGAACTCTTTCGATCAATCGCTCGCCATCCTCATCCGGGTCAAGATAGGTTGTCGAAGTCATGGGAGTTGACACCGCTTACCATCACTTATATCAAGCGCCAGAGGTCACGAGTGTACTTTCCTCGATGAAGAAATGTACCCTCCGAGTCCGCTTAATTTGGAAGCCAAGGAAGAAGGTCAACTCACCCATCATACTCATTTCAAACTCGGTGCTCATGACATCCAGAACCTGGAAACCAGAGTATGGGAAGAACCGCCAAAGATGATGTCATCGACATAGATCCGGACGAGCGAAGGTCATTGCCATGACGGCGGATGAACAAGGTCTTGTCTACTTTACCCATGTCAAACCCATGACTCAACAAGTAGGACTTAA
Source organism: Dendrocalamus sinicus (assembly GCA_036346575.1). Lineage (NCBI taxonomy): Eukaryota > Viridiplantae > Streptophyta > Magnoliopsida > Poales > Poaceae > Dendrocalamus > Dendrocalamus sinicus. The sequence goes on from CM070650.1 coordinate 10,400,331, forward strand.
GCCTCTCATACCAAGCTCTGGGGGCCTGCTTAAGTCCATACAACGCTTTGGAAAGCTTGAAACATGGTGTGGGTATTTGGGGTTCTCGAAAACGGAGGTCGTCTCGACGTAAACTTCTTCCTCAATGACTCCATTAAGGAAGGCACTCTTGACGTCCATCTGGTAGAGCTTGAAACCCTTAGAAGCTGCAAAGGCAAGCGGATTCTAATGGCCTCAAGTCGAGCTACACGCAAAGGTCTCCTCAAGTCTAGACCTTCAACACGGGAGAAACCCCGAGCAACCAGTCTAGCCTTGTTTCGAATAACCACTCCATCCTCGCTCTGCTTGTTCTTGAACACCCACTTAGTCCCAATAATATTGTGACTTCGCGGGGGCTCGACAAGCGACCAGACCTTGTTCCTCTCGAAATTTTCTAGCTCCTCATGCATGGCATTGACCCAAAACTCATCAGATAAAGCATGAGAGACATCTTTGGGCTCAAAGGAGGCAATGAAAGCAGAATGGAGACAGAATTGAGATAAGCCAGATTTTGAGCGGGTAACACGCTCGAAAAGGTCTCCCATGATCTGCTCTGAAGGATGAGCTTTCTGGATATGTCTAGGAGGTCCAGGATGAGATGAAGAAGTGGCCTCTACCTCGTGAGCTGACGAGGTAGGAACAGAGCCACCAGCTCCAGAAGAAGCAGAAGGCATGGGTCGATCACCTCGAGTGCGGTGGAAGACGGCACCTCAAGGGGTGGATGAGGGACAGATCGTAGACAACCGTCGTCTCCATCATCCTCATCATCCACAAAGATGGTCTCGGATCGCTCTAAAGAACTCGAGATATCGGGCCTAGTCCCGGTGGCCTCGTCAAAGGTCACCTCACGAGTCTCTACCAATTTACTAGACTCGCAGCCTGCACTATAAGCCCGCGAAGAAGGCGAGTAACCTAGAAAGATTCCATCACAAGAACGTGGCTCGAACTTATCTAGGTTCCGGACTTGAATAAAGCACTTGCAACCAAACACACGAAAATGAGAGACGCTGGCTTTCGCCGTATCTCAACTCATAAGAAGTGCGGTGCAAGTGTGCCCAAGAAAACTCGATTCAAACATGGCACGCGGTTGCAATAGCCTCACCCGTAACTTCCTAGGTGTAGAGTACTCATCGAGCATCGTCCCGCCATCTCGACCAAGGTACGGTTCTTCCTCTCCACGACGCCATTCTCGCTGTGGACGTGCGGAGAAGAGAATCGGTGCTCTACACTGCCTCACCACGAAACTCTCAAAGTAGGAATTCTTGAACTCCGTGCCATTGTCATCGCGGATCGCTCGTAAGGCACCGGGAGCTCAACAGAAGCCTCACGAAAAGACCTCGGAAATGCGAAACGCCTCATCCTTCGAGGCTAAGAAAAACACCCAAGAATACCTCGAGAAGTCATCGACACGACAAGAACATACCACTTCCTCCCGCCGATCGCACTCGAGTGGTCCCATCAGTATCCATGTGGAGCGGTGTCCCTGCATCGGTCATAGTAACTGTGACTGGAGGGTGAGAAGCGGCAACCATCTTGCCGTGCCGGCATGGAGCACTGACTAGATCTTTGACCATTTTGAGCTTCGGCAGACCACGAATGAGGTCGTGGCCGCTAACTCGGGTCAAATGGTCAAATCCGATATGACCAAGTCTCCTATGCCAGAAAGAGAGGTCGCGGGACTCAGAAGCAACTAAACACTTGAGAGGATCACGGAAGACTCGGAAAAATCAGCACGAAAGATCCTCCCAAAACGAAATCCGCAAACCGGACTACCCAAGAATCAAGAATTTTACAATTGTTTTCTTGAAGCTCACCTCAAACCGTCATCGGAAGTCGAGAAACGAAAAGCAAATTGTCTCGCAGCTTACTAACCAAGGCAACATCTTTCAAAATGAAAGAATCATTAATCCGCGACTGCACCTTTGGCGATGACGCGCCTGCACGGCGTCTCGAAGGTGATCGTCTCATCACCGGAGCACGGGCAAGGGAAGAAAACCAACGGAGTCTCCGGTCATATGACGAGAACAACCGGAGTCTACAATCCAAACCTTTCCCTTCCCTGCCCGGCGAACCTGAGTCAAACAGAGAGTAAAGTCTCGCGATGGGATAAATCAAGAGTGATTTTGGCACCCAATATGAACAACACGCCGAGCGGATGAAGTAGTCAAGCACGATCGACCTCTATCTACCCTCGCTCTCCATGACTCAAAGAAGCGTATGTCCGTGAGCGGACTGGCCGCATTGCGGGTCCGGGTCCGATCACACGGAGAGCGAGTCGAACACCGCAACACGCCGATCACGCCGCGGTAGCTATCTCGACGGGGAAACCGAGATCTACCCTCAGGACGGCGGAAGACACGACCAGGGGCAGCATGAGGACGGAAAACAGAAAACTCGGAAAAACCAAGTCCTCTATGCTGCTTAAACTCCGTAACAGGAGCAAACCTAGACCTCGTGTTGGTCTTAGGTGTACTCAGAATCTGGGGCTGACCCTGAATATGCCTAAGAGACACAACACGGTCTCTACGTGCGATCTTGGCGCGCCTGAAGCATCGATCAACCGTGTGTCCATCCTTCTGACAGAAGGTGCAGTGATACTTCATCCTCGGAGAGGTAGAAGTAGCACGGTCGAGCTCGCTTCCGAGAGGCGAAGCGGCGAGTGCAACCACCTTGTCGTCGAAATCCCTCGACATAGCCCCCGACTTAAATTGGACTTTCTCGGTCCGGGCTCGGTCTCGATCACACCTGGTGCTATGGGTCTGAGCACGGCAGGTGGATGCTTCCTCATGTCCTCATAATAATCATATCCTAGACCCTGATTAAATTTGCAAATTTTAGACTGGTCCAGAACAAGATTAAGCTTCTTCTTGCCGCCTACAAATCTCTCGAGAGTGTTCATAAGGTACTGACACTCCCGAAAGAGAGAGGTGCAAGAAGAGAGCGAGGGGAAGAGGGAAACAGCAGGAGATAAGGGAGCGGATGAAGAACCAACGAGAGGGAAGAATGGCTTGTGCACGCACGGTAGACTACGAATGGACAGTCCTATCGCTAGCGAGTTGGTTCACGTTGCTAAGCGTCTCAACCTTACCACGGGCTTCTCCCCTTCTCAAGATTCACATTACAATGAGTTAATGGCTTCTCTAATAAATCCTTAGTTAGCTTCACACATTTATCATTCAAAGCAACGAGTTCAAGTTTTAGTTTATCACAGCTAATGCATGGTGAGCTAACAGGTCCTTAGTCGCATATTGAGCCAACTTCCTATCATGATCAATCTTATCTTGAAACTGTTTGGAGACGACTTCAAGTTCAGTGATTAACCGGACGGTTTAAGCATGAGTCAATCGGCTCAAGTAAAGAAGCACGCAACTCAGCAATTTTATGATCCGCCTGCTTTAAGTTCATCTTCAAGTTATTGCAATTTTTACATGACTCGGGCAGATCAAGGAGCATGGTATAAGGTCCTCTAGCAAGAATGTCCTTATCCTCACATGAGGTAGGAGAAGTAGTCTCATCGTAGTAAGTAGGGTAATGACCATCCTACTCAACTCTAACTCAGCAAGTAGACTAACATTCTCCACCTTAATAGAATCAAGCTTGGAGGACACACTATCATGAGAGGTCCTTAATTTCTCCAAATCACCCAGCAAAGCACAGCATGTATCACAGTCGTCACGGGAGGGAGTAGATATAAGTAAAGTAAGCTCCCGTGACAGTCTCTCTACTTCCTTCTCCAACTCGCTACATCTAGCTCTAGATCTAGCATGAAATCCTCCTAGCTTAAGGAAAGCTTCATTAAGTTGGTCATAGGAGGGACATACCTCGTCCGAGTCGGAGTACAGCTCGCTGTCGCTGAGTTCGCCCTCGAGGGCCATGAAGCACATGCCGGAGAAGTCGTCGCTGCCATCCTTGGGCTCTTGGTCACCCGTCCCGTCGTCGTCGCTCCATCCCTCCACCTCGCTGAGGTCGAGGTCGTCGAAAGCGGTGAGGACGCGGTGGAAGAGCTTCTTGGCCTTCCCGAAGTTGCGGAACTTCTTCTTTCCCGGCGTCTGAGCTGGAGTCTTCTTGTTGCGGTTCTTGTCGGTGTAGTCGTTTTTGCCTGAACCGCCGTAGTCGTTCTTGCCCTTCTCCAGCTTGGGACAGTTCGCTCGAATGTGGTTGGGGCCACCACACTCGAAGCAAATCACGGGTCCTCCTCTCTTTCTGTCTCTCCTACCCTTGTAGGCATGGGAAAACCTTCGGGCTAGGAGGGCCAGCTGATCATCCGCAAGCTGCTCTAACTGATCATCAGTTATGTCACAGAGAGCAGCAAGGGAGAAACCGCAAGAAGAATCCGAAGAGAGCCCGGAAGAAGAAACGGGATTGGTGACCAAAGCCATCGACTGTGACTTCGACCGTCGAGAGACAACGTCAATCTCGTGAGTCTTGAGGCGCGAGTACAGCGCGTCAAGAGTCAGGGTCGAGAGGTCTGTCGTGTCTTTGATGGTGGTCACTTTCATTTCCCAGACACGAAGATCGAGTGCCGCGAGCATTTGGCGAGCGTTATCCGAGTCGGGGTATGTAAGACCGACCGCTCGGAGGTTGCTCAAGATTTTGTGAAATCGCGAAAAGCACTCATCCAGGGACTCTCCAGCAAGCATCTCGAATTTGTTGTATTCGCTTGAACTGGTCTGTCGGACCGTCTTAATCTGGGTGGTGCCCTCATGGTATGCATCGAGGGTCACCCAGATGTCGTAAGCGGACGACAGGTGAGAGATGCGATCGAACTCGCTTCTACTCAAGCCCTGGATAATGATGTTCCTTGCCTTCGCATTTGCCTCAACATCGGGCATGTTTGCCACATTGATGTTCTCATCGGCAGGAACAACGAATCTGACCTTCACCTTCCGCCAAATGGCATACCCCGAGCCGGATGTATGTTTCCATTCGGCTCTTCCGTAAGGATAATCCAGGCCATCAAAGACGGGAGGTTTGGTCGAGTACTTGTCCGTCGCCATGGCTCTTGAGACCGGTTAAGATCTATTTATTAGAGCTAACCGGCTCTGATACCAATTGTAGGACCGAAATGGCAACAGAGGGGGGGTGAATGGTGCCTTCTAAAAACTCCCCAAGTACTCACACGACAAATCGGGCGAAAGAACTAGCTTCTTCGATCGAACACACGTGGTCGTAAGCCAACTGATGGTCGAACACCACGTGGTCGAACACTTGCCTGAGCCGACAAAAGAAATCAAACAGTGATAACTGAGAGGATGAACCAAGAACAGACGGACTCAAGGCGCACAATCATCCGGTAAAGTGAACTTCTCTAATTCGACTCCTGCTCTCGGGAATGAACTGGCCAAGTGGCCTTGAGACAGATTCCCAGTTCTGAGCTAATCAAAGCACACAAAGACGAAAGCAGACTCACGAAGAAGAGAGGAGAGAAAAAGGATAGCAAGAAGTCCAAGCTCTCAAAACAGATCGCAAACAAGTCAATCACAACATCTCAAGACGACAGAAAACAAATAGAGGAAGAGAGATGAATGATTGATAATGGAGGTTTCTGACCACTCCAAGCTGGGAGATACATGAGCACACTTGCTCCATCCCGAGAACCCACACACTCACAAATAACAAAGGAAGAACAGAGCAACTCGGGATCAGAATCTCACAAGTACCCGAGCTCTACCTCTCTATTTATAGCCACACACTCACACACCAAAGAGGGGGAACCCGCAAACCCCACCTAACACGGGTTTTCAACTCACTTTACCCACTAGCGAGAACGAGCTCCGGTGCTTTACCGTTACACCCAACGGCTCCACCGCTTTGCCCGTTAGTGCCAACAACTCCTGTGCATTGGCAGAGACACGCCTTCCCTTTGCGACTTTCGCATTTCTCCAAAATGTCACTCCACCGCCTTCCGGAAGCTTCCTCCCGCCTTGCCGATCACGCTTGCAACCACCTTGAGCCCCTAGTCTTCTTGGCTTCACCCGGTCGTTCGGACCTCAACATCTCCCATGTCTAGTCCCGACCACTCCAAGCCTCACCAAGACTTGTCTCAAGATCCTAGTCAAAAACTCCTCCGCACCGATCGGACCTCAACTCCTCGAGCCTAGTCCCGGTCCGTTCCGCTGCGACGACCTCACCGTTGCCGTCGTGTCCACTTCGGTAACTCTAGCTCCGGTTCCTTGTCTCCGGCTCACAACCACCTTACCAAAGATCGATCATCTTTGGCGTCTCCGACCGTCGGACCTCAACACCTCCCGTGCCTAGTCCCGGTCCTCCCACGCTCACCATGAAATAGCTCCAAGTCCTGCACCACATAGACAAGCAAACCGTTACATAGCACCGCACAACACAATGTGTACAGACATCGCATAAAAGGAACTCAAAACATGCTTCACAAGGTCGTACATTCACTACGATCGGTCAAAAATACTTAAACATTAATTCTCAAGACCTACGATCGTTACCATAGACCATACGACCACCCCGGTGGTCCTTACGACCGCCTTTAAAGCTTGCTACGACCATCACAAGTTTCAGTTCCAACTTACCACCAAGTTGTACCAACTTATGGTGGTCGAAACCATAGATCAAGACTTTCTTAAGTCCTACGACCATATCTCAAGATGATACGACTACCTCGTAAGTCCATACGACCGGTTCCCGAGACTACGACCAAAACCAGAGATTCCATCGTGGTTGAACCACTTTCGACCACGTTCATCGCTTTCCACCGTGGTGAAACCCTTTCGATCACGCACGACTTGGTTCACCGTGGTGAAGCCCTTCCAACAACGCTTGAACACTTCCGACCGCGCCGCCACTTGCGACCACGCTCCAAGCTCGTCGACCGCATCCGACCGAGCTACGACCATGTTCGCCCATAACGTGGTCGAAACCCGCTTCGTTCTTAGGAAGTGAAGTTCTGCGACAACGTGGTCGTATGATCGCCGACCACCGACTACGCCTTACGACCGCGTTCTCCGTCGGTGTGGTCGAAGCGCTTGACCACGACCAAGCGTGGTCGTACTTAGGCTTCGACCACGCCAACGTGGTCGAATAGATTTTCGACCACGGCAAAACCGTCGTAGACTTCCTCGTGACCTACGACCAAGGTCGAGTGGTCGAACGCCATGTGGTCGTCATGACCTTCCGACCGGGCGTAAAGAGGAAAACATTGTTTTCCGCCGATCGCGATAGAGTGGTCGTAAACAACCGGTGGCTCGATTGGCGACAATAAGTTCATAACCTGCCCGACAAAGCTTCCGACCACAACCAATGTGGTCGTAAGAGCCTACGACCACGATCGAAGCTACGACTTTGCACGTAAGCGATTCCGATCACTTCTAAGGCTATGACTTGGCAGGAAGAGCCCAACCCAAACTCAAACTTTCTAAAACAAGAGTCAATTACTCATCACAAACATGTGGTCACCTCCACATGGACTCTCAGTTTGTATTATACGTATTGGGCTAACATATTTTTTTTGTTTTTTAAAATTTTTAAATTTAATTATGCTAAATAAGTCTCTGTCAGCTACAATGCTTTTTTCAGCTAGCTACAGTGTTTTCAGCCATAAGCCACGAGCTTTTCAGCCGAACCGAATAAAGTAGGAGTTTCTTTTTAAAAAGAATAAAGTAGGAGCATTAGAATAAGCTACACAAAAGCCTTGGGCGGCACGCAGGAGTTGTTATCACGCGGGGTTACATGAGGGGTTACATATTCTTTGGGTCTACATCATATCCATGAAAATGCGTCCAAATGTGTGTTGTGTGGGGGAGGGGGGGCATAATATTCACAAATGAAAAAGAACGGTCGACGTGGATAAATTTTATTTCCTTATTTATAAAGCCAAAGAAAAGTTTGGCAATGTCAGATATAGTAAATAACATGTACAATCGACAGGTGAATTCCCGGTTCTCTCGTTGAGTCACGTCATCCTTAAATGCAGAGCCTCTAATCTAGTTTGGGATGGATGTCGACCGTTGGATCACTTGGGGAGGAAAGAGAGGAGAGCAATCACTTGGCGGATGGATCGAGCTTAGATCAAGCCTGGATTGGGCAAGGACGACGGCCGCTGCCACCGGTGACAGTGGCAGCCAAAGGTCATGGGCGAAGACGATGATACTACTATAGAAAAACTGTATATTGGATGTTATATTATAGATGGTTTTTTAAAATTATCTGTATTAAATATAATCATAGACGATTTTAGGTTAGAGACTGTTTGTGTTGCTGTCAGCCCTAAAACCGTTTGTGAAGAGAAAAATATCACAGACGGTTCGTCGTTAAAACCGTATGTGAAGTATCACAGATGATTATTACCAAGAATCGTTTGTGATATTTCCAAATATCACAGACAGTTTTTTATTTGAACCGTCTGTGATACTCCACAGACAGTTTGTATTAAAAACCATATATGATAATTAAGTTATCACAATTAAAAACCATATATGATAATTAAGTTATCACAGATGGTTTGTATAAAAAATGGTCTGTGATAATTCCACTATATTAATTGCGCGTAGACCCATCAACTCTCTGTCTTAAATTCTAGATCTATGTTGCTTTTTTGAGCTGGAGGCAGGACTTTAAGGCTATTTGGTGCAAGGAGATTATTTGACAAGAGTAATTGTAGATCCACCTATGGTTTATATTATAATTTATATTTATAGCTTTTGGTGAAAGGAGAATCGAAGATGGTTGATTTAGCTAGCTTGATATAGAGATAAGATTATTTTACATTTAACATGGTTTAGAGTTTAGGATTTAGTCAATTCCTAATCTATTTCTACTTAATTCAATTTAATTAATTATTATTGCTACATATAGGTACTTAATTTAAAACGTACATATATAGTATAGTAATTAATTTATTGAATATGTTATACTAAATTATTATATGTGTAACGTAGAACCGAAACTGGATGCATGTTGGGAACCGTGTGAGCGAAGAGTACATTAATGACGTTTCTGCTTTTACAAGAGCTATTGAGGAGGATATGTTGAGTAAGAGGGTGGAATATATATGCTGTCAATGCATTGACTGCGAGAATCTAAAGATGTTTAAGAGCCAAGTGCAAATTGAAGCACACTTGATCTGAAGAGGTTTCAAAAAGGGAAATACATGTTGGACCAGTCATGGTGATATATATATTCACAGACGGTTCTATATTAAAACAATCTGTGATGTTTTGTTATTACATATAGTTTTAAATAAGAACCGTCTATGATGATAAATATCACAGACGGTTCTTAAATAGAACCATCTGTGATGATAAATATCACATACAGTTCTTAAATAGAACCATTTGTGATTATTTCACTATATATATTGTGCACTAGGGTTTGTCCCCACTGTACTGCCCACTAACACTATTGCCTCGCCTCGAGCCCGTCACCATCCTCCTCCCAAGCCCGTTGCCGCATCCCCCAACGCCGTCGCCACCTCCCCTGACTCCGGTGGCCTTCCTCCCCTGAGGCCGTCGCCCTCCTCCTCCTCTTGAGCCCGTCGCTGCCTCCCCTGACGCCGTCGCCGCCCTCCCCTGACTCTGGCGGCCTTCCTCCCCCGACTCCGGCGGCCTTCCTCCCCTGAGGCCATCACTCTCCTCTTCCTCCCGAGCCCGTCGCCGCCTCCCTCGACTCCGGCGTCCCTCCTTGTAAGGTCTAGCACTGGAGGACTTTGCATAATAGAACGTGGACTTTGTGAATGCTCGATAAGAATAACTTGTTAGATTTAGATCACTGTAACAAAAGGATTTAAATGACAAAATAAGACTAACTGGCTAACAAAAGGAGTATATATTCTGAATTTCAGAGATCACAGAGCATGAATATATTATTAATATGAATGCGATTTACTTGAAGTAAATAGTTTTGACAAAATAACACTACTGCTTGTCTTCATATATTCGATAAGGTAGTCTAGAGTTCAAAGCCTGACTGATTAGTGAAATTGTAACCTAAATACATGATCATATTCTAAATTCGCTAAGAATTAGCTTAAGAATTGCTCACTTCTATTATCCTTTGAAGATCTCGTTCGCTCATTTTTCGACATCGTCCCTGATGCGTGTGATGCACCGTCCTTTAGAAAATCCCCAAAAGGAAGAGGACTATCGAAAAGGTCCGGGGGCCAGTTTACCATCACGGATGTCAATGCATCTAAGACCCCTCTCAATCCTCGCCGAATAGTGTCCACATTATGGAGAATAGTCAGAATAGTTGCACGGAAACGGATTGAGATCACATTTGTTTTGTGGAAGAAGGTGACCGAAGTTCAGAAAAGTCAACTGCTAACAAAAGTTTTTCGATCGTTCAAGATCCAGGAAGAACACCAAGCCTCCGTGCGATGACACATGTTAATAGCGCCATGCAAAGCGTGAAAGAACTTCAAGATCTTGCTTGTTCAGCAATACGTAGAGAATGATCAGACGTCCTTCGACAAGTATTTATTCCTGAAACTGCAATGGGAAGAATTTATGGCGATAAAGATGACAGATAAATTTAGGAGTGAAAGTATGATGCATAGGTTATGTAATTTTAATTCGTTGCCTTTCCTTTCATATACGTGCCTGCAGCTTGGCAGCTTGGCGACTAGAGGACTTGAATTCTAGATTTCTTTTTTCCTTTTTTGGAGCACAGGTCCATGGAACGGCGGTTCCGAGGTATCTAACCCTCCTGTGAGTGCACCCTTGCAGATATACAGTTCAAATTTTGAACTTTTCACTAAATTTAGAGTATTTAGTTTTAGTGAATAATTTGATCGTTAACTATGCATACCAATTTTTAAGGTTTAGAAGGTGATACAATGAATTTTTCTTGTTTGATTCTCCAAACTTTTTACATTAACTTGCTTGGTTTTGCCATTTGATTGTTGACTATTTGACCAGAACGATCTAGCCTTTGAGCTTCATGTACACAGCGCAAGTAGGATCAAAGATTTAGATACAATACTACCTTAGCATTAGTTGATTCCTTACATGTAAATGAACATATGACATGTAACGCCCCCGTTTCCAGGGGCGCGTACGGACACGGCATTCCGCAACTATTCTCGCATGAACAGTTATGGAGTGTCGCGCAAGAGTATACCATTGCATGCTTACAATAAAAGTCCAGCATATATTTAACATATGGAATAACATCCAGTTTTGACAGCGGGGCGTGCAAGCCCAAAGTATAATTACATTACAGAAGCTCCAAGATCCGCTTCGAGCGCGGCAAAGACCTAAAGCCACGGGTCCTCGTCGAAGAAGAGATCCTCCGGGACTTCCTCAACGGGGAGACCCTCACCTTCGTCTTGATCCTCTAAAGAGTGGATTAAGCAAGCCGTGAGCCAAACAACCGGCTCAGCAAACCCCAAAGGGATTCGATGTTACTACATGCACGGATTTACAATGGAAGGGAGTATACTTGGTTTATTAACTTGAGTGGATGCAGTTTTATTTGCAAACATTTTGATAAAACGGACCCAAAACTACTCCTTAAGATCCCGGGGTTTTTCAACAAAAGTTAATTAATCAACTAATCAAGTTAAAGCATGTACAAAACTACTTAAGCTTCGCTTCTGGAATCACCCAAGTGACACAACTCCATTAACCGGGAGCACGGCGTATTCGAATACCATTTATTTGACTCTGCAGAGTTTGCTCAGCTTTACCCACACGATCCCTTAACTCCCGCTAAAGAGTTAAGAAAGCCAGGTCGTTTCACTGCTCAATTCTTTATATAGGCTCTACCCGGTAGAATTCACTCGGGTCTGGTACACATAAATAATAATAATAATAATAACAACCCACGTCCGCTTCGAGTGAACTCTACCGTTGTTAGGCGAGAAATCTTGGAGAATCTTTCTATGAATCAGCGATAATAGCCTGCCAATCCAAGAAAACTCCTCACTTCTGTCACTGTCTTGGGTTGTTTCCATTCCATAACTGCGGTGATCTTTTCTGGTTCAACCTTGACTCCATCTTCTGATATAATGTGACCTAAGAAAGCAACTTCTTTCAGCCAAAAGCTGTATTTGTCGAACTTGGCATACAACTGATGCTCTCTCAATCTGGTCAAGACCATGTGCAAATGCTTCTTGTGCTCTTCTTCGCTTTTGGAGTAAATCAAAATATCATCAATGAAAACTATCACGAATTGGTCTAGTTGGTTCATATGCACCAGATTCATAAGATTCATGAAATAAGCTGGCGCATTGGTTAAACCAAAGGGCACGACCGTGAATTCATATAATCCATATCTGGTGATGAAGGCTGTTTTCTCTCGATCTTGCTCTCGGATCTTAAGCTGATGATAACCCGAGCGCAAATCGATCTTGGAGAATACTTTGGCTCCTTTGAGCTGATCAAACAAATCATCAATTCTGGGCAATGGGTACTTGTTTTTTATTGTGACAGCATTCAAACCTCTGTAACCAACACACATCCTTAACTCTCCATTTTTCTTCTTCACAAACAAAACTGGTGCCGACCATGGTGAAATACTTGGTCGAATAAACTCTTTTTCTTGCAATTCATCCAATTGTCTCTTGAGCTCTTTCAGTTCACTGGCTGACATCCTATACTGATGCTTGGCAATTGGCTTTGTGCCTGGGACCAGTTCTATGGCAAGTTCTACATGCGTCGAAGTGCGTCCGTAGTTCTTCCGGAAACACATCTGGATACTCTTGTATTACTGGCACTTGATCAGGTGTGGCTGCTAGCATGTTAATCATGCGCTTTCTTGCATCCTTTAGCACTTGTCGGTCTGTCTTTACTACTACTTTCTGACCTTCAGGATTTACCAATGATACTGTTTTGATCTCACAGTTCACTTTGCCTTTGTTTTATACTCGGGCGGGGGAGGTGAATCCGTGGGGAAGAAGGCACGGCACAGTCGCGGCGGTCAGCGAGGAGGACTGGGTGACGACCGGGCTGCGGGGGAGAGAGAAGGGAAAGGGGCTGGCCGGTGGGGCTGAGCGGAGGAGGCGACGACGCGCGGCACAGGCGACGGTGCTGGCGTCGATCCGGTGGCGTCAGCACGGTGAAGGGGGGGCGAACCCACTGGCGCAAGACCGGGGGCGCGACTTGGTCGCGAGCACGTGCGCGAGGGAGAAGGCGGGGAGGGAGGTAGGCGCGAGCGCGAGAGGGAAAGGGAGCGGCGCCTGGGAAAGAAGGGAGGCAGGGAGGGGACGCGGCGCCAGCGGAGAGAGGGAAGGGGGAAGCGCCGGGTCGGGAGAAAGCGGAAAGGGCCAGGGCGCCGGAGGAGAAAGGGAAGCACTCGGCCGAAAAAGGAAAACGGAAAAACGGGGAGACTTTCCAAAGAGGGAAAGTTTTCAAAATTCACTCAAAAATCAGCAAAAATTAAGAAAAAAATTTTGGTTTGAAAAATTGGGGCTTTTCATGACATGGTTTACAAAATGTGAACAAGTCATGACTCATCTGATACCATCCATCATGTTAGATAAGCCGATTGATTTTCTGCAAACAATTGATGTGATTGACCATATTAAACTCCCTTATATCTTTCAAGAGTAGTTACCCTGTGTATATATTTTTAGGATAGTACCATGCATATGAAAATAAAATTATCTTTGTCAATATGGAAACAATAGTTTATTGGGAGGATAACTATCCATCTTTGAAGGACATTAACCGGAAACATGTTGTGTATAAGCAAGTCGATTCACTCCCTAATTATGCAAAGCTTGTGATCATTTGGGCTTTTTTTTATGGCTTATGGCTGAAAAATACTGTAGCTAGCTGAAAAAACACTGTAGCCGACAGAGACTTATTTAGCATAATTAAATTTAAAAAAATTTAAAAATATAAAAATATGTTAGCCCATTACGTATAATACAAACATATATGGAAAAAAAGAATCGGTAAAAAAGCTCAACAAAAAGTCAAAAGTTCAGAAAAAGACGAAATTTATAAATAGTGAAAAATAAGCCGGAAACCAGAAGCTGAAGTCCAAATAATCACACCCAAATTGGGCCATGACACGAATGTTCTGTAAGCGTGCTCAGATGTGTTCCCTCTTTTCTTCGGATTTTGTTGCCATGATAAGCAGGATGGTTGTCATTTAGATAGTGGTAGTGGGAGAATGTGATTGTCATAATCTCTTATAGAGAACACCTAACGAATTAAAATTGATTTTTAGACCCATAATGTTTATTCATTTAGACAAGAAACAATATTGACTACTAAATAATTGTGTGTACAAATATGTTTCACTGGATGTGTGAGAAAAATCTAATATTTGTTGTATTGTTCAAGAGTATATTTGATGATATATATTATCCTCTTTGAAAACTCTGTTGTGACGCACCAACACCTATATATACACATGACGAGATTTTGTTTAAACAATACTAGCAAACCGATTTCCTTCTAAAATATTGCTCCGACAACTAAATCACCTGTCCTAAGAAACCGATTTCCTTCGTAAGCCAAACAAACGAACCCCTCACGCAAGGCAAGGCGAGGCGAAGAGGGAGAAAAGAAAGCCGGAGACGGCGAGGTCGCGAAGCGGAGCATCAGCAGCAAGGTTAGTCTCATGGTGGTCCATGTTGTGTACAGGAGGAGGGAGAATAGCTGGAGAGGAGGCGACGCGAGGTTCCAGGGGGCCGCCATGAGCAACCGCTCAGGCAAGCACCTCGTCCGCCTCGCCAGCCGCGCCGTCGGCTCCTCGTCGCTCCGCGACGGCGCCGCCCTCACCCCGGCGTCCCCCAGCGGCCGACCCTGCGCGCGCACCGGGGGCCGCACCCTGCGCGCCACCTCGCCGCCGCCCACGCCCTGCTCCATCGCCTCCGCCGCGTGCTGGGATTCCCCCGCACTGCGCCTCGACGGCGAGGACTGGGAGGAGGTCTTCGCCGTGGGCGACGAGGCCGTGGGGGCGGAGGATGCAGCGCTCGACACCGGCGAGGGGGCAGCGGACGAGTACGGGGTTGTGTTCGGGGCCCCGCCCACCGGCGACGAGGTCCGCGCCGCCGTCGCCAGCATCCAGCAGTAAGACTCTGCTTAACCTATCCGCTTAGATTGATCAAGTTTTGATTTTTGATGTTTTAGGTTGCTGCCTTGCTGATGATCATCGTGGTATGATTGGATTAAGATCGGAACTGTGTCGTGTAATTACTTGCTGATTATCTTAATCTTGTGGTTATCCTGGAATTAGAGGGGAAGCGGGAAGCTTACTGTGATTTGTCACGTGGAAATCATGAGCGGAGCCCCAATCATGCTAGGTTTCTTATATTTGTGAAATTGTTCAAGGGTGTGCGCATACTAGTCTAGATGTGGAATACTACACCACCTAGTTGGATCTCCAATTTATCCACTTTTCATGCTAAAAGGAGCAATTTTTGCTTGTACTGCGTCCTTGTTGAAACTCTATTTGTGCCTGGGAGTTTAGATCCGAGAGTGGAGGGGAGAGGGAGAGTGTACTGACCGTCGGACGCGTTGGAGGAGGAGCTGGCCATCGTCGGTGAAGCGATCGGGGAAGAGGAAGACGGTGGCGACGGTGGAAGCGGTTCGGTGACGTGACGGCGATGGTGCTTCCCGTCGCTGACTGCGCCCCCTCTAGATCGGTCTAGGGTTTGTGTGTCGGTGGGGTTTTGCGGCTCAAGCGAACCTCGTAACGCGAGCCGCCGGCCCCCACCCTCTATTTATTGCGCAGCGCGACGGGGGCCCATCAGCCAGTGGTTGGGCTGAGATCATTCTAACATTCTCCCCCTTGATCTCAATCTATGCTTTAACTTTAATTACTTTTGACTTTACTCATTCCATTGCAGATTAGTGCATAGAACATGTCTCATCGTCACGGTTAGGGGTGAAAACGGGTCGGGTTAATCCCGACCGATCCGGCACCGAATCCGATTGGTACCGAATCCGACTAGTACCGAATCCGGAGGAAAAAATATGGGTTAGGATATGGTAACAGCAATATTCGTCCGAATCAGAATATCCGTCCGAATCGATACATCTTCAAGTTTGATTTCGTGTTAATGCTACTATTTGACGTTTCATTTTCTTACGCAATGGTAAAATAAAATCTTCCACATCAGCTATTAAATAGTAACATCAAGTCGGTGCATCCTACTCCATTTATCTTGATCTGTATGCATTCCTTACAAACAAGTAGGGTGCAAACGAAATGGGTTAATCCGACCGATCCGACACAGAATCCGATTGGTACGAATCCGATTGATACCGAATCCGGAGAAAAATATGGGTTAGGATATGATAACAGCAATATCCGTCCGAATCCGGCCGTGCCACCCCTAGTCACGGTCAATCGCGATAGATTTAATGACTACAATACACCTTTACGCTCAAATAGTTACTTTAATCTTTTGGGCCATCTTTTAGTCCAGAATCATAGGCTTTTCCTTAAACCCATGCCGCTACATGTTCTCTCGAACACGTTGGGTGGTAAGCCTTTAGTAAGCGGATCCGCTAACATCTTTACTGTACTTATATGCTCAAGACTTATAATTTGATCCGAACTTTATCTTTCACAACATAGTACTTTATGTCAATGTGTTTGGCAAAGCACCACTTGACTTATTGTTGTGGGCATACGTTATCTGCGGGTTCATTATCGCGATACAACTTAAGTGGTCTATTGATGTCGTCAACCACTTTTAAACGGGTATGAACTTCTTTAGCCGATTCACGCCCGTAGCCTCATAACATGCTACAAACTCGGCATACATTGTGGACGATGTAGTGACGGTTTGCTTTGAGCTTTTCCACGATATAGCTCCTCCGGTGAGAGTGAACACATATCCGAATGTCGACTTTCTATCATCTCCGCATAATCGAATCAGATACCCCACTATATGGAGTGAATCGATCTTACGTATGTCATCATGAGGCCTTTTGTTCCTTGCAAATAACGCAAGACTTTCTTTATCAATTTCAATGTTCTATTCGAGATTGCTCGAATCGCCAAGTAACCCGTAACAAACGCTAAGTCGTATGCGTACACACTTGAGCATCGCAAGCTTCCGACAGTGAAGCATATGGAACCGATTTCATTTGTTCGAGCTCGATCGTTCTGGGGCATTGAAAATCCCATATCTGTCGCCCTTGACTATAGGTGTAGGTGAAGGACTACATTTATGCATACCAAATTTCTTTAAGACTTTCTCTATGTATGCCTTTTGTGACAGTCCCAATATCTCATTGTTTCTATCCCTGAATTTGATCCCTAGAACGAACGAAGCTTCACCAAGATCTTTCATATCAAAATTTGAGGACAAAAATTCTTTGTCTCGATGTGATCGACATCACTACTAGCCAAGAGGATATCATCCACATACGAGATTAGGAAGATAAACTTCCCATCTTTAAACTTTGCATAAACACAGTTGTCCTCTACATTCTCTTTAAACCCAAATTTTCTTATTGTACTGTCAAACTTCAAGTACCACTGTCTTGAAGCTTGCTTTAACCCATAAATCGATTTCTTTAGGCGGCATCCCATTCTTTCATTTTCTTCCACGACAAAACCTTTCGGTTGTGCCATGTAAACATTTTCCTCCAAATTCTCATTAAGAAATGCCGTCTTTACATCCATTTGATGTAACTCTAAGTCATAATGTGCTACTAATGCCATTATGATTCTGAAGGAATCTTTACATGAGACTGGAGAAAAGGTCTCAGTGTAATCAATCCCTTCTCTTTGCGTAAAACCTTTTGCCACAAGTCGCGCTTTGTATCTTTCTACATTCCCTTGGGAGTCAAGCTTTGTCTTGTAGACCCATTTACAGCCTACTGTTTTGGCTCCTTTAGGAATAATTTCCAAGTCCCAGACTTTATTAGCCTTCATGGACCTCATTTCCTCTTCCATAACCTCACGCCATTTTGAAGAATTTTCGCTTCTCATGGCTTCTTCAAATGAGGTGGGATCATCCTCCATTTGAAATTGCTCTGTGTGATAAATCTAATAATAATCAGAAATAGCTGATCTTCTTACTCTTTGAGACCTCCTCGGGGCCTCCACATTTGGTACATCTTCTGTTTGAGGCTACTGTTGCTCCCCCTCATTTGTGGCAATGTGTTCTATAGGATCCTGAAGAACAGGTTCCTCATTCTCATTCATTGTTGCCACAGGAGGAACAATAACAGGTGCTGGCACCACAGTGTCTTGCACCGTCGGTGCAAATGCGGCAGAGTAGTGTGAAGAATGGCTCTTGAATCATCGGAGTGGGCGCATACACCCGCTTCTCTTCAAGGTCAATCTCTCGAGCTACCATGCTTCCTCTCATCATTTCATCCTCTAAGAAGACAGCGTGTCTCGTTTCTACAAACTTTGTATATCTGTTTGGACAGTAGAAATGAAAACCTTTTGACTTTTCAGGGTAGCCAATAAAATGACAACTTACTGTTTTGGGATCAAGCTTCCCAAGGTTTGGGTTAAATACTTTAGCCTCAGCAGACTCCCCACACACGTAAGTGGTTTAGTGAGGAACTCTTCCTGCCCACAACTCAAATGCGGTGTTTTGGGCACCGACTTACTAGGCACTCTGTTGAGAATATGAATGGCGGTTTTCAACGCCTCCATCCATAAACTCAATGGCAGTGTGGAGTAGCTCATCATGCTTCGCACCATATCCATCAGGGTACGGTTGCGTCTTTCAGCTACTCCATTTTGCTGAGTTTCGTCCGGTGTAGAATACTGGACCACTATTCCATTTCCCTGTAAAAACCTTGCAAAAGGTTCAGGAACTTGTCCATATGGGGTATGTCGACCGTAGTACTCCCCCCCACGATCAGATCAGACTATCTTAATCTTTAAATCGTGTTAGTTTTCAATTTCAGCCTTAAATATCTTGAATTTATCCAAGGCTTCATTTCTTTCTTTGATTGGATAAATATATCCATAACGGGAGTAATCATCCGTGAATGTTATAAACGAGTCATATCTATCCACACTTTTCACAGGAAAAGGACCACAAATATGTGTGTGAATAATTTGTAGAACTCCTGTGCTTCTTTTAGCGTCTTTTTTAATTTTCTTTACATATTTTTCCTTTAATGCATTCTCTGCATTGTTCTAAGTCTGAGAACTCTAATGGAGGAAAAATATCATTCTTAACTAGTCTTTCTATTCTCCCCCTCGAAATATGGCCTAAACGACAGTGCCATAATTTCGACGACTCATCTAGAGTTCTCTTTCGTTTTCTGTTTACATTCGTAGATGAGGATTCAATCACTTTCTCGCACGCGACGTTCCCATTATCGCATACGACATTCACATCATCACATAATTATAACAAATAAAGCTCATTTTGTAAGATGGCAAGACCAACACATTCTTTATTAAACATTATTTCACACTTGCCATTTCCAAAATGACAATCATAACCATCATTGTCCAAATATGAAACACTAATCAAATTCCTCTGTAAAGAGGGAACAAAAAGAACATCTCTAAGTAAAAGAGTGAAGCCATCAGCTAGCTCTAATGAAAGATCGCCAACGGCTTCAACTTCAGCTTGGACTCCATTTGCGACTTTAATGCATCTTTCTTTTCTTTGCTTAGTCCTCGTCGAACGGAATCCCTATAAAGAATTAGCAACATGAACAGTTGCTCCTGAATCAATACACCAAGTAGATTTCGAATATTGCACATACAGAGATTCATTTATAAAGGTAATAATGTTTTCACCTTTCTTTGCCATTATCATTTTTAAGTAATCAGGACAGTTCTTCTTGTAGTGTCCCGTCTTCTTGCAGTGAAGACACTGATCTTTGTCTCTGACAAATTTATTCTGTTGAGGTGATGGGCGAGGTTTTTCCTTGTTCTTTGAGAAGGAGGCTGTTGAAGTTCTTTTTCTTGTTATCCTTCACATAGTTGATAGATCCACCATGTGAGGATTTAATTCTTTCCTCCTCTTGCACACACATAGCTATGCACTTTTCCAAGTCCCATTTCTGAGTGCATATTGTAGTTGACAACAAAGTGTCAAACTCTTTTGGCAAGGAAGCAAAACCAAATGAATAAGAAACTCATCCTTGAGAGCCAAATCCATTGGTTTAAGCTTGGATGCCAAGTTGCTCATCCTCAGTATGTGCTCTCTTATGCCACTGCCACCACCAGAGTACCTCTCTGTCACAAGTTGTTTAATCAGCTGTGTAGCATAAGTCTTTGAAGAGCCAGTAAACTGACTCTTCATTCTCTCAAGGTACTCTGTGACAGTGTCACACTCTGCGATTGAGCCCACAATAGCAGGCTCAATCGTGTTCTTTATCACAGTCATACATTTCTTATTGGCTATGGTCCATTTCTTATACTCAAGGTCATAAGACATCTGTAAGAGAGCATGATCCCTCTGTCTTTTCTGCCAAGCAGTATCACCCTCATTTTGATCCCTCACCGGTGCCATAGGCTCAGTGGGACGTGCTGTAGTGAGGACCCAGTCCACCTCAGCCAAGATAAACGCTAAGTCTATCTTTTTCTTCCACTCTCCATAATTATCTCCTTTGAGAGTGGGGATCTCTTTGATACAACTCATGAAGTTGTATCCGCCTGAAAAATAGTTCAAATAAAGTGAGAACGTAACAGGAAAATTATATGCCTTATTTCCAATGTTGGTCAAAAATACGACATACAATTAAATCAATTTTATCTATACATTAAATCTACATCACCGTTGGGCAGAAATAGAAATAATGCATAAAATCATCAATTAAAAATTATAATACTGTTATTATCAACGTTGGTCAGAAAATAACAATATCATAATTATCTGGGATTTATATCTATTTTTCCAAAATTAAATTCTCCCGTTGGTTCGAATTTAATAATGAAAATCAATCAACATTAACTTTTGCAGCGGAAACTGTAATTATTCTAAAATAATTCATTATACAGAAGCATTATACTGTACACATTTAATCTCTGAAAAAATTAACACGTTGGTGCAAAATTTACAGAGATTTTGGATCAAATTTCAATCAAATTGCTTCTGAAAAACAATAAAACTCAATTTATTGAATTACTGTTCAAAAATGGCCTTTTGGCCCATTCTTTCGGCCACGGCCCAGTCGGCCCGCTCAGTAGCGCCGCCTTGGCGCCTGGCCGCCCGCTCGGCCCATGACCTCCTTTTCATCACGGCCGTTGATTTCATTGGACGGCTGAGATGATTTGCAATGGGTATGAGACCCCCAAAAACCTAACCCTAATGCATTTCGGTCCCACTCCACCCGCAAAAACGGATCGGCGCGGTGGCAACAGCGGCGAAGGGGCGCGACTAGTCGGCGGCGCGGGCATCGGCCGCGGCGGCGGCCTAAGCGGCGGTGCGTGGCGGCCCCGACGGCCCCAGCGGCGGCGCTCGGCTGCTCGAACTGGCGGGCGGCGGCGGCGTGGGGCGACCAGGAGGCGGCGCGCGCGACGCCACGAGGCGACGACGGCGGCGAAAGCGCGCGCGCGCGCTGAGCGACCAATGGCGGCGGCGCGCGCGCGAGAAAGCGGCGCGCGACACGCCACCACTGCCGGTGGCGCGCGCGTAAGGCCTCCTCTTGCCGATCCATTTTTTTTATTGGGTTGCCGCCGATCTAGGGTTTCAATGTTTGGGGAATTTTGGTTCGGGATCTTGGGACTTTTGTGGCTCTGATACCATTGTTGAAACTCTATTCGCGCCTGGGAGTTTAGATCCGAGAGTGGAGGAGAGGAGAGTGTCTCGACCGTCGGACGCGTTGGAGGAGGAGCTGGCCATCGTCGGTGAAGCGGTCGGGGAAGAGGAAGACGGTGGCGGCGGTGGAAGCGGTCCGGTGACGTGACGGCGATGGTGCTTCCTGTCGCTGACTGCACCCCCTCTAGATCGGTCTAGGGTTTGTGTGTCGGTGGGGTTTTGCGGCTCAGGCGAACCTCGTAACGCGAGCCGCGGCCTCACCTCTATTTATTACCACACGCAACGGGGCCCATCACCGATGGTTGGTGAGCGCCCGATCGGCGCGAATCAAGGCCCGATTAGCCGTTGGGCTAATCGGCTGAGATCATTCTAACACGTCCAATTGCAATACACGTCCTCCGTCATTGCTTAGTTGAGCCTTCTATCCTGTGTAGGACGCACATCCTCCTTCGATTTTACTTAGAATGAACATCCTCCTTTGGTGTGTGTTAGAGCTTATCTGCTCCGTAGTTGTTTAATTGATGCAATCTGGGTTTACAGATGTTCTTTCTACCTGTCGTATGCAGGGTATTTGAGAATCCTTCTGGTGTGGACTCTGATGCACCTGTGTTACAAGCACTCACATTGCCCATCTCAGGACTTCCATCATCTGGGATGTTTGTGAACTATTTCGCTGAGGATTCTGATGCAATGGAGAAGCATATTGACCAATTAGACAACTTAGGACATTCACCATCTGACACCGGATTAGAGGATTGGATTGAGCCTGCTGCACTTGTCCTTAACTCAACTGCTCTTTTGACGAGGGAACATCGAAATGTGTTGGATGCGTTCCACCTATTGCAAGTAGATTCTTCTGTTCAGGTGAATGTGGCTTGATTTTAAATTTTAATGGTACTCATGTACAGCAATCCTGATCTTGTTACTAGGTACTGCCAAATATTGACAAAAATCACCTAGTTTTCTTGCTTTGTCGTGACTTTCTTTTCCCTCTATGCAGAAAATGGTTATGGCCTTGTCAACTGATAAGGCTGTATGGGATGCTGTTATGAATAATGAGGTGGTGCAAGAATTCAAGAGATCCTTCCAGGATGGTATGTGATTTTGAGCTTTTTTACATGTACATCTTTAGATTGATTTGGCATGGATGACAATATTAATCTGGTTGTTAACTTAGGCAGCCGCCCTTCATTAATCCTTTTGATATTTGTCATGTGAAACTTATAAACTTAATTACCTTATTTAGTTCTGTTAAACTCTTTTTTATTATGTTGGGTGAATCTGCACCTGACACAACTTTTCCTGTCTTTCAGCTAAGGAAACTGATCTCGGAGGGAGCTCTGGTGCTCCTCCTGGAGTGATGCAGTGGGTGCTAGAAAACACCCAGGCAAAGATCAAGGAGTTCCTTGAGAAGATACTTAAGCTCGTTAACATGCTCTTCGAAGCTCGGAGCAAGGACTGTGATTTGTATGACGACGTAGTGAGAATGTCATTCATGCTCTCGGTGTTTGTCTTCATTGTGGTAACTATAGCTCGCATAAAGTGAGCACAACAATCTGTCGACTTCACATTTGGTGGTTTCTTAGTGAATTCTAGTCTTATTCCTTTTCGCATGGGTTAGCTATGATGAAGGATGGTGTCATTCTTAGTTGCCAGGCCCAGAACTTTATGTTGCCAAGGTGCAATGATACTCGGTGGAAGTTCTATATGTTTACCCTATGGGATTATGGATTTATGGCCTCAAACATCAATATTTCATATCAACTGCTCTGCTTATTATCCAGCTGTGAACATGAATGGAATTTGAATGATTGGTGATGCAAAATTTGACAAGCCTTACGAATGCTTGATGTATAGGAACGGATCAAGCATTAAGTTTTACATTCATATCAAAACCGAACAGATTTTTGCACAGTAATCGTTTGGGTGCCTGACAATTGCTCATCAGAGTTAGATTGGATCTTTGTGATGTTACTCATTCAACTGCCCAGAACCCATGGAATCCCATCGGAAAGGTAAGGTGCTTCGGCACCTCAAGGTTTGCCACAAGTGCATTCCTTTTCCCTATCTTCCTTGCATCCAGCACCACTAGATGGCATCTGTGTTCGGATACTGCATACTGCAAAAGAGGCAGGAGACATCAAATGACTCAAATGTTAATTAAGCTAAGCTAACGTATGTGCTCCATGTTGGTGCTTACATGAACGTTCTTCTTACCTCTACAAGAAGAACATAGCCATGATCCTCCCCAGAGCCGGTCGGGACGAAGATCGGCTCCCCGACGAACTTGCGCCCCTCTGGAGACCACCACCGCGCTGATCCATCGGAGACATCGACCTTCACCACGCTGTCAAACGGGAAATAGGGGAGGAATCTGCGTGAGCCGGATGCAGCACCGGCGTAGATGAACCGGTTCCTCTGGTTGGCGAAGCTTGGGTTTATCGCCGGGAAATCCGCCGGTCTAGTCCACTGATCGGACAGTCTCCTGACGAAGCATCTCCGGCACGCCCCTCTCTTGTCGAGCTCGATTGCCACCTGAATTCCATTCAGCACTAGATAAGATTCTGTCCCTGCTCAACTACACATTTCGTTCATCGATAGACACTAAATCAAGCACAGATATTGACCTGCACAAGGCGAGGCAGCCATTCCTTGCCTTTCACCGCATTCATGAACGAAGGGTCCAGTTTCTTGTTCTGCAAACTGTAACCTGTGAGAGTTACAGCACAGATATGTCACTCGATGATCGTACTCGCAGGAACGTGCGAATGCAGGACAAATGTTTCGTGCCATCTCAAAGTTACCAAACATTCTGTGGAAATGGAACCACTGGTAGGAGCAGCCTGACATGTGCAGCTCTATGTCCAGGCCGCCCCGGCCGTTCTCCTCCTCGAAGGCGTTGCCGGAGCGCGGCAGCAGGTAGACCGGCGTCGACTGCTTGCTCGGGTCCACGGCGAGGGC
This sequence comes from Dendrocalamus sinicus, assembly GCA_036346575.1. Lineage (NCBI taxonomy): Eukaryota > Viridiplantae > Streptophyta > Magnoliopsida > Poales > Poaceae > Dendrocalamus > Dendrocalamus sinicus. The sequence continues at coordinate 10,424,929 of CM070650.1, forward strand.
CGCTATCATCGGGTGAGTGCCCGTCAGCGCCAGCAGTGATCCTACCAAACACGGCGCCAAAAGCCAGCCACTCATGCCTATCGATCTTAAGAAGAACCTGCCAGGCATGATTTGCTCAAGTGAAAACAACCAGTTTGAGTTTCTTTCCGTACCGGGAATGTCGAGCTTGATCCTGTTGCCGAGGACGACGTGAAAGCCTTAAAAGATTCATGCATAACATCAAGCCACTAGTCTAGCATCTAGAACACCTAGGGTTTACTTGGATCGGGAGACTTACGGTCGCCGATGAACGCCATTGAGCGAAGACTCGTGCCTGCGTGATGCAGGCGTGAGGAAGAGTCGGTGAAGATCCGAGAGCTCGCGGTTCGGGTCGCGGCGTCGTCTGCGATGGCGATCGGCCGCCTTCTGTTGCTTGACAGTGCGCGGTAGATCGGATCGCGTTAGGGTTTGTCCGGGGTTTCTTACTCTCACGGGATCGTAGTCGTACGGGAGAGGCCGGAACCCTTGCTTTATATTGCGCTGTTGCAACGGGGGACCGTAACCATAATTTGGTAAGGCACCCCCGATCAGGGTGCTGAAAATCAGTGAAACGTGGATTTCCCACGTCCCTCTTTTTCCGGCCGTTTTGGCCTTAGATCAATATCCAACAGGACGTAGTGGCTGTCCGTGAAGGCCCAGTCGTGGATCATCAGGTGGTCCGGCACGACGAACTCCCGGCCCGCTCCTGGACGAGCGCGAAGTCAGCGTCGAACTCTGCGTTGCGTGCCACCTCGCCAAAGTCACTAGCGAGACCGAGCAGGTCGAACGGGCCGACGGTCTCCAGCGTCCCGGGGTCGACCTCGTACGGCTTGCCGCCCTCCCAGAGGCAGAGAAGCCGGCCGCCCCACCGCAGCACGCTGGTGTTGGCCGTCCGCACTCTCCTCTCTCTTCGCCGCCGTCTCCACGTACCTGCATGCGTGCATACTCACATCGTCATCGTCACATGCAAGCGCGCCACCCACGACTATTGCACTGTCACGCTCAAGGCCATATATGGAGGTAGGTAGCTCCTGCTTACCGTGCGGAGTAGTGGACGGTGCGGTCGCCAGGGTGAAAGCGGAAGGAGCGGACGTAGCCGTGGCCGTCGAGGGGGTGGACGGTGGAGCCGTGGTCGTCGGAGAAGAGGCCGGGGCCGGCGAGGTACTAGGTGACCAGGAAGTCCAGTGGGATCGCGCCCTCGGTGACGCGGAGGGGGACGGGGTCGGGGGACTCGGCGCGCTGCGACCGGAAGAGGAGGTTGTAGTCCCAAAAGGCCGTGGACAGCGTGTCCGTCGCAACCGCGGTGGTGGTGGCGGCGGCGGCCGTGGCGCGGATGACGCAGACGCGGTGGCGGGGTGGTGGGACGTGGTGGCAAGGGTGGTGGTGCACGACGGCTTGCATGGTTGCAATCGTGTGTATGGCCATGTCCGTTTGCGTTGGTCTCTTTGTGTCGTGTCGTGATGTCGTCGACTCGTTGGTTGTACTGGTGATGCTAGTGATTTTCTGCTGGTTTGGAGTCTTCTACTCACTGTGCTGATGGAACTTTAAAAAAGAGTCTCTTTATACAACATTCGACTGTTTTTTAAGATAAAATTAGACAGATTTTAAGACGATTGGATGGAGATCTAACACTCCAGATTCACCTCCAAATCTTATAAAACAACCTAACCCTAACCCTACTCTACCACCAGCTAACTCCCTGGTGCCGACCCCACCGCCTCGCTCGAATCGCCACTTTGGTCCTTGCCCGCATCGGCCTCCAGCGCCCCTGTCCCGCCATTCTTCCCCATCTCCGGTGGCAGCCGCCGAATCCGCCGCCTCCACCCACTGCCTCCTAACAACCACTCTGGTCTTCACCCCGTTGCCAACCCTACCCATTGACCTCCTCCTCAACCACGACCAAGGTGGCATCACCGCTGCCCTACCACCTCCGCCTCCCACCGCCAGTCCGCCGTCTCCTCGGCTTCCCTCTAAGCTCGGAGGGACTCAGGTGAATCCGAGCCTTAATCCCACGGGTTGCCGACGGTGAAGATGGTCCCGTCGCCGAAGAGGTGGAAGTCGCCGATGGAGAAGATGCACACAAATCTTCACGCATATTCAAAGATGAGAAATCTGACTGATTTACCCCTAAACATCATGTGAATGTTATATAGCACTTCCGCTTTAAAAAACAGAGACTAGTTCAGACGAGCTGGATTTCGTGATGGGAAGAACCGGTGTTTAATAATAGAACCTGAACTGTTTGAAGGTATACTTACCACTTGGATTAACGCCCCATTCAATCCGATTGTTTTTAGCGGTTTCTGTTTTCCGGTGCATGGTTTTCTTGGGAGTTTTGGAGGGTTTTGCTCAGGGAATCGTTGGCATTTTGGGAGTGGAACCCAAGGGCTGTTTGTTGGCATAATCGGTAATGCGGCTCTCTGTTTATGTCGACTAAATTGAGCCAGTATCTTTACTTAAATAAAAAGCAGCCTTGTTAGAACATTACAAAGACGAGAAATACGCTTATAATGGAAGCTGGCATGTTGTCGGATAGCTAGGCGTATGAATGTGCACCTAGTTCGTCAGAGCTTAAGTTTAAGATTCAGCGTTGATGTCCATCAATTTTTAGAGTACAAATATACAACAAAATAAGATAAAAAAGCTATGTTTAAAAAAATAAGATAAGAAAACCGAAAGCAGAACTAGGACGATTTTCTGTACCATGTGATTTCTAAATAGATGCCGAGAGGCACATTTGATTTGTAAAAAACGCGTTGCACGCCCAATACTGGCAAATCTTCAAATTGTAGCACTAACCGACAGATCAGTGCTTCCGGTAATCTCCCTAGCCACAATGACTACGACGCCAGGGGAAATGGTAAATGCAACTTTACCCATTTACCACAACTGACCAAAGGGAATGGACAAAACACATGCATAGATAAACAAAAAATCTGAAGAAACAAAAACATATCAAGCTCAAAATGTCCCCCTGGATCGGAAGCTATACCATCTTATTGTAGCCGCAAACGTTTGAGCACCACGCCAAACACAAAGGATCTCAAGTGCTCAACAGACAATAAACAGCACTAAAATATGTACACAGTATCACTCACACAAGAAAAGTAAATGGACAACATAATGAGGAATAGATTCTGCAATGACCAGCCAAGGGGGCAGAGTTTTCCTCTTTTTCTCGAAATATCTCTCGTCCAACGGATCAGAAATGAACTATGGAGCAGTGAAAGAGTTCCCACAAATGCAGTACTTCAATACCCGAAAAGAAGGCATCGATCCAGTAGATGTAAGTGGAGTTTGCTGTGCCAATGCCATGGTGGTGGAAAGAAAAGAGAAGAAATGTTGCCTGCAAAGAAACTCAGGGGCCTCCACCATCTCAAAGAAACTCAGGGGCCTGCAAAGAAAAGAGTAGATGTAAGCGTAGTTGGACGTAGATGTATTGGTGCCAAGCCGAGTCCGATTCTCCATCCACTTGGTTCACAGTTATGCATTACGTACACTGCACCTGGGCTGACTCCTGAACAACTAACAAACTGAATACAGGGATTGAACAATGGACCAAGACACAAGCAATATTGAGCAACATGTACTGCAAACAAATAGCTAATGTACTATTGTGGTCATCAGCAAAAAAAACAAACAACTTATTTGCAAACTGTTACTGTCCACAACCTTAAAGCGAGCTCTGCGCTCCAGGGTTTCTTTGCATTTAATTGTGATTAAAACAATCTACGAAGCCTGAGGAAGCTAATACGTAACATCACACTCTACTTAAAACCCTTTTGTAAGTAAAAAAAGGCTCTGTAAGGGGTTGCTTCCATCAAACCCATGAAAGCATAATGAAAAATGCAAGATATACTTGTTTTTTTAAAAAATATAAATGACCAAACAGAAAAAACTAAGGTAAAGCTGTGTAGGATCGAATAACGTAATCAAAGAGAAGGTGAATAATTACCGCCGTTTTTTAGAATCTCTGCTAGGTGAAGGTTTCGACCGCTTGGTTCTCACTGCTCGATCATCTCTCAGTGTTCGACCGCTCGCTTGATCGCTCAGCTTCTTCAACACCGGGAGCAGAACATCTCGATCACGTGTGCCTTCGAGAAATCAGTGCCTTCGAGTATCGTATTTCCTCTGTTTTCCTAGCAGCGAGTCGACACATGTGCAGGTCGTCGGAAGCTTCAATTCAACTGCAATCAACAGCAACTTTTCGAGCAAATCAAGAACCAGATTGAATTAAGATGATGTTTATTACTAGATTTTCGTGGCTTTATAAAGTGCCCTTACAAGTACCCCTAAAAGGCTAGCCAAAACTGAAGTCTCTTCAATCCCTCCGCCAAAAATCTTCCAAAAGCATTGCATTAACCCTTAATCTCTCCCTACTTTTATAGCCTAATGCCCCAAATGTGTCATCATCAAACACGGACATGAAATCCTATCTCTTCCGAAAATCAAGGAACCCAAAACCCTTCCAAACATGAGTTTTGTAATATCTCTAAACCTTCCAACGCGAGCACGTAACTACCAACCGTCCAGCCCCACACACTGGCTTCGTGCGGGCCGGCTGGCCCACTATACACGGCTGTATTGAGTTGCATGTATACTATAATTATTTTTTTATTGTATCAATCGGGTCTTGAACTCAAGATGTTTTGTCTCTAATACCATATTAAGTTGCATGCACCAACCAATTCATCCAAAAACTTAAGTTGATGAGAAAAAACAGAAAATTCACTTGTGCTTTAACAGGCTCTAAATAAAAGAAGGCAGTATTTCTTCTTGGCTTCTCGGTTGCAGCTGATGATTAATAGCTTTTGGATCTAGTATAAATGCTTATATGAATGAATCAAATGTTAATAAAAGCTGATAAACCACTTTGAAAAGACTATAAATGTAGTCTGCAATTATTTTTTTTAATTGCGTCAATCGGGTCTTGAACTCAAGACCTTTTGACTCTAATACCATATTGAATTGCATACACCAAATAGTTCACCTAAAAGCTTAAACTGATGAAGAAAACAGACAATTCACGTATACTTCAACAGGCTCGAAATAAAAGAAGGTAGTGTTTCTTCTCGGCTTAGTTGCGGTTGATGATTAATAATTTTTGGATTTAGTATAAGTGCTTATGCGAACAAATTAAATATTGATAGATTGATAAACCGTTTTGAAAAGACTATTTTCATAAATCACATTAAAATAACTGTGAAAAAACTATTATGTTTATTTATAAAAAGAAATCTATAAGTAGTAAACCGAAAAGAACCAGATCAGAGATCGCAGAACTAGCGTGTGTTCTTGGTCTTTGCCTTCTTGGACTTGACGGATTGACCTGGCCTTTTGGGGTTGGACCCACTTGACGGATTGCAGAACTAGTGCCGCTTTTTAAAGAAAAGGCCTGACAAAGTATCAAAATAAGTAGCAAAAATGTCAAAGAAGCACTCGGAGTAAAAAAAAGAAAAGAAAAGAGAAAGAACCTGACAGTCCTGGTGCACTCTTCTCTTCGTCTCCACCGTTGCTGGGCTGCGCTGAGCGGCAAGGCCGAGGCCCAACCTTATTCCCGCCGCGAAGAGCCCCTTCCGCTCGATAACTCTCCACCCTCTACTACACCCCTGTCGCATAATACCACAGTGATTCCCTTGTCTCGTTCGCGTCTCCTCTCCTCTCCCTAGATACATCTCCTCTCCCTCTAGATACACACACACACCAAAACCACCGCTAACTCCCGACTCCCACACCTCCCTGATCCGATCCCTTCCTCAGAAACCCTAGCCAAATTCCGCCGCGATCCGCTCGCCCTTCGCTCCGATTCCCTCCTACGACCTTTGTTTTTTTTGCTTTTTTTTTTTTGGGATTGTTCTGGTGATCCGTGTGCTAGGGTTTGGGGGTTGCTGGGTTAGGTTTGGGTGGTGGATTGGATTAGTGGGTGGTTGGAAGGGTTAGCTCTTGTGCTTCTGAGGTTGGTTTCAGTCGCTGCATGCGGAGAATTGGAGGCCCTGGGAGAGGTTAGGGTTAGGGTTATGGGGAGCACGGGGGAGCCCGACCGGAAGCGGCGGCTCTCCAGCTCCGTCGCGCCGGGCGGCGCCCCTGTTGCCCCCGCCAAGCGCCCGATACTTGCGCCCTGCTCCGACGATAAGAAGGTATATGTGCCATTTCAAGCCGCCTGGTTGCTCCTTATTGCTGGATCTCATGTTTATGCTGGTAGTTTTGTTTGATACGTTGTTGCATGGTAGTTAGATGGCGCAAGATGTTTTAGCAGCTTTTGTATGTGCTAGGCTTCGTGTATCTGATTTTTTTTCTGCTTTTTAGGTAGCCAGCTAAATGATCTTTTAAGGACTGTTTGGGTAGACAATAAAGGAGTTCCTTGATAGCTGTTTAATGTTTATATGCAAATGCTAAACTCTATGCATGGCTTGTTGTCTTGTGTCGGTTAGCAGAAGTGCTATTTATATTGCGTATCGGTAGAGTGGAAGGATATTCTAGGGATCTGCTAGGTGTTATCCATTTCGGATGATGCAACGGTTGTGTGATTGGTGGCTGGTTAGGACAAGCGATGTTTTCTACAATTGTTCAGTGATGGATAAGAAACGATTAATTGTTAGTTTCCTTACACGCCATGCTTGTTTTCTGTACTTGTTAATAATAACAAAAGGCGGTAATTCCTCAGTAATTTTTCATATGCTAAGTTTGTTACATGATATGTATTTTTCTAGGTACCTTTAAGGAACTTGTAACAATTATTTGTGGACAGATTAATATATTTCTTGCTGGTGATGATATGGTCATATGCTAATGTTTATTGATAATAGCATATATTAATGGCCATTCTTGCATGGCATGAGCATGCATTTTAATTAGAGATAAAGGTTGAAAATCGCTCATGAGATCGACAATAATGAAGTTTGTTTCCAATGGATCACGCTGTTACTATCTGGGACAAATAATTGCCTGCTTGATTATTTCATTTTACAAGAGAGAAAGATGGGCTAACAATGGGAAGGGGCAGGTCAAGGGTGTAATAGTATGCCTAATGTTGCTTTGTTTCTCCATTTCTTTGTTGAGTCTTCCATTTCTCATCACTTTAATCACGTGTTACCTCATTCGGTGCAATCAGAGGTGTTGATTGCACTCTCCAGTCTCCTTTCAATCTTGTTATGAAAGGGTTGCTGGATATTTATGGTTAGGATTCTGGTAGCATATCTGGTTTTAGATCCTTTACAACTAATATTCTAGTTTCTTGCCATTTAAAACGGTGCCTGTTTGATCTTAAGTGTCCCAAGTAATTCCAAAGCTACTACTCTTCTCCGCACGCAACTTTGTTCTTTGCCCTACGGCACATCTTTTGATCGTTTCTATTCATAGTGGTGATATCATCAGTATGCTTGTCTACAATTCCTATTTCTGTTATGTTCTCTGTTTGACTGTGCTATTCTTGAAGTTGAATATCAAAGGTGCTCGAATGCTGGTGTATGCTCTTCTGGTTATTTTTGAATTACCATGACATTTTTAATATAATGCCTCTTCAGTTTTTAGTTGTGCCACACTGCCAACTTAATGATGTCTTATTTGGCAGCTTGATTTTGCTGTACTTAAATACAAAAACCAAAAGCTTTCGGAACAAGTAGAAGCCCTCAAGTTTGAGTACCGTGCTCTTAAGAGTAAATTCAATGATCTAAAAGAGAAGCAGAGGACTCATAATGAGACACTTGCGCTGGTCAACGGTTATTGGGAGCGAGTAAGTAATTTAGACCTTGTGCATGTTACCATAAAAGCATACAAACCTTATAATATTTTACTAAAATTTCTTTATTCAAACAGCTTGTGGCAGATTTGGAGTTAATTTCTGTTTGCAAAAGTGGATCTCCAAGTTCTGGCTGCGGTCCAGGTCACAGCAATGTACAGAAGGGTATGATGTTGTACACTTGTACTTTATGTACTTCAACTTTATCTGACTGGCATTTTCCTAGAATGAAACCTTGAGCAGCTACTAATTCTATGATTTTGACAATATTTATACTTGCTATTTAAGAAGCAACGGACTAGCTGTGTTGTAAAACCTTTTCATGTGTAGTGTTTGCCGTTCATTGCTCTTTCAAAAGTAATTTTGTAAGGAAATTTCGCATGCGAAGTTACAGAAATTGCAGTTGTCAGTTGATGTTGTTAATTACTAAATTATTCATTGTGAGCTTGCTAATTAGGTATCTTCATCGCTCTTTCATGCTGCTTCTAATTTTTTCGTAGTTGTTAAATCAGATACTTATAAACCTTAGTCTTTCAGATGGTGCATGCGTGCCCATAGAAAGGGACTTTTTGAGAAGACTTGTAGAGGCTTGTGCTACAGAAAGTTCAGGTTGTGTACCCAGTTGCCATTTGGCAAATGGTGTCCCTCCAGTACAGTCATCCACAGCTAATGTTCTACAGAACATCTTGTTTCCATCAAGTGATCTGTGGCATGCAAATAAGGATTTTGCTTTGGCTTCTCTCACTAAATTACCAGAAAATGGTTTGTTTCTACTTCATATTTTCTGTTTGTCAATGGAGCTTTCGGTTGTCATTTATGGTTTGCTGAAATATTTCCTAACTTGCTCATGCACTGTAGATCACACCAGGCAACTGCAGAGTACTACCAGTGACCTATTTTCTGAGCTTAATAACGTAATACAGTCACTAGGTGACCTTCACCTGAAGCACAGGCAGCTAGCAGATAACTATCAGAACGAAAGAGATTCCAAGGCCCAAAACAGAGCTGAACAGAAACGTCTGAAAGGTATCTTGCTTAGATGGTTGAGGTTATGTTTTTAGGCCTGTTTTAACTTTTAATATGCATTTATGCCATGCCCTGTACTATACCTAGAGTTACCAAACAAGTTAACACTAGCACCTTAGCCAAAACTGATCTGTAAAGTGTTGTGGCAATAATAGGTTGTGATATTATCAGTTACTTTTACTTACAGTGCCAACGCTTCACAGGCCTATACTATACTTTCTCCACTATTTTGACCTAGCAGATATCTGGAACTAATTCCAAGCGTAAAATTAACCCGGACATTTGATTTACTTTGTCAAGAGGAGTTGGCCAGTACTATTGCTGAGTTGGAAGAAAGCAACCACAAATTGGCAGCACTTAAAGCACAGAGAGACGGTACGCAAGGAACTCCAATCCTTTTTCCTACATTGGGGAACAAAAATGCAACTGAAGATAAGGTCAGAGATAAGCAAAGAGAGTTGCAAGATCTCGAAGCCACTCGCAAGGAGTTAACGGTAAATAGCAAGTTCCAATTTTTAGAGTAACAAATTATTATCTATGATGTGTATGAACTTGAATTTGATGCCCATCCTGTTATTTACCAGGAGTTGGCGTTGAAGCGTTTGGTGGAAATTAGGAGATTGCATGAAGAGAGAATTGAACTTTTGAACAAGTTAACAGTTTTTCAGGTTTGTTGAGCCAAACATGTTTGATCAAGCACGAAATGCACCTTTGCTGTATAGCTTTGGATACTGTAGGGCTGAATCTTTTGATGTCAAATCCAGTATGACTTGCTTTATATTTCCTTTTGTTGTCTACAGAATATCTTGTCAGATTTCAAGAACATTCGTTCTTCCAAAGCGTTTCAACCTGTTAATGATCAACTTCAGAAGTCACAAAGAGAATTGGATCACTACCAAACATTATTAGAGAAATTACAGGTGGTTACTGGTCAGTGGATTTGTATGTGTTGTATAGCAAAATTGTCTCACTAAAGCGTTTGATCTTTTGTTGAATTTCTACTTGCCATGTTTCAGGTTGATAAGGACAATTTGGTCTGGCAAGAAAGGAAAATTAATTTAAATGTTGATCTGGCTGAAATTCCCCAGAGGGTTTCTGCATACTGTGATTCTAGGATTGCTGACCTTGAGGAGGACATACAGAAACTGTCTAATGAAAAGAATACGCTGGTCATGAAACTTGAAGAGGCTTCAAGAGAACCTGGTGCGGTGATTACTATTTAACTTTACCGAGAATACCTTTCCATGTGGCCTTGTTAAAAGTTAAAACAGGAAAGAAAGAATTATTTGCAATTGTCAGGTCGGAACCAAGTTATTGCAGAATTTAAAGCTCTGGTGTCATCACTACCAAGGGAAATGGGTGCAATGCAACGTGAAGTGACCAAAAACAAGGATGCTTCCTTAGGGCTGCATTCTTTGCGAGCCGAAGTTTGTTCACTCTCTAGTATTCTGACCAGAAAGGTAAATTTCTTGTTATTGGTTTGCACACTTAGTTGGCAAGTGTAAGACATTGATTCGCCAATGTGTCAAGACTGTTTTGTTTTGTTTTATAGGAATGTGAAAATGAAGAAGCATCATGTAGATCTGACCATGCTGGATCTGATATTAGGCAACTTCAATCTGTGGTATTATTTATTTTGGGTTCAGATTTGCTTAGCAAAACAGTCTACTATTTTGTGTATTGATTTTTTTAAAAGCTCTATGGTTTATCCACTGCAGGATTTGTTCATGCCCTCCTGTTTTATTGACATTAAAATCAAACGCTCTGTAGGTTTGCGATCTCAGGGAAACTACTCAGGAGCTTAAGCTGTTTGTGGAAATGTATAAGCGTGAGTCCACTGATTCCAGGTAGTTTCATCTTATTTCAAAATCTCTATGCAACTTTGTGCAACTTGCTAACACTACATTCCATAGAGTCAGAGATCATGGTTGTCACGGCGTCGCCAAGTTGACATGTCGTCCAGTCAGCCAGCAGCAGATGACATGGCTGATTGCCTTGACTGGCAGCAGTCTAGGAGAGACAGGGTCTCAGATCTGGCCTCTGGGTGACAAGGGAGAGAGGAGAGAAGGCCCAGGACCTTGGAGGGAGCCCTAGCCGCCGCTGCAGCTGGCCGTTGACCCTCTCCAGCTCGCATCTGCTGCCGCTGTCCGCATCACGTCGTCGTCGCACCTCTGTTTTCCACTGTTGCCTGTTGCCTCGCAAGTGCTCGTCTGCTCTGCTGCTCATTGCCCTCCTTTGCTCTGAGGCTCTTTGCTTTTCTGCTCACCTCTCTCCTCTGCTGCTTGTCATCCATCGCCCTCTGCTCCGAGGCTCTTTGCTTTTCTACTCACCTCTCTCCTCTGCTATTCACGTTGTTGAATGCTGCTACTAGAGCCTAGAGGCGGCGGCCGGTGGTATCAAGGCACGGGAAGAGGGAATGGATGTCTTAGATGGGCTTTTGGGCTTTAGTAGTGTTGTGGGCTGAGTGGGTAGTGGGCCATCTCTAATATATTCTCCATTTTTCTCTGTTATATGTGCTGATTAGGCTAATTTAAGTCATTGTCTAATCATCGCCCAGGCGGGCGCCTTGGCGTCCTGGTGCCCCTAGGTCACCACGACTGGCCATAGCGCCGTGACAACCATGTTAGAGATACCCTCCTCTTTACTTTTTTTATGAAAAGAATTGAGTTTAATGCTACTGTTACTTTTTATAGCATATTATCTCTCTTTAACTCATTGCAACACACTTATTGGCCTATGACTATCATGAGTCATCACCATTAGTAATTTTTTTTTTCAGTTGGGTGATTCTCTTGTTTTTGATGATGCATAAACTTATTGAGCATTTGATCACCATCTGTTGGCAAGTTCATTTATTTTGTGTGAAGGAGCTTCTGCTATATTTATATAGCTTATTACTTTCTTTGTGGCAGAGAGGTGATGGAATCCAGAAAGAGGGAATTCTATGAATGGGCTCGTGTCCATGTCCTCAAATCTTCTCTTGATGAAAGTAAACTAGAGAAGCGTGTTAAGGCAGGCAATGAAGCTGAAGCTATGTCTCAGCAGAGACTAGCAAGGTCTGAAGCTGAGATTGCTCAACTAGGGCAGAAGCTAGAGACTTATAGAAGGTATCCATTCATGTATCTATACACTGTTTCTGCTGATTGGTTATAATGCAATTGGAAAAGAAAATTTATTTCTACACTTTATATGGGCTTGAAAACTGTTGAAGTAGAATGGAAGCCATATTTTCTTTTGTATGTTTATAAAAGGGAAGCGATACTAACTGCTGAATTTACATGGTTCAGGGATCTAGCTAGCCTATCTGATATACTGAAGTCTAAACAGGAAGAATGTGAAGCTTACGTGTTGGAGATTGAGGTGCAGACCATCTTTCGTGTACACCATTCAAGTATGGTTATAATAAATACTGTAATTCCAAGTCTGAAATGTTTATTCACCATTCCAGAGTATCGGGCAAGCATACGAAGACATACAGACACAAAATCAACAATTTTTACAACAGATTATTGAAAGAGATGATCATAATACCAAGGTAATGCTTCAGTCAACTGATTTAAGCTATTATTTTGTATTGATTTGCCTTTCTTGCATTACTGTTTATGACTATACCGTGTTATTCTGCTTGAGATGTGTAGTTCTGTAAGAAAAGTTTCCATTTGCCACTGTACTGTCTGTTTGCATAAATTGCTTTCCTGTGCTTGCACAATTTTAGGAGGTTAGATCTGATTAAAATTAGAAGTATTTCAACTGTTGCTGACTGAATGGACTAGGGTTCTGAAAACCGCCAGTAAACTTAACTAGCCTGGTTCCGGTTTTCAGATCCTGGCCCGGTTCACCTCAAACCTCTCCACATATTATCCATTCCTCTTGCACAAAAGATGTATTACTTGTAGATTTCATTCCAAACATGAAATTTTGAAAAAATAAAAAAATGAAATTGGACAAAGAAAACCAGACCAATTGGGGGGTGGGGGTGGAAACCTTATACACTTTCCAAAACCATGGAAGGGACTCAATTTACAAGCTGTTTAGTTTGCACTAAGTTAGGAAGCAAAAGTTCAAACAGCAGGCCAGGGTTCCAAATCCTGGCGGACAGTTACTACCAGTTACCAAAAATCCCAGTGGGTTCCTGGATTTGTCATGCCTGCTGATTTTGGAGATATTGGGTTCTATTTCAAAGGATTTTGGAGATTATTTTTCAGTTCTCGGTGAAGTAACATCTGTTTTTGTATTGCCACCGCAGCTTTTCATGGAGGGTGTTAAAGCAAAACAGGCACAAGATGCTTTGCATTTGGAAGTGCATACCTTGCAAAAAAACTTGCAGCATGCAAGCACTCTGATGGATCTGTACAACCAGAAAATTGTTCGCTTAGAGGACCAGGTAGGTGGGACATAGATACTGTAACATTATACTGTTCTGGCTGGGGTGCTGAATACTTGTTCTTATTGTTTTCCCAGCTAAAAGTTTGGGCAGAGAGGGCTGGGAGACTTGCAGAGGATGAATGGCAGCAATCTGTTTCGTTGGCCAATTCTCAAAGAAAGCTGGTGGATATGCATGGAGAGGCTCAAAAGCTCTGGCAATCAATGGACAGGGCACAAGCAAATGTTGGAAGCAGTCGACCGGATGTTGCTGGGCTGCTTATAGAACTAGAGAAGGAGAGGTGGTCTTACAAACATCTACTTCTCGAAAAGAAATTAGTAATTTTTTAATATTTGGTCTAACAAGATCAGTGATGCTCCAGGTTTAGTAAGAAGAGATTAGAGGATGATTTGGAAGTGATGTCAAGGAAAGCTAATTCTCTTAGAGCTAAGATAGATGAATCAGCAGTCCTGGAAAAGCTTCGTCATGAGGTCAGGGAGTACAGGGGAATATTGAAGTGTGGTATCTGTCATGATAGACAGAAAGAGGTAATAATCTTGATTTTATTCCCCGATAGTCTTTGGCATGCAGCATTGGATGTAATGACATCTTTTCTGATTGTAGATTGTGATTACCAAGTGCTACCATCTCTTCTGTAATCAATGCATACAGAAGTCACTTGGAAACCGTCAGAGGAGGTGTCCTCACTGTGGATTAAGCTTCAGTGCTAATGATGTGAAACCTATCTATATATGAAACTGAAGTTTCGAGCTGGTGTCACAGGCCTCTAGGGCAAGCTGCTCGCTAGATGACCATGGTGTTTTAGTCGGAGCTGTAACATAGCTCTTTAGCTTGTACAACCGAACATATAAGCATAGTAGTAGCCTAATTTGGTAGGCTACATGGACTGCAGGTACCTCTGCTGGCATATATAATGCCAGTGTTGCTTCCTGCTCCCTTGTAAAGTCTGGCATTTTCCTGCCGAAGCACTTAGGTTAGTCTTTACCCTGCTGTATCCATTCTGTTTTTTGGGGGAAAAATTCCAACAAACGGGGATTGGTGCTTCCCGCCATACCGAACATTGTATAATATATAGCTTGTAGCTCCATTGATGTAGCTGACAGCAAGAATGTAGGTTTTGGCTGGTTTTCCAGCTTGTACATAAGGAGATTGCCAATAGTGAAATTTCAGATGTATGCATTTTTTACGGATGGATGCAGTTTGTTTTGAGTACTTGAATGATTACGTAGTCTTTGTATTATCTGTTGGTTGCTAAGCCTTGTATTGCATTTCATAAAAGTTGGCATAAACTGAAATTTGCGATTTGCATGTTTCAGTTGCAGCAACCAAAGAAGTATACAGCTCGGTGTATTTTTGGTGTATGCTTTTTCACCAGGAATTTTTGGTGTATGTTTTTTCCCGAACTCTTTGATGTAGTTGGCGTTTTGTGTTCAGGAATGTAGTATGTAAAGGTGTCGTGGCATCTCCATTCTAAAAAAAAAAAACTCGATCTGCGGGGGGTAAGACAGCCCCTGGGCATTTCATTAAGAAGAAGATTTTCTCACGTAGATCGAGAAAATTTCCGAACCCTTGCCCCCATCCTGACACAGCGGTATCAGCCCATGTGAGAACAACCAGGGTGATCTCTAGACCAACCACCGGCGCGACCAATGATCTGGACAAGTCTTAGACTTGTGCTTTGGTTTATGGGCAAGCGAGGGAATTTTTTTCCCTCAGCCTGAAATTCGCTCTCACTGGGAGTCGAACCCAGGACTTGAGAGGTGCTACTAGAGCGCTCTAACCGCTACGCTAGAGGCCCGTTCGCGGCATCTCCATTCTCCCATGTGGCATGCACTCGTTTTTTTTGGTAACTTCTCTGGGGATATTTAGTTCGTCGCTTATGGAAGCTGTAAGTCGGGCGCAGCAAAACTGTTGAATTCTTTCCGGTCTCATATTTTCATTTGTAGCATCACACGCGAGAGAAGAAAGTTGTGGAATTGCATCTGATTTCTCTTATCAACTGATTTTTTTTCCTATATCGCCTGTCCTCTCACCTCGTGACATGTACAAGCCGGTCAGTTGGGTTAAAAAAAAAGTAGTTTACAGTTAAGAATACATTGTAATTTTTTGAAATTATATTATAGTTGATAGTAGCTTATTTAATATAATTAAATTAAAAAAATTAAAAATAGGAAAATATGTTAGCACATCACGGATAATATAAAAAGACACGAAAAATGGTAAAAAAAAGCTAAAAAAAGGTATAAAAAACGAAAGCGTCACAGTTAGCTAAATTCATCGTGAGGTGAACTCGCAAGTCGCAATGAGATCACATCCACCTCGCTAACCACCACCGCGGAAAATCAGAGCCACGCGCAAGACTACCCGAATACCGCGCACAAGACACTGCACTGTGCGGCCATGCCCACGCGAGCTAGCGCTGTTCGTCACGGCGCGCGCTAGGTGCACCGTGCGGGTCGTGACAAACTCGTTGCACTTACGCCTTCGCCCCCCAAGGGGCGGATCCAAAGAGGACCCAGTGAGGGCACAGGCTGCCACTCAATTCGCAGAAGTCTAGGTATATAGCCCAAGATTTAATGCTAGTGCCCCCACTCAGCCCAACTAAAAGGCCCTCACTCATCTGTGATTTATCAAATTGATGAAGGAAGCCTTCATTTTGCCCTCTACTAAAAGGCCCAGGTATACTTGGCTTTGTGGGTGTGCCCCCTCTCAGATTTTATCCTGGATCCGCCCCTGGCCCCCCCCCCCCGCATCCCGCACACACCCAAACCGCGGGCGATGCGAGAGGAGGCAATGCCGCGAAAGGCCAATATGGCGAGTCCTTTTCGGCGAAATACAATTGCTATGTGGGGGCCGGGCACACCGGTTCTTAAAGTAAAGCCTGCGCCGCGCGAGGCCCCGCGCTGTTGCCCACCGTATGTAGTGGAGAAATTAGAATGTGTTGACTTTTTTATTTTTTGGGTTTTTCTTTTTTCTTTTATTTCTTTGAATTGTCTGTGACGATATAATATGTTTTTTTAATTTTTCAAAAAATTAACATTTGATATATTATAATTTCAATCAAAAATCATAACAAAAATTAAACTAAAAGTTAGTTGAAGTAGGCCCTAATGAATGCGCCAATTATTTGCGCAATGTAGGCCGTGGTTGAAGTTAATCCGCTCCGCCATTGGCTTCCTCCGTTCTCATGACATCCACACGTTGAAGTTAAAGCCTGCCACGTGCGCGCGTTGCCGGCAACCGCACATGTCGCGGTCGGGTGCGCGCCCCCCGCTTCGTGTCAAGCTTGGTAGGGTAGGGATTCCCCCGCCGCGCGCGGCGTGACTGTGTGAGGATGCGGACGCTTCGTTGGCGTCGCGTGCCTGCATGCACACCGGGTTTCAGACAAGACTTCTACGGCGGATTTCGCAGGCGTCCGGCGGAGTGAGTCGTACGTGCCAGTGCTGATGCGGACAGCTAGACGGCCGGCACCTTGGGTCCAAAGGTAATAATCCTACTACTATATAGCGCGCCACATTGGCCCAATCGGATTCTAAGCGTCTTTTTTGAACGTGAATTCAAGTGTCTTAGCTTCCTTTACTCTTTTTTTTTGTTGTAGTCTCGAAGCACATTGCCGCTAGCTGTTATTACTACTAGATGCAGAAATATGGCACCTAGAGATGGCTATGGGTACCCGAAACCTGATACCCGGTGGGTTTTACTCTATTAGGGCATAGGTCTGAGTCAATTTCCTAACCCATGGGTCTCTTAATGGGCAAAAAGTCCAACCCATCGGGTTTGCCGGGTTCGGGTACGTTACTATAGTACCCAAACCCGTAAACTCATGGGTAATATAAACTCGGTCCATAGGAGTTATAAACTCAGGCTCCCAGCCTCCCAGGCAAACCAGCCCAGCACATAGTCCATTAGCCATTTAGCCCCAAGCCCCCAAATCCAATGCGGCAATACCCCATTACCCATACGGCTAACCCTAGCTAGCACTCGGTCACGGTCACTACTCACTCCTCCCGGCCCCACCCCGATTCAACAGCCGCCCACGGCGGCGATCCGCGCTCCGCGCTCGGTTCCGGCGAGCTCCACGCTCGTCCTCCGTCCCGCGCCTCTCTCCTCGCTCCCACCACTCGCCGCGACGCTCGTCCTCCCGCGACGCCTCGCCGTCGCCTCGCCTTCGATTCACCCGCCCCCACGACAACGGCTCGCCACCCCCACGCTGCAACCAACGCGCATCGCAGCAGTAGGCCCTTGGCCATGGCGCTGCCCTCCGGCTCCAACGAAGATGGCCGATGAACTTCTTCCTCCTCTCCATTAACCATTGTTGCAGCTCGACATCGAACCCACAAAGCGACCGTGGTACCGTTAACCAGATGGTACCGTAAACCCAGTGGGCATGGGTCTGGGCAAAAATCTGCACCTGTCACGGGTATGGGTTTTTTTAGCGGGCACGTCCAACTTTCATGGGTACGGGTTTGGGATAGCAAAACCCAGCGGATTTATACCCGTTGCCATCTCTAATGGCACCACGTCAGGCTAGCTATCATATGAATATTAAAATAAAAGTGTTGACGCGACACATAGGTCTATATGCGAAAAACCAAAAGTAAAGACCCATATATATTTATGAAGAAAAGGATGGGATTTTTAAAAGAAACAAGGACCCACATGTAAAAAATAAGAACCTACATGTAAATAGATAGGATAGCGCATACGTAGTTTAATACGTTCGATCAAGCGAGAAATATTAGTCTCTATAAGTACCGGCCGTGGTTGAAGGTCCGACCGTGGTCAAAATACCGACCGTGGTTGTAGGAGGGCTGTGGTTGAAGTTCTGGCCATGGTCGAAGTGTCGGCCGTGGTCGAAGCGTGATCGTAGGAGGCCTGTGCTTGAAGTGGCAACCGTGGTCGAAGGAGGTCTGTGGCTGAAGTGTTGGTCATGGTCGAAGGAAGGTCGTGGTTGAAGTGTCGGCCGTATTCGAACGCGGGCCGTGGTTGAAGAGTCAGCCGTGGTCAAAGGACGGCAGTGGTCGAAGGGTTGGTCGTGGTCGAATGGCCGTAGTGCCGGCTGTGATCGAAAGAGGGTCGTGGTTGAAGGGCCAAGCGTGGTTGAAGGCGGGCCGTGGTCAAAGGAGGGCAGTGGTCGAAGGGTCAGACGTGGTCGAATGGTCGGAGTGCCTGGCGCCGTCGAAGGAGGGTTGTGGTTGAAGGCCAGGTGTGGTCGCAGGCGGGCTGTGGTTGAAGGAGGGTCATGGTCGAAGGGTCGGCCATGATCGAAATGTAGGCCATGGTCGAAGGAGGGCCACGGTCGAAGTGCCGATCGTGATTGAAACGTGGTCGAAGGAGGGCCATGGTTGAAGTGGCGACTGTGGTTGAAGCATGGTCAAAGGAGCGCTGTGGTTGAAGGGTGCATCGTGGTTGAAGGGCCGACCGTTGTCTAAGTGTGGTCGAACGCGGGCCGTGGCCAAAGCGTGGTCAAAAGGCCAGTCGTGGTCGAATGAGGGCGGTGGTCAAAGGCCAGCCGTGGTCGAATGGCCGGAGTGCCGGCCGTGGTAGAAGGAGCATCGTGGTCAAAGTGCCAGCGGCGGTACCAGGGCCGACCACCGTGGTCGAAGCATGGTCCAAAGGCCGGCCGTGGTCGAAAATGGTCGAAGGGCAAGGCGTGCTCTAAGCGTGGTCAAAGAGTATGTCATAGTCGAAGGAGGGCTGTGGTCGAAGGACGACCATGTTCAAATACACACACACACACCCATTATGGAGTGTATGGCAACAAACTAGACTAACATGTTCCGCCCGTCGATGATGAAAAAATGATATGATTTTACGGCTCGTTCTAGAATGAAATATTGTTTTTAGTCCTTATATTGTATCCATATGTAGAGGGCCACTTGCCACTGAATCTCTTTTAGAGTACCCTCTACCCGCTTATACAGTGTGATCATGTAGGCCACTACTCCATCAGTGGTTACTACCCTTTTCCTGTCTACCATGTTTAATTCTTTTAATCCTTATTTATTAATTCTTTCAATCCTTATTTCCACTCTTTTATAGAAATTAATTTTAATGGACAGTGGTAACCATAAGGTAAACATAATTTGGGTGAAATAACTAATTGAAATGAACAATGTCACACTTGCCTGAATACTGATACTGTAAGTCTACCTTAGTGATGGTCTGACTGGTCTCCTCCCCTTGGATCAGTTCTCCCCTGTATTATTTAAGATCAATATAATCTCTATCATTTAGTGTTATTGCTAATATTCTGAATAAAGTAAAATCCCTTGTTGAATAATTTGTATCATTTTTTATTTAGGGGATTATAATTTTTACTGCTTTACTAGTAGTATTTAGTGAAGATATTTTGTTAAATTCTCTAGGTCTTGTTTTGTTTTGCATTCTACGCATTTGTAGTTTATTTATCAATTTTTATTTTATTTTCTTCCTTATGTTCTGTTCTGGTCCAGTTTCCTATTAGGTCCATGGCTTACTTCTTAACCAATTTACTCATTTGGCCAATTTGTGCACGTGGTTGGCCCATCGGCCCATTAGCCTCTTACTCTTTCTGTCCCTTATCACTTCTCTCTCTCTGTCTCTCTTCTGTTCCCACCGCACGCACGCACACCCGCACACACCTTGGCTTCCACTCTTCTCCTCTCTTTTTTCTTATCCTTTCCTCTGCCTTCACTGCTACACACATGCATGAGCAAGTGCATGTGCTTCAACTCCTCATTCCTTCCTTCTTCCCTGATTTCGACATCTTTCCCATGCCCTATTGGAGTTTCTGTGCTGCCGCCAACACCTCTTGCTCTGCCGAAGCCTCTACTCCGTTGATGCCTCATGTCCCCTTTGGCTACATGTCTTTGGTGTCTCACGTCCCGGCTGGCTGCACACCACCGACCTCACATCCCCTCTAGATATGATGCCTTGCATCTACTTTGGCTACGGCATCTCTGACGCTTAGCATCTCGGCCGGCTATGATGTTGCTGACGCTTTGCATTCTCTTTGGTACTACTAGTCTTATTCTTCCGTTCTCTATTCCTTCCACATCCTTCTTCCAAGCTTTTGGGCATTAGAATTTTGGTTTTGATATGATTTTGATATCGTTCTTAGTTTACGCATATGGGTTTGCCTAGGATTGTGTGGAATGGGGGTTTTCCTGGGGAAATACTTGCATGTGGGTGAGCAACCATGACGGGGCTTGAGGATCCTTTCATGTACCAAGGAGCATGCTGGGGATCCTCAAGAGCGCATGGATGACCACTTTATGGTCTTTTCCCCCAATGTCATGAGCCGGCAACGGCACACCGTCATGGTTCTAGCCGGCTATGAGCTACAGCTTTAGAGAAAAAACCAATAGGGGTGGCAATGGTAGGGAATTGGGGCTACCTTGCTGACGCTGTCAGGCTCAATTTGGGTTGCTTGGTGAGTGGTCCTACTCTCACATGCTTGCAGTGCTTCCCTTTTGGTTTCTTGCTCAATGCGATCTGACAGCTAGTAGGTGATATCCTCCTTGTGTGCTCCCCTCTCCTTCTTGTGGCATATGATCTTGGCTCCTTGTTCTTGGTTATTGGCCGAGGTGCCTAAGCTCCGGCCAACAATCTTCTCCTTTGCTCTCTCTCGGTCCTCGGTTTTGGATGGTGGCAGAGGTGGCTATGGGGTATCATAGCTTGGTGGTTGCTTTATCGTGGACTTGGGCTTCAACTCTCTCCCTCTCTCTGTCAGTGCTCTCGCCAATTTTTGTTGGCTTGTGAGCTCAGTGGTGCAGCATGCCTTGCTGCGATATGGAGGCTTTGGGTACTAGCTTTGATAGTGATGCTTTCCCTCTCTCTCTCTCTCTCTCGGTTGACATTATCCCCTACTCTTCCTCCCTAGATGCGTTATGGTATATGACTCATGGCCTCAGTCGTGGGTGTATGTAAATGTGGATGTATTTGAACCCGTGTATGTATGTTTGTATAATGAAATTTAATCTCAAGTTGACTTACCTAAATTCTTGCGTTGATTTAATATTTATTTTTAAGTGTTTGCTTTTGGTTAGTTTAGATTTGAGGGTTATTACATCAGGTCTCCTTGGCCTTCTCCTTCTCCAGCTTCTCCTGCTTTGTGGCATTTTGTCAAACACCTCTCGCACACCCACCTTTGGCTCCGCCTCTGAGTTTGCGCCACCACCACACCTACAATATTTCCATGAGCACCTTTGCCACACATCCCGCAATGGTCGACACTGATGCCAAGCTCCTGTGCGAGGCAGCCAGAGCGGTGTTGAAGCAACGCCATGAGGAGTACCACATGACGTGCCCACCTGCTCCAAGGAACTTGTCCTAGAGCATGCTCACTCAGCGCTTGCATTCTACCTCACTAGTTATCTGCAGTATGCCACTACCATCTGCCATGCTTGCCAGATTAGGAGGATTTTTTTGTTCAAGAGTGAAATGTGTGGAGGGGAACAGCTCGGTGGAATTGGGACAAGAACAGTCGATAAAATAAGTTACTATTGTTTATAGTCAGACTACATGCATAGATAGCTTGCATTGGAGTAGGTAGATGCTTAAAAATGTTCTTAAGTTTTTCAAATTACCCAAGCATATGTAAAATAGCTGTTCCCATTAGAGACTGTGGATTTGTATGGATGCTTCATGATATAGCATTATTATCTCTCTTTAAGTATCTATCGAAGCGTTTCTTGCATTCGATGTGCCCTTAGTCACCAAAATTCTCTCTAATCTCCAAATTGTGATTAATTTGGCCTAGACCGTTCAATTTCTCATCCGATGAGATGGACATTGATTGGATAGTATACTTGCAATCAATCTAAAAATAGTCCAGTCATCATTTGTTCGCGTGTAGAACAACCTCGGAGGAAGAACTATTGTGCTGGTATGCAGTACATGTAACCATATGATTCCTTTGAAACATATTGCGATTCTTTTCTCCCATCAGACAAACTAATCGATCAAATGCTTCCTTCCCTATTAGCCATGGAATTTGCATGGCCAGTGCTCCTGCCTACTTAACGTTGGCTCATACATGGACTCTAAGCTATAGCCGCAACTCATACACACGTGAAAAATGTGGCTTCCAATGGGAATGCTATTAGTGATATACCCTAGAGGCAACATAGAGATGATTGTATCACTTCTATGTTTAAAATCATTTGAATAATATATTATTGTGTCCCTTAAATAGATTTCTTTCGTATTGATCAACAAGTATGTTATTTGTTCGTGAAACTCTTTATTTATGTTTTGATGTTATTCTAAATTATCGCTAATCTTATATCATTATATGAGATAATTATGATTTACAGATCAGCATATGTATTGATTGATGATCATATTTCATAGATCATGGATATAGAGATATCAAATCAATATTATGGACACATATGAGAGAACATTGTGTTGAATTGACCTACCATGAGACACTGCGGGAATTGCTATATTGTCAAGTGTCATTAGTTGGTCTTATACATAGTTTATGTAGGATCCATAGACCTGAGATCTTCGTAGTTTCCTATACGTGTGATACTTTATTTAGGGGTTGTCAAACACTACTTTGTAACTGACTGGTCATAAAGGTAGCTTCTGGTTTACTATGAAACATACGGAGAAATGTGAGCGGTCAATATGAAATTTGTTCCTCTTATATAACGGGAGAGATATCTTTGTGTCCCTCGATGTGGTTGGATTAAGTATGTGCTTGGCCATACCAAATGTGGTTGAGGTGCCAATCACAGCTGAGTAGTTTACTATAGTTTTGAGTGAAAGATCGAGATATTATAGGATGATACACTTCTCACATTGAGTTTGATTTGGTATCACAAGGCAAAGGAATCAATACATGAGCGCTATATATGTTTGTCTGATATGTTATTTATGTATATTTAGGAGTCGATGTTTTTGAATAGGGATCGCTATTGAATTGTGGATCGAAAATGAGTTTTCAAGCTACGCTCGAATATACATGAACCTACAGAGTCACTGTGATAACCCTCAAAACAAATTGATCGAAACCACACAATTAAGAAGTGATTCATACATCAATAAGGGTATTAACATTTAAATGAAAAAAAATTAACAATTAAACATTCAACATTAGAATAAAATGAAGGATCATTAAATTTAAAAGTCTGATTACATAAAACTTAATTACAGGAAAAGGTCCCACTTACATTCAACTTTAATACTACAAGTCCAATGCACAAGATCTCAATATCAGGATTTACAAAAGAATAAAGTATTAGAATTAAATGTTACAAAATTTCAATTTCATCTCACACAAGAATGAACTTATACAAATGTATTACATCAATTTTATCTAATGAATCAACATCTTCATAGCTAGCCCAAGTTAAAATACATACAAAAATCATATTAACCAAACCTCAAATATAAAGCTAAAATAGGTTTAAATAATACATTACCATCAGAACTATATTTTTATATTGCACAAGGGCAATTTCTCACCGAGATACCACGATTATCTAGCGCCAATTGGCACCTCTCGTGTATTGGGTTTTCATTGTTGGCAGTAAAACCCTCATTCTTACCTTTTTTAACCTTTACCTTTTTACCCTTCCTGATGAGTTCTTCCATTCAATGCCATATACAAGCCACGTTATAAGCCACTGATCACTCGCAGAGATAGCCGAGGCCATGAAGTAAAGCCAACAAGAGCCAGCAAGGGAGAAGAATCGCACCTCACTGCCATAAGCCACAAGTGAGCTTACAAAGCCCAATGCCAAAGCTACTGCAAAGGACTGCCATAGCAAACCGAAGGCTGCCCTCACCCATCACAAACACCACCACAATGAGTTACTCCCATGCCATTGCCAGAACACTCACGAGCCACCATCGGCCAACAGACAACCAAGAAGTAGCATCATCCATTTAAACCCTCTCCCATAAGAACCTAACTTAGTCGAAAGAGGGAAGTTAAGAGAGTAGCCCAAATCGAAGGACAACCAAAGGGTACCACGGCCAGAGGACGACTTCCACAACATAGCTTAGCCAAATCAGGAAAACAGTGAGAGCAAGAGCATCCTCAAATGTCTAGTTCAAGCCAACAAACATCAATAAGGTAACATCTATACCATTCCCATTTACTAGCAATAGAACTCGGCCAACAGAGCCACGACAAGGCAATAGCCTTCGGCTCACCACACTAGAACAAGGGAGGTCGGTGGCCATCCAAAGAGCCCTCAAGCCATGAACATACTCCCCGGCTCATGCCAAAGCCCCAATACGTCATGATTGCTCACCACAGTGCCCCAAAACCCAAAACAACCCCATGATTAATCACATATCTATACACCATATGGTCACAAGTTGAATCAGCAATATAGAACTAGAAGGAAAGGCGATAATGTAAGAGTAAGGAGTAAGAAGGAACCAGGTCGAGCCGAGGAACAAAGACCTTGTGTCGGTAGCTCATGGCCACCAAGACGCACGGTGCCGATGGAGGGTAGCCAGGGGATGAAACCACGAGCACCAGTGCACGACACCGGTGGCCAATAGCCATCAGGAAGGCCATGCGTCAGTGAACCACAGTCGTTGTGAGACACAACTCAATGGAGGGAGAACCGGCAGTGCCAAGGGACGCAAGTGGAGCTTCGGCTCTGTAGAGGCACATGGTGACGGAAGGGAGGAGTTGGCATCGACGGCTAGGCACTTAGCGCTGGTAGGCCAAAGAGTCCTGGTGAGACATAGAAAAGAAAAGAGGGGGAAAGGGGAGGGAAAACGATCCAATAGGCAAATAATAGATACACTCACCTTAGACCAAATCCATGGGGCCAAGCCCCCAAGATCACCAAGGGGATGGTTGGATTCATGGTCGGCAGAAAACCCGACTAAAACAGAAATTTTACTAAAGAAAAGAATAAAATATTATTATACGAATAATAGAAAAGCCTATAAAAATAAGTCTACAAACACTCAACAAGGGTTGTTGCTTCATCTAAAATATAACTAAAAATTTGAAAATAAATTTCTGCCTAAAATAATGCAGGGGAAGAATTGGTTCTAAGGGAAGAGATCATCCATACCACTATTGAGACAGCTATCCTACAGTTAGGCGAGTGAAGCAGGCTTTTAAGCATGCTGTAATACATAAATTATTTTGGATACAATTATTTTCTATGATTACCTTGCATCAAAATTAATTTATAAAAGAAAATAGAAATGACCAGAAGAAAGGAAAACATGATAAAAAAAAGAAAAACAGAGCAGAACCACTGAAGGAACAGTGGTCTGCAAAGGGAAATAGTAAGGGGGTAGAGGGTGCTCTGATAGAGATTTTAGAGGCAGGTGAGACCTTCTACATAAAATATAAGGACTCAAAAACAATCTTAATTTTGAAATGAGACATAAAATAGTATCAACTATATTTCCCCTCTTAGGCGGGCGGAACATGTTACACTCTTTTATTGCTAATATCTCTGTAATGAGTAAGTAATATAAAACTAGGGGAGGAACTCAAGACTGGTATAGAACCCAGGAGTTTCAGGGCACTTATATTAGTGTAGGTGGAGTGTTGAGTATTCAGACCCACTCAACCAACGGCTATTTGATAGTCAGATGGTGATATAGCAATAAGAGTTGAGAAAACACTATGTATTCTGAATTGGGGTCACAATTCTGAATTTGGGATTGCATCAAAGGAAGTGTGAAAGACCCAGTGTCCACAAGAATTTAGAATAGCTATGGTAAAGTGATATAAGTCTGCGCAGTACTTAATAAATCATGAATTCATGCTGGTCTCTTGTATAAGAGTCTATGGAAACCACTGGGTTTTTCTCTTCTCTATAATGATTGTTAGAGCAATTTAAGAAGTTAAAAAATCTTTCAAACTCTTCAAAATGACAATGCTGGATTTTTTTATAATAGATCAGGTAATAACTTGATAAATATGAGGACAAATGTGCATCAATACTTAAAAACTTGCTGGGTATTTCGGACTCACTCTTACTATTAAATCTCCCCCTTTTAGAGCCATATTTACATGTGGTATACCTGGGATTTGATGAGGATGGGGTTGATAATGAAGACACCCAGGGGTATGAGGTTGAGCCTTACTGGGAGTACGATGAGGTGGAGGCCTTATACAACACCTGGGAAGACCAGATGACCTGTAGTTCGTCGTACCAAGTCCGACAGGTACTATGATATATATATGCTTTTCTTTTATTTTGGTACCATGTATAATTAATTGTGGTGAACAGTAATATTATAATAACTTCAGGCTTCTGTATGCCCAGATCTTAAACCCTACGTGGTTTGTAATAATAAAGTACATTAGTCTCTAATTATTGTTCTACTGCAACTACTTTGATGGGCTTATTATTCGTTGGAGCGGTGTTCTACCGAACAAATGAGTAATAATACGTTAACTAGTATTATTACCCCTTGGTAATAACACGGATTGCCACAGTCACACACTTAACGGGTTGGAACATATCAATTTGAATTGGATCCGTTATTAATAGGCCAAGCGGGTTTTGCACCTTGTTGTGCCCCCAATGGAGGGTTCTACCGAGGGGCTATATTAAAAGAGGCGTGGGGTTGAGGGATGCATCTTGTACACACCCACCGAAACCCTAACTGACACCTCTCACAGACTATGCCGTGCACGCTAGTGCGACTGAGGTGTTGATAGGAACAATCGTGAGGAGGAACAGTTGGCTAGAGGACGATCGACCACTTATACTATATCGATGTGCGCTATGTTGAACTGGCTGTTTCGACTCTACTTCCGTTGTATTACGCATCTAACAATAATCTATGATCTGTTACTCGCATGACTTTCTGATTTACGTAATAGAAAATTTTAATCTGCACTAATGTAATCTATCCGTATCCTAATAATAAATATGCTGCAGTCCGTACACCTAATTGACTTCGTTTTGCTGTTTGGAATGTGGGTTCAGGACCACAACAGGCACGAATGTAGATGGTCCAGGTCCTCCTGATTCGAGGGATCCGGCCGATGTGGTTCTTGCCTCAAACATCACAGACAGCATCATACATGATACATGACATCGTGTCGTTAATTAACTGTACATGAGAGCACCAGCAGTCAGCCAGTCAGTTTACCACACGTATGGGAATACTGTGCGTAATTTAGACGACAGCTTTACGCACCATTTCTGATGAACCGTGACTGCCTGGCTTGTATACCGTAATATTTGTTCCTTCTTCGCCTGGCGTTCCCCTGAAGTGCCGGTTCGTGTCCTCGTGTTGCTCTGAGCTAGCTAGTGGAATTGATCTATTCGGTGCTCTCCTTTTGCTTTTGTTGGTCGCGTCTCTGCTTTCCCGTTGTTTATGCTGATTTGGAGGATTTTACTGTCTCTTGTCTCCAAGGAAAGGGCAAGGGAAAAGATTGACGGGTGGACTCCATCTCCTACACAATAAAATTTCTCTCGTCGTGCTTACCCGTCAGCCTAGGGAGTAATTAAACAATTCCCCCCAAGCTTAGCTGTCGGTAATCATGCCTACCTGGACCTGCAATACAAAAACCCGGCAAGTGTTGAAACAGGACTGGATCGATCCCTCCCAGCATCCAAGCCCCGATGTCCCCTCTCCTTTCTCCTGCTTATCTTTCCATGAAGTTTCATTCCCCCTTTCATTCATCTCTCTTCTGCTGTCTACTCCTGCCTCGGCTGAGCACCTTTTCTGTGTGTCTCATGGACAGCAGCCATTGGCCGCACAATCTGATGGAGCCTACTCTCTTCACGCCTTCGCTAGCTCCACGTCCGACTGTCCATTTGCCCCTATAATTATTCACCATGTCTCTGTAGCTGCTGCCCCCACATTTCATGGCGGTGGGTGAGACGTTCCTGTCCGCGCTCTCGGCGGTACATGTAACACGTGCATAGGCACATACATCTCCTTCCAACATGCCCGTCATGTTGATTGCCAGCGGCGGAGCGACGGCAATAGGATGAGGCCACGCTGCAGGGCACATCTCCTCTCTGCAATAACCTTTCTGGATCGCTGCATGTACGTATGAGCCAGGCTCGTCTTACCGTGACGGCGATGGCCTAGCTAACTGTCTCTTTGTTTATTTCGATTCGTCGAAAGACACATCAGTCCATCATTAGCTATCGCCATAGAGGAGGGGACAGTTTATTGCGTGTATTGTACGATGTCTGGGTCGCCCTATGGATGAACAACAACTGCTGCTCGTAGCAGTTGGCGCCCCTCGTATTGCATGCATGCATCCATGCAGCACGCATGCATGGCATGGCAAAGTGGTGACGTTGAGTTGCTCGACTGCGACCTGCTGCGGACACGTGTATCTGGAGCCTAGTAAAATGTTCTACGTGCGTCGAACACCTGTCCTGCTAATCTCATTGTGCTTTTTTTTCCCGGCGACTAGTTAAGTTGATCTGCCCTGTGTTGGTTACAGGGAATCTAGAGCTTGGATAACATACTTATATGGCGCCTGGCAAATTAGAACCTTTGCCGTTTCATCTAGTTATCCGTATATTTATCAGGACCATGCCATTGCTAGGTCAGCATGCAATTAGAACAGTTCATTAATTGTTAATTTGTTATACGAAAGGACACGAACCTAATACTCATCTGGATGGGTTTTCCTAAAGAGCTTACCCTATAGCTAAGTTCTGCGCATTGTATCAGGTGCAAACCTAACCTGGTGTGCCGGCTGTTAATTCTATCTTTATGACTTGATTTGTGCAGAGAATCTTACACCGAGTCAGACTTCGATCACTAAACACAAGCCCCAGCTAGCTGTACGTACCTAATTGCACTGTTATAGGCGTTAGATTTTGGCAATCTGTTCATTCCGGTATGACGTGCATGTAATGGAATGCTGGTAGTTGACTTGGAGGCGATGCAAAATATCAACATAGGAAAATGACTACTGCTCTCACGTCGAATTAATGTTTGGCCCTAAAATATCGATCGATCGACGGCTCGATCGTACTCGACCACTAGCTAGCTGGTCATGGCGTCGCTTTTCCGTGGCGATCAAATATTCAATTCGAGGTTGGTTGCCGATGGCTATCAGCGTGACAAGCACCCCGGTGAAACTGCCTCCATGGGAGACAAAAGTTTATTCAGGTGATGGCGAATTTGGCGTCGACATGGCAACAACACAAGACCAGTTAGAAAGTGTCGTTTTTTTTTACCAGTTGGCCTTTCCATTTTTTTTCTCTCTTTTACGTGTTTAGTAATTCATGGACCGGCTCGGTGAAATGTTGGAGAGAGTAGGCAAAAAGTGACGACGCCATTACAACTAGACGTTTCTTAATTGGCGTGATAAGGACGCGCCAAAAAGTAATCTCTATTTAAATTCTGACATTTACACTCACGTACGTATATATAGAAAAATGATTTTATATTCTAAGAGTACACACTTCTACTTGTTATATACCATTTAAATGATACTGCTATACACCTTTGTCCTTTTAGATATACTCTAATAATAAATTTTTTTTTATCAAATTTCACCTTTAATAGCATAGTTTGTGTATATACTTATTTTATAAATGGAAAAGAGTATATAGCAAAAATAAAGGACTTCGATGAAAAATTCAACCAAATTGCATTAGAGATTTTAGAATTAGTATTTAAGTATATCAAAAATGATAAAGATATATAACATATTATTTAAATATTATATTAGAAGTGAAAATATGTACTGTCGAGAGTTCGAAAAATGCTTGGTATAGATATCCTTGGAAGCTTAAGTATCACTGGTTCTAATCAGTGTGTGTACGATGCGGGCACATATTTGAGTAGCACGTAACGCCGTTAGCAACTTAACACACAAAACTGCAACAGGCTTGGGGAGGAAAATAAAAGGAGAGACGAACGGTTTTTAATACGATGATGAATTGGGTTCCGGGGATTAAATACACAAGGTTAATAAGTAAGGCAAACACAAACTAAATACCGGTAGTAGAAAAGTGGCTCTCATCTTCTGTGCTTGACTTGGTAGCTGGCTACCACTGTGCTACTAAAAACTGGACATCTGATTTGTTCAAAGCGTATACCAAATTTAGGGCACATCTATGTTCCGCGCATCACTTACTAATACAGTGCGATTGTTGATCTATCTGCAGCGCACATATAGCATCTGCTTCTGTCCTTGTGTGCCGGAGTTTGTCACCATGAATTATAATATAATGTGGAGCAAATTAGGATAAATTTGAAAAACAAATTATCAAACTTTAAAAGTAAATCCGGATAAATTTGAAAGCAAAGTCATTATAAATTTAGAAGCAATTCATGATACTATCCAAAGCAATTTATTCTCATCTTATCAGCCACCACACGATAATCCCAACATCCACCCATCCCCTCCAAAAAATTACCAAAATTCAACCAGTTGAACAAATCAAAACCAATGATGAACTAAATCCGTTGTTTGCTTGCGTGCTACTGCCACCACACGCTGACCCCCACCCTCAGCAAGAAAATCAGGATAAATCTGAGAGCAAAGTTAATATAAATTTTAAAGTAATTTAGGATACTATCTGAAGAAAATCCAGAATTATTTAGATACAAATTATGCAAGCAAGCTGAGGATAATTTTCAAGCAAAATCGGTATACATTTTAAATCAAATCAGATATGCATATGACACAAAACATAATAAAATGGGAGAATAGAGAAACACTTGGAGAGAGAGAGAATATTGGAGAGATAGAGAAGATTGGAATGGAAAGATACTTGCTGTGTGTTTTACCGTAGAGGGGAAGGGGAAAGTAAGGAGGAAGAGGAGAGGTGAGGCCAAGTCTGCTGTTTTTCTTTATTGATAAGGTCGAGCATTTATTTATCAGATGGGCCTTTTTGCTAAAAATTTATTAGTTACCAAACTAGTCGGAATTAAAAATCAGATGGTCGAAATCCAGACACGCGAGCGGCTTACAAACACGCCCACAAGAAGGCACGAACATATCTGCCAAACGAAAGAAAAAAAAATGAGGAGCAGGCAGGAACATACACAGCAGGATCATTTTCGCTTGTGCCAACAAGCATCGGTACAGTACCCGGAGCAACATGGATCTGTAGCAAGTATCAACGGGCCATGGGCGCGTAGCAACCGATGCCACTGCTGCCATCCCGCTGCGCGCGCGAAGCACATGACTGAGCCTTTCTTCCCGAGGACACGCGGCCTCTGATGAGCCATCGATTCTCCGTAGCCTGCCGGTCCGGTCCGTACAGCGGCAGCCGCGACGTTGCTCTCTGGCCATCCATCCATCCCGGCCTCATTCATGTCCATACCCTGATCACAGCAGGGACGCGTAGCTGTGTTCGGTGTTCCATGGTCAAAGCCTCAGCTCCCAAGAATTGAAAAGCCACTGAGAAAAGAACAGAGAGGAAACAAGCAGGCTAGCTCTGGGCTCTGCCTCTCTTCACAGTAGAGATGCGTACGTAGCTGTGTTCCTTTCCAAAAATCCAAAGTCCCACGCATAGCGAGCCCTACTGCGTGACTACTGTTACCTCCGGATGAGAGTGAGCTACTACTACTTGCCAGCCTGTACCCCAAGCATCTGCTGGTCTCTTGCCACTTGGACCTCATTACCTCCCACGCCGAACTTGTCATGAGATGGGACACCTGCCGCCCGCGTACACCTTGTCGCAGCAGGCGTCAGAATATTGTATCGAGAAACCGTACGGACCCTGGAGAAGTGTACCGCGAAATCAACACGTAGCAGTAGAATGGAAAAAGACAGATGAAGCAATTACAAGCTCACTCTTTTCAGATTCTAAAGGCTGTTTTTTTGATTTTTTTTATAATAACTAGTTTTTAAAATAAAATATTTTTTTAAAATAGGGTCTACTAATTAATTGTAGTACATACTGTACCGATTTTATTTATATCGGCAAAAACTGCACGTGAGATTTTGTTACTCTGTATTTTCTCATATAAACAGCATAAAAGTCACAAGTCACAACTATAAGCTTCAGCCAAAAAGAACATATCCACAACTAATAAATTTAGTTAAACTTTTCATTGAAAGACTAATTTTGTTAAACTTGATCAGCTATGCCATTATATTGTTCGTTGGAATTCTAGTACGTCAGGGACCGTGAAACACTGGAACGTCGGATGGTGAAGAGAAAAGAAAGAAAATGAAAGGGAAAGGGAAGACTAGGCCCTGCACGTAACGTGTCCAAGACTCCCCAGGTAACTGGCAGCACAGGCCGATCGCCCTGGGACATGATCTGATTAATTCAGCTTCGACTTCTGGTTTATTTTTAACTATTTATTAATTTCTTTTTTTTGAATTTATGGTTTTTTGTTGAGCTTTTTTGCCGGTTCTTTTTTCCCGTATTTATTTGTATTATACGTAATAGGCTAATATATTTTTTATATTTTTAATTTTTTAAATTTAATTATGTTAAATAAGTCTTTGTCAGCTACAGTGTTTTCAGTCATAAGTTATGAGCTTTTAAGCCGAACCGATCACTATTTATTTTCTTTCTTTTCGCGATGGCATGTGATTTTCTCATCACTATTGCTTGAAGAGCAGAGCAGTAGAGAATTGGGGGCTGTCGAGCCGCTTCACAGGGTCTTCTTTTTTCATACATCAAAAGAGCTACTACAACGAGTATGTATGTGCTCTCCATATAGATCTACTGATCGACAGAGCTAAACTCTTGCCGCTCTACTACTATTAACATGCGTTACTCGAATCGGTATCGCCACTCTCTTAATTGATGACCAAATTGCATGTAGTCTAGTTGGCTCTCTCTGTTTTTTTGGAGCATCATGTACTCTAGTTGATTCTGGAAAGTACAGTATAGTACGCAGTTGCCATTTTGTGTAGGCAGGACAACAGACTTGTGCTTAACTCGAGTGTTGTGGTAATGACAATTCGACAGCTGCCTAGCCGCCGAGTTTATGAACAGAGAACCTTGGAATATTAATCACCTCGAAAATCTCCAACCCTACGTGTTCATTGATTCGAGAAGCCTTTTGGGGTTGAAGAAACGGCAATTACAGTGTTGCTAATTACGAATACCCCGTAAATACGCCGTGGCGAAGCTGCCGAGCTGCAATTTAATACTAGCACCACTCTTAATTTCCGACTAATGTCTGTTCTTTTTAGCTAAGGCTTATAGTTTTTGGTTGTGACTTATAATTTTTGGCTTGTTCGTACGAGAGATTACAAAGTAACAAAAATTTACATGCGGTTTTTGCTGATATAAATGAAGTCGGTATAGTATAGACTATAATTAATTAGTATACTTTATTTTGAAAAGATATTTCATTTAAAAGTTAGATGTTATAGTAAAATTAAAACTAAAAACTGAAAAAGGATGGGACTAAACTAGGTGCAAGTACGGGATCTATTTCCGTCCTCGGCACTAGCCAGAACAAAAGGGTCACGCAATCAATCCGCAAGCCTCATCCTTGAGGGAAGCAAAACAAAAGGGCCGAAATTAAAGAAAGATGCAGCGGTAGGATAAGTCATTAGCTGTCTAGTACCACAGTGCTAACTCTCTGACGTTACGTTAACCCCGGGACAAGTTCTCGTATCATTAGTCATTATATTTAACCCGGTGGACCAAGCGGGCTAACCAGTCAAGGATCGCTTTCGCGGGCACAGGCCCCTTGCACGGAAGACAACCGGCAGCGCGCACTGCTCACGCACCGTCGCGGCGGCAACTGGCAGGCTTCGCGAGCGGCCACATTGGCGTTTGCACAGCTTGCATGCGCAAGCCCCCCCTTTTCCTCGCCCATGTGGTCCGCTCTGCACGAAGTGACGCCGACGCGAGGCAGGCACGGCCGGCAGGCAGCCGCGCGCGCGCGTCCGTCATGTTCTGCCGGCACATGTACGTGCGCGGCCACTCCTCCGTTTCTCAGTTCCGGTGCAAGTCTTTGGAGCTTTGTCGTGCGCGCGCTGCCCTCGCGCTTTGCTCGGAAGTCCGCGGCCGCGACGACGGCCGTGTGACGAGACCGCGTTAGCTTTCTCTTTACATGGGAAGCCGCTTTTTTTACGCGGCAGCCGCGGTCTTTGCGCGCTTGCGCTCACACTGTCTGCGCGGCACCGTTGCAGCGCAGGTTTGACGCGCTGTGAAGTGTCAAAAGCGCTGTGCAGGGCGAACGATATCAATGATTAGTGCGTCCTGTGCTGCGGTGCGCGGAGGTGGAGCTGAGCAGACCGATAGAATGGCTTGGAAGGCGGGTGACTAGTTTTGTATTAGGATCGGAAAGGTGCAAATCGAATGCGAAATACCACTGTCCATTTGGCCCAAATCTTGCTAGATCACGTTTTTACCACTAAAAACAAGCCAAAGGAGTTAGTAGAAGATAAGATGCGTGTTAATTATACATATTCTTGTCCCCAAAATCAAGCAAGTAAAGGAACAAACTTTATACAAGCTGCTCGCCTCCTAAATTTGCTAAAGAAAACTAGAAAAAGGAGCAGAAAAAACAAATCAAAACTTACAATAGAAGAAAAGAAAAAGGAGCAGAAAAAGGAATAAAAGAAAAAAAAAAGTGGCATTTACAGGTCTCTGATCGATCTAATACTGAAGGTGTATGAGCGATCCATGAAGTAACTGACTGGCGACTGCTCCAAGAACTCACGCATGCAGCAACATTGATCAGTACTCCCACAGCAGTGGCTCCTCGAGGCGGAACACGCCGCCACCGGCCAGGTCGTCGTCGACGGCCCACGACGCGCCGCACGAGAGGCCCGAGGACGACTCGTATCTCAGGTCCAGGAGCAGGTCGGGGAGGTCGAACAGCGCGTCGTCCGGGTCCGGCTCAGCATGCGGCGGAGGCGGTTGCGGCGAGGCGGCGCTGGCATCGTAGCTGATGTTGGGGCTCTTGGCATTGGCGCCGGATGGAAAGTCGGCGGCGGCGGCGAGGGCCGCGGCCACCTGGACGTCCTTGGGCGCCGCGCTGGCAGGGCGGGGGAGCAGGTACGCGAGGTCCGGGAAGTTGAGGTGCGCGGCGCGGCCCTTGATGGCGAGCGCGGCCACGTCGTGCGCGCGCGCGGCCATCTCTGAGGTGGCGAAGGTGCCGAGCCAGATGCGCGACTTCTTGCGGGGCTCCCTGATCTCGGACACCCACTTCCCCCAGCTCCGCATGCGCACGCCGCGGTACGTCGGGTGCCGGCCGTCCTTGCGCGGCCGCTTCTTCGCGGCAACGGAGGAGGACGATGATGACGAGGAGGAAGAGGCGGCGGAGGGGGAGGTCGGGGAGGCGGGCTCGTGGGTGTCGTCCATGGCTGCAGCGGTGTAGTGGGTGGGGAGTGGAGATCGGAGGAGCAGAGGGGGGTTTTATGGTGTGCCGCAGGGGCGACGTGGCGGGTGGGAAAACATAGGACCTGAGGAGGATCTCACCCGGTTTTTGGGACCCAAGTTGGTTTTTTCCCCTTTTTTTTCTTTTTCTCTTTCTCTAAAATGATTACAACATACAGCAATACAACTACGCTGTCCTAGTTGGGTGCCTCACAGTGCCACCTAGGCTCGGATATCATTGTAAATGTGTGCTTACATGTGTTAGATATGTAGAAGAGATGGTGGGCTCAGATATCATTGTAGAGATTAAATGTGTGCTTACATGTGTTAGACATGTAGAAGAGATGGTGGGCTCAGATATCATTGTAGAGATTAAATATGTGCTTACATGTGTTAGACATGTAGAAGAGATGGTGGATTCAGGGGAGAGAGTATGGTCTTGAGACAGAACATGGTCGAGGGAGGGAGAGGGAGTTGTACTTAGGGCTGGTAAGATGATGGCGATGACCAAGAAGACGATAGCCTCCATTGGATTGCGACGACCGCAATGGCACCAGGATTGGCTCACGGTTGAGGTGACCATTTTCAGTCGACGACGACTAGATCTGGACCGTTGCAATCAAAATCCAACCAAATCTGGACACCAGCAACCCTTCGGGCCACGAGCGACAGTGGCGAGCTTCATGGGGCGACATTGAGGAGCGGCGGTGATGCAAGGAGAGAGCGGGACGAGCAACCGTGAGGGCTACGGGAGGCGATGCGATGCAAGAGAAGTCGCTAGCGGTAGCCTACGGCTATTTCATCGGTGTGGCAGCAAGGAGAGAGAGGGGCCAGGGGAAAAGGCGGCGATGGGTCAAGAGTGGTGGGGAAAAGTGATTGTGGGAGATAGAAGAGGAGACTAAGGTGGCTAACATGTGGGCCCATGTTTAGGCTCTAGGGGGATATATGTGTAATTTGGTTTCTATTTCTATGGGTCTAAGTGCATGATTCTAGATTAAAATGTAAACCTAAAAAATATAGGGGGTGAAGTATAAAAACATGAGGGCTGAAATAGAAGGACCCATTGAAGTTACTATTCATTGTGGTGGTAGTATCCTATAAGTGGTATGTGCCTAGGTGAAGCTCTTTTTCTCAACCATCATTTGGGCTACCGTGCATTGCATAGGCCTTTAGTAGTATAACTCATTTTACACACAGCCGGAATTGATTTTCTTTTCAAAAATTCATTCAACACGATTTACCTAGGTGTTAGTTGGATTTACGGCATTCTATTGATGAAGTGTTATAACTGCTGATGTATGCAATACTTGAATGTAAAATTCGTTGAATTCAGTCCAGTCCGGTGAGTGCGAATTGGATTTATGGCATTGTGTATAGCATGAGGCGCTCTAACTGTACATTATATCACATAATTCATGGATATAGAATTCGTTGAACCCAATCTACCTTGGTTAACTGGATTTAAGACATCCTCCATAGAAATTAAGAGGAAGATTGCCCCAAGAGGAAGTAACTAGTGTCTCGAAATTGTATAATGTAACAATCCAAAAAATTACAAAAATACATAATGTTTTTTGCAAAATCACTCAAATTGTTTATTGCGTTTTTCTTGTTTTCTCATGTTTTTCGTGTGCCAAAAATGCTACCTTCTTTCTCTAGAAATCTTGAAAAACCATCTTTTTCGTCAAATCATTTTCTTTTCCCTCTTGGGTCATTTCTGGTATGGCTCATGATATTTTTCCTCCTCCCTTCTCCTTATCTTTCTTCAGCCAGCCCACTTTCTCTTGGCTGAGCACCACGCTAGCCCGTCGCCCGGCCTTTATTAGTGGCTTGACTCCTGCACCGCGTTGCTCGTGCTTGGCTCAACTCTCGCATAACACCATTTGCATGTTCAAACACCAACGCCGAAGCTTCACTGCTCGATCACCACGCTAGCCATACACCATCACCACCACACCCTCGCCCCTGCGCCAGCACCACCTTAACTACATGTGACAACTTCTGCGCCGTTGCACACCAGCTCGCCCGTGAGACACACTCACTTGCCCACGCTAACGTCCACACGCCACCTCTGCAATTCATCGAGCTCTATGCGCCACTGCCTTCAAGCACCTATAAGGCCAAAGCAATAGTACCAACTAACTCCTTTCCTTCCCATTCACCCCCGGAAGCCAACCACATGATTGCTAAGCCGTACCGTCATCCGCAAATCCGGCAACAACACCCCTTTCTTTGGCCACCTGGGTAATTTACCCAAATTCGCCCTCGTCTTTTGTTTCTATCCCTGAATTGATCATGACATCATCTTCCCCACCATTTCCTTATGGATCATATGGCACCTTTCTCACACTGAACCATCGCCGAAGCCGCTGTTGTCGTTCATTGCATCGTCGGTCATGTCGTCGTCACCACCAATCTACCATCTCAATCTTCCCTTTCCCTCGCCATCTGCATCACGAGGAGCACCTCATCACACCAAAATCTCACCTCCGTCGATCACCACATCCATCGTGCACAGCCGCCATCCCTTCCTGTTACACCCCAAGTCAAGCTATCCTCACCAAAAGACTCTCCATGCCCACGTCGCGCTCGTGTACTTGCCATTTGCATCGGAGACCATCGGAGCTCACCGCCACCCCTTGCATTACCATTTTTGATCATTACGGTCCTCGCCATCCTCCCAAACCACTTTAAATGGGTTCACAATGTCCAGAAACACTCTATGTGCACGTTGTTGTCACTGATCCGCCGTCGTGTCACTGTCGTCGTCCTTTCCTCCCTCTTTGTTTTCCTCTGCTCAACAAAGAAGAAGACCAGTGTCACTCAGCACTGTGCTCACGTGGTTTGACCAAGCTAGCTAACATGCTTGATCGAGCCATAGCACCGAGATTTTTTTAGATTTTTGGCTTCTTGATTTTCATAACTTTTTATAGCTATTAAAGTAAAAAATTTAAGATGATAATTAGAATTTTTTTTGAAGGTATCATTTACTCTCCTCTATTGCTATATCAGTCCTACACACCTTACACGGTGCATGCAGGACATCGGGGATTCGCATCTCTCGTGGCGTTTGGAGTGACAACAAACCACGAAAAACGAGGGCTCTTCATCGGGGTCAGATCGAGTGGCTGCCGCGCGACCTGCCGTCTGAGGTAAGGCTCGGGCCGAAACTGCGCGCACGCCGGTGACTTCGCTGCGCTTGTGGGCCTGAAAGTGGGGACAGACCGAACCGAAACCATGCATGCACGCACAGCACAATTGCATAAAAGAACACTTCCGGCGACACAGTTGACTCTCTTCCCTATTCACCGCGAATAACCTGCACAGAAGAGTTCAGATTATACTTGCAACTGTAACCAAGCCTGCACAGATCGAAGAGGCAGTGTACAACCTGGCGAGACGAGCAGCACGAAACCAAGAAGATCAGAGCGCCTCGCAGCACTGAATGATGACTCCATAGAATAGGACTCAAACGATAGCATGCAAGCGTCCCCCGCAATCACAGTACAAAAACCAACAACTCCTCCAGGCTAAGCTAGAATCATCACAACGCTACGTTGTGGCCGACCATGATAGGCTAGTTTGCAAACTGTTAGGGACTACTGCTACGACTAGAACATGTGGAGCACCCACCGATAATAACGTTTTCATTAAGAGCAACGTACGATGCCATCTCGATGTCGCCAGCCTCTCCGTTCTTCGTCTTCCATCCGCCGGATAAGCCACGTACTTGCCATCGATTATTGCTTCCGTTTCGTGCCTCTAATTAACCGTGGCAAATGATGGGGGTACAACAAGTAGTCCAGTACTACGTTGTGCTTCAGTGGTGCGTGTGTGTGTGCCCTCTGCAACATTCCCTCGCCGTCCTTCGTGCACGCTGTCATGAGCGACCCGTGTTCAATGATCATTTGTTATTTTCCTGTGCCTGACAGTACCTCCCTCTGAAGCGCCATTCGATCGTGCTTTGCTCAATAAGTTCTCCTAGTACATTTGCTCCTAGGATTCTTGCAAGTAGCATTGCTTGACTCGCCCAGCAACCAACCAGAGACGAAGGTACCAAATGTACGTAATGAACAAAGATTCAAAGGAATGCCATGCCATCTTCTACCACAAGTACGTGTGTAAATTTCTTTCCCCCATTCATTGGTTTGCGAGTTAATTAATCGATGTTGCTTGCAAGAATGTTGTGTGCAAATGTGTTAGGAAATTATACGTACTTGGAAAAACTTATTCATAGGACAGCACGAATGAGTAATGACGCTTTAGACGAGAGAAATGGTTAGGTGCTGTAGAATAACTATTAAGGATCTTTCGAATGGGTCGCGCTCGCGCGGAGAGCGTGCTACAGGGGAGGCGAGTGGATGACGGATTAATTTAAAATGCTAAAGCAGGGAAGCAAATCAAATTGAGTTTGTCTTACTTATTTCGTGGCCTTCTACCTTGCGCTGTTGCGCAGTCGCACTTGGCTTGTGTTGTCGTTGTAAACACCCACTTGATAGGTCTTAGGTAATGGCCTAAATGGGCTCAAAAGTGTGCAATCTTTTGAAGAGATACTGCCGAGAGGCGTATGATCTTTCGAATAAAAAACAGGTCTCTAAAGTTTGATATGTATTACTAGATGTTCTATGTATTAGGTACAGGGCCAATTTTGATGTACTACTTGCCATAAACTACAGAAAAGATTTGCATTTCCTTTTATTTGTACACTAGGCTCAGCATGTACACAGGGTAGATTGTTGACTCCGGAACAAGTGAGTTTGGGCATTGGGAAGATTCATTTGGACGTTTCTCAGTATTGTAAACAGTTATAGGAATTACCACTAATTTTCCAGCACATTCACCAGATCATTGGCAGAAGGATTCCTGGTTGCTTTTCTGACATTGCTCTGAATTTACCTTCCGGAACAATGTTGGAGGACTCCTGGTTGCTTTTTCTGACATTGTTCTGAATTTAATTTCCGGAACAATGTTGGAGTACACGAATAAACAGGGATCCATAATTGAAGCAACTTCCCCATTGCTCTCCACTGTCCCCACACACTGTTTCCTTTGTAAATTGGGATGTACTACACTTCCCTCCAGATCCCCAACTTGGCACAAGCTCACACTTTCCAATAATGCTGAGAAATTGATCTACAAGTCTCCAATCTCCAATCCACACAGAAATTGGTTGGAGCAGTATAATATAGCACACATCAGTACCTCAGCTCAAAACAGGTCGTTTTCAGTGGGCCGGAATACGTACATCAGTTACCCTTACCCGTGTGTCTGTTTATTGGGAAATATATTTGTAAGGTGAAGTATAAATCACATTTTTCAACCAATGGATCAATCTAGAATCAAACACACATCTCAAAACTATCAAGAAAATCGACCTAGAGTTAACAGAAAAATAGACAACATACAAATAGCAAACCGATTGTTTATTCTCGCAGTCGAGTTGATTTGGCCAATAATTGACCAAACTAATTCAGGCGTGCATCAAGCATGTTAAGTCAGTAATATACCCACATGAGCACAGAAGGTGCCATTGCCATGGAGTGCTGCAAGTGTCCCACATGCACCGGCTCACCAACCATACTGAACTTTCTGCCACTAACTACACCACA
Source organism: Dendrocalamus sinicus (assembly GCA_036346575.1). Classification (NCBI taxonomy): domain Eukaryota; kingdom Viridiplantae; phylum Streptophyta; class Magnoliopsida; order Poales; family Poaceae; genus Dendrocalamus; species Dendrocalamus sinicus. The sequence continues at coordinate 10,465,921 of CM070650.1, forward strand.
CCCTCTAATCTATATGTTATGACTGATCTCTGGGGATGGGTACAATCTTTGGACAGTATAATACTATTGTAGGTATTGCTGTTGATCACATATGGAAGGGGGTCATTGGCCCAAGAGAAGGGTTAACGGCTGAGGACAACAAGAGACAGAACGGTAGTTAGCTAGCTCGTTCTAGAATATTCCTCATGCGTTGCATGCATGATTGCGTCCACGCCAAGCTGGAGTAACAAAGCTGTGCGTATCCTGCTGTTAATGTTGATCGCTAAGCTGGTTTGTGGAGACCCAGCTGGCTTGATTCTGCTAAGAGCTAGCAGCATGTAAAATTAATGGGAGAAAAAAAAGTTGCAATAGAGTCTTGAAATCTTGACTGCAAATGGCGTACTGTATGATATCGCGTAAAGCGATATGAATTTTATTGACCTGTAAATGAATCAACATAGTGGTTTAATCTTTCGCTATGACGTTAGCATCACTGTGGAAGTGACAAGGTTAGTAACACTAACATATTGACCAAAATTGGAAAAAAAATACAAGAATCTCGTGCATGCAGTGGGTTGGCGTCCTGGACTCCTGGTCAGTGTTCCCAGAGCAGCAACGGCTCCCCGAGGAAGAGATCGTTGGCGACGTCATCCCACGGCGAACCACAATAAGACGGCGGCGGCAACGTGAACCCAAACTCCAGGAGAGCATCCGGCACGTCGAACAACGTGTAATCTATTCCAATGTCACCATTCTGTAGTGCTGCATTCTCGATGACCAAGCAATCCCAAGTTGCCTGCTCAGGCGCCGCTGCTGGCACCACCTCCTCCTCCTCCTCGGCAGTGGGAGCGTCGTGGGAGGGCGCGACGGGCGAGGCCGTGGCCGCTGCTAGCGCGGCCGCGGCCTGCACGTCCTTGGGCGCGGCCGAGGCCGCGCGGGGCAGCTCGTGCGCGAGCTCCGGGAAGTTGAGGTGCGCGGCGCGGCCCTTGATGGCGAGCGCGGCCACGTCGTGCGCCCGCGCGGCCATCTCGGGGGTGTCGAACGTGCCGAGCCAGATGCGGGACTTCTTGCGCGGCTCCCTGATCTCGGACACCCACTTGCCCCAGCTCCGCATGCGCACGCCGCGGTACGTCGGGTGCTTCAGGTCTCTGCGCGGCCGCTTCTTGCCTACGACGACGCTGACGCCGCCGGAGTCGTCGGAGCTCGGCGACGACGCGTTGAGCGAGCTGGAGCTCGAGTCGCTGCTACAAGTGCAGCTATTCGACACCTGTGACAGTAGCACTTGCTCTTGCTCCATCTGATGTGACAAGCGAGGACGACCAAGCTTGCTCGCTAGATCGTGATCACGAGCTAGTACAGTACGTACGTTTCTTGCTGCAACTTGTTACTACAACTTAGGACTTGGGAGTGAGCAGCTTAGGAGTGAGCGAGTCCAATGCGCTTGGGGAGATGAATGCGATGCGAGGCACCATTCGTAAATATATTGTGGCCACACATGTATTGATATCACAAAGTGGCACGTTTCTTTTCTCCTCCCACAGAAATGTGAACGACATGCAAACAGAGAACGAGAAAGGCAAACTCGAAGGCACGCATGAAACGTACGCACGCGCTTCTCTGCTCATGGTCAATAGGGACTACAGTACGATCACACTGTTGGTTCCATTATTCTATTGTTGATCTGCACCCCAGTACTATATAGAATGGCTTCGTGCAAAATGTGTGCTCGTTCCTTTGATTGAACGAGCAATGATTAAAGTAAAATTCCAGGCACAGGCACTCCATCCGTACCAATCTGGCCTCGTGCAAATTAATTAAGTAGGAGTATTAAATTGCATAGGAATTCGTAGATCCAAAAGAATCTTTTGGATCTGTGCTTGCTTGTATTGCAATAGGTACAGTTCAATAATGCGAACGAGGGAAATGCTGGCCGCGTCAACCAGCACACGGCAGAGAAAATTGTGTTTGTTGGGGAAAGGATGCAAAGATTGCAGAATTAACATATATAATTCAGAGGAAAGGAAAGCAGGCCGTGTGTTATTCATAATTTCCATTTAAACTATTCCACCTCCCCGTGTATAATGTTATCTGACGAAATAATCAATATAAACACTGCGAGATTCCAGCGCGGGAACATAAAGAAACCCTCCTGGGAGGAACTCGTGGCATGCTTTCGAGATACGGATGCTTCCTAATATCACGCTTTAAAGCTTTGTCATGTTTATTAAGTTGCAGCCAGAATTCCTCTGAGAAAAAGCTTGCATCAAACAATCATTTCGTTCTCCGGGCTTAGGGCTCGTTCGAATTGGATTTTGCTGATGGCTTTTAACTATAACTGATGAATAGCTATGGCCAATAGAAGCAGTTTTTGGCAGTGGCTGATTGCATTATGTAAAAAAGAGAGCAAATGACGATATAACGAAAGATACTACAACATTTAGACCGCCATGCGACTTACAGAATTGTGACATAATAAAAATATAATGTACGTTACAATATACGAAAGCACAAAGTAGTGGCTGATAGAAATGATTTATAGAAGTTGTGACGTTCATATTAGCTTTGACTTCTAGAAACAGAAATCAGAAATCAAAACCAATACGAACAGACGCTTAAGCTTTCATTCGGCCCCATGTTTACTGAAAAATTGAAATGGTGATTGTCTGCTAGAGACAACCTAAAGGCCCTAAACATAACACTAGTTCTTTCTACTCGGTCATTCTATTGAGATGGACCCGAACGAGCATATATAGTCATGTCAAGTTTAGTTGAGCACATGACTTAACTTGTGACTAAGATAGCTAGCGTATGTGTCAATACGGGTTAGACAATCATGAGGACTAAATAGTCCATAATTAGTAGTTTATTATGAACTGTATTTGTCGGAACAAGTATTGCTCGACATATATGGGAGATTCACAACAACTAACATATTCGAGTTATTAACAGAAATTACCTCGTAACTGTGCCTAGAGGATGGTTCATTGACAACGACCATCGACAACTTGTGCCAATGCTGGAACCGACATGGCGTCTCTCTATCGGTGACAACATCACTCCTTCGATGCTATATAAGGTCTAGTCACATAGCAGTACGGATACAAGGCATTATAACACACTCACGCTCATTGTTCTTTATGATCATTGAGCACCTCCTATAATACATTCAAAGCAATAAAAACACTTTGCCTCTCTCTGCATACTCTCAGTCATAGCCTCCCCTTGTTTACTTCATAAGATCAACTACCAAATCATCGACAGACAGAAAAAAAGAGAAGCTAAATAGGTGAGCTGACTTGACAAATAAAAACAGCAAGGTATTCATGTTTGGAACGCTAGAATTTTACATAAAACGAAGCAATAGAATAACCGAAGTTTGAACTGTACTAGCTATCTTATGTTGATAGCTAATATTGGAAAATTAAAACTCCTGCAAAAAATTTCAAGGTTGTATTGAGCAAAAAGGTATGATCTCTAGAAAAGAAAAAGGGCCCTGAGTGAAATCTAATACACGCACATTTACTCTCTGTAGGATCGATGATGGCAATCAGAGGGGTTGAATGATTGTGACACATAACGGAAACTTTTTCTTAAACCTTCTGTCTTCTTATCGTTTAGCTAATCAACTATCTCACCTCACGGCTAATGATCCTGAATGCAGCCGCCAGCGACTCCTTTTAGTTCTCGATACGCACAGCCGCCGCTGACAACTTCAACGCAAGTCGGCCGCCGCACAAACTCGCCAGCGCAGAACTCGACTGCCGCTCGTGTAATCAACAAGACTCATGTAGCCATGAGATCAACACAAAAAAACCAATAAAGGCTCACGCATGGAATTCCAAAGCCGAGATCCTCTTTTTATTAAATTCAAGTCTCGGTAAAAACTAACTACTTCTTCAATTAGCCCGTGATCTCCCTGATCCCTTTATATATGGCCGCCATGCGCCGTTTCCGTTTCCAAAAGCCGCGCTCCGCTTCCTTTTCCAAAAACCACGTCCGACTTCTAATCCGATTCCATGCCGCCGCTACCTCTAATGCGAACTCATCTCCTCTTTTCAATTTACTAGAAACCCTAATACCACTCATCTAATTTGGCCTGGACCTTTTTAACTCAACCAGACTTTTGGCCCACTACTATTTAAGGGACCTGAAACCCTTCCTAACACGGGTTTTTACACCTCCGACTTTTCGACTCATCACGTGTCGAAGCCTCCAGGACCGCACCTCCTGTATCTTCTGCACGCACCATCCACCTTTGATCTCCATGTGCTCCAGTGTGAGCCCGACCACCTCGTGACATCCTCGACCGGCCGGACCTCAGATTTCCCCCTCCTAGTCCCGGTCTTCCTCGTCACCGACTATGACCGTCTCCACGCCCAACCTGTGATCTCCATGCGCCCCAAGCATGAGCCCGACCATCTCATGACCTTCTTAACCGTCTTAACCTCGGATCTCCCCATCCTAGTCCCGGTCCACCTCGTCACCGATCATGATCGTCTCCATGCTCAACCTGCACATGCAAAGACCAAAGTACATTCTTCCGACACAAGTTCGTCCAAACTTGACCAACGTCAATCTGCACACACGCAACACACCTCGCATAACGCCGCTAAACAAAATTACCAAATATTCATCATCACAAATTAACCATTGTCAATTATTCATCACAATAATATTCTAGACCTGGCCACATGGTCTAACAATCTCCCCCTTGATGAATACATTGACAACACCACAAGATTGTATGATGAATTCGCTTCAAATAAATATAAGTGAAGAACTGAAGCCGAAAAAGCATTTTGTAAGCTATAAATCTCAAATCTCTCCCCCTCAACACAAGAGAGGTAATTTTAGCAAATGTCTCCAATTTCTCACAAAGCACATCAAATCTCTCCCCCTTTGGCAATGTAATCATCAAGAACATTCCGAAAAGGAACAATTCTAAGAAAGAGCAATGAGAGTAAAAATCAAAAAGCTTTGTAGATTATACAAGTCATTGTGCATTGATTAAATAAAAGAACCAAGCCATATTTTTTAGTAGAGCTATCTAGATCATATAAAGTCATATATCATATAGCAATATCAAAACCAGTCTTGAGCATGATTAAACAATTTATATTAATAACAGGCATCTCAACAATGACCAAATCAATTATAAAGAGCACAATGAGAAATCACAACAAAAAGTCAAAGCCTAAAAGTGAAGCAAATTTTAAATCCAAACGAGCTAGCAGTCTCATATAACAACCTATTGCTCCACACTCAATTCATAGGCATGTGGCATGCTTGTAGCATACTTATTTTCATAATAAAATGCTTGTAGCATTCTTGTTTGAGATGGTGGCATGCTTGAAGCATACTTCTTTTCATTTTGCGTACTTTTGTGCTTTTTCTTTTTATTCACCATGGCATGCTTGAAGCATACATCTTTTCAATTGTCTCTTGCTCATTTTTTTATAACATGCCAAATTGAGTGATCATAAAAAGGTTGCAATATGAAACATGCAAGCCTCATAGCCAAGATTTAAAATAAGACTCACAATCAAGCTAATCCTTTTCGATGAACATCGTAGAGTACTATCTATAATCAATCTAGTCAAAGTGTTCTGCCATATTATATTTTAGTTCAAGTATAGCAAATTAATTATAACCAGTCATAATCAAAGCTACACAATATATGAGTAAATATGATAAAGAGAGCTCTACAACTCAAATAATTTCAATGGCTTGGACTTATTGATTTATTTAACAAGTATAATAAACAAAGCTTCCTAAATTTTTAAACATAAGCTCCCCCTCAGAATAATCCCATTGGATGACATACCCCCAACTCAATTCGTACATGAGCAAAACGAGAAATATCAAGCGACGTAGTGAGAATATCAGCGACTTGAGAATCTAACAAGATGTAAGATAACATCACCTTTTCCACATGGTCTCTCAAAAAGTAGAATCTCTTGGAAGCTCTCAAAAGAGTGAAGAACCATCAAATGTTCCAATCAAACAATGATGTAAAAAAACCGGAACCCAATCTAGCTCATGTTCTCCATCCTTGTCAGTTGTTCTTACATCACAGAAAACATCGGTCTCACAGTACTGGGGTTAGTGAAATAAGATCTAGGAATCCAGTACTGAGACACACGATGAACAGGAGCAACAAAGCTAGAACCAAAATCACGTGCATGTAGGTGATTAGAATGCCGAAAAGAACGTGAATTATTTGAATTAAATCTCAATCTAGCATGTGAAGCAGATTTAAAACAATCATGAAAGTTCTCAAAAAACTTAGCTTTCACATTAGCTCTAGGAACAAAAAATATTGCATGTTTTTGTTTCAAAGCATTCAATCTTTCCTTCTTCTCTTTCTTTGCTCGTCTAAAGCAAAATTCATGCAAGTGTCCATCTCTTCCACAATAGGTGCATTGAAATTTAACATAACCACTATTCTTTTGAGATGATGAGCTAGCACCTACATTATTATTCAATGAACTCTGCACAAAGCCAGCAGATTTAAACACAGTTTGTTTTGGTTCAACTTTCACTTCAATTTTTCCAGGTTCAAGAGGCTTAATAACATTAGGAGGATTATTCTTGGCATGCTCAACAAAATTAAATCCTAGACCACGATTTTTCACACTTGTTTTTGATTTGTCTAGAATCATATTTAAATTTTTCTTGCCAAAAGAAAATCTCTCTAAAGTGTCTTTCAAGTACTCATTCTCTTTAGCTAGAGTGGGACAAGTTGTGCATTTAGCAGGTTCATTCACTAGATTTTTAGAAGCACTAGACTGAGCCAATCTTTCTTTTTCAGCAAAATCGTTTAGTTGTCTAGTCAAAGCTTCTATTTCAGTGTTAAGCTTAGGACAATTAGAGCAAGAAGATATCTCATGATAAAGCATCTGTTGAATTGTTTCTTGTGATGAATTAAGTCTAGCTTCTAACAATTCACATTTAAAGCAAGTTTTAGATTGAGCATTTGAAATACTTGACTCTAAACATGTAGGAGAGCTAAACTTGAGCTTTTCAATTTCATCATGTGCAAGTTTTAACTTTTCACCACAAGAGTTATGTGCCAATCTCAACTCATCAAATTTAGTAGTTACATCACAAAGTTGAACCAAATTTGATGCATTAATGGTTCTTGCAGATTCCAACTCAGTATGTAAAACTTGACAAGACTCACAAGATTCATCATCAGGAATAGAAACTCTAAGTCTATTGATTTCAGAATTTAAGCCCTCAACAATGAAATCATGATTTTTAATTTTCTTTTTATACTTTTTAAGCTCATCTGTCAATCTAAGTACAGCACGAGATAAATCAGTGTAAGAAGGTTTTACCTCATTAGGATCACTATAAAGATCATCACTGTCGAGCTCCTCACTGTTTGCCATAAAGCACATCCCTGTGAAGTCCACCTCCTTTGCCTTCTTGCCATTGTCCTCATCATCGCTTTCAGAATCATCATCACTCAAAATAATCTCATCAAGTGCTGAAATTATTTTGTTGACTGCTCTGCGATCATTGCGCTTCTTGTTTGGATCAATCTTGATTTTAGAGCGATGAGTTGATGCCTTGTCATCTTTGACCTTCTTGCTCCTCAATTTGGGACAATTCATCTTAATATGGTTTAGCTCACCACATTCATAGCATTTGATTGGACCTCCTCTCCGCCTTAATCTGATATTGTTAATTGCCTTAGTTACCCTGTTGGAGAGAAGTACAAGCTGCTCTTCTGGAATCTCCTCTAATTGTTCATCTGAAATAGAGCACAATGCAAACAAAGAAACAATAGAAGAACTAGAAGAACTGTCAGCTTGGTTAGTCACTAAGCCCAAAGAATTAGTCTTGTTTATCCTGGCCAAAACATCAATCTCATGTGTTTTCATCTTGGAATAAAGATCATTCAAAGTGAGTGTTTCCATGTTAACAGAATGATTAATAGTAGTGACTAACACATTCCAAACAGACATATCCAAAGCATTTAAAATTTGACGGGCATTGTCAGAATCAGAATATGTGACATCAACAGATTGCAAATCACTAACAATTTTATTGAAGCGATCAAAAATAGCATCTACTGATTCTCCAGATTTCATCTCAAATTTAGAATACTCCTTTTTGAATTGATTTTGACGCACACCTTTAACAGATTTAGATCCTTCATGATAATCAGCTAGAGTGGTCCAAATTTTATTTGCAGATTTAAGGTGAGCAATTCTGACAAACTCGTTTCTACTTAAACCTTGCAACAAAATATTTCTAGCCTTAGCATTAGCTTCAACATCAGATGAATTTTCAGTTGTAACAACAGGAGGCACATCATATGTATGTTCAACTTTTTGCCAAATAGAATTACCTTGTGCTTGAAGAAAAACCTCCATGCGCGTCTTCCAATAAAGATAATCTAATCCATCAAAAAACGGTGGCTTACCTGAAAAGCGATCCCGATCTGATGCCATTGTAACCTGCTCTGATACCACTTGTAGGATCGGCGATGGCAATCAGAGGGGTTGAATGATTGCGACACACAACGGAAACTTTTCTTAAACCTTCTGTCTTCTGATCGTTTAGCTAATCAACTATCTCACCTCACGGCTAATGATCCTGAATGCAGCCGCCAGCGACTCCTTTTAGTTCTCGATACGCACAGCCGCCACTGACAACTTCAACGCAAGTCGGCCGCCGCACAAACTCGCCAGCGCAGAACTCGACTGCCGCTCGTGTAATCAACAAGACTCATGTAGCCATGAGATCAACACAAAAAAACCAATAAAGGCTCACGCATGGAATTCCAAAGCCGAGATCCTCTTTTTATTAAATTCAAGTCTCGGTAAAAACTAACTACTTCTTCAATTAGCCCGTGATCTCCCTGATCCCTTTATATATGGCCGCCACGCGCCGTTTCCGTTTCCAAAAGCCGCGCTCCGCTTCCTTTTCCAAAAACCACGTCCGACTTCTAATCCGATTCCATGCCGCCGCTACCTCTAATGCGAACTCATCTCCTCTTTTCAATTTACTAGAAACCCTAATACCACTCATCTAATTTGGCCTGGACCTTTTTAACTCAACCAGACTTTTGGCCCACTACTATTTAAGGGACCTGAAACCCTTCCTAACACGGGTTTTTACACCTCCGACTTTTCGACTCATCACGTGTCGAAGCCTCCAGGACCGCACCTCCTGTATCTTCTGCACGCACCATCCACCTTTGATCTCCATGTGCTCCAGTGTGAGCCCGACCACCTCGTGACATCCTCGACCGGCGGACCTCGATTTCCTCCTAGTCCGGTCTTCCTCGTCACCGACTATGACCGTCTCCACGCCCAACCTGTGATCTCCATGCGCCCCAAGCATGAGCCCGACCATCTCATGACCTTCTTGACCGTCTGAACCTCGAATCTCCCCATCCTAGTCCCGGTCCACCTCGTCACCGATCATGATCGTCTCCATGCTCAACCTGCACATGCAAAGACCAAAGTACATTCTTCCGGCACAAGTTCGTCCAAACTTGACCAACGTCAATCTGCACACACGCAACACACCTCGCATAACGCCGCTAAACAAAATTACCAAATATTCATCATCACAAATTAACCATTGTCAATTATTCATCACAATAATATTCTAAACCTGGCGTCTAACACTCTCCTTTTGCCTCTAATACTTTCAAGGAAAATCTATTATCTTAAAATTAAGTATCACCGGTGGTTGGAAGTTAACGTGTTAACTTGGTCAAAAGCACATGCTATCGACGAAAACTTTGCACGAAAACCCATGATCGGTTGAATTTTTACCTAATGTGCAACGCGAGGTCGACGACTGCCGAACAAAAGAGGGGGGGGGGGGGGATAGATCGACGAGATAGTACATGCAGGACGATTCATCCGTATGGACGGCAATATAAAACTGAAAACACATTACGCATCTAACAAAGCGCTTTTGTTAACAACGGCGCTACTTCATTATATGGGCCTTGCTTCAGTTCTAACTTGACCTTCCTGCCCTGTCCCATGTCTGCTTAAGCTATGACGACGACTAGCAAGGCACGCTCGTTGATTCGAAGAGTAGAGACAAAGGGAGACATGCAGAACCACAGAAGAAACCAAACCATTCTAGAATACGTATCACAAAATCCCAGAGTATGTGAGTATGACGTGCCCATGTATAGCCAAGTAAAGAGTGGTTGGTACGTCCATAACCCCCAAGGCGAAGTAAAGAGTGGTTAATACGTCCATAGCTTTGTAACTTCCAGACGAGTGGTCACTTTCCTGCAAGAACAACATGATGTTTATGCAGACGGATGGCAAAAATAATTGGTGGCGCTCACTGTCCCGAAAGCTACACTTCCACTGATCGATATGATGCATCAAATTGACAGACAAAATAATGCGATTAATTAGCCGAGGCCACATGCGACAGTGTCCAGTGAAACTAACACCTTGACAGATCTGCGAGGCTTTATTGTGACATGTAAGATAGTACAAGAGGCGACCGCGATCTCTATTGTATAACTAGCTCCATTGTATTTTTGGCTGTTGGATTCTAATAGAAAAGGACTTTTGACCCATTATGGTAGTCTACGCTCTTCTCCTATACGGTTTCCAACAATTTTTAAGTAGTGCTCTGGCTTAGCTTTGGGTTTTGCTAATTCGAAGGCAAAGTGTTGACCCGCTACATGGCAATAAGATATGGTGAATGATGCATTCAAATTCAATTTTTTTAAAAGGTATTTAAAACTTTCACTTAAGTAATTACTGAAAGCTAGGAAGATTAAATTTGTCCACCAACAAAGCACTCACAAAAACGCAGAAGCAAATAGAGTTCAACTTCTTAAGGCAATGTTATCAAACCCGGACCGGCCAGCGACTCGGCCGAGGTCTCGGGGTCGGACCGGTGGGTCATCAGTTGGACCGCATGTATTTAAATTAAATTTTCATAAGTATATATCTCTCAAAAATTAGGAAAAAAATCAACATTACAATAATAGAAGTATAGAACCATAGCCAATAAACAATACTAAAAACTAAATGACAAATAGCATAGCCATTGATAGTATGATACAATGAGCCGAGGTCCATCAATCCATGACCAATAAGCAATAAAGTCGCGCATAAGTCGGTAAGGTGAAATCAAGCAAGGTTGCACTAAAATCAGGCAAAACTCAAGAACTTGAGATATGACTTGCTCGTAAGTTGAATATGGCCAAGATGACTCTAGATGAGTTCGCACATATCACAGCAAGTAAGAACACCCAAATATTCAAAACCAAAACCCTAGAACAAAATATCACTAGAAGAGCTCCAAATCAAACCAAATCGAGCAGCCTTTAAAATCTTGTTATAGTTGATCCCTAGATGGATTAAATATTATCCTTAAGAGGCATGCCCATCACTTGCACATCCTTAGAATCCAACAACATCAAGAGAAAAGGAGAGAGGTCAAAACACCAACCAAAACAAGTACAAAATCAGTAGAAGTAAGAACACACCATGTAGGATAAACAAGATTGATCTATTACAACTTGTAAATGAATATTTTATAGTCACTCCACCATAGAGGATAGAGTTCTCATAAGAGCACTCACCCAAAGTTTTCACACAAGGGAGTCTCTCTCACAAACCCTAATGAATGTATGGTTGGTTCTCCTTGATCACATGTCTCTAACCCATCCTACTCATATAGATAGAGCAACTAGGTCACATCTAAACTTAATGGATACTATCTATTAGCACAACTGAAGAAATCTGTTAACCCCACATACACCGGGTTTTACACTGATACATGACTTATACATGCTTCTCAAAGCGTATGATATCAAACCCACTAAAGAGCAAGTTTCCTATCCATTTAGCCACCTCAACGTCAACTTAACATAAACCGCTCTTTCAATGTCCTCCAAGCACCACAGTTTTGGCCACATCGACATTTTTGGTATTTTGGCTTTGACCATAAATCTCACTTCTTCCCCGAGCCTAGCCCATAATCACCTCCTACTTTGCAAGCAGTTTCCATACCTACAATGTGTATGTTCACTCATGGCTTACACATCAGCAAGTCTTTCCATGTTGGTTCCCCCAACCATGCCTCACTTGCACTCACTACTACAAAAATAAGTTATACTAGACGCCTCATCACGGATGGTTAACCAAAACCGTCTATATAAACTATCAGTATTAAGTATAATCATAAACAATTTTAATACAAACCATATGTGAAGAGAAATATCACAGACGGTTCATGGTGAAAACCGTATGTGAATTATCACAGATGGTTCTTACCAAGAACCGCCTGTGATATTGCCAAATATCACAAATGATTTTTTATTTAAACCATCTGTGATACTTCATAGACGGTTGTATTAAAAAAATGTCTATGATAATGAAGTTATCACAGACAGTTTGTATTTAAAAAAAATGCCTCGCAATCCATCAAAATTTCATAATCTCCCGCCTGAGTCCAAATAGGATTCTGTTCTGAGACATCTTTAGTAAAACTAGCATAACTTTTGCATACGATATTCGTTTTTAACGTTCTTGTACTCGTTGGAAAGCTAACGACGAGTCCAATCCAAACAATAACCCGTTTGTGCTAGCTGCCCTCTAAGACCCCCAAAATCGGCCATCTTTGGCCCCAAATTTGCATCGTAAGTTTTTAGTTTCTCTTTTTGCCCTTTTCTTGGTCTTTCCTTCGGAATTTGGGTTTCACCTCAACTGCAAACTTTTAGATCTCGTCGAAACCTTTCAAACGGGCATATATAAACTATACAAAACTTTGTTATTTTATCTTTTGAGACTAGCTGTTTACATTGCACCAATATATTATCTTTGAATTGTGATCTTTCGTCTGGCCATTATCACCGACGGTTTTTAATAAGAACTATATGTGATATCTCCCGTTATCATAGACTATTTTTATGAAAAACCGTCTGTGATGTCCCTACCCTAGAGGGTTTATAATCCGAACCGTCTGTGATAATTCCTCACCACGTCACCGATCCATGGCATCTTCCTCAGGATTTTGATCTCATCCATCCGTTTTCTCCACATCGAATGGCAGGCACCAGTCTCCTCTCCACCTCTCGCCCCTTATTAATCCCCTCTCCCTACTTCAAGAACCAACACCACTAATACTACTCCAACTCGTTTGTGCGTGGCAAGGGTGGGAAGGGGTTCGGTAAGGGTGGTTGAATATTCACTTGAAACAAGATGAAATGGAAGAAGGCAATGGTAGATCTGCACTATTCCAAGTCGTCGGCATCGGCAGGGGGCTTCTGTTTGTTACATTCTAAAAGTGTGGCATTCTCTTGATTTTGGCATAGAAACTGAAAATGGTGTTCATTGCCTTTTTATTTCTGCTACTTGAAATCGTTCCCACTCCACTTATTTTAGATTGTAGTTTAATAAAGGATGTGTAAGTCTAGTTTACATTAGCTTGAAGTTTCTTATAGTGTTAAGCATCTTTCTGAATTTACAACAGTGAAGCTTATATTTATAAAATTGTAAGTGTACTCTTGTGTTATGCTGTAATGGTGAATTCTATTCTTAATGGAAATAGAATGTGCTTTGTGTTTGTTGCTCTATTTGCTTATTTTCAAAGGGCATAGCTAACATTTTTTACGGCTGGCAAAAAAAAGGAAAAAATTTAGGTATAGAATGAACTATCACAGATAGTTTGTGGTATAAACCGTCTATGAAGGACTATCATAGATGGTTTGAACCAAAAACGACATGTGATATTTGTACATCACAGACTAAGAAATTATTTTCAGGTACAAATTCTTCACAACTTGACCCACGTTAGTCCAAACATACTTCATGCACTATGTATGAAATGACCTAGAACTCTAAAATTCAACCCATGACCAATTCCCATAAATATCCAAAACCCTTCAGATATTTGCAAACAAAACCGGTCTGAGCGCCATTGAGCGATTGGTCGGACCACACCGGTTAATCCGATCAAACCTCGATAACAGGGAAGCCGGTCAAACCATGATAACCATGCCGATTTAACTGCTCAACCAACCCTGGTTGGACCGTCACCCATTAGCCAATCAGACCACTCGCATTTTATCTTGCGTATACAAGCGAGCATCTCTCTGAAAAAAAATCAGCCACCAACTAAAAATCGATCGCACCGCAACGGCAGTCCGACTGCCCCCACAATCCGGTCACACCGGACTAGCGGTGAAATCGCCACCCCAACCGGTCAAACCGTCCTAGTTTGGCAGTAAATATGAAAATTTTCATAAATTCAAATTTTAATTTGACATAATTGTCAACTGTTTAATACGAATGAACCAAAAACATTCTCAACATGATTCTACACAAAGCTTTTAGCTTTCAGAGGTAAAGCAACATTTGAATGGTCGAGGTCTGATAGCAATCATCATAATGGAAAATCTTCAGAACAAACCACCATGATCTTTTTTTCCCCATATTACGAGACGTTTGCTTACAAGAACTCAGCAAGGTACTTGAACGTATACTCCTACATAACTCTAGATGTGAACAATTTGTTTTCAGAAGATTTTTACACTAGCACGTATATTTGATTAGCTCTCTTTATTTATTACAAACTAGCGTCATTCTTCGTGTATAGTATGCAGCAAATCTCAATCGGAATATCAGATACTGAATGAACAGGATACGTACACATCATAAATCAAGCATTAAATGGAGCTAGTCTCGATTAGCTGGTTGCGCCAACATTCTGTTGAGTGCTAGCTAACCGATTAGGTGCCTCATTGGCCAGTCCAAATCCACGATAATCCCCATCGATCGCTCTGCGAGCTCCACGAGCAATTGATCCAACAACGAACGAACTCGGTACCACTCACCCACCGTGAACTCCCACCCGAGCTTCGTCGTCGAGCGACCGCCGGAATCGGTCCGGCGCGCAGCCGACCGGACGGCGACAAGATCCCGCGGCATAGGATCCTCTCGGCGCAAACGCACGAATTAGCCATCTGATTAATGCAGCTGAGTTGATCGTGCGTTGTTAATTTGACGCAGGAGAGAGAGAGAGAGAGAGAGAGAGAGAGAGAGAGAGAGAGAGAGCAATCAGCGAGAGAGAGAGAGAGAGAGAGAGAGAGGCAATCAGCTTGAGTCGCTGCAGTGTGCGATGCATGCTGCTATGGGCTGGCCATGTGTTGGGCATGTGAGACGGTCGTTTGGGTCCTTGGTTACGTGTACCTAAGATCCTTAATTTGCGACTAATGGGATGATTAATTGTTTTTCTTTTTGACGGGAAGCAACGGGATGATTAATTGGGGAATGGTAGATGGGGAAGTAACTAACTTGGTGCTGCTGGTGGAACTCCAATTGGACTCGTATGGGAACCGGTAATTGTCGTGCGATTGTTCTGTACCTAACTTAGTAGTATTATACCCTCATCTTTTTAAGTTTATGAAAACCGTTTTTTTAAGTACTAGCTTTTAAACAGATTTTTTAAAGTGAAGTTTACAAGTTAATTATAGTAAACACTAGTACAACTTTATTTATATCGATTAAAATTATATGTAAGTCTTTTTTGCGAACAAATCAAAAAAGTCAAAAAAGAACATGCATGCGTCTCAACCATTGGCTTGTTTTTAACTTGTTAGGAGCAAAAGGAGACGAGAATATTATTGTGTGCTCGGGGTGGAACTTTCTTTGCTCCTTCCCTCTATTTTGTTTTTTTCTCTCTTAGCTCCATCTCTTTCCCTCTCTGGTACTTCTATTACTACCTAGGATAACGTGGAGTCTGTACCAAACCAAGCAAGATATTAGCTCAGTAAGTAGTTGAATAAGCTGCAAGTAAGCCTAGTTGGCATTTTAAAGTTTTTTCCCCGTCTTCTGAAGAACCTTTCATAACAACGACGTAGCAGCAGCAAGATATTAGTACTTTGTGGACCGGAGCGCTCTAGTGAGAACTTGTGAAAATGCACTCTGATGGAGAGTGAAGTAGTAACACACGCAAGAATACTTACTGCCAAACTCATTGTGAGATCATTGAGGAAGCAAGCACGGTTAATTTGCTGGTCGTCCATTGTTTCACCTGACCATAAAACGACTTCCAAACGGCCAGCAGCTCACCACATATCAATACGTCAATAATGCAACAATTAATCTAAAACCAATTGCAAATGCATCAAATTAATTAATTGCTATCAGCAAACGTATCTTTTCTTGATACAGAGAAAACACAAGCTTCATGGGCGAAACAAGCACAACCGAGAGTAACTTTGCCAACGGTAGTAGCTTTCTTTGTTTTTACAGAGGAAGTAGCCTTTTTTCTTGAGAGTTACTATAGTAGTTGAGCTATTCATGAGCCCAGAACGGTAAAACAGCTATTCAGCCCACAAGAGTTGCTCATTGAGCCCGAGGTCGCCACCGTCGTACTCCTCGACCGCCAGTGCCGCCGGCCACACCGGTGACCACCAGAGACCATCTCTCAGGTCGAGAAGAAGGTCGGGCAGGTCGAACAGCGCATTGCCCTGGCCGCCGTCGGCGTGCACCGTTTCCGGACAGGCAGCTTCCGGCGACTCGGTGGCGGGAGACGACGGCGACTCGGCAACTGGAAGCGAGGACGCCTCGGCCTCGCACTGCACTTCCGCAGCGGCCTTGGCGGCGGCGGCCTGGATGTCGGCGGGGGAGGTGGAGGCAGGGCGGGGCAGCTCGTGGGCGCGGTCCGGGAAGTTGAGGTGCGCGGCGCGGCCCTTGATGGCGAGCGCGGCCACGTCGTGGGCGCGCGCCGCCATCTCCGCGGTGGGGAAGGTGCCGAGCCAGATGCGCGACTTCTTGCGCGGCTCCCGGATCTCAGACACCCACTTGCCCCAGCTCCGGCGCCGCACGCCGCGGTACGACGGGTGCTTGAAGCCGCTCCTCGAGGCAGCTCCGGCGCCGGCAGGCTGTGCCTTGCCGCTCGCCGAGTTGTCGTCGGTGCTGCAGCTGCTTCTCTCCTCTCCTGGGCCATCGGTGGCCGCGGCTTCCGGTTCTTGGGCGGTGGCCGGTGAAGCGGCTCTCTTGCGCTTCGTTGGGTGCTTCGGCGCCTTGGAGTTCTTGGACAGCTCTTGCGCGGCATTGACGAGGGAAGAGAAGGAGGAGGAAGTGGACAACGACGAGGAGGAGGACGAGGAGGAGATTGAAGAGGTGGTGGGTGCATGGCTTGCGTCTGCTTCCATGGCTTGATAGGAGGGAGCTGTAGCTAGGAGAGACTACCAGAGCGAAGTGTGGGTGTGGGGAGCAGAGTGCCTCCGGGTATAAATAGTCGTAGCTTACTTCTGGGCTGGGGTCCTGGGGCCATGAGGTGTTAAAGCGTTCTGTTCTCCTTTCTTTTTCAAGGTTTTTAATTGGATTTTTTAAGAGAATAATTGAGGAAGTTAAGTTACAGTATACTAATCTGGTTAAGAAAAGGCATTCAATACACTTAGGCTTGTTCTTTTTGAATTACAGCTGATATTTTTTGTCCGTACTTTTTGAGATGGCTTTACGCTTCCTTTGCCTTGAAGCAGCTGCGTGCTTCATCTTCAACTTCATGTGGCTCCAATGACTTTCTACCAAACTTCTCATGCATTTGAGTCCCTTCAAATCGTCCTTACTTGCAAACGGACCTAAGTTACTTGGCGCACTACATGTACCAATTTGCCTCTCCACGATCATTGTCTTTGTGCTCTTGCTTGAGACATATAGCCTCACTTGGACTTAAATGACTGTTTCGGACCTCACCACCCCTGCCTAGTGTTAGACCCTAGATTAGGAATTCGGAACCCTTTGTGTTTTCACAACACCATTCTCTAGATCAATAGATATTGCATATAGATACATTGCTGGATCATACATATACATCGTATGAACCATACCAAATATTTATATTACATACCACTGTTTAAATACCCCATATCTGGTAGAGTTTATATAATGGGTCGATCAGACTAAATGTTACATTACACATAAACAACAGCAAAAGAGGAAGCTTTACGCATAGTTTTATCAGACTCCAATACCATCGCCGAAACAAGTCCTGATTCAAATATGGGAAGCTTCAAGATATAAAGAGTAGTTTACAGATTGGTTTCAATTAAGGAATAGTTTCTGATTCCAACTATGTTGATTTAAACTCGGCTCTCTTATAAAAGGGTTCGAGGATTGTAACAATGGACAAGCAATAATATAGGCATTTCTTCCCCAAATCCTTCTTCTTATAATGGGGCATGATGACGAGGCAAGCATGGGGCGATGTGACATCATGGTGGCGTGTGTCTGGCATGACGCGACGGGCAGAGTGTGCAAGAGGTGGTGGGATAAGGCGGAGAAGGTGCGGCCTTCTCACAGCCAGTTGTCGACGTGGCTGGTCAAGGCGACGTGACAACGTACCGGTGTGGCACGTGTTGTGCGTGGTGTGGTGAGTTAATGTGGTAGGTAGTGGCATGACGAGCACTTACGCGAGCAAGACACGGCCAGCAATGGCAATTGTGAGAGAGCGAGAGAAGGAGGGAGAAGGTAGGCCAGGCGAGTGGTTGGGCCTGGAGGAAAGAAAGAGAGGAAGAAGGGGAGCGGGCCGATGGGCCGATGGCGCTGGCCTAGGAAAAGGTAAAGAGAGGGAGAAAGAGATTGGGCAAGTCCAAATGGATTTATTTTATTTTAATTTGAATTTGGATTTTGGTTTGGGTTGGATTTGAATTCAATTCAAATTTTATTTTTGCTAAAATTTGAATAGTTCTCAAAATTCAACTTTATTCCATAATTTTCAAAAATCCGCAAAATGGGGTGTTACACCTAGTTCCGGTCTGTTGCCATTGACTGCTATATCCTCTAAGCCACCTGTACATCCAAAAACTAAGCAACTATATTGAGCACAAGTTCCATACACGTGACTCACGTTAGTCAAAATAATGCATTATGCAAGATGCCTCACCCACCTAAGCAATGGCACCCATGTCGTGCACACACTTAAACTGTCTATACCATTTTCATCGACACCCTGACATGTCTGCCATCGAGACATTGGTCAGACTGTCAGCCATTGGCCGGTCTGACTGCCCGATCAGTGTGACCGTGACTTCAATGTCAGTAACACCAGTCCGATTCAACCACCAACGTGGTTGCTCGGACCGCACCGCACGTGCCCAATACCAAAACACCTGACAGTATGACCGCTCCCAAAATCCGATCACACCAGACCCACCGGTCTGACCGCTCACTTTATGCCGGTAAGACCGCTAGAGACAGACAACAACTCTGAAAATTACAAACTCAAACTCCGATAGACTTGTACATTAAAATTAAATATTCATCACACATATGAAGTGGCCTTTATATATGATCTCACAGTTATCTTTAACTACCAGAGGCAAATCAATCTTCGTCTGGAGCAAATACTCGTAGATTAATCATCCCAAATAAACTATTTCCGAGCCTATTAATTAATAAAATGTTGGGCCGATTGAGAGAGCGAGTGGTGGTGTCGCTTGCACAACGCATACAAAATGGTTTGGCGCAACGATGTGGCTGCGTGCCTGCCGGGCGTGGTAATATTGCCCGGGCGCCCAACCTCCCGACAACCGAAGGCCAGCAGAGATCGACTTGGGCAAATCTCAACGAACGTTCGGCCGGAAACCGGTCGTGACTTCCGCCCGCGATTCAGGAGCCAAATTTGGCTTCGTTTTTGTCAGGTCTTGCCTTTGTCTTTCCTTGAGTTACTACTCGTATCCGGCCCACACACAGAGAGGAAAAGAAAATGATAATGTTAGGCCATGGCACACCGTGCATCCTTGCGAAATTTCAGTTCTGATTGATTGGAGGAGCGTATATACCTGCACGTAGCATCCGGATTGAAGCGTGATCCGTTGTCTCTCTCCGAAGGCTTCATCAAACCTCAAAGTTGGATCGTACGGTTCGACAACTCCATCGAAAAAGAATTAAGTGCGAATCGCACAAGGTACCCCGTCATCCAACACGATGCAGCTGGCACGGCCGGTGCTTGTGCAGCGCTCGTGCACTACTGCGCAATTAATGGTTTCAGATGCTTCAGAAAGAGTACAGTACTCTATAGGATCTGCGAAGTTCACACTACCTTGACAGTTTCACTAACCCATGACTTACGCCGGCTGACAGACAGGTCCCACCGACCGGTAAAGTTTAGGAGGGCCCGGTTGTCAGTGATTGTATATAGGCCGAGTTCCTAATCGTTCTGTTACCTAAATATTTCCGGCGTGAAGTCTTTCTGCTTCAGAGATCAGGGCCTGAACTCCGAGCCGTGTAAGTAACGCTGCAATCCATGGGCAGGAAACGGGCATCACTCCTCGGGGTAAGCTACAGTGCTGTTCGTGCAACACGTTCTTGACCCTTTGACCTGTGGGGCGCGAAAAAGAAGAACATGCACAGTTGTCCATGAGCTACCACCGATCGAGCTGCGCGAGAAGCCGAGAACTCACGTGAGGTCGCCGCTGCCCGCGGCGCCCGCGCCGAGAGGAGCCAACCACTAAAAAGGTCGCTCTTTTCAAGCAAATGCCAGTGGTTTCGCACGCGAAACCTCACCGAATTGCAGTCTCCAATCAACCGCCGGCGCGTCCCGCTCGCGCCGTGAGTACGTAGTTCGCAAGCATCAGCGACCAACGGGCCGTGATCCGCTGAGCCGCGCGCGGCCGCGGCTGCATGAGTACTTGCGGTTGCGAGCCCTGCAATCCTAAGCATTCTTCTGATTGGAGTAACCGAGCAAGGATGTGATGTCTCTTCCATCGCAATGTGCTTGGTTGATGATCCTACGTATGTACCAAGTGATCGAGGTGGATGATCTCGATCGGTGATCGGACGGCTGCGATATAGAGTAGGTTTATCCGCCCATCGTTTGGTCAAATTTTGCGAGCCTAACCAGTAACCAACCTTAGCCCAATCAAAGGCACCGGCCGGTCTACTACGCTTTACCAATAAGAAGGACATACTGATCTCAGTAGACGGTAGCCCGGTACACGTACCGACACAAGACGCATTACTTCTAAGTTATAGAGCTTGTCTGCTTGTCCAACGCATTTATACTCTGCGACGAACCCGGCATGTACGTGTCGGTATCATACTGCACACTAGTCCAGTAGACAGTCTCAAGGAGTGCAAGTAACTAACTAATAGTCTCAAGGTGTCTTACTCCTACTTGCAAGTAACTAACTAATTATTCGCCGGCAAAGTTGGCCGGTGCATCCAACCTTTTCCGTATCGGTTCGATTGAGAGTCTTCGAGCTTAAACACCAGCAGGTCAAAGCAACAACCGGAAAAGTATTGCAGTAACTATACTAAAAATTTACGGAGCTAGTAGTACTTCCGTTAGTTATTCTGACGGCGAAACATAGACAGTCTCTCCAGCTTTAATTGCGAGCTCAGGAACAGAGATGAACATGAGTAAATATACAATTAATCGACATGGTACCAAGAACCGGGGTTGTAACACCTGCTTACGGCGAGTTAAAAATACGGAGTGCTACAGTACATTTGGGTACCAACTGCCCTAGATGCCAACGGCAGGTCATCAATGCTAAGCACCCCGTTCTAACAGCAAATTACCGCATTGGTTAAGCGTCCATCACGTTAATGAGCACAGTAACCACACCTTACCGGCCCCACGTAACACTCCTCCAGTCCTATACTAAATGCGTTCGTTCGTCACCAACGCCCGACTGCCGATGCAAATTACCGTCTCCAATGTCCAGCTGACAGTGCAACGCAACAGGCTGTAACAGCCGTAATTTATGACGTCGAGTGTTCATGCCGTAGTACTACCACCAGTTTGACGTAACCAATGAAGCAGTTAATCATGTCCACAGCCAAAGAAAAGTGTGCTTAGTTTTACTTTTACATAACCAATGAAGCATTTAACATTAACCAACTTACGAACAGCTCGTGACTCGAGCGGCAAGTAAGTGTAGCTGAAGTTCTGCAAGTAACCATGTCCACACGCAACAATGGCTTGCATTTTCGATCCACGTTAGAAGCTTGAACGCTCAAGTTGGGACACCTGAAAGAAGGCTACGCTTAAGCACCAAACTCTTGGTACTATCGGTACAGCGTAGTTACGGTGCAGCAATGGTCTACGACTTTACGTGGCGGCTCTGTTTTTGTATGCTTCGGTCAGCAGCAAGTTGGACGCAACGGTATGGCAGAGGCAGAACACGGGCCATCCGTCTTCATATCATCAGATTGGCAAGGCTAGGTGTGAAACAAAAGCTCATTACAAGGGCTCATTGGGTTGATTAAAAATTGTATTAATTACATTTGTTAATTGGCTAAATATTGAATGGGTCGATTTTGAATGAAATTAAGTTTTGTTTTAATTCAGCTCGATTCTAAAAATACTTCTAAAATATCAATAAAATAGTATTAAATTAAACTATATAGATTTTGAGAAAACCTTAACAAGATAGCAGTACAGCACCTAGCTTGATATCCAGCCCTACCTCAGAGACATAGGCAATAGCTACACACAAGCTGCGGCGCCGTCAAAAAGCGGAAATTTGGGCGGATTGGCAGTTAAACCTAGGAAAGATTTCAGGCACATATGCCTGACAAGACAACGCGTTAGTGGTGACAGAAAGAAGTGAAAGATTTAAGCACAGAAAGATACACTAGCAGCAAGCAGCAGGAATACGGCATAGTACTAGAATATGTTTCCACTAATGTAGAACATGAACAGGTAGCCTTCTCAAAAAAAAAGGGAAAAAAAGAACAGGTAGCCTAGAAGTAGTTCAATTGGAGTTTCAGCTAATTCCGGAACCAGGAGGGCTATTATCAATGATGTTCAGGTCCTTCGAATGATTCACAATGGCAGACACTGAAGTAACACTTGCCGAAATACAGTTACTTTATGATCTGCTGATCTGCAAAATACTTGAACTTTGACACACCTTTTCAGAAAGTAGTAGTCCTCTATCATTCTGCGAAGTACTTCTGATTTATGGTCAACAGAGGCCAACTATTTTCTGGAATTCTGGCCAACCTTTAGACTTTCGGCTAAAAGAATCACAAGTCAGCTTTTCGCTTACAGGCCTGTTACTCGGGGACTTTATTGATTTTTCACCGTAATTTCATACTCTGAGCTTCTCAAACAGACACGTTGAAGTCCCACCAGCATACCATTTCAGTGACGACGCATAAACATGAAAAATCACCAAAACAACAACAGCAATAACAGCAACAACAAGAAGCGTTCATTCACCTTCCCCACAACAGCAATAACAGCAACAACAAGAAGCGTTCATTCACCTTCCCCACCTAAATAGCTAAGTCACATCATCACCCTCATAATTCCTGAGAAACTAGATACCAATGACCAATACCAATATTAATATATGCCCAGCTGCTCGTATGAAGGCCAAGAAAGCCATTATGTTATTATCACACAACCGTAGATCTCAGACGACAAAACTTACATATTCACTTTTTTGAAAAGTAGTACATCGAAACGAACAACAGAAAGGCGTCACTGTAAACTACCGTAGCCTGCGTCTGCGTGGGGTATTATCACTTACGGCAGAAAGTGAAACGTTTTCTTATTTCTTACTGCTGAGCACACTGTACTCTTGGACCAGCATCCTCCTCATCTTCATCATACGCTTCCTGCCGTCTTTGGTACTGCCTGCGCCTCATCTCCTCTTCTATGCTGACATCATGCATGATGGTCTCCTCACACTGATCCACCTCCATGTCTGACAATTGGCTCCCAGGCCTCTGTGGTAGGATCTTCTCAAGTGCCCGGCATTGGTCAGGGGAGAGTACACCAGATTCAGGGAACTCAACATTGAATTCCACAAAGAGACGGCCCTTCATGAAAGGCCGGCCAGGGTGTGGCATACCTTCATCATTTATGGCCTTGTGTTGACCTATTTGGACAAAAGATACAAGTCTATATTTTTAAAAAGTCTGCAACCGATTAGAATTTAGACAGTGAAACAGACTTATGAAGCAGAAAACCAAAAACATCAGAATTTAAAAGGGGGGACATACCAGGTTTAATAACTTCGCCAGGATTGGACTTGATTAGAAGCTGCCTACTGTCGAGATGGGTCAGAATGAATTGGAACCCGCACAAAGCCTCGGTTAGAGAGATAGTGTGCTCAATGAACAGGTCATCGTATTTCCTCTTAAATCTTGGATGATCTTTAACTTGCAAGATAAAAACTATATCTCCTGTCACTGTATCAGGCTGCAGCAACATGAAACAAACATCAAAACATTAGTTGAAAACTAGTGCATGCAGAGACATTCTTCCGTGCGATGTGAGTAGCTCAGTGGACGTATATGTGGCTGCATGTGTGTGCATCTTATGGCTGCAGGCACATGTGCAGGTATAAGAGGACAAAGTAAACTCACAGCTTCATCAGCTTCACCCTGGAATACAATCTTTTGGCCATGTTGCATCCCTTTCTCAATATGAACCTCAAGCACCTTTTTGTCCTGAACAACTTTGCTAGCTCTGCAGTTTGGGCATTTATCCCTATCACTTATGATTTCACCTGATCAAGTCATCAAGTATACAACATTACAATCATAAGGCAGGCTCAAGGACATTGCATTTTGCAGGAAGATACAGCGTAGTCAGTGGATGCAAAGATGGATCAAGAGTTGCATACCTGACCCTCTACATTCAGGACAAACAGTGTTCATCTGTTGGATCATGCCTAGTCCAATCTGTCTTGTTATAGTCTTCATTCCTACACCATGACAACCATAGCATGTTCCTGATGCCCCAGACTTGGACCCTTTTCTGAAAGTAGAGAAAAGAATAAACAGAAAGTGAGATCACAGAGTCAAAACAGAAAAATGCAAGACAAATTGATTGTGGTGATAGAGCTAGCTACACCTCAGAAGGGTCAATAAATCTGGGCTGAAATGGGCCAAATGAATGGCTTAGTTTCAGGAGGGTTTGAATGTATTAGTAGCAGGGGAAGTGGTGAAATGAGGTGGACTTTGTTTTAAAGTTTACTGGGGTGGTGATAAGCGGGTTAGACTGTGACCCGAAAGTCTAATGTGGACCTAGTTTGTATTCACACAAAGGAAATACTGTACATAGACAACCCAAATTGATGGGAATAAAACTTGATTCAACAAAATGAGGACTATCATAGCTTAACTAGCACATTTGAAAATGATGAGGGCTCAAAAGATCAAAGTCAGTTGGGGCATGTTATAGTTGGTACTAAGTACTACATGGGTTGGGTAGCAGTGGATCTTGATTGGATTGTGTGCGGTGGACTCGTTTCCTTTTTAAAATAGGAGGCTTGGTTTGGTTGGCCATTTGATTATGTATTTATAGAAGCAGTGAAAAAAATGACCAGTCATTGCAAACTTGGTCTGAGGCCAACCTACACACAGCCATCTCAAATCAGGATTTATACACTACAACCTTTCTATTATAATATATACAGGTCTAGCATAAGCATTATCTTTAGCATGGAATCCACCATGTTTCGTAAATGTTGCAACAATAGGAGTTCAAGTTTCAAGAACAGTAGGAGTTCAAATGAGAGGGTAAAAACTTCTGAAATTATTGGATGACACCAAGCATGTTGGCACCAGTGACTTCAAGGTTACACATCAGCATTGGAAGGGCCAACATTTATGAGTTGCAAGCGATAGATTGAAACAGAAGTGACTTCAAGGTTACACATCAGCATTGGAAGGGCCAACATTTATGAGTTGCAAGCGATAGATTGAAACAGAACAGCCTAAGCAGAATAACACATGTGAAAGCATTATCCAGGAAGAAGTAAAAACATGTGATCAGGT
Source organism: Dendrocalamus sinicus (assembly GCA_036346575.1). Lineage (NCBI taxonomy): Eukaryota > Viridiplantae > Streptophyta > Magnoliopsida > Poales > Poaceae > Dendrocalamus > Dendrocalamus sinicus. The sequence goes on from CM070650.1 coordinate 10,491,657, forward strand.
TCCACGCATCTCAAGTAAATGCATTTTTAATGTTAAGGGCATATGAGGTTCCACTGTTCCAGAAGAAGCGCCCCACGGAGTACTCCACCGTTCCAATGTGCAGATGTGAGGACACCATTTATGAATATTGATGGAAATTTGGCAGGTCAAAAAAAGACCATAGTAATAGACGAAACAAAATTCCAATGACATCCCATTTAATTTTCCCCTTAATGATTATATTCCATGAATTCCTCTTCTTACCACCAGAACCAATCTAATGAATATAGCTTTCTATTATTCAAACGCTCAGTACATAACGAACAAACAAAACTTGTGATGGAACAAGACTTGACTGCACATACAACAACAATCAACCCTTCTAGTTCTATTCTTCACAGCAAACTTTCAATTAGATGGGATAATAATTCATAAGTACAGAGAGTGCTAAAGTAAAAGGTTAATACATGTAATAAAACAACTTGTGTTCCAAAATTTGAATACAGTGTTTCTTCCAGGCGGAAAAATGAAGTACCAACAGTAACTTACAAAGACTTACCCCTTGCACTTTGGGCAAAGAATGTTTCGTGACAATGATAGTTTCTTGGTAGCTCCATTATAAACATCTTCTAAAGGCACCTTCAAAGTATGCACCACATCTTCACCACGTTTCTGTCTGCGCATTCTTGAGCTACTCCCTTTGAGCCACAAAACCTTAAGTGAGTGAATAATTTATGGGGAAAACATAGATAAACTTAAGATAAATGATTTGCATTACCCCCAAATGCACCACCACCAAAAAATTGCTCAAATATGTCAAATGGATTATGGAAGTCACCGCCTCCACCCATTCCCTCCTTAAGAGCATCCTCCCCATATTGGTCGTATATGTCCCTCTTCTCAGGATCACTAAGCACCTCATAAGCTTGAGATAATTCTTTGAACTGTCCAATCCCTCAAACAATTGTCAAAACAAACGAAAAGATCCTAATTAAAGTAACTTCATGTCGCACATCTTCACCTTTTCTGGGTCTCCACCCTTGTCGGGGTGGTTCTTTATGGCAGCCTTCCGGTACGCCTTCTTGAGCTCATCCTGGCTTGCGGTCTTAGAGACGCCAAGTACCTCATAGTACTTGGTGTTGTTGCTCTTCCTTGGCATACGTCCAAACATGTCTACAGATCACAACACAACCCCCCTGTAAATCTGCAGAACAGAAACTCAAATAAAATAAAAAATGACGCCCTTAAAATTTACCAATGCTAAATAATCCCTTCTATTGCAGAAAACTAAAAAAAGCAAACAATATTCGTACTCCACCGCAACAAATTTAACCTGCCAAACTATCAGTAATATCAAATATAATCAGTTCTGTTACACGAACTAAAACGGGAACCACATTTACGCATTTACCACAAATATAAAACTCAAAAACTGTAAAAAGACGAGTCTACGGTCCACTTCATGCCTAACCACAAAAAATTTAACATTTTACGCATCAAAAAATCCGAAAAAATTGATGCGTCGCCTATATAGAAAAAGGAACATTTTTTACTGGAAGGAAAAAGCTGATCGCCCATACTTTCCCAGCCGCCGCCACGAATCCAAGAGCACTCCTATTCAACCCAGGACAACCCAAAACTCCTCCTCCCCTCCGAATCCAACCCAACCCTCCACCTCTCCTCCGAATCCAACCAACAAGTCCAACAGAACAGCCAAGAACGGCACAGATCAAACAAAAGGACTCGATTTTCCCCGCCGGAAAAGCACAGGCGCGATCTAATCGGTCCTAGGGAGACTGCTAGCCATGAAAGATTGGGTTTTGCCGAGCGATTGTACCTGAATCAGCAGAACCTAGGACGGCGACGAGGCGGACGCAGGCGAGCAGTGTGCGTCACCGCTCGAACCACGCGACCGAGAGAGTTTGCGCAGTCTGTGGTCGTGGGGCTCTATACACGCCAGCCCTATCCTTGGCAGTTGGTGTGCTGGCACGGGTGCTGAGGTAATCTGGACCGTTGGTGGAGCCCATTGGGTGGCTCGGATTGGTTTGGGGATGTCACGGTGCCGGTGAAATACGGGGCGGGGAAGGAACCAATGGGTGCCTCGCAGGTGCCCGTGCCTGCCATGTCTTCTCATGAGATGTACGTCCCAGTTATTTTGGTTGGAGCTTTTAATTTCTGGCTTATTTTATATTATTTATAAAATTTTTTTTTTGAATTTTTGGTTTTTTAGCTTTTTTACCGGTTCTTTTTTCCTGTATTCGTTTGCGTTATCTGTGATGAGCTAACATATTTTTTCTATTTTATTTTTCTGAATTTAATTATGTTAAATAAACTATCTTCAGTTATAGTGTAATTTCAGTCAAGTACAATGTAATTTCAACAACAAATCACTATTTTTCAGTCTAACTGAGCAGAGCCTTAACAAAGGTGCACTTCTATGTGAGCTAATATTTACAAACATTTTATACTTTTTGCGAAGGTGTGGAGTTGGTCATCATAGTCAACATTAAGACTCGGCGATCCAAAGGTTGCACGGTCAAATTCTAGAAAATCCACAGATGAACACATCTAATATGTAGTTATTGTGATTCAAACCATGGTCTTAGCCACAAACCAGGGGTTCCACACCGGTTGGCCAATTTGTACATGCGGGTTTCTGACTTAGTTGGATGGATATATACTAGACCAATGTATTAGGATGGATGCGGAAATCAATTTCAAGCCATTAGATGGGAGTGGTGAATAAGCATATCTAAGATAGTACTCCTACTGTATGACCAATGTTCTCAAGTCATCACGTTTTTGCATCAGTGCGCTAAATTTTAGAAACACTTTATACACATTGCTTCCTGCATCTACTTAGAAACATTGTCACTATCTTACACAAGCTTACTCTGAAACACTGTATGATTTAGCAAGTACTAATTTACCACGTTTCAAACAGCGTCGGCTTCTGGCTTTTTAAAATAGTTTTTCTTTTTTTGTATTATCTATAAATATTAAATTGAATATATAAAAACTAACATTTATTATAATACTATTTCAATCAAAAGCTATGCTACAAGACACAGCACGTTGGAACAGGGCTAAGTTGGCTGCAACGTACTATAAGCTACAACTTTCAGCAGCCGCCAGTGCCAGTCAGCTGTCCCAGAACAGGCAGTCCAAATGCACAATCAGAAAATAATTATACAACCACGCACTTGTCCATCCAACAGACCAGCCTTAAAGTTCAGACTTCGTTCCCGACGGCGACAACGGCGGAGGCAGATGATCAGAAGCGTCGAACATGTCCGGTGGGAGGTCGTCGAAGAAGTTATCGGGCGCGTCCCGAGGCTCGGCCTTGACGGCATCATGCGGGCACTCCATGCCGAAGAACGGCAGCGTCATTGGAGCCGGCTGCGCCAGTGGAAGCAGCGCCTGGTAGGCCAGTATCATCCATAGCGCTGGCATCGACGAACCCGGGACCGATGTCGCATCTCTCCGGCAGGCCCGGGAAGTCGAGCAGAGGGTACGGAGGCTGGTCAAACTGCAGCTCTGGTGGTGCCAACGGAGCTGCATTCGATGAGCTCGCTTCGCCGTCAGTGGCCGGTGCTACTGCTACCTGAAGCGGCAATGGTCCCTCGAAACTGAGGAATCCAGAGCCTGTCTGATCGTGCGGGATCTGTGCGGCATCCTGGTAATCCATGAACAGTGCAGCCGCGCAGCAATGGGCAACGGAAGAGTTGCCCTCGAATGGAACTCGATCCAGGGAGGGACCCTGACAGCATTACAAATTTCCAACAAGAAACTCAGATTCACTGTAGATGATGGTCATTTCTCTTAAGAATATGGATGAATAGTGAAGAAAACGAGTGGGTTGCAGCTTGCAAGTGCATACCGTGGCGGGTCGCGACTCGAGAGAGCAGGCAGGCGCTTTGGCGTTGCTGCTGTTCTTGTTGGACCGGGCGGGGAGAGGCGCGCGCAGGAGCCTGGAAAGCCGCTTCTGGCGAGTGCTCCAGAAGTTCTTGACGTCGTAGTCCTTCCTGCCCGGCAGGTAGGTGGCGATCCTCGCCCACTTGTTCCCGAACTGCGCCTGCAGCACGATCACCACCCGCTTTTCCTCGGAGGAAAACTTGCAGCCACTTTTGCAAACACATGGTTACATCGCCATTGTGACGAATTGGACCAAGATAGTACAAATTGCAGATGACAACAATTCAGTGTAACACACTATCATTATCTCATCTACATCTTATTTTTGCAGCTTGTTAATTAATCAGAAGCATGTTTTTTACTATCATTTGTATTGAAGGGGAGATATGAAAATGGATGAAACCAAAACAAATATCCAGAGTAAAGCAGCTAGTCGATAAAACAAAAGGCAAGTTTATATGGCTAAGTTGGAGGAGGCACGCAATTATAGAGAACTAATGTTACTTGCTCTATCATTTTCTCAGTCAAACCAGCAGTGTCATTGTTAGCTAATGAGAACAATCAAGATCACTTTAGTTGTGCTACCACGAATGCAATTCTGATTTGTAAGTGTACACGAACTTAACTGAAATACCAAGAAGAAGCGAGAATCGAACTGGGGGAAAACAAGACAGACAAGAGAGAACATGTGCGCTAACGTCTTGAGGTTTGGCCTGAGCTTGTTGACCCATCGGAGGCGGCAGGACTTGCCGGTGCTCCAGTCCCGCGGCCCGTGCGTGCGCACGTGCTCGAGCGGCACCTCGTCCTCCTCCGCCATCCACAGCCCTTTCCGCACCGCCTCGCCGCCGCCCAGTCGCCCACTGCATCCCTCCTCCGGCGGGCGCCGCCAGGTGCTCGCGCCATTGCCTCACCGGACGAGAGACGCGCCCTCAAAGCAAATGCGATCTTGCAGGAAGTGTTCCGGAAAGCGATGATGCTTCGTGGTTCTCTGGGTTTGGACAGGAGCGCCCCCGGGTCTCTCAGCCATTCACCGCTTTTTTACCGTACACAAACGGCACAATCTATCAAACATTTACACACTAGTGTCCATTAGATTAGAGATATTAAAATTGAATTCTGATACCATTTGTTAGATTGTAAAGACCTTCTCAGTCTAAAAGGTAGTCAATAAAGTGAGAGACTATTCGATTTTTAAGTCTTTACTCTTCCGCAAGCAATATGAGACTATTCGTGGGTATGCTGTGTCGAGTCGCCGTCTAACTCAAATGGCGATCATTCCAACCAAATGCTTCTTAAGCTGTTTGCTAAGTTTCCAATCGAGATAGGAGATCAAATTTGGTCAAACAAGCTTTCACTACGAACTTACAGAGTACAGATGTGATTATTGCTAGGCATTCCCAATTCAAAACGCCAGGAATTTTAGCTCTCAGATTTGATGAAATCCACAACACATGTAGCTCTCGCCGTGCTAGTTTCCTAGATCCCAATAAACTCGCAATGTACTGGTTTACTGGTTAGTCTCCTCCCTCCACTCGGCGAGGAGGAGCTCCCATCCACCTCCGGATGCTCGCGCCCACGCCCTTCATCTCCTCCACCTGCAGATACAGATACACAGACACGCACCACATCAGTACAGATTTGTCGCAACCAGGTCGCAGGATTCGCCGCAGGGAAGAGAGTTTTGGCTCTCGGTCTTACCGATCCAACGCCCGCCGCGAGCACTCCGGCGGTGACGGCGGTGGCGCCGGCGCCGACGAAGAGGGTGGCGATGGCGAACGCCTTGAACGGCATCGCCACCGCCGCGCCGCCGCTGCCTCGCCGGAACCACGCCACCCCGGCCGCCGCCTGCGCCGCGCTCGCCCCCGCACACCACGGCCACATCTCCGCCTCCCCGCCGCCCCGCTCATCCATCTCCGCCGGCACTTAGGGTATTTGGGGAGCACCAGCCCTGTGGGAGCGGCAGCCTATGCAAACGCGGAAAAGCTCACCGACGTGTGGAGCCCGTATGGAAGGCGTACCATATCAGGCCACTGACATGTGGGACGGGCCACCACAACCCGCGCTATATTGGAAGATCGCGGTAAGCTCACCACCAGTCACCACTCTAACCGATGCACGGTCCGCTGCAACACCCCGCTTCCATGGGTCGGAGCAACGCGCGGCTTCTCCTAGGGCTCCTGCTGCTACGGTTCAATTGGTGCTTGGTGAGCGTTGATCCGACTCGATTTGGCTTTGTAAATTTTTGATTGGTTTGTGGTATCATTGATGGATCGCTCGGGTTTCGGGGGTGGGGGATTTTAACTAGGCGGTGGGTGACGGAGGCGCGGAGGAAGGGGGTGGGGTGTTTCCGGTGGTAGTGAGCACCTGGCCATTCCGGGGGGCCGTCAGGGCGGCTTGGGAGGTGGTGTCGGCTGGTGGCGGAGAGGGATCGGCCGTGGATGCCGTCGTCGCCGGTTGCTCGGCCTGCGAGGTGCTCCGCTGCGATGGCACAGGTCAGTTGCTTGTTTCTGGCATTCTCCTTAGTCCTTATAACATTCGTGCGGGCGGTGGTGCCTGTGCTCGTTGGGGGTTGCGGATTGGTTGCAGCAAGTGGCCTGGCCATGATTTTAGCTGACGAGTTAACTGAGCAAAGTGGGAGCACTGGTGAATGGTGATGATATATGAACAATGCTGATACATTAGTCAGATTGGTTGGAAAAACCTGCTAAAATCGATATGTGATAACAAAGTTACAAAATAGCACAGTGGATCAGTTGCAGGTTATCGTACCTGCTTTAACCACTTCGCTGGCAGATATGTTGCATTGTGGTCAAATGCATAATGACTGGTGCACAAACTGTATTATGAAATTTGCATAGCAGTATAGCACAGTGGACTAGGACTTCTCCATACACGCTGCTTTGTGCCATGAGACACTTGAATATGTTTCCAGCCAAAATGTCTCTGATAAGCCATTGATCCCATTTGAGGACCCCCCCCCCCCCCTCTGCTGACTATTGTACATAGAACCAAAATGTTGTTCACTCTTTTGATGCAAGAAATAGACATAATAGTTGCAGAGCTCAAATACGATCTTGCTAAATTCACCAAAACAAAAATTCTGCCTAACATTGTTAAGAACTGAAGACAACATTAAGTGCAGTTTTTGTGCTGCAGATAATTATTAGCAACGAAATGTTACTGTGTTCAGAAAGTACTCTCCAGTTGTGCCTACTGCCTAGTGTTCTCAATCCATTAATATATAGTAAAGATCTAGCAGAACCCCTTGCTTGTATGCCTGCAACATGTAAATTTTCACAACTTGCCTATTTTTGGTGTGCCTCATGAATCAACCAAAGTACTGGTTTACACTTACGCAGTTGGTCCAGGTGGAAGTCCAGATGAGAATGGTGAAACCACATTAGATGCTCTTATCATGAATGGGGTAACAACTGTTTTACCTACCCAAGCTGCAGTACATGTTGCAGTTTATGTTCCAGCATTCATGGTGGATGTAATATGTTGCATTCTTTTTGCGTAAGGAAACTGGCAGGCAACAATGGAAATTGGAGCTGTGGCTGCCATGAGATATGTAAAGGATGGAATTAAGGCAGCAAAGTTGGTCATGGAGCACACCGAGCATACTCTTCTTGTTGGAGAGAAGGCAACAGCCTTTGCCATTTCAATGGGCCTTGCAGGACCAACTAACCTCAGCTCACCAGAGTCTATCGAGAAATGGACAAATTGGAGACAGAACCAATGCCAACCTAACTTTTGGAAAAATGTTGTTCCTGCTGGTACCTGTGGCCCATACCATCCTATCGATATACCATCGGTTGGGTTAAAGGACCGTATTAAAGGTGCGGTAGAGGAGACTCAACGGCACATCTGTCAGGGATGGTTCCAAAGTGATAATTTACTGGAACCAATAAACTCCCGTTTGAAGCTTGTTAATCAGTACAACCATGACACAATCTCTATGGCTGTGATTGACAAGGTACTTAGCACATTCAAAATTAATTGACCCTTTCTATTGACGTGAAAGTAACAGCAGTGTGTTTTTGTTTAAGATGGGTCATGTAGCAGTTGGCACATCAACAAACGGTGCTACGTTCAAAATTCCAGGAAGGTGAGCATTTTACCTGTTGTTGGGTAATTTCACATTACAATTTAGCGTAGCACCTGTTTTTGGCTAAATTGCTAGTCCTTTTATTCGTATAACTCTGGATATTCTCATAGCTATAATCTCTGTTCATTTGATCATCCAATTCCAATTCGTCATGGTGTCTGGTCATTCAAAGCATCTTCAACAATGTATGCATTAGTGCAGTATTTAGCCGGTTTCTTGTCTTGTCTATTCGAACTTCCGAGTGATGGATAATGATATGACTCACTACTGCCGTGTCTTCTCGTAGTATCTACGCTGTACATTGGTATATTTTAAAGTCACTGGTGAGTGCTGCTGATGTTATGCTGGTCCATAGTCAGAAACTTCATCACCTCATTAGTGATGGGATTCATATGTCCTAATATAAAGAATTATAATTTTTCTCCAAATTGGATTATGACGAGACATAGTTTTTGTTCAATTCAAAGTTATATATTAATACTACTTGAAGTTGCCTATTGGTTTGCATTTCTACCTTCTCAAGTTCACAGTTTTCAGTGCGTGGAAATTACTATTTAGGCTCTTGATAAGTAGTGCTGACTACTGGGTACAGGCCATTGAGTACTGTCCAATCATTTGATTCCAGGGTAGGTGATGGACCAATACCAGGATCTTCTTCATATGGTGATGATGAAATTGGGGCATGTGGAGCAACTGGTGATGGTGATATTATGATGCGCTTCCTTCCATGGTAATTGAGAAATGACTCCTTAATTTTGGGGAAAAAGAGGGCTTGCTATTGTTATGAATAGCGTTTGTATTCATCATGAGGCCAATGGGCCAATATATATACAAGTACATGTATAACATATATGTAGGAAATTCCTTATATAACAGAGAAAATACAAAGATAATAATACACATCTAACACCTTCTCAAACTTATGGTGGATCAACAACATGAAGTTTGGAGAGATAGAAACTATGTTGGGTTCTAGTCTGTGTCTTCGTAAAAAAGTCTGCCAACTGAAGCTCTGAAGGCATATACTAAAGAACAACAATCTGGTTCTGCACCTATGTCTGCATGTAAGAAGCATCAATACCAATATACTTGGTAAGCTTATGTTTCACTGGATCTTTAGCAATACTAATAGCATCTGTACTATCAGACAAAAGAGGAGTCAGTGTAGAAATAGAACACCAAAATCCTCAAGTAACCACCGTAGCCAAGTAACATTCACAGTCAACAAAACTATAGCTCACAACTCAGCCTCAACATTCGGACGAGAAGCTATTGTCTGATTCTTATTCTTCCAAGCAATGAGAGAATCACTAAGAGAAACACAATAGGGCAGAGATAGGCTGGCGATCAGAGTGATCACTAGCCTAGGTGGCATCAGAATATGTCTGGAGCTATAAAGAGCTTGAGCGAGGAAAAACAAGATGACGAGTGATGGTTCTACGAAGATATCGTAAAACACAAAGAAGATGACTATACTACTATAGTAGAGTTGAGTGGAAGCAGAGACAAACTGAATCAAGATATGCACAGAATATGAAATGTCAGGATGAGTGGCACCAAGATAATCAAGACTCCCAACAAGAAAATGATAGTGAGTAGGATCAGTAAGAGGCTCGCCATCAGTGGGCCGAAGATAAACTTTAAGCTCTATGGGAGTCTTAGCTCCGTCTTGATCAGTAAGAGAAGCACGATCAAGAAAATCTTGGATATACTTTTCTTAAAACAGATAAAAGCCCTCAGGCATAGAAATAACACCAATCCCACGAAAGTAGCGAAGAGGACCCAGATCAAACATGAGAAACTGCTCACTAAGACGTCCCTTGACAAAAGTGATGTACTAAGAATAATCTCCAATAATGATCATATCATCAACATATAAAAGAAGCGTCCGACCACGAGGCAAAACGTGAATAAAAAGTGTAGGATCATGAGCACTGATAGAGAAACCAGCCGTAGTAACAACAGAAGAGAAACGATCAAACTAGGTACAAGGAGTTTACTTGAGGCTGTAAAGAGATCGACGAAGGCGACAAACTATACCCTCAGGAACAAAATACCCTGGTGGTGACTGCATATAAACCTCCTCACGCAACTCACTATTGAGAAAGGCATTCTTAATATCAAGCGGAGAGATGGACCATGCCCAAACAGACGCCATAGAAGAAGAGTGTAAACAGTGGTCATGTGAGACATAGGAACAAAAGTCTCATCATACTTATGACCGTGCTCCTGCTGAAAATCACGTGCTACGAAACGAGCCTGTTAGCGCTCAAGTGAACCATCAAAGCTGGTCTTAACCTTATAGACCCACTTGCACGTGATAAGAGTAACACGCATAGGAAGAGGGATAAGATCCCACATGTTAGTATGCTCAAGGGCAGCGATCTCCTCTGCTATCGCATGTTGCCACTCCTGATGAATAGCAGCATCATGATAAGAAGTCAGTTCGACAAGAGCAGAGGTAGCAAAACCAAAGCGCTCAGGAGGCCGAATAGGCTAGCGATCACGAAGAGCATATCGAGGAGAGGCCAAAGAAGATGACCTATCAAAAGAAGATAGCATATCAAAAGAACCCTCAACTCGCGAGTGAGTGTGGTAGAGAGGATAAGAAGGAACAAGGCCAAGAGAAATCTCTGGAGGGGGTGTCGATGGCGAAGGAGGCGCCAGAGAGGCTGAAAGCTGTAGTAGTAGTGTGGTGACTATGGAAGTGGCATGAAAAGTCAGGAAAGAAAGTGCCTCAATAAGATATGCTGGAGTGGAGGAAGGAGAAGGATGAGGCTCATAAAAAATAACATAATGAGAAATCCTCATCCATCAGCCAGCAGGATCCCCAATAACGATATCCCTTATACTCAGCGCTATAGCCTAGAAAAACACACTCCATAGGCTGAGTGGTCAGCTTGGTGCGCTCACGTGTTGCAAGAAGAACATAGCGTGCGCACCCCAAGAGGCGAAGACTAGAATTATCAGGAGTATTGCCATAGAGGTGCTCAATTGGGATCCCACCATAAAGAGCAGAAAAAGGCTGAGTATTGATCAGGAAAGTGGCAGTAGAAACAGTTTCAACCCAGAAGTGCGATGGAACAGAAGAAGCAAGCATAAGAGCACAGGTTGTCTCAAGAAGATGATGCAAGAAAACTGAGAGTGTTCTGCTCAGTAAGAAAAACATAAAGGACTCCTGACAAGCACTCCCCAGCGGAATCAACACAAATAGGAGTCAAACTGATTACGGATCATGGTGGCAAAATTTTTGTAGATTGATAGAACCTCACTACGAGATGATATAAAGTATACCATGTGTGCCGAGAAAAATTATCAATAAAAATTATATAATATCGATGACCTCTTTTCGAAACGAAAGATGCTGGACCCCATACATCAAAAGAACAAGATCAAAAGGGCATTGTAATACTGACTCACTGGAAGGATAGAGTAGTTGAAGCTGTTTGCTAAGCTTACAACCCTGATAATTTAGAGAAGTATTACCATACATAGACCCTAAAAGAGCACAATGATCTAATCACGACAGACGTGATCCACAAAGATGTCCCAAATGGTGATGCCAATGAGCAAAAGACGCAGTGGAGAATGCAACAGATACGGAGGCGATGGTGAGAATGACAAGACTAGCAAGAGCAGCAGAAGGAAGATGAAGCCAGTCAAGCTCCTAGAAATGCCATGAGTTATGGCGGCAAGAGCCAGTACCAACCAAAGTCCCCGTGTGACGATCTTGAATACAACAAGAATCAGAATTGAGAATAATACGATAACTATAATGAGTAAGCTGAGCGGCAGATATGAGTTGCATGATTAGTTTTAGAACATGAGAAATATTAGGAACATGAAAAGAGATTTGAAAGTGCGCCTTGTCCTACAGCAAAAAAAGAGGTATCATCTATTGTCTGAACAGTGATAGAAGCAACTAGAGCACTAATGGAAGTGAGACTGGTGGAATTAGATGTCATATGAAAAGAAGTACTAGAGTCAAGAATCCAAGATGATATACCTGAGGAAGGAGAAGTAAAAGGTGGTTTCTTACTAGAAGACTGTGCAGCAAAACCAGACGGTGCAAAAGCAGTCATGCGACGTAGCATTGTAAGAATCTCCTGAGTGTCAGAAGCACCAGAGCTCCTCTAAGAGAATGAACCTCCATTGCCCTTCGGAGAACGATTACCTCGACGTAAATCCTTATTCTTCCTGTAATAGAACTGCTCCACATATCCATCCGTGTTGCAGTAGTTGCAGTGGAGTCCCCTACCAACAGCAGCTATCACTGCTGGAGGCGCCACTGGTGAAGGAGTAGCTGAAGGCGTAGCGTGTGTAGAAGCTGGAGTTGACAAAACCGAAGGCAACGACGATGACGACAGCAGACCCGCACCACAAAGGCGAATCTCTTCAGCACGAATAGCTGCAAGGGCCTCCAACAGAATCACATAAGGGTGGCGAGCTAGCAACTGACCACGAGTTTGCTCATGCTCAGCCTGGAGACGTGTCAAAAAGTCATAAATGCGACGAAGCTCCAAGTGTGACTGCTGACGTTGATAGTACTAACAAGTGTGGCAAACATCTGGTCCCAAAGAGTCAATCTGACGTCAGACCGTGGACAACTGGGCATATAACTCGTCTACAATGGTATCTCCCTGTTGCAACGATTGCTCCTGACGCACAATAGTAAGATACAAGGAATCACCAGATAGCTCGTAGCAGTTACGTAGATGCGCCCACATAACCTATGTTGAAGCCAACTCAACCACATCTCCAGTGAGATGCATCTCCATGCTAGCAACCAGAATAGTAAAGGCACAGACATCGACATCAGTTCATGTCTTGATAGCAGCATACGAGTCTGAAAAGTCTTCATAGCATCCTCAAAAGCATCAGTGCCTTCTTATAAGCGTCTTCGGAAGTATTCTTCGGGAGCACGGGCTCAACAGGTGGAATAGGGCAAGGCGGACAAGGCAGCTTGCCGGTAAGAAAATCCCAAAAGTGTTGACCATGTATAAGGAGGCGCATGTACTGAAACTAGTCCTGATAATTGAGACAATCGAAGATCACTGGGTAGTGAGGAACAGAAACATGCCCGAAGAGGACAGCATTTTTTTTGAATCAAACTCTAAAGAAGGAAACCAAATATGTTTCCTTGTTACCGAGCAGAACAGGCTCGGCCCAGGGCCGAGCAAACAGGGAAGCAACTATCGGCGGCGGCTAGCGTCAGGCGGAGAGAGTGCACTTCGAGCGCGGCTAGCACAGAGTCTTCGGACTACTTGGCGGCGGCGGGCGTCAAGAGTCATGTGATGGCAGCGTCTGGCGGTAGGCGGTGACGGCCTCGTGTCGATCTAGTCGGCGGCCTTGATCCGGAGTGGATTGAGGCGGTGGGCAATGAACTCCTTCAACGGTGGTGGATCCCGGCGAGGTGGTGAGGTATGGCAGCGGCATCGCCTCCCCCCTTCTTCTCTCTGATGGCAGGGGAGAACTGGATGAAGTGGCGGCTGATACTAGGAGGCCGCGAGGGTGGCAAAGCCAGGCGGCGGTGGTGGCTGGAGGAGGAATTAGCGGCGGTGGTGGCTTGACGACGACGAGCGTAGTGGAGGCAAATCCAGGCGGCGGCCAGAGAAGATGAACCAGCGGCGGCGAAAACCCTAGGTTTGGTCTGATGCCATGTTATGAATAACGTTTGTATTTATCATGAGGCTAATGGGCCTATATATATATAAGTACAGCTATAGTATATATACAGAAAACTCCTTATACAACAAAGAAAATATACAGCTAATAATACACATCTAACAGCTGTGATCTCTGGCTTCTCGATTGGAACTTCATTAGTCACTAGCGAGCTGCAATGTTCTTGAAAAAAGGGAGAGATGACAGGATGCCATCTTATGATTTGTCATACATCTTTTCCCTCTGTTGTTATTTGGAAAGTTGCGTACTAGGATATGATGATATTCAACTATGCCAATATTTTCGCATCCAGATTTTAAGACTTGACTCTTGCAATATGTATTTAAGCTGGTGGTAGCTTTTCTATCAGTAGCTCAAGTTAACCAATGGTCTCATGCACTGTAAGGTAATATTCTCATAAATGTTGTCGCAGTTATCAAGTAGTAGAGAGCATGCGACAAGGGATGGAGCCTCGGGATGCTGCCAGGGATGCTATATCAAGAATTGTCCGTAAGTACCCGGATTTTGTTGGTGCTGTATTTGCGATCAACAAGAAAGGAGTACATGGCGGGGCATGCCATGGGTGGACATTCCAGTATTCTGTCAGGAATCCCAGCATGCAGGATGTGGAGGTCATCACAGTAGCACCTTGACATAGGCAGATCATAAAAACAAAAAGGTGCTTCACCAACAAGTCATTTCTCACAGTGCTGAATTTTCTTCATTCACTGCCGTGCTAATGCAGCAATGTCATGTGGGGATTGTTCTGATTTATCTATTGGATTGCACTTTTCTCTTGAAACTACCGTGTTATATGATATCAGATTGAATGCACTCTAGTCATTTTTAAAGTCCTGTTCCGAAGTCGTCTCTAGAAAAAGTTAGAATTACATTTACTCAACTTTTTCTCTTGCAACTACCAGTTTAATTTACAAGCTGGATGTTCCAGCTTTCAAGATTCTGGAGTGCTTGCTCCTTATTGCTTTCGCTCGTTTGTTTTCTCATCATTGGAGTTTGTTAGACCAGAGAGTTGGCATGCATTTCTCATTTTTGTACGGGTATATTATAATATTGGATAATGCAATTATTGTTGAGTGAAGCGAGAAAGCCCATTGGGTATCTTCGTGAGGTCGTAACAGGCCGCAAAAATGATTCGTTTGGCTATATTTTTGTGGTTAACGATGCCCTGGCCCTAGTTTTTTCGCTGCCTTTGTCGCTTGAAGAACAAGTGGCCTAGTGGTGCAATCAAATTTGCACGAAATGAATGTGTAAGCGGGACGAAAAAAAAACCAATATCTAATCTCAGAAATAAGGGTACCGGTTACTGCCCGACTAAATCCATTATTAGTGCTACCTGGCTCGTGCTATGGCCCCCGAACTCTCGAAGGGCCATTTGTCCCTTTCTTTTCTTCTTCAAGGAGAACGACTTCACAAGTGGTACTACTATTGATCAAAAGCATGGTTCCTATTGTCGATCTCTCTCCAATGAGAAAAAGGATGGTCCATATCGTCGACAGCTCTCCAATAAGAAGCCTGCATCGAAGTTATCGTACACAACAACACAAGGCGTCACCAGCTCACACACATGATGCACCAAAAAAAAGTTGTCATATGCCATACCGACAAAAATATACAGGGTGACTTCAGTCTTCAGCACACGTCGCATCATGTCAACATGATAAAAACCCGCCAACGGCAGCATCAAGGGGACCTAGAGAATAACCCTTCGAAACTGTAGGTGCCCCGTTGTCTATCATGGGCAGAGTACAATGATTAGAGCAAAATATTAAACTAAGAGCCGCGATAAGCATCCGGCGTCCAGATAAGTGAGTGAATTTCAAAAGAAAGGTTATATATATGCAAGCAACACCCCAACTACTAGGCAAAACACCACTTATCAAAGAAGGAAAGGAATCGCCTTGTGGTGGAGGAAAACCACAGCAACTGAGAAACCTGAAGCAAAGCAGAAGTATCAAGCAGCCGGCATGCTGATACTCGAGTTGGGGGTCTGGATCCTCCCAATGACGCTCGTCCTCGTGCCGTGCCGGCGGCTCGTCGTCCTGGTCGCCAGGCTGCAGGAGCTGGAGGAATGCATCATGCGCCCGTGGCCGGTTTACCCGGAGACATGGAGTCGCGTGGCGAGGCTGGACACGATGGCCATCATGGTGTAAAGGTTGGGGTGCTCCGGCCGGAGGCGACTCCTGCGTTGGAGGTGCGCAAAGGGCGAAGCTTCAGTTCTATACGGTGGGAGCTTCTTAGGGTTACTGCTTTTCGTATGCCTGTGCAGGATGAGCAAAACCTAGCTAGCTCCCATTAATTGTACCTAGATAGTCTGTGACTCTGTTCACAGCTCTGGTCCTTCTTGCCATTAATATCGCTTCTTCAAATATCTAGATGGGAATAAAAAAAGTACTACGAAGCAAGTGATTCAGGTCCATTCATATAGTCTTTTGTCTTTGTCTTTTAATTTTAATTTATAAATAGTAACAATTTATAGAGAAACTTATAGAAGAAAACATTCATATGCGATTTTGGTCAATATAAATAAATTCATTGTAATGTATACTACAATAACTAGTAGACCTTGTATTAAAATGACACTTTATTTAAAAGTTGGCTACGCTAAAAAAGCAGTTTTTAAAAACTAATACGAACAGGACGCTTTTAACCAACGATGTGACATATGTTTCCAAGTTCATGTAGATGAGAGGCGCGTATTATTCTGAAACCATGTAGTCATGTAGGAGACAAAATCAGATTTGGCACTATTGCGTATTGTTTTATATAAAACTAGTCATATACGTATTATATTTGCAAAAATGACACTTCTACTATCTGATGGGAGGGCGGCGGCACCGGCGAGGCGACATGCGGCGAGGCCCTGCCGCCCTGCCAGTAGACGATAGGCAGCCTGACGCCTAGTGGGGGGATAGCAGGCAAGCCTGTCGTCTTGTGAGGGAACGATAGGTGATTAAGCCAGCTAATTAGCAAGCTTAATTGCATGTCCTAATTTTTTGTATTTAGTATTTATTTAAATTTTTTAATATATCAAATGAGCTCAAAAAATTACAAAAAATTATATACAGCTTTCTAACACAATGTATCTTATAGTGTAATTTTTGAGTAATTTTATCCATTGTGAATGTTGCTCAAAATTTATAAAATTTTGACAAATTTATGAGTTTTTATATATAGCAAACGAGCTTTAAAAATTATAAAATTTTATGTGAAGCCTTCCGACATAGCCATAATTATTGTGTAATTTTTTAAAAATTTTATGTGGTCTGAATTTACCATGTTAATTCGTGAATTTACGGCTGGTGAATTTAATCATGAATTTAATTTATGATTAAATTAACTAGAATAAATATGGCAAATGTGGACACATAAATATGGCAAACATGACATGTTTCCAAGTGCATGTAGATGAGAGGCGCGTATTATTCCGAAACCATGTAGTCATGTAGAGCACGTACAGGACTAACTGTCCAGAAACAGTACTGACTGACGCCGAGCGCCCGTGGCCCCGGCCGGCTCGATGTCGCGATCATCATCTGGAATTAACAAGCGTGCTATGACCCGCCGGTGAGCGGCGTACGAAGTCGATCAGAGGTAACAGTGCGCGTCCGGCTCGATGTCCGCAGGCAGCTCAGCCGCGCGGCGCCCCGGCGTACTATACTCAGAGAGGTAGAGATCGGGTTGTCTGCTGGTTTTTCTTCATCCTTTTTGGGTTGTACAATCCCGGACGCGCGGCTGCCGCACACCTCCTCGGCGGAAGCCATCGGTTTGCCCAAGGTTAGTGTGGTTGCGTGGGTCGTGGGGTTCGGGTTTTTTTTTTTTTTTGCCAGGATTCGCAATGGCCAATGGGCTTTCGCTCGGCCGTCGGATGCAAAATGGACGGTCTAGATTTTTAAGAAGCAAAGTCATGGTACCCTAGCAGCGCGAAGACACTACAGTACCATAGCTATAGTGCTTTTTTGGTACAATACCTGCTACAGTTATTTGTTATAGTACCATACCGATCTCGAGCTTTGCCTTTTAATCCGATTGCTAGGAAGTAAAGTCATGGTACCGGAGCACTGTGATCCGTGTCCCGAGGCGGGGAACATATTTGGGCTTGTGTTTGGGCTTTGGTAGAAGCTGCACACGCCAGGCTGGGAGGACCAAGGGTACGTGATAAGGCCATGATTTGGGCCCACCCGTCCGCTCAACAACCTAACGGAGTTGGCCCGACCCACAACGTGCACAGTGCACATTGTTTACTCATTTTTGCAGTTACCCAGGACCAACCGCTTACGGCGCCGAGACATCGCCTCTTCGCCGGCCGCCTTTCCCCACGCCGGCCTTCGCCGTCCGCCATCCGCGCGGCGTACCAACACTACCGCAGCACGCTCACGTAATTCACGTCAAGTTTTTCTGCCAAGGCTCATGGGACAATGTAACGTTGCACAGTAAACATCCGGCCATTCGACGCGACCATGATAGCTCCCCTCGGAAATCAGGAGAACCCTGGCAGGCAGGCCTAAACAGCATCATGGCAATGAAACTTCGGCGCCTGCCTTCACATGATCGACTCGACCATCAGGAGGTGACTAAACTCCAGACATGCTAGCACCTATACGAGGCAATCCGTGAGAACCCGGAAACGGGCGTGGTCAACGGACAGCGGCACGTTTCCTCAGCATTGGCGCGGCAATGATTCTAGCCACACCATGATGAGGAAGAACACATGATGGCAGGCAGGCAGGGCAGCCCGGGCTGTGGCTGATGCAGGCACACATGTCAGGTCGGTATGGCTCCCTTCCTCCTCTCCTCCCGTTCAGGATCATTGCCCTTGCTCCTTTCACTTATGGCGAGACAAGTGCTAGCTGCGAGGCCATCGTCCTGTCCCTTGCAAATCAAGCTACTCTACTCAACTTTTGGATGTAATGTTTTTTGGCAAAAGGTGGAGACTTGATCATAGACGACCCCTGCCCTTCACTATCTACTCCGTTCAGACTTCAGCGTACCCTTGAGTACGAAATTTATGGCGCTAGGGAAGTCAGGAGCTATAGCATTCACTCACTCTGCGTAGTCAGCTATATATTGCTGGTTATCCACCAGCTGGTTTCATCTGAATGGCCAGTAGCTCATGATTCTGACGGTGACGGGAGCATGATCTCCGCAGGCGTTTCGACACGGCTGCTAGCCAATAAGGGAGCTCGGACGGTAGGACGCGTCCAGGTTTCGAGTTTGCAGTGCAAAACATCATCCGGCAATCCTTCTACGCCTGCCATCTACTTCGCTTCTACGTCACTGAATCTAATGTGCGGGAAGTATGTAGTTACCCTCCGCAGACACGGCGCATTTACCTTTGGCTCGTCACGCGGTGAAAGTGCATGTCTGGTAGTAACTTTTCGCCAAATTCTCTGACCAGGTTTGCCGGCCGGGGCATAGTAGTCAACCTGTTCCCATCAGAATCAGACTGCATATAGATCCATGTCCTATTCAGCTATTCTTTCAAAGGGAGGATTGCATAAAGATAACATCACATTCATGCGGTGCAATGGAATAAACTTTGTTTTCCCCCCTTCAGAAACCACGTCTTGTTTAGAGCTGTCTTAGCCTAAGTTCAAAGCTACCAGAAGCTCAATTAACCCTGATAGAGAAATGTGACTGAAAGGTTTTACGCACAGAGTTGAAAACTCTTTCTGTATCAAGAAGCCTTCAACGGTTCAACGTCGCGATCTTACCAAACTCTCTCTAGACACCTGCTTTTACGAGACTTCTGAAAGAATTTAAACCATACCAAGTAAGGCATTTACTATGATTATCTCTAGAGATACGCAGACACATCGCGCAGTCGGCGATCACGCCCGATTAATCGGCCACATGGATATAGACGATATCTCTTCCGGCCGGGCGAGGGTGAGATCAGGACGACAATGATTGGCAGTGGTGGATGTCGAAGACGACAGGACGACACGCGCGCGTGAGGGCGGATTGCTGGCGGTGGGCGCGGGCCCGCCGGGTCAGCAGCGGTGGCCCGCCGCCACCTGCGGTTTCCCGCGCCTTTTCCGCTTTGGCACAAGGCGAGATCCTCCCGTCTCTGGACGCCGGGCGCGGAGGGGAGCGCCCGCCCACGTGCCGGCCCACGGCTTGTCGGACCGCGCCGCGTGACGAGATCCCGTTGGATCTTGCCGTCCACGGGAATGGGATCCTAGCCCCGACCCCACGCGCACCCAGGCTCGCTCGGTTCCCCTCCCGCGCGCGCGCCGTCGCACTCGCAACGTCGCGCGCGCGCCCATGCCCCCCCTCATGCTGCTCCGCTCCGCGCGTCGCTCCTTTCCGCTGTGCGGCTAGCTGTGTGCCGGCCGGACAGGACGGACACCCGGCCATGCGCGCCCATGCCCATGATCGACGCGTACTGCTGCGTGCGAGAGGATCTCCCTCGTGGGTAGACGGATTGTCGGGTGGAAACGTACGTTCCAATCAGGAGGCTGGAGGCAGGGGCTTGGTCTTCAGCTTTTTGAAAAAAAAAAAGAAGGGGGGAAACCTAGGCTTAGTTCTCATGTACGACATGTAGATAAAAAAACTAGATGTTTGATTACGGAGGTGATTGTCTGAGAGGCAATTTAGAGCAAATGGATGTTCCGTGAAATCGTGATCACGTTGGGTCCCCGGCTGTGCAGTTCAGACAGGGGATCGAGGCATATTGTTCCTTCCGCTCCCCCATAACATGCTCGTGCTACACGTAGAGTGTGTCAGAGAGAGAGAGAGAGAGAGAGAGAGAGAGAGAGAGAGAGAGACATGCTGCAAAGTGAGGTGCTCCGTTTATTTAGGTTAGGTTTGATTGCAATTAGCTTTACTCGTTTTAATTCCCGATAGAGGATAGTACGTACGGGCATGTTTATTTGATGCTGCGGAAGGAATTGCTTGACATACAACTTGTACCAATCCTCCGGTTTATGTCCGGCACTGTATACCTACGCCATTCGCGGAGATCTTCGATTGTACGCATCAAACCACAGGAAGCAAGCAGCGTTCCATCAAAATGTGCACACGTACATAATCGCCGATATCTACTCGATCCATAAACCAATCAAACAAAGCAAACACGTGGTAACATTCTGGAAAACCACCAACCACATCAACAAGCATGCATGTAGCACAAGCCGCTTCAAACCCCACGAAGGTAAGTTTTTATGAGTAATTAAATTTAAAAATAAAAAAGTTATATCATCATAAATAATGTAAAGGAATAAGAGAATAGAAGTATGGCGGGATCGAAGAGGAGCCGTTGCGTTTGTTGCCATGTGGAAAGGCCGGATGGACGGCAGGCAATGATGGGATGATGATGATGGACGGGAGATGAGGCGGGGGTGGGGCCGCGCGGGGGATAGGTGCGTGCCGGCACAAAGCGGGACACGATGATTTGGGCCTGGGGAAAGGCCATGCGTTCGCATGAATGGACACTTGAACTGGCCCTTTTCCTGTGGTGCCCTACCAGCGCGAGCACGCCCTCTGCAATCATGCCGTCCATCCTCAAGCCGGGGGCAGCCTTAGCGTTTTGGTTGGTACCAGCTCGAAAAGCCAATCATTTCTTCATGCACTGCTCCTACGTGCTGCGATCATTGCTTATTAGCGCCAAAGCTAGCATGGCGCTCCCCAGCAATCCAGTGCTTCAACGTCTGCTAGCTTGCTAGCTCTCTCCTTTCCAATTTAACTTGGAAAACGAATGAGCGGTTCTAGGATATCGAAAGCTTCATTTGGACCGACTCCAACGAAGGATGAATATGTACAGTAGAGATTTAGACGGTGAAAATGGTGGTTGGCTCGAACCAAACTACCCGGTGGCCGGCTTCGTTTTTTTCTAATGATTTGGCTAAACATTGGTTTCATGGAATGAGATGGAATAAATTATGTGCAACTAATTTATTTTGCCCCACGTACACACATATATAATGTTCACGGACCATAAATCAAGAGGCATTGGTTTGCTAGATACTTCATTCGGTGGACCAGATTATAAACCATCCGTCAAAGCACAAAATGCCCACCTTTTTTCTAAAAGAAACCCTAGTTTGAGTGGAGAATAGCCGAGGTTAGCTAAGCTAGCGGTTTTAAGCCTTTAAGGTGAAGGAGGTGGGGAAGCTATGATTGCACCAATTAAGGAGCCCGCCCCACAAGTTAATCATTGCTGTCCCAGGAACTAAGTGAGATCCAACATTCCTCCCCGTCTCTTTAAAACCCTCGCTCTACCCCCCACTTCTTTATCACTTCCAAGTTCCAACTCCAACCGCAAACTCTACACACACACGTACATATATAGAGGTAGAGAGAGGGAAGAAGAAGGGAGAGAGAGGCCAGGGAGATGATGGAGGGGGCCGAGGACTTAGGGCTCAGCCTCAGTCTCAGCTCATCGCTTGCTCCTCGTACTCACCATGTCGCCATGTTGCTCCACGCTCCAGGTAAATGTTACCTCAAACACGTACAAAGAGGAGTAGAGGACTACAATTCCTAGTTAGTATTAAGCTAGCTAGTGAGATCGACTAGACAGTAATACCATGTGGAACTTTCGATTAGAGAGGAGATTCCTAGAGATGCCGCTGCTCCCTGCAAAGCGGAGCGAGGTCGCGGCCGACGAGGAGCGCGCGGGCCTGCGCGGCGGAAGTGACGAGGAGGACGGCGGCTGCGGCATCGACGGCTCACGCAAGAAGCTCCGGCTGTCCAAGGACCAGTCCGCCGTGCTCGAGGACAGCTTCCGGGAGCACCCCACTCTCAACCCTGTAATTAACCCGCCCCTTTCTTGTTACTGGGAGTGCTATTCCTTCCAACAAACATGCTGCATATGCTTAGAGATAACATGTATGTACTGTTTCTCTAAACCCTCCATGTTACGTGCAGAGGCAGAAGGCAGCCTTGGCGCAGCAGCTCGGCCTGCGGCCGCGGCAGGTCGAGGTGTGGTTCCAGAACAGACGGGCAAGGTACGTAAGCACATGCAATAGTACACTGTGTTCTTATGATGTCTTGGGGGATTTGGACTGGGATTTAGTTTAAGCTTTGACTCGACGCGCTCGATCAGAGCTCTCAATGAGTGCTTTTTTTTGTTTCTTTCATTCAGGACGAAGCTGAAGCAGACGGAGGTGGACTGCGAGTTCCTGAAGCGCTGCTGCGAGACGCTCACCGAGGAGAACCGGCGGCTGCAGAAGGAGGTGCAGGAGCTGCGCGCGCTCAAGCTCGTCTCGCCGCACCTCTACATGCACATGTCCCCGCCCACCACGCTCACCATGTGCCCCTCCTGCGAGCGCGTCTCCAACTCCAGCTCCACCGCCACCGCCGACCGCCGCGCCCCTACTGGCAGCGTCGACGGCGCCATCTGCCACCGCCCGATCGCCGTCCGGCCCCAGCAGTCATGACAAATCTACTAGCTACTACTATTCCACTAGGCACCATGTCAAAGCCAACAGTTTGCACATTTATTCGCGCAAACTGTTGCACGCGTTCTTAAATTTTTCTTCCTTGGCAGCTGGGTATTAATGTGTCAAGCGGATGTAGCTATATCTACTAGAACAGCGGCAGCTTGCGGCCGAGGTGTTCCCGGCCGGGAGCTCAGCTGGGCTGGGCGTAGGGAATATTTAGCTGGTCCTAGAGAAAGTTGGATTTGGTGGGATACGGGTGCAGGGAAGGTAGGGTGCAGGGGGGTGGCACGGTGGTTTGTTCTGTCTCGGCTGATGATAACGGCGATGATGACGGCGATGATGAGAGGTCAGTTCGTTTGTTGGACAGTCGTGTCTCTCAAGCTTAATTCCAGCGACTAATTAACACGGATATGCATGTGCATTTGCTCTGGTTAGCTTAATTTAGGTGATCAGTACTGCATGTCTTGAGAAAGCACGCGTATGCAAATTATTCCTTATTTTTTTGCTGATGGATCGCCTAATTAATTAAGAGTATTGCTATACAACATTCGACTATTTTTTAGGACAAAAACAGTCAGATTGATCTAGGACGTTAGATCTCCATCCAACGGATCCACCCATACAAGCCCCCCTCCAAAAAAAAATGACCCCCTCCAAAAAAATGATCTAGGGCGTTGGATCTCCATCTAACGGCTCAAAATCTGACTGTTTTTGTCCTAAAAAATAGTCGAATGTTGTATAGACACTCCCATTAATTAAAGGAAATTGCTTGTGCTCCGACGTCGGACACAAGGAGAAAAAATCGGACGCTCAGCCCCACGTGTCACTACCACGTTCACAAACTTCTTCATCCACACCACCCATTCAGTTCACTACACGATGCAACTCTTTGTCTTTTCTACCCATTGCTTCAGTTTCTTAACCCCAACACATACCGACACACCCCTCTAAATCTACTCTTCCTCTATGGATTTGCCACCATCCTGAGGCCATGGCGATGACTTCTAAGCCTCAACGCCGCCATTAGTTAATTCCTCTTGCTCCTCTATCCCTTCCTTCTCTGACAATCACGCTCATAGCGGCGGTGGTCGGAAGGTCACCGGGCACCTTGCCCTGCCAAATCTGCCCATCCCACTAGACGAAAAGAAACTGCCATCGATCGCCGCTACCTTCGACTTCAAGTTCATGTTGTTGGCACTGGCCATGCCCATCCACCCTGAGTAGGTTGTTGCATGCATTTTCTAAATTTGTTGCCCCATTTTCTTAATTGTTGCACAAATTATTTAGCTTAGTTGTAGTGTGTTCTCTCGAAATATTGTATTAAGTTATTTTATGTTGCAATCAAGGTGATGATTTATTGCACTTGAGCATTTTTTGTTGCAACAAGAGTTACATTTTGTTGCAATGTGTTGTTGCGGTGGACTGTTGCAATGTATTATCTTGAAATATTGCTATAAGTTGTTTTTATGTTACAATCAAGTTATAATTTATTGCATTTGAGCATATTTTTTTTGTTGCAATAAGAGTTACATTTTGTTGCAATATGTTGTAGCCATTGGTTTTTGTTGCATGCTAAGCACATGGAGTAGGCGTCACCTGAGGCCATGGCAATGGTGTCTAAGATCCACAGCCACCATCAGCCAGCTCATCTTTCTCCTCTTCCTTCTCCAGTGGCTACAAGTAGAGGGGTCATCATGATAATGGTGGCCAGAAAGGGCATCAGGCTAGCCTTCCCTTGGAGATCTATCCCTCCCACTAATGCTAAGACCCTAGGATGCCCCACGAGCGAGTGTGAGGAAGAAACAGGGGGTGTGGTGCGTTTGTTGCATGAAAATCGAATGGTGAAAAACATAACTAAGATGTATGTTGAAGAATATCCCTAGCTTTTCACACAAAAAAGATATGCAAGATTGTTTATTTTGCATTGACCGAAGGAAATTCTCTAAATTTTTCTATGAAATTGAATCTAATTTATTTCAAGTGTTTATAAAAAATATTGCGAGCATGTAATTAATCTGTTGCGCTGACATGTACGATGGGAATTTAGGATTATGCATGCACTTAGAATTTAAATTGAAAGCCAATTGTACATTCTCAAAAAAATTGAAAGTACCAGAGTTTACACGATGGTACTACCACTATGCGGTATGATCGAGAAAGTAGTTCAGAGACAATTAATATGACTGCTATAGCCATTATTGTGCAGATTTTGCAGGAGCGGTAGTACCAGCCTTACAACGGCAGTATTATCGATTTTCCCTGTTTTTTATGATCTTCTCCCAAACGGTCGAATTTGGTTGGTGGGGGTATAAATACCCTTTTACCGGCTTAAGGACAGATGCTACAGACTTCATTTAACACTCTTGAGCTCAGAGCACACTCTCCACACCTTATTTACACTTGTTGCATTCAATTTGAGGTAGTTAAACCAAATTCAAATGCATTCATTCTAAATTGATCATTGCCACTTGAAATCCATCAAGCAAAGGTCATGGTCTATTACTCTTAGTGTTTGTCGGCACCAAAACGGCTTAGCAGGAGTTTGCGTGGTGATATCTTCAAGAAGATTGTTAAGAGACTCGGCGTTAAATTATGAGTGGCTCGGTGTTCGTCATCTTTGGAGCGGAGGAAGAACAACTACTAGTGAAATCGAGGAATAAGGCTTAATTCGTGGAACCGGTCCAATTCATTTGGGGTTTTCTCAATGTGGACTAATGAAGACGGGCAAATCTTTGATACCATGTCAAAACATCGCGAATTTTCATTTGGTTACTACTTGTCTCTACTATTCCATGTTTATATTTCTAGCAATTGAAATTGTCATATCTTGTTGAGCTAGAATTATATTTATAGAGACATTGCTTGTGGTACTTTAGTTTATTAGAATTGTGTAGGTCTTGAATTGCAATAAAAACCTTGTTTAGGTTTTAAATTGTGAAAATTAGCTTTAGAAAGTAAAAATTTTAGAACCTCCCGTTCACCCTTTTCTAAACGGTTATCCTTAATTCTATATTCTTTTTTATATCATCTAAAATTCTATATGATATAGTCTTATAGACAGCTGATACATATCATTGCACGTAGCCCGAACGACTACCGACTAGCCTAGACAATCAAACTGCCCTGCCACACGGACGTAACGTAAGGAGGTTGGAGCCATATCAATTCGTAGATGGCAGGTCAGTTGAGATATATCCATAGTGATGAATGGTACTTACATCAGGTTGTTTGTGTCGCGTTGCTCTCATGATCATGACGGCATAAATCGTACAGAAGTGTCTCCATGACCATGAAGATAAATCCGAGCTCGCTGCCCCCAAAATCATGCTCATGCTGCATGACACCTTGCATAATACAATTGCAAATCAACATCATCTTCTAGTAGCAATCTGTGTCCTCTCCTTTTGCTAAAATTTCGCCACTTTAATTATTCCCATCTGTCCGACTCAGAAATGTGGACAGAACCACTCCAACATGCACAGGAAGACTTGTCTCCGCGATGAATATTCTGCACGTAAACAACTCAGTTTTTTTACCAGTATCTTCAGCATCCACTTGAGCTGGTGTGCAACTGTGCGTAGCCTGAGGTTA
This sequence comes from Dendrocalamus sinicus, assembly GCA_036346575.1. NCBI lineage: Eukaryota > Viridiplantae > Streptophyta > Magnoliopsida > Poales > Poaceae > Dendrocalamus > Dendrocalamus sinicus. Next base: position 10,518,315 of record CM070650.1, read on the forward strand.
TATATCAGGTTTCAGGTTTGTACCTGGACAGACGTGTGCATCCAGGGATAAACGAGATGATGAATCGCGGCCAGGCTTTGGAGATCACGCAGCCGCCCACCATAACCTCTGGAGCAAAAGCTGGGGCTTTTCCGTTTTGCATGTTAAGTTACTTGTAGTAAAGACTAAAGAGTAGTATGTAATCCGTGCCGTGTGTTACTACTCATTGGCTCCCCCCGCCTTTTACGAGATTGGCTAGCACAATGATTCGCACGTGAGAATGTCCTCGCATGGTTGGTCGTACTCTATCTGCTGGAGCCTCAAAAAAATCACCGAGCAATCAAACAGTGAGGACTGAAGAGCTGTTTGCCTGTATGCATAACAATGGCAAATTATATGTACACTGAGTTTATATTTGTCGTTTGGCAAAGCTTGGCATTGCATGTTGGAGCTCAGAATATGTCATGTAGAATATGAAAACGCGGAGAGGTTATTAGCTTCTATCAGGATGTGAGTGTAGTGACAAAGGTATGCCTAAGTTCAGAATTCTCTCGCTGATTTGATGATCACTTGTTTGAAGAAAATGGACAGACTGCTATCCAACTCTCCCTGAATAGTATTACGGTGGTTCAATTTTAACAAACTAATAGACTAGTTGTAACCCACTAACACTACTTGTTTATTCAACTTTTGTTAATGTGAGTCCTAGCTACTTTACTATGTTGGCCGTTAATCAGACCGTTTTCTACTTATTAACTGTTTTTTATACCTCCCAAAAAAAGAGAACTTTTTAAAAGAAAATTCCTTTGATTCATATTAATAATTACAAAATTTTAAAGTACAAGAGAACCCAACTTTTCCATTGAAAACTCGGTGAACAACTTATTACCATCAAGTTCTTGAGTCGATAAACGTGTTAAACTTTTTTTTTATCTTCCATGTTGAAGACTTTGAATCTTGCAACGACAGCATTGTTGTTGATGATAATGAAAGCGGAAAGTAGATTGTCAGGAATGTCCATAGATGTGTAGGACCTACTCCTCCGTAAGGGTATTATCCGTCAGAAGCCAACCAGAGGAGATTTATTTACAACCAACTTGACCTGGTGTTGATCTTCGATGTAGGCGTTGCTGCCACCGTCTCGATGAGTCGGTACAACTAAACCCATAATGGGTAAAATAGATCCGGAGAAAAAAAACTAAAATAACTTGATCTATAAAAAGCACAAAAAAACAAAAAGAAATCTAAAATTACTTTTGAAAAACAATAGGTCCCCACCCACTCAAAGCCGGCGAGAAAGCCAGAGAAGAAGAGAGAGGAGCTGACTACAGGACCAAGGATAACCGACTAGAGTGGTGAATATAAGGTTTTTTAAATTATTTTAGTTAAAACCCGGTTTTTGAGCAAGTATAAACTAAAATTCGTATTTGCACAATTCAAGACATAAATAATCAAAGTCTCACTATGTGTACCAATAAGTTAGGTCTAAGCAAGATATAATTTTAGATAGATAAGCAAGCAATGAATTACTAGAAATGTAAATGTGAGCTAAGTAAGGAGCAAGAGGGTAAATCACGCGAAGAACATAAAAGACTTTTTCTGTGGTCTCAAAGACTTGCTGGTCTCCCTAATCCATGTTGAGGGAGCTTCAATGAACCAAGCCGACTTCGCATGTAAATGAGTCTTTCCTCAATTCACTATAGGTAGCTCTTTTCCACTTCGGGAGGAGAGCTCCAACCTTCAGAACCACGCCGGGCCTCTTTATAAGCTTCTTGAAGAGATTACCAGGCACAACTCCTCAAGCTATTTAGGTGGCGGTAACCACCAAGAGTAACAAGTTAATGATGTTTGCTTGAAAGTCTTCAAGTGCCACAAAGCTCAACAAATGATGCAAGCACTTGAATGCTCCCAATAACCTCAAATGGTGAACTAAATGCTTTAGAATTGAAGAGAGATTTTCAAGGGCTTGAGTGTATTCAATAGAGGTCTAAGAAAGTGCCCTTGTTGCAGGTGACGAGGTATTTATAGCCTTTACCAACTAGGGTGACCGTTGGAGACGAAATCACCAAAAATTAGGGCGAGTAGTAGTACCACCATGGAGTGACCAGTAGAACTGCACCAACTGTTCAACGGCTACTTACTGCTCATTAAATGTACTGAAACTAGCCGTTAATAAAAATATTGGTCATACTGCACTTATCTGCCCTAGCCATACCACTTCAAGCAGTAGTACCGCATTTAGACTGCGAAGTACCACTTTTTAGAAGAGAGAAAATCTCCCAAAAGGTACTTCTTTGAAAAATAGCTACTGTCAGCACAAATACAATCATACCACAGGTATGGTAGTATCGGACATGATTCGCTGTCATACCGCAGTAGTACTGCCCAAGAAGAAGTTCGATAGTACCACGCCTGAATAATTCCAAATTAGTACCTCTTTGAAAAATACGTACCGGCATGTAAGTCCCAGTAGTACTGATGCAGTGATACTACCGCAATGTCAATGGCAGTCATACTGGTTCAGGAAAAAACAAAGCAATTCTAAATGCATGCATACAGTAAGATTGAGTAATGTAGCATAAGATCACTGTCAAGTTACTAGCCATGAACCCCTCATAATAGTATGACATCTAGCTTATCTATCTGATCTTAAAACAATATACGCTAAGATTGATAAAATCTAGAAAGCTAAGATTGATAAAATCTAGAAAGAGGTACTATCCCATTTTATGGCCATGCTCTTTTCAGCTTCTAAAAGCTGTTTTTTGGCTTTTCTACAGTAACTAACTTTTAAATGGAGTATCTTTTTAAGATAGGGTCTACTAATTAATTGTAGTACATATTGTACCGACTTCATTTATATCGATAAAAACCGCATGTGAGTTTCTGTTACTCTGTAATCTCTCGCATGAATAGCCCAAAAACCACAAGCCGCAGCTAAAAGTCATAAGTTTCAGCCAAAAAGAACATGCACTATACCTTTGGCTTGGGCTGTGTTAATTCATAGTCATCTTTACAAGCTTTTCTATGTTCTTCTATATGATATTCTCCAAATCCGGGACTAAACATTTTAATCATTTTAACAAACAAGTTAGTCTCTTAAGCATGGTCTTCATTAATTACCAAAATAATTTTAAGCGCCTAGATGCTTCACCAGCGGTAGAGCTGCTACGCTACTAGGGTTCCACCTCGCCAAACACGTGCGTCCATGCAATTCTAGTCCTAAAAAAAGAGAACTTTTGATGTCACATCATTGGACTTGAGAATTGAGAATTTGGATGGTTTTTTTTTCTACGGCTGATGGTTTTTGATTTTAATACGAGCACTTGTGCGAATATATCAAATACCAACAAACCACTTTAGAAAGATTATCTCGATAAACTATTTTAAAAATATAGTGGAGAAACTATTCTATTTATTTGTTTGAAAAAAATTAATAAGCTTGGCGTAAAAGAGAGCGGTTTTTAAGATCCGGTTTATAGGCCACCATGTTTCTCATGTGCTTGTCTCTAAAGAAAAGGATAGCTGGACAAAACTGATCCAGTTTTTGGGCCATGGTCCAATAGCCCAGTACTGTAACCCACTTCGTTGTTTGGACTCGTTTCTGTGCATGGCTGGAAATCTGGATGGTGCCTTCAAATTTTGTTTTCTTATTACAGCAGCAATTGCAAGTCAATGAAAAGTCAGCAAGTATTTCTCCCCCCAAAAAAAGGCATGTAAAGAGTAAGGAGTAGAGAGGGTAGCATCTGCCAAGAACGGAACATCACTGCCTTCTTCTCTAATCTACTAGTAACTTCGATTTGCTCTACCCTTCGGTGAAGGAAGTAACCTGAAGAAAGTAACGCAATGGGAAACGCACAGAATCTATACGGGGATGGTAAAGAATACCTGCACAAATAAGCGATGGATAACCCATGCGAAAAGCCTGAAGCTACCTTTTCCTTCCTGAAATCTACTACGCTCCCCTTCAGAAAGCTGTCGTGCGCGTCTCAAAAGAAGAATCGCAGCAGCAAATCAAATCACCTCTCCCCTTGGGAGTCTTACTTAACACGGCCGGCGGCGACGGAGACGGACCAATGTCTGATATCCCCAAACTTGGCATTCACATAAGGTGGTTTTGATTCTTTCCTGGCCAAAAGCAGGGTCTGTTTATTCGCCAATGCTGGGGACTCTTCTTTTCAGCTTTTAAAAATTATTTTTTATTTTTTTTATAATAACTAGTTTTCAAATGGGATATCTTTTTTAAAACAGAGTCTATAAGTTGATTATAGTATACGCTGTAGCAACTTCATTTATATTAACTAAAACCACATATGATTTTCTGTTACTCCGTACTCTCACACATAAACAATCCAAAAACCATAAACCACTGCTATAAATTGAACCTAAAAAGAACAGGCACACATGCCATCGGCTTCATGCCTTCTTACTTCAAACATCCTTACTCCTTACAAGATGCGACTAACTTGTCAAGACAAGGCAGATGCCAACGTTGGATATCCTACAAGTTCTAAGATCTTGTTCATATTAGTTTCTGCTTCTGACTTTTACCTAGAAAAATAAAAAGCCAATATGAACACCTGATTTCTCGAAGTGGCTTTTCCACTTTTCTCGCTATTGTTTCACTTCGGGGATAGAGCAGGGGATAACATGTGCATTACGCACCCTACTCCTCTCGTTTCTGCCACGCGTATGTATATATCTCTCTCACTTTTCCACCGCTCGAGCCATCTTTCTAAAAACCACTTTTTCAGCCACTACTATTTATTTTCAAAAGGCATAAGTTATCGAAAATCTATCAATAAAAACCAATACAAACACCCTTTAACTTCCCAATAATAGTATATTGCGCATAGTAAAAAGTCCGGAGCTCAGGCAAAGGCGCGCCAACATTGGTCACACCAAAGAAATGTGTTTGTTTCAACTTTCAAGAAAATGTCCCCTGGAGAATCTATGGTTACTAAAGAACACTTGATTAAATCAAACCTGAACATTGCTATCCTTCAATCAGTTGTTTTATTTGTGCTGGTAATGGATCCAATTGTTTTTTTTGGATAAATTAATGATTCCGTCTATGTTTAAGGATTTTATTCAACCTGTTCAGGTGTTGTGTTGCCATGAACTCGACCAGTCGGATTTCCTAATTCGTCGTACTTCAGTTCTGTTGGGTAGTAAAGTGACTCGCGCCATAAATTGTGTAGCGGTTCGGCTTGAGCTTCTGGTTTCTGGCTTATTTTTTACTATTCCTAAATTTCGTCTTTTTCTGAACTTTTGTCTTTTTGTTGAGATTTTTTGCCGGTTCTTTTTTTCCTGTATTCATTTGTATTATACATATTGGGCTAACATATTTTTTATATTTTTAAATTTTTTTAAATTTAATTATGCTAAATAAGTCTCTGTCAGCTACAGTATTTTTTTAGCCAGTTACAATGTTTTCAGCCATAAGTTATGAGCTTTTAAGCCCAACTGATCACCACCAACTTGCTAGAAGCACACCCTCGGCCTTTGGTCAGCTCACTGCTTCAACTTTACCATGGAGGATGGAGTAAATTTAACTATAGTCTACTACGACTTGATGAAAGCTTAGATCAAGAAGTTGGAGCTCAATACGTAATAAATACATGAACATCTGGAAGAGTGTAATGTTGACTTTTTGATGCGTTTAGCACCGGCCAAATTCCCATACACTAAAAAAGAGGTTTTCTTTTCTGATATATCGGAGGTTTTTGTGTGCAGAGGCCGCCAGGTTGAAGTTGGGCCTAGTTTTCTTTTTTCAGCTTGCATGTATGGAACCATATCAAAAAAAAAAGCTTGCATGTATGGAACACTTAGGTGGTGATCGGTTCGGCTGAAAAGCTCGTGGCTTATGGCTGAAACCACTGTAGCTGGCTGAAAAAAGCACTGTGGCTGACAGAGGCTTATTTAGCATAATTAAATTTAAAAAAATTTAAAAAAATATGTTAGCCCATTACGTATAATACAAACAAATACGGGGAAAAAAGAACCGGCAAAAAAGCTCAACAAAAAGCCAAAAGTTCAGAAAAAGACGAAACTTATGAATAGTGAAAAATAAGCCAGAAGCCAAAAGCCGAAGCCGAGTTCACATGTACCTTTTCTCACGATGGGATCCTTTAGCTTGTCGAAGCAAAGTCAGAGAAAAACAGCGGTGTAACTTTGGGTGATTCTCAACCATTCGATCCAAAAAGCCGACCTAGATCTAATGATATAGTGTTAAAGTGTTATCTGAATTCGTCATCATGTTTGTGTCGAACATTGGCCAGACGTGGTGCCGAGCGGTGCATACGTCAAGCCATGTCAAATGTGGCATCGGCCGACACAACCAACTCTAATTGGGTTTCCTTCTTTGTTAGGAACTTTTGTTTCCTAGCATATATACTTATGTAGTCACACGGTTTAGATGTGCTGAAGTTTTACGTAATATCTCCTCATATAGTGAATTTTTACTTTCGTGTGTTCGTGTTTTTTTCCACAAGAGTTTTTCATGTTAAAGTTATGTCTCTCATTCTTACGATCATCTACTTTTGCCATGTGTTTTATAACAAATGATATTACAGCTTTTGATTTAAAAGTCTACCCGCTGCCTTGGGAGAAGGTGATTCCCGAGACAGCCATCCTGCGGCCAACACATCGCATCTACGGCATAGTATACAAGTGGTAAACAACATCAATGTTTCCAGGCTGCGGATCGCACATAATCCGGGCGGTGTCCGTACAGCATCTAGAATTTTTTACAGTACATTATAATGGCAATAGAAATATGTTAGTAGAAATAAAATATGACCATTGATTTGTAAGGGTATTATAAATTTTTGTTTTTCAACTTGATTTTTTAGAGTATTTTGGACTATCTCATGTGAGCATCTATATGTAAACCGCAGTTACATCATGATCAAGGAACTCCTCAATAAGCTCGTAGCTTCGGTCGCCGGCTTCATCCACGAGAAAGGTAGGGAAGGCAATGGCGGCGGCAAGTCGTCGCCGCTGCTATCCGCAGTGACCATGTCCAATTTGGCGTCGGCCAACGTTGCCATGGCGTCGGCGTCGTCTGAGCGGCTTAAGGTGCACCACTATGGCAAGCTGAGCAAGGAGCTGACAGGGCTGTACGTATGGCAGGAGGTGCACGCGCATGAGGGCTTGATTTGGAGCATCAATTTCAGCCTCGACGGCCGATTCCTCGCCAACGGCAGTGAGGACCACGGGGTGAGCGCCTGGTGGGTCGTTAACGCCAACGCCTCATCGTCCGACGTGGTGCAGGAGCTCTCGACCCTCTCATCTATCGCCGCTACCCCTCGGTGTCCCCGTGGACGGTGGGTTGGTGGCCCCAACACTAGCAGCATAGCTATCCAAGAAGGTGAGGCGTAAGAAGAGTAGCAAGCACATGCTCCTGGAGCACATTGTAGTACCGGAGACCATGTTCGCGATCGCTGAGCAGCCGGCGAGAGCCTTCGAAGCCACGACGTGCTCGACCTCTCCCGTCCGGGTACTACAAGGATGTCAAAGCGACGACGGAGGTGCTAGTCGGCAGGTGGTTTCGGTCGGGAGAACTGGAGATTCTACTACTTTATTTACAATTTTATGCTATTGGTTTCGTTTGTAATTTTACCTTTTTGAAGATTGTATTGTTACTAGTGTGTTTGTTAATATTAACTAAATTCTAACTAGTCTAAACTACTGGATCATAAATATTGAATATCTTATACTCATTTTAATTACGTGAAAGAGCTCCTAAAAAATATTCCTCACCGAGACTCGTCGAAATTCTGGCTGCAAGGAGATAAAGAAATTTCGCCGTCATCATCCTCTACAGCAACTGTCGAAGATCCTCGCCGTCAAGTCATCCGATTGTTGCGGTGTTTCTTTCGGCCAGATTGGATCTGCACCGTACGGGCCCGCTCTACTTCGACGTTGCAATATGCTCAAATTCGGTGGAATCGTTCCTCCATGGCTCAACATCTATAGTGCTGATCGGAAAGCCAATCTACAAGGGCCGCATCCGCGAGGCGAGTGAGAGTGAGACACCGAGTCCTATTTGGCCTGAGTTGGAGGCATCCAGGAAGAAGTCAATCAGCAGGCAGCGGGCAACTTTTGGCCAAATTTCTACGTGTACATAATTTGAGCCACCACATGCATGTTCATGTGTTAGTTCATGGTTTCAATTCAAGCTTCTTTTGTGGTGTCTCTGTTGGTGCTTGGGCTAGTATTTTTGACTGCATGTTTCGGCCGTATTGGTTGCTATGTGGGGGTGCAAATGGTACGGGTTAATTTCGATTGATCTAGTATCAAATCCGATCAGTACTGAATACGGAAAGGTAATTTAGTATCCGGTATCGAATCTGGTCGGTACCGGATAATTGTTGTCGAATACGGTAGCGAAAACAGAAGAGCTAAAATCCGACCGAATAGTATTGATAAATGGTAAACTGGATACTATCCAACCGGATATCCGACAAGTAAATTAGTAACCCAACTAGCCCAGTCCATCAACCATCATCTGCACCAATCGGCCTTGATTTTACCAAAGTTCTAACCTGACTCTAGAGTTGAGTCCCTCTAGCCAGTCGTCACCAATCCTTCTCGCTTATGTTGAATTTGCGTATGAATTTATCAGTTTTTGAATTTATGTATGAATTTATCATTTATGTTTAATTTGTGTTATGCCACCTATCATACTTAAGTAATCTAGGGGTCTGTTTGGTTTGGGGTATATTCCGGGATGGGAGGGGGTCAACCCATTTTTCGTAGTGTTTGGTTGTAGGATTTGGTGGGGTGGGTTGGACCCAAGAGAGAATATTCCGCTGAAATGTGGGTTGAGATGGTCCGCTGAAATCGAGCGAACCGCGCCAACCCACTTTCCTTCGTGTGCGTACAGCGGATTCACGGGCGCGCGCGGGTGAGATTATCTCCCTCAACCCTAATCCCCATTCCCGCTGCCCTGCCCTTCTCCCCCATCTCCCCACGCCGCTCTGCCCTTCTCCCTCCATGCGCGGGCGCCGGTTCGGCCGGGTGTGCGCACGCCTCCCCTGCCGCTCCTCACGCCGTCGGTGCTCCGGTCGCCGTGCTCGTGTCTGCTCGGGTCGCCGCTCCGGGTCTGCTCGGGTCGCCGTGCTCCGGTCGTCCTCGTCGCCGTGCTCGGGTCGTCCTCTTCGGCCTCCTCTCCGCCCCGGCGCGTCCTCCCCGCCGTCCTCTCCACTGTCGGCCTCCTCTCCTCCAAGCCAGATCTACTGTGCATTTCTCCCTTGCAAAGTATTGACTCTAGTGACCTCTACTCCAGTATTTTTGTGTGATATTTTAGTTGATATATGTGTTGATTTGTTGACAGTAAATACTTGTGATGTGTGAGTTAGCATGTATTGAATTTTTTGTTGATTAACTGTACTGTTTTCCCAATTTGCTGAAACCATTCCCAATATATAGATGTTCTCTCTATTTATTTTTGTTCTATTGTTGATCTGTAGATGGAAAAGAGGACCAAGATTTTAATTTTTGCGGCCGCTGCGCAAATTTTGTTGTCAATGATGGCCGCTTATGCTTTCAACAATTTGCCATTCAACCATAAGATCAACTGGTTTGCAATGTTTGTTAGTGAGAAGTTTCCTGCACCATAAGCTTGAGTTGTATTAGTGGTTATGTCTTTTGCTTGTACCACATGGAACTATTAATTGTGGTCTAATTACTACTAGTTAACATGTATGGGCTGTGTAGGACTTTTGTCTGTACCACATATACAAGGAATTGTGGTCTAATTATGTATGGGTTGAAGAGTACTGTTGTGTGTACCACTAGACAATGAATTGTGGTTTAGCCATATGTAAGGTTTAATATTGCAATTACTACTGAAAATTGCAAATGAGCATATTTAGATCTGTCTTATACTTGTGCATATGAAAATTGAGTTGGTAAGGAGGTAATCCTACCAAATTCATGGGAAGGTGAGTATATGCAGCTATCCCACTCCATTCCTTGATCCAAACAAGAGGTGGGATCACTAGATCCCATTCTATCCCTCCATCCAAACAAAAAACAGGGACTAACCCATCCTTGCAACCAAACAAAAAGTGGGATTATCCCATCCCACATACCTGGGATGGAGCTATCCCATCCCGCCAAGTCCCCAATCCAAACACTACCTAGATGGATTTATGGCTAGTTGAAGGCTTGAAGTGATGGTGGTATGGTTTAGTGTATATTTCTTTATGTATACACATATTGTCCACTTATGTTATCCGTTTTCGATCCGAAATCGTTAGTTATCCATTCCAATGGTACCATATTTGAAACTTCTAATACTCCAAATTCATAATTGTATCCGATCTTACTATATCCAACTCCAAATCTGATGAAAAATATGGTTTAAAATAGGATACAAACAATACCCGTCTGAATCCGATCCAATTACAACTGCACATAAGGACGGCTGCTATTTGCGCTGAGGTAATGTTGTTTACTATTGGGTTGTTATTACTCGTATTGGTGTTGCTTTTCGGCCAGTACGTGAGGAATATTTTGGACCTATGGAGTTCTATTGGCTCGTCGATTGCTATTCAGCCTAGAAGAATTGGCACTGCTATGCTACAACGGCTGGATCGGTATGTTGTTTGGAGAGATGTGATTGCCGCTTAAGCATGTTATTTCGGAAAGACTTTAAAAAATCAATGTTAATTATAGAAATAACTGAATTTGTTGTTTTAATCATCGTTTGAATATGTTGTAATTTGGATCATCTATGTGACCATTATGAAGGCTTTGACAACATTCAGTTTCAGAAGTTCGATGACACCACGATGACAGACAGAATAATACTCTATGGAGTATTGTTGTATAAAAGTGAAAATTTTGCTCCAATTTTAATTTGAGATAAAGGATTTAAGTGTAAGAAGGATATTGTTTTTACATAGATACTACAATATTTGTCCAATAATCATAGCTCAATACGAGGGGTCTATTGCAATTTATGCTCTATTGATAGCACGAGAGTTCCTTTCATACTGACAGTTCTACAGGAGCAGTTTCAGCCATGTTATGGAATTCCATTACCTTTAAAGCAGGTAGTTTGATATACGTGATGGCCACACATGCAAGTTGCTTTTCAATAAGCGTTGTTTGCTAAGTTTTGTGTTCCAAGTAAAGCATGTTAGATTTCATGATATAAGTTCTTCGCTATCTATCTAGCGCCACAGGTGATATTTTGGTTTATATCGTTTGACGATTGAGCATTTGTTTTAGGTTGTCAGTTGCACAGAGTTAAACTTTTGCCAGGGTTATAAATTGTTAAAGACAGATTTGTTCGCTTGCATTGTCGATAGCTGTGCATTTAGATCTACAGGTGGTTTACTCAATTTTGCTTCACGAGAATTATTTAGATAAGATTATTCCAGTGTTTCTTATTGAAGATTAGTCCGATAGACTTTCGAGGCATAAGGTCTAGTGATGAAGATTTACTTTGAGGAGATTTGATATTCGGCTACATAAGCGAATTCGTCTTAAGGTGAAAATTGCTAAAGTGTGATCTGAATTCGTCATTGTATCCATGTCGGACACTACGCCAGACGTAGTGCTGAGCGGTGCATACGCTAAGACATGTCGGACATGGCATTGGGCAACACAACCAATTCTGATTCGGTTTCCTTCTCCATTAGGAGCTTTGACTTCCTAGCATATATATGTACCCTGTAGTCGCATAATTTAGATACATCGAAGTTTTTTGTGCTTATATTTATATAGTGAACTTTGGCTTCGTGTGTCAATAGTTTTTCCCACAAGAGTTTTCTACGGGCCTGTTCTTTGCGGCTTCTAAAAGTTGCCTTTTGGCTTTTGTTAGAGAACCTAACTTTCAAATAGAGTATTTTCTCAAAACAGAGTCTACAAGTTAATTGTAGTACACGTTAAAAGCCCAACATCTGTATAAACCAAAATTATAAACGAGTATATCTCTTCGTAATCTCTGTCATGAATAACCTAAAATTCAAAAAATTTAATCAAAAGACATAAACTACAGCTATAAAAAAACATGCCTTATATTACCTCCGCGTCCCCCGTTATTTCGGTTTCTGCGTTTTATAACATACAGCAGCATAAAAGAGTGCCTCGCGACGGTGTTTCCTGCAGTGCAATCTACAATAATTTCACACAGTATTACTATACTATCTGCAGTTCTCGTCGCTACTTCGTACTATTCGCCACTGTTCTCTGAGGTTCGTCCACCACGTCAGAGGATCCGGATGCCTATTCTCGAGCTCCCCTGAAGCTAGCGGATGAAGCCTGAAGTGGACTTGTTTGACTTTTAACACCCGCTCAAAACTAGAGCTCACCAGCAAACAGCGCGCGTGCTTAGCCGTTCCTAGAAACGTCTACAAAACGAGACCTCGAAATCCCTCTTTCCAAAGAAAAACAAATCCTGGCCATGGGTGGCAATGGCAAAAGGCTACTGCTGTGCCCCGACAACCATCGGCTCCACCAAGCATCCCGGATAGTGCCATTTAGGATGTGTTTGGATGAGTGAGTGATGTTAGATGGGATGATCCTATTTAATTTGGATGGAATGGTCTTATATGAGATGATATGGTTTGGTTGTTTGGTTGGATGAATGTGATGATACGAGATATTATTTGGTTGGCAGGATGAGAGTAAATGGGATGATGCCATTTTGTGTTTGGTTGAAGAGATGAGGATGAATGAGAATTGATGTGGTAACCTTTAGTCTTGAGTGGTGAGATTACCCTGAGGCTTACCTTCCCCCTGCGCTCCCTGAGCTCACCTGTGCTTTGGCCGCAGCCCTCCATTTGGCGCCCTGGCCGCCCCGGCGCATCCTCCCCTCCAAAGGCGACCGTGTCACCCCGAGTCCCACACGCCCAGGAGCCCATTCCCTTGACCAATTGAAGTTCCTGGGCTGGGGTTCGTCGGAACGGTGTTTCTCCCCGCCACCGATCGAAAGGCGCAACCACCATTGCCGTTCGCGCTCCGTTGAGCTCCCCTCCCCCCCCCCCAATTCATCCGGTCTGGAGCATCCTTGCGACCTCCTGAAGCTATTCTTGGTGCTACCTCTGGCCCTCCTCCCCTCTGGCGAGCCGCCCATGTCGACCATCCTGCGCCGCCGCCTACTCTCGTCGTCGGCCTCCCCTGGTGCCTCTCTGACTTGGCCAACCACATGATAAAAATCCCCCTATCTCCTGCATGCTCGTGCGTACCCCATTTCTTGCCTCCCTCCTCCTAGCCGCTGGTGCCCCGTGTTGGAAATCTAGTCAATTTTCGGTATATTTTAATCCAGAAATTCAGCATATAAAACATGACATACAAAAGCATGAGTGATTCAACGATGATGTATTCATAATCGCTAACGAACAAGCTAACAGTGTCAGACCCGGATTTTTCAATCTGAATCCTCTGTGATTACTGCACTATTCCCTGGATCAGTAGATAGTGCTCACAGTTACAGTAATGAATATCAAAATTTCATATCATGCGGAAGCGTAAAATTTAATAGTAGACTTACTCATGGGCCGATTAGGCCGAAATCATTAAATTGCAGCAGCGGAAGAACGAAGCACACAGGTGGGACCTTCAGACATGCCCACAGCGACCAACGGAGGTTCGCGACCTAGCCCTTGACATCTTCATCTTCTCGGCCAGCTTGTCCAATCATGTTCTTTGAGGCGAGGTGATTTGATTTCCGATTCTGAATTTTTGTCGCAAAAGCGAGCATGAGCACTCCGACCCCGTGCTCGCGAGCCAATACACAGAATGCAAATAAATAGTATGCATGGCTTAACAAAGGAGAGGCTCGGGCTATTTTCTTTTGCGTAGAGTGCTTTTGAATATAATTAATTAAAAAGTCCTATGACTTAGCAATTTGGAACAAATCATAACGTACAAGGAAATGCATTATTAATATCGATTCAGATTCCATCCACCGTTACATGGCATCTGCACCATATAGCAATTTCTTCAGCGTTATAGCCGCTTAACTTACCACTGGGACGACGCCCAGGACAATTCCAAACCAGGGCAGTCCTTCGCCCTTCAAGTTTCCATTCTCATTTTTCCAAACATTTTTAAATAGAACTAACTCGAGTAAGTTCCCATGTCTGCCCTTGACCGTGGGCACGGCTATTCGAATAGTTTTGACTCTGCAGAGTTTGTACACTTTCACCACAAGAGATGAACTATCCTTTTTGCCAACATGCTTCCTTAGGCATGAGACCCAGATAATTTATCATAAAGCCTTTACCTTACTCCGATCTAGCTAGACACCACCCACGCTGAGGTTTCACCGCTGAAGGGTTACACCACCACGATCGAAGCCCCTCTTGCGCTGTGTGAGTACAAGACACACCCTGCACCTCACCGTGAGTAAACCAGTACACCCTGGCACCCACTTCCCTCGGTGATGTCTGAACTAAACCCTTGCAAGTTATTCAGCTAGATCGTACCCATTATAGACTTGTGGTTGTACTGTTTTACACGGGTTGACATGACAAGATTCGGTCCTTAAAGCCACCCGGATGGTTCTACCACATTTCATGATTTGTGCTCCCACCGCACCACATACCAGCCCCCAAACCATCCATCCAGGTGTTTAAGCAAGTTGGGATTTTTGAGAGCATAAAATAACCATATCAAAGGATACCAGTCATTCCCACCATGACTGCCCAACCAATTTTTCTCAGGATTAAAAGTGATGCTTGGGCGCTCTCGCGCCCATGAGTACCTAAGCAAAACTAAGCATGGCATATAATTAGGGACTTATTTTCAAAAGTTACCATTATAATTTTGCTAGGGCGACAATGTTCGCACATTCAAATATTCCCAAGGAGGGGTAATATTATCCAAGGTAAACAATAGGCACATAACTAGATTATTGAATTAAACATGTATTTTCATAAACATAACAGCATGCAATTTGATAATTTAAATCAAAGTAATTTGCAGAAAACGTAGGTTCAACATGATCAAAGTATTGACTCGCCTGGCGCGGTTTACCGCGGTCTTGGGCTCACACGATGCTTTTTCTTGAGTTGGCGTTTATCTTCACTTCGAGCCTGACCTCACTTGATCAAATGGGTCTTCACGAATTCCAATTTCTAATTACGCGATAAACAGCTGAATCCAAATAAAAGAAAATAACTCAAAAGATCCAAACAAATCCGAATAAACTTAATTTAGTTTTACTTTGAGTTAATGGGTGATTCGTGTGGTTTGAGGCAAGGCCGATGGTGGGAGGCGATGACTTGATCTTTTTATAAATATTCTCTTTTTATTATTTTGTTATTTATCAAGGAAGTTCCATGAGTTAGGGTAGACCTATGCATCTATGTATGAGCCTAGCTGGGTAGATATTCCTTGCAGCTTAGGTTATGGTGAATGCAAACTGGACTGATGGATGAGATCTGCACTTATTCTATAAATCTTTTAGTCAAAGGTATTATAACACTTGGATACCTTTATTAAGTTTTAGAATAATCTCTGATATATGCCTTTACTTATTAACTAGATTAAGATAAATAGCAAAGGCTCAATATTTATTCATATATGGTAATTAATTGAAATTTAATCTCTAATAATCCCGCTATCATATTTTATGCATCTTCATTCATAGCTAGACTAGATTTAAGTTGTATTAGGTTCCACTCCTATGGATCCTAACTTGTCATATATGCAATTATGCTCAATACTATTATGTACTAAAGCTAATGTTAAGATTTAATTAATGGCACTATTATTAGCTTGCTCATACTCTAGCTGCTATTAGGCTTAGCTTCACTTCAAATTCTAGTTTAAACTTGGCTATCGGGGCAGAGCTTGGGATGCAGTATTTTATGCGACCCTAATTACCCGTGTTATTGTTTAAATGTTTATTTTAGAGTATTTACATGCTTGTGAGATTATTTTTGATACTTGATGACTTAGGGCTATTATATTTTAGCACATGTATATTATTATGTCCTTTTAATTTGCGTGCTCTCTAAAGTGCTACTGCTACTGATATTTTATCCTTTTATAACTCGAGCCTACCATGCATGATGGTATTTGCTACCATTATTAATTAAGGCTACCATTTAAGATTTCATGATTGGCAGTATTCTAATGATAGGGTTACATGTATGTATTTTTATTAGGGTATACCGCGAACACAAGGATCGTACTGTTATATTTACTAGTGGGCTACATGCATGCCATCCGCATCTCTCTAACCTTTTATTTAGATATATATATATATATATATATATATATATATATATATATATATATATATATATATATATATATATATATATATAGAAAGTTTCTACACTTTAGTTGTTATTAGCTTTAATTAAAATCTATTTATCTAGCGAGGCTGGTTTTACAAGGCTATATTTTCAATAATGGCTAATTAGCAAAAACTACCATTAGGATTGATTTAATGGTAGCATTTTAAATTTTGTGCATATACCCTAATTTTAATTATGGGTAACCTTTATTAAGTTTAAATATTTAACCCAAGTCATATTTCTTTACTATTGCTTTGAAATAGTAATTAGCCTTTTAGATAATTGCTCAAACCATATTAATTAATCATATATGAACTAATCAAAATTTAAATCTTAAATCCTCTCATTTATTATTGCCCTAAATTAATATTTAGTCCTTTAATTCATTTATGCAAACCACATTAAATATCACCAAAATTCAAATAAGCTCTAAAATTCATGGTTTTAGTTCCATTTGATAGAGGTTGAATTTAGATAAATTTAGAAATTTGTTTCAATCAATTTGGAGTTAAAATAAATAAGATATGCCTTTTTAAAGTTCTCAGTTTGAATAAATCCGAAAAATAAATAAAATATGACAGTGGGACCCACCTCAGATTTTTCTTTTCTTTTCCTTTCTTCTCTTTTTACTCTCCCTCCTCCCTTTTCGGTTTCCCACCGACAACCCTGGCTTCTTCTCCTCCTTCCCCATTTCTCTTCCTCACTTCTTTACCTCTCCTCCATTTCTCTCTTCTCCTCTCGCCGTGCCGGGCCCAGCCGCCGCTTCGCCGCCTTCACCCCCCTCCCCCGGCTGCCTCCGCCCCGGTGACGCTCCACTGCGCCGCACCAGCCGCCGCCTCGCTCCGCGTAGCCCCGCGAGACATGGCTTCCGGCCAGATCCGGCCGCCGGCCGCTCCTCCGCGCTGCCGCAGCTCGCCGAGCGACGCCACCCCGCTGCCGCGTGTGTTCGCCGGCTGCTTCTCGGTTCGTCGGTCGGCGTCGCGCGCGCGCCTCGGCCGCGCCTACTCCTCCAACCGCACCAACTCCGGCACTCGCCGCCGCCACCGCCGAGCCTTCCTTGCCGCTGACGCCGTGCCGCCACCGCCGACTCCAGCAGCAGCGCCGCGTTGTCGCCGAGCCGCCTCACCATCGCATGGACCTCGCCGCACCCGCGCTCCACTCCCGCCGTTGCTCCACCGAGCCGCGCCCTCTCGTCGCCGTGCTGCGCGCGCTCCTCGGCTGGCTCAGCCGCCACTGACCGCAGCTCGCCCCCTCTTGCGAAATCGCTCAAACAACCTTGCATGCGAAAACTACTTGTATGAATGGGTTGCTTGTGTGATGAGGATTGCAATGGTATGACATGCATCGAGGGATTAGTGATTTTTGGTGGTGATTGGAAGGAGAGAAGGACAGGAGTTGTGTTCTTGGTTGGGACTTAGGAAGAAATGGCGGCAATGGGTTGCTCCTGTTCAGTCTGGATAAGAAATGATAGGGAGCAGAAGCAGAAGGTGCAAGTGAGGAGTGTTCAGTTGCGCAAGGGATAAATGGCCAGGAGGTCAAGCTGGATGGAGAGGTGGCGTGTTGATGTGAAAAAGGCAGTGAGATGTCATGCTGGATGGGAGAGGTGGCGTGGTGAGGTGAAAAAGGCAGTGAGATGAATGATTCAGCGGGGACTAAATAAATGGCATTGTGGCTGGTACTAGTAGTGGGATGTAAGTGAAGAAAAATAGAAGTGCAAATAGGATGAATGGTTCAGCTGGGCAGAGCTTTGCAAGATTCTAAAATTTGAATCTTTAATTTAAATTCTATTTTAGGCTTAAGGTTATTGATTGAAATTTTTGAACTTTTAATTCCAATCTTGGTTGCATTTTACTATTTTATTGTCCTCCACGAATTTTTGAATTAAATTTAAATTGGACTTTTTGGCTTGATCTGGTTGTAACCGGATTTATAAAATTTACTTGTTCATTATTTGCACTTGGGATTATTCCTGATTATTAACTTGCATGCCACAAAGCTCAAAATTTTCAAAATAAATATTCAGAAGAAATTTGAATGCCAGCAAAATGTAGGAAAATTTTCAAAACCTCCATATTTTTGAACACTTGAAATTTCAGGATGTTACAAACAGCAACTCCTATTAACATATTCATAGCGCACAGAAACAAATACACCAAAGAAGTGTTAAGATTATACCCTCGGGCGGGGCCAGTGTTGGTGACACCGGAGGCGCTGTTACCATCAGTCGACATGATGGTCTATTCGATGTAGTCGATCGAGGCGTGATGCAAGACGAGGCGTGATGCAGGAAGATGTTCCCCGCGCAGTCTCACGAACAGTTCACCACCAGGAAGTAGATGGCGTACGTCACAGATTGAGCAGTTGCGCCAATGCGCTCCCCAAAAACTTGATCGCCCGTCTACCCGTGCAGGTACGCAAACGGACGGAGTTTCGGAGGCCTACTCACCCAGAACCCTCTGCGCGCAAGGTACTGGAGCGGAGATTGCAGAGAGCAGCAACAAAGACAGAGACTGAGTACTGTACTTTCGTATCCCTTTAGTATGGAGAGGAGAGCCTCCTTTTGTAACAGCAAAAACGAAGAGACCAGTAACTGCAGCCATTAGTCACTAGTAACAGCAGCCATTACTCGAAAGTAACCGCAGCCATAATCCACTAGTAACTGCACCGTTACTGCCAGCCATTCGTTAATACTATTTACTGCGAGTCAGTGCATTTCGATTTTCGAATAGATAAAGAAAAACGCGCCCGCACTTGACACGCCTGCGCGCACACACACGCACACGCACCGCACCGCACCGCACGGCTCGGCGTGGCGTGGTGAGGCGAGCGAGCGAGCGAGCGCGTGCGCGTGTATTGGCTCTCTCCAATTCCACAAGGGGGTTACCACGTTCCACCTTTTAAAGTGGTGTAACTCCCATTCAACTCTCCATATGGGACTAAACAATTTTTCTATGTAGGCCTAGGAATTTCATTTGATTAATTGCTAAATTAATAATGGACCAAACCCAATTAATCTAACACCCCGTTCTACCCCCATCGCAGACCGCTCCGAGCCACCACAGGCCGCCATCGTTGTCACCCCACCCCATCACTGCTGACGCTGAGCACCCCAACTCCCTTACACGTGATTCCAGTCGGCGGCGCCGAGAGGGGCGCCGGCGCGAGGGGAGTCGGAACCGTCCCCAAGCCAGCAACGGGAGGGGAGGGGACGAGCGGTGACATCACCCCGAGTGGACTGCACGAGCGAATGAGGTTGTCCCTGTATCGTGGTTCGACGGATTTTGTTGAATGCATTGGTTCGGCATCAAGATAGAATATTCCCTCAACGTGAATCACTTCGTCCTGGACATATTCGTTCCATTCATCAACCAAACGCATGAACCAGATCATACCTGAACCATCTGATACAGTTGTCCCCTCGTTCACCCATCCAACCGCCCCCTTACTAGTTCGTGCAGTTCTAGAGGCTACTGTACAAACAAGTCCCTGCCGCCAAATTACTTTTGATCTAGCACATTCCCGCGGTTTCCATCAACAGTTAATCTCTTATCTCGTTAAATTAACCGCCTTTTAAACGACAGCGGCGTCCCTTCCCCTTCTCTTTGCGTTGCTTTGCTTTGCCTACGATCAAATTCTTTCCTTCCACTCCGTTGCTTCCCGACCAAGTCTTCAGCTTCCTCTCCTCGCCCAAAAGCGAAGGATCCCAAAGTTTCCAACTCGATCGCAGCCGAGTCCCAGAACAAACACGTCCTCCGGAACCCAAGAACCGAGCAAACAATCGCGCAAATTAGCTTGCTTCTGCAATGGCGGACACAGTTCCAGCGCAGGCTAGATTGAGTGGCGGCGATGTTTCCGCTAGATTGCAGCTGGTTCTCGCACTTTTGTTCCCCTCCAACTTCGCCGCGAAGGCGGTGCTGTTCGCCGTCGTCGTGGCTCTGCTCCCGCTGCTGCCGACGAGCCAGGCCCCCAGGATGTGGGAGCTGCCCCACATCCTCCTGCTTGGCCTCGTCATCTGCTACGGCGTCTTTGGCCAGAGGAACACAGATGCTGAGGTGGCCGCCGTGGCTGCTGCCAAGCCCGCCGTCGACGACGAGTCGGTGGAGTCCTACGTTTCCCAGATGATGCAAGGCTCGCTGGTCTTTAAGGACAACGACGGCGACGGCGACGGTGGTGGCACCAAGGACGGCGTCCAGGCGTGGAGCTCTCAGTACTACCCAGACGACCCCCTCGTTGTCGTTGCCGACACGGGGAGCAACAACGGCAAGGGCGACGCGAGCGAGAAGCCGCTTCTCCTGCCGGTGAGGAAGCTAAAGCCGGTGGCCGAAGAATCCGCGGCACTAACTGGGGATGTCAGCGACGGCATTGAAGAAGAAGAAGCAGAATTCCTTGCCTCCAAGGCAGGATACGGTGGCGTGCGCGAGCATGCCATCCCTTCTCCGTCCTCTGTCCTCGACGCCGACCTGACCCTCTCGCCGTGCTCGCCCCCTCTGCTTCCGCCGCCGCCCCCGCCACCTCCGCCACCATTTCTTGGCCATGGACGCAGCCTCAGGAAGGCCAAAGCAAGAAGTTTCAACGAATATGGGGTCAGAAACCTGAGCATGAGCGGAAGGGTGGCCTTACAGGGCGGCGGCGGCAACAAGTTCCGGTCAAACTCAGCGATCCAAGCAACGAGGAGTACTTTCGCCGGCTATGATCCTTCACCTGCAGTGCCATTCGACTACGAAGTTGCGGGCGATGAGTCCGACGAGATGGTTGCAGCGTCGGACAGTTCGTTCAGCAGCGATGTGGTCACCGACGGCGACGATGACAACGACAAGGTCGATGAAGAGGAGGAGGAGGACAATTTTTGCGACGAAGAGCTCTTTGAGTTGGCGACGAGGCCGGGGCCAGAGGCGGAGGAGGAGGAGGACGAGGTGGACAGGAAGGCCGAGGAGTTCATAGCCAAGTTCAGGGAGCAGATTAGGATGCCGCGGGTTGAACCGGGCAGGAGATGAGAGAACACGGAGGCTCCAGGCAGTGCGTGCGTGCGTCTGAAGAAGTGCCTACTGCCTCGTTGCTCGCCCCCGTAGCATGTGTTCGGATTTCCTCATGTGAAATGCAATGCTTTTTTACGTTTCTTATTCTTCTTTGGGTGTTCTGACGTAATTGGAACCTGAACAAATGGTGTAAATGAGTGGCACTGGGGGTGTCACTGTTCCGTCAGTGGGGTACCATTTGAGGGCCTTTTTTTCCTCCGAAACTAGTGACTTTTGGTTTTTGCTATAGTACATAACTTTCAAACGGAATACTTTCTCAAGACGGGGTCTACAAGTTAAACGATGTACATGTTAAAAACCCAACATCTGTACCAACCAAAATCGCAAGTGAGTATCTCTCCGTAATATGTACCGTAACAGCCAAAATTCAAAATTTTCAACCAAAAGTCATAAGCTGCAGCCGCAGCCAAACAGGCCCAATATAAACACTCGGTTTTTTGACGTGGTTTTCTTTTTTTCATTTCCATCTTGTTCCGAGGTTAAAGCAATAGTCACAAGTGCATCACTTGTCCCACTCTTCTCACTCATGTCTCGTGCATGCATCTCTGCCTTACTTTCCTCACCGCTTATTTCCTTCTTTCAAAAACCACTTCTCTTTATCACTGCTATTTATTTTCAACCAAAAGCTATCGGCCACAGTCAAAAACCCATCTGCTGCCATTAATATGAACAGGGCGTGAAACCTAAAGCACACTTGAACGTGACGACCCAGACGATTTGAGCCAAGACAGATGAAACTCTCGGCCCAGAGTCTCGTTCTGTGAGTATTTTGCTCCAGCACAAAGCATTGGATCTTCCGAAGTTGGCCCAAAATCGAGTTTGTTTCTTCCCATGACTTTCCCCGACACATGCAGCCAACCGACCCCCCAGCGGCCAAAACGTCCGCTCGGCACGGACCCCTCCCACCACCCACCCGCTGCGGGGTGGGCCTCCCTATATGCCGCCGCGGCAAGAAGCGACCTTCTAGAAACAGCGAGTGGGCCCATTCTTTAGCGCGTCTGTTTTGCTCAATTCGTTTTTTCTTCTCGTTTTTTGCCATTTTGCCGTGCGGGCCTTCTTCTCGTTTTTCCCCTTTTCCCGAATAATCACCATTAAATATTGATTTGCACAACTTGATTTCCTTTCTTTTGTTGATTCCAGTGTAAAGTGTGTTCTTTATGAACATACAAGGTTTCATTTCAACATAAAAAAATAATTAATGATTACAATCAGTAATACACATATACATCATAGTTTAGATTAGAATTAAGATTAGGAAACTGTTCCATGCAAGAAAACCAATTGTTACACACATTTTGTTTCAAGGTTCTAACAATTCATCGATTATATTCCATAGAATTACTTTTCAGGAAAAGTGAAAAGGATAGGGAGGGGTAAAACGGGTAGGTGCCAGATGTTCCATTCAAGACACAAGAACAATCCACGTATTTGGTTTCAATGTTCCACGCATTTGGGCCAATGGAAAGAAAGGGGGAATGCCAAAACTTAGTATGTGTTTGGTTCATGGGACCATGTGGGATGGGATGGGGCGGTCCTCGTTCCAGAAATTGTTTGGTTGAGTCAGAGTGGGATGGGGATATCCTCAGGGAATATTCTGTGGATATGCTCTCAAATTGGGGATGCTCCTATCCCCCAAAAATGAGGGGGTGGTGAGGGATGAAGTGGGACGAGTGGCTGACAGGTAGACCCCGCATGTCAGATTGTCATCCTAAACCTTTTGTCCCTAAACCAAACAGAAAACAGGGACCGTCCCGTCCCGTCCCTAAAAAATAGGTTGGATCCATCCCGTCCCACCATGACTCTGAACCAAACACAAATGTTCCACACATTTAACCGAAATGTTCCAATAGTTCATCCACATTGTTCCATAGTTTCCCCCTTGGAAAGTACAAAGTTAGGGGGTGGGAGACATAAATATTCCATATGATCAAATTGAATGTTCCATATATGTTATTGGAATGTTCCAGTAGTACATTGACTACTTGTTCCATAAGTAGTTTTTCATGGGAAAGTAGAAAGTAAGGAGGGCAAGTGGCTGGCAGATGCCAGAAGAAGTTCCATACGAGGAAGCCTAATATTGCACACTTTTGATTTGGATTTTCAAACAGTTCATTTGTCTATGCTTTTTTTCATAGAAGTGAAAAGTTTCATGCTATTTTGGGGGGGGGGGGGGAGTGGAAAACTTACGGGGAATAAAACATTTAAGTACCGCAATGTTCCAAAAATTTTGGTTTAAATGTTCCTTTAGTTCATTTGTTAAAACGAAAAGAAGAATTCAACAGAGTGTAGCCAAATATTTCAATCGGTAATGAAATGTTTCACACATTTGTTTTGAATGTTCCATCATCTTATGACCGATGTTCCATGCAAAAATTTTCAATGGATAATGATTGTTCCAGTGGTTACGTTAACATGTTCCACACACCAAGTTATAATGTTCTATTCTGTAATGGCAATAGATTTGAGCTGTTTAGTTGAAAAGCGATTCCACATTTGTTCGTCTTCCGACTTGGACATTGTTCCACAACACAAAGAACCTACATTAGTGGGGGAAAAGAAAGTAAATATAAAAAAGGGCAAAAAGGGTTCACTGATAAGTAAGTTGGTTCTCTAAAACCATAATACTCCATAAGAAAGAAATCATGATAAGCATGACAAAAAAGTTAAGGTCGCTATTATGGTGGCGGTGGGATACTTCAGCACATATGAGCTGCCAAGTAGTAATGTAGCGAGATAAATGATTGGAATCAGATGCCTCAATACCGGTATAAAGTAGTCATATATACCGTATCAACCTGAATATCGATCATATCAGCTTGATACTGGTTGTACCGGCTTTGATACCGGTGACTGCCGGCTATACCGTTGGAATTGATAATATTATCTATTGAACTATATGTTATATTTGATGGTATTATTATATATTTGGAATAATATTATAAGTGATATTTAGTGTGTGTGTATAATTAAATAAATATATACTTATAATATATATATATATATATATATATATATATATATATATATATATATATATATATATATATATATATATATATATATATATATATATATATATATATATATATATATATATATATATATATATATATGCTAGTATTATTATATTAAATCCAAAACAGTATGTTGGTATGGATTGATACCGGAACATATCGTTCTAATAACCAAATCAGTACAGTTTTCGATATGGTATTTACAAGTATGGTATACACGCTAGTATTATTTAGGAGGTTTATCAAAAAAACAAGGACCGAGCTTGTTCCACGGTACAACCATGTCAGATCAGAGAGGAACATTCTTATCACCGGAATTAAGTATATTTGTCTTCTCAAAATGATGGCATGCACATGAAAGGACGTGAGGAGCAATAAGACAAGAAATTATTTGTCTAAAGCACAGCCTTTTGTTAAGCCATCATTTTGAGCATTACTCTACATTAGGGGTGGGCGTATAATTTATTCAGCTATGTCGGTGCAATTTATTTGGTATTAAAAAATCGGTATTTACAACCTGGAAACTAAAATGACCATGGAAAAATAAAAACTGCACCGAATTAACTGAACTAATTTGGTTCGATTAATTCGATATTCGGTTAAACCGCTGTCAGACAGTGACATGAGCTCAATCCCCATCCCATTGACATTGATTGGGATCTTCTCGAGTGCCTTGATTGGGATCCCATTGACACCCTTCTCGTGGCAGATGCAACCAATTTTTCGAGCGGTTGGACGACGTCGATCTTGTTGTTGACAACCATGACAGAGATGAGCCCGGTGTCAAGCCGGATGGCATCGGCGAGCTACGCGATGTCAACAAGGCCGTCGGGGTGGACAGGGAGGTAGGTGACGTCGAACCCCTTCTGCTGGAGATACCTGCACGAGTCAAGGATGCACTTGTGCTCAATCTGGGTGGTGATGATGTGGAGGTGGCGGTCCTAGTAGAAGCGCATGACCCCCTTGACAGCGATGTTGTTGCACTCTGGGGCGCCTGAGGTGAAGAAGATCTCGCACAGGTTTGTGCCCACAAGCGCTGCCACATGTGCGTGGGACTCCTCGATGGCGGCATCAGACTCCCAGCCATAGAGGTGGAGAGGGCACAGTGGGTGAAGGGGAGGCGGTCGTCGCCATGGTGGAAGAGGGGGAGGAGGCCGTGCACTGCACTGCTCCCGTTTTGGCGGAGGGGTGATTTGGGAATTGTGGAGATGAGGAGCGGATGGGACAGGAGGGGGATTGGAGGATAGGAGTGGCATTGGTTTTTTGAGGAAGACGACCTGACGGCGGTACTATCGGTCTATTCAGTTTCCTGAAGTCCAAAATTGCACCGTATACCGAAAACCAAATTAATACAAAATAAAAACCAAACCGCATACCAAAAACCGAATAGACCATAATTTCGGTTTATTTGGTTCAGTTCGGTTTTCGGTTTTGGTAAAAAAATGCCCACCCCTACTCTATATTACGGTTGCATTCTTTTTGGCTGCAGTTTATGACTTATAGCTATGACAAGTAGCTTTTGGCCCTAGTGCTAGCGCATGTATAAATGAACCAAATGCTGATAAATCGATAAGGCTCTTTAAAAAAATATCTTGATAAGCCGCTTTGAAACAACACTCTCACATATTTGTTTGAGAGAAAAGTGGTATGCTGAAAAGAACGAGGGATATGTGAAGACAAAGGGTGCCTTTGGTTGAGCTTTTGGGAGCTGCTTTTGCTTCCAAAAAGCCAAAAGCCAACCAAAGGGGTGGAAACCAGAAGCTGCTTTTTCAGAAGCAGTTACTTTTGGGTAGCACAGTTTTGAAAGCACCTTGGACCCTGTTTTTGGCTTTTGGCTTTCTGCTTTTTGAAATGGTGAAAATAGAGAGCTGTTTCACAGTTGTTTCAAGGAAAATAGAGATATGAGGTAAGTTTTATACTTATTTGAACCAAACAGCTTACAGTTTTTCCACAGCCCACAACCTACAACAGCTTTTTCATAGCCCACAGCTCACAATAGCTTTTTCAGAAGCCACAGCTCAACCAAACACACCCAAAGCCATCTCCAATCTTGCGATGGCATGTGGTATTGATTGGGTCATCGGGTGGCAGATGCAAGGCCCACATCATCTGACGCTTGAGAAAGAGCCAACATAATGTGTCATTGTCCACAAGACCACAATGCAAAATGAGCCTTTTCTTTAAATTTTAAAAGAAAATGTTGAAGGAATGGTCATCCAGTTTTACTTCATTAAAGAGAACAATTTGTCGGGCAAGAAGCCACCAGGATGAACTAGCTGGTTGGTAAGAAGTATTCATACACTAAAATAACATTATATCACGTATCACAAGAGAGATCATGTACACTAATATTTAATATTCCTATATTCTGAACCAACACATCCCCACAAGTCCCC
The DNA here is from genome assembly GCA_036346575.1 of Dendrocalamus sinicus. Lineage (NCBI taxonomy): Eukaryota > Viridiplantae > Streptophyta > Magnoliopsida > Poales > Poaceae > Dendrocalamus > Dendrocalamus sinicus. Next base: position 10,545,008 of record CM070650.1, read on the forward strand.
AAATATCCAAATACTATCAGGTGCAATGTGCACATTTCAACCAACCTTACACACCTAAATCAAAACACTCATCACAGTATAATTAGTATATATATAGTACTCATAACCACGTAAATAGCTCTACGTTGCCATCTAATTTAGATTTCAGAGTTCAAGCCTAAAATCCAAACAAGCCAAACCAACCAAAAAGAAAAGAAAAAGGTCCACTTTTTTCAACCATGAACTTCGAAACCATCTCAGATGGAATCTCGAACTAACAAAAATATCTACTTTACCTCCTTAACCTAAACCACCGTTGTTTTGACTGACGTGACGCTTGCATACAAATTTAGTGATGTGGATGTCACGTGTCTGCCATATCAACCCTCTTCTTCCTCCTCCATCTTCTTCTGCTCAAATAAAAGAAATAAAGATGGACCCACATGTCAGCCTCATATATCCATATTCCTCCTTCCTCTTTCCCTTTGAACCAGCTGGCCATGGCATCAAGCGGCGCTCGATGGAGGCAGAGGTAGAGGTAGAGGCCGAGATGAGCAACGGTGTCACCTCCACCACCGTTGGACATTGTCGTTGGTGACAGAGTTAGCCATTGGGGGCAACCTCTTATCCTTCTTCTCCCCTTCCCCTTTCTCCCATCTGTGTCTTCTTCTCTTCTTCTTGGGCAGGATGGCATATCTCTCAAGCGCGAGTTGGTCGGGCTAACCTCAGGACGTCAGCAATTGCTTTCTCCTCCTCTCAACTCTCCCCCTCCCTACCTCTGCTCAGGCCAAATTGGAGAAAGAGATAAATGTGTCGCATAAGAGCCATACTAGCTCGCCGTCACTCTATCTCATCTTTGAGCCAAAATCCCTAAGGAACGTGAAGGCCTTTCCACCCATAATCAAACCTCTCAAGCAATTTAGGCCACCGTCATTCCCATCGTATTCCCCAAACCACAGTAAGCCACCTCCACCTTGCCCTGTCGCACAACAATTTCCTAAAAATTTGAGTACCTTGATGCTCCATATCCAAAACCGCCAAGCCACTTAGCTTCACCATGCAATTGCGCACTAAGGTCCCATGGTTCCTGACTGGAACACTACCGGAATTGGCCAATGCGATGCTCCTGTTGTCATCCCTGTTCTGGCACCGTGTACAACGTCCCACCACCACGTGTTGTCCTGTGCCACAAAGCCATTACTGGAATGCTCCCCGCACCACATTAAAGCCATCTAGCTTGTCCCCGACATCACGCAGTCACCACAGCACCATCGCCACGTCGGTCTACCACCACCTACCACGGCTCAAGTTGAGCCGTTGCTACACGCTGTCTCACGCCAATCCAAGCACACATACAACATCTACATGACCCGCTAATGCTCCCCGAGCCATCACCCTCGTAGGAGAGTCAATGGAACCACCGTCGCTATGGATGACTGTTGCCCAAGCTTCATCTAACACTCAAGCTTGAGCATGGCATCGCTCTTCTGAGCTATCATCTGTTGCTGCCTTGGCTCCTTGCTCTACTTCCCCTTACCGCCGCCGCCGCTCAAGAAGTTGTGCAGCTACCACACCACTCTACCCATCACCCGTGCAGGAGGAGAGGGGGGAGAGAAGAGGAGGAAGAGAATGAGAGGAAGAAGATAGCAGGAGAGGGAGAGAGAGAGAGAGAGAGGAGAAAGGTTGCTATACCATCTTTATTTGTTACAGAATGACATATGAGCCATATCATCTGAAACCAACATATATGTCAAAACCACCGTCACATAGACGCCACGTTAGATGAAAACCACTGTGGATTGGCTTAGGAGGTGTCTTGAATAGTTCTAAGGGTTTAAGGGTGTGAAGTGAACAATTTTGGAGTTACCAATTGAAAAACAGATGATACCTTAGTTTAGAGTTGAAATGTGAACTTTTTGCAAAAGAAAAAGAAAAGAAGACCCATCCCGCTAGGGGTGAAAACAAATCCAGACTATTTCAAATACAGATACTATTGGCTCGGATATTTGTCGGATAGTATCAGATCAGAAATGAATATAGATTTTTTTATCAGATACAAATACAGATTCGATAGTTCACTATTCATCGAATACGAATACATATTCATATTATTCGAATATTCAGGACCAGATATGCGCAACATATATTCTTTTTTCAACCCAACCTATTTACATAAGGCTATTATACATTAATATATACACCAGTACACGAAGTTAGGGAAGAAATCTTAGCTTATATGAAGATTCTATGAACGTTCAGATCAAATAAACTGTTTATGATTTTTTGTTCATTTTGTGTATATAGTTTAAAGAGTTTTTATGTTCTAAGAAATATTCGTGATCGTATTCGATTCAATTCGTATTTGCTCTGTGTTTGTATTTGATAGTATTCATATCTATATCTAGATTATCACTATTCGTAACGATACCTAAAGAAAAATATAAAAACGAATATGACGGAGCTATTGTATCCATATACAGATTTCCTCTCGAAACGAGAAGAATCTCAAGCTAGCCTCCGCGCCAATATACCATGCTCACACACGACAAAGGAGGCGGTCAGTGCAGACCGAAGTCACCGAACACCACCCAAGGAGAAGGATACCGAAGCAAAGCAAAGGAAGAGCCCCAAAACACCAAACCCTACCATATAATCCTCCCCCACTGCTCCCCAGAACCAAGCACACCGGCGACACCGCCGCCCGTGTATCCCACCTAGAGCGCGCCCAACCCGACCCAACGCTAACGGAGCAATGCGCAAGGCAATCATCAATGCCATCCTCTTCCCGGTCCTCGCCGTCCTCGTCGCCCTGACCCTGTGCTACTTCATCCGCTGCCGGCGCCGGCGGCGCCGGCGGCGCACGGTGCTGCCCTCGCACGGCGCGAGGGCCGACCGGCTCCAGGCGACCGGGTCCAGCGCGTATGGCGCCGGCGGGGAGGAGGCGCTCGTGAGGTTCCCCGGCGGCGAGAGGCTCACGGTAGCCGCGATCCTCGAGGCGCCCGGCGAGGTGGTGGCCAAGTCGGCGCACAGCACGCTGTACCGCGCCGGGCTGAGCGCCGGCCAGGCGGTGGCGCTGCTCCGGTTCGTCCGGCCGGCCTGCTCCGCGGGCGCCGAGGAGGCGGCGGCGGCGGCGCGGCTCCTCGGCGCTGTGCAGCATGCAAACCTCGTGCCGATCCGCGCGCTCTACGTCGGCCCGCGCGGGGAGAAGCTGCTTGTGCACCCCTTCTACGCTGCCGGCTCGCTCCGGCGGTTCTTGCAAGGTAGGTCTGTGTGTTCTCGCAGGCGCCCGCGCGTGCGCCTCGTTTAGCTTTCTTCACTTTGCTTTCGAGCCAAGTTAGCTTTGAGCAAGACTAATGATGCGAAATGCTAGTCTTAATTATGACTGGAGCTTTTGCAAGCTTTGCTAATTTATGCGCCATGGCATGCCATTTACAAAAAGAAAGGAGGGAAATTTAACTCAAGTTTAGATTATTAATTGGTTTGCTCATTTGATTCTGTGTTAAAAGCGTTACAGGCAATAATTCTGCAGGGATTAAGCAAATTGTTATGGTGGGTACTATGTAACAGCCTTGCTGGGTGGTTTTTCTTCCTTTTAGCAATGTGTCTTCACTGTTACACTTTGTGCTCTTGTCGTTAACCAGCGCAAGGGACAGCTCACAAAGTTTTTAGTAAATTGCTTGGTTGTTAGCTAGGACAATTTTCAAAGCATGATTTTCATGTTTCTTAAGGCTATTGGTTCACCTGTACTCCTGTAGCAACCTCGTTCATTTTTCTGTATTAATTTATGTTGTTTAGTCCTATATCAAATCAAAGCTTTGGGAGAAGGAATTCTTTCCAAACATAGTTGATGTATTTTTCTTATTGAAGAGAAATACATCTTCCAAATTTTCTGGTGTTATGTTGGTGCTTCTTCTGAACTGTTTGCGTTCCCTGCATCTTTCAGCTCTCATTTTGAGGGGAGTTGTTGAATCGTATTCTTTGATTAAACATGTTTTATATGTTGGTCCATCAATTGGTCACATAGAGGAAGACTTGCACAGATGATAATTGTCTTTTACACAAAATGATTTCTGCCGTTTTTGTTGCAAATAACTTTTGAGGCATTTGTATTTGATGGTAATCAGGGTTTGACAAGGACAGACAACTTCCAAACGGTCCACTTGGTTACTCCGTTTCTTGTATGGGTTTCAAGCTACTTACCTACCCACAATTTTCTGATTTGAATTCAATTACAATTTTTGTGCTCCCAAGTTTGACCTGAACTCAGCTAGTAGCGATTTGTTTTACTTTCCGATTTTATAGTTGTAAATGACTCCGTTGAAATTAGGTGATTCTTTATGCTGCTCATACAAGGAGATTTAATCATGAGTGTCTAAATCATGAACTGTTTGCATTTTCTGCACTTTCTGACCGTTATCTGTTCTTTTTGCTTGCAGAGGGAATCAATGATTCACAGAGATGGGAGATAATTTGTAAGTTATCTATTGGCATTGTCAAGGGACTGGACCACCTTCACATAGGATCGCAAAAACCAATCATTCATGGCAACCTCAAGACAAACAATATTATGCTTGACGCTGATTTCCAGCCCAGGATATCAGACTTTGGCCTCTACCTTCTGCTGAATCCTGCTGCTGCACAAGAGATGCTTGAAACATCTGCAATGCAGGGTTATAAGGCTCCTGAGCTGATCAAGATGAGGGAAGTCACAAGGGAGAGTGATATCTACAGCTTGGGGGTAATTCTGCTTGAGATGCTTGCTCAAAAGGAGGCAGCAAAAGTTAGCCCACCAAATGCCCGTGACATCCTTCTGCCTGCCTCCTTCAAAGATTTGGTTCTCGAGAGGAAGATATCGGATGCATTCAGTTCTGAGCTGATCAAACAAGGTAAGAACTCAGGGAAGGAAGGGAGTCTTAATGCGTTCTTTGAATTGGCAACGGCTTGCTGTAACCCTTCACCATCCTTGAGACCAGATACCAAACATATACTCAAAAGGCTTGAAGAGATAGCAAGATGATATATATGTGCCGGGTTACCAGCTTGCTATTTATAAAGTGTCGTGCTATACTAGCAGGGTAGTATTAGTATTTATGGGTGTATTACCCGCTTGCTATTTGTTGTGCTGAAGCATACAGAGAGTTTGTATTGGGGAATTGGAGAATGATGTATTACACTTTAGGAGCTACAAATATGTATAGTTTCCATGCAGTTTGAAGAGGAACTCATGTGAACATATAATTGGGTGCTTTCTATGAATGACGCCTTTCTGTAAGACATTGTTGGTTGTATTTTGTATGTCTTACCCAAAGTGACAATACGGGCATATCATGCTTTCAGCCTTCCATGCATAAGACCGACAATATGCTGATCGAATTCTGCCGAATTGTTATGGTTACCAAACAAGAAGGTACAATCGTTTAAGGTTAGCGTTGCAATGATGCTTGCGATCATACTGACTACTGAAGAGAATGATTGGTCAAAGATGTCCCTGGTCTCCTTTGCTAATGCGGTGTCGAAGGCTTGCCCCTTGATTCTGATTTATCAACAATCGTTCGTCTTTCCACAAGACACATTAGCGAGCAAGCAATGAAATACGCCGCCCCTTTTGGAAGCACCAAGTAGTGACATCTTGTCAACATCTCTCTATCGTAGGATTGCTGGCCTCAACCCTTCATTTCCTTGCGGACCCAAATATGTCGAAATCAGTAGCACGACAACCTGCAATGTTGAATCTGCCCTACCATGTCCTTTCAAAGCTTTGCTAATGCTGGCCATCCGGTTTTCGGCATGCGAAAATGCAGATATATGATTACAGACTGCAGCATGGTTTACTACTAATCCTATGAATAATACGCTTCACCGGGTCTGGAATTGCATTTTCGGCCTAGAAGCAAGTGAAATCTACAATTGTAGCGTGGCAACGAACCATCGACGTTAAAATCGGGATGGTAAGTAGTGTTTTTACTGCCTGCTACCCTGCCCCCAAATTTTCACCCAGGGCTTGGGGCCAGATCTGGGTTCAAAGTACAGTGTGAGAGAGACATGTCACGGTCGAAAGAGATCAGGATGTCCTACCACCATGTGGCCTTATGGTCATCTTAGCTTCTGGTGTCAGAAATCGATTCCGGGTGACCCACATAGTGATGTGACGTAAACAAGGGATGCCATGTAAACAAATCCGGTAATCTTGCCACAGCAAGAACACAGCCTGGCAGCCATACAAGATTAAAAGGGGATTGACTGAGCTTCCCATAGATCACATTAAGAATCTGAAGAATTTCAGATGCCTTAACTTCTACATGTGCTGTAGTTTTCCTGGCACGTGTTTACCATCGTGCATGGTGCACATCTCCCCAAAAGCCACTAAGTACAGCCAACCAATTTTGACATCCTAATTGTATTATGCAAGTTGAACAGACCAGTATAGACGTCCATCACCTACCAGACACGTGATGTTTACAAGTCGGTGCGATAAATAACCACCATGGCAACGTTCGAAACTAAGGTAAGCTGCCTTGCGGCACACCGGAAAACCACTGCTCATAAAAAGGCCATACAACATGAATATCGTTGGTGCACGCTTATACACTGCAAAATTTCTACATTACAGACCATTCATCCAAATTAGTGTAACTTGCATACAACTCACACGCTTGAAGTGATCTACTACCATGAAGGGCATAAGATTCACTTTATTGGCGCTGGAGATTTCACAGGTACTGCCGGAAGCTTTCACCGCTGAGGGTTTCCATCTCTTTCAAAATCTCCTGGGACAGAGTCTTAACAGGAAGCTCCACATCCTCAAGTAATTCGCCGAGGAATGGGATTGTCTCCGGGAGGAGAACAACGTACTCCTCCTTCAGATGTTGGACCATGTACCTCACAACCTTCAGGCCGAGCATTTTGGGGCGAACTTTATCACTCCTTGTCTGCATCAGCACCTGCAGTTTTATCAGAGTTGCGAGTCAGTGAGCATGTGGGGAGCGCATAAAAAGTGCTGAACTACGGCTCTATGTTCTGGTTCAATATTTTTACGAGATATATTGGCCCCTTTTGATGGGTGACCTAAATCTTGATTAGTTTAGTTAGTGCAACTCTAATTCATGAACTATTGGTATATTGCTTGGTTCCCACCTCATGGTTAAGAGGCTTCCACAGAACATCTGACCGTGCAGTAACTGCCATTTGCCCCAAGCATAAAATAATACTTTCATCAACTTCTTCAACTGATGGAGCATCTGGAACCGATCCAAGAGATTCAGGCGGTTCCACAGCAAACTGAGAAACAATGGGTTTCAAAAGAACCTGCAAACAAAAAAAATTGTTAGGATCAAACATAAAAGATTATAAAGAGAAAAACAAAGACAGGAAAAATGCATATATGATTCAACATAACCACTGCCGCTTGTTTCTTGGTCAAATCATAATATAATGACACGGAAACAGTGCCCATGATCCATGTCAATAGGGAAGAAGCAAGAAAGACAGTCCAAAGTCTATCGCATTTCCTTTCTCAAAGTAGTTTAAAAAATAGGGCTAAACCAAAAGGATGCCCTTTCCAACACCTGGTTATTGACATTGAAACAGAACAGAAGGGTACTTGCCATGCACTTTTTTCTGGTGACTCGCAAAATCATGCTAGATATGTAAAGTGTACACCTAAGAACATTTACCTCATATAATAAGAAACTAACCTGGAAATTAGAGGAATCAAGGATTTTCTGGTCATTGTCATAAAGAAAACACTTGTGTAAGGATTTCAATATCAGAGCTCTTAAATTCCAGAGTTTTGGTTCCGATAATTTATCCTTCTGTTCGACTTGAGCATCTCCACGTTTGGCCTTCTTCTTTTGCTTGGGACTGATCAAAGCACCAACTTCTGATAGATATTGTACAGATCCCTCAAGTAGGTACTTGAAGTAAGGTGTAAACAAGGACCTTCACCGGACAATGAAATGAATAAGGTACCAAAAATAACACGGCGGCAGGCAGTTAACAATAGCATGCTTCAGTGGCAAGTAGTTAAGAACAGCAAACTGCCGTTGAAGATCAATGAAACATGGGGAAAATAAAGAAGATTATTCCACAAGCCAGCAAATCATAACCATTGTAAGGGTTTGAAAACCCATTTCTGGATAATGACCGCAATCCTCAATCCAGTTTTCTGCCAGCTCCCGTTGTTAATACAAAAAGTATATATTATTCTGGGGAACTTGATAGGAACCAGCCATAAACCAGTAGAAAACTGGCTTGTTTTACCTTGGCATAATTCTTGTGTGTTTTTTCCTTCTCCATCAATATTATGAGACATTGTTTACATCAAAGAGCAATAGAGTGCCCCATATTGGCACGGGATTTGCTCATCTCAGCCACAAATATACAAACCGATTGAAATTACATCAACCCAAAAGCATAAGAGATATAAATATCATGCCTCCAACTAGAATTTTTCTGGTAGTAGACCAGTAACTTATGGTTTTAGAAACAATGGCCACGACTAATATATATACCTTTTATATCTTGCTTCTAGTCACCATGTATTTCTTTGCAAATCTACTAATTATTAGAGTTGGGGTTCACCTAAAGGATGGCTGACTGGGCATGGTAATTAGAAGGTTTGCAGTACAAATCTACGTTGCACAGATACTTTTGAAAATCGGCGTATCAGTATCGGATATGGCCCCGATACGGCCGGATATGTATCCTGCTCGTATTGGTAATTTTCCTATTTTTCAAAAAAGAAAAAGAAAATAATTCCCGATACTTGGTGGATACTTCTCGATACTTTCCTGATACCTCACAGCTCTACCTCTTATATTCCATTTGTTACAAATACGTCTGTTCGCTCATTCTGTTCCCACAGGCACACAATTCCTCTAACCACGACGTCGCTTCCTTACTCCCTTGCCCACACCACTACCACTCCCCTGCACTTGCTGGCCGCCGCCAATCCAATCCCCCTGGTCCCCAGATCTGGCGACTGGATTTGGAGAGGGAAGATGAACAGTCCCGTAATTTCCAGATGTCGTCACTTGGTGGGCATCGTTGGCTCGTCACAACTTCCTCCCAGTTTGCTCTCGTCTCCCCTCTTTTCGCTCTCTTCTTTATTTCTTTTTTGTGCTTGTTGAGGAAGAAGAGAGGGAAAGATGGGATTAGTGTGGGGTGACGGCTGCAGATGGGAGTAGAAAGAGATCGAGATGGGTAACCCTAAGTGGCTGGCTGTGATGGGCTGATATGTTGGTGCATTGTTTTGTACAAGTGGGCTGATGAGGTTGCACTTTGTTGGTGAGCTAGTTGGTTACGATGTGGTGATGATTTGGTTGGGCTGCCCACTTCCTTATAAGAAATCAGTCATTTCTATATTTTTAATTTTTTATCATATATATACATATGTATCGGTGTTTTTGGATAAATGGCGCATCGCGGTACCATCGCGTCGCATATCCATATCCGTATTGACATATCCGAGCAACCTAGATACCAATGTCCTGCCATCCTAGAAAAAAAAGACCAGTCATGTCAACAATAGGTTAAAAAAAGCAAATCTAGCCAGAAGAGGTCATAGTCTATATATATGCTTTGTAGTGGCATTTGGCAAGATTCATTGGGAAAGTACAGCCTATGTAATCTTTGCTTAGCCCTCCAGTGCACATCACTTTTGTTAAGGATATAAGGGTACTTGTAATATTTCCTAGTTTCTAGGCTTTAGCCTTGCGTGTCCCATGTACTCTATATATAGCCCAAAGAGATCAATACAATCTAACCTTCATGTGTTCTTCCCTCCACCACGCGTCTAACATAGTATCAAAGCCAAGGTTAAAAACCTAGCTTCGCGCGTCTTCCGCCGCCGCCGCCCCTGGGAGTATTCTCCACTCCCGAGGTGGCCACCGACGCGCCCCTGCCACTGCTAGCGCATTCGCTAGTCGTCACCGCCGAATCTCGCCATCTCCGGCTTGTCTTCGTCACCACTGGGGCCGGATCCGTCGACACTCGTCGTCCATTGGCTAGATCCGACATGCTCGAGTCTTGTCACCACCGGATCCAATATCTTAGGGCTCTCACTCGCCGGGTTCTTGGCTAATGCATCGCCGCCACGGCTTTCTCCAGTGCGGATCCTCCTAGATCTGCCGCTGTCGGCTTCCCCTAGATTCGTCGGCTCATCACCGTCGGTTCATGCTCCATATCCGCCGACTCGTTACCTAGCGCCCATGCTTGAGCCCAAGACACCGCCGACTCGTCCGGATCTAGTCACCGTCGGCCATCTTTGTGCTTCGGCTCTCTTAGCCCAACAACGGCACCCTAGTCGCCGTCGACCTCTGCGCTTGGCCCGCGCCCACGTCGCCACCTCCTCCGCCCAGGGCTAGGGTGCAAGCCCCCGCACACCGCTTGGTAGGCGCGTGTTCTGGGCAGTGGCCTCCGACTCCGGGGGCAGGATGACGCCCAACTCCTGAGCCGGTGGCATCCCGCTTGCTGCCAATGGCGACGAGGCGCCTACCTCCTCTCCCATTCTGCCGTGCCCGCAAGAAAATAGGAGGGGGGAGGTGTTGTGCATCTCGTGCTACTGCTGCTTTAATGGTGCTTGAGAGAGGGAGCAAGGTTTTGGAGTGGAGTTTTATGTTGATGGATGGACAGATGGAGTCTGTGTGTGGGGGCTGGTGAGGAAAGGTGGTTGGCCTTAGTGCAGTACTCTGTTTCTATGTTCTTTTTGCTAGTATCCGCTACCTGTCAGTTCTTTTCTTTTGAGTCTTTTTCTCTGTGTCTTCCGTTACGTCCATCTAAATCCAGATTTTTTTCAGTTCATCAAAATTGTGCGAGTCCACTAATTTCTTTGTCGGTCAGCCGATTGCTTTGCTAGCAATTACCTATCCTCTTGGATTGAGTGTGGTTCCTTTCTTTTTGCATAGCCGTAGTTGTCATTCTTCTCTTTGAGCCGGTGTAGATTGTAGAAGTTTTGATGCCGCCGCTTCTCTCTGAGCCGCCGCCTCCCGAGTTTTATAGGCCACCGCGCTTTCTTTCTACGTCGCCGTCATCTCGGACTTTGATCTGTTTTATGGGATGCCATCATGTTTTATGGGGCTGCTGCACGACCCCTGATGGAGATCTTCTGGCCTCAACACAATTTTCAAGAGATGCACGCACGACATCTTTAAGACTCGGATTTCAGATTTTTCCTATTTTAGTGTCAACCCTTTCAAATGCAATGATATTGTATACGCCTTGTATTTGAGGAGGTGTTACGGATATAACGGTATTTGTGATATTTCCTAGTTTGTAGGGTTTAGCCTTGTGTGTCCCATATACTTTATATAGAGTCATTTGGGCTAAGATCAATACAATCTAACCCTTATGCATTCATCCCTCCACGCATCTAAGAGCAACTCCAGCAGTAGCACTCAAAACAGTGCCCCTACTTTTTATTTGAGGGCTCTCCCTACTTTTGAGGGCTCTATTTTTTGGGATACACTCCAGCAGGAGCCCTCAAAACAGGACCCTCAAATTCATTCTTAGAGGGGATGACACATAGAACCCACCCTCATCCTCATCCTACTTTTGAGGGCCGAGGGGCAAAAAACTCACTCCAACAGGGCCCCTACTTGAGCCCTCAAAAGTAGGGGCTCCCTCCAGATCCCCCAGGAATAAGGGCTTGAGGGGGAGATTTGAGGGCCCCCTACTTTTGAGGGCTCAAGTAGGGGCCCTGCTGGAGTGAGTTTTTTGCCCCTCGGCCCTCAAAAGTAGGATGAGGGCTCAAATAGGGGCCCTGCTGGAGTTGCTCTAACAACTTTAAATACATACCCAAAGAAACATAGAAGCAGTAATGACAGAGCAAATCAGTACTTCAGTTCAAAGAAGTTCTATCAGAATAGCAATATCCAGTGAACAAATCTAGCGTGAACGTGGTTGATGAAAATTATTTACAACTTACAAGACAGTAAGGGCTACAGATACCTGTGTTGTTCAGCGAGCTTGTTGATCAACTTGTAGAAAACAATTGCACGGTCCATACTTCTCTTTGATGTGGACTGATCAACTTCAGACTCTGCCCATTCAAGAGTACGAAGGAAAAGAGGCCTAAAAGTGGACTCAGTAAGCTTCACTGTGAGAGTTATTATGGTATGGATAATACTTTGTTCCACTATATTTATATTCTTCAAAGAATCCAGACGTTGACGACGGAGATCAAGAGCCACCAAACAATGTTCATATATTCTTGTGTGGTAAGTTCCTACAGCCAGCCGATCCATTGTACCAACTAGATTTGCAAGCATTTGGAATGCCAATGACAGGCTTGCTTCTCCACATTTGGCAGCACTGGAGTACAGATTCAGTAAAGGAGAGAGAATAAGCCGGACCTGCGATGCCAATAATTCGATTAGATGCAAGTACAAAGCACATTCAATGTCTCATCATATAACCCAAAAAAAACATGATATGCATAGATGAAACATACTGGAACTTTCTCAGTCAGTAGCTTCCGAACATCTGCTGCTTTTGCATCTAATTTTGCAACTATTTGAGAAGCACATTCAGGATGCAATACCACCAGATCCAGTATTTCTCCCAAATATGGATTAACAAATTCGCCAAGCTTTTCAACAATCACTTCGATAGTTGTCAGTACAGATAGCAACATAGTTATAGCTTGGTTGGAAAGTATGGCATCAGTTCTAGTGTAACTGTTTGCATATTTTCCACTAGGGCAACATGACACCTGATGAGATCTTTGTAGCATATTTTTCATGATAAATGGGAGCTGAGGTAATGCCTTTGATCCAAGCACATTTATCAGAGAACCTGCAGTATGAATTAACCCAGAAGAAGTGACTGCATCATCAGAGCTGATGTGATTAATGATTATTGCAAGGCACTTGCTATATGCAGGATCATCAGAGGGATATTCTTTCGCTAGTGCTTCAAGTGAAGAAATAGCAGCAATTTTCACCGATGTGTCTGAATCAACCCCTCTGTCAATCAACTCTAGAATCTTTAAGCACAACTCACTGAAATAAGGGGCAGAACTCTCGTCCACTTGGAGGGCGGTAGTAAGAGAGCTATGCTTCAGTTTTCTTCCTTTCCTTTGCTTGTTTTGGACCAATCTATTCCCCCTTGCAGTTTCGCACAATATTCCAAGTGTCTGTTAAGTGCACACCAATTGCAACCAAATGGGGCAAAAGTTAGTTTTAAGAAACTTAATCAATGAAAAGTAAAACATGACACATAGAACCAAGGTATCTTAACCAAAAACTACCTTTCTTTTCACAAGACTTTCTGAATGTTCTAGCAACCGAGTAATTCCTTTGAAATATGTTGAAGCACTCATCCATCCTGTAATTATTTTTAGAATTGTATTTGCAGAGTCTCTGGTTTCCTTTAGAATATGACCAGAAATGACCTTTTTTTTGTCTCTGACAGATGCAGTGCACAAGACAACTTCCTCCATAAGTGCTCCAAGAGAACCCTACAACAGCCAAATGAATATGACAACAAATATAAACATCAAGCATGTAATATTTTCGAGTAATCCAAGATTAACTGAACAAGAAATGAATAAAACAATATCAGTTTTACTAACCAGAGTACCTGGAGTTAAAAAAGAAGACATTACAGAACAACAAAACAGCAACACAGCCACAATTTTGATCAAGTGAGGTACCTGGACAGAGTTCGCAGCTTCCTCGGATTCAAGCTCAAAAATCAACTCTGTATCTTGCAGCTTAAATAGAATAAACTGCATTGCCAAATGTAGCATAGGAAGACGACCTTGTTTCTGATGCACCCTGATTTCTTGTAGTAGCTTACACAGACAAGGAAACCATAATTTATAGGAATATTGGTCCGTCATATTGACTGCCAATCCATACTCCCACTCTTGTGACATGGCACTCAAGGATAGGATATAATTGCTCCCCTGGTGTTCAGAAAGAGAATGTGAAATCCGCACAACCAACGAGTGTAATAGATACATGATCACAGTACTGAAACTATTTTCTTCCCCTAAGGTCCTGAAAACGGTATAAATGAATTTAGCTAACTTCCCAGAATACAAATCTGAGGATGTTGATCAACATAAGATTGAAAATACCTCAAGAGGTAAATCATGAGGGTCAGACGTCTATGTTCGGCAACATCAGCCAAAGCTTTAATGAATATCTGCAACAAAATTAACACATAGTATATTGACTCATTGTTTTCTTCACAGGAAAATGTAACACAAACAGGGAACTTCAAGGAAAATTACAGAACCTGAAGAAGCTTTTCTATACTTGTGGTCTTTGATAGCCAACATGGGACTAGAACAGATAATAAATCCTCCAACACACATTGTGAATGTCTATCATCCTTCAACATTGAAAAAGCAAGGAAAAAAAGGATTAAAGGCATGAACAAACCAAATCAGGATGTAACTAGCATTCATTTTACAAAGAAATCTAAAATAGTATTACCTCAACAAAGAAATTTAAAATAATAGATGAGTTTCGAAAACAACCTAGGTAAAGATTCTAAGTATGGTACTATGAATTGGTTACTGATACTTTAAATATAAGTCCACAAAAACATAAATGTAAAAACTCAAGAAATGTTTCAAAAAGGAACCCCCACTTATTCTATATGAAGGCCTATGGATAACAAAACTGCAATAGGATCAGATTGCTCCCCAGAAAATTACACAAACCTGTTTGACTGCATCCCCAATAGCAACAAACAAATCAACAATATTTTCTGAAACCAGTTGCGGGAAAGCCTTTGCCAAAGAAGCAATCAATGAAAACCCATGATTACGAGTTCCTACATCCTTAGCAGACCGTACGCAATTAATAAGGAGATTTACATTTCCACTGTTGAACAGTGCATCCTGCAGAAACACGTCAGCCATGAAAATCAAAGCCAATGAATTGGATAAAGCAGTACATTTTAAAAAAATAACTGAAGAACTTAAAAATTAGAGGAGTGAATTACTTGGTGGCCCACTTGCAGTGTATCGGTAATATCTTTGAGAACCAGTAGTACCAACTGCTGGGCTTCTTTTACAAAATTGGGTAAATCAGGAGTTTCAGAGGAGGCATAATCGCCTTTGTTATATTGACCAACTATCCCCAAAATCCATTGATCAGAAAGAAGTTTTGATAGAATCTGGATAAGTGGTTGTAGTAAACATGACCTGCATGGAAGGTGACAAAATGTCAGCCATATACAGCATAGGAAATTATAAAACAAATAGTAAACATGGCCAGCATGGAAGGTGACAATATGTCAGACATATACAACATAGGAAATTGAAAAAAGAAGTGGTTTTGTAGTACCAGACCTTTGATTCACATCTTTCTTAAGAAAGAGAATATCTAGAAGAGATACAAGAATAGAAGCCGTAGGCCTCTCTCCGAATAAATCTTCATAATTGTTAAAGACATCACAATTCATATCCTCCTTTCTCTTTATTCTTTTTGAATGTCCTTTTTTATCACCTTGCGCTACAATCAATTCAATAAATTTCACCACAGTGGGGGCATGAACCTGTCATGAGTAGAATTAGGTAAGCAACTAAGCATTGACTAAAAATGGTATATAGCAGCAGGTGTCCAACGCTATATATTAATATTACTGTTTTGGCTTTCAACCAATTGTAACCCTGAAAAGAATTCATGGATTTGCAGTACATATTTATCAACCTATTCATTGTGCGAGAGAGAGTGAGAGAGAGAGAGGATGCTACAAATATATGGATGACTTTGCCAGTTTGCCTACTTAGTTAAAGTTGTTGAAGCCACCAAATTCAAAATAGGACTTGCAGGGGATTACGTCTTTCCGTCAATGCCAAAATAAACAAAAGAAAGACAGAGGACTACAAAAGGAGGGGAGCGGGGATCAGAATAAAGATGGTCAATAGAAGAATCTGCCAATGGCTCCAATCAAGAGGACATCAATTTTCAGTACACAAATTAAATGGTATAGGAAAAGGAAAATAAATGCATTGGAATTCTGGAGCACGTAATTCTGCTTACCTTAAGAAAGTAAACAGAAATAAATAAACATAGAATAAGGGATATGGATACGAACATTAATTCGCAGTAGAGCATCTCGTGTGGCATTTCGAATTTCAAAGTTCTCAGTTCGAAACATAGAAATAAGGCGCCCAAATACTTTTTCCTGCAAAATTATGAGACCAATATAAGTATAATATTTTTAACTTTAACTGATACACTAGTATTTTAAGAAAGTCATACATAGGACAGAACAAAGATCTGGATCAAAGAAGATAAACAATTTGAGATCATCAAACACATGTCAAAGAACAAATAAGATAGCCCCGACTAGTTATGTAAGAATGCTCTAGGACATGGCAACAGGCAAAACAATAAATTGTTCAGTGTACTGGTTGACAAATAATTGAAAATATCACCAAAGGAAGAGTATTTAACTGAAGAAGACTATATAACATCAAATACTATAACACAAAAATGAACCTTAGTATCAATCTTCAAATTTTCAAAGAATACTGGTTGAAGAGTTTTCAGGGCAGTAAGACATGGCATCACAACAACAGGATCTTCTGGAGACAAACCATCAACCTGGAGTATCATACTGTCAGAGTTAATCCCAGTAGATAAATTTGAAAGTTTTATAGAATTGAAAGTTTTGCTCACCCTTAGAGCTTTCAACAGAGCTTCAAACTTGTCAGAACCAATGTTTGTACAATCTGACACTGAGAACAGAACCTGCAGAATAATGGTAAATTAACACGTCAGCAACAAATATGTATAATGGCATTGATGCTGGATGGCATATAAGAACTGCACATGGACATACAAGCATGATGATACATTTACCTCCAAAAGCAAGCACAAGATTTGTATTTCATGGTTGGATAAGATCTTCTGCTTAGAATCAAGCCCACTAGGATACTGACTACGACGGTCGAGAAGATCAAAGAATAAATACTTCACATCTTCTGCCTCCAATAAGATGCTTCCTACTCCTTTCAGGGCTGATAGAACCATCAACTGCAATATTTTTTAAAAATATCAGCTGTCATCCAAATCAAACATCAAGTATCATGCATATGCATTCGCCAACATCAAGGATAGTGCATACGCATTAGCCTTAATCTTTGTAGTAGTGATTGGGATGGGTGACTGGATGGGTGGGGTGGGGGTCTGCTACTCTGCTGATATGTGTGGCATTACATATCAAGCTGGACTGATTTGATTCGACACTGCAGAAAAACTGACCTTTCCATAAGGAGAGAGCTTCATAGCAGAGCACAAAATGAAATGAATGAAAGCATCTTTCGTTGGCTGGTCAAATCTGAAAATAGACACAAGAGTTAGCTTACATTTCACACTAACAGAACAATAAGTAAAAAAATAGAGATCAGATAAACTGAGAATTCACCAAATTAAAAATGTCAAGCAACATGCACAAAACTCCAGAAAAGATATTGACCACTTGAGAGATTTGATCTCAAATACAAATAAATTGCCAACATTAACCACATGCCTAGTCAAGATGACTCAGATGCTCCGCACAAAGAATGCATCTACTTTACAAGCAAACACAACAATTATGCTTGTGCGTGAGCATGCAGGGAAGGTAGGGGGCGGGGTTACAACACTCAAGAAGAATGGAACAAGCCTTTATTTGTTGCACAAACCAGGCAGCCTGAGGCTTCACCGCATAGTTCGATGTGATGAAATGAAACCAAAACGAACATGCAAGCACGCAACTAATTTAAAATATAAACTTCAATATTCAGGAACCCCTCCCCTCTCCGCAGAATGCTAATGCACTATTTTCTGTCACTCCGCTTCCATTCTTTTAATGTTCCCCCTTCCAACAGATGCCTCACTTTCTCTCTTATTACTATACATACAGTATGTACATTTGAGTTGTCAGATAACATGCCTCCTGGTACTTCAAGCTAGAGGATGTTATCTCAAATTGGTTTAAGAACATGCAAGCACCAAAGTTGATTAAAAAAGGGCCATTGACCAATACAGACTTTATGGTCAGCAGAAAACGTCTCATCTGAAGTCTGAATTTTAATGTGAAACAAAACAACAATGTGCATTCAATAAAATACGAGTATGAGGTGTTTATAAAAGAAAAGGAACAGGATAACCTTTCGTGAAGATTTTCAGGAACCATCAGATCTTGACTTGGGCTTAGCATTGACGAAAGATATGCAGGTAGAAATCCTGCGTCTGAGGAAATCATGGTCTTTTGGTTAACCAACGACTCAAGGAAAACACCAAAGGTTGGAGACGACATGCATTTGGGCAATTTGTTGTTGTTCCCTGTTGATATGTTAATTACAGATAACAAAGATCATTGTCGAATTCCTCAAGTTGAGAATAAATATGAAAAGAAAAAGGCTAACAGACCATTTCTTGATAGAGAAGTGCTCAAGCGCTGCCACACCAAACATAGCCCCTCAATACATTTAATAGCAGAGGACCTTACATCCTACAACATAAGAAATTGAATATGTTCAATACACTAAACAAGAGAACTGCAGTCAGCACAAAAAGGAACTATCTCACAGATTGCCACAGCAATAAAAAAAATACAGAGCACTAGTAATACCTTGTTTTCATGAGCAAGTGGGAGAATAAGAGAAGGAAAGCCATGTAGAAGCTGCATACATAAGCTCTCATCCAAACTACAATTTTCAGATAAAGCACATGTAGAACAAATAGAGGCAAGCATAAGAAGACTCTCCACTTGAACTCCAGCTGATAAACCTATATCAAAATTCAAGAAATTTATCATCAACAATTTGCAAAAAGTGGAAGAGGGTGAACTGCTAGAAAGAAGAATGAGATGAACAAAAAGACTAGAAAAGTAATTAAAAACATCTTAGCTAACCAGTAGCCACCAATGAACTATAAAAATAGAAAATAACATCATGAACGAAACAATCTATTTCAAGAACATATAGAAGTGGGCTGGTTGTGAAATCACACAGAAAATAGGCACATGAAAAACAAAAGAAAGGCAAATTTAAAGGTCAGACAAAATCATAACACCAGAAGAGAATATCTAAAGTTTTCAGCTTAGCTCTTATATAGTAACACTGTAACAGAATGACTTCAGCTAAAGAGAGAAAATAATCGTAGCAAACCTTCATCCACAAAGTACTTCGAGATAAATTGAAAAGGTGCTCCAGTGCAGTTAACCATGAGATACTGTAGGTGCTTCTGAAAGATGGTTTTGCCAGGTGATGTGATGAAGAAGAGAAACAAATCATCAAGCATTGTATTTTCACCAGTATCAATCTGCATATAGCAGAAGTTGAGGATAGAAAATGAGATACTCCCAGAAGTCACAAGTCAGAACAATAGGTGAAGATTTTATTGGTTAGCAGTTACACACCATAGAATTCTGCTTAATATAGGAAGACTGCACCCTTAGCAGACCCCAAAATATGCAGACAAGAATTCTAGCATTCAATGCTTCTGTGTCATTATTGAAAATATGCTTCACCAATTCTTTACTGCACTTCTCAAGCTTGTCAATGCTGATCTGCACAAGCAAAAACAAAAGGTTCAAGACCTAAATATTGGGCAAACCATCCAACATTGCAACACAAAATAGTAAAGTAAATCGAAAATACCTCATCACCAACACAATCGTCTTTGGGCTGTATGTGACACCATTCATTCTTCAGAGCTGGCAAACAAACTTGGCACAGATTCACTTTCTTGTCCAAAACTGAAAAGAAGAAAACACAGTAATTGGTCTACGGGGTTATCTTAGCACGTCTCCAGATAATAGGAATTCATTGGAAGGCATTATCAACTGCACTAGTGCTAACTTAAGTGATCTTTTGAGTGCACGCACACTCGCACGTGAGAGAAAGAAAAGAGATAGGGAGTGAGATTCTGACAACAAATTTATTTTCATAAGAAAGTCAGAATGCAACAAACTAGCTGGAATGGCATCGCATCATACCTGTTAGGACCTAAGAGTAAATACGGCATTTTATTTTTCAGATCATCAGATGTTCAATTATAATCAATAAATATCAACATTCTCAGTAAAACAAAATAAATAAATAGCACAGATTTGTTATTGCAACTATGACAAAAGCTACCAGAAATGGTAGAACAAAAGGTAGCTGAAAAGATGGGCATACCTTCAGTAGGAACAAGCATTGCTTGCAATACTATGAGTAGAAACGAAGTTCTAGAAATTCTACTTCTGTTTCCAGAGTCAACCAACCACTCCACATGCTTATTTGGGTTTGCTAGGAAATTCTCAGCAAAAGCTTGGATGTTCTTCATGTTAATGGAAGCTATGTACTCTGAACTCATGTTCTGCAATGACATAATGATATATATATAATAAATCAAATAAACAAAAACAAAAGCAGTATGCCTTAATAGCAATATCTATAAAAACAAGAGATGTTTGATGTTTCATTCATAAAAAGTACATCTTTCGCGTATCTAGCCATATGCCTGCAAGGGGTTCAATATGTGGATATTGATACAAAGAACAGGAAGCAATAATGCAAGGGAAAACTGAACCACTTGTGTTTATTCAATAAGTTTACACTAACATCAACATATGAAAACAGATGATAAGTTTGTCTTGCCAGTAAGAAGCCTCACCCTCATTTTATCAGCTGTGACCTCATCATATACAAGAGAACTACTTATGTAGAATTCCCATTGTATTTTCTTAGTTAACTCCAAGGCCTTGAAGTTTACCCTGAGGGTCTGCATTTCCATTTCAACATTGAAAGTGAGAATAACTGCAGGAAAATGAAAGACAGAAGCAGATAGTGATAGAAGATAACTAGCTAACCTTCGGGTGAACAATAAGGAGACGAAATACTACTACAGCGATGTCCTTGGCATGTTCCATATGATGCAACTGATATTCCATAACCATCTTTTCCAAGCATGAAACAGCAACATCACAAGCCTTTGATGCTTTTGAACCACCTAGAGTAGCATAAAATAAAATGCAGCCTTGTCAGCAAAAAAGAAAAGGTTTAAGCCTGTGCAAAAGGAGACAAGTATTTCTCCATGTGGTATACATAGATTTTAAAGTGACACAGCATCATAGGACATTTCAGGTCACACCAAGGTTCCTCGCAAAAAAAGGGCAAAAAAAGGGCAGGGGGTCACACCAAGGCTAAACATAGGAGGATAAACCAATGTAGAAGAACTTAGTGACTAGTAACTTCTCTGAATATAGTACTGAGCAAGAAGTTGCGTAAAACAGTAACACGGATTCTATTAATATGTCATGTTTTGATTTTCTATGTTGGTCCGGGTCACAAATCATTGTTGGCTGCACTTTGTGTACAACTCGATATCCTCCATTATTTTGATATCTTAATCGGATGGCCCAGTGTTATTTGCAGTGCTTTACATGTGAACACTAGCTACAATCTCTTGTGAGTACATGTACAATCCTAGCAGCTAAGCTATACAAACAAATTTCTGCAGACTACCTTCCACGTCAAATCATAAAACTAACTTACCAAGAGGCCAGCAAAATAACAATCAGACATTCAATGAGCATTGCCCACCTTTGTGAATGATGTTGATGCACTTGGTAAGCACATCATCATACGCTTTTAGAAGGTTATCAGGACTGGCAACAGCAGCAAGTCCTTCTATGGATAAGGCAGCTTGAACCACACTTAAATCATCATCATGCAGACTGCGTATTATTGCATCTTGCATATTGATAAATTTCTGCAGTAACTCAAAAATAACAACATAAGCAAGCAGAACATAACTTGAGCAAAGAAAGCTTCAAATACAAAAAGGAACATACACAGCACCATACACATGTCCAAACAACAATGCAGAAAATTACCTGTGGATTTAGGGTAGTGTTCTTAAAGATGCAGGATGCAGCAATTTTTGAGAGAGCAGATTGGCGGACCACAGCCTGCATCATGAATGAAATTGTTTGTAGTGCACCGAAGACCAGAAAGTATAACAAGACAAACTAATTGGGCCAAAATGACTATAAGTAGAAAATTATTTATCATTCACAAAATATGACATGAACAATGGCAGGCAATTATTCCAGCACATATATGCAGTGATAAAATTATCAGAATTTCAATAAAAAAACAAAATTTACATCAAATTAACTCTCACATCAGAACATACCTTTGGGTGGTCCAGACTGAACCAAATGTTAGTGTCAGATACTTCAGTCGGCATGCCCTTGCTTTCGTCAAACACTAAGCCCAGCACCTCGGAAGTAGAATCCCCTCCAATTGAGTTAATTTCAGAGTTCTGATGAATTAATGTCTCGAATCAATATCAAAATTCCAAAAAAAAAAGAAAACAAGAACAGAGAAAGGAAACATAACCAAAAAAACAATAAGGACAAAGAAGTTACATAATTGACAAGTTTGTCATCTTGTACCTCAAGAAATTTACGGATAGCATCACGTAGCTCCAGTGGATATTTTTTTTCAATTGCACTCAAGATTTTCTTTGCCCATATGCCTGAGGAAAAATAAATCGTTGATTAAGAGGAAAACACCTTAAATGATCGTCTATAAATGAAATACTACCGATAGTAGAAGACACCCAGATATGCTGGGCATCAATGTATGCACGAAGAAGAAGACAAAAATCACTTGATCAGTATAAAACAGAATTGAAGTAGATATAATAACTACCTGTGCGATTTATATCTTGGTTTTCTGTGGCCCGTGATGCCTTGATGCAGTTGCCAAGAACCTTGCTCACAATCCTTTCAGCAAACTTCTTTATAGGTAGAGTCTCAACAGTTTCAATCAGGTGTATGTGGCAAGAATCATCAGAAGTGCTGTTCACATGTTATACAGTCATAAACTCATACAAGGCCAGGACGAAAGAAATATAAAAAATTATCACAATTATCACATGAGCAAATCACCTGTACTCAACCAATGATTCAACATAAAGCCTAGTAAACCTCTCAATGTTGAACTCACTGGATAATAAAGAAAGGACACCAGAAAAATCCCTGGAAAAGAAATTACCATCAAATAAACAACGCTTAATGCTAGCAAAGGGAGAAAAGAAGAAAATAAATATATAGTGCATGTGGTAAGACAAAACCGAAAGTAAACCTTACCTGATGTCTTTCAGAATCATCAATGGCTTTTTAGGGAAGTCATGGACCGACTGTGACTGCAAAATTAACAGACGAATATCAACCTTTCTAGCTTAAGATTCACCTTGCCATATGAAAAAAAAAACTACATGGGTTCAGGCATTCAGTACTTATAGAACAGCACAATTAAGGGTACATATGACAAGAAATGTGTTATGACCAAACCTGAACGAGAGTTATAATCGTCATAACTGTAACACGAAGCCACGGTAAATCGATCGACTCCAGTGCTGCATCATGGTGTGCAGCCCTTGCAACAAAGAAGATCAAATTTTGAACAAGTTTTGGCGCTAGCGTTGCCCGCGTTGCCATTATTCCAACAATCATCAGCGCACCAGCCTGCTCGTAAATGAATTTGTTACAATGATATAGCTTAACAAGCATGACATTAAAAATTGAACTAAAGATAGGTGGATTCAGACAACACAATAAAAGGTTCATGATGAAGTATATAATAAAAATATGCACATGAGCACTTTCCATTGAGTTATTGCAAAAAATAAATTAATAAATAATAGCATAGTTAAGAAATCAATCTTTGCAAAAATGAATCCATAAGTTACACATCTTTTAAGCTAACCTTATAATCCTGGTCTACCCTCATTGCAGGATTAAGCGTGTCAAACACAAATCCCAACACCCTCTGCACTATATCCGTGTCAAGCTTGGGGATAGCACCCAAGCACTCCACAATCACTGCAGTGCAAAAGCAGATGACTGTCCTTGAGTGATGAAAATCCTTCGTCGGTGTAGCCTGAAAATGAACAGAAATATCAACTACAAAGCATCAAAAGAAAGACATAAGCCTCCAATAAAAATTATAAAATAACTCCCCAACTTACGTAGTTGCAAAGGGTCTCCAACACAGCCTTATCACGGATGCACTGCTGCACTAGAACACTCCTGGGTGGGGGTGCACCAGAGGACTTCACACCATCGAGAAATGACCACTTACTATTCCTAAACACACCCCATCAAGCAAAGGTTAAGCGAATGAAACACATGAAAGGAGCAAAATAAGCATAAATCCGGAGCTCTCACACTCACCCCAAGTTGACCAACTGCACAATCCGAACAAATGCGTGTGTGTCATGGTACGGCAGTGCGCTCAGCAGCAACTCATCCAAGTTGTATACATGCACCCTGCATGATCATTTCCACCGTACACAAAAGAATGAGGTAAAGCTCATAGTGAGTGATGAAAGAGAAGCTGAGCTTAGTCCGTACAGGTATCGGCGGATAAGGTATTCAAGGGTTTTGAGGGCAGCTGGAAGCTGCAAATAGCCAGCTAGAAGGCGAAGGTAGGAGGAGATGGACTTGTCGACCTTGTCATTCTCCTTGGGAGTAAGCTGCTCGCGGTTCACCTCAAGACTAGTCTCACTGAACAGCGTGTTACTGTACCTCGCAAATCTCTCGTCCACACCAGTAAGGTGCTCCAACCCTGTAATGCAATTCGAGTCAAATATTGCAAGGGGGAGGGGGTCCATGCAATTGCTTCATAGGCAAAACTAACGTAGCTTGATGTGAAAAGTTAGAAAAGTTTCAGAAAATTACAAGGAAAAACCGCAAATGTATGCGATTCAGTATACTGGGATCAACCGACAAAGCGCAGCTAAATTTCAGGGGATACTAGGGAGGGAAGTATTTGATTAATCGGGGAATTCAAATAAGAGCGAAAAGACAAAATTATAAACGAAAACAATATTATTCTAGCGCGCTGGAACTAGCGAAAAATTCCGCCAAATACTGTTGCTCAACTGAATTTGGGGGCTAAACTGGAAAAAAAGCGAAGCAAAACAAAGGGTATGTTTGGATCGATCAGGTTGGTGGTTAGGTTAGGGATCGGCACCGGAGAGGGCGATGGGGAGGATGGCGCGGAGGTCGATGTCCGCGGCCTCCTTGGCGTCGAAGAGCACGGACGGGCGGGTGATGGGCCCGCGAGTCGGCTCCGGCGCGGCGCCGAGCGCCGACTTGATTGCCTGCAGCTGCGACGCAATTGAAGCCATCGCCGGCAACTTGTTTCCCCGGCGGAGAACGTAGGGAGGTAGGAATTGGTGGGATGGGGTGGGGTGGGGATGGGGTGTCGCCGCCTCTAAACCCTAAACCCTGCGCGGCGGGAGAGGAGGCGGCGGCGAGCGGGTAGGGGAGGAATGCTATAAGTGGTCAGTTTTGTGGTGGTGCGAGAAAAATGAGAAGTAATGGGCCCGAGCAGAGACCGCCCGTTTTAGAGGCGTGCTCGAGGCCCGGCCTCCCAGGCCTGTCTCTCTACTGGGTAACCCGTGTCCACGAGCCGAGAACTGGCAACGAGGCTGGTTGTTCGCAGAACTACAACTTTAACGCCAAAATTACCTGAGAACTGCGCGTTTAAATTTCTATTTCATAGAACCACAGATGTAGCAGAAAAAGTATCAAAGAACAACAACTCCATCACGAATGAAACCACCTAACAGACCAGGCCACAACGCTAGTTCTTGTCGTTACGGGCTGCCACACGAGACGCCACACTAGCAAGACATGTAAGGGCCTGTTTGGCAGAGCTCCACCAGCTTCAGATCCACCAGATCCACCAGATTCACCGTGGAGCAGCTCCACCGTGAATCTGGGATCCCACCATGGAGCTGGAGAAACTGTTTGGCTTCCACAGCAGCTCCAGATCCACGAAACTGAGTTTTTGTTGGGAATAGCCTGTTTTGCCCTTGGGGTTGTCCGAGCGCATGCAGGACCGAGCGGCGCATCCAAGCCCGCCGCCTTGAGCCGCCGGCGAACAAGGCGTCGCCTACACGCGGCCACCAGGCTCACCGTCGCACATCCAGTCCGAAGCCGCATGTCGCCCCGAACCGCAGACGCCGCTGCATGCGGTTGCTCGCAAGCCGCCGCAGGGTATGCGCGCCGCCGCTTTGTGCCGGCGCGCGCTGCACCAGCTCCTCCGAGCTCACCCGAACCTCTTCGCCCCGCATGCCGCAGTCAGCCGCGCGCCCGCCGGGCCGTGTATGCGGCATAGCGCCTCGAGCTTCGCTCGTAGCCGCAGCGCATCGCCTCCCACGCCCGCACGTACCCGCCTCCCGCACGCGCAGCCGGTAGCCGCCGCTCGTCGCGCACGGCCGCCGCTTGCGCTGCCGCGCCGGCGGCATACCGCAGACGCCACCGCCGCTTCGCGCCGCCAGATCGCCGCTTGTCGCGCGCCGCCACCCGGCCAGTGTGACCGCGCCGCCCGCAGCGCCGCTGCGCCGCCGTGAGGGCCCGCCTCCCAACTCGCCCGCCGAGCCGGCCTCTCTCTCGCCGCCGAGAGCGCACGGCGCGCGCGGCGGCGAGGAAGAAGAAGGAGGTGGAGGAGGTAGAGGGGGGCCGGATCTGGATCCGGCCATCGCCGGAGGTGGCGGCTCGCCGGAGCGCCAGAGGTGGCGGCGCGAGCAGGCGGCGCGAGGAGAGGAGCGCTCGGTCGCTCGGCGCGAGGAGGCGAGGAGAGGAGCGCGAGGAGAGAAAAGAAGGCCGAATAGAAAAAACGGTTGGGAGGGGTGTGTAATGGCATTGGTGGGTAATTACCACTTAACTCCACGAGTAGATACGAAACAAGTTTTCGTGGAGCACCCCTTGAGGTGCTCCATGGATTTTATGAATCCGGAGCTAGATCCAGTATTTTGGTGGATCCAGATTTCGTGGAGCTGGAGCGTTTGAGTAAAAATTCGTGGAGTGGAGCTGTTTTTGGTGAATCTGGAGCTGGTGGAGCTCTGCCAAACAGGCCCTAAACAACCCACTCCTTCCCCTCTCTCGAGTTGCAGCAACAAGCACTTATTGTTGCCGCTGCCACTCCCATCGTGTTCGTTCCTCAGTCGTGCCCGCATCCACATCTGAGCTGACCACCTCTCGTGTCCATCACTAGGGGTGAAAACGGATCGGATATTTTCCGACCGACCGCCGAATCCGAGTCGGATCGAATTCGGATAGTCATATCGGATTCGGATAGTTGTTTTCGGATACGGATTCGGATTCGGGAGCGGACTATCCGACGGATACGGATACTATCCGGAATTTTATCGGATAATACCCGGATATAGTTTTCGGATATCCGCCCATCACCAAATCATCATTTTCACCCATTAACAAATCCAAATAAATTCCCAACAATTCCATAAATGCAAATAACACCAAAAAAATTCCAGAAAATGCACAAAAAATACTATAAATCTAGGAGAACTTAGGGAAATAACATAAACTATTTTTAGCTTTTAGAAAATAGTTAAAATAAGTTTTTTTGCTCTTGGCTTAAAAATAAAATCTAAAAAAATCCAAATAAATTTCAACAAATCCAATAAAATATGGGATATGATATGGAATGAGTAATATCCGACCGAATTCGATCCCTGTCACTCTGCTACCTGGATTATGTGCTAAAGCAGTTATTTCCATCAAGAAAAAAAAGAAGATATGCTAAAAAAGGTTCAGCCATATGAATATATGATATATATATCTCTCGGATCCTCATGTTTCATTCACTGGGATCGTTGGTAAGAATCCACCTTTGATTTAGTATTGAGTGTTGACTGCAGCTTTTTACTAGTGAAACTGTACCTTTTGGAACTGTAATCATCTGTATTATCCGCCTATATTATCTGTTTCCGAGCCGAATTTGTTATATATCCGTCCCGACGGTATCGTATTCGAAACTCCGAATATTCCGAATTCGTATTCGTATCCGGTCTTACCGTATTCGACTCTGAATCCGAAAAAAAATATGGGTTAGGATACGGTTTAAGCAATATCCGACCGAATCCGATCCGTTTACACCCCTATCCATCACCACACCCAACCACCAGTGTGAACACGCTGCGCGATAGTGTCGCGTGCAGATGAGCTTGAAAACTAGGGCGGCTCCTACACGCATGTTCCCCCTACCTTCTCCTAACACCTATTTAAGTGACAAGATGGAGCATCGCGTGTTCCACAACATCATGCACAAACCCAAACACTTCTCATCTCCTTCCTCCACTAGTAGTGTGCCCGTGCTAACGCTACGGTAAAATACAAAACAAGATAAAATTTGTAAAAAATAAAACGAACAATCAGATTCATTAATATTCACGTCTCATATATTGTATAACCAAATATTTTTGTCACATAATGAATGTCACATAACGACTGATCCTTTGAGGAGGCGACAACATCATTGGACTCACCCACCGACGACTTTCTCCATCCCCACACTGTTTAAACTTGAGGCTACAAAGAAAACAAACATTTTTGTCACAAACAAAGATTCACGACCACTTTGGCATTTACGACCACCTTGGCGCTTACGACTACGTTGGCATTTACGACCACCTTGGCGTTTACGACTTCGGTGGCATTTACGACCACCTTGGCGTTTACGACTACGTTGGCATTTACGACCACCTTGTCGTTTACGACTTCGGTGGCATTTACGACCACCTTGGCGTTTACGACCACCTCGGCGTTTACGACTACGGTGGCATTTACAACCACTTTGGTGTTTGCGGTATTTACGACCACGTTGGCATTTACGACCACCTCGGCATTTATGACTTTGGTGGCATTTACGACCACCTTGGCGTTTATGACTTCGGTGGCATTTACGACCACCTTGGCGTTTATGATTTCGGTGGCATTTACGACCACCTTGGCGTTTACGACCACCTTGGCATTTACGACCACCTTGGCGTTTACGACCACCTGGCCATTACAACATTACGCTGATGAAGAGTATTGTTTGCACTCATATCCAAGATGCCCCATGTAGAGATGGCAATGGGTACCCGATACCCGAATACCCGACGGGTTTTACCCGATAAAGAGACGGGTATGGAAAATTTTATGTACCCATGGGTATGTTATTGGGCAAAATCCTCTACCGCGGGTAGGCGGAGTGCGGGTGTGGTATATACTACCCATACCGCCTACCCAGTAATGAATACCCGCATTACACAACTAGACATCCCACTCAAATGTTAATTTTATTATCTACTTGTTGTTGATTGTTTATTTGTTTGTCATATGTTGATATGGTCATGTCAAGTATGTTTATGTGATGTACTAATTTTGATCATTAGACGCTTTTGTGCTTGGCATGTATGATTAATGAATGTCTAAATTGATGATATTCTTATGTGTTGAACCGGGTATGCTTGCGGGTACGGGTTACCCGTCGGGTAGTAATACCCGTGCGGGTACGGGTATGGGTAAATTTTTCTATCCGCGTGCGGATACGGGTAACCCGACGGGTAAATTTACACCTAGCGGGTACGGGTATGGAATGGCAATACCCGATGGGTATTTACCCGCTGCCATCTCTAGCCCCATGGGCCATCATTTACTAAACCTGTTAGATGTTATGCCCACTCTCCATGGAGACAGGGAAGCAGTTGGACAATTTAGTTTAAAGTTGATTGATTAGTAGTGTTCCTTGTCCTTGATGCGTGTGTGAGAGGTTCGATTTGAAAGCGTTACATCTTCTTTTGAGATCACATAAGATTTGGGTGGCCTAAATGCCTGGAGGCAATTATAGAGATAATTATATCATTTATATGATTATTATCTTCTGAGATAATTATAGGATGCTTAATTAGTTTGACCCACTATGGGCATAATGCAAAGGTGACATATACGTTGTATATGATTTTTCTATGCTCGTGTGCACGCGAAGATGCGATAAGTGAGCTGGAGACCAAATCTGGCCATATTTGGTACGTAATAGCCATAGATGGCATACGGGTCCCAATCCTCGCGTCGTAGGATCAATTACTTGGTGAATTGTGAAGGATTGTGTTGTGGCCTCTGGCCTGACGATGAGAAAGCCGCCCCAACCGACAGATTTCAAACAGGTTCTTTAAATGACCTCTTAAATTTAAAATCATTTGCATTGTTCACTGTCTTTCTGTTATCCATTGTTGTCTCGAAAAACACAAACAAAAAATAAGAAGCAGCTAAAAATTATAAGCCTAAAAAAAGAGCCAAAACAATTGAAGTTATGAACCCCGGCCGACTTGCTCCAATGCTCCCGATCGATCGATAACCCGACCACGCATCAAAAGTTTAAAACCGATCTTCCATCTCGCACAAAATAGTAGAGAATCCACGAGCCAAAAAGGGAAGCAAGATAGCACGCATATTTTCTAGAATAGATGAACGAACTCATCTGGAAGTAGGGGACGGCCGTATCCATAGAATTTCAAGGGGGGAAAAGATATCGGAAAAGGTATAGATATCTCACGGCGAAACTTTGTCACAAACTGTCATACCCCTTGATCCACACCACCTTTGCCTATCTACACCATCAAATGTTACACATAATTAGCATGCAAAATTTAGTAGTGTAGCAATAGTTGAGAAAAAAATTATTATTACGTCAGCGTAGAGGATTTGAACAAGAACTACAGATTTTTAATACAAAGTAACTCAGATGAACCCTAGTCACACGTAACGCATATAACAAGGTATCCAGTCATGTATCACTACGAATCTAGAGATTGCAGCTTGATTTACAACAAAATCCCAGCGATAACTATGAAATAACGATGCCCGTCATCCTTTTCAGAAAAAAAAAATCAACACAGATAGCAACGATACCACAGATGCGATGATACATCAACAAGCTCATCAAATAATACCGCTACAAGCAAATTAATTGTTGCAAATTAATTAACAGGTACGCATATAATGGTTAATTGTTGTACATAACATCCATTGAGACCCTTGGTATACTCACCTCCAACATACTGAAGCTACTTTCAACAGGAAATTTCTTACCATCAACAATCTTTTGTCCTCATTGGTGACTGTATAAACTACTCTCTTTTCTGATGTGTCATCCTCACCAAATGTACAAACATAAACAAGATCTCTAAAGTTTTTCTTAAAACCTGCATAGGGAAATATATTATCTCGAGTAGAAGCGAAATAACACATATCAAGAAGCATCATTAATATGCATTCTGATGATAAGTTAAAAGAATGTGCCTCGAAAACATCAATCCGTATTCAACACATATCCCGAATCCAATTATCAACGGTTGTAAACTTGTAATTCCACAAGGCACGATTACTACCAAATTGATAATGACCACAAATGTTGGAAAAGAAACAGAATCTCTTATGAAGATAAATATCGTACAACCAAAGTATGTATGGAACTATACTGAACTTGAATCAACAATAAAACTAATGGACACATGAAATATCTTTTTCACAAATTAGTTGTCCAGCTGTCACTATATTCCAAGGCAATAAACATATCAGCAATACCGTTGGATTAACTTTAATCGATGTGACGTGAATCCATTAAGCATAACATTGGGTGCATTTTGAAGAAAACATGCGGAATTGGTGCGTGCTGAATTTAATGTTTCCTGACCAATGGCTATCAACTCTTGGATTGCTGATTATCACATCACGCCACTCATTGAATTTGATCTTCATTCTCTCTGTGGAAAGAATATCGGCAGCACTCTTTAATGGTACATCTCCTTCCTTTTCAGAAATGTTTGGAGATGTAGATATTCGATCATGATACAATATATTTAATTTCTCAAGTGCCTCTTCTTCTTGTGCTCTGGATAAATAAGATATTCCTGAGATTAACCAAATATCGTAAATAAACAAATACTCTATGCTTTTCATGCATGGTTTGTATGTCCTAGCCCATTAATAACAACTAAAAAATTGAGTAATGTGTGTCTAAGGTCAGTCCTGCAATTTTGGATCAACAGAGAGTCAGAGACATGCATGCAGATGCAGTAACAGATCAACCAAGTTATTGCAGGTAAGAGAAAGCACCTTCACAGAAGCACGTGTTGAAATCAAACTGGTACTTTGCTAGGAAGTCAATTGAAGTGCTCTGACAGAGAAATTCCGGTGATGAACTATCATTTGGGAGCTCCTTTCTAGGGAAGATAAAGAAATTATGCCTGCCAAGAAGAAAAAAGTAATGGCATGGAAAAAGATCAAGCAATCAAGAATGAACTATCCGTTGCAAATCAGCTATACCAACTCTCTCTAGGAGGGATCATTATAGCTTTACATAAAATAAATTTCTTGTTCAAGAACCATTCTACATCAACGTTGTTCTTGGGTGTCCGGATCAAGTATTACCAGGTCTCTCTATCTCAATCTGTTCTCTATGAACTTTTTACTGTGGATTGCTATGCAAAGCAGTCAGTACCTATTAATCTGTCATTAATGTAAATGAGGAATATTGGCTGTTCAAAACAAAGCCTTCTAAGGTACTACTTCTCTGCTAAACCAAATATCTTCAAAGTTTTCTATATCACTGTATGAAAGGTCCAAGGTGCTGCCTTTTGATAAAAACCACACAAATTAACTATTTGCAATCCAAAAGATAATATAAGCTATTTAGTTCATCACAGATCCATAGATAGCACCCCATTTAATTAAGAGGAAGCCACACATTTCCTACTAAACCCCACCTGTTCACAAGCATATATATAACCCAAATAAGCCACAAGGGATAGCCAGTTCTATCCAAATTCCAAAACCCTATATCTCATCGCAACGGCGGATCTAGGCGACCCTTCAACAAGAATGCAATCAAATGGATGGAGATGCTAACCTTGAGAGCATGAGCACTGCTCCAGCATGACCCCCATTCCCTTCGAATTCCACCTTAATACTTGCAGGAGCCGCAATAGCAGTAGCAATGCCAATTGGGATACCTGTTCAAAGAACATACATGAGTAAGAGCAATTTCAAACCATATACATATTAATTGACTCGAAATCCAACCTTCTTTCTCCAAGATGGGACCCTGTTCGATGTGCAATTCTATAAAAGCAAAATAGCTATCTTTCTTCGAAAACACATTATGTAGGTCCTCTGGATGCATCTTGTAGCCAGCAGAGTCGCAGACATAAAAATGATACGTTCTTGTTGTCAACTGTCCTTTTGAGGGATTGAGCTAGTTCTTCGCTCCCCGCCATTGCGTTGCACATTTTCAAGGAGCAAAAAGATGAGAATCAACAAATTAGGATCATTCATGCCACAAACGGCACAAATCAGAATTGATACTGTTGTTTAATATAAGATGTAAATTATGGTGAGAATGAGGGTCAACCTTCCCAAGCAGCTAATTCCAAATCGTGTAGGCTCCTCCGACGACGAGGGTGGAGAAGACGAAGTCGAGCTCGTTGAGGCCGAAGTTGGGGCGGGAGGCCATGTCGCCGAGCACGCAGACGCTGACACCGACGAGCTCCTCCATGAGGACCTTGAACGGGAATTGGGGATCCGCGGCGACGCAGCCGCCCATCCGCGAGAAAGAGGCCGAGGATGCCGCCGCGCGCCGTCACCTCGAGTCCGCGGCATCGCCATATCCGCCGCCGCCACCGTAGGATCGCGGGGAGGCGGCTTACCTCCGGGCCGGACGGGAAGGGGATCGGAGGTGGAGGAGGGAGGACGAGGAGGCGGCCGAGAGCGGGAGAAGTAGAGGTTAGCGGTGGGGCGGGCCGAGCGGGAGAGGCGGGGGGAGGAGTCGAGGTGGGTGGCCGGGAGGAACTTGGCAGCGGCGAAGGCCGTGGAGGCCATGGCGATCGGGAGCGGAGGCGCGGCAGCGCGCCGTAAGGCGGCGTGGGGTGCCCGGATCCGGGCCAAGGTGAAGACGGCCAGACCAGGCGGGCGAGCGCACGGCGCGGCGGCCTCGGGCGACGGCGCGGCGATCTCGGGCGCTGGAGACGGCCGGATCCGGCGAGGAGTGGGTGACGGCCACGGGAGGCGGTCGGAAGTCGGCGGAGAGCGCCGAATCCGGCGGCGGAGAGGCTGGATCCGGCGGTGAAGAGCCTGGATCGGGCTTGCCGGCAGCGGAGACGGCCGATCCGGGAGGAGGCGTCGGCGCGCCGTGCGCAGGCGGCCGGATCCGGACTTGGCGACGTCGGAGCGGCGAGATCTCGACGGCGGCGCGATGCGAGGCGCGCGCAGCGGCGGTCGGCGGCCGTGCGGCGAGGCGGCGCGGCCGGATCGCGCGACGCGACCTTCGGCGGCCTCGGGCGGACCGCGAGCAGCCGGAGAAGGCCCGGAGAAGGCCGGATGTGGCGGTAGAGTGCCATGAAGAGGTCCTCCACGGCGACAGGCTCCGCCGCGGCGGCGGCCACCTTCGATTTGGGCGGCATCGACGTGGTGGTTCGCTGCGTGGGTGCGTGGGTGTGTGGTGGGGGGTGCCGCTCACACGTGACGAGGGCGGAGGCTGCGAGGAAACGTGGTTCGCTGCGCTGTGCGTGGGCGCGGGGTGTGTACCGGTTCAATGATGTGCATGATCCAAATGATTTTGGCCTTAGGATTTTCAATGAGTAAGAGAAGAAGGCTTGAGAAGAGATCCAGGCCATTCATTTGTATGAAGTTGGAACCCTTTGGTACACAAATCTGGGTGGACTTAGATTAGGCATGACTGTAGGGGTGGCTTTAGTAAAGAAAATTTTGGTGTATTATAGAGTAGGGTAGATTTGCTCTGCACGGGAAACGCGTGGGGAAGCCGACAATGACCGCAGCTCCACCCATTCGCCATCAACCCGATCTACGCCATGATGCTCTCCCTCTTTTGACTGCATCATCTCATGTTCTTGGCCACCTCAAGCTCATACATCTGGTTTATTTCTTCTTCCTCACAACCCGACATCGAAACGCACCATCTTTTCCTTCTCCGGCTGAAGCTCCACCACCGATTCATTCTCCCTATTCGGTAGGCCTTTATCCGATCGATTCATTTTCTTCATTAGCTAGCTATGCAACTTAAAGATATGGTAGGGTAGCCACGGGATCCTCTTGGACACCCTAGCTCACCGCCAGCGAGGTTACCCCTTTTCCGCCGTTGATTGACATTGCTTGACCTCACCAAAGCCTCATGCACTACACTAGCACAAATACATAGCTTCCCAGTGTTCCTTTCTAACTCACGACACGATTGATTTAGGTCCTAGCTCTCTACGCTGTTAAGGGTGGGTCTATGGGGGAGGTGAACTGAAACACGTTAAGTGACTCTGCGGCACGACGAGGGGTCAAACGGTGCTTGGTGTTGCATAGAGTGATGGTCGTGATTAAGTTTGAATTATACTTGATATGAATTCTTTATTTTAATCAAATATAACTCCACGCTAACTTCAATTAAAAAGTTCACAACTTCACAAATCACATAAGCATTCCATCCGCTCTAAAAAACAAAATAAAACACACTCCCAAAGTCTCGTTTATGCTAGAGACCCATTCATTGCTGCACATCTACTCACATAATCCAAAAAAACTAGGTAACTTCAAAGTTCAAACCCACGATCAAACACTACATGCATGCATGCTCATTGTCGCCAACGCGTAATGCTTGATGTGGCCATTGTTGGCCTCCTTGAAAAGTTGCGCCTGCGCGGTGGCGGCGTGATCATCGCCCGAGCTAAGCTTGGCGCCGAACGTGCCCTTCACCTGCTGCGTGGTGAAGGGGAACCGGTTGTTCACCGTGGAGTTGAGCAGCAACGCCGTGCCCTCGCGGTAGAGCACGCGTGTTCGCCAGTGCCTCCGGCACGATCAGCTCGTGCCCCACCGCGGCGCTCGGGCCGAACAGCCGCACCAGCGGGCACCAGAACCCGAACAACCCCCATATGATGCTCGGATGCGTCATCCGGTAGCTGCAAGCCAAAACGCGCACGACACGTACGTTATGTTAGTAGTAGTCGCGTTTAAGCATGTGCCTGTGTGATGTTTTTGTTGAAGTTAATATTGTTTTGGTACGTGTCAACTGTGTTTTAGTGTTTATTTTACATAAACTTTTTCTTTTAATCTAAGTGGTTATAACTTAGGTTTATCAAATTAAGTGTTAGATGTTTTACTTTTTGTGAGAATTGCTTTTAATCTGAGTTGTTATAACTCGGGTCTACCAAATTAAGAACTAGATGTTTTACTTTTTTGTGAGAATTTCTAACATAATTCTCTTTTTTTTAGTAACTAAGACTTAGTCATCGACTTGTAGTAATAAATATATTGTTGTAATGAACACAATGGCTTTGCAGATAACTGAAACAAGATGAACATAACGCAATGACATTATGGAATGCCTCTTTACATGATAACTGAAGAAGGAACGAACTGGATTACAAATATAAACGAGATTTTAAGTAGAAATGAGCAGGTATGCCATGGAGTCGTGGAGTGTCTATGGCTGCTCGTCAGCACTGGGCCAATTATGAAGTTTGCTTCTAGTAGAAAGAAAGAAAGACCGCACGTCTGCACCTATTGTAGATTTCATTCGCAGGATTCCTAGGAGCGAACGTACCCAATCAAAGTTGGGCGCTGAAACTTTGAGAGTACGCATCAGCACAAGCATCTCTAACGCCACTTCGACACTTACATATAGGAGGATGTGTTGAACATCTAGTCAAATTTCGGCATATTTTAATCCAGAAATTCAGCATATAAAACATGACATAAACATGCATGAGTGATCTATCATCGACGTATTTATATTCGCTAACGAATAAGCTAACAGAAACATCTATTAACATATTCATAGCGCACAGAAACAAATACACCAGAAACGGTTTGGATTATACCTCGGGCGGGGCGATCGAGACACCGAGGCGCCGTTACCATCGATCGTCATGATGGCCTATTCGATGTAGTCGATCAAGGCGTGATGCAGGAAGAAGCTTGATGCAGGAAGATGTTCGCAGTGCAGTCCCGCGAACGATTCACCACCAGGAAGAAGACGTCGCAGATTGAGTAGTCGCGCTGATGCGCTCCCCAAAAACTTGATCGCCCGCCTACCCGTGCGGTACACAAACGGACGGAGCTTGGAGGCCTACTCGCCCGTAAACTTGTGCGCGCAAGGTTCGGATGGAGATGACAGAGCAGCAACAAAAGCAGAACCACAAGAAAGCTGTTCGTTTTCCTATCTTTCCGTATGGAGTAGAGAGTCTTTTGTAACAAAAAACGAAGAGGCCGAGTAATCGCAGCCATTACCTCGAAGTAACGCAGTCATAATCCATCGTAATCGCACCGCTATCGCTAGTTACCGCGAGTCGTTTCGATTTTCGAATAGATAAAGAAAACGCGCCGCACCCAACACGCTGCGCTGCGACGACACGCACACGCACACGCACCGCACGCACGGCACGACACGACACGGCGGCGCGGCGCGGCTGGCGCGGTGGCGTGGCGAGGCGAGCGAGCGCGCGTGTATTGGCTCTCTCCAATTCCACAAGGGGTTACCACGTTCCACCTTTTAAAGTGGTGTAACTCCCATTCAATTCTCCATATGGGACTAAACAAGTTTCTACCTAGCATTAGTTGTGGGCCTAGGAATTTCATTTGATTAATTGCTAAATTAAAATGGGCCAATCCCAATTAATCCAACAATCCCCACCAAATTTCAAGGCACACGAGAAATGCTCTCGATTCTATTGTTGTTTGATATACCGGTGTTTGATGGAGATCGTTAAGTTGAACATCCACCTAGGAAAGGAGTTACACTCATCCACAATCAACAATGGACTATGCCTTGAATTGACAGTTTTGTGCGAACAAGCTTTACCCAATTCCTTTACTAGTACTAGGTCGCCTAAAGCATCCCCTCCGTTGGAGTGTATAAGTCATACTCCAAGCCTATTCATGAGTATCTAGAGATCACCCAAATCTCATAGATCGTGACCAGCAATCGAACTCATATAGGTGTGTTCTTTCTAAGATGTCCTGTAGGCCGACATCTCTCGCTTTAAAAGCCACTTGGATCACATTAAGGTAAAAACCAACCTGCCATACAGAATAGGAGAGAAGCACATCATCAAGAAATGAGCCATGTAAAGGTCTCTCCTCCCACCAACCAACGACTTGTTTCACCATCCTACTTCACGGGATCTCCGATCACATAGAACAAAGTTACCACCGTGGTATGACTCATGTGGGTCTCAGCCCATCTCACTCGATGCACTATCTATCACATTACGTGATAAACCCTTTGTAAATTGGTCGCGCGATTCTTAGGTATGCGGACATAGTCCGATGCTATAACTCCGAGTTTTTCAGCTTTCGGCAGACTTCAACCGCCTCTTAACATGCCTAGATGACTTCATGTTGTCCTTAGAACTGTTCACCTTGATAATTACTGATCGATTATCACGGTTCATCAGATAGCCGTATCGGTTTTTCAACCACCGGCAGATCCATAAGGAGTTCACGAAGCCACTCGGCCTCAACGATGGCGGTATCTAACGCCGTGAGTTCGCTTCCATTGTTGACCTCGTTAAGATGATGCGCTTGCAAGACTTCCAGAAAACAAGACCACCTCCAAGTGTGAACACATATCCACTCGTGGCTTTTATCTCATCAAGATCGAGATCCGGTTTGAATCATTATATCCCTCCGGTACCTTTGGGTACCCAAAGATAGTGAATGCCATAGCTCACGATTGCCTTTAGATAGCGCATCACTCTCTCAAGAGCACGCCAATGATCATCTCCGGATTTGAAACAAACCGGCTTAGCTTGCTCACAAAGAAACGAGATGTCAGCCTCGTAGCACTAGCTAAATACATCAATGAGCCAATGATCCGGGAGTATCTCAATTGATCCCTTGTTATTCTTCTGGTTTTCCTCAATAACACACTAGGATCATAAGGAGTAGAAGCGAGCTTGCAATCACTATAACCAAAGCGACTCAAGACCTTATCCACATAGTGGGATTGCACGAGTGTAACCCCACCATCACCTTCTCTCGGAGCTTAATGTTAAGAATCACATCACCACTCCCAAATCTTTCATCTCAAAATTCTTGGACAGAAAGTCCTTGACCTCCTCAATCACATTGAGGTTGGTCCCAAAAATCGATATGTCATCAACATACAAGCACAAGATCACTCCTTCTCCCCACCATAGCGATAGTACACACATTTGTCACTTCATTCACAACAAAGCCAGCAGATGTCAAAGTTTTGTCAAACTTCTCATGCCATTGCTTAGGTGCTTGCTTTAGGCCATACAAAGACTTTAACAACTTGCACACCTTTCCTTCTTGACCTTCTACCACAAACCCGTCTGGTGATCCATATAAATCTCCTCCTCCAACTCTCCATTTAAGAAAGCTGTCTTAACGTCCATTTGATGAACGAGAAGACCATGAGAAGCGACCAGGCAAGTAGTACTCGAATTGTGGTCGGTCGGGCAACAGTGAATAAGTATCAAAGAAGTCCTCGCCTTCTTTCAGGTATAACCCTTGGCCACAAGCCTTGCCTTGTACTTTTCAATTGTACCATCAGGCCTAAGCTTTTTCTTGAAAATCCATTTACATCCTACTGGTTTACACCCATAAGGACGGTCAACGACCTCCCAAGTTCCATTAGACATAATAGAGTCCATCTCACTCCGTCATGCTTCCTTCCAATAGTCGTGTCGGAGAAGAATATGCCTCTTCCAGTGGTTCTTGAGTGTCATCCACGAGATATACAATGAAATCATCACCAAAAGACTTTGCAATCTTCTGTCTCTTACTCTTTCGAGTAACTTCATTGTTATCCTCTTCAGATTTTCCATAGGCGTTTCCTCAACATGTTCTATCGGCACAAAGGAATCAAGGAAATTATAGGTTCTTGACTAGATGAGCTAGGTACATCATTATTCATAGGAAATTCATTCTCAAAAATGTAGCATCTCTGGACTCTATGATTGTACCAATACGCACGTCGAGCACTCCAGATTTTATAATTAAGAACCTATAACCCACGCTGTATAGCATAACCAAGGAATACACAATCTACGGTTTTTGTCCAAGTTTGCGCTTCTTGACAATTGGCACGTTAACTTTGGCCAAACATCCCAAAGCGCAGTATGAGAGAGTCAACTTCTTCTTTTCCCATTCCTCGAATGGTGTTACTTCTTTGTTCTTTGTAGGAACTCTATTCAGGACATGACATGCGGTCAATATAGCCTCACCCCACCATTCCTTAGAAAGTCCCAGATGTCTAACATGGCGTTAACCAAATCGATTAGAGTGCGGTTCTTTCTTTCGGCAATCCCGTTTGATTCAGAGAATAGGAGGCGTCCTCTCATGAATAATTCCATGTTCCTCGCAGAATCTGAGAAACTCATTTGAAAAATACTCTCCTCCACGATCGACCTTACCCGCTTGATTTTCCTTTCAAGTTGGTTTTCTACCTCACTTTATAGATCTTAAAGTAATTCAATGCTTCATCTTTTGTTTTCAATAAGTACACGTAGCAAAATCTAGTGCAATCATCTATAAGCGTCATGAAATATTTCTTTCCCCTTTAGTCAACACGCCATTCATCTCGCATAAATCGAATGAATGAGTTCTAACGGTGCCAAATTCCTCGCCTCTTTTCTTTGCCTTGTGAGGCTTGCGAGGTTGTTTCGATTGAACACACGCATGGCACTTAGAACCTTTGACCAAAGTGAATTTTGGGATTAAACTCATATTAGCTAAGCGCGTCATACACCCAAAATTAACATGACAAAGTCGTGAATGCCAAACATTAGACTCATCATCATCTTTACACACATGGTTCACAATTTTATTACAGAATCCATCAAAGAAAAACGGAACAAACCTCGCTCTCATAGCCTTTACCAACAAATGTTCCATACTTAGACACGACACATTTATTGGACTTAAAAGCAAGCCTAAAACCATCTCTACATAGTAGAGATCCGCTAACGAGATTCTTCTTTATGGAGGGACATGCGCACGTTCTTCAATCGCAGTCTTTCCCAAGTAAACTTCGATCGACCGTACCAACACCATGAACAGTGCATGCGATCCGCTCCCATCAACAAGGAGCAACCTCGACCGGCGATAAGATGAAAACAAGGAAATATCAGCACAAACATGAATATCGGCACGGTGTCAACCCACCACTCGTGTGATTGACAAACGAAAGAAGCGTAGGTAAATAATTACCGCACTCGATGTTCCTCCGGCATCACTAATAACCATGTTGGCGGACTTCTTACGCTTATCTGCGATCTGGACAATCCTTAGCCCAATGGCGAATCACCGCACACAAAGCACTGCCCTTTCCTTTGCCTTTCTTCTTAAACTCGGTGGTAGCCTTGGGCTTGACAAAAGGCTTATTTTTCTTTTGTTGTGGAAAGCTCGAGGATTCTTCTTACGCACCAAATTGGCGCTAGAACCTCCTCAACGACAACTTTCTTGCCACGAGTATCTTTTGCCCTCGCCTTCTCTTCAACACCAAGAGTGCCAATGAGATCGTGAACACCGAACTCCCGCCTCTTGTGCTTTAGAGAAGTAGCAAAATCCGACCAAGAGGGTGGTAACTTAGCGATAATACCGCCACCACAAACTTGTCCAGAACTCGCACTTATTGTTCTCAAGCTCCTTTGCGGCGCTGAATCTCATGAGCTTGCTCTACTACGTAACGGTCATCGACCATCTTGTAGTCATAGAAGCGCTCCATGACATACTGACTCCGCCAAGATCGAAACTCGAACTTGGCCTCAAGTGCATTCCACATATCTTTTCCGTAGGCAAATGCATGTACACATCCACAATGTTATCCGCCGAATGTTGACAAGCGCACCTCGGAAAAAGTTATCCGCTACATTGAATTTGCGTTCATCCTCATCGATGAGGCTCGGGCTTTCCTTGTGCAACATGAAAACATTCCATGGCAAGAAACCACGAGGATCGCGCGTGCACGCCATCTCTTAAAATTTGAACCATCAAACGGAGGGTGTGGCTTAAGCGACGCAGCAAAGCCAACTACCAAAAAGACCTATCAAGTTTTTGGATTGTTGAACATCTAGTCAAATTTGGCATATTTTAATCCGAAATTCAGCATATAAAACATGACATAAACATGCATGAGTGATCTATCATCGACGATTTATATTCGCTAACGAATAAGCTAACGAAACATCTATTAACATATTCATAGCGCACGAAACAAATACACCGTAAACGGTTTGGATTATACCTCGGGCGGGGCGATCGGAGACACCGGAGGCGCCGTTACCATCGATCGTCATGATGGCCTATTCGATGTAGTCGATCAAGGCGTGATGCAGAAGAAGCTTGATGCGGGAAGATGTTCGCGATGCGCGCCCCGCGAACGATTCACCACCGGGAAGAAGACGTCGCAGATTGAGTAGTCGCGCGATGCGCTCCCAAAACTTGATCGCCCGCCTACCCGTGCGGTACACAAACGGACGGAGCCGGAGGCCTACTCGTCCAGAAACTTGTGCGCGCAAGGTTCTGGACTGGAGATGACAGAGAGCAGCAACAAAACAGAACCACAAGAAAACTGTTCTCTCCTATCTTTCCCGTATGGAGTAGAGAGTCTTTTGTAACAGCAAAAACGAAGAGGCCAGAGTAACTGCAGCCATTACCTCGGAAGTAACCGCAGTCATAATCCACCGTAATCGCACCGTTATCGCCTTCGCACCCGACACGCGCTGCGCACAGACGCATCACGCACGGCACGGCGCGGCGCGGCGCGGCGTGGCGAGGCGAGCGAGCGAGCGCGCGCGTGTTGGCTCTCTCCAATTCCACAAGGGGGTTACCACGTTCCACCTTTTAAAGTGGTGTAACTCCCATTCAATTTTCCATATGGGACTAAACAAGTTTCTACCTAGCATTAGTTGTGGGCCTAGGAATTTCATTTGATTAATTGCTAAATTAAAATGGGCCAATCCCAATTAATCCAACAGGATGTAGCATTTGGATTCGATACGAAGGCAGTATTCCTGAAGAACAGACAAACGGGCGAAGAAACATTTTGCAGTATTGGTTGCCTGTAATGATTCTGAAAAAACCCATCAATCCCACTAATTGCACATTAAGAATCAATCTGTGATATAGTATTACAATCATTGGTTTAATTCTATGGTACTAATTTGTTACAACATATGCTATGGCCATACAAGCATTGCGCTAGACAAGGGTTTGACACTAGCGGCCTAGCGCTATCAGGATCCACGGCATGGTGCCAATCCTGGCTCTGCCAGCATCAGGCCAGTGCCACCAAGGATGACAGCATGTTCCAGGACCTTGCAGCATTACTCGAACATAAAGATAATAATGATCAAATCATTACGCGAGAGCTCAGTAAACAGCAAAGAATTAGAAGTGTCCTTTTTGTCGGACAATTCCTATGTGCGCAGACAGCAAAACTCATCGAAAAATAATCAATACAATCAACATTCAGCTATACTTCGATATCACGGCACCTGGAGAAACACTTCATTAATGTCAGCTGCAGGAGTTGAAGTTACAACTATTACACTGCTGCAGGAAACCCATAAAGGTGGAATAATTCAGAGAGGGTCTTTGGTTAGCTTTGGTGGCACATCTACAGAATGAAGGTCAGCAACGGTTGCTGCTGGCAGCAGGTGCTGGTCCAGCTCATCCACATCACTGTCTCCAATAATGGATGAAGATATTGAATCCATATCATCATCTAGAAGTATATTTCAAGAGGGAAAAAAGAATCAAGAACAACTGAATGTTAATAAAATTGAACTGAATCTTCAAGAGGAAAAAAATCAAGAACAACTGAATGTTAATAAAATTGAATTGAATTTTAGTAACATTTCTCGCAAAAAAAGAGAGAACTTTAGTAACATTG
The DNA here is from genome assembly GCA_036346575.1 of Dendrocalamus sinicus. Taxonomy (NCBI): domain Eukaryota; kingdom Viridiplantae; phylum Streptophyta; class Magnoliopsida; order Poales; family Poaceae; genus Dendrocalamus; species Dendrocalamus sinicus. The sequence continues at coordinate 10,588,713 of CM070650.1, forward strand.
ACAACAATTAGCAAATAGAAGAGTACTAAAAAAACTAGCAATAGAATAAAGTGACACAGTATCTATAAATCATCTGTTGTTCTTTACAAATCTCAGTAAGAATTTGAGGTGGCTTAAAGAGGACAGTTACATGAGTTAAATCAACTAGATTTGTAGAAACCAAGAATTTGTCATGTTGTTCTTTCAACAATATCTAAGTTTCCCTAAAAAAAATACTGTATCTAAGTTACTGAGTAGACATTATCACTACTTGCCCTTTTACCAGGGCTAATATGAAGCATACATTATCTCCCATAGAATTATGATTGGTATGCCATCAAGAATTGTCATGTGGGGCATCACATACAGCCACCGGCGCAACATCCAGGAAACCGGCTCCTCTAGATTTCATTAGGATAAAATATGTGATTTAAAAAGCTATAGCTTTGGTTAGTTAAGCAATCCTTCAGATTGCCTAGAGTCAGTTAATCAATCCTTCATATTGCCTTTCTTATCTCCATTATCTCTATTTATAGGAGATTTAAGCTTTTCTTAGAATTGAAGAAGAAATAAAGAAGTCTCTTAACCCTACCCCCTTCTCCGAGTTCTCCCTCCTTTGCGGCAGCCAAGCCGCAACAACTTGGTATCAGATATGCCATGATTCGGCGAGGACTCCGGTGATGACACTGCCTCCTTCCTGGCCATGATCCTCTAGACGCTGGGTGCCATGCAGAACCAAATCGCTGAGGGCAAGCAACAGACAACTGATCTCCAAGCGCAGGTTACGGATTTGTGCCGACAGGGGGCTGTCACTAATGCACGTCTCAAGGCCCTGGAGAAGAAACCTACAGACGGCATCGAGCAACCAACAGGTCTACTACCCACTCCATTCATCTTCCCCGGCTCCTCAGCATCCATCCAAACTCCACCGCCAATCTCCACTATCGTTTCCCCTACATCAGCCATCCCACCCACCTTCAGCAGCCCGACAACAACCGCCCCAGTCACCTTCGTCTCAGTCCACACATCCAATTCCAATACATTGCCACCAGCCACATATATTCTAGCCTCCTACATGCCACCCGCACAACCATAGCCCATGCATTCGCATTCCACTAACTCTAGTGCCCCTCGCTCCCATAAACTGGAGTTCCCCATGTATGATGGCGACGACAACCCCCTAGCACAACTCAATTGCTGTGAACAATTCTTTCGTGGCCAACGCACAGATGAAGGAGATAAAGTATGGCTTGCATCCTACCACTTGACAAACATCGCTTAACAATGGTACTATCAATTGGAACGCGATGAGGGAACACCATCCTGGCCACAATTCAAGGAATTCTGCCATCTCTGTTTTGGTCCCCCCCCCCCAATCCGCAGCAATCCATTGGGAGAATTGGCCCGCCTGCGCCAAGAGGGTTCCATCAAGGAATTTCAGGACAAGTTCCTAGCCCTCCTTTGCCGTGCATACGCCCTCACAACTCAGCAACAGGTCCAACTCTTCACGTCCGGCCTCGGAGAGCTCATCCGCACCGATGTTGAGCTGCATCATCTAGACAATCTGCAAATTACCATGAGCTTGGCCTAGGATAATGAAAAGCACGCACAAACCACTACTGGCCACACGCTACCAACACCAGCTCCGTCCAAGCCACCAATGCATCCTCTGAATTGGCCATCCATCCCTCTGCCCGCTGGACCGAGATCATCAGATGGCACTCCACCCACCACCATGGGTCCAGGCACAACTTCACGGCCCAATCGCCCTTTCCGCCACCTTACCGTGTCCGAATTGGCCAATAGACGTGTGAAGGTACTCTGCTACAACTGCAAAGAGAAATTTGTGGTTGACCACCGCTACAAACAGCCATTCATCACCTACATCGACATGGGATCAGATCCCGTAGCCATGGAAGACACCATCTTGTACCACAACGGCGACGACACGGAACAAGACCCCAGCATCTCCCTCGACGCACTCAGGGGCATCCCCTCTAGTGAGACCATGCAGTTGCCGATGCAAGTGGGCGCCCATACGTTTACTGCTCTCATCGGCTCAAGCTCGACTCACAACTTCTTCCGCACCTACGCACTACAGCACGCTGGGAGCCTGGGATTCCTTTGCTACCTCGCCACGGCCTCATAGTCGTAGTAGCAAATGGAGAACGACTGCCTTGTACTGGCGTGTGCCAGGGTCTTCTTCTCCATGTGGGTTCCAAAGCTTTTCACATCGACGGTCACGTTATAGCCTTGGATGGATTCGACGTCATGCTTGTCGTCCAATGGTTGCATACATTGGGACCTATTCTCTGGGACTTCAACCTCCTCACCATGATGTTCTGGCATGGTGATCACCGTGTCACCTGGCAAGGTGTGCTGGCTTTTCGCCGCTTTGTCCTGCTAGGTCCAGGACCTTCTCGATGATCTTCCTGGCCAACTTCACCAACTTATTCGCAGAACCACAAGGTCTACCGCCACCACGTCTTCAAGATCATCACATCCATTTGTGACTAGACGCAGCACCTGTATCAGTCCGGCCTTATCGCTATCCGCATCATCTCAAAGATGAATTGGAGTGCCACTGTGCTGCTATGCTGGACTAGGGCATCATATGGCCTAGCAATTCAGCATATTCATCTCCAGTCCTCCTCGTCAAGAAGCATGATGGCGGTTGGCGATTTTACGTGGACTACCGAGCTCTCAATGAGTTGACCGTCAAGGTCAAATTTCCCATTCCAATAGTTGACGAGTTGCTGGATGAATTAAAGGGTGCCTATTTCTTCACCAAGCTTGATATTCGCTCAGGATATCATAAAGTTCAGATACACCCTGAAGACATCTCCAAGACAACATTCCACACTCACGAGGGCCTTTTCGAGTTTCTTGTCATGCCTTTTGGCTTGACAAATGAGTTGGCAACTTTCCAGGCTCTTATGAATGCCATTCTTCAACCCTTTCTCCAGCGTTTCGTCCTAGTTTTCTTTGATGACATCATGATATATAGCTCGTCTTGGTCACATCGCCTCCGGCAGGTCCGCACGGTGCTCCTTATCCTCCGACAACATCAACTGTACCTCAAGAAGTCCAAGTGCATCTTTGGTGCCTCCTCGGTGTCATATTTGGGTCACATAATTTCCGTGGATGGCATTGCCATGGATTCAGGCCGTCACGAATTGGCCAGCGCTGCGCAGGACAAAGGCTCTCCATGGTTTCTTAGCCTTACGGGCTATTACCGCAAGTGTATCCATGATTTTGGCTCCATTGTAGCACCCCTCACCAAACTGCTCAAAAAAGAGGCTTTCGGTTGGTCTCTTGAAGCCGACATTGCATTCCAAAAGCTGAAAGCCGCCCTGCCCACAGCGTTAGTTCTCCAAATGCCGGATTTCTCCAAGCCATTCACCATCAAGTGCGATGCGTTAGGCACAGGCTTCGGAGTTGTCCTCCACCAAGGCAACGACCCTCTAGCCTTTTTTAGCAATCCAATCGTGCCTCATCGTGCCTCATCATGCCAAGTTGGTTGCGTATGAACGCGAACTCATCGGCTTGGTCCAGGCGGTCCGTCACTACCGTCCTTATCTTTGGGGTCACCCATTTGTTGTGTGTATTGATCATTACAGCCTCCAAATATTTGCTCAACCAGTGCCTCTCCACAATTCCACAGCACCATTGGGTCAGCAAACTTTGGCTTTGATTTCTCAGTGGAATTCCGCTCAGGCCGCCTCAATATTGTTGCCGACACTCTGTCCAGGAGGGATAGCTTGGCCGACGAACTCCTCGCCCTATCCTCTCCTAGCTTTGACATCTTCTCCGAGCTGCGCCTTGAGGCAACAACCGACGACGAGCTTACTGCCCTTGCTGCCAAGATTGCCGGTGGGTCTCTCAACACTCCTTATGGCATGCAGGACGGCCTGATCACCTACGCCGGTCGAGTATACATTTGGCCATCTTCACCGTCCTTATCTGCCATCTTGGACTCCACTCACAGTTCGGCTCATGAGGGTGTCCACAAGACACTCCATCGCCTGCGCCGTGACTTCTACATACTTGGCGCCCGAGCTATCGTCCAGGACTTTGTGCGTTCATGCTTCATCTGACAAGAACAAAACAGAGCACCTCCACCTCGTCGGTCTATTGCAACTGCTGGACATTCCATTCCAGGCATGGTCGGAAATAGCTATGGACTTCATTGAAGGTTTGCCCAACATTCATGGGAAATCAATCATCCTCTCCATTATTGACCGTTTTTCTAAGTATGCTCATTTCATTTCGTTGGCACATCCGTATTCCGCCAGCTCAGTGGCACACACCTTCTTCACCAACATTGTGAAGCTTCATGGTATCCCTACATCCATTGTTAGTGATTGGTATCCCATCTTCACTAGCAATTTCTAGCAGGAGATCTTCCGTTTGACTGGTGTTCGCCTCCACATGAGCTCTATCTACCATCCTCAGTTCGACGGACAAACTGAGGCCGTCAAGAAAGTCAGCACCATGTATTTGAGGTGCCTTACAGGTGATAGTCCCCGCCATTAGCTTGATTGGCTACCTTGGGCCGAGTATTGCTATAACATGCCGCTCTCAAGATAACACCATTCCAAGTGGTATATGGACGTATCCCCCCATCCTTGTGTTCCTATGAGATCGGCGATGCCGCTGTTCAGGCAGTAGACAACACTCTTCTTGCCCTTGATGAGCTTCTCCATGATGTCAAGGAACGTCTATTGCAAGCTGAGCAGTATGCCAAGCAATACTACGACGAACCACCACAAAGTCATTTTCAACATTGGTGATTGGGTCTGGGTGCGTCTCCTCCACCACAGTTCTTCTTTGCTTCCTTCCACCACTAAAGGAAAATTGGCGCCACGGTATTATGGACCCTACCAGATTATCGACACGATCGACACGGTGGCCTACCATGTTGCTTTACCTCCTGGTGCCTGTCTCCACAACATCTTTCATGTCGGCATCTTGAAGAAATACCACGGTGAGCCTCTAGCTACCCCTCCTACTCTTCTGGCGATGCGCAATGGTTATGTGGTTTCAGCTCTTTCAACAGTTCTCCAGGCAAGTCTACGGCGAGGCATGCGTTACCTTCTTGTCCAGTGGCAGGGCTGTTCAGCAACTGACGCTTCATGGGTTCCATTGGACGAGTTCAAAGAGGCTTATCCAGATCTCCAGCTCGCAAACGAGCTGCTTCACGAGGAGGGGAGAGATGTCATGTGGGGTATCGCATACAGCCGCCGGTGCAACATCCAAGAAACCACCGCCTCCTTTGGAGATCCTTAGAGATAAGTTTTCATGAGACTTCATTAGGATAAAATCTGTGATTTAGAAAGTTATCGCTTTAGTTAGTTAAGCAATCCTTCAAATTGCCTAGAGTTAGTTAAGCAATCCTTCAGATTGCCTTTCTTATCTCCATTATCTCTATTTATAGGAGATGTAAGCTTTGCATCTCCTAACCTCCACCTATGCAGCGGACAAGCCGCAACAAGAATATAGCATCACCTAATCGCCAAGGATGCTAAGTCAAAATGGTAAAAGAAGTATAATACACAGCCTATCAGATTAATTGTGGAGTTGGTAATTTTGCACATAACCAAAAAGCTCTCTGATTATTTATTAGTGAAAGATTTAGGACAGGCACATCATTCGATGCACCAAACAATAACGCTCAAATAGATGTTTAACATTTTTCAAGTATGCAGGTCACCTAGAATGTTAAGTACTACACAGCAAGCTGTAGATAACAACTGCATGCAATTTACTAAAAAGGAAGAAACTAAAAAAATATATAGCAATTGACTAACTGCACAAATCATATGTAAAGTATAGGTACTAGGCACAAACTCACCAGAAAATGCAGGATGAGTTGGGACGTGCCTAACAGTAGAGACTTGAATGCTTTTTGGTAGGAGGCAATTGAAAAAGGAACCTAACAATTCCACACAATACAATCAGTTACCTATGGTGTTGAGCAAGTCAGGAATAAAAGACATAAAACTAGTGATACTGACCCACTCTCGCCAGCCGATTTACCCATCCAGGGATTGATTTTCCGGTTAAATTCTTACAGACATCATCTGTAAAATAGTTGCAGTTCTTTGAAATCAAATGATATGTATTGCCATCGTATTTTCCTGCGAGATTTTCAATGAACGAGCGGAACTCTGCCCTAGACATCTCAGTTGTGCCCATCCATACAGACCTTCTATAGACAAAGCCTGGGCAGCTTTTTGGTTCAATCTCAAATACCCCACTTGTTGGGAACTCATGTGCTCCAAATCCATACTCCATGCCGTGAACTATTCATTTGAGTTAACAATAAAACAAGTTTGAGTTCAACCTCATTTAAATCAGTTAGCTCTAGCACAGTACAAACCACAAAACGCAGGTCTAGACAAAGTAAGAAATTGATACAGAAAAAAGCAAATAGCCAATAGCCCAATGCAGAGTAAATGTTTTTACACAACTAAGAAACTCCATCAGTGAAATATAGATTGCTACCAATGAACAGATCATATATAGCTAGGAGGAAGTCGACCATTTCATTAGCTGCAAACAATTAGCAAACTACACTTCCTCCAGTTACTTTAAGTTTGGTCAATAGCACATATGAGCTAATATCACACCAATCAACACTACTTCTGCCAAGAGTAACATTGCAACCTCACGCAAAATTCTGTCGAGTGATTTGTTAACAACCTTTGCCAACAGATACACTCGTGCAGCATCATAATTCACTCTTGTTCTTTTATTCTTAGTTTTCCCCCTTCTTCCCACAATTTCCCCAGCCAACTAAAACAATGTTGCCCTAGCAACTTCATCATCTACATAACCATCCATGGAAAAAAAAATTGATCCCCGAAAAGCGACATTCCGTAATTTACTTTTTCTTGTTTACTGAACAACATCCCAAGTTCAGACCACGATCACCCCTCACAAGTTGGTAACCAAACATCGCCCAAACTTCCCCTCCCCTACTTTTACCCAACTAATTGTGACAACAATTAACCTCGATAGAATCCTTACAAGCTCTTGTAAACAACTACTCTACACGAATATCATATCTGTACAACATGGACATCCCCGCATTAACCAAATCAAATTCCAGTAACCACAAAGCAAGAGCGCGAGGAATCAAAACCTTCGATTCCGGAGTGGAAGATGCCGAGGCCGAACCAGTAGAGGTAATTGTTCATGGGCGTCAAGTCGTACACGTTGAGGACAACCGGCGCGCCGCCGCCGCCGTTCTTGGTCTCCATGTCCGCCGTCTGTGAAGCCCACGGGCGCTACAGATCTCTCCACCGGCACAGCATTAGCGTCGGGATTATTAGTACTTAAGGAACTCGAAGTGGAAAGGGATTCTTATTTCGTTTCGATTTTATTCAAAAGAGGAAAGGAAGGGGAAAGTTAGTTAATCAAGGAACAACTAGTACGCTTCTTGACCCTTAATGATTCTGTTACGTGCTTCTTTGGCGTGCTTTACGGAGAGTGAATGGCCGGTGGGGTCCACGTAAAGTGGGTCCAGTACGTCATTGGGGGTTCGAGGATACACAGAAGGTGTGGAGACTTCGGTCTTATTTAAGTGATGGAGAAAGCTGTCTGATTAAAGTAGGGTTGTTGGTTTTTAGTGGGTTGTAACAGCTCACAAAGGCGCGCGCACAGGTGTGCTGCGTCGAGCTGACGTGCGGGCCCCGGTGAAAAGAGGCAGGGGGACTCTTGACTTTTCCGGTCAGAGAGAGGCTGCTCCTAGTCCGAGTCTGACACGGCGACGCCGGTAAGCCGGCCGATTCCAGTCGAGACCTTGCGGCATTTTCACGTGATGCATGCACCATGGCACATAGAAATCACAACTCGGCACATATTTACTCAACGGGATCGGATAGGCGCTTATTTAGTTCTACGTACGCTTCACAAGAATCTACTTATGCCCAAGTGTTGAATCATCATTATCATTTCCTACACGATGGACTGTCTTGCTGATAAGAGAATGCAATTCCTTTGGTTTGTTAATCTAGGTTTTACATAGTTACATACGCGCTAGGAGCTTGGAAGTGCCCGAATTCGGCGCACTGTTATGTCGCGCGAGAGCTGAACTTGGGGGGTAATCACATCCTGCCTGCATCTTGGCGCGTGTTCTTTTTCTTTCAGGAAAGGAATACGTTGAACATTCACCAGTGATACCTTAGTATGACCGCACAATAACACTGAAACTGAAAACGTTGAACATTCACCAGTGATACCTTAGTATGACCGCACAATAACACTGAAACTGAAAACGTTGAACATTCACCAGAGATACCTTAGTATGACCGCACAATAACACTGAAACTGAAAGGCAAGTATTTCTTCAAATATAGTCGCCATCTATGTGAAGTTGCCGCTGCAGGTTGGTCAGATCGCTCCATTGATGAATATAGCACGACAGAGCTACCCGACCTGTCTTAAATCCTATCTTCTATTCGTTCGTATTTACAGAGGGCAATTTCAGTCGCCTTGCGCTTTCTGCTTCAGATGATCTCGGCAATCGCATTGCTAACCTTGCCGTATGCTGAAACTTTGCACTGCAATGCACGGCGCCTGGTGGTCGCAAAGGAAAACTGAAGGCTGCGCGGTCCGTCAAGCAGCGCTGCAGTTCACATCCTCAGGTTCAGGAACGTTGTAGTACAGGGTCGACCTTCTGTTGTCGAACTTGGAGATGACATTGTGCGCTTTCAGGCCGCAGTAACACTTCCTGAGCCGCTGGATGCAGATGTCCACGATCTTCTGGAACATGCGGTCTTCTTGGATGAATGGCTGCTTGACGAACTCCTCGAGTGGCATCCACTGTAAACGCGCAGCGCAAAAGAAATGTTTCAGAAGGTTATCAAATCAACTCTGTTTAGAGATGTTGTGGTTTCAGCAAGATACTCTGAACAGTGAACACCATATTATGAAAATGCTTTCCGGGTGCAGTTTAAAGGTGATGTACCTTTGCTGCCTGAATCTCCGTTTCATCAATCTTGATCTCGTTTGATACAGGTCTCAGCATGCAGATGAAGAACAGGTCGGACTTTTGAAATGCCACATTGTGTGCATGCCTATCATTGTAAACGATATGAGTGGTGAGACAAAATTCAGACTAAGATGCAACAGTTTCAGGACAATTAATCCACATGGGTAATAACTGCGATGACGTAGATAATTACCTAAAAGCAACCACATCCACAAATTCAGTGTCAACCTGCACAGAACATCACATGCACAATACCATCAGAATTGATCCTCACAAGAAAATTATAGAGAAGGGGAAGTGCGCAATTTCTTACCCCAGTTTCCTCCTTGACCTCTCTGATAGCTCCTGTGAAGATTTCTTCCGACTGCAGAAAACATTGTTTCAGTAACAGCAACACACATCATGTACGGTTTATATCGTTGATGTTCTTCAGAATGTTCTTACCGCAAGAATGAACCCGGTGGGGAGCTTCCAAGCATCATCCAAAGTCGAAACGCGATACTTCTCTTGCACCACTAGGACCTATTCAATTTGTTCAGGAAAATGCCATCAGACACACGAACTTCTTCAGTAATCTGTTCCTACCGAAACACAATTAGCACAGTATACGTGAGACCTACCTCCATTTGATCGTTGATCACAAAGCCCCCAACGCCAACCTGATGGGAAGCATTTGCTGGGAGCAGACATGGCTCATCAGGGATCCAATATGTCAGCATCACGTACGCCTCCTCTGCGTGGTGGTACTTGAATCCTTCCTGCAGACAGAATTAAGAATTACCGTCACTCCATCAGTGAAGTGAACTACCGAGTTTTCCAAGTTCGGACATCGCCGTTGCGCACGAATCAAACATTGCATGTTCAGGGACTGGTAAAGAAGAAGAGTAAATGAGTAATCATACCTTTACTGCTATGGGCACAAACTCACAACGATCCACTGGTAACTTTAGCCACACCCCTTTCTTTCCCTGCGACATCAAAATCATGACACAGGTAAATTACTGAACTGGTGGATTGCTGACGTATTCGGTATTGCAGTGAACACCTTCCACAATCCGCATAACATTCCTCCGGTCTTTTGAAATGAGCTGAATTAGTAAACTCGAATTTGTCCTACCTACGCGATCTCAAGCCGCTATTTTCACGATTTTATAAGGATGGAGAGAGATATGTCGGCCGTACCACGGACTTCCAGTAGGACAGCGAGGCCGCGAGCGACCGGGCGAAGGCGGCCTTGTCGGACGGCAGCCTGCCGGCGTCGACGACGACCCCGCCGTACTCGTCCTCCGAAGCCTCCAGCACGAAGTTGTTCTCGAGAGCCGTCCACCTGTGGTGGCTGGCGCCGTTGGAGTCCGACCAGTTGGTGCCCAGCTGCAAGTCGGCCGGCTCGTTCCTGAGCAGCTTCTTGCGCGCCGCCGACCTCACCCCGCTCAGCATCCTGCCGATGGAGTAGGACGCGCTCACTCTGTACTCTGAACAACAATCAAACAAAAAAAACCCCGGTGAGCTCGGTCAGATTGGCCAACATGAAACTACATAGCTGGTGATGAAATGACAGACATGTAAGTACCTTTGGAGGAGCACGAGCAGTTCAAGAAGCCCGCGGCGCTTCCGGCACGGCGACGCCCGCCCGCCGCCGGGCACAGACGAGCAGCGGCAGCCTCGACCAAGCTGCTCTCCATCGCTGGTCAGTGATCACTCTCAAGTGGGATCAAGGAAGCTCTCTCCCAAGCTGGCGGAGCAGCAGTGCTATCAATTGCGAAACTACCGTTGCGCTGTGTAGTTGGTACTGTGTGTGCGAATGCGGGTGCGAACGGCTGCCTGAGCTCCACACCACACGATGCTCGCGGGGAGCTCATAAAAATCGCCTCGAGGATCCACGTCCCTCCCACAAAAGGATAAGGCGACACGCCAAATGCGTGGGCATTGTCGCGTTCCTGAGCAGGCAAAGATACCACGCGCCGGCTCAGACTACTAGAAATATCACCATGCATACGACACCGCACAAGTGCTCTCAAACGAACAACGTGCAGCAACGCAAGAACTAACCGATTGAGTAGTGGCTTTCTTTTTTCATCTCTAAAAACCCTTTTTTTTTACCTTTTAAATAAATTATCTTTTCAACGCGAGGTATATAAGTCAATTGTAGTAGACATATAACGACTTCATTTATATTTATTAAAATCATATGTCTCTCTCCATACTCTCTCTTATAAATAGCTAAAAACTTAAATTATAGTAAAAAAACTATAAATCACAGTTAAAAAAACAGGTGCAGTGGTAGTTCATAAGAAAGAAAAGAAATATTAACCTGACAGCGTGCAGAAGTATATATCATCACTACTAACAAGGGGGTGGGCTTATCCTAGACGCCATGCAAAATCCAAACGCATGTGGCTACTTACAATGCTGTCTGGCCGGTGGTGGGAGACAAGGACCAGCAAGGCAGGACCCAGCAGCGAACGTAACACAGGGTTGCGATCACTGATCACTGCCACTGGTTGGGTCACTTCTCCGGTGCTATTTGCCTTTGCGTGCGTGCTTGCATGGCAGCTTTATTGATTGTTTAGTGGTTGCAGTTAGGTCGAAGTGGTACGCCTGTTCCTGCTTTTTTATGTGCCGTGTGATTGTGCCCCGCGTCGGATCGCTTTCGCTTGTCCAGACTGAACGAACTCCTTTTCCCGACCCATCGGCAGTTCGGCATGCACATCACGGCGATGGTATCTTCCTGGGCTCGGAATGCAACTGCACGTTAGCGACAGAAGATTTTTTTTTTGGATCTGAACTAGTGATAAAAGATTTTTCCAAACTGCAACTGATCACCGGGCCGTGGACCGTGCGCGCAGCCTGCGCACCACCTGGCCTGTGAAGACAGCCGACCGTCGCGGTACTTTCGCTCCGTGTCATTGCGAACCTACACAAAAGGACAATTCAGCCTGTCCAAGTCACGGCGCGCGGTTCGATGCGTCTTTTTTCAACCCGAAAATTCGAATGATCATACCGAGTGTCAAAATAAATGGCTCTCGGCTCTGTTTTCCATATCTAACCCCGATAAAAACCCATCAAGCTCAGATATCATTCTAAACCTATGTTAAAGCACTATTCTGACCATTACTTTTCATCGGAATCTATATGTATATATATATATACCCGTCTGATCATTTTGAGCCATAAAATACATTCTCAGCTCAGTTTAGTCTGAATATACCCTGATGAAAACCTAGCCAATCTAGATATTATTTCAAACTCAGACCCAATACTGTCCAAACAAGTTGTTATTCACCGAAAACCTATATATATATATATATACAGGAAAATTACATAAGGCACCATGGTGCCTAGACACCAACATCCGATACACGTGTATGATTGATAATTTTTTTGAGTTTGGGTATGAAAATGTTTTATACCCTTGATATATTTATGGTAAGTTAGTTTTGAACTCAGTTCAAACTAGTTTGAACTACTTTTGAGTTCAATGCAACTACAATGAGTATATACCATAAAAATAGTTCAAACTAATTAAACTGAAGTTGAATTTAAATTTTTTCGGAGTTTGACATCTCAAATATACTTTTTTATGGGTATATGAAGATACCCACATCAAACGTTGCGAATCTCGAAGCAAATCAACAGGTATTGATATTGGTGCCTAGGCACCATGGTGCCTTATGTAATTTTCCTATATAGGACGAGTGTGTGTGTGTGTGTGTGTGTGTGTGTATATATATATATATATATAGAAGCCTCTTTTCTACTCCCGGGTGTAATTACACCCTATGTCGTATCTCACAACGTAGGGAGTATCTCGCGTAACGAGGAGTATGTACATGTAGTATACGAGTATTTAAGACTATATAGGTGGTATGAACAATTTTTCAGAGGTGGTATGTACATTTTTTCAACATAATCCTTTTTATGTACGTATATAAAGGTATTTACAAAATACGCTAAAAACTATAGACTCCCTTGCAATTTTTTCGTGTGGTTCAAATTAGAATATCTTATAATTAGTATATGAGTATACCTAAAGTGATAAAAGAGTATTTCAAATTTATTTAGGTGGTATATTAGAGGTGGGTGTAATTACACCCGGGTGTAAAAGGTATTTTTCCTATATATATATATATATATATATATATATATATATATATATATATAGACACACACGACCGTCTTAGACCCATCTAGCCCAATTCCAACAATAGTCAGCCAAACTAGTCAAACAATACACCGCCTAACCCTGACCATCCAAACTTATTTTCTTTATATCCAAACCCTAGCCGCTAGATGGAAGGGTTCCATGACCTTGCCCTAAGGAGGATGCTTGGACCGAAGGGGTGGTAATGCCTTAGAGCATTGGGGATCTGGATTGCGGATGGAAGTGGTCTCGGTGAAAAGTAAGGACTAGAACCTTATGCTAAGTAAAGAATATATTTATCACTCAACCACAAGTTTTAATTTGTCAAACCTGATTTAGTACCTGCTCAACTCGATTGAATATCTACAACGGGTGGAGGGAAAATGAAGGTTTGTGATATGGAAACAGTAAAACCATACTTAACAACAGTAGGTCCGCTTCAAGTCGGGCAAAGCCACGGGCCACTCGAGTTTGTTTGGAACAGAACATATTGGGTAGAGGCTATATAAAGAGATGAGTTGTAAAAAACCATATTTTCTTAACTTTGTTGCGGGAGTTAAAAGGTCTTGTGGATAAAACTGTGCAGCTTTTTACAGAGTCATTTATAAAATGGTATTTGAATACGTCGTGCTTCCGGTAAATGAAGTTGTGTTTAATGAGTGATTCTAACAGCAAGACATAAGTAGATTTAGAAATGATTTGGAAGTAGTGAAATATGGTAATCAAGTTTTTGAAACCCAAAACTCCTTAAGAAGTATATGATTTGTATTTTATGCTAAAAATGTTTACAAATAAAATTGTATCCACAAATACTTTAATAAAACCACTATATTCCCATCTCTTGAAAACCTGGCAAGTAGTTATATACCATTTTTTCATGTGACTTGCTGAGTGCGGTTGGTTGTAATTAGTCTTGCTTTATTTTCTACCAATACAGAGATTAGAAGAAGAAATGATGTTGCAAGTTTTCATGTTAGGGTTACGACCACACTCAAGCGTGCCTGTAGAAATTTTCTTCTATTCTCCTGCATGTAAGTTAAGTTTTGGGCTTGAATGCCCGTTAAAGTTGTTAAAATTGATCGTTAGGTTTTATTTTAATCAAATTAACCCTTTTAAAATGCTCATGAGCAGACATGATACTCTTTCTGTTTACAATTAAACTTCTGAACTGTTGTGAGACGTTCGATGGCCCTGTTACAAAAAACGAAGGCGTTCCAACACAAATATGAGTTTTCAGCCGAAATGATCATATTTGACGTGGTATTAGCAAACATGGCTCTTGTCAGGTGAAATTTACAAAATAGCACCTCTACCGCACAGACACCGTACGGTATTAACCTCAGACCAGCACGTGGCGGTACCGCACGGTGACCGTGCAACATTAGCGTGCCACATGTCGGGTCATGGCTAATGCCGCATGGTGACCGTGCGGCACTCCGCCACGTGTTGGTCCGAAATTAATGCTACACGGTGACCGTGCGGTGGAGAGCTTTATTTTTACAATTACGATTATAAGGGTGTTGTTTTTGCTAATCACGCTTTAAAATCTACTATTTCGGCCAAAGACCCCACAGATATAAATTCTGGGCGAGCCTTAGCACATCTTGTTCCGCACTCCCTTGCCAACAGCCGAGAGCTACCGTGCTCATCTCCCTGCCCAATGGCGAGGTCGCGAGGCGTCCACGGTAGAACTCGCCGGTGCGGGGGAGTGGGCGCCTGGGCGGAGTGCTATACCGGGGACGTGGTCGCCTTGGACCTCGGTAATTGCACGTGAACCACACGTCCGTCAACTCGTCAAGGAGCAGTAATGTAAACCCATTAGCGATGCTGGGCTGGTCATCCAGGCCGGCAAGGTATTCGCGTTTTCCCGCAAGAACGATCGTACGGGTTCTTCTGCGTGACACCGTGAGCCGTGAAGAAGCCCACCTTATGGCCCAATCGTTGTTATGCTGTAAGATGGCGGTAGGAGAGAAGCTATCGGCTCCGCGGCCCAGTCGACTGAAGGCCTTCCTTTCATAACTCTGTTAGCCAGGCTGAAAACTGTGCATCAAGCATTGCCCACCGAGAAGCTTGCATCCGTTTCTCATGCACCTTCAAGCACGCGAGTCCAATCGAGCACCACAGATATAAAGTTTGGCAGGGTGGCAGCAAACAATTATTTTCCCCACCACGATCGATGAATTCCAGTTTCTTCTTGGGGGACGGCAAAACCATGTTCACTGTTTCATATGCAAGTTTGCGACCCATAGGCAGGTTGACGATCAGTTGATCACTCAATTCGAGCCGTGCATGCATGGTTCAGAACTTCAGATCGTGCGATCAACTCTAACATGGGATTTCAATTTTCAAGGATGGATTGGAGGGAGATACTTACGTTAGCGTGCGGTGTGCCGAACCCGCATCAGACGGCCCAGAAGAACCCGACCGTCTTACTCCGTGACGGAATCACGGTACGTGCTCCGTGCTCGGAGTGTCACGTCTCTCTCGTCGTCGTGATCGACGTCGTCAAACACACGACAGACTCGAGCCGTTCAGCTCAGAACGACGGTCTCGCCGCTTGTTTCTGGCTTCTTCCCGAGTCACGCTTGCAGAAATCCATCAACGACAGATCAACAACGCCACACCGACAACTCTAGCGTGCACATACTGTATGGCTGTATGGTTGTGCGCTACCCGTCACACATTGTTCGTCGTCACCTGTTAGTCTTGTACGGACGCTCGAAAATTTTCTTCGACGTTGCTCGAGCCATCACGGAGCAGGCATTGAGCAGTTCCCCTGTTTTGACGGATCGAGAAAGTGTCTCTCGCGAGGTAGCCATCGTCGCGTGGCCACACGTACGTACTGATCGAGCAGCCTGGTACTGTGCAAACACGTACATTTAACGAGCCTGTCACTGTTGGATAGCTGCTCGAGTCATGGTAAATCCGTTTTGTTGCCCGTCGATCTGTCTGTGGACTGAAAACTTACAGCACCGTCGTGGTAAAATGGCTGAAAACGATCGATCTGCACCGTCGTCTACGGCCACCAAACTTACAACGGCGTACTACGGCTGAATGCCTCTATGTCCACGGTTGGGTGGTAAATATCACTGTCTACAATTAAGTAGCCTGTAAGGTTGCTGCGAAGTCCTTGAAATTGAAGCGTCGAAAACGATGCTTACCTAGGCCTGCCGGTTCTCCAAATGCTCCACTCTGTACAATGTTTATAGTATTAATTACCCATTTATATAGAAGCCACATGGGATGAAAGATGATATGACAAAGAATTAAAGAGAGAGAGAGAGAGAGAAACAATGTTTTGCATGGGCACAAAATTGAATCACCAGGCCGTCAAATCTTTCTTTGCTCGCCGCGCCGATCGTCCGCTGGGCCGCCCGTGCGCTGTCCACTGTGCCACCCGCACGTCGCTGCTCTGTCCGTGCACTTGCCCCGACCACCTGCACACTTGCCTGCCATCGCTACACTCACTCTAGCCACCCGCGTGCTCGCCATCATGCCGCCAACGTGCTCGGCATCAGCGCGCCCCCCACCGCGCGTTGTGGCCACCACGAGACCATTGTCACCACCTGTCATGGCTTTCAGCGCCTTCACTGTCGCCCGCCCTGGCCACGGCTGAGATCTGATCAGATTGGCCCTGCTAGCTCTAATCCAGCCGACTCCACTGCCTTAGCCACCACGTGCCCATCTCTGACTGGCTTGGGCATAGGTGGCGACACGGGAAGCAGCGCTCGGCGGTGGCCAAAGGGGAGGAAGAGAGGCGGCAGTGGGAGCCGAGCCACCTATGCCACCCACATGCTCGCTACCCGCGTCTCCCGCACGCTTGCCACCCACGCTCTCGTCGTCGGGCCTCCTGCGCTGCCTAAGCTCTCACCGCCGAGCCTCCTACGCCACATGCCTCGCCATCACGCCGTCCGAGCATGTAGAGGGGTAGGGATGGAAACGAGCCGAGCTGAGCCAGCTCGAGCCAAGCTCACCCGAGCTCACTCAGAGCTGTGGCTCGGCTTGGTTCATTCAGGAAATGAGCTAGAAGCCTAGCTCGGCTTGACTCATTTTCTGGCTCGAGCCAGCTCAAGCGTCTTTGACGGAGTTCGCCACTTGAGAGCAGTGTGCATGGTCTCTGCTGTCCTTTCGAGGACCTTGAGGTTGCTGACAAGTGACACCGCGAAACCGATCGCTCCGTTCCGTTTCAACGCGTCGGTATGAGCTGTGGCACGATGGCATCTCGAGAGGCACATCCAGGGGATACCAAGCAGATCACCTTTTTACTTTGAATTCAGAAGTTCAAGTCAGGCCGCTGTGAGCGACACGCAGCCCATGCCAGGAGGATGCCGTATGGCATCGGTCGCATACTGCCACAAACCGATCACGCGCGCTCGGGTTTTCAGCGGTGCAAATGCATGCGTGGATGACAGCATGAGATACCAATCGTAGCGCAGAACACAGCGTTTTTCAGCAGTTTCCTTCACCTGTTTCACGCGAAAGACACGGAAGCATGGAGTTGGGTCGTACTTTGCTGGAAGCGCTTGTCCGTAGCTAGCTCTCTCGTCGTCGCCGTTTATACTTTGAAGGCGTCCAAGAGTCTGTCGATCCGGCGTGATCAGCTCCAAAAACAAAAACGTCAACTGTTGGAACGTTCATGATGTTGCCGCTGACTCACACGTCACCGAAGAAGTAGAACTCGCGTTATGTACAGTATTCTCGGCTCCTTTGAGCTGATGTTCGTATTGGCTTTTTATTTATGGTTTCTACATTAATAAGGTAGAAAATTATAGATGTATTATGCACCGTACTCATCTTGTTTCTGTCTTACGCACACATCTCTCCTCCACTTTTTCTACCACTCGTCATTCTTTCTAAAGTCACTTTTTTTAACAACTACTATTTATTTTAGCGAAACATCATCCACAGGTAATACCAATACCCCTTAATTGCAACTAGCTGAAAGCGAGTCTGTTTCGCGGTAGCTTCTGCTAAACACTTCAGCGGCTAAGAGCTTGACCGCATAGAAATACCTATGATTTTGGGATGGCGAATTGGGAAACCCTAGGAATAGCACACAAACCGAGTGTTTGAAGATAAGTCGGAATGCGGCTGCATTGATTAGGTTAGTCCTCCTTATTATCCTTTTTCTTGTTGTTGAAACGATCCATACCCTGTTGCTATATCCTAGTTCTAGCTTAGGGGTGTCAATTTC
Source organism: Dendrocalamus sinicus (assembly GCA_036346575.1). NCBI lineage: Eukaryota > Viridiplantae > Streptophyta > Magnoliopsida > Poales > Poaceae > Dendrocalamus > Dendrocalamus sinicus. The sequence continues at coordinate 10,607,025 of CM070650.1, forward strand.
TCCATGAGTGAGGCCTGCGGCTGCGGGTAATTTCCTATTGGAGATGGCGCGAGGGCCGATCTTCCTCACGGGGAATGGGGGTGGAGCCGCTACACTAGCGGAGCGGGATCGGAGGGTCGCTCTCTCTCCACGGGGTCTCACGGGAATCTGGTAAAAATAAAATAAGTTATAATAGGTTATGATATTTTAAGATAGGAGATTGCATTATTTTTTATATATTTATACTAAAGTTTGAATCTATATGTTAGAACATATACTATATATTTTTTAAAAAAAATATGCCTAAATAATTATACAATAATAAATAAAATAAAATCATTATTTTTTTTAAAATAATTTAATATTTTTTAATCCCGTTGGACTAGCGACTCAGGGCAATCTTCCCTATTTAACCTAGCGGGGGCCTCCCTTGGACCCTGGCCCTGTTGCTATCCCTACTCTAGCTTGGTGGTGCCGTATACTTTTGCTTTATCAGTTTCATTTTTTTTTGAAACGAACAACTTTAACAGTTCCAATGCATGTATGGTTCTCACACTTGACTGGACTGACTGCAAGAAACTGTTAAAGTTGAACCTCATAATCATAAAATGAAATGAAATGGATGCGAAAAATCACCATGTTCTCTGTGTGTCATGTCTCCTTTCTGTAATTTGTTCAAGTTTACCCTGAACAGCTTTAACACTTAACAGTAGTGGTAATTCAGGTTAGCCTTGCGTAGGCTGCATCAACGCAGAACACCTCACGCGAGGCAAGCTAATTGTCAGACAGAATTTGAGAAGATGATTCAAACATTGTAATTTTTTTTGCAACATGAACCGGTCTTTCCCTTGAAATGAAAGGCTTCTGACTGTAATTTCTGCTGGGAAGAAGCTATATACATATCATACCCTTCATATTAGCGGGGGGATTCCCGCTAATATTCCCGGCCGCCGAGCCCCTCCACGTCGCCCCCAGCGCTCCCTCGGCCGGCGCGTGGCGGCAAAATTCGCGTACGGTCGGAGAGCAGTTTTGCGAAAAAGTCCCTGTATTTTTCGGAAATTACGTAAATGTCCTTTTTCCTCGCGCAAAGGTCCCTGTCAATTTTTTTAAAACACTTTTTGTGAAAACACCCCTCATACTTTGCAGGATAGCGCCCTGCGGTTTTCTAAATTACGTATAGGTCCTCGTTTAGTAACGTACAGGTACTCGATTTTTTACGAAAAAACCTTTGACTTTTTTAAAAATACACATGTGCCCTTGAATTTTTTAAAAAAACTCCTCACGAATTATCGCCTCTTTTACTTCGGTACACACAGTGGTTAGTGCGACATAGCGCCGCGCCTATGAGGCTAGTACTCTATATGCGTAGCGTTGGTCAAAGCCAGCTATAGCTAAGAACAGTTCCAACAAAACTTACCTGACTTGTGCGCATGGGAAGCGAATCACGCGTACCACTCCACTGCGAGTCTACCGCAAGCTCAGGCCTGGATGCTTGAGCCCTTGACCATTCAACCTGTCAAACGTGGAAGAAAACTGTCAAAGTAAGCCGTTTGACATAACCGGCCGTGCAGATCTGACTCTTTAACCTAGCCACTAATCTGACCCTACATGCATGTTTTATCCGGAACCTGTCTGATGACCTCGCCTAATCAGTGGCCATTGCCCGTTGACCTCGCCTAAACAGTGCAACGAATTTGTTCAGATTTTGTTGTTTACTCCTAATGCATGCAGAAGGACGACTTTTCTATTTCATTTTAATTTTGGAACGAAATTATGAGTCGATCTTAATAAAAGGGTGGTAATTCAGAAGCAATCTAGCGATTATATATCGGTTTATCGTCACTGACCTGGCTGAAACTTCCATGTTTGATCTTTTGATTCCAGGAAAGGAACGAAACACAAAGCAAAACGAAACCTGCAGCAACAAAAACGAAAGAAAAATACATAGCGTGGTCGGCGAGGCCCAAGAAAATCCAAATTTATTCACCAGATTATCGATCGCATCAAGGATAGCTTGATTAGTAACATGTTGAGTGTGGTGACTCATATCCTATTTTACTAGTACTTAAAGAGATGTGCTGCTGTAACATCCCAAAAAATTCAAATTTGTATAACTGTTTACAAAATCTGCATTTCAGCATTTTCATGTATTTTAAAAAATTCTGCATTAAAGAAAAGGTTTTCTTATTTTCTAGCTGCTGAAAAAAGAATTTCTGTAATTAATTAAAACTTGACCAGAGCTTGGAAATAATTTATGTGAGTTCTAAATAATCTAAGAAGCCTTACAATTTTTTTTATAATTTTGGAGTTGGTTTGCTAATTTTAAAAATTCAAACTTGATTTTTGTAGTTAAATTCAATCAGAAAAGAATTTAAATTTGAAACCTGCTATTGGGTCAAATTCATCACTGTTGTCCTGGCTCGTCTCCAGTTCTGGCCCAATCCAACCCGCACGCTGTTCTCTGGTCGGAGCCGTCTCCCTTCTCTTCGATTCCTATTTTCTCCGCGCGTTGGCGTATTTCCGTGCATGTGCCTCCTCTCCTATCCTGTCCCTTCCGTCGTTGACAGCCGGTTCCTGCTCTCCAGGCTTCGTCTTTCGCCTCTCACTACGCCATTGGAGCTAGCTCCTGAGCACTGTAGCTCCACAGTGCACGCCGCCAAACCCAATACCTTTGACTCCACAAGTGCGTCCACACGAAGTCCCTCCTCCAAGTCGAGCTCGGCGTCGACCATAAGCCACCAGCACGTGACATTTTCGCAAGAAATCGAGCTTAGCCATGCGAAACCAATGATAATAACTTGATCATCTCACTACTTAAGCCATATCCAACTGCGTCAAGAGACCCCGCTCTCCATGCACACTCCATTTTGCCACTTATCCATACATTACATTCACTGGATAGCCCGAAACGTTGTTGTCATCTTCAACTCCAGCGCACACCTAGGACTGTTCGTTCGGTTTTTTCGGTTTATACGGTTCGGTTAATACGGTTTAATCGGTAAATACGGTTTTAGTATTTCGGGAAATACGGTATTTTTCAAAATACGGTGTGGTATCGGTAAATACCATTTTATTTCGGTACGGTATCGGTTAATACCAATTTTACCAAACTTTACGTGAATTGCTAAACGTTAATTCTCTATTCTACAATCAAAAATTCAGAATAGACTAAATGGCTAATAGAATTATATAGCAGTGGCAGACCGCAGAAATGTAGTCGGACAGGGACAGGGGCAGCTCACAGCCGACAGCTCACTGCTCACAGCAATCAGCCAATCACATTATCACAGCTTCATCAGTGCATCACGATTCACTTCTGTCTTCACTTCACACTTTCACAGTATTCACAAATCACAATTTCACAGGCTCACAGCAGAACACATTATCACAATCAGCCAATCACAAATTCACAATCAGCCAATCACATTATCACAACACAGAGCATGAGAGCACACACGGACACACCTCACACAGACACAGTCACACATTCACAGCATCAGTGGCTCAGTGCACATGCCCGGATAGGACTCAGGAGTCACAGGACAGCAGACTCCTACTTCACATTTTCACAAGATCCCACTTCACAAGTCACAAGACTCACAACAGACTAGCAAAATTAGTAGCAATCTACCAATTAGAAAGCCAGAAAACTTACTTCGCAAGATCCTATTGACTCCGTAGCAGTGGCGTGTTGGGAGAGGGAGAGCTCCACGCGGGGGCTTGGCGCCGCCGCACCGACGTCTTGAGAGAGGGAGGCGGAGGCGCGGAGCAGGCGAGCAGCCGTCAGCCGAGCACCGAAGGGCGGTTGGGCGAAGGAGGCGGATGCGCGGAGTAGCCGAAGCGGATCACTCCGAAGGGCGAAGGAGGCGGATGATCTTAAGGGCGAAGGAGACGAGCACCGAAGTCCAAAGTCCGCGGCGGATCTGGCGAGGCGAGGCGAGGGGCGTCGGAAGTCGGATCGAGACGAGAGGAAAGCGGATCTGGCGAGGCGACTCAGGCGAGGCGAGGGTTCGAGGAGGAGCTCGGCTTGAGAGGAAGCGGATCTGGCGAGTGGCGAGGCGAGGCTAGGGTTCGAGGAGGAGCTCGGATCGAGACTCGAGAGGAGAGGAAGCGCCGAAGCGGATCTGGCGAGGCGAGGGCGTCGGTCACTCGGTCTGCCGTCTCCGTCTGCGCAGCGCCGCTAGGGTTAGATCCGCGTGCGTGGGCCGAGCCGTCGGTGCGTGCGTGACTGCGCTCGTGGGCCGCCGAGACCGGAGAGACGCGACGGGCTTTTCGGTTTTTTCGGGATTTTCGGTTTTCCCTCGGTTTTTACCGAACAAACCGAATCATACAAATGCCAGTTTTTTAGAAACCGAACCGAATACCGAAAACCGGTCAAACCGAGTTGACCGGTTCGGTTCGGTTTTTTTGGTACGGTTTGTTCGGTTCGGTACCAAACTGCACAGCCCTACGCACACCTGATGCGCTCCGCCATGGCCCGCATCATTCCTAGTGAGTCTTGCCCTCAACACCTGCCTCACCTTTCTCCGTTTCTTCTCCTCTTCAAAAGCCCCCAACCAATTTCTTCGTGCAGTACCTCGCCAGATCCACATCATTGTCTTTGTCTCTACCCGTCACCATCACCGATGTGCAGATCCTTTTCTGGTGAGTCTCTGACCATGCCATGGTCAATTTTAGCTTCTCCTCACCCTCCTTAATATTGCTGTTTTGGCAGTCGCAATGAAGCTCATCACTGTCGCTTCTATTCACCGCGGTTCGCCATCTCTGACCACCTCCGTTGTCACTAACCACACCATCGTGTTCGTGGTGAGCTTATGTTCCTAGTGCGATGATGAGCTAGGCTCAAAGTAGCAGTCTACTTGTAGGGCCCACCTGGCATCCTCACCAAGATAAAAATATGGTTTTATAATAGAAATAAAAATAGAAATGAAAATGAAAATCATGCACTTTGCTTGCTCTCTCCTTTTCTAGGATTTCCTCTCCCGGCAAAACTTCGAATGATCATAACTTTTGCATATGAACCCTAAATTGAGTGAAACTTGTTTATAATTTTTTTATAAAATCATGAAATTTCATAATATTCAAAAAACTTTGAATTTTCTCTATATCTGGATTTATTTGGTGTTTCTGAGCATTTCTTGTTAGATACTGACGTTCCAGAAACGCTTTCAGATTGGTCCATAAGAAGAAACAAGTGTTCAATATCAAGGCAAGCAAATCCACTTGATCACATTGCTCCTATATTTTCAAATGTTATGTTATTTTTTTACAAGTATTTTTGTATGTTTACTTTGAGTAAATTATTATAATTATATTCCTATATTTCAATGAAATATTCCTTAAACATGAATGTTACTAGACATTGTCACCCTAGGAGTATTTACCCACTAATTAGGATACATTTTAGTGGGATTTAGTGATTTCAATAGCAAATGTTTAGAAATGCTCGTTGCAAATGTTATACAAATTGATAAGAAAAAGGTTAGAACAATTATGTAAACTCTTCAAAATCTTTATGCCATATTTTGGATAGAGGGGTTACCGCTGAATATTTTAGTTAGAAAAATCAAAATTGAAAAATGATTTAGACTTGGGCAAGTGGTTGTTGAGACCAGTGCAGTTAGCACGAGATTTAGGTCGTGGTAGTCTCACCTGAGCCTATTAAGGACCGAACTTTAGTGCCGTTGATCCAAGCATTTTAGTACAACCACATGTTCTAGATGGGATAAACCTGACTAAATAATGTGTAAAGTCTCAACTTTGATTTTATCATGTGTTGAATGTAGGTGTCGGTTAGACATGTAATTCCCACACGGTCTAAGAGGGGGTTTCTGACTAGGTGAATGGAATCCTCCTACGGTGAAACCCTAGTGGGTGAAATCGGGTTGGAATGGAGCATTGTAAAATTTTTGTGATAAGCACTTAGTCGCACGCCTATGAAAGCATGTAATGGCTGACATTATGTGTCGATTATCTCGTGTGGGAAAAGTTATAAATTGAGAGGTTGTGGCAGAGGGCTACCACTTGTTGGTTTTGGAAAAATGATATGGGTGGATGGAACCCATACTTGAAAAGTTTTGGTTCGATATGAATTAGTAGAATCCATGCTTGAGAGGTTGTTAGGTGTAGGTAACAAAGACCTATGTTACACAATTTACGATAGGATCAATCATGATTACTTTCACTTATTGCAACCCCGCTTTTACTTATGGCTTTAGAATTCCTTTTGCAATTTACTATTTATATGGTAAAAATCAAAATTTGCTTTGAGCAATAGAACAAGATAGAATAGCTTTTCTTGACAAAGCCAAGCTTGTAGCTAGTAGTATTTGATGTAAGGCTTGCGAAGCACATTTTGTATTCACGACTACTTGTTGAACACTTTTAGTTGAAGAAGAAGGCCCGAAGATTGATTTCTTTCACGCTGCAAGTTTTGGTGATGATAATGATGTATTCTAAGGTTTAACACCCAGCCAGTTACCTGTGGAATGAGGCAGACCACAAGGACTCATTATCTCTTATTTATTATTTATTCCGCAGTAGGTATTTTTTATGTGTATGCTTTTGGCTGGTCTGTCCCATCATGTAAAATTTTGTCATTATGGCCCATATGATCAACCGCTTAATATTATGTGCCACACTGTTTTATTTATTTGTGTATGAATATGATTCAACATTGTATTTGTGTGTGCTAGCCGTTGATCATGTGACTAGCATATAAGGTTCAGAATTAATTTTTTGGGTCTGATAGCTACAAGGATTTTTTTTGGGTAGGTTATTTTTAACACTATATCCTTGCATCCGTAGTCTTAAAAGATTCGAATGAGTTGTGATAAAGCAACAATCCTTAGTACTCTTTTAAGGTTATGTTTGAGGAATTTATAGTCGTTTTCGTCAAATCTAAAGGCTCTGATCAACTCGGCTTCGGGTTCTGGCTTATTTTTCACTATTCATAAGTTTCGTCTTTTTCTGAACATTTGGCTTTTTGTTGAGCTTTTTTGCCGGTTCTTTTTTTCCCGTATTTGTTTGTATTATATGTAATGGGCTAACATATTTTTTTATTTTTAAAATTTTTTAAATTTAATTATGCTAAATAAGCCTCTGTCATTCTGATGCTTTGTTCACCACTCTGATGTTTTCAGCCATAAGCCACGAGCTTTTCAGCCGAACCGATCACCACCTTTCTCTCTCATTGCAGTTATTTTGTTTCCATTATTTCAATATTTCCTACAAGATTCATCTACTGTATTTTGGTACCGTACATCTCATTCCTATTTTATAAACTCTAATCTAATTTAGAGACTGCTACGAATAAAGAGAGGTAACAGAGTATACCATAACATTTCGAGGCGTCATTTGTTGGCCGAGTTATCTCTTGATCGACAGGGCATAGCTGCAAGCCCGAGCACCATGTTCGGTTACATTTTGAACACGGACTGTTGAAATCGAGCCGATGGCTTGCAAACGCACGACGAGTCGCCAAAGCATATACATGCACGAATACGTACTCTACCTTGTCGTCTACGCCTCATGGACTGCTTCGTTTTGGACAAGCGGAATTGACCAGACAGGGTACGTACTAGCTAGCAAAAACAAATTTTACGTCTCCCCGCAATTCTGTTATTGACTTGACGCTATCGGTTCCGTGGTTGACATGTCCGGCCGGCTAACGCGGTCGAGCTTAATTTAATTATTTTGGAATTTTGGTCTAAGTAGAATCAGATCGAAGTAAACACACTGTGACTGTGCCTATTATTTTTTTCGGAGCTCATTGTTCTGTCTAGTGCTGGGAAACCGCTACGTTTGAGTGTCCTATGAATTAATAGCATGCTAATATACTAGTAATTCGCTATGCGTCTAAACTAAGTTGCATTGCTCGCTGCATCTGGTCGGTGGACTACCCTGTAAAATAAATGGGGACTGGGGAGTAAAAATTAAGGCGCAAAATATACATATGGTTGAAAGATTCGCCATGTGTGTGTGCGTATACGTTAGTACTCCATTGTCTGGGAGATCATGAGATACGATGTGAATACACACCATCCGAGATATACCTAACATTATCTTCGTCACCATTTTTGACTCGGAAAAGCAGTGGCAATGATGGATAGTACTGAAAAAAGATCATTACGAGCGTCAAGGCTCGAGCAATAGCACTTCAAGAAAAAAAGGCTCGAAGTAATAGAAACACACAAGAGAACTCTCTGAAGGTGCAATTGTTTGTATACAATGCTTTGAATACACTAGCTTAAGTTTAAGTGGAGGATCGGATAGACAACAGAGAAAAGGGGTGAATGGCGCCTTTAAATTCTTTCTAAGTTTTCACTTAACCCTTTTCTCCGATAGCTAAAGAGCTATGAAGATTAGGGTTGAAACCCACTTGAGAACCGGAGCAACAGAGAGAACACAACAGGAAAACATATTGTGGTCGGAAGCTGGCAACATGGTCGAAATTCGACAACGTGGTTGAAAGCTGACAACATGGTCATAAATTGAACAATGTGGTCGTAAACTCGACTACGTGGTCGAAAGTTGACAACGTGGTCGGAAATCGGCTACAGAATGGAAATCACCGTAGTCGATAACCACTGAGAACAAAACTAACGTGATTGAAAATGAGTGCAGTTGAACCAACGTGGTTGTAAACAACTTGGTCGAACATCAACAAGTGGTATTGACTCAAAATCCTTGAATCAAGAAACCTGGATTATCTCACATGGTCCATCATCAAGTCTCATTTGTAACTTAAATTTAATTTGTAGAGGAATAAATTTTATCCCGTCGTTTCTTAAGAAAATAGAGACACATAACAAATTGTAGAAGATGGAAAACGAAATATAAATCTGCGTTCTGCGTGTATTGCACATTGCTGCATCATTCATGACTCCCAATACTGAGATCAGACCTTACGAAATCATGATCAGGCCACACTTCAATTTCACCAAGGCTGGTAATTAAGCCTGTTGCTCGCTTGTGCAAGGGCTTAACATCTGATGATCACTATTAATTCCTCAAAGAATGGAGCAAAAAAGGACAACAGAGTGGAGTATAATCCACAGAACCTCATTAAACAAATTCAACTCGAATTAATTTACAGCATCATATCAAACGCAATATCCCATCGTTTGCTTATTCTTTACAAGCATAGATCGATCTCCAATTCTCCATGTATCTCTATGACTCCATTATTGTCGCCTTTTTGTTTCTTTTGTGATCTATACACGCGTGCCTGCTAATTAAGCTCCAAGGAAGTGTCCAAGACACATGCCGTTAACAAACAAAAACCGCTTGTTAGTTAACCCCACTCAACCATATTCATTTCTTAAGTAACGGTGAGCTGCGGGAATCCCAACGACGGGTGCGGCGACAACGGCGAGAGCGGCAGCAGGCCACCGAGCAACCCTTCCCAGTACTGCTCCCAGCTCGACGGCGTCAGAGGGAACCCCTCGGCAGCCGCGCCCGCGGCCCCCGACGAGGTCGACGTCACCGTGGACGACGTGGTCGCGGTCGTCTCCCGCGACATGGACGACGGCGAGGTGGAGGACACCTGGGTCGACGACGACGGCGTCTCGGTCTTTACGGCCTTGTTTACCACTCCGACCACCTCGACGTCGGGGTCCGCCTCCTGTCGTTTCCGTTTGCTCGTCGAAGATGTAGCAGGCGGCGCCACGGCGGTTTGCGACGTCGGAGCGGGCAGCGGTGGGGCCCACAGGTCGGCGCCGCGGGTGCCGACCTCGTTGGGGAAGTTGAGGATGGCCTTGGCGCCTCGCATGCTGAAGGCGGCGCGGTCGTAGGCGCGCGCTGCCTCCACGGCCGTGTCGTACGTGCCAAGCCACACGCGCGAGCCCCGGCGCTTCGGGTCGCGGATCTCCGCCGCGAACTTGCCCCACGGTCTCTGCCGCACGCCGCGGTACTTGCAGAAGTCCTTCGCAGCCATGGCCGCCGCCGGCGCCACCGCGGCAGCCCCCGCCCACTCGAACGAGCTCGGGGGCAGGGAGATGGTCAGCGACGGCCTCACAGGGGACGTCTCGCCCCCGAACTTTATCATGACCGGTGCCGCCGGCTCCGGCGCGCGGAACGTCACCTCGCCAACGCCAGCAGCCGGAGCAGCACCCACGTACTCATGCGTTAGGTCTACGTATCCCTGCTGCTGCGCCGGCAAGGACATGGGCTGGTAGGCCGGTCCGGCCGCAGGAGGTGGCAGTACGGGGAAGGTGACGTCGTCGGAAACTGCAGGGTTAGCCGGCGCGGGCACACTGCCGTCGCCACCGAGCAGATGCTCGCGGATGAACTCGAGAGCGAAGTCGTCGACCTCTCCGGCGAACTCCATGCTGCTTATGGTTCGTCTTTTGCTATATGGGTGTCGATAGAACAGCGGTCGTGAGGACACGAGAACTCGAGTCTCAACGGCAGATCGGAGGTTTGTGTTTGCTCTTAGGTGTTGAGTAGTCTGAGCTTCTGAGGAAGACTTACGGTGGTGGTGTGTATTTATAGCTAGGCCGGAGTAAGACGAGAGAGAGGAGAGAGCCGAGGGTTTCAGGCTCTCGCGGTGAATTGATTTGACCACGCCTCGCGAGGGGACCCACTTTGGGGTCTTCGACGTCGTAATCGCGTCATTTACCCCAAAACTCACGACTGGAATGGGTTCATGGGTGCACGTCTCGAGGCTCTAGCCACCGCCGTGGTTTGAAAAGCTGTGGCATGGCATGCAATATGCCCAAAGGCAAGAGTGACACTTTGCGCTGTTCTAGATATTTGAATCTTTCAGATTTGCTATGTTGATTAGGCTGTGCTCATTTAGACTGAATAAGTCTGACTTATGATTGAATTTTTACTGTAGCTGATTTATTTTGTACTGTAGCTGATAATGTCTTATTTAATATAATTAAATTTAAAAAAAATTAAAAATAGAAAAAACATGATAGCCCGTCACATATAATACAAACAAATACGAAAAAAGAACCGACAAAAAAGTTTAAAAAAGCCAAAAGTTCAGAAAAAGACGAAATTTATGAATAGTGAAAAATAAGCTAAAAGCCAGAAGCTCAAGCTAAAATGAGCAGGAAAGTAGAGAGAACTGTTAATTGGCTTAGTTACTTGCGGATATTGTGACTTCTTTCGATCAGGTAAGGGTAAATATTGGCCTGTTTTTTTGATTGTGAATTACGACTTTTGTCTATGGTGTATTAAACTAATAAATAGTGATTATTGAAAGAAATATGAAAATAACTAAAAAGACAAAAAACAGATCTAGATACTTTGTGTCACGATTAAAAGACGGTCATTTTTCACCCTGAGAATGGTCTTTGGAGGAGAAAAAAGAGTTCCCTAGATAGAAAGACGTGCCATTTTGCCTGAGTCGTGTCAACTGAGGGCAGCATGCATATACGGCAACTTCTCCTACCCATGACCATTCTCTTTGTTATTACTCGCACTTAAGGATCAGCTTCATTAGGACATTTCCTTGAACATAATTTTCCCCATATTCACCATCGCGATGCACGTATGCGTGTTGGTTGGCTTACGGCAGTTGCAAATTGTAACGCCCTGCTCATCTTAGCTTGGTTTTTTGACGACTTATTTTTCACTATTTATAAATTTCGTTTTTTTTCTGAACTTTTGAATTTTTTGAACTTTTTTATCGGTTCTTTTTTCCCATATTCGTTTACGTTATCCGTGATGAGCTACATATTTTTTCTATTTTTATTTTTTAAAATTTAATTACACCAAATAAATTAACTTTAACTACAGTATAATGTTAATCAATTACAGTATAATTTCAACTATAAACCACTATTTTTCAGTCCAACGAGCGGGGCTAAGATCAAGTTCCCCCAGCCGCGAGTCGCAACGCAACGCATGGATGGACGAACGTAACGTCAGGTGGTGAGCCGGATTCGTAGCCATGCAGAATTGCAGATCGATGCAGCGGACCGGGTCCAGTACTAGCTTGTCTGTCGCTTTAAATGAGCGGTACTCCTCCTTGCCACTCGAGGATATGTGGGCTCCCTCTTTGTTAAGTCCTTCCTTGGATAGCGGGGGAGACTTTTCTGAGGGAAAACAACCCAAGACGGGATTAGATTGTTTGGATAATAGTTTTGGTTTATGTTTTTTGATTGTAGGTTATGACTTTTATATTGTTTATAAGAGAGTACGGAGTAATATAAATTTATATAAGATTTTGGTTGATATAAATAAAGTCGTTACAGTGTGTACTACAATCAATATGTAGACCACGTCTTAAAAAGATATTTTATTTGAAAACTAGTTACTATAGAAAAATCGAAAAACAGATTTTATAAACTAAAAAAACATGGCCAATCTAGGTTTGTGGTGGATTGGAAGGAACAGTTCCTATCTAAAATTCAGAATTTGGAAAGAAGCAAGAAAATTCGAAAAACAGTACAGAAAATTCGAAAAATGATAAAAAATTTTGAGATCCCGGACTATCCATGCGAGCCCTAAGCGGTCTTCGATTCGTTAGTACTTTTGGACGCTCCCGACCTCTTGACGAACGGGTGCGATCGACTGAAGGTAAATAACACGGATGACTGATTCCATGTCAAGTGAGTTAATTCACGTAGCTGTTAATGAGCGGGTTTGCCGCTAACTTGTGAGCTAGTTGCATGTGCACTCGAAGTGGAATAGTACTAGTACACCATCCTGATTAAATACAGAAACTGATTGGGTTTCTTGTTTGACAATCGAAATTAATTAGAGTAGCGCATGTATATGTGTTAAGTACGCAGCCCACGTTCAAAACTCGCTTATTTTGCAGGGTCGGCTAGCTAGCTAGATCAGCAGTACGAAAGTTGCAAGATCCCAGCTGCTTCTCTGACTCTTTCTCGCATGCCTATCTATGGCTGAGACCAGCTTTCCTCGCGATTTCTCTCCTTGAGACGTCACAAACTCACATGGACGCCTAATCTGCCATTACCCAACTAATGATTGATGAGACAGTGCCCGGTCGATTTTGTTTCGAATGCATGGTATGGTAACTAGATGACGACTAGATGCAGAGCCGGGCGCGCGCAAGGACATATACCTGCTGGCTGCAGATACAGATCGCTAGACGCGCACATCAAGAATGGGTCAGCTAGAGCCTGGGGCAATCTGCAGATGTGAGAGAGTTGAGACGTGACGAAGAACAAGCATTGTGATCTCTCACTCCTTCCCCTTCCGGACTTGAAATGGACTCTATGGAATTTCCATTTAGGGATGCATTACTAGTACTTAGTCAGAACCCCAGCTGCAAGTCACATCCACAAAAATGTAATGAAAAGGGGCAAGGGAATAGCACATTCCACCTGCTTGGTTGTTTCTCAGTTTGATCGGAGAATTAAGGACGTGGAAAATCCGTCTCCGTCCATAGATATAGGTTACTGTGGATCCATGCGGTCAGCATTTTGAAACTTTGATCATTACTCGAATATATATGTATGCATTGACTACATGAAATTGGTGATTTTAGACAGTCTTGCAAAATAGTTTCATAACACATTTTTCTAGTACATTACGATAAAAAAGCATAATCAAAGTCTTAAATTGAGGACCATAAAAGGCCAAAACAATTTACATTCGTAGGAAGTATATAGTAGTATATTTCGACGCCCTAAAAGATAACCACACTCCCTACGTACAAGAAACACCAAGGTGCCACAATATTTCACATCTCAATTTACAAGCGTCTCTTGCAATATGTCCACGGACGCCAAACTAGTGGATGCGAAGAGGACAGATAAACAACAAAAATTCGAGTTTAACACCTTGGACGCATGGATCGTAGCACCCAGCTCGCCTGCCAACTTTGGTACGGTCCAAAAGGTCCTACGTACCGGAGGAGCAGAGGATAGTAGCCAAACCAGGTCAGCACGTCCCCCAAAACGGCAGGATTGACCGTGACCCGCGCATGCCGCTTCTTCGGGCGGCCGGACCGGACCGCGCCAGCTAACGGCGCCATGCCAATTCTGGGCAGGCCGGGCGGTCGAGACCGACCCTACGTAAGTAGTAGTGTAGTACGCGTGCTGTGCTACGCGACGCGACTCGCGCGCGCCTTGGACCGGACCGCTTCGTCCTCGCTTTGCATGCATGGCCCCATGTTTTCGCTCCAGGACCCGGGTTGGCCGGCTACCGCAACGCATGCAAGCAGAATGATGTGGCTCGATGTGACGTGAGCATTTACTCAGGTTTCGTTCTAAAACTGAAGCATCTTGCAATGAAAAATGGATCTGAAGTTCTGAACCATGAGGCCTCATGTTTGTGTATTACTACCACCATCGTTTAACTGGCACTTTTGTTTCGATGGCCGGAGGAGAACAGGGGAAGGCGCTGTGGAAAGGTGCAGGGTTAAGGGGAGGAAGGGGGAAAGCACTTGGTCGGTTGCTGCGATGGAAGAAGGGCAGGTTCTTTTTGGCCTAGCTTTATAGCTATGATTTATGTTTTTTATTTTTAGTATAAGCATTTGTGTGAATGAATCGAATACCGATAAACCTATAAACCGTTTAAAAAGACTGTCCCGATAAGTCTAACAGCCGTCATATTTATTTATTTGAGAGAGATCATAAGCCATTAGCCGAAAAGAATTAGCTCGAAGACTTGACCTGCTAGGTGCTTTGTAGGGATGCAAATGGAGCGGATAATTTTTGTCCGTTCGACTAACTGAATGCTCATGGAGCGAATACAGAAGAGATAAATGGTTATCCGGTACTATTCGTGTTCGACTCCGATTTCGAGGAAAAAATATGGAATATGATACTTGATAAGTGATATCCGTTTGTATGTATCCGTATGTCAAGTGATATGAGAAACTCTGTTGTGATTTCACTTAGGAACAAGATAACATATAGACGAATTGTCATATCTAAATAAACAAGGAATACTGAGTGCTCTTCCTTCGATATCTCAGTGATTAGTTTTTCTATGTTCACTCTGATTATACCATACTGTCTAATGTCCTGTGCAAAGAAATAGATAATTTTTGTCTGATCAACAGAATGGAGAAATGAGTATCCGGTATTATTCATGTTCGACTTTAACTCTGAGAAAAAAATAAAGAATATAATATAAGATAAATGATATCTGTTGGTATCCACTTTGATTGTACCATAGTGCTTTGAGAATATGAAAAAAAAAATGTGTTGATTAGAGGGAAGATGTCCTATAGATGAGAAAAGGATCCAGGTCCTGCGATATTTTCTTCCGAACCGGACTAGCGGACGCACTGCTTGCCGAAGTGGCAAGGTCCCACTTGACATGAGGCATGACCTATTCATGATGCAGGGGCGTTTATACTAGTTTTTGCTCATAGATTTTAACTATGTTTTATGATTTTGATTAAAAATAAATAGTAATCGTTGAAACAAATATCTTTTAGAAAGATGAGGCAAATGGTGAAAAAAGTGAGGGAGAGATGCGTGTGTGTGACAGAAGTAAGAGAAATATGGTGCGTGATGTATCCGTGATCTTCTGTCTTATCTCAGAATAAGATGGTAGCAGGAGGAGTGAAGAAACTGCTTCGAAAAACTGGATATTTGTATTAAAATTTGATGTTTCTGAATAGAAATAAAAAATAGACAAGTAATATAAATATGGCCTGTTGGCTGTTGCAGATGCTCTCAGACTATAGTCGCAAAACTAATATGTTTCTTACTTGCTTCGACGAGCGTCTCTTGTCGATGTATCGAGTAAGTCGAAGGATTGCCGCAGCAGTATTCAATTCGTCGTAAAAGATTACTGCAGCAGTCTTCCAGTGACTACCTTATATTGCTACCTATCATGAGAGCGAGGTGGTTATATTCACTAGGCGTGAGCTAAATCGACAGGCGAAGATAGAGAAACATTGGAGGTTAAGGGAGTAAGAATACAACCGCAGCAAGGGGCATCCCTACTGGTTACAAGGTCGCGATCCTAGGAGATATCCGTAGTATATTGAACTCTTTTCGTGGGTAATAACGAGCAATCTAAAATATTTCACCATTTCAGTGTCATCGCTCATTGCCAATCAAAGCGAAAGCTACCTCGGCCTTACACTTGCAGGAATATAAAATAGCAGCATAGCTTTGAACGTATACATAAATCATCCGTCACTCGCATCCTGCCGGTCTTCTTCAGAGTTCAGAACGATGCGTATAGCAATGTCAATGCGAGCTCCTGAGGACTCTCTTAGAGTGTACACCGAGTTATCCAAGAAACTTACTAAAGGGTGTTTGGTTGTCAGCCACAGTTTACCACGTCTAAGGTTAGGCAAATTTGACCAACTTTGGGAGCTGTTTGGTTGCAGCCACAGTTGTGGCAAGATTCTCTTCCAGCAAATTAGGTCCCACACGTCAATGACTCAAAAAAGTGTGGCAAGATTCCCTTAGAGCAACTCCAAGAGAAGAGCTAAATCATTTTCTAAAGGTAAATTTGGCTATTATTGGAGAAAAAACGTCTCCAATAGACTCTGTAAATGACTCTCCAAATTTAGTAGTTCTCCATCCCTCCTCCTTCGCTCTCTATTTTTGGATAGCCTACCTCGCTCACCATCCAGCCTCTTGGCGCGGTCGGCGTTTCCTTCCCGCACGTTGCGCCCCATTCCCGCGCGTACGCGACCCACCGCGCGCCCCTCTAGTTTAGATAGCCTGTTGGAGTAGTCTTGTTTTTTTTGGGTGAGATTCATTTTAGAGAATAGCTAAATCACTAAATTTAGATACTTCTTTTGGCTAATCTCTTGGAGTTGCTCTTAGACTTGCTAAGGTGTGGCAAAGAATTTGAGCACCTCAACTTAGACAAGTGTGACAATTTTTGTTGGTAAAATATGGCTAGCAACCAAATCGCCCCTAAATTGTGTCAGCTTAATTATTAGATCGAACTTACTAAACTGTGTCAGCTTAATTATTAGATCGAACGACCTCGGCGGCTTCGATAGGGTACAAAAGCGACCACTTGGCCTCAAGTGTAACGAACTCTTAACTCGAGGATGACTTCTTCAAATGCAGAGCCAACGCAATCCGGTATTCCGGTACGTATATTTTTATAGTCAACGCAATACGGTATGTATATTTTTATAGTCAAAGGAAACATAGTGGCAGTATATGTTTGATTTGTTCGTTCGGTTCGCTGGAATTTCGTTCTACTTTCAGAAGTAGGGACAGCGAAGCGGACAGATCACAGATTCTCAGTGGTTTCCTTCGTGCGGCAACACAGTAGGAGCATAATTCCAAAACTCGCGATCGCGTCAAAGCAAAACCGATATGGAATACGAGCGACCATGGGAGGAGTACAGAATAATGTGTGATGGGTCATTACCAAATTTATAGAGTTGGAATTTAAATTTTATATTATTTTTATTTTTCTGAGATTTTTTAGAGAATCGATTAGACCGGCCAGCTGGGTGGTATAACTGATGTTTTAATGTCGGTTGCATTTTCCAGTAAAGGTGTTTTGCCTTGGACTCGACCAATATAACCAGTCCCTGGTTGGCCATCTAACCGACCCTAAGAGTTGTCTCTTAGATTTTGCGTAAGTGGTCTTGGGATGATTTGAATTATATTTGGTCACTGCATTTATGTTGTATAAAACATATTTGGCTAGCGTGGGTTAAGTTATGAAGAATTTGTACTCGAAAATGATTTCTTTGTCTTTGGATGTGCATGAAAACTTAAAGTCCATCATGGTCAACTGCGAGGTTAGGGTCTAAGCACATAGAGGAGCCGAGGTTCAGAATGGTCAAGAGTACCCGGTGAGATAACTAAGCTCAAATATGGCATAAGAAAGACGAAAAATGTTGAAGAAAAAGTTAGAGCGACGGGTTGCACCATGTGGTTTGGTCGATCTAAGTGAGGCATGGTCTGGTAAAATCAGAACAGGAGAAACTTATCGATGCATAGCAAATCATTAATGCATGTACACATGGTAAGTATGGTGATTGCTTATAAGTTAAGGAAGTGACCGGGTCAAGGAAGAGTATTTTGGTAAGAACGCCAAATACCGAAAACCATGTGGCTGAAAACCGTGACACTTGGGAGAGTAGTTTAGGTTAAGAATATGCTCAGGAAGATCAAGTGGATCAAAGGTTTTTGACTTAGTGGATTCGAGCTCATGTGCTTTAAAAAGTGTGCATGAGTTAAGTGTATGAGTAAAATCTGTGTTGTGTGGGGTTAATAATTTTTTTCAAATGTGCTAGTGAATAGTATCTATTAGGTTAGATGTGGGATGATTGTCTTATCTATTTAATGAGTTGACATAAAAGTTTGCAAGCCATCCATCCAACCATTCCTACATTGAGTTCTACTGTTGCAGATGGAAGAATGAGTGTTGTAGTGTGCTCTCTCTTGTCCTCCATATGGAGTGGCAGTAAAACTTCTATCTTCGATTAACAATAGATCAATTTTATTCACCATTCATGGTATCGTCTTGTTTTGATTGATTTGCTTTGATTCTTGTTAGTTTTGATTTCTTCTCTCCCTTTCTTGATCTTTTTGTGTGCCAAGAATATGTAAATAATGAGGATGATTCATGGAGATCAAATCATATACAACTAGGCACCAAGTCTTGCAAGATTTCGAAGTTATCCGATTTTGCTTGGAATTGACCTTTTCTTGAGATTTCTTGATTCCACGGTTTTACTTTGAATCTTAGAGAGAAATAATTTGTTGCAACATGTGGAAACTTATCTAGAGTTATTTTGGCTATTCTATGCTCACAAGCAAGTCAAATCCTAAGATTTTTAGAGTTTATCCAATTTTAGTGCAATATTGCTTCTCCCTGTGAAAGGTTGGAATTTTGACAAGGATCATATGATTTTTGGATGGAATAGGTTTATGATACCCTAAACAAGGTGTGTTCAAAGTTTTCTCTCTCTTTTGGTTAAGTATTTTGGGAGTTGCACTATTCTTGATCTTGGCTTGGGCAAACTTTTTGTTTTGGAAATAGGGGAGCGGTAAGACCGCTTTTAGGCCTGGCCGAACCGGCCACCAGTCAGATTATTGTGGTCAAGCTAGTTATATCAGCCACCGGTCAGACCACTAGGTGCACGCCGATCGTATCCCCTATGGCGGCTAGACCGGTGAAGTGCTGAAAGTTGTCCTTCTTGAATGTTTGATGTTGTTGTTTTGCCTGGGTTCATCTATACTTTTGCTTTTGGCTTATGTACGAATGAACAGTAGCTAATTCAAAATCGATGCATTTTTTAAGGTGGGGTCTACAGGAAAGTTGTAGTACAAATTGTATTGAGTTCAATTGTACCGTCTAAAATCGCATGCGAGTATTTCCCTCTGCATACTATTTCTCGCAAACAGATTAGAATTTAAAAGTTACACCCATAAGCTATAAGACACAGGCCAATAGAACCCACCCTTTGATTTCAAGCTCTCAATTCTGATCTATATAGCTCTGTAGCTATTACAATGAAGAATTTATGGACACTTAGACAAAAAATTATGTGACACAATTCACACCTCTGTTGCTGTTGCGGTCCGATGAAATCCACATATTCACTTGAAACGGCGAAGATCAACTGGACAAGTTTTGGTAAATAAAAGGAACTAAGGAGAAGTCGCCACTCACCAGCTTGCACTAAAAGTTGTGCTTGACTAATTCAACACCATTCAGGTGTTGGGAGACAGATACGGAAGTGTACGGGAGAACAGCAAGTAACCAGCTGGATTCATCACCAAATTTATTACCAGTACTACTATTATGGTCTCCTGTATGGTGACGCTGCTCCGCGTTCTCCTAACGGAACCAAGAATCAAGCTTCATACTCCATTTGAACACTTTTTTGTACTCCATTTGATCATTCAGTGCTGCCCTAGGCCATCCCTCACCACTAATGATGTCACATTTCTAAAGCCTTCAATGCATCCTATGGACCTTGCAACTCTCCTTGACAAAGACGATGGGATTGACGCCTTCTGTTCCTAGAGTGGGCCAATATCTGATTACAAATCAATGCTGAACATAAAAGATGGGCCAAAAGTCCCATGAGCTGCAATTTCTCATTCACACCATCGGAATTTTCACTAGAAGGTCAATATGACTTGGAATAGCTAGCTTGATGCTATTTGAACTGACAGCAAAGGATACAGATTTGACTAGCGTTTGCATGACATCGTACAAGAGCTATGATGTGTCACTGACAGATGGTAGGTTCCGGTAGGACTGTTCTGAATTTTTTTGTGGACAGATCCTAGAAAACCATGGGTCAATGGTAACATTTCGTGACAAAAAATGCTGATTTTTTAGGCGGGAAACATACCTCACACTTCGACATTCCCGTGTGTGTATTTATCTGCTGTTTTGGCGAAATCTAGTTAATGAAAGTGAAGCATTCGAGATATATGTCAATGAGATGTGGTCAAATTTTCGCTTTCATGAACATGTGACACAGAATTATCACTCTTTTTTCTACGGAAACGCATGCAGAATTTTCATGACGAATGGTGTTGAGCCAATCAACTAATGGGCCCATCATATATGACTTTAGGGCCACTCTACTGCCGGACAGATAATTACGCCTTCCTAAAATTGACCACTTCATTGGAGCCAACGTATACAATTACGGGAGTTAATTTTACCAAACCAAATAGACTTTCAGAAGTTGAATTTAGCAGACTCAACATTCAGACGTGTTAGACATTGTAAAAGCGGTAAAGCACTGAAATTCGTACTGCTTGAGCGGGTTATACAAACCAACTTCCGAGTAAACAAGAAAATGATGTTAAGAGTAAAACTCCGAGAAGTTTCTATTTCCTCTTTTTTTGAAGGGAAATAGTAGGAAAAGTTCGTGCAGTTGCAATCAGCCAGCCACGGAGCACACAGTATCGCAAACAACGGAACAAAAGGAGCCATACATCACGTGATGTGAAGCTGTGAGCAGTTCAACTGTAGATGACCGTCTATGACCTGCAACTCACAGACAGATGAGTCCGAGAGATGGACCGAGAGTTAACGATACATCAGGTCAGCTCAGACGAGAAAAAAAGTCTCGAAACCTGAAAGACATTCACATTTATGCAGTGATTGCAGGAGGTTTTGAGTTCAGTACCAGCCCGTGTCCATCGCTCGCTTCCAAAATCCCGACGTGCGGCAGCATGCTGCGAGGTCTACCGGAGCTGCTAATATTGAATCTTTCAGATACCGGCGGTATGCCTTGTTTCTCACTACCGATCGATGGGGCTGTCTTGATGAGGTCTTTCTCTATGCTAAGGAATCGTCATTAGCGAGTCCAATTTAAACGATTTCTCTCTATACAAATAAACAAATCAATCATAAAAGACGTAAATAGTAGATTAAAATCGTAGATATAAGAGAAGAACTTCTGGTCTTTCTTTATTGCTTCATCTTTCACATGCCTGTACAAAATAACCAATGAAACTTCCTATTTATAGCTTAGTGCTGAGATGCCCACCATGTGTTAAGGCTTCAAACTCAGGCCTAGATTTCCAACACCCTCTTGGGCACTCATCCAACACATATCATTAAAACTCCATAAAAACCCAGTGGGGAAAATTTGGAGAAAGAATACATGATACATGTTATGCTGCGTTGTACAAATTGTCTCATTAAAAACCTTGGTCGAGAAACTTTAGGAAAACTCGTCAAGGAAAAAGAGTACAATCCAACCAATTTTAATTAATCTTCAGGATTTATTCTTTGGGTACTCGTTCTTCGTGATCAAGTTTTAATAACGAGCTTGAGAAAACTCTCCCCTTGAATTCTGCACTTCTCTAAGTCTCATGACTTAGTATGCAGTAGCTCGTCTGCACTTGTCCAACACAACCTGCATTATCCTCATAGATAATTGTTGGAGCTTGCATAATATTCATTCCACATGACTGCTGGATGTGGTAAATCATTCGTCGGAGCTAAGCACATTCTCGTGCTTCGTATAGCGCTATGATTTCTGAGTAGTTCGTCGAAGTCGCTACAAGACTTTGCTTAGACGATTTCTATGAAATTGCAGTTCCACCACACAAGAATACATAGCATATTTGTGACCTTGCGGTATACGGGTCCGACAGGTACCCAACATCTATATAGCCAGTTATATTCAAATCTTAGTTCTTTCTGTAGAATAACCCAAGGTCATCCTTGAAGTATCGAAAGATGTCCTTTATTCCTGCCAATGCCTTTTGGTAGGTTCTGCACTATGCCTTACTAATCGGTTTACAGCAAATGCAATGTCCAATCTAGTTTAGTTTGTTAGATACATAAGTGCACCTACTGCACTTAACTATGGGAATTCCGGTCCCATGACTTCCTCTCCCTCTTCCCTAGGTCGGTACAAATCCTTATCTTACTGTAAAGATCTCCCGATCATCCGTACTTTGGGCCGAACCTTTCTAACACCTTCTAGGCGTAGGCTGACTGATGTACTAATATTTCTTCAGGGACATACTTGAGCTACAGGCCTAAGGAATATTTGGTTTTATCTAAATATTTTATTTTAAATTCTGACTCCAAGTAAGAACATGTTTCTTTTATGTCTTCCATAGTCCCGATGATATTCAGATCTCTACATATACTAAGATTATACAAAATCCATTCTGTGATCGTCATATAAATACATAGGGACAATCTTCATTGTTCATGTAGCCTTTCTTGCATAAAAAGTCATTTAAGAGATAATACCGTATCCTGCTTGACTGTTTAAGTCTGTACAGTAATTTCCTGAGTTTCACATTGTACAGATTTCTATTTACTCTGTCTTGGTTCAGGATAGGGATACCTTCAGGTACCTTCATATAAATTTTAAAATCCAAGTTTCCATAAAGGTATGCGGTTACCAATTTTATTTCTAAGTTCAAGATTACTGTCGTTGAGATTAAGTATCTAAAGGTGATTCCACTTATGACTAGAGAATATGTTATCACAGCCATCAGCTTCATTTCTTTCATTTCTCTTCTGAACAAATACTCACTTATGCCCTACAGAGTGCACATAAGGAGGTGTGCGGCTTACAGCTCCAAACACATCTCTTTTGTTTAGAGATAATAATTCAGTTTCTTTTGCCTTTTTCAATCTTCCCAATCTGATCTTTTCTTACATTCAGCGAGTGATGTGGGCTCTGGATCAAGATCGATGATTGTGACAATTTTCTTTGTGAAATAGTTATCAACAATGGTTGTTGTTCTATTCACAGATTCTCCCGTGTGCACATAGTTTATAGCTATTTCATCATGAGTTGATTCTTCTTGTGCTTCTACTTTATCACCGCTCCTTCCAGTTGCATCGGTGAGTCCCTTTAGTTTTTCAGCTCCGATGTGTGCGCACACATCCATACTGATTTCTCTCTCCATAGAAATATTCAAATCCATTATGCCCTTTTCTGAAGGTGTCACACTGGTGTCAGGTTTCAAGGGGCCGGAGTTCTCATCTTTTTATTCTAAGGCCTCTACATAGGATTAGGGATAGCTTCAACTTTCTTTGGTATTTCAATCCTCTCCGGTGTATGCGTGCATGCACGTGCAACTTGATCATGCTCTTTAAATCACTAAAGTGATCAGGCAGTGCTTGCAAATCAATGATCTTTTGGACTTCTCTATTTGCTTCACTAGTGCACAGGTCATGTGCATGGATTCCTGTGGTTTGCTACGTAATTTTCTGATATTTTTCATCAAGGGGTTGATTTCCTCCCCGTAATGTTGGGAAACTATTCTTATCAAATATGCAATCTGCGAAATAGGTAGTATGCAAATCTCCTGTCACATGTTCTAAATACCTGATTATAGATGTCGTCTCATAACCAACGTATATCTCAGTCTTTCGGAGAGGATCCATTGCAGTACGCTATGGATATAGGTACATAAACCTTGCATCCGAACCTCCGGAGATGAGAAATGTTCGATGCTGACCCTTGCGCTCGTTGCATAGATAAATGGATGTCGTATGCCAATGGTTTAAAGTTGATAAGTGTTGCTGCATACAGGACTGCGTGTCCCCAACATGTAGCTGGTAAATTACAATTCTGCAAAAGCGGTCGGGCAATAAATTTAATTATCTTGATTAATGTTTCCACTAGTCCATTCTGGGTGTGGACATGTGGTACAGAATGCTCAACTGTAATTCCTATTGCCATGCAATAATCATCAAATGCCTTTGAAGTAAATTCTCCAGCGTTGTCTGCTCTGATGGACTTTATGTGATGATCAGGGAAAATATTTCTAATGCGAATTATCTGCGAGATCAGTTTTGCGAAAGCGTGGTTTCTCGTAGACAATAAACACACATGCGACAATTTCGAGGAAGCATCGATGAGCACCATGAAATATATAAATGGCCCTGATAGTCTCTGTGTGGGACTACAAATGTCTCCGTGGATGCACTCCAGGAACGCAGGTACCGCATCCTTCACTTTCAGAATAGAAGGTCTAGTAATTAATTTCCCGGTGGCACCTACGGAGCACACAAAATCTTCGTGGTTCGAGAAATTCTTTACATTAATGTTATGTCCGTATGAATTGTTAATTATATTTTTCATTATTGTAAGACCTGGGTGGCCTAATCTGGCATGCCAGAGATAGAAAGGTTCAGATCTTCTAAATATTGTTTTCTGGACAGTATAGGTTGCAGGTGCCTTAATATTAGGGTAGTATAGTCTCGTTTCTAATGAAGAAAGTTTTTCTAATATTTTTTTTCCATTTGCTTCACGCTTCGTAATGAGCAGGTATTCATGATCATACTCTTCTTCAGTTTCAACATCGAAACCATTGCTGCGAATATCCTTGAAACTTAGGAGAGCTCTAGTTGACTATGGGTACAATAAAACTTCTTGACTGAACAAAGTTGTACCTATTGGGAATATAATTGTGGCTCTTCCTAAACCTATTATAGAAGCATCGCAACCGGTGATTGTTGTAAGGTTACCAGCATTCTTATTAATTGACTAAAAGAATTTTGTCTCTCTTAAGATGATATTCGTTGTGCCGCTGTCGGCTAAGCACATTTCCTCCGTGGGGTGTCACAGATATTCTAATATAAAGTATTTTATTAATATGTAGTAGAAGCCAATCAACACATAAATAAAATACTTCAATATCAGAATTTATCATGCAATTATGAACTGAATAAATAAATGAATTATTCCATATCATCTAACCATTATGAGAAAATAAAATTGTTTGAGTACCATCCATGCAAAATCCAACTTATTCCTTCCACACAAAAAATAAATGACAATTAAAGTCTGAATGCATTCTGTGCATTGGACTGAATCTGCTAAGAAATCATTTTCCTCAAGGATGGGTTTGGCATCCTGCGGTGCACCAAACCCAATGGCAGTGCGGAGCTTCTTTGCCTTAAGTACTATCTCGACATCAGAAGCCCAAGTCAAGTAGTTTTAGCTTTGCTGAGCCAGTTCCTCGAACTCCCGATTCGTAATGCTTGTCATCTACATGTGCATAAAAGGAATAAATAAATTTACTGCCAGTAAACATGCATGAAATAAATTTACTGCAGGTAAATAAATTGGATAATGGTACAAAAGATTATCGTAATGCTTCAGAATTTTCTATGCATTTTCTATAAATTTACTGTTAATTTCGGTGATTAAAGGCAATTTTAAATAATTACGATTAATCAAAACAGTAAATAAATACAGAAACTATATAAATAATAATGACAATACTAAACATACTTCAAAAACTAAAAATAATTCAAAATTTGAATTCCTGAGGCCCTTTTATGCTGGAATATGAATTTTCAGTGAATTCTAAAATTTTCGAGGGCCTGTACGCAATTTTTTCA
Source organism: Dendrocalamus sinicus (assembly GCA_036346575.1). Taxonomy (NCBI): domain Eukaryota; kingdom Viridiplantae; phylum Streptophyta; class Magnoliopsida; order Poales; family Poaceae; genus Dendrocalamus; species Dendrocalamus sinicus. The sequence goes on from CM070650.1 coordinate 10,632,729, forward strand.
ATTCAAAGAAAATTTTCACAAAATGTTCTGATTCTTCGAGGGCCTTATTGCAAAATTCAAGACTCGTATGAAAGTTTTGCGAACCCTCTCGTAATTTCCAGAATTCAGGGGTCTTTTTGTAAATTACCGACGCCGGCCTGCTCTCCCCTTTTTTCTCTCTTTTGGGCCAAAACTCGGCCCGTGTGATCTACTGGCCTCCCGGCTTGTTGCTATCTTGCAGCCCATCTGGCCCATATCCGGCCGATAGCTAGGGTTAAAAACCCTAGCCACCGTCGGGGCCGTGTGCGCTAGCAGCTGCGGTAGAGCCTCAACGACGAAATTTTTTTCCTCTTTTTTCTTTTTTTTTCAATGTACAGTGCATTCAACTTCAACTCTTTCATGTAATCTACTGATCGATATTATGCCGAATACTTCAAGTCTGCTCACGGTAGATTAGAGTGGATTTGCACCGTAGAAAATAATCTAGAAAGCGAAATCTGTGGAATTTAAAGCGATTTAGATGTAGACAATTCAATCTACTAATGTTTCGATGATTACCTTTTGATTCATCGGAGCGATTCGTGCTAATAACGTGTTAAGAAACCATTGCTATTGAGTCCAATCCGAACGATTCCTCATCACAGAGACGCAAATAGTATATTAGAAATAGAGATAGGGGGAACTCCTGGTCTTTTATTATTGATTTCTCTTTCACATGCGTGTATAAAATAGCCAATGAAACTCTTCATTTATAGCCTAGTGGTGAGGTAACTATTATAGGCTAAGGTTTCAAGTTCAGATCTAGATTTCCCAACACTTCACATGATGAGTTTGTTGCAGCGGAAGGCGGTGGACCACTGACGCCGCGACGTCGAGTAAGCAGCTCCGGCCGAAACGGCGAAACCCCGTGGCTTCAGTTCCGCTCGCTCAATGGCTCAAATCCGTCGTCCGCGCCGATTTGGTGACCGGCCGGCCTTCCCCTGTACCACAGTACATTACATCGCGACCGCGGCGGATGTGGTGTTGTTGCAGGCTCAATGGGCCGGAGGCGTTTGTCGGGCCGCCTCGGTGATGGCATCGGGTGTAGCAACTATTCAAAATCCCATGTCAACCTTGAGCACACATGGTAAGAGCAACTCCAGCAGGGCCCCTACTTGAGCCCTCATCCTACTTTTGAGGTAGAGGGCAAAAACTCACTCAGCGGGGCCCTACTTGAACCCTCAAAGTAGGGGCCTCAAATCTCCCTCGAGCCCTCATTCACGGGGGTGCGGAGGAGCCCCTACTTTGAGGGCTCAAGTAGGGGCCTCTTTGAGTGAGTTTTTGCCTCACCTCAAAAGTAGGATGAGGATGAGGTGGGTCCTATGTGTCATCCTCTAAGAATGAATTTGAGGTCTGTTTTGAGGGCTCTCTTTGAGTGTAGCCCAAAAAACAGAGCCCGCAAAAGTAGAGAGAGCCCTCAAATAAAAAGTAGGGGCCGTATTTTGAGGGCTACTGCTGGAGTTGCTCTAAGTCAGCAAGATTCAAAGATGCCATACGAAGAAGTAACTGTGTGTATAAAATGCTATACGAAGAAGTAACTGTGTGCAAGGGCGGACCCACAGGGTATGGGCCCAGCTGGTTCGCTGCCGCCGCCTCGATCCTCAGTGCCTTCCAGTCTTCGCGTGTCACCGCAAGCGAGGCCTCAGATCTGCCGCGCCAATCGAGCCCATCCCCGGGCCTCCGCGCGGCGAATCCGGTAAGCGCTCGACCCCCCGCTTGCTAGATCCGCCCCCGACTCGATGCCCATCTGTGCTTCCAAAGAATTCTCGCGGCAGGCAATTGTCAGGCGATACTTCATCGCGGTTAGGCGGCGGGTTTGCCTTCTGACTCTGCGCGCGGTTGGTGTCGAGCGCCAGCGGTACGTCGGGAGTCTGAGCCTGGTGTGCTATATCTTTGGGTTTAGTTGAGCTGCTGGTTGTGGTTGCGATTACAACCACGAATCACGGCTGTCAGTTCATCTCCGTCCTTTTTGTGGAAGAGAGAGAGAGAGAGTTATTCCCTAGGCTTGTGTGCCCTTGTGATATATAGGTGGGTCATTGGTTCTTGGCTGCATATTTGAACTGCTTGCTCCTTGTATCCGGATGCCGGTTTCGGGAGTGGCAAGTTCGTGTTATCCTGTGGTTGTTTCTTGGCTATTTACACTGCTGCTGCTCTGGATATTTCTGAGTTTTTTTAATCGGCCTGTGAATGACGATTTGTGCTGTTCTTTCACCTCGCAGGTTTTGAGAGAATATTATTGGAAGTACAGCCATGTTCAACAGGATATTTGGGAAGACCAAGGAGCACGCCAATGCAAATGCGTTGGCCACTCTGGATAAGTTAAATGAGGTGACCTGATCTTTCTTCTTTTTTTTTTCCTGATATCTGGTACTGCTTGTGTTGAGATGCCCCTGTTTTACCCTGAATGGTTGATCTTGTTTGGGTTGCCTGAGTAATTTGATGATTGCAAAGTTAACATTATGGGGCCATTTTGCGTCATGTTGGTAGGGTTGGATACTTTGATCAACTAGCTCTTTAATTTGCTTTCTATGAATTCGCATGTGATGTCAGCTTCATCCGAATTTGTTAGATATGCAAGCTCTGTTCCGTGACATTTGTAGGCTCCTTTCCATACCAGGCTTTGTGTGATCAACATCACGATAGGCTGATCTTTTTTTTTCATTCATTGTATTTGCTCCTGAAGTTGGAACCTTTTAACCTCTTAGCCTCTCAGGGAGGGAAGGTCTTTATTTTTCTGCCGCCTCACTTCACTGAAGTATTGTAAGTTTTTTTACATATTTGAGACTATTAGTATGGTGTTTGAACTATTTATATTGTAATTTGTGCACGTTTTCAACTTAATCCTTGAATTTAAGACTTATCATATTATTTAGTGCCTGTATACCGAATTACGGTGCAAATTTTACAATTATTTACTAAATTGGCAAATGGTTTTACCGAATTGCATATAAAAATTTTGGTGCGGCATACCTTTTGGTAAAATTCTGGGTCCGTCACTGACTGTGTATATACTAGCTTTTTTCTTTTGCAAAAGTGAACCCCCATGAACCTCTTTGAGGACCGCCATCACTCGTTTGTCGTATCACAAATTGACACCTTACACCTACTACCTTCAAAAAAAAGAGAAAAAATGACACCAGCGGATAGTAGAACGGGATTCGCTCGAAGGGTGGATGATGAGTCATGTATACGAGTACTTAGCCTGCACGTGAGACGATCGTGGCTTTGTCAACGTGCCATTAGCCACGAAGTCCCCTCATGTAGAAGAGAGCCAATCAATTCCGCTTCAATTCATACAAGCGTGGGAGGAAACAACATAGAAGGAGCGGAAACAGGATGCTGATAACGATGTGGACTTGCGCCCCATGACTTCTAATCTCTCGTCGGTTTTTTTTTTCCAGTGGTCAGTGCAGCACGTGAGGATAGAAGTAAGTCTTTTTTTGAGCCGCATGCTTGGCTTCGGTTGAACGTCCGTCAGTTTCAGCGCACCGGTCTGCATCAGATATTCAGATTGCACACTTGCCTAACCAACTCAATGCGAGCTCTCCTGGCTGTGTAGATTAGCCATATCACATCAGGATTCAGGACAACAAAGATCCTGCTCATTTGGGCGTATTTTTTTTTATTATTTCTAAATTTTATCATTTTCTGATTTTTAAACTTATTTTGAGCTTTTTTTTCCGGTTCTTTTTCCCATATTCATTTGCATTATAATTGATGGGCTAACCAGTTTTTTCTATTTTTAATTTTAATTATGCTAAATAAGCTAGTATCAGGTACAATGTAATTTTAAACAGATATAGTAAAAACTCAAACATAGATCATAAAAATTCAGCCAAACTAAACATCACCAGAATCGGTTTGAGTTGATGGTGTGTCCACCAGAATCAATTTGAGTTAATGGTGTGTCGAAGATGGAGCGTGTGAAAAGGGCATTGCGGAAAGGAGCCGGCCTTCATTTGTATAGGGGAGGATGGGTGTGGTGTGGTTTCTTATCAGTGGTTCAAACTCCTGTGTTTTAGCTCACGGCTTGATGACTTTTAGGTGAGTAAGTGGATAGGAGTGAAAACATGGTGTTGGACACAGTAAAAAGTAGCGTTAGGAAACCTGGGTATGTGTTCGAAGTCTTGCTCATGATGGGTACCTCACCACTAGACTATAAATAGAGAGTTCCATTAGCTATTTTGTATACATGTGAAAGAGAAAGCAATAAAGAAATACATGAGTTCTCCCCCTATCTCTGTGTTTCTAATCTACTATTTGTATTGCTCTGTGATTGATCTGTCTTTTGCATAGAAAGAGAATCGATCGGACTGGGCTCGCCAGCGACGGTTCCTCAACACGTTATCTACACGAATCGCTCCGGTGAATCGAAAGGTAATCATCGAAACATTAGTAGATTGAATTGTCTACATCTACATCGCTTTAAATTTCGCAGATTTCACTTTCTAGATTATTTTCTATGGTGCAAATCCGCTCTAATCTACCGCAAGCAGACTTGAAGTCACTGACACTATCGATCGGTAGATTGCATGATAGAGTGGATATTGATTGTATTGTAGATTAAAAAAGAAAAAAAAGGGGGAAAATCACACGGCCGAACATGCCACTGGCCCTATACGACCGCCGCGCATGAGCGTCGTGCTAGCCCAAAGCTGCCGCCGGCCACCCCTGTGTTGTGCCCGAAGTCACCGGGAAGTTGCCGATGCACGTCCAGAAGCTGGAGATACTCCCACCGCCGCACGCACGCTCCGTCGTAATTGCCTTGAACTGCGGCAGACAAGGTCACTGACCGCCAACGCTCTCTATCTCAGCGCTGGCCCAAAGCTGCCGCCGGCCTGCACATGGGCTTCCCACCTACGCCGCCACCGTTGCCCCGCACGCCGCAGCCTCCCGAGTGCCCGCATGCACGGCCAAGATCGGTCGCCCGCACGAGCCCCGCGCTTTGTCGCTCGGCGCGCGGCACGGTTGCCTCGGGTGTCGCTGCGCGACGACCGCACCAAACATCGATCGCCTAGAGACCGCTCGGCGCCTCTCGCCCTCGCACGGGCCGCGCTACGCGCCGAAGCCAAGGCGGCCGGTGCTCGCTTCGATCGCCGCGCTTGCCACACGGGCGCTGCTCGTGCGGCGAGGCCGACCACGTCGCTCGCTCGGCCGCCGCTCGCCGCTTCGCCATTGCGTGCGACGGCGAGGTGGCCTCACTGCGTGCTCTGCGCGCTTCGCCACGTGCCCCCGCATGGGCCACCACCGTTCGGACCACCGCCTCGGCTTCCGCACCACGCTACACCGTCGCTGGCTCTGCACGGCCGCACGCCTGGAGTCGCCGACCTTTTTCGCCGTAGGGGAAATCCTACCCCTTTGTCTTTTATCCCGGCCGGCAATGGGTCGGATTGGGCTGGAGGAAAAATGCGATGAAAATTTTACAAAAAGGTCCCATAAATTCTGAAAATTATGGGAGGGTCCTTAGAACTTTCAGACAGGTGCTAAATTTTGCAAAAAGGCTCTCGAAGAATCAGAAAATTACATGAAAAGTTTTATCAGAATTGTAAGTGGCTCGGGCCGAAACGACGAAACCCCGTGGCTTCAGTTCCGCCTCCTCAACGGCTCAAGCCCGTCGTCCGCGCCGATTTAGAGACCGGCCGGCCTTCCCCTTCTTAAGAAACCTGGGCCTGGGCCAGCAGCCCGCGGCCCATGGTGGGCACCTCATTGTAGTCTATAAATAGGGATCTATACCCTCTCATTATGTACACATGAATGAAAGCAATAAAGAAAGATTCGTTCTCTCTATCTCTCTCTGTGTGTTCAATCTATTATTCTGTGATTCTGTGATTGATTCGTTCTTGTTCTATACAGAGGAATCGCTCGGACTGGTCGCCAGCGACGGTTCCTCAACACGTTATCAGCACGACTTCGCTCCGATGAACGAGGTAATCATCGAAGCATAGATTGAATTTTCTAGATCGCTTTTGAATCTGTATTTTCTTTTTGCGTTCTAGATTGAATCTCTACGGTGCAAATCCGCCCTAATTTACCGCGAGCAGACTTGAAGTCGCAAGCACAATGCCGATCGGTAGATTGTGAAAGCGGGTAGATGTTGATTGCAATTGTAGAACGATGCAAATCCGCCCTAATCTACCGCGGCAGATCTGAAATCGCCGGCAAAATGTCGATCGGTAGATTGCGAAAAAGGGTAGATGTTGATTGCATCCTAGATTGAAAAGCAGCGAAATTTTGCATGATTTTTGCTCGATCCGCATGATCATCGCATCAAATTTATGCATCTGTCTTGTTCGATTTTACGCATAAGCATTGCACAAAAGAAAAGAAAAATAACGGCCGACGGCTGCGCGCGCCGGCCGATTGCCGCTTCGGGACGCCGACCTCGCGACGATGGTCGCGCGCGCCACCTTGGCCGTCGCGGCTCCGCATGGCCACCGGCCGCGCGACGCCGCCGCTTCCCGCGACGGATGGCCGTCGGCCCGGCGCACCCGCAGCTCGGCGACGCCGTTTGGTCCTCGCGCCCGCGCGCGCTGCTCGTCGCCGCCGCTTTGCGCGCGCCGCGCCGCGCGCCAACCGACGCCGCCGCCATCGCCTCACCGGTGTTCGAACGCGCCACCACCGGCTCCGGCCAGCTGCGTCGGTTTCGGCCCGAACGAGCGCCCCCGCGCGCCCGCCAGCGCCGCGTCGCGCCGCGCGTCGCCGCTTCGGGTTTCTGCCGCCGTCGCGGCGAACGCCGCCTCGGCTTCCCGCCTCGCCACGGCCGGCCGCACCGCATCCCATCACCGCGCGTGGCTTCGCAAGCGCCGCCGCCGCCGCCGTCGCGGCCGCGCGGCTCGCGCCGATCCGCATCCGCATGGCGTCGGCGCGCGCGCCCGGCAGCGTCGCCGCGGCCCGGTTTCCCATTCGCGCCGCGCGCGCCGCAACCGCCGTCGGTCCGCCATCGCCGCCTCTCGATCGCGACGGCCACGGCCTCCGCGCCCCGTCGCCGCCGCTAGCTCGAAGCCAAGCCGCCCGGCCGCCATCCTCTTTGCTGCGCCGCGCGCGGTTGTCGACCGGCCACGAAAGCGGCCTCCACGCGCCATTACCGCGCCGCACCACCACTTGAGGCCGGCAGCCACTCCCGCCCCGCCGACCCCGCCGTCTGGCCGGGCGGTTCCGCCATCCGGGCCGAAGGCACCTCCCGCCGCCGCCACTTGAATTTCGGGGTAGGGGAAACCCTACCCACCTCTCTTGAGGTTGCCTGGGTGGGCCGGCCAGGAGGATGGGCCAAACGGCAGGATATTATGGGCCGGACCGTGAAAAAATGGCCCGATCGGATGGAGGGGTGGCGGATTTGCAGAAAGGCCCTGAAAACATGAATATTATTAACAAGGCCCCTAGAACCTGCATTTAAGTCCTGAATTTTGCATAAAAGGCCTCGTAGTTCTGACAATTACGTATAAGCCCTCAAATTTACGAGTGGGTCCAGAACTTTTGCAGAAAACCCCTTGGTAAATCAGAAAATTACGCGAATTTTTTCTCTGAACTGAAATTTTTGCGTAAAAACCCTCTGGAATTGCAGAATTTGCTGAAATTTCATATTTTAGCATAAAAGGGCCTCAGGAATCCGAATTTTGCATCATTTTTTGCTTTTGAAGCTTATTTATTTATGCCATTATTATTCTCTGTATTTTCTGTATTTATTTACTGTTTTGGTTAATTGTAATTGCTGAAAATTGCTTTTAATCACTGAAATTAGCAGTAAAATTATAGAAAATGCATAGAAAATTATGAAACATTGCGAGAACCTTTTGTACCATTTATTTACCCGCAGTGAATTATTCCATGTATGTCTACCAGCAGTAGACTTATACACATTTAGATGACTAGCATTACGAACTGGAAGTTCGCGGAGCTGGCCCCGCATGGCCAAAACTATCTAACGTGGGCATCCGATGTCGAGATAGTACTTAAAGCCATGAAGCTCTGCGCAGCTATTGGGATTAGCGGACCGCATGACGTCCAACCTCTGTCTCACTCTCAAGAATGAGTACATGGCAGAGAAGAGCGCGCTAGCACTCTGGACCGCACTCAAGAAGTGGTTTTAGAGGCTAAAGTACACTATTCTTCCTCAAGCAGAGCAGGAGTGGATCAGACTGAGGTTTGCCGACTTTAAGACGGTCGGGGAGTACAATTCTGACTTGCACAGGATTTGTACTAATCTTCAACTCTGTGGCAAGCAGATCACAGATGAGCAGAAGATCGAAAGAACCCTACCCACCTTCCACCCCAATGCAGTACAATCTGCATGCAATTATATCAAGACGGCTATAAGGAGTATGCCGAATTGATTGATATGATGCAGGTTGCGGAGGCTCAGGACAAAGTTCTCCTTAAGAACTAAGTCACTCAGCCACCTGGGAGCTCCGCTGGCCGTGAAGCCAACGCCGGGAGCCATAAGGTGAGAAATCCCTTAATGAAGAGAAGGGGAAGGAAGGGTAAGACCGCAGCCCAGAAAGGCAAATTAGACGCTCCACATGAGAATAAGGCCAGTAAGCCAAAACGGGATGGCAAAGGGCAACATGAAGCCCACGTTGCATCGATTGAGGGGGAGAATTCCGAGCAGCTGCCCGCGCCAATGGAGGTTGAGACCATCCAGGCAGCAGCACCACCTCTCGACCTAGAAGCAGCCAACGCCATGATTTCTCTTGAAGAGAATGTCAACCCTGAGAAAATAGAAGAAGAAGTCTAGTGCACTGAATGCATTTCGACTTTAATTGTCATTGATTTTGTGTGAAAGAATATGTTAGAATTTGCATTGATGGTGCTTAAGAATTGTTATTTTCTCGTAATGGTTGGATGTTTTTTTGGAAGAATTCATTCATTTATTCAGTTTATAATGGCATGATATGTTCTGATACTGGAGTATTTTATTTATGTGTTGATTGCCTTCTCATACATGTTAATACCCTATATTAGAACACGTGTAGCGCCCTATGAAGGAAGTGTGCTTAGCCAGCAGCGGCACAATGCATATCATCTTAAGAGAGATTGAGTATTTTCAGTCGATTCGTAAGAGCATTGGCAGCCTTACGACAGTCGCCAGAAGCGATGCATGTATAATTGGTTCAGGAAGAGCCACAATGGGCACAACTTTGGTAATTGAAGAAGCCTTATTGTACCCAGAATCGACTAAAACTCTCCTAAGTTTTAATGATATTCGCGCCAATGGTTTCCACGTTGAGATCGAAGAAGAGTATGGTAAGGAATACCTGCTCATTACGAAGCGCGAAGAGAATGCAAAAGAATATTAGAAAAACTTCTTTCACTTGAAACTGGGCTATATTATACCAACATTAAAGCGCCTGCAGCGTGCATAATACGCTCAAGCGGTGTTTAGAAGCTCTGAACTATTCTGTCTCTGGCATGACAGATTAGGCCACTCAAGTCTTAGGATGATGAGAAACATAATAAATAACTCGCATGGGCATAATATTAATGTGAAGAATTTCCCGAATCATGAAGATTTTGTGTGCCCTGCATGTGCCACCGGGAAACTAATCACTAGACCCTCCACTCTGAAAGTGAAGGATGAAGTCCCTGCATTCCTGGAACACATCCAGGGAGACATTTGCGGTCCCATTAAGCCCATCTCAGGGCTATTTAAGTATTTAATGGTGCTCATTGAGGTTTCCTCGAAGTTGTCATATGTGGGTTTTTGTTGTCCACAAGAAACCACGCCTTTGCAAAATTGATCTCGCAGATCATTTGTATCAGAAATGTGTTTCTGATCAAGTCCACCAGAATGGACAACGCCGGAGAATTTACTTCGAAGGCATTTGATGATTATTGCATGGCGATGGGAATTGCAGTTGAGCATTCGGTACCTCATGTCCATACCCAGAATGGTTTGGCAGAGACTTTAATCAAGAGAATTAAATTTGTTGCCCGACCCCTCTTGCATAATTGTAATTTGCCAGCTATATGTTGGGGACCCGCAGTCTTACATGCAGCGAATCTCATCAACCTTAGACCTTTGGCCTACAACATCCATTCACCTATGCAACTAGCGTAAGGGTCACCACCGAAAATTTCCCAACATTAGGGGGAGGAAATCAACCCCTTGATGAAGAATGTCGGGAAATTATGTGGCAAGCCTGGGGAATCCATGCAGATGACCCGCGCACTAGAGAAGTCCAGAAGACATTGCATGGCAAGCCACGGGAATCCATGCAGATGACCCGCGCATTAGTAAATCAAATAGAGAAGTCCAGAAGACAAAATAGATTTGCAAGCATTAGCAAATCAACTGCCTGATCACTTTAGTGATTTGAAGAGCGTGACTAAGTCGCATGTGCCTGCACGCACTGCACCGGAGAGGGTTGAAATACCAAAGAAAGCAGAAGGTATCCCTAATCTTGTCCGAGGCCTCGAAAAAAATGAGGGCGAGAACTCGGTTCCTCGAATCCTTAGTAACCGGGGACGCCTGGTGAAAAAGGATAAAAGAGATTTATCGCAGCCGATCATTGAAGTCCCCCAGAATGAGAAGGGGAGCCAGTTGAGACCTGGCATGAGTATGACACCTTCAGAAAAGGGCATACTGGATTCGAATATCCATGGAAGAAGAAATCGGCATGGATGTGTGCGCACACATCGGAGCCGAAAAACTAAAGGGACTTGCCACCGCAATTGAAAGAAGCGATGCGCAAGGTGAAGCTTCAGTAGAAGCAATCGCTCCAGAAGAAGCAACTCATGAAGAAATAGCTATAAATTATGTGTACACGGGAGAGTCCCTGAATAGGACAACAGCTAATATCGATATCTACTTCGCAAAGAAAATTACCACCTTCATCGATCTTGATCCCGAGCCTGCATCGCTCGCTGAATGTAAGAAAAGATCAGATTGGAAAGATTGGAAGAAGGCAATAGCAACTGAATTGCTGTCTCTAAACAAAAGAGAGGTGTTTGGGCCCGTATGCCGCACGCCTCCCCATGTGCACCCCGCAGGGCACTAGTGGGTATTTGTTCGAAAGAGAAATGAAAGAAATGAAGTAGTGAGATACAAAGCAAGGCTAGTAGCCCAAGGTTTCACTCAACGTCCTGAAGTTGATTATGAAGAAACCTACTCCCCAGTCATGAGTGGAATTACCTTTAGATATTTGATCTCAATGGCAGTGAACTTGAACTTAGAAATGAAACTAATGGATGTTGTGACTGCATACCTTTACGGTAACTTGGATTCGGAGATTTATATGAGAGTCCCTGAAGGAATCTCTCTCCCGAACCAAAACAGAGCAAATCGAAATCTGTACAGTGTGAAACTCAGAAGGTCACTGTATGGAAGAATGTGGTATAATCGCTTAAGTGACTTTCTCTGCAAGAAAGGCTACACGAATAATGAAGACTGTCCTTATGTTTTTATACGGCGATCCCAGAATGGATTCTGTATAATCTTTGGGTATGTAGATGATCTGAACATCATCGGGACAGCAGAAGATATTAAAGAAGTAAGCTCCTACTTGGAGTCAGAATTTGAAATAAAAGATTTGTGCAAGACCAAGTTTTGTTTAGGCCTGCAGCTTGAGCATGTCCCTGAAGGAATCTTGGTACATCAGTCGGCCTACACCCAGAAGGTGCTAGAAAGGCTTGGCTTCGAGAAGGCATACCCATCGAAAGTACCGATGATCGGGAGGTCTTTACAGCAAGAAAAAGATCCTTTCCGACCTAGGGAAGAGGGGGAGGAAGTCCTGGGACCGGAATTCCCATACTTGAGTGTAGTGGAAGCGCTCATGTACTTAGCAAACTACACTAGACCGGACATTGCATTTGCCGTGAACCTGTTAGCAAGGTACAGTGCAGAGCCCGCCAAAAGGCATTGGCAGGGCATAAAGGACATATTCTGATACCTCCGAGGAAGTAAGGATCTTGGATTGTTTTACAGAAAGAATCAATATCTAAACTTGATTGGCTATGCAGATGCTGGGTATCTGTCAGACCCGCATACCGCTAAGTCACAAACAGGCTATGTATTTCTGTGCGGTGGAACTGCATTTCCTTGAAAATCGTCTAAGCAAAGCCTTGTAACTATTTCGACGAACCACTCAGAAATTATAGCACTGTATGAAGCCGCACGAGAGTGCGCTTGGTTCCGCTGAACGGATCACCACATCCAGTAGTCATGTGGAATGAACATTGTGCAAACCCCCACAATTATCCATGAAGATAATGCAGCTTGCGTTGCACAAGTGCAAATGGGCTATGTAAGCATATCAACCCCAAGTTCCTCTATGCCCATGAATTGCAATAGATGGACAAGATTAAAGTACTGCACACTAAGTCATGTAGATTCGTTCACTAAGTCACTCCCGCATCTAGCTTTGAAAGGTGCGTGTGAGGGATTGGAATGATGAGACTTAGAGAAGTGCAGAATTCAGGGGGAGAATTCTATCAAGCCTGTTAGTAAATCTTGATCATGAAGATTAAGTACCCAAAGGAATAAAGTCTTGAAGACTAAATGAAATTGGGTGGATTGTACTCTTTTTCCCTTGACGAGTTTTTCTGAAGTTTCTCGACCAAGGTTTTTAATGAGGCAATTCGTGCATCGCAGCAAAACATGTATCATGTACTCTTTCTCCAAATTTTTCCCACTGGGTTTTTATGGAGTTTTAACGAGGCATGAACGTGTCAGATGAGTGCCCAAGGGGAGTGTTAAGAAACACGGGCTGGGCGCGACCGCGCCCATGGTGGGCACCTCATTGTAGTCTATAAATAGGGACCTATACCCTCTCATTATGTACACATGAATGAAAGCAATAAAGAAAGACCAGGAGTTCTCTCTATCTCTCTCTGTGTGTTCAATCTATTATTCTGTGATTCTGTGATTGATTCGTTCTTGTTCTATACAGAGGAATCGCTCGGACTGGTCGCCAGCGACGGTTCCTCAACACCCCTAACGAACGGCCTATACACACACACTACATTACATCGCGACCGCGGCGGATGTGGTGTTGTTGCAGGCTCAATGGGCCGGACGCGTCTGTCGGGCCGTCTCGGTGATGGGATCGGGCATAGCAACTATTCAAAATCCCATGTCAACCTTGAGCCCACACCATAAGTCAGCAAGATTCAAAGATGCTATACGAAGAAGTAACTGTGTGTATATACTAGCTTTTTTCTTTTGCAAAAGTGAACCCCCATGAACCTCTTTGAGGGCCGCCATCGCTCGTTTGTCGTATCACAAATTGACACCTTACACCTACTACCTTTAAAAAAGAGAGAAAAATTGACACCAGCGGAAAGTAGGACGGGATTCACTCGAAGGGTGGATCGATGAGGAGTCATGCATACGAGTACTGCCTGCACGTGAGACGATCGTGCAATCATGCTTTGTCAACGTGCCATTAGCCACCAAGTCCCCTCATGAAGAGATAGCCAATCAATTCCGCTTCAATTCATACAAGCGTGGGTGGAAATGTCCATACAAGCGCTTCTACTGCAGGAAACAACGTAGAAGGAGCGGAAACAGGATGCTGATAACGATGTGGACTTGCGCCACATGACTTTCAATCTCTCGTGGGTTTTTTTTCCAGTGGTCAGTGCAGCACGTGAGGATAGAAGTAGTCTTTTGCGAGCCGCATGCTTGGCTTCGGTTGAACGTCCGTCAGTTCTAGCGCACCGGTCTGCATCAGATTGCACGCTTGCCTAACTAACTCAATGCGAGCTGTCCTGGCTGTGTAGATTAGCCATATCACATCAGGATTCAGGACAACAAAGATCCTGCTCATTTGGGCTTATTTTTTTATTTTTAAAATTTATTATTTTATGATTTTTAGACTTATTTTGAGCTTTTTCACCGGTTCTTTTTTCCTATATTAATTTGCATTATAATTGATGGGCTAACCAATTTTCTATTTTTTTATTTTTAATTATGCTAAATAAGCTATTATCAGGTACAGTGTAATTTCAGTTAGATACAGTAAAAATTCAAATATAGACCATAAAAATTTAGCCAAACTAAACACCATCAGAATCGGTTTGAGTTGATGGTGTGTGAAGATGGAGCGTGTGAAAAGGGCATCGCGGAAAGGAGCCGGCCTTCATTTGTATAGGGGAGGATGGGTGTGGTGTGGTTTCTTATTAGTGGTTCAAACTCCTGTGTTTTAGCTCACGGCTTGATGACTTTCAGGTGAGTGAGTGGATAGGAGTGAAAACATGGTGTTGGACATTGAAAAAAGTAGCGTTAGGAAACCTGGATATGCGTTTGAAGCCTTGGCTCATGGTGGGTACCTCATCATTAGGCTATAAATAGGGAGTCTTATTAGCTATTTTGTATACACGTGAAAGAGAAAGCAGTAAGGAAAGACCAGAGTTCTCTCCCTATCTCCGTGTTTCCAATCTACTATTTACATTGCTCTGTAATTGATCTGTCTTTTGCATAGAAGAGGAATCGATCAGACTGGGCTCGCCAGCAATGTTTCCTAAACACGTTATAGCACGAATCGCTCCAGTGAATCGAAAGATAATCATCGAAACATTAGTAGATTGAATTGTCTACATCTAGATCCCTTTAAATTCCACAGATTTCGCTTTCTAGATTATTTTCTATGGTGCAAATCCGCTCTAATCTACCGCAAGCAGCCTTGAAGTCGCTGACACAGTGTCGATCGGTAGATTGCATGATAGAGTAGATACTGATTGCATTGTAGATTAAAAAAAGAAAAAAGGGGGGAAATCGCACGGCCAAACACGCCGCCGGCCCTGTAAGGCAGCCGCGCGTGAGCGTCGTCTGGCGGCCGCGCCGCGGCGCTAACAACCCTCGTGCTGTGCCCGAAGCCATTGGGAAGTTGCCGATGCACATCCAGAAGCTGGAGATACTCCCGCCGCCGCGCGTCTGCTCCGCCGTCGTCGCCTTGAACTGCGGCAGACAAGGTCACCGACCGCTAGCGCTCTCTATCTCAGCGCTGGCTCAAAGCCGCCGCCGCACACGGGCTTCCGCCGCGCCACCACCAGCGCCCGCACGCTGTTGGCTCTCGAGCACCCGCGTGCGCCGCCGTGGCCGGTCGCCCACATGAGCCCGCCGCCGTCGGCCGGCAAGTAGCCCCTATGGTACCGCTGCCGCCGCGGCGGCCCGGCCTCGATCGCACAGAGACCACTCGGCGCCTCGCCCCGCGACGGCCGCGCGCGCGCCGGCGAGGCCGCCCCGCCGCCCGCAGTCGCGCTTGCCCCGCGACGTGCGCTCGTGCGGCCGTGGCCGACCACGTCGCCGCTCGGCCGCCGCCGCGGCGCTCGCCGCCGCCGCGCCGACGCCGAGGCGGGTGGCCACGCTCGTGCTCTGCCGCCGGTCGTCACGCGCCCCCGCACGGGCCACCACCACTCGAAGCACTGCCTCGGCTTCCGCACCACGCTGCATCATCGTTGGCTCCGCACGGCCGCATGCCTGGAGCCGCCGGCCTTTTTCCCCGTAGGGGAAACCCTACCCTTTTGTCTTTTGACCCGGCCGGCAATGGGTCGGATTGGGCTGGAAGAAAAATGTGCTGGAAATTTTACAAAATGGCCCCATAAATTCTAGAAATTATGGGAGGGTCCTCAGAACTTTCAAACATGTGCTTAATTTTGCAAAAAGGCCCTTGAAGAATAAAAAAATACACGAAAAGTTTAATCGAATGTATGCGACTCCGTAAAGCGGCGAAACCCGTGGCCGATTCCGCCTCCTCAACGGCTCAACCCGTCGTCCGCGCCGATTTCGAGACCGGCCGGCCTCCCCTAACGAACGGCCTATACCACACTACATTACATCGCGACCGCGGCGGATGTGGCGTTGTTGCAGGCTCAATGGGCCGGAGGCGTCTGTCGGGCCATCTCGGTGATGGGATCGGGAATAGCAACTATTCGAAATCCCATGTCAACCTTCAGCCCACACCATAAGTCAGCAAGATTCAAAGAAGCTATACGAAGAAGTAACTGTGTGTATATACTAGCTTTTTTCTTTTGCAAAAGTGAACCCCCATTAACCTCTTTAAGGGCCGCCATCGCTCGTTTGTCGTATCACAAATTGACACCTTACACCTACTACCTTCAAAAAAGAGAGAGAAAATGACACCAGCGGAAAGTAGGACGGGATTCACTAGAAGGGTGGATCGATGAGGAGTCATGCATACGAGTACTTAGCCTGCACGTGAGACGATCGTGCAATCACGCTTTGTCAACGTGCCATTAGCCACGAAGTCCCCTCATGAAGAGATAGCCAATCAATTCCGCTTCAATTCATACAAGCGTGGGGGGAAATGTCCATACAAGCGCTTCTACTGCAGGAAACAACGTAGAAGGAGCGGAAACAGGATGCTGATAACGATGTGGACTTGCGCCACACGACTTTGGAGATTCATTTTGTGCCACTCTTGAGATTGATCAATTATCCCTGTCACTTACATGTGGGGCTGCCTGAATCACTGACAATAGATCAGGATGGTAAATATGATGTCACTCACCTCATAAGGGTGGCAAAAAGTTAAATTATCCGTCTTTTTTTGCGAGCCGCATGCTTGGCTTCGGTTGAACGTCCGTCAGTTCTAGCGCACCGGTCTGCATCAGATTGCACACTTGCCTAACCAACTCAATGCGAGCTGTCCTGGCTGTGTAGATTAGCCATATCACATCAGGATTCAGGACAACAAAGATCCTGTTCATTTGGGCTTATTTTTTTATTTTTAAAATTTATTATTTTCTGATTTTAGACTTACTTTGAGCTTTTTCACCGGTTCTTTTTTCCTATATTCATTTGCATTATAATTGATGGGCTAACCAATTTTCTATTTTTATTTTTAATTATGCTAAATAAGATATTATCAGGTACAGTGTAATTTCAGTTAGATACAGTAAAAATTCAAACATAGACCATAAAAATTTAGCCAAACTAAACACCATCAGAATCGGTTTGAGTTGATGGTGTGTCGAAGATGGAGCGTGTGAAAAGGGCATCGCGGAAAGGAGCCGGCCTTCATTTGTATAGGGGAGGATGGGTGTGGTGTGGTTTCTTATTAGTGGTTCAAACTCCTGTGTTTTAGCTCACGGCTTGATGACTTTCAGGTGAGTGAGTGGATAGGAGTGAAAACATGGTGTTGGACATTGTAAGAGCAAGTACAATAATGATCTTATAGTCAAGCTAGTCAGCATTTTTGCTGATGTGGAGGAGAGAAGAGAGGAGAGAGATGAGAGCTTGGCTCTCATGCAAGCAACAAGCTGGGCACGGGAGCCTATGCCGTGGTGGGCGTAGATAATAAATGTATGTGAAGAGAAATAGGAAAGAGAATGTGAGACATGGTACCACATAATAATAAAAAACTTTTAGTAGATAAATTATTTTATAATTTGGCTCTTATAACTTGACTTATAGCCAAACACTTGGCTTTATTATTGGACTTGCTCTAAAAAGTAGCGTTAGGAAACCTGGATATGCGTTTGAAGCCTTGGCTCATGGTGGGTACCTCATCATTAGGCTATAAATAGGGAGTCTTATTGGCTATTTTGTATACACGTGAAAGAGAAAGAAGTAAAGAAAGACCAGATTTCTCTCCCTGTCTCCGTGTTTCCAATCAACTATTTGCATTGCTCTGTGATTGATCTGTCTTTTGCATAGAAGAGGAATCGATCAGACTGGGCTCGCCAGCAATGTTTCCTCAACACGTTACAGCACGAATCGCTCCGGTGAATCGAAAGATAATCATCGAAACATTAGTAGATTGAATTGTCTACATCTAGATCACTTTAAATTCCGCAGATTTCGCTTTCTAGATTATTTTCTATGGTGCAAATCCGCTCTAATCTACCGCAAGCAGACTTGAAGTCGCTGACACAGTGTCGATCGGTAGATTGCATGATAGAGTAGATGCTAATTGCATTGTAGATTAAAAAAAGAAAAAAGGGGGGAAATCGCACGGCCAAACACGTCGTCGGCCCTGTACGGCCGCCGCGCGTGAGCGTCGTGCTGACCCGAAGCTGCCGCTGGCCGTCAATAACCCCCGTGCGGTGCCCGAAGCCATTGGGAAGTTGCCGATGCACATCCAGAAGCTGGAGATACTCCCGCCGCCGCGCGCCTGCTCCGCCGTCGTCGCCTTGAACTGCGGCAGACAAGGTCACCGACCGCTAGCGCTCTCTATCTCAGCGCTGGCTCAAAGCCGCCGCTGCCCTGCACATGGGCTTCCCGCCGACGCCACCACCACTGGCCCGCACGCTGTTGGCTCTCGAGCACCCGCGTGCGCCGCCGTGGCTGGTCGCCCACATGAGCCCGCCCGTCGCTCGGCGCCGCGCGCAGCCGGCCTGGTTGCCCCTAGGGTGCAGCCTGCCGCCGACCGCGACCAGCCTCGGTCGCTGAGACCACTCGGCGCCCGCCCCGCGACGGCCGCCGCGCCGCGCCCGGCCGAGGCGGCCCCCGCTCGCTCGCAGTCGCCGCTTGCCCCGCGACGGCTGCCTCGTGCCGGCCGAGGCCAACCACGCCGCCGCCGCCCGCTCGCCGCGCGCGCGCCGCGCGCCGCGTCTAGGCGGCCTCACTCACGTGCTCTGCCGCCAGTCGTCACGTGCCCCCGCACGGGCCACCACCACTCGAACCACTGCCTCGGCTTCCGCACCACGCTGCACCGTCGTTGGCTCCGCACGGCCGCACGCCTGGAGCCGCCGGCCTTTTTCCCCGTAGGGGAAACCCTACCCTTTTGTCTTTTAATCCGGCTGGCAATGGGTCGGATTGGGCTGGAAGAAAAATGCGCTGGAAATTTTACAAAAAGGCCCCATAAATTCTAGAAATTATGGGAGGGTCCTCAGAACTTTCAGACATGTGCTAAATTTTGCAAAAAGGCCCTTGAAGAATCAAAAAATACACGAAAAGTTTAATCAGAATACTCCGTCTATTACGCCCCGCGGCTTCCCTGGCCGGAGAGAGTTCCACCTCAGCGTTTTCCTCGCCGTACGAGCGCTCCGTCTGCCGCGTGGCTTGGGAATTTGCGTACGGTCGGCCACCGTTTTTTCCGAAAAAGTCCTTGCGTTTTCCCGAAATTACGTAAAGGTCCTCTGTTATCGCAAAAAGGTCCCTATATTTTTTTGAATAGGCCCCTGCATATCTAAATTTTTTTCGTTGATAGCGACCCGTAGTTTCCGAAATTACGTAAAACAGTCCTTGATTTTTACGAAAAACCCCTTTGCTCTCCTTTTATTGCGAAAAGACCTTCGATTTTTTTTCAAAAAACCCTTACACTTTTTTTAGCTACGAATTTTCGCCTCTTTTACTTCAACTAGTAGTGTGCCCGTGCTAACGCTACGATAAAATACAAAACAAGATAAAATTTGTAAAAAATAAAACAAACAATCAGATTCATTAAGATTCACGTATCATATATTGTATAACCAAATATTTTTGTCACATAATGAATATCACATAACGACTGATCCTTTGAGGAGGTGACAACATCATTGGACTCACCCACCGATGACTTTCTCCATCCTCACATTGTTTAAACTTGAGGCTACAAAGAAAACAAACATTTTTGTCACATAAAGAAATATGAAACACAGTAATGAAATAGGTGTTTGTGGACTATTTACTTACCGTCAACAAAGCAGCGGATCAACGATATTTGATGAAAGCTAGATTACTTTTGCTTCGATTTCCAATGCCATCAAATCTTTTATTTATCGCTTTGGGTCGGGAGTTTCACACTCACGTGACATGCATCTATATCATTTGTCAGGATTCAGAAAGAATGGATGCCAACGGACCTATAAAGCAAAGACACGCGCTAGTCTCACACCATACATATGAGAATTCTGAACTTAGATCAAGATAATGAGTTAAGGAAGTGAAACCTCAAAATCGAACTTGTCCGTTTGTTCCATAGCTTTCTCGAGGTTCCTTATACCAACAAAGCACCAAGGGCTGCTTGTATCAGAGCTCACATTGATCTGAAGAAGCTTCTTGCCAGTGTTTGAAGCCATGAATTTTGTACACCTAGAATTCACAAAGAAGTTATTCTCAAATTGGATAGATGTAATCATGTAAGATACCTATCAAAATCCAGCATAAAAAATGCAATTCACTAAGCAAATCTGAAGGCTTCCATCATTGGCGACTTCTTTGTTGGTCTATATCTTAAAGAATCACCGACATTTTGGTAGCAATATGTCTTCCCATAATATTTAGTGATGGAAAATAGGAGATGCCCAAAGAGCACCTGCAGACGGAGGTGCCATGATGCAAAGTTTGGAGGTGCCATGAGCTTGGCCAATACTAACACACCGTGTGGCTGTGAGAGAGATATTAGGGCCAAACTTATAGCAGCCATCGGAAATATCACTCTTATGCTACCAATATGTCGAATGTAGTATGAATTAACATGTAGAAACGATTTGCAGACAAGCCCCCCCATTGCAGGTGGAAAGTAAAAGAAACAGGAATATTTGTTTTAGTGAGGGTGAAATTAAGCGTGTGGAAAATTCTCGACATCTTTTTCAATGAAATCAGAAAGAAAAAATCTACCTCTCTATGAATAGGGAAACCCCAACCTTCCTCTGAAGATATCATTACAGAAAAGGCTCTTGAACCTAAAAAGGAAATGTAACTGTCTTGTTTAGTAACATTAGCATATTCAGCTTGGCAGTGTACCGCCCGTTTACACTATTTTGTCATGATGCTCAATTGCTCATAATGCTTTTCAATGTTCCACAATCCACATTACACACCAAGGTCCCCTAAACCCCAAAAAAATTCCTTGAGTAATTGAGCAAATTTTAGTCATGCTCTTGAACAAAATAAAATATTGCACTATTAAGTGGTTCCCCTCTTAAAGATATGAATCACTAATATAGCGAGTTGGAATCTATCTCCCCCTTTGTCAAAAGTACCATGATAGACAAAGGTACAAGGGTCATCTAAAGTTGAACAAAAGTACCGAGAAAGATGAGAAAGGGATAAGCAACATTTTACCTTGCCCAACTCCATCAAGAGATGGAAACTTGCAATGGTAAGCTCAGAGAGCTGCTATTTTGAAGAATCAAAAACGACATTGTACATTCTCCTTGCAAAGGAAAGATTTACATGAAAAATTTCCATATAATGATGGGAATTGACAAAAATAACTTCGATTCAACAAATACTTCTCAAGCGAAATTGCGAAAAACATTGAGAAAACGCCTAATTAGTCGAACAATTAAGGCATAAAGCATTACTTCTTGCACTGCAAGAAAGCGTTTCGATAATTAAAATAAACAATACATTATACATGTGTAAATGCGATTACTTTTCTTCAAACGGGTAAGATCAAGCTGTTTTCTTGTTATCTTTCGAAATTTCAAAGAGCTACAATCATTCCAAAGTAGCCCATACCATTGCATTGTCGACTCACATGGTTTATGAAAAAATTATCAACGATAGTAATGCTATGTGTCAAAGTGAATCATACCTTCTTCACCCAAGTGGTATTGTAGCGAGCAGTGAGTGTCAGTACTTTGGTAACATCTTCAACCTTGCTGTTTATATAATAAAGGATCAGGTTACATCGAATTTACATCAAATAGAGAAAATATGCAAGTGACATTGTCAAAATGTTGATTATTCCATATGTTCGGACCAGAAAAGGTCAATAACACCGACCATAAAGAGAACAATTGGCTTAATTGAAAAAGTCAATCATCATGACTACATGAGACTCATAAACTGAAGAACATCTGTAATAGAATATGTGGGCATACCAAGAATAAGCTCAACATCGTCAACAAAGCCCATATTAAGCATCTCATCTGCTTCATCAAGGACACGGAATTTCAGAGACTTCAAATTGAGAGTTCCCTTTACAATAAAATCCTGGGCAAGAAAGTCATGCAGCAAACATTAGAATAAAATTATGAGATTTTGGGCCGAATCAACCAGAAATATCAACAAATGAAAATAATTACCTTGGCAAGAAAGTCATGCAGCAAACATTAGAATAAAATTATGAGATTTTGGGCCGAATCAACCAGAAATATCAACAAATGAAAATAATTACCTTGACACGGCCAGAGTCCCAACTATAATGTCAACCCCCTTACGATTGATACTTCTTGATGGCGATAATCGAACCCCATATACACAACATGAAGAAAGCCCAAATGTTGCACCATAAAGCGCAAATTCGGTGTGCACTGATATTCACTTTGGCAAGATCAAAACAAATATAAAGGGTTTTCTTTCTTGATAATCAGAAAGTAGCACAATCTTACCCTTAGCTAGCTCTCGGTTGGTAGTAAAACCAAAACACTTGGAAGTGCGCCATGATCGGTCCTTACGGATGTTTTTGTGTCCCATTAACTAATGACTCCAATATGGGAGAACAAAAGCCAATGTTTTTCCTAAAATAAGAAACAACATATTTAATTAGGCCATACCTAGTTTCGAGAGACAAATGCGATAAAATAAATAATTATATTCCTCATAGCTTGATCCTCCATAGTCGAAAATAAGGAATTGTGGTCACCACACCAAAATCCATCACTATGAAGACGTTTAAATTCTGCATAGCGGCGCTGAATGTCTGAAGCGAAATATCTTTTAAACCCACGTATGTGCGGTGATGATCATACTCAAATTGTGCAAGCGGCGTAATTAGTACACAATGTTGCAATCCGTATCTCGAATTGGGTCAAGTGCTATAGATTAGGCGAATTCTGTCAAACCGATGGCCGTGTCGTGCGACAAGCTTGCTATTAACGACAAGCGTGCGGGATAGTAAGTCGAACAAATGCAGTTCCTACTCTACAATTTTCTATCAAATGAGCCACACAAGTCGAAAGGAACTCTCACTGGCGGTGCGTGCGCGGCCGACCAAGTCGTTGCCGTCGAGCACGAGGTCGAAGGTGGTGGCTGGATGGGGAACAGCGCCTTGATCCCCTTGGACTTGAGGCTCTGCTGGCGCCTCGAAATCCGGAAGTTGCGAGAGCATCCGGTCGGCGGGATCCTCGTCGCCGCTGGCGTGAGCTCGCCATCGTCGTCCTCCTCATCACCCACGCCTTCCCTTCCTCTTATCACTCTCCTTCTTTGCCTTCTTCGCGGCGGGCGCCGTGCGGCCGGCTCCTCGAGCTCGTCTTGCTCTGTCCTCGTCGAGGAGGACGCCGCGAGAGGGGCGGCTCCCTCGCCTGCGCTTCTTCTCCTTCTTTTCCTTCTGCTGGAGGCGGCCTTGAGATTGCGCTTGGCGTTCTTGGAGGCGGAGTCGTCGGCGGCCATGGGCTCGCGGAGGAGGCGGCAAGGAGGAAGGCATCGGGAGGAGGAGGGGTAAGTGGCGGCGCGCATCACGGACATGTCGCGGAAGAAGGTGAGGAGCTCGGCGGGGTGGTGGTGACGTCGCGGGACGGCGGGTCGGCGATGTGGGAGGTGAAGGGCACGGAGGTCTCAATGGTGGCGCGGCCGTGGAGTCGGAGATCGGCGCGCGGCGATGGCGCCGTGGTCGGGCGCACGCAGGGAGGCGGCGGAGGAGGCGGAGGAGGAGGAGGCGGCGGCGCGCGGGGTGGGAGGAGGAGGAGGCGGCGGAGGCGGAGGGAGGGGGGAGGAGGAGGCGGCGCGAGGAGAGAGGGGGGGGGAGGAGGAGGAGGCGGCGGCGGCGGAGGAGCCGGGAGGAGGCGCGGAGAAATCGAGGGGAGGAGGCGCACGGGTTCGGTGGGGGGCGGCGCGGCGGAGGAGGAGGGAGGAGGAGGAGGAGAGGTGGGGAGGAGGAGGCGACGGGGAGGCGGCGGAGGAGGCGGCGGGGGGAGGCGGAGGGAGGAGGCGGCGGTGGGGAGGCGGCGGCGCGAAATCCAAGGAGGAGGAGCGCCGCGGGTGAGATAGGTGGGGAGGGCGGTTCGGGAGGAGGGAGGGGGGACGCAAGGGCGTGGTGGGCGTCGGTTAGGTACCGGTTCAACGATGATGCATGATCCAAATAATATTGGTCTTAGGATCTTCAATGAGTAAGAGAATAAGGTTTGAGGAGAGATCTAGGCCATTCATTTGTATGAAGTTGGATTACTTTGGTACACAAATCTGGGTAGACTTAGATTAGGCATGACTGTAGGGGTGGTTAAAGGGGGTGGATTTAGCAAAGAAAATTTTGGAGAATTATAGAGTAGGGTAGATACACACGATGGCTGACGCGGCGTGACGCTGCGCCTATGAGGCTAGTTGTAAGCAGCTCCGGCCGAAACGGCGAAACCCCGTGGCTTCAGTTCCGCCTCCTCAACGGCTCAACCCGTCGTCCGCGCCGATTTCGAGACCGGCCGGCCTCCCCTAACGAACGGCCTATACCACACTACATTACATCGCGACCGCGGCGGATGTGGCGTTGTTGCAGGCTCAATGGGCCGGAGGCGTCTGTCGGGCCGTCTCGGTGATGGGATCGGGAATAGCAACTATTCGAAATCCCATGTCAACCTTCAGCCCACACCATAAGTCAGCAAGATTCAAAGAAGCTATACGAAGAAGTAACTGTGTGTATATACTAGCTTTTTTCTTTTGCAAAAGTGAACCCCCATTAACCTCTTTAAGGGCCGCCATCGCTCGTTTGTCGTATCACAAATTGACACCTTACACCTACTACCTTCCAAAAAGAGAGAGAAAATGACACCAGCGGAAAGTAGGACGGGATTCACTAGAAGGGTGGATCGATGAGGAGTCATGCATACGAGTACTTAGCCTGCACGTGAGACGATCGTGCAATCACGCTTTGTCAACGTGCCATTAGCCACGAAGTCCCCTCATCCTCATGTAGAAGATAGCCAATCAATTCGAATTTTTTGTACGGATAATCCATTTTTTATTCGAAATTACATAAATATACCCGCGGGAAAATTTTTTACAAAAATAGGCTCGATCGCCTAATGGTTGGCGGCGAGGCGTCACCAACCACACGGCGACATTTAATGAATCTACCAACCGTTGGGCGATTAATTGCGATCGCCCCACGGTTGGCGACTTCCATCCGATCGCCCAACCGTTAGGCGGCTGAATTTCGATCGCTCAACGGTTGGCGACTTCTAGTGAGATATATACCGCGCTCGGCGTGGCGCGCGTCATCGTGTCGTTCGGCGCCGTCGCGAGAGAAGAGAGGAGAGGAGGAGAAGAGGAGGGAAGAGAAGGAGAGGAGAGGAGGAGAAGAGAAGGAGAGGAGAGGAGGAGAGGAGGAGGAGAAGAGGGGAGTGCGCGATTTTGGGTAATTTTTCGTGTTATATTTTTGTTAGTGTAGAAAATTAGTTTAGAAAATGTAGTGTAGAAAATTAGTTTAGAAAATTAGTTTAGAAAATGTAGTGTAGAGAATTAGTTTAGAAATTTAGTTTAGAAAATTAGTTTAGAAAATGTAGTGTAGAAAATTAGTTTAGAAATATAGTTTAGAAAATTAGTTTAGAAAATGTAGTGTAGAAAATTAGTTTACAAATTTAGTTTAGAAAATTCGTTTAGAAAATGTAGTGTAGAAAATTAGTTTACAAATTTAGTTTAGAAAATGTAGTTTCAAAATTTAGTTTAGAAATTAAATATAGAAATATAATTTAGACATTTAATTTTCAAATTTTGTGTACTAAATGTAGTTTAGAAATAAAGTTTAGAAAATTTAGTTTATAAATTTTGTGTACCATTTATTGTACAAATTTAGATGTAGAAAGTATAATGTACAAGTTTAGATGTAGAAATTTAGATGTACCAAGTTTAATGTACAGTCTTAGATGTATAAAATTTAGTGTTGAAATTATTGTACAAATTTAGATGCAGAAAATTGAATGTTGAAAGTATTGTACAAATTTTGCGGTATGACTCGTCTTTGGGCGTGACTCGGAGTGGCGGTTGTATTGTTGGGCGAGCACGTGGACCGCTCTCATCGCGCTTCCCATCTAGTGCCGCCATGCCGGGAGCACGGACGAGCCGCCTCGGTTGGGAGTGGTGGGACACGGACACCTCGCGTGGCACGGGACTCGACCCTCGTTGGATCGCCGGTGAGCACTATTCCAGCGTTTAGTGCGGCCGTTAGTTCGTTCCGTCTTGACCTTCACTTTGTTTGCGGTGCGGGATGCGGGCTACTCCTCTTGCCGGATGGTGCAGGCCACGAGAGGAGGATGGGGGCGTGGCGGGGCGAGGCGCGGGCGAGGCGGGCGGGGATCGATCACGGCGATTTCCGTTCGACCGTTCCCTCGGCGGCTTTGGTGGACCGTTGGCGGCGAGACGCACACTTTCCACCTCCCATTCGGGAGATGACGCCGACCTTGCGGATGTGTCCACGCTTCTTGGGCTTCCGATCGCGGGACGCGCGCCTTCCTACCGAGGCCCCGCCGATCGGCGGCGCTGACTGCTCGGCGGTCGAGTGTCGTTCCACCGGCCACGACCACCACGTGTTCGGAGAGCGCAGACCCATGGGCCGACAACGAGGTGGCTCGAGCGATGCGATGCGTGGTATATAAAATCGATCGTATCTTGAAGCTCTTTTTGTGGTATTACGTACTAATAACAACTTTTTGCATTGGTGGAGCGCATGGTTCCGCAGCGACGATCGCGAGTCTCGCGGCACTGGAGGCGTCGTCTTGTGGCTGTTTGGTTGGGTGCTTTTCACCACCAGCCACGGCAACTCGGTGAATCGCGCCTTATCGCTTATGCGAGGGCGATCGACAGCGAGCCCCACCAGTCGGTGGGATCGGCCGTATTTGCCGCGACGTCGCTGTGGCGTGCGATGCGTGCACGAGGGTCAAGCGAACTCGATCCTCACGGGTTGTCCCTGCTACTCTGATTGTGGTCGTTCGAGCGCTTAAGCGTCGGACGACTGTGCTAGACGGCGTGGTCCGTCACGGGCCCGAGATGTATCCGGGAGAAGTCGACCGCCGACGATGGGTTCTATGTGGTGCGTCGCCGAGTAAGTTTTATCACGATTAACTATTTCTTTCTTATTGACGATCGTCATTGTAAACAACTTGTCTTTCTTGCAGTACGGTTCGCGCCGCGTGCAGTCACGCGGCGTCTCGAGTCTTTGTGGAGCGGCTCGACCGCATCACACCGACGGCGCGCGGCGGGAGCCGTCTGTTGTCTGATAGTGCGAGCCGTGCTCTGGCGGTGCATCTTCACTTTCTTTGGCGTGGCCAAGGCTTCGCTCACCGCCGGAAGCTCGTGTACCTCATCTACGTGGAGAATCGCGCACCCAGCGGTGATCGGCGATTCGGGCTATGGCGGCCGGTTCTGCACCAATCGGACCATCGCTTCGCGGCGCGTGCGGGTGAGTGTGCGTTTGTGCTAAATATGTACATACCTCTGCGTTCGCAAGTATCTCACATTACGTAATGGTTTTATCGCAGTACGGCGGGAAGGGAGTGAAAAGAGGCGCGGGTGGTCGGTGAGAATGCAGCCCTGGTCGGCGGTGGCGGGATGCGCTCGGCGACCGCGTGGGCGAGGACCGACCGCACGACGGCGAGGAGTACGCGGAGTACCTGGCTGGTACCACCGCGAGACCGTGTCGAGCTCGTATATGTGGTAGACCGCCGCCACACACGTCGCCGCTCGACGGACACGTACCCGCGCGCCAGCGACGGCGCTCACCTCGCGATGCGTTACATGTCATTTCAAAGATTCCCAAATGGTAATGTCGTTTCCATAATCGACCATTTTATGTCTTTGTGTCGGTGGCGTCGGTTCGACCTATCTGGCGAGTCGGACGCGATCGGAGAGGCTCGCGGTGGTGCGCGGTGACCCATGAGGAGGGCCTCGGCTTTGCGCGTCGGTGCACGAGGGTGTAGGCGTATCGTTAGCCTCTCGTCTGCGCACGAGGCTACCGGCGGTCTCCACGCCCCGCTACGATCGCTCGTCCACGGTGCCACCTCCACCGGCGTGGCACTACTATGGTGCTCCTACGTGGACACGTCCTCCACCACCTCACCGGAGCGGCCGGGGTTCGGCTGGCGGGGCCTCCTACACCGGTTCACTTCACGCCTCCTACGCGGACCCTGTCTTCCCACGCGAGGTGTCGCCTCCTCCATGGCGCCCGGCCACGAGTACGCATAGGGTCTTATACCGTGTTTATCCGAAGACGACATGCAACGCACTAACGATATTAATATTGCGGTACTTACCCGGCACGGCGTCTCCCGAGCGGGAGGATGTGGACGATTTTAGCGCGCCGTCGCTCGACGTCGCACCGCAGTTCTTTTCGCGATGCCCTCCCGGTGCCGGAGATTACACGGCCAGAGTGCGGTGACTCCACCAGCGCGAGGCGGGATAGACACCCTCCTCCTCGTTTTACCTTTTCGGATCGTCTAATCCGTTGCCGGAGGAGGCCAAGCGAGGCCGTATGGGAGGGCGGGCGCGGTGATCGGGCACAGCAGGTGACGATGAGGCGTCTGCAGATGCTATATATGTTATGCATGTAATGAAAATACATGCGCCATGTTACTCACGATTATATTATGAAATTTATTTATATTTACATAAATCTATCATCTCTTTCCGCATATAAACTATCTCACTTAACGATGTATGTATCGATCGTTCTCTACTCAATCTTTCAAAAAAATTTAAAAACTTTTACACACCTACAATATACAATGAACATAAACTTTTATTACAACTTCACCGTATTTTTACGGTTCAACGTTACAAAATTCACAAATTCTAAAACAATCACGGGGGCTACCTGAAGTCGCCTAACGGGATGGCGACTGCATGGCAGTCGCCTAACGGTATGGCGACTGCATGCCAGTCGCCATACGGAAGAGCGATTTAATGCAATCGCTCTACTGTGCAGCGAGATATATTGTGTCGCCGTGTGGTTGGTGACGCCTCGATCGCCCAACCATTAGGCGACTGGAGCCTATTTTTGTAAAAAATTTTCCCGCGGGTATATTTATGTAATTTCGAATAAAAAATGGATTATCCGTACAAAAAATTCCAATCAATTCCGCTTCAATTCATACAAGCGTGGGAGGAAACAACATAGAAGGAGCGGAAACAGGATGCTGATAACGATGTGGACTTGCGCCCCATGACTTCTAATCTCTCGTCGGTTTTTTTTCCAGTGGTCAGTGCAGCACGTGAGGATAGAAGTAGTCTTTTTTGAGCCACATGCTTGGCTTCGGTTGAACGTCCGACAGTTTCAGCGCACCGGTCTGCATCAGATTGCGCACTTGCCTAACCAACTCAATGCGAGCTCTCCTGGCTGTGTAGATTGGCCATATCACATCAGGATTCAGGACAACAAAGATCCTGCTCATTTGGGTTTATTTTTTTTATTATTTTTACATTTTATCATTTTCTGATTTAAAACTTATTTTGAGCTTTTTTGTCGGTTCTTTTTTCCCATATTCGTTTACATTATAATTGATGGGCTAACCAATTTTTTTATTTTTTAATTTTAATTATGCTAAATAAGCTATTATCAGGTATACTATAATTTCAGTCAGAGACAGTAAAAATTTAAACACAGACCATTAAAATTCAGCCAAACTAAACACCACCGAACCGGTTTGAGTTGATGGTGTGTCGAAGATGGAGCGTGTGAAAAGGGCATCGCGGAAAGGAGCCGGCCTTCATTTGTATAGGGGAGGATGGGTGTGGTCTGGCCCTCGAAGAATCAAAAAATTACACGAAAAGTTTTCTCAAAATTGTAAGCGGCTCCGGTCGAAACGGCGTGGCTTCAGTTCTGCCTCCACAACGGCTCAACCCTGTCGTCCGCGCCGATTTGAGGACCGCCCGGCCTTCCCCTAACGAACAGCCTGTACCACACTACATTTCCGGAGCCAAAACAAACAAAGTGTCTTCTCCAAGTAGCTTTACGAAATCGTTTCTCTAAATATCTTTCTGAGTCTAAAATTGTATGCATCATCTATATCGATATCTTCGTCGTTCGCTATTGTTTTGAAAAATATAGATAATTATGTACGGAAAAAATGGCACCTTAGATTTTTTGGAAAGGTTGATTCGTTTTTCCTTTTCGTGCTTGTTGTTTGACATTGCCTTTTGCAAAGTTAAGTGGGATACAGCAGCTGCTTTACAGGTGACAGCAAAAAAGATGGCATCGCTGCTTCTGGAAAAAGTAAATGTCAGGAGTCAAAGTCTTTAGCACGTTGGAAGTCCAAAGTCTTTGATCAGCGCTGTTACTGTGGCCGCAAAAGTTGATCACCAAGACAACACCAACCTGTTGGAAGGAAAAAGAAGTGGACTACCAAGTCTACGAGAGTCAAAAGGTATATTCAACAATGTTCGTTGATGTGCGGTGGATACCTATACACAAATACGCACGGCGTAAACTTGTTCTGTTCTGTCGGCTGAGCGTCGTTTCATTATGGTGTAACGTGTCGGCCTTCACGATCCTTTCATGCCAATAACTCAAATCCAGCAAGAAAATTCCTCACTTTTGCATGAGAACTAATGCGCCTAACTGCAACATATATAAGTGAGACTGTAAACTAGCCGAGCTTAAGTGCTCCTGCTCTTCTAAGCTCGAGTTTGGCAAAATCTCGAGCTAAGCTCGAGCGAGCCTGCCCTTCTAAGCTCGAGCTCGGTAGAATCTCGAGTCGAGCTCGAGTGAGCTTAAATTAGGGTCCAAGCTCAGAGCTCGTCTCGGCCTAAACTCGAGCTCGGCACGAATAAACTCGATAGTAGTTAAAATAATTTAATATACACTAATTTTCAACAATACGAAAAACTCGAACTCGGCTCGAGTAAACTCGATAATGGTAAAAAATAATTTAACATAAACTAATTTTCAATAATAGAAAAACATGAGCTCGAGCTCGGTTCGAATAAGTTCAGTAAGAGTTAGTATGTATGTGGGTTATAAAAAAAGTTTGAGGCTCGCGAGCTATTCGAGCTCGGCTCATTTGGAGCTCGAGTCGAGTTCTAATCGAGCCTAGAACAAACCAAACTCGAGCAGTTCGCATGTCTCAAACTTTTTTTATAGCCCTATGCGTAAGACTAAGCACCAAAGTTTATGATTGGGCATGAAAATGCCAATCCTGCTTGTCACCTGGATGCAATATGGAATCATTCGTCTGTGATCAGACGATAGATGTAACACCCCTATTTCTGGGAGCACTGATAATCCCGACAACTGCCTAGAACTGTTCAGCTGCAGAGTACTGTACAAAAATGAGCATCAGTCTAACACATACTTACAACAAAAGAACCATACTTTCTTACCGAAATAAGTCTTAACATGCTAGTTTTGATCATAGTGGACGATCAAGCCCAAAGTTAACTTACAGTACAAAGAAACTCCCACAGGCGTACTTGAGCGCGGCTAAGACCTAAAACTATTGGTCATCGATGAAACAAGGCTCTTCTGGATCTTCATCAACAGTTTGTTCATCATCGTCCTATTGATCTTCTGTTTATTATTTAACAAGTAAGGAGTACAACTGTACCCAGTAAGTCACAAGGGTAAATCCTAATTTAACTATTTGCCAGGATTGTCAATGGATAGGAATATACTGATTTTATTATTGAGAGTGGATACAATTTTATTCGTAAACACTTGCAAACAAAAAAAATCATAAAACAAGAACTTCTTATGATTAGGGGATTTGAACACTTGATTGTTCATCTTACTTAGATTAAAACATAAAGAAATCTACTTATGCTTTTCTGCTGGAATCACCCATTAAACACAGCTCCACTACCGGGAGCATGTCATATTCGAATAACATTTGTTTCACTCTGCAGAGTTGCTTAGCTTTTCGTACAAGATTCATTAACCCTCATGACTAAGTTAAGAAAATAAGTTTGTTTTACTGCTCATCTTTTCATATAGTATCTACCCAGTTGATCTCCAATGAGGCCTGAGTATCTACTTACCAGGCCTAAACACTTCTGCCCATCCTAAGTGGCACCTACCGTTGTTAGACATGGTTACACCGCTCCCATACCAACTCCCCGTTATCTGAACTCCTACCACCTGTAAAGATTCAATCGAGTTGAGCGGCTGCTAGACTAGGATCGACAAAATCAATTCTTATGGTTGAGCGATTACTGTGTCTTTTACTTAGCATAAGGTTCCAGTCCTTACCTTTTATTTTGAGGATGCCAACCACAACCTAGATCCTCAGTGCCTGACGGCACTACACGCAACTACTCAAGCCTCCTCTCTAGGGTAAGGTCATGGACTCCAACCATCTAGTGGCTTTCCATGAGTCTCCTTACACCAACTTACCTTAGAACTATTTAAATAAATTTATCGGCCAAAAACCAAGTCACTTAGTAGTGCAAAATTTTAGATGAGCCAATGTACAATTATTTATACAATAGGTAAATATTACTAAAGCTGTTAAGATGAATATGGCCTCAAATTAAATAAGGCATTTCTTAGTGGTAGGACATAACTAATTAACAAGTCATTCTAAATATTTATTTTAATCAAATAACTTTGCGTAAATAACAATAATGCAAATATTGTATTTAAATAATTTAATTTCATGGGATTTAATATGATCAAAAACTTATAACTTGCCTTACTATTCAATAAACTCTGTTGTCTTTTACACTTTGATGCCTGGGTCCAATCCTTGGAAGGTCGCCTCGGAATACTTGAGAACTACGCAAACACATAAAATAACATGGGGCCGCGCTTGAATATAATCAAGCTAGAAACATAAATAAAATAAAAAGGAATAAAATGCAATAAACATCAAATAAAGTTGGTTTGGATTTTATTGGAGCTTGGATTGGTGGAATGGAGGTCAAAAATGGATTCGTGATATCGAAAGGATCTAAATGGAGGTATTTTTGGAATTTAGTGTTTCTATGAACAGTACTGCTACAATATGAATAGTATTGGGCTGGCCCAATTCCAACAACGCATGCGCGCGTGATTTAAAACCGCATCGGCCAAATGGGCCAGCCTTTTCAGCCCACGGTGTGTGGTTGAGCAGCCAGCTACGTGCGCACACGCACAGACAAAGGATGGCGCATGAACGGCTGAGATTGTGCCACGACACTGCCCCCGACTCGTCTTCAACCTCCGGCTGCTCTCTCTGGCACGAAGCAGAGGCATAATTGCCTCCACGATTCGGCACCAAGGATGGACTCTGACAGCGGTGATTGGTACGTACGGGTGTAGCTCGATCTGGGGGTTCTATTTTTAGTCTTTGGAAGGTGGGGACATGGGTGATAGCGATTGGTGGCAGGAAAGAAGGTGGCAGCTTCTATGACGACTTAGGGCTTCTCCAACGATCTTCCGGTGAGGTGGAAAGTAATTTAACTATCTACAGGGTACATGTTTCGTGGCGGCGTCGTTAGTTTGGGTTGGGGAGTTGTGAAATGAGCTATCCATGGTGAGGGTGTTTTTGGTCGGTGGTGGTTTTTGGTGGTGGAGCTGTAGGAAAATGGTCATGGGGGATTTGAGTTCGTTTATATGATTGTAGTGCTTAGAGGGTGCTATGGCGGTGGGCAATTGAAACATGGTGGGCGGGAGAAGAAGATTGAGTGAGCGGCTCACCGAGCTCAGGGGAGAATGCGTGGTGAAGCTGTGGTGCGGTTGAGCTCAATTGGTTGGTGGTGTTATACAATTAGGAGTGGTGTGATGCTCTTTGCTGAAGCAATCGAGCTTTAAGGGTGAATTAAGGCGGTGGGAGTAGTAGAAGGTTGGTGGTGGCTTCAGCGCATGGAGGAAAGAGGGGCAAGGGCTCTGCCTGAGGGAGAGGAAGTGAAGGCAAGGCAAGAGGAGTACCAGGGTCCCTGCAGTTGGCAGGAGTGATGATGTCATGTACAGAAGGACGCGAGCGTCGGGCGGGGCCGTGGAGAACTACGACGGGAGGAAGCTCGAGTGAAACCCGACGTGCCAAGCGAGGGAGGGTGGCGAGGTCGGCCGGGGCAACGAGCAACTGAGTAGTAGGGCCGGCTGACAGTAGCTGATAGGGTAGGTGTGAACGCTCGTGGGTGGCGTGGCCACAAAAACAGGCATTGGCGAGCGGTCGCGTGGGCAGGGTGGAACAAAGAGGCGGCAGGGAGACGACTTTCGGGAGGGCACCGGCAGGAGAGGGAGATGGAAAAGAAAAAAGAGAAAAGGCAAAGAAGCAAGGTGGACAGCCAAATTGGGAGGAATTTTGGGGATTCAATCAAACTCCAAAAAGAAATTCAAACTTTTAATTTTGAGGTGTTTCAGTACACATTAATTGGCCCGGAAGTACCGTAGTGGAAAACCACTGCTAGGCATACGTAAAGAACTAAAAAAACTTACGTGCTAACCAGGATGAACCAATTAAAGAGATTCGTGTGCTCACGGTAATTAACCTAGTCAGACAGGTGCCGCTCGGTTGGGCTGAAATAAACTAGTTTATGGTTGAAATTGCACTGTACCTGACTGAAATTTCACTGTAGCTGATGGTGGCTTATTTGGCGTAATTACATTTAAAAAAAAATTAAAAATAGAAAAAACAGGTTAGCCCATTACAAATAATACAAACAAATATGGAAAAAGAATAGATAAAAAAGCTAAAATAAGACAAAAAGTTAGAAAAAAACGAAATTTAAAAATAGTAAAATATAAATTAAAAGCTAGAAATTCAAATCAAAATAAGCGGGACTGAGTCATGTTGTTGCCGTCCAGCCATCATCTCGAAGGTAAGTTTTTTTTTATATATAAGTTCTTTACGTAGGTATAGCATTGCTGGTTACTCTCTACCGGTGCTAGTTACGTTCTCGACGGCTACTAGAAGTTCTGCAAGGAAGGACCCAAGAAGCATCCAGGGCGTGGACGCGGCAGTATCTCACACGCAAGACGAGGCAAAGACTTCTCTCTTCCGTTCGTGCTGAACCTTCGCGTCCGTGACGTCGCCCCAATGGATATCGTTTTCTCGAGCCAAGATGTAGGACCTACCATTTTTCTTCGCCAACGGTCAAAGTCGGGCTTGACCTTTGACTAGCCCAACTCCATTATATTAGTGCTACTGAAGTAACTGAACGAGTATACTAGTATTTCTTTCTGCAACCTGTGGCACAGATCGCCCCGCCTACGTTTTTTTAGCGGTTGAAGATTGCAGTCGGTGGCGGACCCAAAAATAACGTAAGAGGAGGCTAACGTATAACAGAATATAAACATTGACAGAAGAGATAACAGCGTATTTCGATAGTAATATTGTTGTGGGAACTCCGGACGTGGAATACCTAAGATCACCGTATGTTTTTGTACTAGTCATATGATCAGTAGCTAGTATACACATTCACATCGTTGAGATCATATTCATACACATCTCATACAAATAAGTTATAACAAAAGAGTAATATGATAGCGATGCATAATCAGAGTTACAACATAGGACCAATCGGCCAAATAAACATCATAGTCTAAAACAAAATGCAGCAGAAGACTAGCAAATAAGCAAAAGCATCCAGTAGTATGTCATCATAGTCCATAGGCAGCCAACTAGAGTTAGGCCTTAAAAAAACCATCATCGAATTCCCTAGTGCCGGGGAAAAGTACGCGTCGTCAGGCACATATCCTTCTTCATTCTCTTTTAATTCATCTAAATGCCTTTTGAATTCCTTCAATTCCCTGGCTGACATTCTGTATTAATGCTTAGTAATTGGCTTAGTGCCTGGAATTAATTCTATGGCAAGTTCAATTTGTCGATCAGGTGGTCATCTGGGTAATTCTTCTGGAAACACATATAGATATTCTTGTACTACTGACACTTAAATCCTTTCATCTATCATCACAATGTGAACACACTTCTTTATGTTTCCTATTAACTCATGATCTATTTTCACTGTTATTTCTTGACCTTTTGGACCAATCAGTATCACTGTTTTAGTCTCACAATCTATTTTGGCTTTATTTTGGTTAACCAACTCATTCCTAAGATAACATCTATTCCCTGGATTTCTATACTTAAGTTACTGTACCTGAAGTGGAATTTCACCCTACTACAGGGTATTTCAAAAGTATAGTGCTTTTGCAAAGAAACAAATAGCAATTGATGTCTTGGTACATGGGTCACATTGGTAGGTATTCTCCTTGTGGTGTTGGTGCAGTAACAACTGGCTCAACATCTACTTGCTGAGCTCTGGTCTGAAGTTTTGCTACTTCAGAAGGTAATTCTCTTTTGGGGCAGTGATCCTTGAAATGACCAAGTTGATCACAATGAAAATATGCATTCGCCCCCTGTGGGAAATTGCGTTGGTAACGATTTCCCCCATAGGTGTGGTACTGTACCATCTCTAATTGAGAAGCAGTGTACTGAGGAGAAGAATTATATTGGGGTCTTGATGCAATCACCATCTGTCGATTTTGTTGGTACCGATTTTGTGGTGATACCAATATTCATCTTCTTGTCACACCTGATGATAATGGTCTCTGCGTTGTTTTCCTCTTATGAGAGTCCTCTAATTTATTTCTAGCTTTTTGTGATACAATCAGTTCATTTACCATGGCAGACATATCTTTAAAGTCTATAGCTGAAATACGGTACTTCAAGGATTTTCGTAGCCCTTCCTTAAATCTCTTCTCTCTTTTTCCTTTTTCTTTTTTTTCATTTTGGATTCGGTCTTAACATCGTTGGGACATAACAAGCAAGTTGATTGAACTGATAAAGATATTCCATCACAGTATGTCCTCTTGATTGAACTGATAAAGATATTCCATCACAGTATGTCCTCCTTGTTTCAGTACCAGGAACTCTCAGCACTTAGCTTCCACAACACTATCTGGGATATGAGCTTGATGAAAAGGCTTATCAAACTCCTTTTCATGTAACTTCTTGTCTTCGTACATGGCTTAGAAATTTATTCATTCGGCAGTTATTTGTCCCTAAAGTTGTGAGAAGCATACAAGACTTTCTCTTTTATCTTCACATTGTAATGTCTTTCGTCTCCTTTCAACATCTCTAAGCTAATCTTCTGCTGTTAATGGGTCAAGAGACATAGAAAACGTGGGTAGTCATGTTTTCTAGAAATCTACCCATCTCAAGGTGACTTGCATTCTTTCTCTACTAATGGTTGCTCTTGTTGAACTGCCGAGTACCGCTGTCCTCATCGCTATCTGTTTAAACAACTTGGAATGATGATTCATCTTACTTGTGAGGGGAAGCTCAATTGGGTGGTTTCGAGAAGTGGTGGGGAGTAGTGTAGAGCTTTCAGTGGAAGCAATTGAGCTTTATGGGCGAATTAAGGCGGCGGGAGTAGTAGGGCGGTTTCGGGTGCCGCTTGCACAAGGAGGGGAGAGGCGTGAGTCAACCGGCGCTCTCCGCGATGGAAGGAGTGAGGCCAGCAGGAAGATGGCGACTGGTTGGTGGGACCTTGCTAACAGCTCGGGTGGTAGGGGTGTGAACACATGGTAAGGCGTCGTGGCAATTTTGAGCCAGCGCGTGCGGCCGCATGGACTGAAGAACCGGGAGGCGATGATAGCGGTGATGGGTTCTTGAAGGGCGCCAACGTGAGCGGGAGATGAATTGGCCAATAGTGGAAGGGTGGCTTTCAAGGGAGATTGCCAAATTGGGAAGGATTTCAAGAATTCAAACAAACTCCAAAAAGAACTTTTGAATTTTGGGGTATTTCATCTATTTCATTCTGATGACTTCCGTAAATTGAGCTCATGCATCCCCCATAGTCGAGATCCGCAGAAAATCACGTGCTCGGTGCCTCGGTGTGCTGGTCATAATTTAGTTCATGACACGCCTGTGGAAATTAACAAGCAAGAACTTCATTGGCCTAACGCTGCTGTAAAAATTAGATATTTATAATCTTGTAAGTCATCTACATGAAGCATTGAACCCAGGCAACCATGACAATTTTCTATCATCGAGTTCTTGTTATTACACCAGAATCCGACAATCATCTAGGGTTTAGATCTTGGCACTAATAACACTACAACAAGCGAAGCAAGTAAACGGCACAGTACAGTACAAAGTTGCAGGTGCGGGGCGTCTGCTTCCACTTGCATTGCTTTCTCATGGGTTCGGGCCCAGCGAAGCCGTCTTTATCCTCTTTTTGTGCGAACGCAAGTACCAGACTGTCTAGAAACAATGCACCACATGACTTCTACGCTATTTCTTCCTCTGATGGCTAACTTGAGGACCACATGCATTCAATACCGATCCGCTGTTTTTGTCAGGGCTTTCGGGCTGGCACTTCCTATCGAGAATGCTACAGAACGCTATAGCTTCACTGTCCTCTCGTATGATCCCATCCGTAACCACTACCGACAATTAAAATTTTGAACAACTCGTTCCCAATTCAAGTTGTTCTCTTCCACTTCTCTCTCCAATACTCCGACTCCCTTTCTCGCCGTCTCTCTTAGACATAACCTTCATCTTGTCTCTCTTCACAACAAACACCGCCGGCGACTCATACCGAGTCGCCTCAATTTGATCTTAGTGATGATCATGATATACAAGTAGGGCACGACGATGAGATTGAGCATGTGCGGATGCAATGTTTGAGAAAGGCACAGTGATAACGAGCCTGAGTAGGTGCATCACTCGGCGGCGCGTCTGACACCAAGTCATCTCCATCCCATGCTGGCAACGACGATCCGAGTAGGTGCGGCGACGATGGTGGATATGACGTGGTGACCCCTCCATGCAGTACTAGTGCCGATGGCGATATGTGAGTAGGCATGAGGGAAGCGCACGATGGTGGTGTGCAACCGAGCACGACGGCAATGCGCAAAAGTAGGCACAATCGTGGTGCCCAAGCTGACATGGCACTGGCTTTCAGTGATGCTTGCATTTTTTTTTGTTTTTTTATCTGATATTGTGTGAATCATTCATAGATTTCGCTTGATACTATGTTGAAACTTGCTCGAAATGTTGAAACTCGATTGAAACCTTTATATTTTGTTCAAACTTTTTGAAACTTCGTTGGAACTTTATGAAGCTTCCTTAAAACTTGCATAAAACTTCGTTGAAACTTGCTTAAAGCCTCAAAACTAGTTGAAACTTTGCTTCTGAAACTTCGTTGAAACTTGCTTAAAGCCTACAAAATTAGTTAAAACTTCACTTCTGAAATTTCATCGAAAATTTATGAAATTTCTTGAAACATGCATAAAACTTCTTGAAACTTTCTTAAAGCATGCAAAATAATTGAAACTCTGCTTTTGAAACTTTGTTGAAACTTGCATGATTTTTTTGAAATTTCCTTAAAGATTGCAAATTTAGTTGAAACTTGCGTGAAACTTCTTAAAACCTGCTCAAAACTTATGAAACTCATTGAACTCTTATTATTTTAACACTTGTTGAAACTTGTTAAACTCTTATTTTGAAGCTTGTCGACCCCATGAAAGATGGTGAAGTTCCTCTGCGTGCCTCATGCGAAGGTCGGCTACGAGGTTTTGCATATGCTCCCGCACGTGAAGGCGGGCGGCGGCGAGGTTTGCATGTAGAGGAGGTCGGTGACAAGGTTTCGCAAGGACGATAACGGGGTCTCACCCGCACTCCGGCGTGCTCCATGGAGGATGTTGACGGCGAGGTCTCTTGCGGAGCATGTAGTCAACGATTCAATGGGGTCGTGGTTGAGCGGTTTATTCTGGTCATATTGCCACAAGTGACCTAGTTGCCTCATCCGATTTCATTCGATTTGACGGTTGAGATCTATATTGTCATAGCTAAGGCTGAGGAATTTCCAAAGTAGGGCAATAATCTATTTTCTCATAATCATATACATCCAGTTCTAGAAAGCAAATCCTTGCAGAAAAAAAAGAAGCAGGGGTAATGCTATTGCTAATGCATGGTGTGTGCAAGCAATCTACTGACAACGAGGCAAAGTCGATTGCACTACAGGAGAGGCAATTCGATAGCGCTTTAACACAAGGAGATAGCACAAGGATTGCACTCTGATCTTGCTCACCTAGCCATACTGATAATCCGAATAATGCGGGAATACGCGACCATCTGGAAGAATGAATAAGCGCATCGGGATCGCACCCAACAGCGCGGCTACACAAGGGAACGAGGCGGGGCCACGCCCCGAGCTGACGACCTCATCGCTGATGTCACGTCCACAGCAGCACGAGACTATCAAACAAAAAAACCAAGCGCAAAGGTCGGCAAGCCTCTCCGCAGAATACTCCATCCCACTAGCGCTTAGCTATCTGGCGCGCTATCTCTTACCGCTTATTTTTTTACTTTTAAAACCCATTCCATCACGTGGTCCCAACGCCGGAAAGTTCAACGGACCGCGAAGCGAATGCCAGCTCCGTCTCCGCTATATAAGGCCCGACCCCGACTCTGCTCTTGCCATTCAACCCGATCGATCCCTTCAGATCAGATCACACTCTCATCAGCTCAGAGACAAGGAGGCGAGCAGAGGAGCAGGCGAGGATGTTGCTCAACCCGGCGTCGGAGGCGTTGGTGCTGGACACCATCCGGCAGCAACTCCTGGAGGAGCCGCGTGGCGCGGCGGCGGTGGCCGCCGCGCCGGCCGAGGGGAAGAGGCGGCCGGCGTACTGCCGGAGCGCCAGCTTCGGCAGCCTGGTGGCCGACCTGTGGAGCGACTCTCTCCCGTTCCGCCCCGACGACTCCGACGACATGGTCGTGTACGGCGTGCTGCGCGACGCCTTCTCTTGCGGCTGGCTGCCCGACGGCTCGTTCGCCGCCGTGAAGCCTGAGCCCCTGCCTTCACCGTACTCGTACGACGGTTCTTGCTTCGGCTTCCTGGAGTCGGAGCCGGCGACGCCGAGCGAGGAGGCGTCGGGGGCAGAGGCGGTGGCCACGCCCAGGAGGGAGGCCGCCGCGTTGGTGGCCAGGGGGAAGCATTACAGGGGGGTGAGGCAGCGACCGTGGGGCAAGTTCGCGGCGGAGATCCGGGACCCGGCCAAGAACGGCGCGCGCGTGTGGCTCGGCACGTTCGACACCGCCGAGGACGCCGCCGTGGCGTACGACCGCGCCGCGTACCGCATGCGCGGCTCCCGCGCGCTCCTCAACTTCCCGCTCCGCATCGGCTCGGAGATCGCCGCCGCCACCGCCGCGGCCGCGGCCGCCGGCGACAAGCGGCCGTCGCCCGAGCCCGTGACCTCGGAGTCGTCCGTCTCCTCTTCCTCTTCCTCCTCCGGTTCTACAAAAAGGAGAAAGAGAGGCGAGGCCGCGGCCGCGTCCATGAACATGGCCCTGGTGCCGCCGCCTTCCCAGCTGAGCCGGCCTGCCCAGGCGTGGTTCGCGGCCGCGCCGGTCGAGCCTGTGGCGATGGCGCCACTGGTCAGCTAGGTGCATGGTGAACCGTGCCAGCGACCGGGTGCATTAGCCAATGAGCTAGGTGTCAATGGATTGACCAGCAAGCGCCTGCAACTATGCAAGGACGGGACATGGCTTGCAAGATGGCAAGGAACGCGAATGTGATGGCAAGCAACCCAGTGAAAGCTCCACCGGATGGAACGGATAAGCTCGGAGCAATCGGGTGGTGCAACTGGTCCTGGGCGAGCTCTAGATAGCGGTGGTATTGCTCGGTGCAACTCGCCCAAGTTGGGGAGAAACTGCACTGTCGAGTTGTTGTCAGAATTTACGGCGTCGCCGTTACATCGAGTCCTAAGGTTGTTTGCGTCATTGTCATTTGTCAGTGAGTTTGGTAAAAGATGGATGGAAGTGAAACTGTTACAAAGATCTGTAGGGACAAGGCGAGATGGAGAAGAACGAATCCCCTTTGTTCTTTGGACATAGGAGTACTAAGAGGTGGTATTCCGTTCAAACAACCAAACAAATCAATGACTGCATCACGATCTGACCACAGAGGCACAAACATTTGACCCAAAAACAATGGTACCCTTAGGTTTGACGACAGAAACGTTAAGCACCAAAACCGAAAGCATAACTGCATTAGTCAAACAAATCGAAGTGGCCCTCCAAACCAAAACTCCCAAATCCCATCATTAAACAAACGCGAGGCTTCCCATGTGAAGAAGCGAGCTTAACTAATCAATCCCCCTTTAATCCAGGGGGGAAGCTCATTGTGGCCGGGGGTTCGGCGCTGATAGCTCGGTGGAGCAAATGGACAAGCCAAGGCGCGAAGAGGTCGCCATCCTGCTTCGCAATTACGCTGCAAAGGAAAGGGAAGAAGAAACGAAACACACAAGCAATGAAGCTATCCTCATCTATCTTTAGCTAACAACAATAAAAATCTTAAACTCGTGCTTATCCAAGACGTGAAGAGGGATAAGCAATGATGATACTGAGAATTATCCCGTGATGGATCCAGAATTTTTGGATTGAGCATTCAAAGTTGATAAAATATTGCTCGAATTTGAGGTCTTAAGGCTTAGGAATTAGATATGCACGTATGTTTTTTCGTGCATCGTGCGCGTCTTGGATATGCCTCGCCACCCCGCTGACCCTACCAGCTTGACTAAAATGTATTGGAATTTAGGAGGGAAAGTGCAAATATAAAGGATTTGACATAATTATTAGTATATATGTGTAATATACCTACTAAATACTAGGTATTTCACAAAATAATTGGAGTGTTACGTGAACACCTATGCACTACCGAGGGTCCGCCCTGGAATTACCCTGCTTCCAGGCAATATGCAGTAGAGTACGGTGTTGCTTAATAGCTGGCCCTGGGCCATGCAGGATGGGAGCATTTACGAGATGGGTGATTTCTGGGTGGAAAGGCAACTGGTAAGAAGAAGCATATTTTCCTGCTTGCCAACCAATCTGTGTGTTGCTGGTTTATATGAATCCAGGTCACGCACCAAAGTACTACCACTTATGAATCTCTCATCACCTGATAAGAGTGATGTGCTGCACAACCAGCTAATTCAAAAAACATGGAAAGAAAAGAAGATAAAAGGACAAGTGTGTGTTTAGTTTGGTGCGAAAAGTTGCCACGTCAAAAATTTACGCGAGCAAATAGATGGCATATACAGATGACGGGGATCGACGGGCCAAATGGGCTG
This sequence comes from Dendrocalamus sinicus, assembly GCA_036346575.1. Lineage (NCBI taxonomy): Eukaryota > Viridiplantae > Streptophyta > Magnoliopsida > Poales > Poaceae > Dendrocalamus > Dendrocalamus sinicus. The sequence continues at coordinate 10,675,553 of CM070650.1, forward strand.
ATTTGGCACAGAAAAATCACGCAGCGAATTTGGCTGCAAGTCAGGGCCAAGACCAAGCCGCCCAACGTTCAACAGTGAAGTAAACGCGACCTAATTGGATTAGCCGTGCTGAAATTCAACTACTCGAAGACGGTATAGTACGACCGAGGCATATCGTCCAGAGGCCAGCTTGACTGTAGCAGGCTGCATCCTAGTCAATACGAAAGGGAGAAACTTCGCAATCACGATGACCACGAATTGATTAAAAAGGTTAGACGATGCTAAGAAAAATAAAACTGCAACGCAGGATCAACACTCAGGCAAGCTAGTCGCCGTAGGACGATGGATCACATGGGGGAGGAAAGACCAGACACTCTGCCCACGAGCGGGGAGCGATGACCATGTAAAAAGACGAGTCTTCTAGATGGACCCAAGCATACGCAGATGCAGATGAGAGCAATTAAGTTAGTAGTACTAGCTAGCAACTACTACCAGTCACATGATTAAAATTGCCTATACGATTCCACTTGCATGATTGCAGCCACAGATTAAACAAGCCAACCATGGGGCCACCACAGATTAAACAAGCCAACTATGGGGCCTCGCCAGCATGTGTTGGGGTCGTTGGGCGGCTTCTGACCGTTGATTCTTGTTTGCTTTTGCCTTGGATCCCAGTCAGACTCACTGCTTTCTAGTAGAGCTGGGAGTTGGGATGTGTCGTATCAGCACGAAGCGGGCTCATCGTGTTTCGTGTTGTGTCGTTTCGGTCCAATCATCTCACCGTACTGTACCGTGTCGGTCCACCTTGCTTCTGATCAGGCCCAAACATGACCCAAAGCCCGTCATGCTAGCGTTCGTGCCGTGCCAGCTCAAGCCCAACCCGAAGTAACTATACACAACGAAGGCGGCGGCGACGATGGTGGCGACGGTCATCATCTTTCTTTCTCTTGTACACGCCTTGTTAAAAACTAGTTGAAATTGAATTAGTTGCATAAAAATATGGGCACGCAATGACGTAAATATTTCGGAAAAAAGTAGAATTTCTTTGATGTTTTAAAAATATAATGTTACTACCTCATTAAAAACTTTACGCCCTAGAGTGGGGTTCCCCGAGTAAGGAAAAGAGTACATTAACAATATATGTACATACTAACTATAACAACATGCGTACATAGTATATACTTATCAATGTCTAGGTCGTTCATGCATTCGAGGTCAACATACGCTTGTACGATTTCAGGATCCTCCAGTTGATGCTGTTGCCGCTCTTTGGCAAATTCTCAGTCTTTGGAGCATGTGATTTCCTCCACCATCTCGGGCGTAAGGAATGATCTTCTCTATTCGATTATTTTCCCTACCGTGCTGAACGTCGCTTCCGAAGAAACGGTGGACACTGGCACTAAGAGAACATCCCGTGCGAAATGTGACAGCACAGGAAATATCCACTTGTTGTTTTTTCACCACTCGAGCAAGTCTATCTTGTCTTCACCAGTAAGATCAGGATTAATATTTGCAAAATCATGCTCCAAGTAGTGGTTCAACTCCGAGATAGAATTCCACTTGTAGGCCACCTGAGACTGAGAGGATGAAGAAGTAGACTTATCCTTTAGCTTCTTCCATAAGTGTGATGTCAAATTTGTCTTTCCTTGTTGCATCTACTGTGAGGCCTCCAATCATCCGCTACCACCAAACTTATCATGATACATACGGAAAACACAAAAAGCTCCTCTTTAACATGTGCGAAAGCTTCTGAATAATCAAGGTCAAGGCATTCACCTATTCCCTCCAAGCCAACCTGTAAACCTGCTAACTTTTTTGTAGAATAAAAAACGATAACAAAACAATACAAGTATGAAATATAACCAAAATATTTAATAAATTTTTCCTCCATTGCTATAATGGCATGGCCTAAAAGAGGATCCCCCTAGATTTGGTAATTTTGTTTGCAATTAAATAAATAAATTCTATAACTAAGCAGAGGTAGGATAATAAACACCAGATAGAACATTTGTTGCTTTATAAAAAGATCTTAAAAACTCTCGAAAATGACTAGCAATCTGCCAATCTGAATTAGTAACTACCAATTCATTATTTTGAGAGTTAGCATTGACAAAAATGGATATAGCATATTCATACCCTTCTATCTTCTTTAACATGATATATGTCGAATTCCATCTTACCTCCATGTCAAGACCAAATTATCTTGGTTCTTTCCCATTGGCTGTGCGGTACTCCGCAAACCTGGCTACCATTTGTGAAGAACTTGTAAGGTAACAAATGACATCACGGATCCTGTTCAAATATGGACCAATTGCTTGCATACCATCTTGAACAACAAGATTCAAGATGTGGGATATATATCTCTGGTGGAGAATATAACTACCAATATATGTTTGCAATCTTGGGGTGAGGATGTTCATAGCCGTTGTGTTTGCCGATGCGTTATCAAGAGTTGTAGAAGCAATTTTATTATCTATATTAAAATCATCAAGTACGTATAGTATACGCTCGACAATTGCCTCTCTTGTGTGATTCATTTATTACTTTAAATCTTATAACTCTCTTGTTTAGCTTATAATTATCATCTAAATAATGGGCTACAATACTAAGGTAGGCACTTCTCTGGTGTGATGATGTCCAAATATCTGAGGTTATGACAAAAGAAAACTAAACTTATTGAAATTGTTATTTTAGCTCTACCGGTTTCTTTTGATACATCTGTAAAATATCAGATGTAGTAGTTCTCCTACAAACATGTTGGTATTGTGGGTAAAAGCCGCGTTGGATCATCCTTTCGAACGCGCGACTTTCACCCATCCTAATTGGTTGATTTTCTGAAACAATATATCTAGCAATTTCCTCACGGGCGGAAAGTGGGTTATATACCTAAGTACTTACAGAGCCATTGGTCTTGAAGTTTGACAGCTGTCGCACACTTGATCAACTTGGTCAAGCGGCGGCAGCCCACGCACCATATCCGCCTGGATGAGCTTGCGCAAGGACTGGAAGCTGATGTGCCTGTACCTAGCATGCCAGCGACAGGCCACCTCTGAACTGCGTGCCGCCAGGCACACGGGCCACCCAATGTTCTGCTCCAGCGACTAGAGGCACGTCGGTGACCACCTCGCTAGCGCAAGGATCTTCCGCTGCTGGTCGAAGATGCGTAGGATGCCGGTGTTGATCTCCACTCGACATCCGGCCTCGTCGAGCTGCCCGAGGCTCACAATATTGGCCGTCAGACGGGGAATGAAATACACCCCCGTCAGCGCACGGTGTTCACCGTTCTTGCAGCTGAAGACGATGGTTCCACAGTCCTCGATCTCCACGATTACCAACCATCCGGAACCGACTCCACAGACATCACCCTTGGAGTCGTAGCCGCTCTGGTACCAATTAACGGAAATCGCTGATGATCAGGATGCCGGTGGAGTTATGACAACGCAAGAACAACTCATGCAAACACAATGGTTGTTTTTTGTGCTGCTAGAAACTCATAGCTTGATGATTGTATTTCTCAACTATTTATAGAGAGATTACAAACTAAACATAGAAACTAATCTACATAGATGAGTAACGAATACAACAAGCTAAACATAGCAAGCTAGTTAAACATAGTAAATTAAATATGATAAATTTGGTGGTGACGCGTATGGAATTTTTCAACACAACTGACGCTAGCAATGGTGAGCTGGTGAAGAGTATAAGCACGGCAGGGCCAACGAGGCTTAGAGATATTGACGGCAAGCGCGCTATGTGATGCAGCGGTGGCGTCAGCATGCGGATCGATAGCGGGCTCGCTGGTATGCACGTGGATGCAAAGGTGGATCAGGTGCGCAGACCTCAGCCTCGGTGGCGGCGACAGCGTTCGGCACGGTGGCGTCGTCCGTAGTGCAACAGGCACGTGGTGGCGGCATTGTGGAGTGCATGGACCGGACATGTCTGCTGTTAGTTCTTCCTCCATTCCAAGACCCCGCTCGTTTCGGCTTCAGCTTCTGGCTTCTGCTTTATTTTTCACTATTCATAAATTTCGTTTTTTTCTAAACTTTTGGTTTTTTGAGATTTTTTGCCAGTTCTTTTTTTTCCCATGATGAGCTAGCATATTTTTGCTATTTTTAAATTTTTTAAAATTTAATTACACCAAATAAGCCACGTTCAGCTACAGTGAAATTTCAAACCGCTACAGTGCAATTTTAACCATAAGCTATAGTTTTTCAGCCCAACCGAGCGGGCCCAAATCGATCTACAAGATCGAGTTGGCCTCCTTTCTTTCGTCCTTTTTTGTCCTTGGCGACACTCGGCAGGCCATAGCTCGGGCCAATGGTGGAGGATTTCTGTCCAGTTGTGGAACGACAGGCCACACGCTACACGATGGGTGAGCTCGGCGGTAGGCCGAGCAGTTCCCGCAGTGAATTGCCGCGATGGTGCAATCCAAAGTCGGCAGGGCTGGGAAGCGGCAGCCAAGGGTCGCTTGTGTTTGGGCGGCAAGGGCGCGCTCATCGAGAATGCCATGGATCGCTTCGGTTGGAAGATAAACTAAGTCTCATGCAGTGATTAAACAATTGATTCACTAATCTAATCTATAGAGCTAGATTAAGGATGTACAATCGGTATTACATCAGAAAGGGAGGTGAATGGTACCTTTAAATTTTTTCCTAAGTATTTACCAATTCTTCTCTCCGATTGTTATAAAAAAGTATAAAGATCAACCCAAAAATTTAAAAAAAAATGGTGACAGTAAATTCAACCTATGAATAGTGAACAACAACGTTATTTCAAACCTAAAAATCTATGAAAATTTTGATCCATAGATCCAAAAAAACTTAAAACTTAAACCAAGATAAAATTATAACCTTAAAAACATATCCTAACCAAAAATATTGAAATAACTTAAGATAATTAGGATAGTTGGTGCATCAAGCTTTGCTGCACCAAAACCATGCTAAAATCTAAAATTGAGCTAACTCTCAAATGAAAGTTCCAATCACTTGAAATTTGATATGCACTTTCTCTAAAATGTCAGGAACCTATTTCAATCAATGATTAAGAAAATCATTGCAAAGTTCTGACCTTTTTCTGTTTAAAGGAAAATTGCACCAAAACTGTTCAAAAAAAATAAAAAGGTAAATATGACTTGCTCGTAGGTAATTGATAGTCAAGATGGTTCTAAATGTATTCTCACATATCATGGTAAATAATAACACTAAAGAAATCAAGTCAAAAATAGCTAGATCAAGATATCACTTGGAGAGGCCAAAAGAGCAAAAAATGGTGTTTTTTATGAACTTGCCAACCTAGTATCTAGATGGGTGTAGATTGATTTTCAAAAGTTATCTCCATCTCTTATACGTCATTGACACAGCAAGATCAAGAAGAGGAGAAATAAGATCAAAAATCAACCAAATTAAGAACAAATCAATCAATACAAGATGAATCCATATGAGATGAATAAGGATTGATATATTGTTACTTGAGGATAAAAGTTGTACAGCCACTCCACCTGAAGGACAAAAAAGTATACCACAATACTCAACTTCTCCTAAACTCTAACTTTAGAACTTATGAACTCAATAAGAGGATGGTTGGATGGTTAATTATAAGTCTCTATCCCAACCCGTTAAATAGGTGCTATCCACTTAGCACATATGAAAAAAACCAATAACCCAAGACACATGTGTTTTAACTCACACACTATACTTATAAACACTTGTTAAAGTGCATAATCTCAAATCCGATAAATCCTTAACCTTGATATAAACTTGATCTTCTTAGTTTCTCCTTGACCTAAACGACATTCCCAAGCGCCGCAGTTTTGATTCAAGATAATTCTCGGTATTTTAGTTAAACTATCAAAATATCCTTTCTTGATACAGTCTTCATCTCCCATTGCAAGTAATCACCGTACTTACCACGAATACATGCATCACTGGCTTATCACGCGTCGGTAAATCTCTTCCATTCTAGTTTATCGGACCACACCTCACGTGATCTTCACATTCTCACGTTCTCACGTGATCTTCGAAGGAATAGGCCTACTGCCATCCAAGATTAAAGTAGGCACACGCAATTAACAGCTCACGCACGATCCGGACTCTACGCGGGCGACGTCCAACTGCAGTCCAGCTCGGGGTGTCGGCAGAACGGCGCCCAGCGGCAGCAATTCATCTCAGAGACTTGGAGGGTCACCACTCGCGTCCTCGCGGCCGAGAAGAAATCGATGAGGATGTCGTGTCATGCGAAACAGACAGATCGATTTCGGCGATTAGGAACTGAAAATTGATCTCGCGTCCAAGCAGGCATTCACAACGAGCCGTTTGACCACAATTATCCGAAGAATTTGAAGAAGAGCAAAATTTTTTTTAAAATGAATCACCAAGATATTGATCTCAACTAACGCAACAGAAGAAATGGTCTATCTAATGGGTTAGTAGGGGTGCTGGTGCGATTGGCCGCGCGCGTGCACGTTGTCGAATAACACGACGATCCCCGGCAGGTACGACGCCTGCTGCTGCTGCTGCTGCTTCCTGTCGCCGGCGCCGGCCTTGCCGTAGAAAGCTTGTGCGCGGTGGCCATGCCCATCTCCGTCACCGCCTTCTTGCTGCCCTGCTTCTGTCTCTGTTCCTGCGTCCGCAGCTTCTCCTACGAAGCCGCCGTTGTTGTTGCCTTGCTGGCTTGGGACATCTTGGACGGCGCCGCGGCGGCGGGCTGCAGGAAGACGAACTTCTCCTTGCCGTCGCTGTGGGAGCGGCGCGGCGCCGCGAGGTCGTGCGGGGCGCAGTGCGCGCCTCCACGTGGAGGCGCTCCTGGGGAAGGCCGGTTTTGGGCGAGCGGGATTCTCTGACTTTACTCTGTAAAGTCACCGCGTGACTTTACTCCATGGAGTCCATCCGATCGGTGATCAACGGCCCAGATTAATTTAACATTTTTTAATTTATTTTACTTCTAATTTTTAGTTTTTTATTTTTTATTTTTATAGCTTTTTTTCTTATATTTCTTTATATTATCTGTGTTAAAATAACCTATTTTTTAAAAATAAAAAATAGGTTATTTTAACATAGATAATATAAAGAAATATAAGAAAAAAGCTAGAAAAAAAAATAAAACTAAAAACTAGAAGTAAAACAAATCAAAAAACGCTAAATTAATCTGGGCCGTGGATCACCGATCGGATGGACTCCATGGAGTAAAGTCACGCCGTGACTTTACAGAGTAAAGTCAGAGAAGTTGCGCCGGGTTTTGGGAGCCATCACGCTGATAACGTGACGAATTTCGATTATCGCCGCGTTGCTGACTCGTAGATGAATTCATAACATGAAAAATCACATTTACACCAATAAACACAAGTGTGAAAAGCAAGTAAAGAACTCTTTAAGCAGGTACAATCTGGCCGTACATTCTTTGTCGTATCTACCATATATCTATTTATATCTAGACGAAAAAAATATGTTTATCTAACTCACAGCGTGCCAAAAAAAATCAAAGTTTCTTTCGCGCAAACACTCGAGTCGTGTTTTCTTCCACGCACTACGCGCACGCCTAGGGCCCATCAACGGCCCACCTATCAATGCACCGCCCATCTTCTTTACCCAGGCTATGGTTTCAAAGCAAATTCAGGATAATATTTAGAGCAAATAGGTATAAGTTTAAGAGCAAATCAGAATAATTCATAAAGCAAATTCAAGATAAGTTTAGAGCAAATCAGCATAATTCTAAGAGCAAATTTAAGATTAAGTTGACAGGAAATTCATGATAAGTTTGAAAGCAAATTTAGGATAAGCTTGAGAGCAATCAGCATAATTTTAAGAGCAAATTCAAGATAATTTCGAGAGCAAAAAAGGTAATGCAAAAATCTTATGAAGAAACCCCCCCCCTAAAAAACACCAAATTAGTATAAATCTGGAAGCAAGTTGGGATAACTTTGAAAGCAAAATTGTTAAAATCCCAAACCAAAAATTGTCTAGCTCCTTGATTTGGTTGTGTTGGTCAGCATTGCCCTACCATCATGGCAGTCCATGCCGCCTCATCTAATACTCGCTGCCTTGGTAGCTTGGCTCATGCTGTCACCTGTAGGCACACCGACGAGGAGGCCCAATCAATGGAGCCTGAGAGCAAGTACAATAGTATAGTCAACTAGTGGCTATAACACTTGTCCATTTCATCTATAGCCTTTAAAAAAATAGTTCATACAATAAGGTAGCTATTACAATAACTATTTGGCCCCACGTGTAAGAGAGTGAAATGCATATTTTTACGTGCTATAGCTAGTTTGTAATTTAGTGACTTCCTTCTCTCTCTTCCTTTCTCTCTCTGCCACGTAAGATTTTGTTGATATTATATTTGCTATAGCCTGCTGACTAAGTCTTATTGTACCTGCTCTGAGTAGTAGTAGAGGAAGGTGGCTACAATTTTTTCGTGCAAAGAGGAATGCAAGAGACAATGAGGCAAGAGGGACATGAGAAGGGAAAAGTGTGATTAAATAAATGAGTGGGGCCTAACATCTTGTGCAGATAGTGAGATTGAGAAGAACATGAGAAAAAGAAAGTAGGACTAAATAAATGAGTTGGGCGCAACATCCTATACGCATTCTGTATTTTTGTATTAGCTAGCCTTGCATAACAAAAATTGGATGACGCCATTCCTCCTCAACTCGCCACGCATGGATGTTCCAGATCGCCTGTTCCGGATCCGACGGCTCACCAAGAGGTGCGCATCTACGAACCAAAAAAACCAAAAAAAAAAAAGCAGGCACAGAAACAGAGATTTCCGTTGAATCATCGTCCCTCTCTCTTAACATACGAAGGGACTTATTTATAGACTAAGGAGTGAAATCCTTCGAGAGAGTATTTTTGTAATTGCCCACCTAAAAACCCAAGGTTGCATAACAAAAAGTTCAAAAAAAAACGAAGAGAAGACACACGGAAGGCAAATCGGCTCAAATTTCAGCCCGTGGGACTACGGCCCAAGACAGATTCTGCCCCAGACAGCGGTTCAGGCACCGGCCGCGCGAACCGAATTTTTTCTATTTAAGCCCTTTTTTTGAAAAATATTCACATTTAGACCCCTGGTGGTTTTAATTCCGTTTTTGGACCCAGGGGGTCGGAGCCGTGGATCACGGCGCCGAGGTAACACGTCTCGGCGCCGTGATCCATGGCTCCGAGGCCCCAGGCCGGCACCAGCGTGGCGACCCGCGTGGTGCCAACGTGGCAGAAGCTCGGCGCCGTGATCCACGGCTCCGAGCTCGGCGCCGTGATCCACGGCTCCGAGCTCGGCGCCGTGACTCGTGGCTCCGACCTCGGAGCCGTGGATCTTGGCGCCGAGCTAGCGGCATTTACCCACTCGGCCAGGCCGAGCCATTTCGCGTCGCATCGCCTCGGCCCCGACTCCGCCCCGCCGCCTCGCCGCCGCCTCCGGCCGCCACGGCCCGGCTCGCGCCGCCGCGCCTCCCGCCCGCCCGCCTCCCGCCCGGCCGGCCGCCTCGCCGCCGCCCCGCCCCGGCCGCCTCCCGGGCGGCGGCGCCCCCGCCCACGCCGCCTCCCGCCGCCACCGCCTCCCGGCCCCATAGCGTTCAAGGTGAATCTCTAGTATATCGTGAATTTTTTCCACATATGTTACACACTGTCGCTTAATGTTCACTCCATATCTATGGTATCTACGAGAAGGCATAATGATTTTAGACTTTTGGTGTGATTAATACAATATCTAGATAAATATTGGTGGTTCTGTTTGACTCCAAAAAAACATTGTAGGTGCATATTATAACCGAAAATCTCATGTGACTATATCTGGATCGTATTAGATATATAGATGTTTGAATGGGAAAGGGTTCATTTAGATATTTTATTGCTTAAACAAGTATGCATGTGATTTATCCAAAATTTCGCTTAAAGGTATTGAGTTTGGTTTTGTGTATGAACTAGATGGACAACGTAGTAACCCTATATCATGGAGGCAGTGTGACAAGTGATGATTATGGAAATGTTCAATTTGTTGAAATGCAAAGGGTGCCTCTGATGTTCAGTGATCGGCCGTCGTTTAGTGAGTTGGTTGCTAGGGCCCGGGAGAAGCTACATTGTCATTTAAACGAGGAGAGCATCACAGTTGAGGGGTTACTTCACTTCGGTTCGAAAGACACAATTCTCAGACGGTTGATCTTAATTGGTTGTGAGGATGAGTGGGACAAATATGTCAAAGTGGTTATGAGGAATGAGTTAAAATGTTTGGACCTTGTTGTGCGGAAGGTGTCTATTGAACCAACCCCTCACGGTTATTCACCAGAACTAGGTGATCAGGCACCCTTTGACCCTCCGTTACTGGATCTTGCGGTGGATGTGGAAGAAGTGCCTGAGGTGCCCGATGCTCTATCTGCCCCGAACGAGGTTCAGATTTCTCAACCAGTTCGAGTTGAATATCGGACTGATGATGTCGTGGCGGCCCCTCAGGAGATGGGATTGACCCAGAATCATCCCAGTAAGTGTCGAGCAACACTTTAGCCTTTTGTCGTCATTGCTTTTTTTTGTCTCAATCCCATCGTTTTCGTGCTTATGATGCAGGAGACATTCCTGATAATGTTGGTGTTCCTCCCGTTGCTCCATCTAGCAACGTTGAAGAAGTCTGCAGGGACTCCAATAGTGTGGATGTTCAAATTGTGGATGATCTGCGACCTTACGAGATCGCAAGGGCCGTTGAATCGACGATGACCGCCCTTTTGGAGAGCGATGAAAGTGATATTGAGTCGATCGGGCGTTATTGCCTGGCGGGATCCATCGGTTCATGAATTCAGCGATCTTAGGCATTCTCATGGGGCTTATGCGAAGGAAGGGATGACGAGTCGCTAGATGCTCCCGAGGCCAGTTCAAGCATGACAATTGAGAAGGGCATGATGTTTGAGGACTTGTCTGCATTGAGAAGGTGGCTGCAGGAGTATTCAGTGATTCGTAAAAGGCCATTCAAGGTGAGGCATTCTTATGTGGAGCGGAGGTACACAGTTGTGTGCGAGAAGGAAACATGTGAATGGAGGGTTTGTGCTAGGAAACAGAAGGACACGGGAAAGTTCAAGATCACAAGAATCGTTGGCCCACACACTTGTGCCGAAGCAGAGCTCAAACAGAAGCATCGGCAGTTGACCTCTACCATTATTGCGAAGTCACTGTGTCACATAGTAAAGGGAGAACCCAATATGAAGGTGAAGACACTTCTTTGGGATTGTTAAGGAGAAATTTGGATACGAGATAAGGTATGGAAAAGCATGGAGGGCAAAGCAACGCATCTGGAAGATGATATATGGGGACTGGGAAGATGGGTACTTGCAGTTGCCAGCACTTTTCAATGCAATCAAAGCGGTTAATCCAGGCATGCATTATGAGTACGTCCCGAAACCAAACGAATGGACTCAAGATGGGATGCAGATATTCTTCCGTGCTTTCTGGTGCTTTGCTCAGTCCATCGAGCCCTTTCGGCATTGTCGTCCCGTCTTCTCCATTGACGGTACGTTTCTTCTTGGCAAATACCAGGGCACACTTCTGATAGCCATTTCGTGTGACGCAGACAACACGTTGGTTCCTTTGGCGTTTGCTTTGGTTGAGAGGGAGAACAAAGACATGCAGATTTGATCGTCGGCGACAGAAGAAGGTCACAGATTTCGAGCAGCACCACCACGTGTACGTTGAGGAGTGGGCACACTTTCAGGACCACGTGGACGACAACGCCGAGCCGCACAGCAACGAGAACTTCCGGCGGTACCAAGTTTGGTACCAGCGTGCGACGCGGTCCAAGCTTAAGGGCCAATGGACTCAGGATGACTACGCCGACATTGCGTCCTCGGGCGACGAAGACACGCCGTACGACCAGTCGACTCGCCTTGGGACGCAGGTGGAGACGGCACCAGTCCTGGACCGTGTGGTAATGTTCAATCTCATTGCTTATTTTCCAATAGATATAAATATCACTACATATAGTAAATTATCCATTCTTTTGCTTGTTTGCAGGGCAACACCCTGAAGCAGTCCGTACAGGACATAGAGCATTTCTCCAGGACAGTCGGCGACGCCCGGACGCTTACCTTCCTAGAGGTATGCTTCGACAAAGCCACTTACAAAATTAGTACGTAATATCTTCGTATCTTGTTGGTTAACAAAATGTTGGATGACAGAGGCTAGCAGGTCGGCTACGTCGTGCGGCTAGTCGTTGTGGGTGCAGCACCGGCGCGGGGAGGGACGTAGACGTGCCTACGACACGACTTTCAGACCCGACGCGGCGAGGGTCTTACACGGCACAGAGCTCATCCCCCACGAGCGACACTTTCCCGACGAGGGGTGAGGACGGCGACGAGGTGGAGCAGCAGACTTACGATGAGATAGGCCCGTCTCAGCTCGTAGGCGCTCCTGAGACTCAGCCTTCACAGCCTGTACCACGCAGACGCCGCCGGGAGCCTAGCCGTTACACTCCATGCACCGACGCCCTTGGTAAGGGTAAGGGTAAGGCTAGGAGGCAGTGATATTTATGTGTAGGCTTGTGGGTCGTGTTGTAATGAGCTACTTGTTTGTATGTATGTGTATATGTTATATTCATGTGATATTTGTGTTCGAATCCGTAGTCTGTACTTTGTTGTTCTATAATTCCTGCAATGAATTTATGTTTACTGCAAACGACTGCAAATGATACGAACTATGAATTTTTTACTTATGAATTTATGCTTCCTGAAAAAGCACAATCTACTGAAAAGGCAAACGACCTAAAATAAAACACTTTGCCCATCACAACACGAAACAACACATAGATTGCACGTACATAAAATATAGCAAGTACTACAACCATCAACACAAAGAACGACGGTAAACATGGAGGGTACCAAAAATGACAACACAACCAAGTACTACGACCATCAACACATCAACGAACACAACAACTAAAACACAACACAACCATACACCTTCTTACCTACATGCCAAACGAGCCTCGTGGCACCCACATGGAGAAATCTCGAGGGGTCGCCTCGGACGTGGTTGTCCATCGTGGTAGTGGCATGCACATATGCAGCTCGGGTTCGCGCGAGCAACATGTGGGATCATAAGAGCTTCCTATATTCACGACCTCCTCGTTGCCTCTCGCGTTGCATCTGTTCGCGGAGGTCGTTGTTCTCCTCGGTGAGATTCTCCATTCGGTACTCCAAGTCCCATATTCGAGCCCATAATGTACCCACATAACGATCAACATACCGTTCGTGAGGAGGGTCGATCCGATGGGAGAAGTCGCATTTGGTCATCTGCACAAAAATGACGGTAAACTTCGAGGGTCCATAAGCAATACAAAATGTAACATTACTAATTTGTACCCGAGCGTGAGCATCGGAAGAAACGTCGCCGCCATCGCTCGGGAATCCAAGATCCGGACGACCGCGTACTCATTGTGTCCGCATTTCGCCACGGTGGTTGAGCACGCCGGCTTGGTATCAATCGATCGCGGACCGAACATATCCTCGTTTCTAAGGGAATGTCGTCCCCGGTGACCCAAATCCCATCGGCCCTCGACTTGGACATGGTATGTTTCACCACGAAAGAGAGGGTACTACTTTGTTCGATTCACAATGTCATGGGACCCCAACCCTGCTACTTATAGCCAACGGGGCAGCTTAATGCAGTGACCACCAAAAAAAGAGGCTTTTGCTCAGGGACATGACAACACGCCCCTGCTTTGCTCAGGGACATGACACAAGAGGTCAGCTTTTGCTCGGTGAGATGACAAAGAGGCGGTTTGCTCGATGACATGACAAAAGAGTTCAGATTTTGCTCAGTGACATGACAAAACGAGGCAGCATATGCCAGCTTTGCGCAGTGACGGAGTAGGCCTTTAGCCTGTACACATATAGGGCGTAGGTCTTTAGCCTTTACAGGAGTAGGCCTGTAGGCCTGTACACATATAGGGGCGTAGGTCTTTAGCCTTTACAGGAGTAGGCCTGTAGGCCTGTACACATATAGGGGCGTAGGTCTTTAGCTTTCTAGGCTTTGAATGGTCCAATCTGTGAAAAGACTACGAACTATGAATTTATTACGAGACTATAGTCTCTGAAAAGCCTACATAGGGCCATTTATTGCTACACTGGAATCCAGGAAAAGCGAAAATATCCTCTCCATGGACTATGCCCACTGCACCACATAACCTGCCTACATAAAGGCCTCCCTCCTATGTCTTCCATACCACATCTCCTCCTCAAGGCATCACAATACTACTACACAACAATGTCTTCCTGGAGGTCCGACCCATTTGGAGTGCCGGAGTGGCATGAGCGCCCAAAGTGCCATTGCGGCTTTAGGACGATGTTGGGAGTCTGGACTGATCGAGTACAACGAGCCAAATACGGCCGTAGGTTCTTCAAATGTCCTGACCTGGATGACGACTTCGTGGTAACGACCACAACTAAATCATTTGTTTCTCGTTATCTTTTTTCAACTTGATCGATGACATCTACCACGCCACACATAGGCTTGCAGGTTCATCGAATGGGTGGATCGGGTGTCGCCGGCATGGCCAAATAACCGGGCAGTGGAGGTGGAAAACAAAGCACAATACTTTGTCAAGATGACTCAGGCTCGCGAGGTGGAACGACATATGCGGCTTGACCAAGAGCGTCGCGTGAGGGTGGACCAAATCTGTCTGAAGGGCAAGGAAGATGAGCTGCAAAGGAGGCGAGAGCAGTTAAGTCTGCGTGAAGCTGCCATCAAGCGTCAGGAGGAGGAGCTTCAAGCTCGGGAGGCAGCTCTCAAGACCAAGAGTGACAGGAAGAAGGATGCAGCGGAGCCATCTTCAGGGCGTGACAAAAAGGGGAAACAACCACGCTACACCCAATAGACAAAATGTAATAGACCCAGCAAGTTATTTTCCTAAGGCATGCATGTTAGGACTAGTGGTGGAATTTCAACATTAGAAGTACAGAGTTGCACACATGCCACATGCCTGCCATGTCAAAATATCACTCACCTTGAAATATCACTTACCACTATATGCATCGATATTTCTACGCTCAATCCTTCGGCAAAAAATTTAGCTTAATTTGGTTTGCATGTCCAACTGCAATGAACATAAATTTTTATTACGACTTCATCGATTCGTTCCCATATTACAACTACAAAATAACAAACCTTGCAAAACCACGGAATCAAACCTTAAAAGACACTTACCATTTTATATATCGACCGTTCTCACGACAATCGTTCCTAAAAAAATTACCATATTTTTTATGCATCTACAACGAGCCAATCAACATAAACTTGTTTTACAATTTTTCAAATTGTTTTGTAATTCACAACTACAAAATTAACAAAACTTATAATCATTACAGTTCAAATTAACAAAATACAACTAGTAATTTTTTTTGCGACAACGTAAAGCCTGATCGGTGCAAACCCTAGAGGCCGAGTGTCTGCAGACGTGGCAGGGAGCTCGGCGCCACGTGGCAGGCATCTCGGCGCCACGACCCACGGCTCCGAGCTTGGAGCCACGATCCACGGCGCCGAGGTGCTGCCACGTCAGCGCCACGCAGGCCACCAGGCTGGAGTGGGCCTGCGACCTCGGAGCCATGGACCACGGCGCCGAGACGTGTTACCTCGGCGCCGTGGGTCACGGCTCCGACCCCGTGGGTCTAAAAACGGAATTAAAACCACCAGGGGTCTAAATGTGAATATTTTTCAAAAAACGGGCTTAAATACAAAAAATTCGGCCGCGCGAACGTCCACAACCTCGTACGTATCGCCCCGCGGAAGCGACCAAGACCGTGCGCGCCACACCACCACAGGTGTCGCAGCGCGCCCGACACGAGTCCCCCACGCGGCCGCTCCAGCTCCCGCCTCCACGTATCCCATGCACGGCCCTCCTCTATAAACCCCTTGCCCTTTCCCATCGTTCGCTTCACTCGCAATTCAGGGGGTGTGCGCATGCGGTAGTAGCTCTGCAGGTGCCCTACCCATGGCTGATCACCACAGAGGTGTCCTAGGGGGCGGCGTCGGCGGCGGCTTCGTCGACCGCGGGGTCGGGAGCGGTGGCGGCCAGGCGCAGCAGAAGCAACCCGTGATGATGACGGCTCTGAAGGCGGCGACGGCAGCGACTGCCGGCGGATCGATGCTGGTGCTGTCCGGGCTGATCCTGGCTGGCACCGTCATCGCACTCACGATGGCCACGCCCGTGCTGGTCATCTTCAGCCCGGTGCTCGTGCCGGCCGCCATCGCGCTCGCGCTCATGGCGGCCGGGTTCGTCACATCCGGCGGGCTCGGCGTGGCCGCGCTGTCCGTGTTCTCGTGGATGTACAAGTACCTCACCGGGAAGCACCCGCCGGGCGCCGACCAGCTGGACCACGCCAAGGCGCGGCTCGCGTCCAAGGCCCGCGACATCAAGGAGGCGGCACAGCGCCGCGTCGACCAGCCGCAGGGGGCTTAGAGGAGGAACTGCTTGGACGCACCGGACGGCGGATGATCACCAAATACAGCGTACGGTTGCTGTTACGTACGTTTGTCGCCGTGCCCGCGCTAGCTGGTCGACCTTACCTGTTGCGCTTTCCAAATGCATGCGTGCATAGGCTTTGGTTGTGAAGTAGTAGTATGTTTCGTGATCGACGTTGCGATCTGCATGTTGGATGTCTGGCGTCGATGTCATGTGTTGAGGAATAAATTGCAGATTCTGGGCGACATGCTAGTTTCCACTGAATGCAATTTGCAGTAGTAATTAAGTACTGCTAGCAATTTGTGGTTGCCCGCACGGCAGCCGCTATTGCCCGTCTATCCCCATTCATTTCGGTTTGAGCTTCTGGTTTATTTTGCATCATTCAAAAATTTCGTCTTCTTCTATACTTTTGGCTTTTTGAGCTTTTTTGCCGGTTCTTTTTTCTCGTATTTGTTTGCATTATATATGATGGGCTAATATGTTATTCTATTTTTAATTTTTTAAATTTAATTATGCTAAATAAGCCGCTGTTAGCTACAGTGCTTTTTTCAGCCAACTACAGTGCTTTTTAGCCAAAATCCACTCAAAATAAGCTCTTCAGAGCAGGGTAAAGCTCAACTCCCAGCAGGACATGCCGCGTCGCTTAACCCGGTCGGCCGGCCTTAGCCCACTCACATAATCCCCGCCTTGCGCAAGCAAAACGCGGGAATCGCGAGGGCGCACTTCCCCTAACCCCGCGCGCAGCATGCATAGACGCTGCCATGAAGCGCCTCCCGCATGCGCGAAATATCAGTAATGCATAGGGTACAGTTGCATCCTAAAATTTTTCACAAAAATTCTATATATACCCCTTAATACATAAAGTATACACTACATACTAACATACTCATTCAAGACTTCAATTACAACCCATAGTCCATTAGGCCCAACAAGTTAAACCCAACAACATAACAGCCATAGCACAGCTCAGTAGCTCACAATGCCATCCTCAGGAGAGATCATCCATCCCCTCATTCCTATCTGGCCACCCAAATTGGCAAATTCCCCAATCGACCAAATCCCCATCTTCTAGCTTCACTCTTCAGACTTCTGCCCTAGCTAGCAGCCTAGCAGTCGACGCCTACCACCAGGCGCCGGTCGCCAAGCTGGCCAACCCGCCACCTACCACTAGCCACTCACCGATAACCCTCATGTTCACCCTGGCCGCGGCCGCCTCGCCAAGTTACCCTCACTCCCTCCCGGCCGTCCGTCCCCACACCACGTGACTACGTCGTTGTCGAACTAACGAACCTAACAATCCCAACCGGTTAGTCCGACAACCCCATGCTGTGCCGCCATGCGGCGTGCGCCTGTGTGTTGTGCCACCATGGCCACTGGCCATGCTCCCGCCATCATGCGGCAGTGTCCAGTGAGTGATTGAGTTCTGATTTGTTCTACTTGTTCTATACTTATTGTTCTACTTTGTAAGCTTTGATATAGTTATTCACCACTAAGAATTTCTATTTATTGTTCGATCTAGTTAGTCACCACTGCGAATTTCTATTTATTGTTCTGACCTAAAAATATTTTTGTGATGTTGGTTGTAGTGCAAACATATAATTTATCATATTTGAACTTCTGTTAGTCAAAATCCTGACTCTACCATTGGAAATATCCAGGCGCATCTGGGCCGTATGTGCCGCCCCCAGCTCAGAGGCGCAAGGCCACTGCCCCGCCACGGCGCCCCATAGTTACGGGGGAAGAGCTCGGTCGCTGGTGCGTCTCCCCGCCTGGACGCCGAACCGCTCCACATCTGCGGGCAATACACCCAGCCGCTCGATCAGGCCGACCCACCGCGCAAAGCCCTCGCCTGGCCATCATGCCCCGGGGCGTTGGCCGCGCGACCCCGCCCGACCACAGTCGCGCGCATGCGGCAGCTAGCCAAACCAAGGTTCGCCTTCGTTGGTAACATGCATTTTTTCAAGAAACTCCTAAAGCTCGGTGCCGGTGGCCGGGACGGGAGTTATGTACGTGCGGTGGGCGGGCTTCTTAGTTGCACTGAATGCGTCACCTAGCAAGTAGCAACTGATAATTCATTTGGAATCTTCGATGTAAAGGGATGCAAAGTGAAACTAGCTTGAGATACACCGATATCGTTCTACCTCCGTAGTTCTGTTCCCATCTTATTTATTTCCTTTTCATGTGTTCAAATATCAAAATAAAAGGCGAAATACACTGCTGCATTTGGATTTACTAAGGCTGCTGCAGATGGAAACATACCAGTGATGAAAACCAACAAGCCTTTTTCTCTGGAGCTACATCACATCTCTGATAGAGCCATGACGTTGAAGTTGTTTGACTGGGGATACTCTGCAATCCTGGCCTGTATGACCTTTGCAGCATCCTGCATACAAACGCGGGGAGGATAGGAGCCCAAAAATCATGAGCATCATTTGTACTACGGAGAATCATAAGGAGTGGTGCAAGTGTTTGAGCAAGATATTGTTAAGCAGCTAGGATCTTATTCAAAAATAAGAATTAATCACAGCCAAAAACCTTATGTCTAAGGTATAAATTTGCAAGCGTCCCTTTTCAAATTATAAGCTAAGAAATGAAAATAAGACGAGAATAGCTGAACAATTTACCTGCAACAAGCTATCAGGAGAGGAACGACCATGAGGTATTGGCTGCAGTTTCCCTCCATCAAGCTCATAAAGTTCTCCTGAATTGAAAAAAAGAAAGTGACCATCAGACTAACAGTTGAAGATTTATAACAAAATTCAATTATGGCATTCTTGTAGATGGTCGTTTGGTACGTACCATCAACACAAGAGAAACATACATAATGTTCAATTACCCCATCCTTGGCCTGAACAATAAAATACAGATCTGTTAGATGGCAACCAACGATAAAACAAACTCAGACTACAGATGATATACTAAATAAATAGATTTTCCACCACAATATTCAAATAATTTTAATTAGCAATTCCTCAATAACAACCCTTCCTTCTGAGATTGTGAATGAATGAACAATGTTCAATTCCCGCTAACAACACACGATCAACAACATTCACCACAGGTTGCAGCCATTCAGAGTGACAAATGGGAGATGACATGATCGCACTGAGGCAGGTCAGCAGGCTAACAGACAGAATTTGAAAAACTAGTTGGTAGCTAATAATTCTGGCTGTTCCTAGCAAGAGGCTGGAAACTGGCGTTATCAGTTACTTGGTTCCCAGCTGGTTACGGGCAAGTGGCAACAGGATGACTCTGAGAACTGCTGGTAATCCGAAATTATAAAGACTGGCTTGTGCACATTCAACAGAATATTACCTAGTCATCTGGTGCAAATATTAATCTACTAAGCATAACTAAAGAAAGGCATGGCTATAATAACCTCCGTATCACCAGCAGTAGCAGCAACAGAATGAGCATCCTCCATTTCTTGGTCCTCCTCAAGAAAGGCAGCACGCTGAAAATAAGTACTTTATAGATTAGCACATCACAGAAGTCAAGCCATGATCATTAACCAAAAAGCAATTGAATTGGAACACATGGACCACTAACCTGGATAGGATCCATATCTGCAGTTTGTTTATAAAATCTATCAAAATATGACCCCTCAGCTGCAAAGAAGAGAAGTACTAATCAAATCTCACTACAAGTCAAAGATAGCAAGGACTAAATAGGAGGGTACTCGACATAACATTTTTTTGAAGCACAATTTGAATCAGAGTCAGCATAAATTCACAAGTGTGAGGATTGCATACTTATGAGTTATGACTGACCAAAGCATTTCTCAGCATCATTTAAGAACAAATTAATATGTAACATTATGTGCTCAGAAACCAGATTAGATTGTGAACTCTTGAATTACCCAAAATAGGATCAAGTAAACGGCCACCCACTAGCAACTATTTTGAGAAAGCTTTGACATTTCATTAA
Organism: Dendrocalamus sinicus; assembly: GCA_036346575.1. Taxonomy (NCBI): domain Eukaryota; kingdom Viridiplantae; phylum Streptophyta; class Magnoliopsida; order Poales; family Poaceae; genus Dendrocalamus; species Dendrocalamus sinicus. The sequence goes on from CM070650.1 coordinate 10,695,884, forward strand.
GAAAGAAAGAATAAGGGATTGTATGGAGTTTAAGGCATTATGCACAAATTACTGTTTGAGACAAAATGAACTGCCCTGATCAACTCGGCTTCGGCTTCTGACTTCTGGCTTATTTTTCACTATTCATAAGTTTCGTCTTTTTCTGAACTTTTGGCTTTTTGTTGAGCTTTTTTGCCGGTTCTTTTTTTTCCGTATTTGTTTGTATTATACGTAATGGGCTAACATATTTTTTATATTTTAAAATTTTTTTAAATTTAATTATGCTAAATAAGCCTCTGTCAGCTACAGTGCTTTTTCAGCCATGAGCCATGAGCTTTTCAGCCGAACCGATCACCATCAAAATGTTGAACAAAAGTGACCTGAAAATTTACTGTTTGTTGTGTGGCCAGACTGATAGAATTGCATGATTAAACAATGAATATGTGGGACTGCTTAGATCAGTTACTTTTTACATATGTTTAGATATTTCAACAAATCAACGTTCCTAACTTCCTATATTAATAGGCTATTTTGAGGCGGAAGACATTAGTATTCTATAGATCAATAGCTAAACACAAGTAAACTCCTGCAATACCTAGTTTGATTTTGGACACAGCATTCCCCAGTGCATGAATAATACCAACTGTTCCACAGGCATTCCCAACAGTCTGTTTTGTAAAGTACACCTTCTTGCTAGGCTCCTGCTTCATGAAGTTTTAGGATTAATTAGGAAATAAGAATACACACAATTGGCATAAGTTCAGTGACAATCTTTGCAACAAAGCTTCATCAGCATAAGTTGAGAACATACAAAACTAAATTGAGCTGTAAATCTTACATGGAATTCGACAAAACTGAAACTTGTGATCCATATGATGTATTCATTATGCAAAGAATGAACAGGCATATTACATGTAGAATATCAAACTTATTAACACTTCTAAATTGCAATAGACAGGAATCAGCAAAAACTGGAAAATAAAACTAGCAGATTTGTTTTGAAGTGTGAATTAGTTGGGTTTATTAAATCATGCCTGAAACATGCTATATCTGAAGAATAATGCAAATGGCCTATATCATAATTTTGGTTAGAAAATTTTGTATACCAACAATATTTTCAGAACTACAGGCTACATAATCATTTTGATTGATGTTCAGTGACAAGATCGATAATATTCGTTCATTGCAAGATCATATTGTAAATGGTCCATTTTAATTGATGTTCACTAACCAGTGAAGTCGAAAGTTCATGGTTAGGTTCTATGCTGAAGTTTGTTATTTTGTTATCTTTTCTGTTTTGAAAGATGCTTTGTAATAGGTTAGTGGTATGTTTCTGGTGGTGAACTCCGGGTAATCTGTTTTCTCTGAAAACAGAGGCCCGGGATGCATCAGTTATCTCCATAGTCCAAAAAAAGGTCATATGCTGATGCTGAGTGACTATGGCTGTATTTCACCATTTACCATTTTTAGGAACACAATGTTTCACAAAATCATTTGAAAAAAATTGATCAATCAACTCGATTATGTGCCAGGTATCAACTGAAACCGACCGCTTTTGGATCATGAAAGGCGTTGGGCATACTAACTGACAACTAATTACCAATCATACAATTTAGTCTCACTCTCACCTTAATCTCCACCATCGAGGTGGTCGAAGCATCGGATTCCTTCTTCTCATCCTGCTCTCCAAAAAGGAGGGGGGGGGGGGTCAGTTCCTCCGCGAAACCTAATCAAGCAACCTAAACGAACCCCACGGCAAATTAGGGACAGGGAACAACCTGGGGGTAGAGCAGGAGGACGGCGAGAACGGGCTGGGGCACCATGGCGAGCATCTCGTCATCGAGCCCGTACACGTCGCAGAACCCCACGTCCTCGGGGACTCCCAGTCCCCACATGAACTGCAACCGGCCGTACCTTAGCATAAGGGGCCATGAACGACAGAGGGGGAGAGGCCGAGGCCAAACCCTGAGGAATACCAGAAGAGAGAAGGCGTGAAGGGTGAGCACCTGGTTCATGACATCGGGATTGGCCTCGAGGGGGAGCCACCGCTTTACCATGGCGACTGACGTGCCGGAGGAAGGGACGACGGACTGGGCGGCGGCGGTTTAGCGAGGTTGCGTTTTCTGTTGTGCCTTGTGCCGGGGAGGTGGAGACGCCGATGGAGATGTTTTTCCGGCCTTTTGCTTTCCCGGCTGCGGTTGGTTTTTTGCACGCAAGTCCTCCTTCCATCGAGGAAGACCAAAACGCACCTTAAGGCCGGGCCGGGCGCGTTAGTATCGTGTTTTGCTACGTTTGTGTTATTGCTTTTGACTTTTATTTAAAAATAAATAGTAATAATTAAAAAATATCTTAAAAAAGAATGATATGAGCAGTGAACAAATTAAGACAAATGCTTGTGCGTAATAAGAGAAACGGAGTGTATGATGTACCTAAGACCCCTTGTCTTATTTGCGAAACGATACTGTAGCGAAAAGAATAGAGAACCTATTTTAAAAAACTAGGTGCTCGTAGCTAAAAAAAATATGGCCTATTACATTTCGGTTTCCTGAGAAGCATGGAAATCAGCGTTTTAAATATGCGTCCGTTTAAGCTTCAAAATTATAGCATCATCCTAAAAAAATATAATGTTGTAGTAGGCCCTTAAAGCCTAGCTATTTAGAATTTTACACTGCATTTTAGAATTTTACCCTGCATATAAGTCTCCGAGGTACATGCGAATCTTTGAAGTGGTACATCGTGCCGTATGGGCACTAACAATACATCACATACTACATTCCAAATTTCCAATACAAAGCCTTATATTGCCTATCACATGCTATGCTAAAGCACCTTGCACAACTCTCGGAACAGTTTCATCGGCATGCTTGTAATGGGCCAGTCACGGATCAGATCCTCAATCCGTGTTTTTCACCTTTTTAGGAGAGCACCGAAGACCCGCTCCAAACAGCTTAAAACTTTTGTTTTATAATTTATATGTTTTTTAGCTGAAATTATACTGTAACGGCTGTTAGTATTTTCTGAGTTATTCAATTAAAAACCCATTATATCGCCACAAACAATGTAAAGAAATAGGAAAAAAGAAAAAGGCAAAAAAAACCGAAAATAGCCAAAATAAAAGGTCAACGTGTTCTAAATGACTTCTAGCTTAAATAAACCGAAAACCAATCAAAGACAGAAGCTAAAATAAAAGGATTCCTCTTAAAAAGTAAGATAAAAAGATAAAATGTGAAAGACTGGGAACGTGCCAAACTGATTTAAAAATGTATGCTTATGGTCATAAGGGTATGATTTAAGACAATATTACAATTTTAGATATTCCCCGTGTTATTGCTTGGATAACTTTTTTTGAGCGAACCACTTGCATTTACTTGTTCTTATGTTTCTTGTTAGTTCTTATATAGTCTAAGGTTCTCTCTCTTTTTTTTAAAAAAAAAAGAGCACATGGAATCCTCACTTCCAAATTTTCAATTCGTAAACGAGCAAAATACCTCGCAAAAAATGAATAAAATCCCTACTAATATAAGTAGGGGTTTGTCCACTCACCCTACACCCTTCCTCTGATCCACGCACCAATGAGTGGGCCATGATGTCAATGCCCCCCTCTTCCTCCACAATTGCAGTTCAATCACTAGCTCGCAAGCCTCGGCAGTGAGCACCATCTCCAACCACCACCTCCCCTCGAGTCCTAAACTACCTTCCTCAACTTCTCGCCATCCTCCCATATTGAATGGTATGCCACAGACTTTTCCCTCTCCCTCCAATCCCAATCTCCATCGCCACTCGCATGTGTGCCCCTCCCCAGATCCGCCGCCACCCCTAATATTGACTTCCTTATGGTTGCCACTATGCCCACACAACCAATATCAACTAGCACAGCCCGCACCACTTACTACTGCCCAATCACGGCCCACACCACTCACTACGGGTTGAGTGATGGATTCTCCTCGTCGAAGGTAGGAGACCGTGTCATGGAGGAGGAGCAGGATGGGAGGTCGAGGTCATCAATGGTGCCAGAGGCCCAAGAGGTAAATCTCAGCCCAGGGCGACGCCATGTGGGGAACAACAGGTTAACAAGGGAACTGGCCACTGGGGAAGCCCGAAGCTAGGCGCCCACGACGGAGAACCAGGGAGGGGGCAGGACTGTGGGAGCCATGGAGGGAGAGGTTGAAGGAGGGAGGATAGAGACACGGAGGATGGGACCTAAATCTGTTGATCTAGGGAGGGGAGAAAGGGGTTGGCCGATCGTTCAAGCCATCAAGAAGATGGAGAGGCAGAGAGCATTAGTTAGTAGAGAAAACTAGGAGAGATGAGAGGAGGAAGTTGAGGAGGTGAGGCCGATGAGGGGACAGTAGCACAAGATTTGGGATTGAGTCCTATATAGAGGGAGTTAGAGAGAGTGAAGAGAAAGAGGCAGGATTGAATTGCTCGGATTCTTGGATTCGATACGATGCGAGGATTGTTAGGAAGAAGGCGTTGGAGAGAGGAGAAGTGGAAGAGGTGAAAGAGGCTGTAGCTGCAGCCACGGCCGCGAGATATTGATGTTTACTTGACGATAGCAAAGCCTTTTTTTTATTATTTCTCTTTTATTTCTTTTTCAAAATTAATTATTAGTGATGATTCTATGAGCAGTAAAAGATACAATCTTCAGCTGGATCTAGATGCTTTGGCATTGACATGCTCGGAGGCTAACGGCAAAAAACGTGATATGTATATCCTCTTTTTGACATTCTGTTGCATCGACGGACAACTTACCAGTAAACTTTAAAGTCACTGGCCATCCTATTTCCACAGAAAAGAGGTCCATTAGCAAGCTGGACAACGGCCTACGGTACCAAAGCTGCGTGGTTGTTTCGGCCCTCCGAGAGGCTCGCGCAGCAGAGGGTGCGCGCGGGCTGCCACTGCCACGGCCCCATTAACTTGAGAGCCGAGGGCATTCGGGGCTAATCGGGCCGGCCCGCCCTTCCTACACATGACATGGCTCGCGCGTCGAACGCCCGACTTCGAATAGCACTTGGCGCCGCTGATGGCAGCGGCCGAGGTGGAGCACGGCGTCCAGCAGAGGGGCGTGATCGCCGTCCCGTGCAAGCTTCACGGATTTGTGGACGCCATGGTGCGCGCGACGGTCGGCGCGCCGTTGAAGCCGAGTTCTCAGGTTGTCCATGACGACGAGGCCTGGCGGATGCTCGCGGCCGAGTCTGGCTTTGCCGACGAGCCGCGGACGATCATATATTTAGCCTTGGCTGGTTGATGCCGCTTCCGCGGCGTTGGTTATCAAGAAATAGTGCTATGGTGGTTTTCTCGGATTCTTGCCGAGGGTTGTAACAAAGCGTAAACCTTTATGTGTCACTGCTACAAATTTTCTTTGCAAATCCATGGCATTATTCGTATCGACTTCCAGAAATCTTGAATATTGATATTCCAGTTCAGTAGATATAGCTTCCAAAACGAACTCGATGTTGTCAGTTATTGTAAGATCGATCCATAGACCACTCGCTGCATTAAAAACATCAAATGAGCCACCGATCATACAGAAACACATTGAAGGGCTTACAACTACAGAAGTCCCTAAACTTCTACAGCCAAGAAGGCAACAACAGGCTGGGGAAAAACAAAAACGGAGTAAATTGGTCAGTCCCTGTAAGGTTCAGTTAGTTCGGAGAAGAACGCCCATATCTCCTGCCATTGTAGGATCTCCGAGTGAACTACTGTGGTGGTTATCAGCTTTAGTCCAAACTCCAAACAATCTCCCTCAGGGCCTTTCTGCAATGCAGTTGTTAGCACTTAGCACAAGTTTCAAACTAGAGATAGCCTTATCCCTATAGAAACGCCAGATTGTGGAGAGGAATTTAAGCAGCCAAACCATCTATCTAATTCTGGTCAATTCAGAAGCGAAAAATCTGCAACGGCGGTGAGACAAACACCACCATATCGAATCACAACACCAAACTGAACCAACACCAACAGTATGCAAACAATAGCTCTGCCATTAGGCGCAACTCTAAAAGAACTCGAAGTCAAGGTATTTCCCACCGGACTTCATGTCCGTGCCAACCATCCTCTTGCTGTTGCTTCCGATTGCCTCTGACACCCCGTACTTCACGGGCAGCTCAGCCTCAACAGGACGTGGAACCTCAGGAGGTGTGCTGCACCGGATGAGAGCCCAGTTCACGCCCTCAAAGAATGGATGCTGCTTTATCTCTGTCGCTCCCCTCTTCACGCCGAGACGGTGCTGCGATTCCTTGACCAGGAGCCCCCTGATGAGGTCTCTGCTCGCATAGCTTGTGGACGGTGACTCCGGAAATCTCAGCTGCTGACCAACCACGTTGAACAGCGTTGCTCGGTTGCCTGAACCCTTGAATGGCGTCTTGCCGTATAGAAGCTCATGCAAGAAGATACCAAAGGTCCACCAGTCAACAGCACTTCCATGGCCTTCGCCTTTGATGATTTCTGGGGCCAAGTACTCATGAGTCCCGACAAATGACATTGATCGAGCTGATGTTGGCTCTGCGACGAGCTCAGGCAGGGTGATCGCACTCTGTCCCAGCTCAGACCTTGTCTTTCTTGTCTTTTTCTTGCTCTTCTGACCGAACAATTTGGGCATGAAGCATTCAGGCTGAATACAGACTGAAGTAGGTTCCATGCAAGCAGGTTGTACACAGAATGAACCACCCGCTCTTTTGGGATCAGAATCAAAAGCTGATGTTCTGATGAGTGTAGGTGAGACTGCACATCTCAGGGAGAGGTCAAAATCTGAAAGCATTATGTGACCATCATCGCGCACCAGAACATTTTCTGGCTTCAGATCCCTGTAAACGACTCCCAGCATGTGTAGATACTCCAGAGCTAGAAGTACTTCTGCAGCATAAAACCTGCTCGGAATCAGAGCACACAATGTCAGTGCTTGCAGTTGCTTAGCAGTTATAAGCTACTCAATATGACAATGTCGCATTTAAGTGTAAAACACTGAAGCAAACGCGTATTGGAGCACGACTTATAATATCTCTAACTCATGTCAACCATAGCGTGGACAATACTGTATAAACTTCAACCCATGAAATACAAGCACCATTTACAGGCACCCCCAAGTACATTTTGGACAAATATTTCATCATATACCATTTCTCTGTATCATCTCATAAAAGCCATAAGGCTCCATTCAGAAAGTTTGCAGAGTAACTGGGCGAAACTAGCTTCTAAGTGAAGCCCCAAAAGGCAAGCTTCCTATAGAAGTTTCTAGTTATATACAACCTAATTTTTCTTATGGACACCCAAAAGGTTCAAGGGAACTAGAAAGAATGGTAACACTAAACTACATTACAATGATAGTAAATGGGGTACTAAATTTGATTAACAACAAATCCTAGAAAGTGAATACAATGTGATAATAGGCAAATATAGTACTGACGAAAATAACTACTCTAATCTGAACAAATTATATTTCTCTAAAGAACTGATTCATGCTTTAATATAGATTACCTTGCTGCATACTCAGAGAAATGTTTTCCTGGTTGTCGCTGTCGCAGAGTGTGCAAATCGCCACCCGGACAGAATTCCATGACTAAACACGAGAATCTGTCAGTCTCAAAATGTGTGTACAGAGTTGGGAGGAATGGGTGATCCAGAAGCTGAAGAATCTCCCTCTCAGTATGAGCCCTGTTCAACTTCTTCCTACTTGCCAATGATGCCTTGTCCATTACTTTCATAGCGAAGTAGCACCTAGTCCCACTCAACTCTGAGAGGTATACACTGCCAATGTCACCACAGCCCAGACGCTTGAGCAGTCTAAAATGACTCATCCCGAGCAAGCCATCTCGAGTTCGTACAGCATGAATTGCCTTCCATCTAGGATCATTCCCCTTATGAGGCTTGCTGGCACCTCCAGTGATATTGCTCCAGCTGCTGTCATCGCTAACACCACTGCTGTCGCTTGCTCGACTCATACTAGTTTTTGCACTTTCTAGAGAGTCGCCTCGAACACTACCCTTTACACTTTCAAAGTTCCTCTCCACAGTAAGCACGGCTTCACTAGCTATGGCTTCACTTTTATATGTGTTCGTGCAGCTGTTCATGGCAGTGAGCACACCCATGCTGTCAATGCTACTGTGAGGGCTGACATTGCCACTTGCGGGGAGTGAGGCATCCCAGATGCACTCCTTCTCCTCTGAATCTGGAGGCAAGGACACAGCTTCCGTAGCCTGTGACGAGCGTGTCGTGGCCAATGATGCCACTGCAGCACCAGACACCTTCCTCTCTTCAGCCAAACCTTCACCACTGCCTGCATCTACCACCGCATTTGCCTTTGCGCCTGTAACACGGATCGAAAGGTCATCAATGAACGGCCCTTTCACTGATAGTCCTCGCACTAAACACACTGGTGGCTCGGACTTCTCCTCATCAATTGCGACATAGACCGTCTTCATAAGATCCATATCAATTGGCTCCGGGGGATGACTAGCCCCAGAGAAAGAACTCCGGCCACCCTCATCTGAGGAGTCCACGCTCCGGAAGCTCTCCTCGCCATCAGCTAGCAAATCCTTCTCATCCTGCTGCTGGGAGTGCTTCCCTTTCCATGATGCCTTTATCGGTATTGGCGGCTCCAAGTTCTGCACCTTCCGCGCAGTGACCATCAAAGGGTCTTTGGGCTCGGCAATCTTATCTACTATCTCCATTCAACCTTAGCATTACAAGTACACAACCACCAACCAAGATACGATCGCTTTTTCGCAATTCAACAAAATAAGGTAAATCCCCAAGCAATTATCTCCTACAGAAATGCCCCCAAGAACAGGATTCTTGCTACCAGGTAAGCAAATTTCAGCACAGAGAGCACTTCACCTGCAACGAGCACAAAGATTAAGCAGCTGAAGAAAACCAAAATTTCTCTTCAATCCAACGGGTTCCAATAATCCAACCTGCTTCCGGGCTAATTTCTTGGCACCGAGCGAAGCAACCTTCGGGAGTAGAAAGAACACCACCCTGCAGAAACAGAAAAGTGCCGTTCAATCCACCAAATTTGGCATTACTTCCTTAAGAAAACAACCATCCACCAAATTACGCCGAAGTTTCTTAACTCCCAAGATTCCCAACCCAACGCAAAATCCCAAGAACCGCACCCCCAAACCCCCCCTGTTGTTTTGTCCTCAAAACGCGCCCACCCACATTTAGATCTTTCCCGCACACACAATCAGGGCAAACAGCGAAGAATAGCAGAAACCAGGCCTCCCCAAGAAAACAAGAACCGAACCAAACCAAGGAACTACAAAAAAAAAAAAAAAGAATCACCTCGAGGGGGGGAAGTGGAGATCCCCGGAGAGGCCTGGACCTCGGGTGTGGTCCGTGTTCTTGGCTCTTCTATCCGCTCGCCTCGCCACCGCCCACTACTCCACTAGTGTTACTACTGCTAGTACCCAGTCCCCGAGTAACTCCGCACACGCAGGCTCCCTCCTCTCGTGAGGAGGCGAAGTGGAGGAGGAAATGCGAAAGCGACAGACAGGCGTGGTAACTGTGGCGCTGGGGAGTGGGGTCAGTGCAGGGGCGTATGATATTTGTTTCCTCTTGTTTTCAGAAATAAATCAGATAAAGAAAGGGGGTGAAAAGCATGCTGCGCGTGGGCTGCTAGTTAGCTACAGCTACAATCTTAATCAACGTTTCCCGCCGCTAATCTCTAATTTGTTTGCTTTCCCTAATCAAGCAACTTTGTTCGCTTTGGTCCTTTTGCTTTTCTTCTTGTTACCGAGTCCTGCCCGAACCCTCCAACATTCAGGGCCTGTTCTTTTTCACGCGCTTATGGGCTTTAATGAAATTTTTGAATTTTGGTGCATTTACAGTCTGATTACGGAGAGACAGATACTCACTTGCGATTTTGGCTAGTACAGATGTTGGGCTTTTAACGTGTAGATCGTTTAACCTGTAGATCCCATTTTGAGAAAATACTTCGTTTGAAAGTTAGGTACTGTAGCAAAAGCCAAAAGCCGCCGGCTTCGGAGGAAAAGAACAGGCCCTCAGTGTAGCGTGTGTGACGTATGCCCTCGCCAGCCATCAATAAGGTTCCAGACAAAGAGCCTCTTCTCATCGGTTCTATGGTTTATGATTTTATAAATAAATAAATAGAATAATTTTTTAAAACAGTTTATTGATATTTAGTTCGTTCGTATAAATATTATGCTAAAGTCAAAAGCCATCAGCTGCAATAAAAAATAATCCACCCAAAGATTAGTCTTTTCTCTCTTTTTTGTGTCATATCTTATTCATGCATGGCCTGTAAAATTCTTCATACATTTTCTTATGTCGGGAAAACATTTTTCCCTATTATATTATTTAATTAAATTATGAATTGTATAATCTTATAATAAATCAAATTATTAAATGTGGGTTTTCTGTCTAAAGAATTTGATTTCATACGAATCTATTTTCATCAAAAATTGGAAAATGAAAGAATAAAAGACAACTCTTTTAGATGAAATAAAAGGCGACTTTTGCATCCATTTTTTGCGAAACAGGATACAAAAATGATGGCACTAAATAAAAATATTATCAAAATGGGAACAATAAATTTTTAGTTCTAATTAAACCACCACCGAAAGTGAATTTATTGTTGTATTTTTTTCCCCTTGAAAGCAGAATTAATTTTGTGTTGATATGGGTCGGAGCTTTCGGACACGCTGGGGCTCGGCGCATGGGACCATGTTGTAACTCTTTCGGACGACAACGGGCCCACCTGTCACCATCCCTTCGGAAGTGGTGCGGCCCAAACAAAGAAGCATTGAATGATGGCATTTATGACGCCTAATCACACGTTCACTCCTTAAACATGGTTGTGATGCAATTTGAGCAAGGAAATCTTGGTTTCTTGCGATCCTAGCTAGAAAGCACATGCCCAATATGTTATGTGTATCAACCTCTCTCTTCTTCCCCGTCTCTGAAATACATATGCATGCATGACCTACCCTCAAGCTCAATTCTAAGGTGGGAATTTCGTAAGAAAACAGTCTAAATCCCTACGATATTCAAGGCAAACAAAAGAAAGAGGGCAAGTCACATCCTCAAAATGAATGGTGTCTCTCTTTCTGGTGTATATCGTACCAAGTTGTGCATAATAATATCAACTCTCACGGGCTTTCAGGTTGGTGGTGTTAGTGAGAATACAATTAGCAGACTGATCAAAAGGATCTACTACGCGAAGGTGGATTTTGATACGATAAGGTGCGTGATTGCCCGTGATGCACAATGTGGCAATTGTTGTCAGGAGAAGGAGACAAGTCGTCAACCCACCCTACAGGTGTAGGCTGTCCTCGTCTAGTGCTTTCCTCCCTCCTCTCCTCTTGCCGACTCATGGCATCGTACATGTCTTTCTTTTTACACAATAGTTTTGTCCATTGACCGAAACAATTGGTTCTCCGAAGAATACTTTTGGATCCATCACCTTGTGTCGCTGTACGGTTTCACCTTTTACAAAATAGGGTGTGATCAACTCGGCTTAAAAGCCTATGGCTTATGGCTGAAAATACTGTAGATGGCTGAAAAAAGTACTGTAGCTGACAGAGGCTTATTTCGCATAATTAAATTTAAAAAAATTTAAAAATATAAAAAATATGTTAGCCCATTACGTATAATACAAACAAATACGGGAAAAAAAGAACCGGCAAAAAAGCTCAACAAAAAATCAAAAATTCAGAAAAAGACGAAATTTATGAATAGTGAAAAATAAGCCAGAAGCCAGAAGCCATAAGCCGAGTTGATCACAGCCATAGTTTGGGATCAATAATAATAAAGAATAAATTCATATATGACACATTAGACTTTATATGAAGGTCCGTTCAACATCTCAAATTATAAAATCAGATATTTAACTCTCTAAACTTTATAATCTGGTTCAAATAACGCTCTCAACCGGTTTCACATAGTAATACTGCCTGCGTGGCACGATGAATAGGTGGCTTTGCTACGTAAGATAACACGCTGGCTAAGTTAGATCAATGTATATTAAGCCCATAAGGGCTTCTCCCTACCAAGCTCTCAACCGTGCTTCCATGTCTATCGCCCTATGTAGTTCTCTCTTTGTGTTTTGATTTGGGAGAGGTCATGTGAATCCACTTGTTATTAACCTAAATTTACCAATTTATCATCCTACGTAATAAAATCGTCCACTCATAACGGCGCGCGGACAATACCACCATCCGAATCCAAGTAAAATATTATTAAACTAGATTGCAAAGTTCAAATATCAAATATCCGGTTTCATAATTCAGGATGTGAGACAGACTTTCGAACAAAGTTTGAATGTATTATATAGTCTTTTTCCATCAGATAATTGAGACGGACAGCGAAGCTACCCGATAAGTTTTTGAACCACAATTTCGTTCCATCAAACAAAATGAAAATGAAATAGTGTCCAGCAGCTAATCTCCACGAAAAGTGACCTGATAATTCATCAGGTTAAGCTACTTGTTGCTCCATTATTAATTCGTTTATCGTGCTACTTTTTTTGTTCTCCAAATAGCAGAGATGCTCATGACTTCATGTCCAAACAGTCTGTCTTCAGAGAAATAATTGCAGGCTCAAATTCGCACAAATTTTCCCAGTGGACCTACGAATATTGCACGAGACCAAACAGTTCATCCATTCCAGCTGGATTGGCAAGAAATAGGGTCTGTTTGGCAACGGCTGCGACTTATGGTTGAAATTTTTGAATTTTGGTTGTTTACGGTACAGATTACGGAGAGGGATATTCATTTGTGATTTTGGATGGTACAGATGTTGGGCTTTTAATGTGTACATCGTTTAACTTGTTGACCCCGTCTTGAAAAAATATTCCGTTTGAAAGTTAGATACTGTAGCAAAAGCTAAAAACCGCTAGCTTCAAAGGATATGCCCATAAACCCACTGGCGCTACGACTACGACATGAGGCGTGGAGTGTGCGTCTCTATCGAATCCTAGTAAAAAAAAACTCTTATAAAGTATATATTGGAGCACGTAAATAAGAGATCCAAACTAAACTGAAGTGACCTGACTTTGAAAGACATATGACATATTGCCGAAGGGGATATGTCAAAAACAGCGTAGGCATAGAAAAGAGAAGGGACCCGGACAACGATCCATCCTACGAGCATGCAATTTGCAGGTATCATAGGATTCTCACGTTTCCACACTGCCCAATTCTGCAACCAGATTTCCAGTAGCAGTTTCCATGCACCGCCTGCGCACCTGCACCTCCAGTTTCATGATCAGATGCTTGGTGTCAATGATACCTCATGGGTCTCATGTGACCCTAAAGAACAGTAAAAGCAAAATGCCAGTGTCATCAGTTAGACTAGCCTCTTTAAACTCATTTTTCCCCCAGAAGGCTTAAGAATTGCCATGGCCGAATTTGGCTCATGGTATTAAGCAGTAAACATAGGGTCTGTTCTTTTTGGCCGTGGTTTATGACTTTTGGCTGTGGCTTATGCCTTTTGGGTTATTTGTACGAGAGATTACAGAGTAACAGAAACTCACGTGTGGTTTTTGTCGATATAAATAAAGTCAGTAAAGTATGTACTACAATTAACTAGTAGACACTATCTTGTAAAATATTCCGTTTAAAAATTAATTACGGTAGAAAAACCGAAAAATAGCTTTTAAAATCTGAAAAGAACAGGGCCATAATTTGGAGAATGCTTGGTTTTATTAATCAGTGCAGTATAGGTACAACAGAGTAGGGTTTTTATTATTCTTCTGAACCTTTCAGCACGATTTCACTGTACTTTGTTTTTTTTGCCCTATATGCTCTCTGCTCTAGGAATATGATGCATGCCGTGAACAGTGGAAAAGGAACGGTGCGAAAACCAAGGATAGATCGTCATCAAAGAGGAGGCATGATATAATGATTAGCTTTAGATTCTAATATCAGCTGGCCCCATTTTATTAAACTAGTTGCTTGAGGCATTGGGATTACCTCTGCTCAAGCAACAACTAGTGGCCCCCAGGGCTAATTCCTTTTGACAAAGCCCTGGGCAATTGGTATGGAGTATGTCAGTCTAGCCAAGCAACAAATTGGCTTCTTCGTGTTCTTGCTGTTCCCTGGCTCTCCATCCATCTGGGCATTGGAATCCAGGAAAGTTGAAAAGTCCAATTCTGGTCTTCTGGGGCATGTATATGTGCTGTCTCTCTCCCCCATGATGCCTAGCTGCTTTAGCCTGATAAAAAGACACCGAGAATGTGAGATTGTGGGGGCTTCCACTCCGGCAGCACAGCCATGACCAGTCAAGAGAAGGTCTGGCCTATTGGTGCCTTCTTTTCCCTCACAATTCATCATGGTTGCCTTGCACGGCAGGCAGAAGTTGCCGCCTCTGGATCTGCCGTGCAGCTTCACATTCTCGCTGTCTTGTTTGCTGCCTCTGGATCTGCCGTGCAGCTTCACATTCTCGCTTTCTTGTTTTCCTAGTGATGTTAGGGTCTGATACCTAGGCTGGCTATGTTTCTACAGAAACAGTCAAATTTTGGGGTGTTGGAGAATACAGTTTTACAGCCAGAAGAAATAGTACAAACGTGGCGTGTTGGAGGATGCCATACCAAAAGTTGAGTAATTGAATAAGGCAAGCAAAAGAAATGAGAAGAACATATAGTGCACATGGATAGGCTCAGGGACCAATAATTCGAAAAGAAACAGAACGGAAATAAATGGATAGACCACTAGCCATTGCTTTGGTCTTGGAATGTTCTTGCCACCAATCACCAATTCAACGTCATTCATTAAAAAGCAAAACCAATATCTTAAAGATGGTGTGTGCTACTGCTAGCATGGTAGTATTCCGTATAAAATTGGTACAAATTTTAAATCAACCGCACATGAGAATTTGACTGCCATTGAGTAAGGATGAATGAAAAGAAACATAAGATTGCATTTGCATGCAAATCGCATAAGCTGTCATCCTAGGTAGTAGGCAGTATGCAAATCGTGTAAGGATGAACAAAAAGAGAGAGGCATCTTTCTAAAAACCAGCCACTGGTTCAAATGGCGGTATATAGGCCACTAATTAGGTGCACTGCACCACCTACTCAGTAAACTGTTCAAACAAGTAAAATTGTCAATTCAAAAAGGGTTGTTAAAATAATTCCATAGGAGATTGGAATAATATCGCTGACCAAGAACAACTGCATCGGATGTAAACAAAATGATATCATGTCCTTGGGTCGCTCGAAAGTAGCCCCTAGAATAGATTCTGGACAAGACTTCAATAAGAGCAAGTACAATAAGGCTTAGTCAGCAGGCTATAGCAAATATAATATCAACAAAATCTTACATGGCAGAGAGAGAAAGGAGAGAGAGAAGGAAGCTGGCTACTAAATTACAGCTAGCTATAGCACGTAAAAATATGCATTTCACTCTCTTACACGTGGGGCCAAATAGTTATTGTAATAGCTACCTTATTGTATGAACTATTTTTTTGAAAGCTATAGATGAAATGGACAAGTATTATAGCCACTAGTTTGCTATACTATTGTACTTGCTCTAACTCATATGCAAAGTACCCTAGCCAATTAGTTTGCAACACTTCCCAATTCACTATCAAGTAGGGTTTCGTGAAACTACAGCAGTAGTTTTATAGATTTCTGCAATAGAATCAAATACGATGGCATAAACATCATCTGGAACGAAGCTGAGCTCTAGCTCTTTTCATAACAAAAAACAGAGATAAATACAAGCCAATTGAGCTCGGCTTGCAAGGTCTAATTTTACAGACACAACGTGCTAAAACTTTAGTAGACTTCACATCACTACTTCAAATAGATAGAAGAAATCTATAAAGTTGTTTCCATCTACTTTCTTCAAAATACTGTGCTCAAAATGGCTTCAGTTTCTGGCTTCCGGCTTATTTTTCACTGTTCATAAATTTTGTCTTTTTCTGAACTTTTTGCTTTTTTGTTGAGCTTTTTTGCCGATTCTTTTTCCCATATGTGTTTGTATTATACGTAATGGGCTAACATATTTTTTATATTTTTTAAATTTAATTATGCTAAATAAGCCTCTGTCAGCTACAGTGTTTTTTCAGCCAGCTATAGTACTTTTCAGCCATAAGCCACAAAAAAAAAGTCCAAATGAGCACCATAGGTGCTCATAACGAAGGGATAAACAAGAAAAATTCACACAGATTTTACAATATCAATTTCACACAAACTTATTATGTAATCACTCACTTCTTTTGATGGTGGGTATTGTACAGCTTGAAAATATAGCTAACCCAAGTCAGATGGTGCTTAATAAGAAATATGTAGAAAACTACAAACCGTCAGATTTGGTTGTAACGGAAACAGTTTAAAGTTTAAACAGGTCAACTCTTGCTCTCCCCAGCCCCCACGAAGCTTGAAATTTGAACTGGAGTTCTAACGTGTTGTGTAGGTTTATCTCTGACACTACGATTGTTCGATTGGATAGGCTCGGCGCATGACGTTGTTTGTGATCAATCGTGCGATCGCGTGGGTTTATCCGCACAGACCGTTGGTTAATATGTGCATGATTCCTGGGTGTTAATGTGTGCATCTTTCCGTATGCGCAGCGCACATTCAGTGACGCTTGTCAACATCGACCTTTTTGGAGCTTCATGCAAGTTCAAGGTAAATGAAGGGTTATCAGCTTGCCAAACTGCGACCGCGACCAAGGCAGAGCAAGAATTTGAAACAGCATGTATGGAACCGAAAGTTTGTTCTGTGAACTATGGAGACCACAAATACTCCCACTCCAGGTAGAAATGGGTACCCGGCAAGGCAATGAAAGAGCTTGAGTAAAAAAGAAATAAAAAAAATATGAACTGAGTTGCTGGCTTCTGTAATCATCTGAATTGTATAAAAATGCTACTATCAAGGCAATTAAGAGGGAATTATACAATCGCATCAAAAGTAAGCAAACAATAGTGACAGTGCATCACAGTTTACACCCAAAAAAAAAGAAGCGAAGAATTAAGACGAGCAGCAGGACGTCTTCTGGTCGACGGGTTGCCCACGCAACTGCACGCTCGGCGGCCTGGCATTAGCGGCGGCCGGTTGGCTAGCCATCCTGAGACCACAGGTTCTCTGTTAAGTAAGATCTAACAAGGTCGAGATATGAGTATTGTTTCTTGACAATAAAATTACGACGTACCTGTTTTTGATGGATGCAGCCATGGCCATGAAGGCTTGCTCCACATTAGTGGCGTTTTTGGCACTTGTCTCCATGAATGGGATGCCCATCTCATCAGCAAGTGCCTGAAGAAGATCATGTGCGAAAGAGAGAGATGTAAGACACGTGCAAATGAAGATCAACCTATGTAAGAAAGGCATGAAGAAGACAGTTTAAATTGATCAATTATTGATTTGTTTTCCTGCATATAGCCCTAACAAAACCTTATCAAAGAATTCTAGTGCTGGGTCTTCTCTCATAATTGGCAATCATTATGATATATTCCATCCCTCCCAACCACCAACCTGTTAGTTTATCCTAAAACTCACCTTGCCTGCCTCATACGACACAACTTTGTTCGCAGTCAGGTCACATTTGTTCCCAACAAGGAGCTTGTTCACATTGTCGCTTGCATAGCGGTCAATTTCATTCAACCATTGCTTTACGTTGTTGAAGCTTTCTTGGTCTGTCACATCATACACAATCTGCGAATCCACAAATATATACAAATTAAGTTCTATAAATAAAAACAGCATGGGAAGTTGAAGAATTCTGAATAGCTCCAGTGGTGTCAACTTACGATAATGCCATGAGCTCCTCGGTAGTAGCTGCTAGTAATAGTCCTAAAACGTTCTTGTCCAGCAGTATCCCACTGAGACAACGATAAAACAAGAGTAATTGCAAAAAATGTCATATAAACATGAGGTGGCTAAAACAGCTCCATAGATAGCCCATAGTGATTTACTGGAGTCTAGAGCATTTCAATAGCTGCTTGATTAATACAAGCAATCAATTGTTAACCACCAAATACCAGTTGTACAAGTTGAAAGCTACATTTGCTATTCAATGGTAGACATGACTTCCCAATCTTAAACTATATTAAACATGACATATTTAGTATTTCACTGTAATATTTCTAGATTCAATTGAAACTGACCAGTGAAAAAAAGCATCTTAGTTTTTTTTAGTTGGTGAATTTGTAGAAGCCAAGTCAAATACACACCCATTCGTGGTGGAATGTTGAGAGAAAAAAATAACACTGCACTTACAATCTGAAGCTTGATGGTCTTCCCATCCTGCTCAACTGTGCGTATTTTCTGCATAAGCAATGAAATTAGTACTGTGCATAGCATGCCATGAACTTTACATTTATAGTAAATAAAAAAACTCACAAAATCGACTCCAATTGTGCTAATATAGCTGTCCAAGTACGAGTCATCCTGCAAAAAATAAGACCATGTGTCAGAGACACCATAATATACTTATAAAGGAAAACGGTGCAACAACCTGCGAGCATGATGCCTTGATGTGCATAAATTATGGTGTCAAGAACTTGTGATTACAAGACATGCAAAAAGCGTCATCTATGATTATTATACATGTCTCAAAGCATTTTCAGCTACAGTTGTTCTGAAGTGGCGCACAACATACTCTTACCAAATCACTAATCACACATTTATAAATATCATATGTAACAACATTCATAAGTTCATGCTATAACATGCAAAAGTATAACTTCACAGCTACATGAAGGATTTTAGTTGTGAAGGGTATAAAATCCACACCGCAAATCTCAGAAGTAAGCATGACTTCCCAACACCAGAATCACCAATGAGCAAAAGTTTGAAGAGGTAGTCGCTGAAAATTGACAAAACACAGATTAATGTTATATTAGTGCAATGGTAACAAAGTACTGGATTTATTTAGTGGCAACATAAAAGTGCTTATACAATCCAAGTTAAAATCAGTACCACATAATGCTAAAATAAACTAACAAAAAGGAGTGTTGCTCTGTAAGTGGCAAAAGTCCAAAATTTGCATTGTGATTCTAACTCCATACAAAATACCACAATTCATAAATGAATTCTTATTAGACCGATAAATTGTTTGTGTCAATACTGTTTCCAGTTACCTCTGGCATGGATTTCTTTGGCTACACAAGGGTTAAATCTACAAGGTAACATACATCAGTTAAACAACTATGCAGAATTGCATCATTGAGCACTGACCACACTTGATGGGGCAAATGCACAATGTATCACCCAGGTTAGCACAATGTCAATAAGACGAAACACAATGGTCCCGTTCTTTTCGGTTTCCGGCTTATGTCTTATGCTACAGTAACTAGCTTTCAAGCGGAGTATCTTTGTAAGGTGGGATCTACAAGTCAACTATAGTAAACACTGTAGTAACTTCAGCCATATCAACCAAAATCGCACACGGTGTCTCTCTCTCCATACTCTCTCGCGACCAGCCATTCAAAAATTTAAGCCATAAGCACAGCCCCAAAGAACGACCCCAAAATGTAACACCTGGTTCACAGATGCACAGACAGCACACATTACATGCAACACCCTGCATGTCATATAATCGAGATATGATTCATGTATCTACACAATACTGAAACTATGTACCTATTCTTCTACAATTTTTCAATATGCGGCCATAATGATTAATGAAGAACAGTCAACTTGCCAAAGCAGAAAATAGGTAGATCTATACACATGAACCAATCATATTTCGTAATGGTCAGGATGCATGTTGCATAATCAATTCATCATGCAACCACAATTAGCATCGCAATCACAGATTCGAACAGAACAACCCCCACGTGCGCTCATCAGATCCAGATCCAAAAATCTGGGAAGAGCTAGACTACGCGAACCCGATCGGATCCTTTCAACACCCTAATACATCTCTAGTGAATCGAAACAGCAACAAGAGTCCACCAAATAATTCCAACACACATACGGAAACCGCGAAAAACAAGCACGCGGATCGGATGGGGAAGGGCGGGATCGGAGGCCTTACTACTCGGGATTCATATCGAATCGAATCGGGGTCGGATCGCCTGCTCGCGTCGCGCCTTCTTCTCCCGGGGTGGTTTCGACGAACGAATCGGAGGGATCGATCGACGGGGGCAGGAGGCTAGAAACGGGGAAATTTTGAGGGGGCGAAACGACGAGTAATATAGGAGGGTGTTCCGTTCCGCGTGGGGCCAAATTACGGAATTGTCCTTGCACACGTGTAGTGTGGTAATCGGCCTCGTGTCGTGTACTCGTGTTTGCTTAGGTGTCAGTCTGTCAGAGGGCAGTGCAGTGCGTGTATTTGGAAACGGATCACGTGGCATTAGCTGAAATCTGGACCATCCATCCAAAACGAACGGAGGGACACTGCGCAGGGAGGGGGTAGCGCAAGTCCATCCCGTTTGGGTGCCAAAACTCAACTCTTCCTGTTCCCTCGTCTTTCTTTTTCTACGTATGACTAAGCGTATTTATTTTAACAAATAAATAGAACAGTTTTTTATCACTGTTTTAAATTGACTTATTAGGACAGCCTACCGTTTTGAAATGATTTATCATAATAAATTTTGTAAAGTAATTTATCAGTATTCGATTCGTTCATATAAACACTCACTTCTACTATCAAAAAATCATCGGCCATAATCTTAAGCCGCAGCCAAATAAAACGCATTAGTCTCTGCTCCCTCATTTGGCCTTAGTCTCTACTCCCTCGTTTGGCCTTCTCTCCCATGCTCTCAATTGTGCACCTAACAGAGATGTGAACATTCAGACTTTTCAGCGAAGTTCTTCCCTTGCTAAAATTATTAATAACTTGAGATGAATACATTGAATTAAACGGTGTACAGAATACACGAGTTACAAATAGAAAATCACTACTGTAAATTTATAGAGGGGACAACTGTTGGAAGGAACTTCCATGACTCCAAAAGCAAAAGAACTTTCATCAGAGCCGTAGCAAGGAACTTCCATCAGGGCCGTAGGCAGCAAGGAACTTGCATGGGAGTCAATAGTGAAATCATCGGCGATGAGGGCCAAATAACCAGCAACAAGGGCCTAGTAATCGCCTGGGGAGGAGCCGCAGCGGCCCTGGTTGCCGCGGGGAGGAGCCATGACAAAATAGGCGCCGTCGAGTTGCCGGCGGGAGGGCCTCGGCGATCAAGGTCACCGGTGGGGCGGAACCGCTGCGGCTGAAGTCATCGATGGGAAGGAACCGCGGTGGACTGCAGCAGCCGAGCTCGCCGGCGCGCGGAACCGCGGAGGTCGGCGGCGGGAGAAGCCACGGAGTCGCGTGGGAGTCCAAATCATGTAGGGTGAAATCTGGCTGTTCATTTTGGATGGATGGGCCAGATTTCGGCCAATGCCAGCTCGGCATTAGTAAGTTACTAATGCAGAGGATCCGTTTCCATTGTATTTGGCCTCCGTGGATCGCAGGAAATTACCTTCTATGCGCAGAACCTATATAATAGGGGCCTGTTCATAAGTCAAAACGCTAATACAAATATTTGATTTTTTAAAATGGCTTTCACACTCTTTTCGCTCCTATTTCACTTTGAGAATAAGATTGAGATCACAGACACATCACGTACCACACTCTTCTCAACCCCGTTTTACACACACGTATCTCCCTTTCTTTCTGCATCGCTCGTTCACTCCTAAAAATCACTTCTTTCGGCCACTTCTATTTATTTTTTAACCAAAAACCATCAAACACAGCCATCAACCATAGCCAATATGAACAGACACTAAATACATCATTCAATGGTTTGAAGGCATTCACTGAAGGTATGGACCGGGTACCACTCTACTCATTAAGGTTAAAAATTGTGGTGCCAACATATATACATAGGGGTACTATACAATATTAAAAGAAGATATAATATTTTTTATAACGGTAATGATACAAGTCATACGTCCGGTATGAATGTTTTGTATCATACATAACTAAACTGTCACCCACTCACGCTTTATTCCAACCAAGCTGTCACCCACTAACGCTCTCCATTCCTAATGCTTCGCCTCCCCTATTGCTCCCTACAATCCACGCCTCCATTCCTAAATCTTACCGGTCACTTCATCTCCCTCTCCTTTAGGGGTGGAAACGAGCCGAGCCAAGTTGGCTCGAGCCAAACTCGTTTCGGCTCGAGTGAACAGTAGGCTCGGCTCGGCTCGGCTCGTTTCCGAAATGACTTACAAGACAGGCTCGGCTCGTACTGCGGCTCGAGCCGGCTCGCGAGCCAGAACAGCAAGCAGCAGAATTCACAACATTAAATAGCAGCAGCAGCAGACAGCAAGCAGCAGAATTCACAACATTAAATAGCAGAAGAAGCAGATGAGCGTGACGACAAGCGGCGAAATTCACAACATTAAATAGCAAAGAAGAGCAGACAAAGAAGCGAAGATTCACAACATTAGCAAAGAATATAGTTCACAAATTAGTAGCAGACAGTAGCAGTTCACAAATTAGACAGCAAGCAGTAGAAGCAGAGAACGGTTCACAGATTACATTACAAGTTGACAAACAGCAGTAGTAGGCCAATAGCAGACTAGCAGTTTAGCAGTTCAAGTTCACAAACAGCAGCAGTAGCAGACTAGCAGTTCACAAGTTCACATTTTACAGCAGTTTACAGCAGGGACCAGGGAGCAGTAGCAGTTCACAAGTTTATTTTACAACAGCAGTTCACAAGTTCATTTCAGATTAAACATTACAATTCCAACCTTTCTAATGCTCTTTCTGTACACAGCTAATGCAGACCATTGCACAACTCAACATAACAAGGAACTGCCATCTTTCTATTGCTATATCACAAGACATAGAAGCCATTTTATTGACATTTTACAACCGGCTACAATTGAAATAACATCATACTTTTACATACTTCATGCAGCAAAATAAGAGCAAACTTTTAGATACTTGAGCAAACTCACCGAGGCTGCTGGTTTGGCGAGGTCAGGAGGCGGCGGCTTGGAGCTGAGGCGTCCACCGCTTGCAGTTGCACGCTTGCCCGCTACTGCCGAGGGGGAGGCCCCGACGTCGGCCGCCTTCTTCCCTCGAGCACGAGACTCCATGCTCCGTTCGCGGCCCATGTGCGTCGGTTGGAAGAGGCCACGCCGGATGGAAGGACGACGCCCGCGCGCGTGGGGAACGAAGGGGATGAGGGAGGATCTACATCGGGGAGGATGGGGCATGGGGAAGGATGGCGGCCGAGCGAGTGGGGAAGGACGGAGAGATCGGGCGCGGGGGGACAGACGGCGGCCGCGCGCGGGGGGAAGGACGGCGATCGTGCGCGGGGGAAAGACGGCGATCACCGATCGAGGATGAGCAGCGGCCGCGCTCGGGCAAGACGGCGGCGCGCGGGGCGAGGACGGCGATCGCCGATCGGGGACGGACGGCACCACGGCGGCCGCACGAGCGACTAGGGAGTGTTAGGGTTAGGGTTGGCTGAGTGACTCACATCGCATCGATCGATCGCAGTCACAGTTGAGATCGATCGGAGTCGGCTGGGTTGACTGGGCTGCTCTTTGTGGGCCAACTCGCACGAGCCAACGAGCAACTCACGAGCGGCTTGAGCTTGGCTTGTTTATTTCCCGAGCTACAGACTGGGCTCAGCTCGGCTTGAAACTTCTCGAGCCCGAGCCGAGCCGGCTCGCGAGCCTCAAGCCAATTGTCCACCCCTACTCTCCTTCATGCTCCCCTCTCCAGTTTCCAGTGGCTCGCTGGTCGCTGACACTTGAAACTCACCACTAGAGCTTGTCGTTGGAGACTTGCTCCTCCCTTCCCCTCAACTCTTTTTTCTCCCAAATACCCACTCAACTCACATTCCTTATCCTTCCAAGTTCCAACCAAGCTTCCTCGTCATCGCCAGTTTGCCGCTGCTCGCACTCAAGGAGGCCGTCCACCACTGTGGGAACTCATTGGATCTATTGCCTTCATAACCGAGTATCGCTAGATTTTTTTTGGAAGGAATCTCGCTAGATTTTTTTGGAAGTAATCTCGCTAGATTAGGCAACTTTGAGCAGAGGAGTCATGGCAGCACACGTCTCCCTACCGTCCGAAGGCATTTGGTCACCCCTACAAAGCTATCTCAACAATGATAGCATCAGCTTCGAGCAAGAGTTGAACATCCTCTTGTGGTGGCAAACCTATAAAGTAACATATCTAGTGCTATCCATATTGGCACGGGATGTGTTGATTGTTCCTTTCTCTACGGTCTCCTCAGAGTCAACCTTCAGTCTATCTGGAAGAATAATCGAGAAGCGGCGAACAAGTCTCTCAAACAAGATGGTCGAAATTCTTCTGACCGTCAAAGACTAGGAACATACTGAATAAAAACTCCAACATACTGCAGAGAATAGAGATTTAGAAGAATCTTTTGAGGATTTGTATCTAGATAGCAATGAATATGATTTTCAATATTTTTTCTTCAGATGTAGTCACTAGTGAGTTTTATATGTTGCACTCTTTTTTCTTTACCAAGATTTTCTCAAATTGAATTTTTTACTTAGTAAAGTTTTTAATGAGGTAGACATGCCATGTAATTTAACACATTAATAAAGCTCATTATGTCATTAAAAATAATTATCTTGATGATTAACAATATCTATAATTTTCTATAATTTTAATAATTTTCTATAATTTTTCCTTAATTTTTACAGTTTTCTGATTTTTTTTCTCTTTTTCTTGGCTTAACGGGCCAATCGTGCCGGTACGACCCGTTAAGGCCTAATCATACCCGTGCCAGCACGACACGGTTGTGGGCCATGGCTGGGCTCAGACCTAGGCCCATGGGCCAGCACGGTACGACCCGTTTATTTGCCATACCTAAATGTGCCGTGCCTGGACTAAGCCTATGCCCGTTACAGCCTAGTTTACAGCACTAATCCAGCGGCTAGTTATTGACAAGTGATAACGCTACTAGTAGTAGAAGCTAGTTTTGCACAGAGACAATGAGTTGCTAGTTTGCATTGCAGCAAACAAAATAGGGTCTATTTTTTTGGTTTTGGCTTATGATTTTTGACTGTGACTTATGACTTTTAGGTTATTTGTGAGAGAGATTACGAAGTACCAGAAACTCGCGTGAAGTTTTGACCGATAAAAATGAAACCGCTACAGCGTGTACTACAATCAACTTATAAATCTTATTTTCAAAAGATACTCTGTAAGAGCTAGTTATTATAAAAAAATCAACAAATAATTTTTAGAAGATAAAAACAACAAGCCCTAAAATCAAAACAGCCAAAAGATCAGCTGGGCTCTTGGATATCAGCCAAAATAGGCACGCTCATTGCCCCTGGACCAAAGGTTGGTCAGAGACTCAAGAGCTTTGGAATCCGTCTCGACTTCAACCCTCCGTAGACCCCAACTTGCCGCAAGTTCCACTCAACAAGAACATTTTAACGCCAATTTGCATAGTTTCTTAAGGAAAAAAGCAACAGATTGGATTGATTGTTACCCAACCAATGCAGTACCGTACAAAGCTACTAGCTCTCACCGGCGGTCTCATACTAAATGTGTGACCTGAATCGCCCGTACAATACTAAACCATCAAATTGCCATGAGTAGCTAGCCAACAAAACCAAACTACATCGTCCAAAAGAAAACTGAATTGATATTGCCGTCAACCCCATATGATGCCTCAGCGCTCGAACTCAACCACTCCGTATAGGGAATTAAGCCTAAAACCAATCCCATAAAAGATGGTGTTTCCCTGATATTCCCCAATCCCTTGCAAGTTTTTTACTTCTAAGCATAGTATTTCTCATCTGTACGTACAACAAATTAATAGACAACTTGCATGAAAACCACCTTATAAAATGGGACTGCTCCAAGTCTCCAATACGCAGCTAGGTTCTTGTCAGCCTTGAACCTCTCCAAGGCAGAAGCCACACGTACAGCAGGTCGGCGCGAACGAACGCCTGCCGAATGGCGGCCACGCGGACGCTTATCCACGTCGAGTCCATGCAGACCGCCGTCCCGGCGCGCGTCGCTGGACCGGGGCGGTCGTTGCCTATCGCCGTGTCCGGGCCGCTGCTCACCGCCGCGGCGCTGCAGCGCCGCTTCCGCGTGGTGCTCTATTACCGCGGCGTGGACGGCGCCGAGCAGGAGGCGGCGGCGAGGGCGCGGCTGGAGCGGGCGGCGTGGGTGAAGGTGTCGCTCAGCGCGGCGCTGTCCGAGCACCCGGAGATGGCCGGGCGGCTGCGACGCCGAGGCGGCGGCGACGGGCAGTGGGAGGTGAAGCTGAACGACAACGGGGTGCGGCTGGTCCAGGCGTCGGTGGACACAACCGTGGCGGCGTTCTTGGAATCGAAGGAGAGGGAGAAGGAGGAGGCCGCCCTGGCGATGTGGACGGACGTGGACGTGCAGGAGCCCGAAATTTGTGCCCCGTTTTTCATGCAGGTATACGTACATGGACTTCATGCGTTTTGCAAGCTAGGTGAAGTTTGTTTCGCTTGCATAACATGACACGTGGCAGTCTAGGCTTGTTTGGCAATGGCTGTGGCTTATGACTTTTGACTGAAATTTTTGAATTTTGGCTGTTTATGGTACAGATTACGAAGAGACAGATACTCACTTGTAATTTTGGCTGATACAGATGTTAGGCTTTTAACGTGTAGATCGTTTAACTTGTAGACCCCGTCTTGAGAAAATACTCCGTTTGAAAGTTAGGTACTGTAACAAAAACCAAAAGCCGTCAGCTTCGGAGGAAAAGAACAGACTCGTAGTTACTTGGTGGCTTGGTCGGGGCCAAGCACACAGGACAGGTGCTAGATCGGTTGTTCGATTATAACAACATTCATGATTGTTTAAATCGAATCGAAAGTGTGATACTAAATCTAACATGATTTTTAAATTGAACCGAAAGTATGATACTAAATCTAATTTGATTCTCGTACTAAAAAATCGCACCAATTTTGTGTTTCCCATTGCAGTTGACACGATTCCAGGACGGCGGCTACGCCATCGGCGCCAGCTGCAGCCTGCTCCTCACTGACCCGCTGTCTCTCGCCAAATTCCTCAAGTCATGGGCTCGCACGCACGCGCAGCTGCAGGCGCAGAGCAAGCTCGTCGCGAACCCGGTGATACAGTACACGCGCTACATCCAAAGCCCAGGCGCCACCAGACGCCTCAAGTCCGTTCCCCTCGACGCCTACACCGCCGCCGCCGTCGACTCCACGACAGTGCTCTTCAGGGCCGCCGTTGCACCCGACAGCCGCGCGCTCGCCGCGGCCTGCGTCGACCAGGCCGCCGAGATGCTGGGGGCCAAGAAGCCGTCGCGGTTCATGGTTCTCGCGGGCGATGGCTCGGGAGGGCTGAACGTCCAGAGGTGGACGCGAGGTGACGGGGAGACGCCGCCGCCGTCTCGGGGCCACGCGCTTCGAGCCGCGTACTGGCACGAGGTCGGTCTCGAGGAGGTCGTGCTGGAGGGGAGCAAGCCCGTGCACGTATCGTACAGCATCGTCTCGCCGTGTGCGGAGGAGGGGCTTGCCGTTCTGATGCCGGCAGGTGGCGCCGAGCTCTTGATAAGTGCAACTGTGCTGAACTAGGAATGAAGCGTGTGGTACATCGGACACATGTGGTTTGCAAAAATCATTCGGTACCTTGACAAAAATACACGTCTATGCAGTTGTTAATTCAGTATATTACTGTGTTGAGACTACGAGCCTACGATAATGTAGCCTAATTGTTATACTCACGTACCCATCTTCATATGCAGTGGCCCCTAGATTAGATGAGAGTTGCGAGATACGATACAGGCATACACAATATTAAAAACGAAGTAGATAAATCCCGTAAAGAGAGCCGAAATAATGAGTATAAAATAATCACAATGAGAGAGATATTTAGCAAAGTTGATTATAAATTCCTTAAGCAGGATCTCAAAAAAGTACAAAGAATTGCCGCTTTCTCATAACCCTCTCGAACCTCTTAGGACCATCAAATTCTTGCCCTATAAAAGAATCTAGTGTTAAAGAATAACTTAACATCTAATTCTCTCGTGCATCATCTATTTTGGATGAGTTAGTCTATGGCTTAGGTTTTCCTTGACCACCCCTCATAGTTTGATATAGTGCCCCGCTAGTTCTCATCTAAAGTGAAATCGCAATCCTAACCCTATTAAGATTCCTTGTAGCACACCTCTCCAAATTCTATTAGATTAGGATATAAGTCACCATACTCAATAATCTCCACATTCACTTTTATTCGTTGAAGTCGCCGTGCTCCTCCAAGAATTTGCTCCAAATCGGCTTCCCCTTTATTTTTGTTTTTTCTCCCATCTTTGGGAGTGCCTCCATCACAGAGGCTCATACACATCACTGCAATGTATGTGTCGGTATCTGGATTTGACCACCTAGACCCTCAACCTTAGAGCTCCTTTATTGTGTAGTTTGCTTAATCACATATCATGTTCCTATAATCCTCTACGCCATAAGTTTGTATTGCCTCTGAGCTCCGCCTGCTCATCGGTACCGTGTATATGGTCCCACCATGTATTCCTTCTTTCAGCATCTCGCATCTTGCATCTTCGCCTCTGCGATTGCTAGAGTTTGCAACCATTTTTGTAGTTCCACACATAACTGCAGGAGAGATATGAGTACCTACTATTGACGATATGATTTCTTTCTCTTAAACCAGATTTCTCATTGGTTGCTCTTCCCTTATGACTACCCATCAATCGTCATCGATACTTTTCACGATTACTCGTCCTTTGCAAGTAACTCGTATGGCTCCATCTCGAAATGATACTTCGCAACCTTTGAGTTCAAACAACCTCACAGATATTAGATTCTGGTTTAAGTAGGAAATATACCAAACTTCCATTGATGTGCGATGTACTCCATCATATATCTCTAATGTAACTATTCCAATCTCAATAATTATGTACCCCTTGTAATCCATCAAGTGAACAGTTTCATGCACTGGACATAGAGATTCTTTGTCGAATATCTCTCTTGCCGAACATATGTGGAAGTAACAACTTGAACCTAACATCCATCTATGAGAAGTACTTAGTTGACGACGACAAGTACGCCCAATCAACTTTTGCTGCCATCACTGATTTTGCACCTCTCATTTGTTTCAAACTTGGATAGTCCTTTATATATGACTTTTCTCGTCACATAGATATCATACACATATGACTTTGTTGTTGCCGTTCTTCTTCCAATAACTCTTGCTTTTGATTGTAACACCTACGACAACCAATGTTTGATCACCTGGGGATGAAGAATTTGACACATAGATAGCATACACATATGCCAGTCGAAGATAGACTGGTCGCAGGAAGGTCCACGACCATGTGGTGGTTGCATGAAAACTTACAACTATGTGGTCGTATAAAGACTTACGACTATGTGGTCGTAGAAACACGTACGACTGAAGAGTGGTAGTGGAAGAATTTATGACTACTCTGTGAAACTTCTCCCTTATCGATAAGGGGTATACTCAAAGAATATAATGATGTAATAATTTGAGAATTATTATATCCTCGTCAACTACCATGATGGTGGCATTGATGATACCAATATAACAATCTTGTTATTCTTCTTAATTTTCCTATCCACACTAATCAGTTGTACGATAAGTTTGTTAAAAACACTGGGATGGTGAACAAACTGCATACCCTTCCCATGCGCAACTTGTATAGTTGCCGCTTCAGCACCCATCAGTTTTTCAACAACTTTACCATATACAATTGTTCTAACTCACTCCATAGTTTCTTCGGTGAATTCTTCTTGAGCACTGAGTACTTTATCTTATCAGAGAGATATAGATAGATTGTATTGACAGTCTTCCGCTTCATCACCTTTTAGCCTTCAATGGATGACTTTTATAGGCTGTCCCTTTGCAGAGTATCAATTAACCCTTGTTGGACAAGGACTCATTATGCATTGCAACACACTGAAATTTCCTCAGTCAAATTTCTCTATTCGATTCTACATTGTAGATATCAATCTTGATTTTGTGCCACCTAACATTTTGCCGGTCTTTTCACAAATTAGATTAATCTAGTTTTGTCTCTGATACCACTTTTCTATACTCTGATACGTTTGCTTATACGCAGCGGCCATCGGATCAGATAAGAGTTGCAAGATACAAGACGAGCATGCACGATATCCAGAATGAAGTGGATAAATCACATAGAGAGAATCGAAATAATGACGATAAAACAATCACGACGAGATAAAAAGATTTGACGAAGCCGACCGTAAGTTCCTTAAGCAAGATCTGAAAAGAGTACAAGGGATTATCATTCTCCCACAACTTTCTTGAACCTTTTAGGACCATCAGATCTTTACCCTATATAAAAATCTAATGCTAAAGAATAATCTACCATCTAATCCTCTCGTACGTCCTCTACTTTAGATGAGTTAGTTTGTTGCTTTGGTTCTACATAGTCACCTCTCGTGAGTTTATGTAGTGCCCCAATAGTTCGTTTCCAAAATAAAGTCGCACACTTTGTATATGAATCATCTCGTAATCCTATAGGATTATAATATTAATCCTTATAACATACCTCTCTAACTTCTATCAGGGGCGGAGGGCCCGGTATGGCAAGGTAGGGCGCTCGCCCTACCTTGGCTCCGCCGCGAATCCCCACCCCGAGTTGATCTGGCCGCCATGGATGCCAGGTTGAAAGTCCTGCTGCTGCTATTGAACGAAGTCTAAATGTTCTCGTGAGGAAGATGACTGAATCGTTACTTCGTAAGTCTGTTAGTCGACCTTTGGCCTTTGGGCCTTGACGCTTCACGCTTGCGGCTTGCCTTGTGGGCTTGTGGCTTGTGGGCCGCGCAACATATGTGGACTGGGACTGCGGTAGCCCGTTCGTTTTCCAGAGCAGCGACGACGCTTTGCCTTCAGCCGCCGGCCGCTCCAATTTTCGCGACTCGCCAGTTCGCGCTCACGCCAGTTCGCCAGTTCTACGTCTAGTGAACCATTTTGAGAGATATTACTTTACTATCTATGTTATCGATTTTGTCATACCTTAAATTTTTTTCGTCCTCCGCCACTGACTTCTATTAGGTTATGATATGACTCACCATACTCCACGCTAATAATGGAATTGACGTGCTGTTGTTGAAATTTAGCAATTGTAATAATTAAAGGTTTGGGACTTCCCTCTTCATACGGAACGTACTTTGGTACTAGTTAAAATAATACTGGTAGTTATGCCATACTGCCTGTTTAAAGAAGTAAAGCAAAACATTCAATGACGACGTAGAGTTTCGCCTAGCAAATTAAAGTAGACGAGTAATCAAATTGGTTTGCTCACCTAACATCATCTGCCTCATGGTCTGCACATGTTAGTTACACCATTGATTATTAGGGCTGTCTATTATACAGGTACCTAAATTTTTTCGCAAAATAATCAGTCACTTTTCAATAGCTTGAATTGCTCTAAAATTAGTGCAGCCACAACCATGCTCTTCTTCCTCTACCTCTCCCCCTCCTGTTCCATTCGCAGCCGCTGCCACATCCCCTCCTCCTACCCTCTCCCCCTCTGGCCTGCGGTGGTCTGCCCCCTCCTAAGTTTCAGACTTAGGTGAATCACGAGCTCTAGCCAGTGAATCTAAATCTTAACCTCACGATGGTAGGAGACGATATTGTCGGAGAGGAGGACAACGTGTTCACCGGAGCATAAATCTTCAAGCCAATCTAAAGGTGGATTAAATCGACTCAGATTTAGCAAATTTTCAAGTGAGAGATTTAGCAAGTCCGTTGGTTATTTTTCTAGACCCTTTCTGTTAGGTGTTTCTCCATAGACAAAGCAACTATTTAGGTACTAAACCCGTTCGCACGCGTTGTGCAGAGACGACTTAAATTGACGAGGAGAGTTGGTAAGCAATTTAACATTGGCCATCCCCCAAGCTACTGCCCGTAACTAAGCTGATATGTACGTACATCAGTATTCCACCAAGACACCAAGACAAAACGAAGAGGGCTAATCACCAGTTGGCATATATAACGACTGCTCTCGATCCCCTGCAGTCTTATCAGCCCACTCTCCTATAATCTGGGCGCCGTTCAGTTAGCCATATACGAAGTCTTGTCAAATGGCCGGCCTTCTACCCGGCATGCTTGTGGCCATTCTCCTCGTCGCCGTCGTGCCGGTGTCAGCGAAGGATTACACGGTGGGCGACTCCTCGGGGTGGACTACCGGTGTGGACTACAACGCCTGGGCCAAAGGCAAGACGTTCAACGTTGGCGATACACTCTGTAAGTACACCCTAACCGATCCATTGGCGTAGATCATAAGTACGTAGTGGTTTCATACAATACAGTGCACGGAACATGCACTGTATATGACATAGCATATCGATGCATGGCTTCACAAAGTGGGTCCCAATGTTGGTAGCATAAGCTGAGTCATGAGTCGTACGTGGCTCGAAGTTTCTATCCACCCATGCTGACTCGTGGGATCTTGTGCGTACCGGGCCAGTGTTCCGGTACAACAGCGTGCACTCGCTGGCGGAGGTGAGCGCGGCGGACCACGGCGCCTGCTCGGCGAGCAACCCGCTGCGGTCGTACAGGGACCAGAGCACCACGATCGCGCTCGCCAAGCCGGGCGCCCGCTACTTCATCTGCGGCACCAGCGGCCACTGCGCCTCCGGCATGAAGCTCGCCATCACGGTCTTGTCCGTCTCCGGCAGCAACGTCACGACGGCAACCGAGTCCTCGTCCAACACAAGCGGGGCCGGTACAGCCAGTGGGGCCCACGTTGCTTCGGCCCTGTTGTTCGGAGCCATGGGACTGCTCGCCATGATGGGCTAGGGAAGACGCAGTGCAGTTGGTGAATATTGTGTCGTTCCCATGCCGTGTTCCTTGACGAGGCACTGAGTTGCACATCTGTACTCCGCTGTGTTGTTTGGCTATCTTTAGAGTTTGTGCATGTTTCTTAAACTTTGGCTGCGATTTTGTGACGATATTCTTGTTGTTGATTTACGGACAAAATAAAATCTTACAAATAATTCTCCCCAAGAAGTCCAGTTATGCAAAGGTTTGACATAGGGACTATTCTTTTGGGCTACGGCTTTTAGCTGTTCGTGATAAAAAGCACAGAGTAAGAGAAACTCGTGTGCGATTTTGGAAAAACCAAAAGTCAAAATAAGTAGGGCGGGTTTTTTTAAGAGGATTCTCCAAACGGCTTTCTGAGATTAAAATCGTGCGTGTTGTCCACGTCAGTACCTCCGCTATTCGCTATTGTCTAAAAAAATACGGACAAAAGCAATCAGCCGCAACCAAAAGTCATCAGCCATAGCCCAAAGAATAGGCCAAAATCTTACAATTTACAATTTTTTTACAGGATTTAAAATTTACAAGTGGAAGGTGAACCAATTGTTGGATGGAAAAAATAAGCGTTGTTATTCTTGCTAGGCCTACTGTGTTAGCCCGATTAGCTAACTGACCGAGCCAGCGGCCGATCCGTAGAGCTGTGGAGTCATGGGCCAGGCCACGTTTTACCTAATGCCCCAGTGCCTAACGACCGAGGTCATTCGGCCAGCAACGGGAGGGTTCTTTTGGGCTGTGACTTATGGCTTTTGAATTCTATCTATTTGAGAGAATATAAAGAGAGAGTCAGTCACATGCCATTTTGGCTAATATAACTGAAGTCGATATAGTGTCTACTACAATCGACTTGTAGATCCCATCTTAAAAAGATGCACCGTTTGAAAGTTAGTTACTATAGTAAAAGTCAAAAAGTTACTATAGTAAAAGTCAAAAGATATTGTGATATTGTGCAGCTCCAAATTTTACCATTTGGAAGTCATTTAGCTTATTCGTCATGCAAAATATTGCTTAGGCATGTTGTGGGCTAAAATTGGGGTTGTTTCTAACATTTCTCAACCTTAGGGGTTTTTCTGCAAATCTACCATTTTATGCCCAAACCCAACCCGAACCAGAGTAGAGACTTGTTGTATTTGGCTTGAGAGAGAGCTAGGGTTAGGGAGAAAGGAGGAGAAGCTTTGTTGCCACCAAATCCACAAATTTGAGCGAGAAGATTGGGGATTTGGAGCCTCCACATCTTGTTGGTTCTAATTCTTGTACTTGTTTCATCTCTATAGTAAAGATCCGTCTTACTGTCGCCCGTGGTTTTCCCTATAAGTGGTTTCCACATAAATCTTGGTGTCTCCCCTTGATTTGGTATTCTCTTTGCCATATGTGAAGATCTGAGTTATCATCTTGGTTGCATTGATTTCTTTGCTCAAGTTGATGGTGTATAGTTTGAGTTGATATATGAGATGACATGTGTGTGTTCTTTGATATATAGATGACGATGTTGGGATATTGATATTCTAGTGAGATAATCTTGCAGGTACATTAACTCTGGGAAGTTTGGACAACTTGGTGCTTGTAGGTTTGAAGCCAAAGGGCTGTTTGATTGCGTGCACATAAAGTGTTTGGTGAAATACTTGTGAGGAATTAGCCTACTGTTCTTGTCGCTTGCGCACTCCCATTGCGCTCATAGACATGAAGCCCAAAAGAACCTGGCCAACGTTACGTTATGTTGGACTGGTGGGCGTTCGGTTTGGGGACGGAGAAGATAATCCTACGAGACCTCTCATTGTATATAAGATTGAATCCTCCTCGAAGCATGACACGTGAACACTTGACATCATGGGCAGAACTAAGTAGTGGGTCTCGGCATCACAGGACATTGGATCCAAAAAAATTTAGTTAGAATTAGCACTTTTAGCCCATGTGTGAACCCTCTAGGCTAAATTCAGTGCACCTGGTTCTTTCTTTGAAATCCAAAGAAAGGAGCACTAGCATCCCAAATTCTCGGTAGCTAGCAGCAGTCCACAAGAAGCCTTCGCTTCCCCTAGTCTATGAGGCAACTACAGCAAGCTAAGCCAACCCTTGAGCCAGTATAAGAGGGAGGACCACAACAAGCCACAGCGTCCATTTGATGATCCTAAAGCATGTCATCTCACATCACTCCTCGATGCTTATTCATCTCGCATGGTTGGCCAGGAGATGTGCACTACGTTTGTCGCACAACTGCACCCAGCTAGACAACGATCAGTCGCCGAAGAATGGGAGAAATCGGCGCAATCGGCCGCCCTAGCCTACCATCTTGCCGTGGCATTGCCTTGTCCCTATTGCCTCACGCCCTCACCAGCCGAAGAAGCTTAGATCCACCCGATTAGTATGTACTTTGCTCTAAATTTATTTCAATTATTTTAATTTGTAAGTTAGGATTTCAATGTGACGATTGTTGGTTGATTTTTGTCAAATTGTGGAGTTTTTGGAATACCAGCCTAACTCATTGCAAATTGGCGGCAAAATTGTAGTATTTGACCGCAATATCAAGTAAACTACTGGACACATTTTTCCATTTTATTATTTTTGAACTATTGAACATACAAATATTTAACTGACTTTTCAATTAACTGGTGACAATTTCGTGAGTGATATATTTATTTGCTATGTGGAGAAATAGGAATCGACAAAAATTACTAATAATATTATGGTTCGTCGCTTATGAACTTAAAAGAACGTAAATATTAAAAGATAATGTATTAACTTATATTTGATCATTCTATTATTTTTTACTTAAAAATTGTAAGTGATTTTGTTCTCTTTTAACAGGCCATTCAGATCGAATGATGTATTTTACTAATACCGAGCAACTTTTGTTAGTGGTCTTGCCCTTAGTTTGTTCAGTTTGCTGCAACTAATCAATATTATTATCATACTTTTTATTTTTGGTAAGCATTTATATCACTATTTTTTTATCATCGCATGGTGTCATCAGTTACATTGAAGTATTGATGTTAAAAATTGCCGAACATATTACTATTTAGTATAATATTATTTAAAAATTATATATGTTGTTATATATATATGATAAAATAGTGAATCTCGATTATTTTTGTACTAGCTTCCTCTGCTTGACATCCTGGGAGCAACCGTTCACAAGCGGCACACGGCAGGCAAGTGCGCGCAAGGCACTAACAAAACTGTTCGTCCAATCGTCGCACGGGTAGTGGTGAAACAAGCAACTGTTGTTCTTTACGTGGGTGAACTGGGTATTCAAGACTCTCTGGCAATCCAACGTCCTAAAATAATAAGTTGTATATAGATTCTTCTACCTAGTCAACACGATTTACCATGCACATCGAGCACCAAACAGTTCCATTGGATCAAACTCCATTCCTTTCCCCTTTTATTTGCAAGAACGGTCAGTTTCAACCAAGCAGAAAACCATATAACGCAAGACATTGCTTACTCGAGCCAGGACCCATGACGTCAACTCCCAGACACAAACTTGGAGGAGGAAAAACTGCTTAACCGCCAACACCTAGTGCCAACAACACAGAAGAAAGTTGCATCACCAAACCCCACCAAACACCAAACATCCCCCAAATCCCTCCCGAGGATCACCTATTCAAACCAAGAGTTCAAGACCATCACAAAGAAGATAAACAACGCTTCATCACCCATTTTAGAACCATGTCCCTCTCGATCTGACTAATGTGTATCGCTCGCTTGCAACGCCTCGCAAGTAATTTTCTTTTGCAGTGCGCTGGGAAGATTAGGTAACCAATCCTCAACCATAACTTCCGTTTTCATATATATCCAATCCAAGCTTTTGACATGGGTGCCTTGTTAGTTCCATAGCCCTGCGCTGGCGTGTTACTCCAGTATGCACTGCCCGTCCATGGCTCAAGCTCGCAGAGCTCTGGCGTTGTGCGTCCTGCTCATCCACGGCGTGGCCTGGAAAGCCGAAGCGGTCTCGTATACGGTTGGCAATAGCGCCGGCTGGGATCTCAGCGCGGACCTCCCGTCGTGGGTCGACGGCAAAACGTTCTATGTTGGCGATGTTCTAGGTATGAATCTCAATATACTCTCTTGTCTCATAAAAAGCAATGGTTGTAGCTTGTGGTTTGTTTCGTTTCTGACTGTTCGATCAGAAATCTAAGCCAAACAGCGTTAATCCTGCAAGACGTAGTGCCTATCTGTGCATTTTTCACGGGTGATCACATCTCTGAACTGACATAATTGGGTTAGTTGAAACAATTGGCCAATGACCTGTCCTGTCCTCGCCTTGTGATCCAGTGTTCCAGTACTCCAAGTACCACACCCTGGACGAAGTTGACGACGCGGGGTTCAAGAACTGCAGCGCCGCCAACCCGCTCCTCTCCGGGAGCGACGGCAACACGACGGTGCCCCTGACGGCGCCCGGCGACCGGTACTTCATCTGCGGCAACGAGATGCACTGCCTCGGCGGCATGAAGCTGCACGTGCTCGTCAACCAGCGGCCCTCCCCTGCGGGAGCCCCGGCCGCCGAACCGCAGTCCCCGCCGCAGGCGAACCCGGGTGCCGCCCTCGGGCCAAGCACCGACGACGAGGGCATACCAACACTCATCCTCGGCGGGTCCCACCGGCTGGGGGTGGGGCCCTTGCTGGTGACGTGGCTGTGCATACTTGCAGCTCTGCTTGTGTAAAGAGGCATGTTACGTGATGTTTTTGGGGTGATTCATACAGCTCTTTTCCCTTCTTTCTTCCGTCTTGTTTATGAGCAAACAAATCAGAGCATCAATGGGGGCAAAAAGGCACCGCCTCGCCTGGTGATCAAACATTACTATTACCATGACGTACGCATCTAGGATGCCTCGTCTGCTGATCTGTCCGTTTGTCTTTCGCACAGTGGCTTGCGCGCGGTTGGCGCAAACCAGTGGCGGACCAGGCATAAAATATAGATACGACGGAATACAAACATAAAACAAATATTATTACCTAAAAGTAAAACAATTCATAATGAAATTGCGCTATAATTGGACTAATAAGAGTATATGACACTAAATAAAAATAATAACTATATTTCACATATAAACATATAAAAATATCGGTAAAACATTAAAAATACTTCACTAGTGAAGCTGGTCCATTACGGCCTGAGCTTTTCTTGTCCACCAACATCCCACACGGTAGATACCACATTCTTTTACTGAACCTTCTCAACATTAAAAGCTGCAGGGGAAAAATGAAATTACCAAAGATAGACATGAGATCAATGAATGGAAGACATGAGGGTTGCAGTAAAGCTCGAAATGTCAAAATTATGCAATTTATTGTCAAAATCTAGAGAAAGTTGTTAGGCCGCAAATTTCTGCTACCTCCTTAAATTTGATTATGTTAAGTTGTTTCAAGTAACATGATCTAGAAGAGGAAAATGTTCACCACCCCAATAACAAGGAAACTCAATTTCGACAATATGACACAAATTTTTGTATTAATACAAGAAAGAACTGCCTCAATGCGCGTTTTTCATCCTTATCGTCCAAACAGTCGAGGCAGTTCATAAATCATAATAGTAAGTCTGGTAACCACAACAAATAATCATATAATACAGGACACGCGATAGTCCACAAGAAAGAAAACCAAGAACTCGGGTCGACACTCGACAGTTCACCCTCCTCCTGAAACAGCCGTGGAAGAGCCCGACGCTGCCAGCCGGCTGCGGCAAGGCAGGATGCGCCCTGTTGGCCGCCGCACCGCGCCCCACTGGCCGCTCCCGCTCTAGGGTTAGCTCTCAATTTTGGCCCGCCTCAGCTCCATCGATGATCGGCCTGCCCCTCTGCCTTCGGCTTTGCTTGCTCCTGCCTTCGGCTCTGCTTGCTCGCATAGTCACATGACATCTTCTACTTATGCACGGCGCCCCTAGGCTCCTGGGCTGGACCGAAGTCACTGAAGTCCATGCACATCTTAAAATCTCTGCGACTGCTCGACGCTCGTTGTCCGTTGCTATTCTCGACTTGCTCTGGAGGAGGGGCCGCCTGCGCCAGGGGGGGTTCCGGCTGGCGACGGAGCTCGAGCGGCTGCCCGAGCTTGCCCAAATGAAGGGTCTGCCCCGGGCGCCCACGTGGACACGTTAAATAACCAGTGTCGTCTAGCCATTCATCGCAACTAGAATAAGGCCAATCATAATAATTAGCAAGTGCAATATAAATAAACAAAAAAAATGAGATACGAGAGAGTGAGAGCAATCTGACGCTCTTTTTTATTCTAATGTTTTATGTGTATGTAGCAATAAGTCTTTCTTCTATATTTATAGACTAGAGTTCTTCGGAGCGGAGCCACCGCCCGACGGCTGCCCAGGCTCGTGAGGCGAGCAGTGGCGGATTCAGGGCACCGTGGCGTGGCGCGACTTAGCGGCGAGCAGCGGAGGATTTACGGTTTGGCATTCATTTAGGGTGTGTTTGGTTGCCTGAATCTCCTTCGTCCTGACTGGGTGGATCCGTATAATTTGAGAAAGAGCCTGTTTGGTTGCATGTATGAGTGGATGCAGCCTGCATAAGCGGATGCAAAAATACGCCCTCATCCTGGATAGGTGGATATGCTCAAAATGAGCTTCACTGGTCATTCTGGATGGGTTGATGCAGTGTATCTTATGTGGTCCCACGTGTCAGCCTCTCAAGTTTGGTAGACTGCATCCGCTCATATAGGCAACCAAACAGCATCTCAGTTTTTTTGCATCCGCTCATGCAACCTCACCAAACATCTTCTTTTTCTGAAATACAATTCCACTTAGCCTGCATCCACTCAGTCAGGATATATGATACAACCTCCATCCATGAACCAAACACACCCTAAACAGACGTGCTGAAACATACCATGCAGAAACTAGTAGTCCTTGCTTCACATAATTTGAACTGCTTTAAACTCAATGCCTAATTTAATAGCATTGGGGGCATTACCTATGTCCTATGATTATGAGTTAGTCGTGCAAACTAATTTCTTTTTGTAAGTCTGTAACTGCATACATTCCCTCTAGCGGTAGTCTCACTTCAGCTTGAAAAGTCTGTATTATCTGGATTCACTGACTGAAGGAACCAGCGGTGTCCAGTGCGGTGCATTTGCCTGCAGAGCCATTTGTCCTTATAATAGTGAATTTTGCATTAGAGGACCTGTTTGGCAACGGCTGCGGCTTATAGTTTTTTGCTGAAATTTTTGAATTTTGGCTGTTTATGGTACAAATTACGGAGAGACGGATACTCACTTACGATTTTGGTTGGTACAGATATTAAGCTTTTAACGTATAGATCATTTAACTTATAGGCCCCATCTTAAGAAAATACTCCATTTAAAAGTTAGATACTGTAGCAAAAGACAAAAACTGCCAGCTTCGGAGGAAAAGAACAGGCCCAGATTTCCTCGCTTGCAAAACTAACTAGCTGCAACATGTTTTGTGTCAGTTTTCTTGCTAGGCATTTGCATCTGGAATACCTGCTGGTTTGACAGAATGTCAGGCTCATAGAATCAAACACTGTTATCACTCTTGTTAGTCACGAGTTAATCATAGGCACCCCTGTTTCCATGGATTATCCACATTCGCGCTTATTAACTATATTTGGGCTTGTGGCCCGTCCAGACTCCTAAAAAATCTTGGCTACATCACTGCTTCGAAGATATTTGATACGTGCTCATATCTCCTTTTTAGAGAAAAAGAAACCTGGGTAGGGCCCATAAGTGACAGCCGCACCCTTCCCGTATGGGATGGTTTTGTAACACTTTCCTTTGGATGAATACCGTGATATATATATACCTTATTAAAAACTCTTTCCAAAAATCTGGTGGGGAAACACGATAGAAGAAAAGAGTGCATCGTATACGCAAGCTGTATTGACTAGTTACTTCATTAAAAACCTTCTAGTAAAACTCACTAAGAAAAAGTACAACATTTTATCTTCTTGATCATATTATCTTCTAAATTACTATCCTTCCTGCATATATATATATATATATATATATATATATATATATATATATATATATATATATATATATATATATATATATATATATATATATATATATAGGACAGTGTTTCATGCACCATAGTGCCTAGGCACCAATATCAATACCCGTTGATTTGCTTGAGGTTATAACGTTTGATGTGGGTATCTTCATATACCCATAAAAAGTATATTTGAGATGTCAAACTCAAAAATTTAAATTCAACTTCAGTTTAATTAGTTTGAACTATTTTTATGGTATATACTCATTTGTAGTTGTATTGAACTCAAAAGTAGTTCAAACTAATTTGAACTGAGTTCAAAACTTACTTACCATAAATATATCAAGGGTATAAAACATTTTCATACCCAAACTCAAAAAATTATCAATCATACACGTGTATCGGATGTTGGTGCCTAGGCACCATGGTGCGTTATGTAATTTTCCTATATATATATATATATATATATATATATATATATATATATATATATATATATATATATATATATATATATGAAAATGATTCTATACTCTTAGGAGTATGTACTTCTACTTCTCATATACCACTTAAATGATGTTGTCATATGTCTTTATCGTTTTGAGTATACTCTAATAATAATTATAGAATACTCCAAAGTGGGTTCATAAAAATTTTGTCATGGTCCACTTTTTAAAGTATAATTTGTGTGTATACTTCTTTTATATACCGAAAAATGTTATATAGCAAAAATAAAAGGCTCCAATGATTTTTTTTCAACCAAATCATATTGAAGTGTCTTAGAATTAGTATTTAAGTATATCAAAAGTGATAAATAAGTATAACATATTTGTGTATCTAAGTGACATCTAATCATAGTTGAGGGTAACCACAAGAATGTTGTATGTCTCTGCATAACTCGTGGACTAATCATACTCTGAATGCACCTGCTTTCTTTCCCTTCCACTATCCTGCGTGATGGCATGTGCGGTTGCACTTTCTGTGTGATGGTGTGTGTGGCCGCACTTCCTACACGGCGACAAGCGATGGCACTCCCTGCGCTGCGGCTTGATTAAAAGATGAAGGTATATGATTAGGTCGAGATGAGGTCGGCGCGAGATCAGCTTCCAGTGCTAGAAAATCTAGTAGATTGAAATAGGAAAAACGACCAACACATCTAGGGTTTGCACGACCGATGATCAAACTCACAATACGGACCATCCCTATGAGTACGTCTTGTGCATGCTGCAGGGCTTCTCGAGCAGGTCGTACCGTACCGGAGCAAAATGCCAAGATGCACACGGGGATCGGCTGGCGAGCAGATAGATCTCGATCGAACGCACGAGTCAGCAGGCCTAGTCACTCCTTCGGCTGCAGGTGCCTGCCGTGGGGACCAACTCCAAATGATCACAATTCGCACATCGCTCCATCTCGGCTGTTCCGTTCGTGATTCAGACGATAATGACCTCTCCCCACCACACCAACCGATGAGTCGGTGACGACCAACGCATGTTTCTCTGCACCCTGCCTCCCCAAGCTCTTCACGGGTTCGCGCGACGTTTTCAATCTGGAGCCCGGTTTATTCATAGCGCTGTCCTTTGCCTGCCTGCTTTGCTATGCAATCACTCTGCGAGATCAGATGGCACGTTGGCACCAGGGTTCCTCTTTTTCCCTGCATCCTTCGGGTTCTTGAATCGATGGGTGCATGCATGTCAGGGCTCGATGCACGCGTTGCGGCTTTCGGTTCGTTTCTGGCGTGCTACTGAGTCGGTTCCCTGAGCTGCATATGTGTCACATATGCCACTTTTTTTTTTGTTGTTGTGTTCTCTGTGAAATGCACGTAGAGGTGTGAATTTTGGCGAGTGGCGAATGGCGAGTGGGTGGTCGAATGCTCTGATCGTAGGACTTCTTTTCTGTTTTGCCAGCTTTTGTGAGCAGCGGAATGCATGAGACATGGCCTGCCCTGGCCTGTCCGCTGACTCTGTGGATGTAAAAGAAAAGTTTCTGGCCCTACGGATCTCGTCTCTGATATGGAAGTGTCCCATGCTTCCTTCTGTAATGC
Organism: Dendrocalamus sinicus; assembly: GCA_036346575.1. Lineage (NCBI taxonomy): Eukaryota > Viridiplantae > Streptophyta > Magnoliopsida > Poales > Poaceae > Dendrocalamus > Dendrocalamus sinicus. The sequence continues at coordinate 10,738,581 of CM070650.1, forward strand.
CGCATGCACGGGTCTCCTTGTGCATGCATGCAGCATGCGTTTCGATTTTTGACACCTTCCAGTGCCTGGTTAAAGTTCTGCATCAACCAGCATCCAGTTCTTCTACCAAGCTACTGCATCTTCACTTGGCTTGCATTGACAAAAAGAAGGAATAAATCGCAACGATTACATGGAAATAAGCGTACAAGAAGTATATAGCATGAGAATTCATTCATCAGCCACCGGAAATGATACATGATACATCAGAGATATACACAAGATTCTCTCTACAAAACAAAAATAGCAGCCGATCCATCATCCATATATAAAAAGAAATAAATAACCAATGTGTCGTACACCAAGAATCATACGTGCAACGTCCATAACGTCAACGGGATAACACGATCGAGTAACAACAGCACGGAAGCAATGGTGACGCAGCTCTACTTAAAACAAGACCACGAGCCCTGCAGCTGCCAGCGCTGCCAGCACAGCAACTCCGGCGCGCGCGCTCGCCGCCGCCGATTCATCCTCCGTCGCCGTGGGCGCGAGCGCGGGCCCTGGCGACATCGAGGGGCTCACAGAGCTGAGCGGCGACAGCTCCGGCGCCATCGTGGGCGACAGCTCTGGTGCCATCGTGGGCGACGGGGTCGGGGCGACGCTCGGAGACGGCGATACGGGCGCTGGCGAGGGGGCCTTGGCTGGCGGGGCGATGGGCGGAGAGATCGGGGACACGAGCAGTGGAGACGGAGCCAATGCCGGTGGCGGGGTGGCCGGAGGAGGCGTCACCGGTGGTGTGGCCAGGGGTGGGGAGGCCACTGGGGGCGGTGTCACCGGTGGTGGCGCGGCAACGGGAGGTGGTGTCGCCGGAGGGGGAGCGGCCACTGCCGTAGGAGGTGCAGAGATGGGAGGCGAGGAGGTGGCAGGCGGAGGTGACGTGGCAGTGAGTGGTGGAGAGGCAGCACTGGGTGACGTGGCAGCCAGTTGCGGAGAGGCAGCCGTGATCGGCGGAGGCGTCGTGGAAGCCTGCGGCCCCGAGGCGGCGGTGATCGGCGGTGCGGCAGAGACCTGCGACGGCGAGGAGGCGGTGGTCGGCGCTGCGGCGGAGACCTGGGGCGGGAAGGCACTGACCGGAGGAGCGTTCGACGCCGACGGCGACGAGGCCGGCGACTGCGCGGCGCAGGAGAAGATCAGGACGGAGAGGAGGAGAGGCAGAAGAGCCATTTGTGTTTAGCTCCCTCGTGAACTCTTCTTGCCTTCTCTTCTGTCCCTGGCTCCTTGCCAAAGCTTTGCTCTCTTGAAGAGAGTTTGCTAGTGGCTAGTGTGTTAGTGTTTCTGTGTCTGTGGCTAGGCAGTGGAGGTGGTGAGAGCTCCAGCCTCCTGTGATTATATATAGCGCGGTGGTGATCATGTGTTGCGCGCACTGATGGTGAACGGGTGGAAAAGCAAACGCCTTTATTTGGAGGGGAAATGAGCAACTATCTCACAGCTCAGTGGGGTCCTCTCCTAATTATGGCCCTACTCCAACGGGTTGTAGATTCCGGTTTCCAGCTATGGCCGTTGGATTCTGTTAAAATTGTATTCTAACAGTTATAAACTATTTTAGCCATTTAATTAAAAAAAGAAAAAGAAAAAACGAAACAAAGCAAAAAATAAAAATAAAAATATCAAAATTTAAAAAAAAAATCAACATGTGCCAAATAGCTTCCGGCACAAAAGCCAAAGTCACTTGTAGCGTCATCTGGCCTGCATGCGTCTACGTGCAGGTTTCATGCCCAAAATTGCACTTGTTCTCCTTGATGCATGCATTACTTCGTAGAGTTTGTCTTCGCAAAACTTTTGATAAGCAACTAACACGAGCACCATCGTGATTTCAGGGGCTAACGGTGTCGATTGCTTGAAGAAATCAGAAAGGAGAATGAGGAGTCGTCCTACGAATCCAAGCATCCTGATACTGACACAACAAACTGCTCTCAAGCTTGAAGCAAGTTCAATCCCTGATCGACCCCGAGGTCGATCGAATTTTCTGCAGCGCTCGACATGTACGGTTCGTTCGGCATCATGAGTTCATGGCATTTCTAGATTGTTCAGTTAGGAGCATTCAATAGATTCAGTCATTCAGAAACCGAAAGCAACCACGGCTAGTACCAGCGTCCTGTTCTCTGATGGTACATTGCCTTTGGAGAAGGAAGAAGGTACACCTAAGCTCACGTAACTGCATGCTAAGTACTCAGCTGATCGAGTAGTTACCCTGATGCTAATGCCGTAGTTTTCACAGAAGTTTAATCTTCTCTTTTTCTAACCACTGAGCCTCCTATTGTCCTTGCAATTACGCCTGAAAGAGACTCGCAAACTAGATCCTGGCCCAGAAGACCATGGACAGCCTGGATCGGATCACTGGCCTCTTCCCTCTTTAGCCTCATTAGGGCTCACTTGAATTCATATTTCTGGTACAATGATTAGACGTGCATTAGTGCACCACCACCAGCACAATTGAGCCCGTGATTTCATTTTCCCTTTTTGATCCCACTGTGACATGGCATGGCAAGAGTCATGACAATACTTGGAGGCTGGGGGCCTTACATTGCAAGGAAAGCAAAGCTAACCTTCACTTTTGTTTTTGTTTTTTTTGTTTTGCCTTCGCTCCAACCACCAAGTACTACGATCACCACTCATTAGCGGCACACTTTTGATGGTAATGCCTTCTCCATGGCATAGAAGATTACCCATTGGTCATAGGAGGGCATCACCATTGTTAGCAATGCCAAATGATCATCAACCGACACAATGCCGGTGTCTGAAGGTAGTGGCTAACCGCTTCTGCATGTGGAGCATGCACAGAGAGCAACGCTTTCGCTCTGCCATTAGCTCTGCTTAATGCTGGGATTAGCGATGTCGGTGGCATTGAGTGTGCTCTGGCCAGCTAATCAGCCGGAATGAATGAACAAGCTGGGCAGAGCTTTCCTCCTAATAATTGGATTGAATACACGTCGCTTTTTTTGGACCAAACCGCGGTACATCGATCTCGCGAAAAGCTATCGAGGGCTATTCGACAAGGCTGGACCAACCGCCGTGCCATTAATCATCGCAGCATTGATGCGTGCGCGGTGGTGCCGGCCCGCGACGACGGCGCTGGAATGGAGCCTGGGATTTGGTCGGCCGGCGCGCGCAATGCGCTACGCCGCTACGCATCTGACGTCTCCCCCGTTTGGATCTGTGGCTCTCGATCGTCGTCGTGAAGGAAGCTGGCGACAGGAGTGAATTGGATTAATTTAGCCATGGTGTTCAGTGTTGAAGTTGGCAAGCATGTTTTGCTGTCGACGACTGTACCTGGAGAGGAGAGTATCTGCGTTCTGAAGAGGAGCAAATGCTGTGGTTTGCCTTTTCCTTTTCGTAAGTACTTGTATATATGCTCCACTGAACTTACTTTTCGCGTTGTTTTTGTCGCATTACCTGCAGCAAGATTACAAAGGCGCTCTGAAGAAATTGCTTTTGACATGATAAAACGGACTACGCTTTGAAAGCGCAAAAGCGTATGGCAGCAATACACTTCAAGATGGAAAAGGCGCTTTCCGGGAGATAGGTTCCACGGGAATTTAACTTTTTGCCACCCTTATCGTTGCCACCTATCCAAATGCCATCCTTATCGTTGCATTCAACAATTTGCCACTCTTAACATGTGCTTGACTAATTTTTGCCACTTTCGAGCCCACGGCGCCATGTCGGCGCTCCCGCCCGGCCTGCCCGCCATGTCGCGCCTCCTTCCCATTCGCCGCGCCGTAAGCGCGACGCTGCGCCGCGCCTCTCTCCGCCGCCTCCGTCCCCGCGCTTCCCGCTCGCCGCTCGCCTCCGTCCCCGGCGCGCGCCGCCTCCGCCTCCGTCCCGCGCCTCCCGCGCCGCCTCCGCTCTGCGTCCCGCGCGCCTCGCCGGCGGCGCGAGCCGAGTGCCTCCGCCGGTGGTGAGTGCCTCGCCCGGTGTGTGAGGCGAGAGGCGAGGCGAGGCGGCGCGCGCAGGCGAGGGAGGCGCAGGCAGCGGCAGCGAGGAGGCATGGCGCAGCAGGCGCAAAGGCAGCGCTGCAGCAGAGGCGGGAGTGAGGCGCCGACATGGCGGGCGTGGGCAAGGGAGCGCGACATGGCGCCGTGGACTCGAAAGTGGCAAAAATTAGTCAAGCACATGTTAAGTGGCAAATTGTTGAATGCAACGATAAGAATGACATTTGGATAGGTGGTAACGATAAGGGTAGCAAAAAGTTAAATTTCCCACCTTCCACTCCCTCCTGCAAGAGCGGGGCCCGCATGTCAACCTCGCTACGTTCTCCGAGGCACTATCCCCAAATCATTAGCGCCTCTGCTCGCTGCTTTGCACGCTCGCCGGGCAACCGCGCGCGCACGCACCGATCGAGCAATAGCATGCAGCCGCCGTGCCTGGGCGCTTGCGGCGGCAGCCTCGTCCTCCCGGTCCCCCGCGGCTACCGCCACCGCCTCTTCTACTGCCCCGCTTCCTCGTCTAGGGCTGCCGTCTCGTGCGCCGCCGGGGGTGGCAAGGCGTCGCAGAGGGGAAAGGAGAACGTCTGGAGCGTCGACAACAGCCGCACCGCAGCGGAGGCGGTCAGGCCTACGAAGCACCGCCGCCGCAGGCTACCGGGCGGGCGCCGCCTGCCGCCGCCGCCGGGGAGGAGGAAGGGGAAGGATGCGGGTTCGAGGGTTCTGGTCTCCGGAGCCATGCTTGTGGAGGTCGAGTCCGTGCTCCAGACCCAGGTGCATTGATGCTACCACTATCTCACGAGCCCAACTAGTTAACGCGATTATAGCTGTAACATGAATATGCGCGTCTGTTTTAACCATTTTTGTGGAATTGTGGAGGGATCTCCAATCCGTCCTGCAAAATTCTCCCAATTGCTTCAGTTACACGTATCGATGGATAATATATGATGCATTTATTAGACCTAGCCAATGCCTGGCTACAAAACTAGACTGCTTAGCATTCATTATTTAATTCCTAACAATATGGCTTATGCTTCTGATATTATCATTTTTCAATCTTAGGAACCTGTCATAAAGCCTGCTTGGGATACATTTGCGAGTAGCTTAAGTGGCATATGGAAGGGTGTTGGAGCTGTGTTCTCATCAATCACAGCTGAGATGGAGCCTGTTGGAATGGGAAGCAAACAGGAGTACCTTTATGATTGCTACACTCTTTCTCACATTGAGAAGTTTGCTGGTAGTGGTCATGGGTCCGAGATCCGAAGGAAGACAAATTGGGTGCAGCTCAATCCTTACGGGGAAGCTGAGAAACAGGGTGCAGGAAATGATGGTGTGAATCACGACAATTCCAGTGAGAAAAGAACTGTTGATTTGCCTGCCCATGAATCTTTTGATCTTAAGGGAAGTGATGTACTTGATGAAGATACTATTGCTATGGAGCCAGGGATCGTATTTTTTGAGGTGGGATTCTTTTGTCTTCACCCCTTTTGTTTTGCTTTGTTTAAAATACTTCAACTGATTTGGCTAATTGGCTATATGCAAAGCTTTCTGAAATTGAAGTTCAACATACAACCTGAAGCATCTGGTCTTGTTCTTCTGTTACAAGTTCTATGCCTGCTTAGTTGTATTTGGGCATAATTGACTGCACCGAAAATATCATCATTGTTCAATCACATTCCTTTATGTTGCTGCCAACTGAGAACCACAATCTGTTCCTGCTGTCTTCAATATTTTTACTCGAATTTGCAGAACCTGGAATTTGTTACTTTTTGTTAGCCACCAGGATCTTCATTTGTTACATTGGGGATTTAGGATAACATCTGTATGTCCTGGGTAGAAGTAAAATTTAAACATTTAAATGACCTTTTATGTGCAAAAAAGAAAATTTCAGCTGTGATGTTAATGCCATAAGATGATTAGAACTAAGAAACATGTAGCTCTGCAGGAAAGACCTTCAGCAGTTTGTTCTTCATTGCATTATGACGCAGTAGTACTCATGGTGCATGCACACCATTCATAACTGGGGAAAAATAATGTGCCATGGTGGTCTGTATTGTATATTTGGACTTGTTTGCATTGCTTAACTTTAGGTTTCTTACCATAATGACTTTAACCCAAACAACTGGATTATATTCAAGCATAATTTTTTAAGCTCAAACTACTGATGCAATAGAAACTAAAACTGATGCAGGAAAGCTTCCAAGCAATCTATGGGGCTTATCTCATGAATTAAACTGCTGGGCTTACAAGTATAAGCTGAACAAGCTAGCTCATGATATAGGTAAATACTGGGTCAAACTAGTCCTGGGGAGTTGGGACCATCCTTACATACTATGATGAACCTTAGTTCATGGTGTAAACACCGTCGGGAGAAAGGCCGGACGGCATCGGTTTGGTAAGATGAGAGATTAACTATAGATTAGGATGACAAAACTTAGGGAAAAGATTAGATCAATTCATCTTTATTACTTGATTGATAATAGATACATGTTAACCTTTTTTATAGAGATAGCTTTACTTGACTTTCAAGAAATAATCTCTATCTCTAAGGAAATATATCTTTAATAAATGAAATATATCTATAAGATAGTAAACCTATCTAATAAGAAAGTAAATCCATCTAATAAGAAAACTAACTATTATTATCTCTATCCTAATTCATCTAATTATGTCATACACGGCTGCTACAGTACCATGGTACTGTTTATGCATATCAACAGTACGCGTGAATAGGGATTTCGCCGCATGACACAGTCTTTTATTTTCTCCATTTAGGTTAAATGTTGTTGATGTTTAGTATATCCATTCTTGTTCAAGTGCATTATCCTCTGGTCACTGTTCTTCTCTGGGAGACTGATCATCATCGCTCTTATAATTCAATGATGTTATGCTATTTGTTCTTGTCTATGAAAAATCCAATACTTACTCTTTTGGCCACTGTCTGTTTTATTTTCAGGATGGATCATACTCTAGAGGGCCGATTGATATAGCAGTTGGTGAATATGATGAATCTACATACTTTCTTTCGCCTACGTATAAGTTTGAGCAAGTATGCTTACTCTACTTAAGTTTACCTTTTAATCTTCAGCAAAAACCATATGCTGGTTTTGGGTAGTGCAATGGTAAGAACGCTTCTTCGTATATGTTAACATGCACATCTAGACTAGAACAGTTTTTTCTTTAACAAAATTATAGGTGAGATGCATGTCATGAATTTACTTGTTAGGCTTTGCTAGTTACACGTTTGTCTGTTCAAGCACAGTACCATTGGAGGCTATAGTTTTGACCCAGTGAAAGCTAGGTAGATATCTTATTCTTGATTGAGACCTTCTTTTGCTCAACGTCTTCCTTTGAGAGGCGGTGCTTTTTTGCATGTTACTGAGAAACAAACATTTTTCCTTTATGCAACTTTATTACCCATTGAGGTTCTATCTCATGTGCAGTGAATGGGTTCATTCTAGGATAATTATAACATAGGGAAGTGAATAGATTTTATATGAATTATGCAGGTGTCTAAGATAGCAAATTCATCAGTCATGTACATGCTTTTAATGGTGCGGTAGGTACTTTTAACTTCTTTTAAAAAAGAAAAATGCCATATCAACGTGTCTTATGGGGATCATCTGCAGAGTTTGTTACTAACTGACCGGTTTTTCTTTGAGTACGATTTTCAAGTTACAGCCTTTTGTTTGGTGAGGCCCCTGCATGCTGCAGAGTCCAGACATTAGTAGTGAAATATGGTTGTTTATGTATACATTTTTTGTGTGTGTCTAGATGCCTTTGATGTTGGCCTCTTGACACTTCCAAGTTTCAGTGCTGTCTATGAGTTTGGGTTTGCCAGTTGAATAAGTTGATTACATATGACATCCATCTCTATTTTAGTGTCTGGTCAAAGGATGTCACAAGAGATTGCGTATTGTGCATACAATTGAGTTCAATGAAGGAGGAGCTAACATACAAATTGTGAGGGTTGCCGTGTATGAAGAAAAATGGGTCAGCCCAGCAAATATCCATGTTGAAGAGTAAGTTCTGCTTTATTCATTGCTACAAGTTTATCCATCTCTTTTCTGCTCATGGCATAGATCTGACTGCTATCCTGCTATCCAACAATCATAATTTCCATTAGTTCGGTTGTTCTATATTGATACTACAATTCCAGAAAGGTTACAGGATGGTGTAACAGAGGCCCTCTTGATTAAAACCAATTCAACCAAGGCTTTTTAAAAGCTTGGTTCCCTCTAGTTCATTCCGTCCTATGAAGACATTCTTCTTTACTGCTCTGCACTGTCTTCCACAAGATATTGGCCACCTTGTATTTTCGTAACATAACCTTCATGTCTCCACAAAAACCGTGTTCTCCAAAAAAACATTCAGAATTTTTGTAGGTTAATGAACCTATATTGCTTCGATTTTCCTGAACTCTGTAGAGCTAGTTTGTAGTATGATTCCAAACTAGCACTTCAGGTTCAAACAAACACGGATAGAAATATGGGAACCTTCCTCAGGTTCAAATTTCTGGTAGGGTCCTATATTGAATGGGTGATTGGTTGGGTGCTTTGAACCTAAATCTTGAATTCTTGGTTCACCTGTAGCCTGTACGTAGACACTGTTAAGGGTATTAGAGTAATTTCTTGTTGTCCTAGGGTTTCCATGTATATGTATTCACTATATATATTGCCCCTTTAGGGCTGTGCAATCCAACATTCAACCATTCATCCCTTATTCTAATATTAACAGACACTAATGAGAGTAATTGTGAAACTTCAAAGTCAAAACAGGAGGTATTTGACTGAATAACTCCAGATTTATCTTTTTTGTGGGTGATGGACGACCTGAATGATGATTTCCATGTGGTCCAGGTGGATAGGCTGTGGTCTACTTTTGAACAATATTGCTGTGAGGGGTTTTTGATGGACTACATTTATTCTATGCAGCGACACACCTGTTGACCTTAAACCTTTCTCTCAAAGAAAGCGGACCAAGCCATCAGAACTGACAGGCTCCTGGAAAGTGTATGAAGTCAGTGCAACACCAATTTTCAGTGAGGAAGTGCAAGAATTAGAGGGTGGTGCTCACTTTGTATACTTAAACATGGAGACCATGAAGAAGAGAACCCTGCCAGAGAGCTCAGTTTTCTTTGGGGAGGAGGAGATGCTTGACATGCAAGACGTCACCATACTTTGGTTACCTGGCGGCGTCACTGCCTATGTTGACGTGGACAAAGACGGTATACTCTGTATAGGAGTTGGTTGGTACTCGGAAGAAGGGATTAATCTGGTGATGGAGAGAGACTATTGTACTGATGGGAAGCTCAGAGAGGTTCGATGGAAAACCGAACTCAAGCGCAGGTGGAATCAACCAGTTCCACCATAATTCAAAGAATCCATTACTTGCCTTAAATGTTCTGTTTCTATTAACCTCTGTTTCTGGGTAAGAGTATAGGAGCAATAATGTATATGGAGGTATGAGTTCCAAGAAAATTGTGTGCCAGTGGATGTACATCATAGATCAGTTGTAAAATTTCTTGCCTCTGTAGAATGTGCAGGCTTCGGTTTCATCAGTTAGAAAATGAGCTAAAAACAAGCTCATGGAAGGAGACCTAGGCATTTGCTTGCCATGTGCATTGCCATATTTTATGCTATAGAATGACTCATTTAGAATGATTTAGTTAGGCCACTTGGTATGGAATTTACTGACAATCTTTGGGACCCCACATTGCACTTGATCTGGATCTTCGGCGCTTGGGAGACAAGATTTATGACCTTGGTCAGCACAATGAAGTGTTTTATTCGGTTGGGATAAATTGATTGGTCTCTGAACATCATGTGTGAGTAAAAGTTAGCTTCAACTACTATAAAGACAAATAATGGGATGAGCAATAGCAGGTTTCAGGCACATTCTTGTACAAGGTGAAATTAAAAGGTACATTCCCCCTTTTTAGTGCGTCATGCCAGATAGCACATGGAAGGCACGTGACAATTGAGAGAGTATGTAGAGAAGACATAAGGAATTTTATCAGATCTGAAATTCTGTACTGCTTTAGACTGCCATGATATTTTGTTTGGCTTGATCGTTGAACAGAAGTGGAACATGGTTATGACTCAGGGAGCAGATGTACAAACCCAGCTTTGGAACCATTTAAAAAGGAAGATGCAATCAAGTTACTTCGAGTCCAGACCGTAAAAAAAGATGAAAGCTGCAACTTAATTTACAATTTGAAGCCTGGTTGCTCAATTGACCAAGAGATAGCTTGTAGTTCTGGCGATCAATGATGCTAAACAGGTAGGGACTATAAGAACAAAGCATTTAGCATGAGCATGAGAGGATCCTATCATTTGCATTGCTTTTAGTTCAATATTATTAACAGGACATCTAGGGCTTTCAACACTGAACACATCGTAAGAAAGCCAATGAACGGTCGAAATACTCCATGAAAAGGCGTGTTTGATGTGCGCTCTACCCCTTCCAAGGGAATTTTTTCATCACCTGAGCAAGCATCAAACACAAGGTAAGCATTGCTAACCACTGGATGACTTCGAGGCAGCTGATTAATGCCCTCTTCTTTCCTTTTGCTAAGTAGCTTTTGGTTTCCCCCTCTCAACTATCTCCAGTTGAATTACTCCAACTAAGTTAGGTTTAGAACACAAGATTTTTCACGATTTCTGTATAAATTAAACTGTTCTACGTGAAATTCCTATGTTTCAGATGGACTTAACATGCCAACAAATGGCAAGCCTGAGGTGATTCAATCGTGCAAACATACGTCCCCTGCGTGACCGAAGAAGGTGGCTACATAGAAAAGTGCAGGCCGAGCACAACTAGCTCGGTTCTTTTTTAGCTTTTAGTTTCTGTTTTTAATTTTTCTATAAAATAAAGCATTTTTTTAAGATAAGATCTACTAGTTAATTATTGTACATACTATATCGACTTTATTTATATCGATAAAAATTGCACGTGAGTTTTCTGTTACTCTGTAATCTCTCGCACGAACAGACCAAAAATCACAAACCACAACAAAAAAAACTATTAGACTTAGTACAAAGAACAGATTTATTCTCAATGGCCCGTGTCCCCACGCCTCTGTGGCTCTGTCAAGGTGAGCCACCGAGCCTCACCGGTAGGGCTGTAAACGAGCCGAGCTTGAGCGAGCTTCGCCTGCCAGGCTCGAGCTCGGTAGAAGCTCGACCTGAGCTCGAATTGGGGTCCGAGCCTGGACTTGGGCTCGAGCTCGGCTCGGCCTAAGCTCGAGTAGCCTCGAGCTCGGCTCGTTGAAACTCGATAACAAATTTATTATGCATTATTTTCAATAATTAGAAAATTTTAAGTTCGAGCTCGGCTCTTTGAAACTCGATAACAATTAAAATAATTCAAATATACACTAATTTTCAACAATAAGAAAATCTCGAGCTCGAATTCGGCTCGAGTAAGCTTAGTAAGAATTAATATATATTACTATTTAAACTCGAATCGGGGCTCGTGAACTATTTGAGCTCAGCTCGGTGAAGCTCGTGAGTTCGAGATCAAACTCGAGTTTGGCTCGTTTAAAGTTCGAACCGAGCTCGAATCGAGTCTAGAACGAGCCGAACTCGAGTAGTTCACAAGCTTTGAGCTTTTTTTACCGCCCTACTCACCAGTCATCACCACCGTGGATCAGTAGGAGCTCAGGACATCTAATCTTAACCACCTACGAGTCACGACCCTTCTCCTCTTGCCCACGTATGTGCGTTACTGCCCTGTAAATGCACGATTAACTTTGCGGTGATGCTTGCTGCAGGACGTCCGATGCTAGTAGAAGCAATAAGTAGAAGCCGTATGGAGGGCGTAAGAGAGCGCCGCGGCGCGAAGCCTCGTGTCGTGGACTTAGTCCGCTCGTGATCCGCCCGTGGGATCTCGCGCCCACCAGGATTGGAAGTCGCGGCCTCCCCACGCCCCCAGACAGCCATGGGTTCCCGCGCGGATCGCGGCGCGTAGGCAAGCAGCAGAGGGGGGGGGCGGGGGGGGGGGGGGCGAGGCGGGCCGGGGACGGGGAGAGCAGCGCCAGCACGCGCGACATGGACCAGAATGCCGGCTCCTTCCTCGCCGTCCGCCGCCTCTCCGGCGCCGCCTGCCATCACCCCGCACCTGGACCTGGTACGTACGCGCGCGCTGTTCCGCTCGGAATGCCTTGCTTGTTTCAGGGAAGAGGCTGACTTCGTGAGGTTTTCCTTCTGCGCGTGCGCGCGCCGCAGCGGAGGTCGTGGCGGGGTCGACGGCGTGGATCGGGAGGGGGTTCTCGTGCGTCTGCGCGCAGAGGAGGGAGAGCGACGCGCGCCTCTCCTTCGATCTGAGCCCTACTCAGGTGAAACCCTGCTCTTGTTTTACTCAATTCCTAGGAGTATTTTAGTAATGTCGTAACGTGGTTGTTTTGAAGTATGAATGCAAACGATTGCTGAAATCACAACGAGAGCCAGGGCATACAAAAGCAATTGTCGTGTTTCATTAGATTTTGCATAGGGCTTAATGGCTTATGGCATGATTGATCCCTGCATGCCCGGTTTGTGATTTATAAGAACAAGAAAATTGGGCCATGCCAGTTCTCACCATATTGGCCTTTCGTACAATTGTTAGCAGAGAGTTTTTTTTTCTTGACTAATTCTATGGATTTGTCATGTCATGTGGTAGTCTTTAGGACTTTGAAGCTTCCTGCACGAATGACGGTATTTTACTTTCTGTTGCAGGAAGAGTGCCTGCAAAGAATACAAAACCGGATAGAGGTGCCGTATGATAGTACAAACGGAGAACATCAGTTATGAGCTGTGATCCCTGTGGATGATATCACAACCGACGTGTTTGTTTATGGTTGCAATGTGCTATTTCAGGTACCATATATTGTTATATTGAAAAATGAGCACACAGTATCTCTGTTGAATTTGTCAAGACAAGCTTTGTTCTCTAATTATAAGACATAGTATACGGTGAGATACCTAACAAAACAGCTGTGCGCTCATGCTTACACCTCTGGGCAAAGGATAGTCTAGTGTGTCCAGAGAGTATAAGAACACCAAAACCAACTGGATATACTGGACGTGCATAACTCAATCCATCAGTTTAGTTAAGACTCACCATAGCCCGTAGCTATATTTCAAAAACTTTTTTAATAGGGAAATATATTTTTGGTATGAGTAAATTAGCCATTGATCCTACAGTGCAACAGCACATGCTTGCTTATGGTGTGTTACCTAGTTAGTATTAATTATTTCTGCTGCTACTGGTCCCTAAAGAACTAAAGCTATCTGATTTAGTTTGATATGGCAATATAGAGCATATATTTCGATGCTCCATTTCCTCAGTTCTATCTAATTTGTCATCACATGCACTGATTAGACTGCATGAGGTTACTTACCCATCATTCATCATACCTTTTATCCATTAGGAAGCACTGAAAGCCCTTTGGCATGCTTCTTTTCCTGGAACTCAACTTCTAGGACTAGTATCAGACCAGTGGAAGGAGATGGGATTTCAAGGGAAAGATCCATCGACAGATTTCAGGTATTGTTTTTGTCCTTTATTCCCATGTGTGCCCTTTAGCAAACAATTTGTTAGTTAAATTTTAGATGTGCAATCATATGTTGTGTTGGAATTACAGGGGCGGTGGCTTTATCTCTTTGGAGAATTTACTATACTTTGCTAGGAACTATCCAGTGAGTGCAAATCTCTTGATCCAGTGCTGGTTCAGATTCATCTCAACTTTTCCCTAATGCTAGTCTACGTCTCTCTTCAATGCTTTTCTTTGAGTTTGAGCTGGAAAGAATTTATAGGGCTTATGTAATGTACATATCTGCTGGGCGAGTTTGAAACTCTGCCTCCTTGTCTCTTTTTGGCAATTGAACAGCTAATCATCTTTTGGCAATGATCGTACTGTGGAGAAAAGAAACCATAATATATCTTGTAGACCTAATAGAGAGCTAATATGTATAGGTTGGACCTTTCATTCATCTCAATAAGGCCCTTTCCGTGCAGAAATTTTTCCAGGAGCTCCTTTGTAAACAGAATGGTGATAGAGCATTGTGGGAATATCCATTTGCTGTAGCTGGTGTAAATATTACATTCATGCTTATTCAGATGCTTGATCTTCAAGCAGGTTTGTTCATTAAACTTTTCAGTGTTTCTTGATTAGTTGATCTATTTCCTATATAATGTTTCTCTGGGCAGAGTTTCCGAACTGTGAAACTGGTTTTGCAATTGCAATTAACAATGTGGATTCGAGGCACAACGACTGATATTGATTTCCTCTGCAGTTAAGCCAAGGTCGTTGATTGGAGCTGTGTTCCTAAATCTGCTTTTAGGTACAGTCAGTATTTTACTGTTACATTTGTGCAGGATTGAAATCTTACTGAACTTATATAGCACTATAGGTGTAATGATTGACACATCTGCTTAGTGAGGACTGCTCCTACTCTTACAAGTACCTCTAGATAATAACATCTAACCATTGTTTTTTGTTCAGAAAATGATCGAGCTTTTGACATTCTTTACTGCATAACCTTTAAGTTGATGGATCAGAAATGGCTTGACATGAACGCCACTTATATGGATTTTAATGTATGTCTTTCTTCAATACGAAATCTCCTGGGCACATTCTTCGTACCAAGTACCTTGTACCCTGACCAAATTAAGATATCTCACTGCAGGCGGTTATTAAATCCACGCGACGCCAGCTCGAGAGGGAGCTATTACTTGAAGATATTCAGCAAATCGAGGACATGCCGTCATACAGGTTTCTCACCCGCTAACAACTGAACTCTCACCTAACATCGCCGCATGTATTGAAGCTCATCACACATGCATCTAAAGAATTGCAAACTGCGAACCACGTACAGTGAGCTCGATGTGTGGGGAATCTAGGATCATGGACTGGGGATGTGTTTCAGTGGTTTATGCTGCCATGTTTAGTTACTCTGATAGCCTGAGCTCCTGAATCATGTTGGAGCCTTCTTGGTCATAATTCATAAGGATACAACTAGAGTAATTGGGTGTACCTGAACAGCAGTTGGGCATGCTAGTAGTACCTGTATGGTGTTCTTTTGGGAACGATTTGTCGTAGACACGGGGTCTTCACACTACAGAAGTAACAGAATGGCAACTTCCCAGAATTGTTTGTAAACCAGAGTTCATGGGCAGCTAATCTGCGTTGTCAAAAACACGTTGAAGGGCCTGTTTGATATGGCTTTTAAAACCAGTTTTTGTTTTTGCTACAGTAACTAACTTTTAATCGGAATATTTTTTAAGATAAGGTCTATAAGTTAATTGTAGTACACATTAAATGCCTAACATCTGTACCATCTAAAATTGCAAGCGAGTATCTCTCTCCGCAATCTCTGTTACAAACAGTTAAAATTTAAAATTTTCAACTAAAAGACATAAATCACAGCCATGTCGCTTGTAGCCACTTGCATAGATCATTTTGCTGTATCCTTCTTTGCCAATACATACCCGCGTTTTGTGTGATTTGTCAATGGAGTGTGTACTATCTGCATGTAGTTCACCCAGCCAACAAAAACATATCTACGTCAGTAAATTCAGACGATAAATCAGGTTCATTTGGGAGTAAAATGATCGAATCAGTGCGCATACATAGTGCGAGCCAAAGCCATGCAGGAAAAGAAGCTAGGCTTTTAAATACAGACTTTGCAGAAGATTTGGAAATGCAGTGGAAGCTTGAAGCTTCTCTAGTTGAAGGTTTCAGAATTTCTAGCTCTCTGGGAATGTTGTTCCCGCAAGCATATATACATATAAATAAATAAATAAATCAGTGCCCATATCTTTAAATGCAAGCAAAAATTAGTAAAACCTTAAAAGTAAAACTTGAATTCCCATTCTTCATAATTTCACGGGTCGGTCTCTCGGGATTGGCTTCTCCTTGGATAGAAGGAATTTCCGAGGAATCCAAGTAGTACCCTACCATTTGGAACGCAGGAATGCGTCTATAAAATTTCATAAGATTATTGTAGCTTTCCTACAATTCCATAAAAAATTAATGGAATAACATCATCCACTCCAACCTCATGTTTTCGCTCATTCTGTAGGATCGAGGTGGTTTTCATGTATTTTTTTCCCTACGTCCAATCCAAATGGACAATCCTATGATTTTTCTTTGTTTTTTAGTTCTCTATTTTGCACCTAACGTTCCTATTAAATCTATGTGTTTTTTTATTCCCATGTTCTTTCCTTTCCAGCTTTGCACATAGGCCCTTCAACATCAGCGGATCGACTTGATCCAGCCTCCAGGATCGGATCGGTTGTTGGGATCACATCGGGCCATCGGGGGGCATCTCAAGTGCAATTGACAGGCGGAGATCAGATATAGATATCACACTCCTCCTTGTACCTATCCCTCCCTATCTACCTAGTTCTAGCCCCCCCTTCCTATGTGGTAGTATTGACGTGAGAGGCATATCATGATGAGAAATCTTAAACGCTGGATTTCTTCCGTCATCTTCGGATGCTCTTCTCTGTGTCTCTTGACACCACCTTTTGCCTCGCGGATTCAGGTAGTGCCAACTACGGTGAAAAGGATCCACGACCTACGTATCCTACCCAGAACCTACCTGTGATCTTGTCACTGAAATGGAATAATATGGTTGCCTAATATAATAAGCGTGCATGCATAGGTAGACATGACATTTGAAAGACCTTTTCTGTCAGGATTGCCTTCACGGCAACAGGAGCGGCTTGGCTGAGGAGCGTGTCCCCTGCTCAGGCGAGTACCGTTTGCCGATGCTCTGCTGCTTGCCCTGTACCACGTGCATGCTGCATGGATTGTTGTGCGTATGTATCAGCGGGAGTGAAGTCGATCGGTTGAACCTGCTAGCTCCACCCCGCCGGTGAACGACGGTAACCGCGCGCACGCCCGTCTGAGGATGTCGGAACCGGCCGACCGGCACGCGTGGGCACAAGCACATGGGCGCCCGCTTGCGCAGTCGCACCGCATGATTTGACAATCCAACACGAAGCGGCGGAGCCGACGCCGGCAGACGAGAGCGGCAGCAGCAGCGCGCGCAGGAGGGGGGCAAGCGCGTGTGGGGGTAGCCAAGCAGGAGGCGGCCGGCAATTAACGTCGTGTGTCGTGCGTGCGCGCGAGCGCGAGAGAGAGAGCGGTGCGTTCGGGTTTGTGTCCCCATATGATGCTGTTCCTCCCGCGGCAGCGACAGATGTGGGGCGCCGAAAGCCTGGGAACTCGGCGCCCACACCCCCACCACGAAGGCCGCACTACTCACTCCATCCAGCCTTTGTCTTGTCTGTTCTTTACGGTTTTTAAAAGTAGCTTTTACCTTTTATTATAGTATCTAACTTTTAAACGAATTATTTTTTTAGATAAATTTTACAAGTTAATTATAGTACATATTAAAAATTCAATATCTGTACCAGCCAAAATCGTAAGCGAGTATCTCTTTTTGTAATCTCTGCCATGAACTATCTAAAATTCAAAAATTTTCAGTCGAAAATCATAAATCACAGCCATAAACCAAAAAAAGAACAGACCCCTTATCGAATTGGTCGTTTTTCATTCTCGATTCTCCCTAGAAATCAACAGTTCTACTCTCTATGGAGTATTACTCATTATTCTTTTGTCTCTTGGCTTTTCCGAAAATCGAAATAAGAGGGACAATTTATTGAAGTGAATTATTTAAAAATAGCTTATTGAAGTAGTTTTTCAAATAGCTTCTCAAATTCAAAATCTTGTGCGTCGTTCGTGTTGATGTCTCTATAATTCACTGTCATCTTAAAAAATCCAAATAAAATCTATAGCTATAACAAAAATCCAAAAGAACAGGATCCTAGTATTGCAAGTCGCTTTTTGTAGCGGATAAGGATTAGAACAAGTAAAGACGGGAGCAAGACTGTTGTGACTAACGGTATACATGACACGTCTCGTTGCTTCTCTCTCGTATCTGTTCTTGATATAGATCACGATATCGCGTTATCTCACGTTGAGAGAAACATAGATGGGTCCGAGTATACGAGAAAATTCTAAATATAATTGCAGTGAATCATTGTTAATTAAGAAAATTAGAAATTTATTGCTAATTCGTGAAGTTGAAATTTTGAATTATCAATCTGTAAATCTGACTACTGCTTTTAGTCATTGTCAACCAGCATTATTTTGATGATCAATTGTGATGTGACTTGAGCTGATTTGCTAAAGCTGGTTTGGTTAGTATTTTAATAGATCAGTTGCATGCAAGTTTCTGAGGTGTCATTCTGTTGGGCTAAAATAAATTGACTTATAACTAAAATTATATTATAACTTATGATGTCTTATTTAGTATAACTAAATTTAAAAAAATAAAATAGAAAAATCATGTTAGCCCATCACGGATAATGTAAATGAATAAAAAAAAACCGGCAAAAAAGCTAAAAAGGCCAAAAAAGTAAAAGTAAAAGACGAAATTTAGGAATAGTAAAAAAATAAGCCAGAAGGTCAAGCCGAAATGAGCGGGACATTAATGAGTAGCAGTGTACTGTTCTTGTTGCATGCAGTGTTGGAAACCGATTAGGCTCTGTTCATTTTGATTTCTTTGTGAATTTTTGATTTTTTTTAACTTCTAATTTTATTTTTTTAATCTTTTTTGGTATTTTGGTTTTTTCTTTTTTATTTCTTTACATTGTCTGTGATAGATTAATCTGTTTTTATTTTTTAAAATTTTAATTTTAATTACTTCAAAAAAGCCACCAACTGGTACAATGCAAAATAAACTAATTACAATACCAAACAGTGAAAAATAAGCCATAAGCTAACAAAAAACCAAATGTTGATGTCTCCATTTGAACCGGATGTTGAGTCCGGTTGACCCGTATCTTGGTAGACTGGCCAGGTAGATAAGTCTGGGCCAGTTTTCTTGTTTAGCGAGTTTTGAGTTTTGCCACGATTTCTGATGACTCAATTTTAAGTAACGTGAGATATGTTATTGTTAACTTGGGTTAAGTTATGAAGGATTTGTGTCTAAAGATAATTTCTTTTGTTTGTATATGTATGATCACTTGGAGTCAACTGTGATCAATGGCGAGGATCGGGGCTACGCTTATGGAAGAACTAAGGCCCTGATCGAGGATGTCGGGTGAGATGATAAGCTCGAGTATGGAACGAGAAAATACGAGAAATGTTGAAAGAAAGTTCGAATGACGAGTTGCACCACGTGCCTTAGTTGGTTCAAATGAGGCGTGGTCTGGTGGAACCAGAACGGGAGAAATTTGCCAACACGTGGCAAGCCAGTAGTTCATCTACACGTGGTAAGTATGGCGATTACTTGCAGTGGAAGGAGATGGCCGAGTCAAGGATGGGTATTGTAGTTTGATCAAAATACCGAAAATGATTTTGAAATAAAATCGCGGCGCTTTTGAAGGTGGTTTAGGTCATAGATAAACTGGCTTGATCAAGATGGATCAAGTCTAAGGATTTAGCGGATTTGAGATTATGCGTTTTAAAAAACGTGCATAAGTGAACATGTGTGAATAAAATTCATATGTGGGGTTATCGGTTTTCTCCTTTTATGCTAAGTGGATAGTATCCACCGAGGGTTAGATATGACTAGTTAGCTCATCTATTTAAAAGATTGAGATGGTGACTTGTGGTTAACCATCCAACCATTCTCTGTTGTGCTCTCTTGTGTCAGCGTTAGGGTTTGAGAGTTGAGTGCTTGTGATGTGCTCTCTGTCCTCTAAGGTATAGTAGTTATAAAACTTTCCTCATTAAGTAGCAATGCATCAATTTTTGATCATCTTCATTAATATCTCTTGTGTTGATTGATTTACTCTTAAATTGTTTGGTTTTTTCTTCTCTCATTCTTTCTTGATCTTCTGTGCCATGGACGTATATGAGATGAAGATAACATCTCTAAATTGATCTTTATCCATTTAGACACATTTAAAGCGAGTTCATCAAGAAACCGATTTTGCATTTTTTTACCTCTCCAAGTGACTTCATGATCTGATTATTTTTAACTTGATTTTTTGGTGTTCTTGTTTGCTAGGGCATATGGAAAAGCATCTAGAGCTATATTGGCCATCTCCTACCCACGAGCAAATTATATTCACTATTTTCGTATTTTGCCCTTTTTTGTGCAATGTTGTTTCAATCTCCAAAAGGTCTAAAATTTGACATGGATTTTTATGATTCATGAATGGAATAAGTTCTTGAGACCTTGAGCAAGGTATGTACAAAGTTTCATAGCTTTTGGATTATCAGATCAAAAGTTACGTAGGTTTGAAGTTTCGCAACCGTGCTGAAATCATTGTCCACTTTCCTGATTTCATTGTTCATGTCTGTCATACCTTCCAAAGAGAGGTCAGACCATCAACTGGTTGGAGGTTAGACCTTTACGCTTTAGATTTTCTCTAAGTTTGAATTCTCTGTCAATTTGATTTGGGATTTTGGCTGTAGATTCAATTCGTAGTAACTATATATCTATTAAAAAAAATATGGTAAAATTACTTAGAACAAAATTTAAAAGACATCATTTATTCCTCTATTGCTACCCAGTCTACTAGAAACACATAAGTGAGGCTGGTTCTGAAATCTGGAGTTAGAACGTTTAGCATTTCGTGGACTGCAAATACCATCACGCGTCTCTCCCCCATGTACAGCTCGTACGAAAAAGCTATGGACCCAAAGGGCCGAATCACCATCATAAGAGAGAGAGAGAGAGAGAGAGAGAGAGAGAGAGAGGAGACGGGGTGCGTCATGATAGTCTGATCTCTAGGCCGGTCGAGTGTGAAGAAGCAAGCGGGCTGGAAGCTGGAAAGGCCATTTGGAGGCATTCGAGCGGCTCATGATTCCGAGCAGAGATTGTAATATCATGTGCGTCCGTCGACCAAACCGAAAGGCAAAAGGAAAGAAAATGTTATCCTGTCGAATTTGACACCGAGTTGTTTATTAGAGAGTGATTGCTTCATGATAGAATAGGTTCATGATCCATGCTAAATGTGATGGGGTCATCCTTAAGTTTTAGCTTCCAAGCTAATGCTTTTCAGTTGAATTTTTCACAAGGCACAACTAAGGTTTAGGGCTATCTAGCCATCAGGCACATGATTTTCCCCTAAATATCAGTCACCTTTGCCACCATTAAATCGAACACAACAACCGCCAGATTAAAACCTAAAACCCCTCTCCCCTCTCTTCACATCCCACGGCCGCTACCCTTACCTCTCCTCTTGCAGCGATTGTTGGCGCCCACGCTGCCCACCTCGTCATATGCTGCCCTTGGCCTCGTCCACGGCCGCTAATTACCTCCCTCCCTCTTGGCCTCCGGTAGCCAACCAACTCGTCAAAACCATTGCTGTTGATTATCTCCTGTTTGCTGCTGCCCTCGCAAACCTAACTTGACTAGCCTGGTTAACCCCCAAAATCCTAATAGGAGCATGAGTCTTAAGGTGTGATCTAAAGGTTTAGAACCTGATGATTTTTATGAAGAAATCATCCCTTGAATCAGTCAATAGTAAGGGCACACTTGAAATGCAGAAATTCTTTTCGATTCCTACAGAAATTAAATTATTTCTTATAAATTTTTGTCAACTTTTTTTGTAAAATTAATTCGTTCCAAATGGGACGGAAACCAATTTTGCAAGAACAACCAAACACTTACCTCCTCAGACGAAGATCTCATACTCTATGTAAGAGCTGAAGAACAAGCTGATCGTAGTTAAGCCTAATAATTATGATGAACAAGACGAGTGATATACGAAATGAAGGCCACCATTGGAGATTGGAGAACATGCAATGCAGTTGGTGTCCTAGCTAGTCCCCTCCTCTGGAGCAAACGGACACTGGTGCTGTCTATCCGAGCAATGATGGCCATTTTTTGCCGTCAAGAGGGCAAGATGACTATGACTCTGAAAGCAACAACTAGTCAGGGACGAAAAAGTGAGCGGCGAAGGATCAGAGAAAATAGTTGCACGCAAGAACACTACCAGCCTACCAGCTAGCTGACTGCCTAGCTACCTTTCTCTGTCCCCTAGTAGCTTGCTACTTCCTACTCGCTGTCAGTACTCTCTCCTCTTCATCTTCCTCTACCCCTCGTGTCCCTTGACCCTGTATAGTACTAGTCTACTACAACTTTAAGTTTGTATCCTTTTCTTGCTGCTGTAGTAGTAGACTGTTTCATCTCTGCGGTCTTTATCCCTTTCTAGGAGCACCAAGCAGAGGAGTTGGCAACGGGACTGTACAACAGCACTGCTCTTCGCATCTTCCTGTCTCATGACTCATGACCAAGTGCACACTGCACTTGGTCACTTGGATCTGTAGCTCACCAAGACTGATCAGAATTTTTTTTTGATAAGGAAGACTTTATTAAATCACAATTCTGTACATCGAGGTGATACACATCATTGGAACAAAAAAAACTTCCAGCCTCTGCCTAGGAAAGGCACACAGCTTGAGATTAAAACAAAACTGAACAAAACTTAGTGACATTCAATCCTAAGACTAGATCGCCACCCATATGCCCGGGTAAAGATTATCCTTCGCCAACTGCTCCAACTGTCGCGATGCCACCATAACCGTATCCTGTAATTCCGGTCGTTGCAGGATAGCCCACGAACGGAGTCGGTGAGAGATTGCATAAATAACCTGCAAAGGAGAATAAGAGTTGTTCTTTTCAAAAACAATATCATTCCTGTACAACCATATAGACCAACATGTTGCTGATGCCCCAAGCAGTACTAATGATTTTAAATGATTAGGTATACCATGTAACCAACTACCAAACATATGTGCTACACTCCTTGGTTTTGTTAGTTTCAGAGCCACTTGAGAGAAACCCCAAACAGCTCGCGCAAATCGGCAATCAAAAAACAAATGCTGAATTGTCTCATCACTATGACAAAAACAACATGTCTTGCTCCTTGCCAATTGCGCTTGAATAGATTATCTTTCGTTAGAACCACGCCCCTCTAAGATACCATAGAAAGATCTTCAACTTAAGCGGCGCTTCGGTTTCCAAAGCGTTTATTCAAGTTAGGGCGGTGTTTGACTCATCGCTCTATAGAGGAATTCACGAGAACCGCTTGATTGGGTGTAAAGACCGATGAAATTCATCATGTCCATGTGTCACTGAATATTGGATAATCGAGCTAATAGGTTATTCAATCCACCAGCTTGGGACCAATTAAATCACGTCTCCAAGCAAAATTAGGTGGAGAAGAGGACAAAGCTTCTGAAATTGTGGCAAATTTTGGTCTAACAATGTTGTATAAACCAGGATATTGGTTCATCAAACTATCATCGCCTAACCATTTGTCTTCCCAAAATCTGACTTGTGAGCCATCTTTAATAATAAAAAATCCATACCGGAGAAAAATCCTTTTAACTTTCAATAGACTAGCCCAAAAATGTGAATCGCTTTGTTTACGTTCAACTTGCACTAAGGGTTTAGATCCCAGATACTTATTTCTCAACAGTTGTTGCCAAGTACCATCCGTCGTGAAAAGCTTGAAAAGCCATTTACTCAACAACGCTAAGTTCTTGAGATGTAAGTCAGCTATTCCTAAACCACCATGTTCTTTTGGCTGGCATAGAATATTCCACTTCACAAGTCGGTATTTTCTCTTATGTTCATCACCTTGCCAGTAAAATCTGGATCTGAAATAATTTAATTTCTTTAAAACCCCTTTTGGAATCGCAAAAAAAGACATCATATACATGGGGAGACTGCTCAAGACGGAATTTATCAATGTCAATCGACCCCCAATTGATAGATGTTTGCTCTTCCAACTGCTCAGTTTTTTCTCAAACCGTTCCTCTACCATTCTCCAGTCAACATTTCTCAATTTTCTATAGTGGATAGGAATGCCGAGATACCTAATCAGAAACTCACCGGATTGACACCCAAAAAGGTCCACATAATCTTGTCTAGTGTCTTCAGCATCTCCGAAACAGAAGAGTTCACTTTTGTGAAAATTAATCTTCAATCCAGATAATTGCTCAACCGGACTGATCAGAATGCATCCTGCAAAAATATGCATTGGATTTGGGGAGAGTATGAGATGGAGAGGAGAGGGATACGCATGAGGTAGGGCAAAGCAAACGGACGGCCGGGCAGACCATGCACAGGCTATGCAAGTGGCCCAGATGGGGATGGCCCTGAAGAAGAGGCTTTCGCAGCTGCTGCAATGATGGTCGGGCAGACCATGCACAGGCTTAAAATTCCCTCTCCCTGCAGCTAGCTGTGGCTTAATCTGGAAACATCAGTGTGAGTGCTTGCAGCAGCAGCAGCTAGCTGCTGCATGCTGTGTGTGTGTGTGCTGCTGCTGCTGCAATGCATTTGGTTGGCCATGGTTGCTGCAGTTAGCCCCACTACTTGCCCATTAAAACCTCTCTCTCTCTCTCTCTCTCTCTCTCTAGTTTTCAATCAGTGCATCATGCATATGATGCTGGCACGAATTCTGCACTTGTTTCCTCTTTGTACATGGAAGAGAGCTGTACATATGATTTTGGGTGAGCAACTTTAGCAAGATTCCATTACAAATAGAAAAATTGTTGTGTCAGGTATACTAAGCATGAGTGTACATATATGCATGGTGGTTGTGCTCCTCCAATAAGTATTTGCATGCACTGAAGGTATCAATCATCTCTATATACATCTGGTAGCTACGAGTAGCTGGAATCCATGAGTTGTGTTCTGGATGTATCCAGGCAGATGGATGGTGATGATTCAAGAAAATAGTGGAGTGATGTGTATGTGTTACAGTGAATATGTGCAAGCCTTTTAGTGGAATGCCCCACAATTATTGAGCAATTGCAGGGAACAAGAGGTACAATCACTGCAATCTTGTACCCTGAACAAACGCTCCAGTAATATATGCTCCTCCTGAAATTTTTTGCTCAAAGTGGGGGAAAAGATCTGTTGAAAACAGCACTAAAGCTGTGATGGAAATGATTCTCATTACAGGTGCCTATGGTTCTTCCAATCACAGTTTGACTGGTGCTTACTGTGAAAAAGAGAGTACCTTATATTCAATGGGTGAGTTCTTTTATACTTTAGACTTATAGTTTATGGTTTAAATATTTAAATTCTGACTGTTCATAAGAGGCAGTACGCAACAAAAAATAGTCGCATATGATTTTGACTGGTACAGCTGAACTTAGTACATTTTTTACTATAATTTTCCTATTGACACTGCTTTGAAAACACACCGTTTAAAAGCTAGTTACCGTACACAGTGCAAGTATAAGTCAACTTTAAATCGAAAAGAACCCGGCCAATGTTTTGCTGCAACAAATTCAATTGCAAATACCTAAGAATTGAACATAATTTGCAATTTAATTACAATTTTCTTACACAGTTGAATTTTTTGCCAGTTTTGGTTTCTGACGATCTAATTGGCTTGGCTGAGTGGTTAGACCGATCGGGCAAATTGGTCTGACTGGCTTGGCTAAGCGATCTGACCGGCCATCTTCTGATTTCGGCAATGAGTTCTAAAATTTAGGAATTTGGTCGTGAATTAAGTGTTTTGGTTCTAGGTCTATGTATTCATGTTGCATGAAGCATATCTAAGCTAATATAGGTCAAGTTATGAAGAACTTGTGTCCAAAAATGATCTCTTTGTCTTTGGATGTGCAGGAAGTTTTGAGTCAACTATGATCAACGGTGAAGACCAAGACTATGCTCATGGAGGAGCTGAGCTCCAGAATGGTCAAGAATGCTATGTGAGATGATTGAGCTCAAATATGTCACAAGAAAGGCAATAAATATTGAAAGAAAAGTTCGAGCGACAAGTTGCATCAATTGGTTTGATCAGTTCAAGTGAGGCATAGTGATGCGGATATTCTAAAGATACCTTCTTCTCCTGAGCTGCCAACTGGACCGATTACATGAGCACGAGCTAAAAAGATTAATTAGCAGGTGAATTCGCTCCTAATTCCATTTGATTTTAACTTACGTGAGAATTAATTACTACCTTATACAAATAGTTTGTGCATTCTCAGGTTCGAACGTTGTAAAGCTTTTGGAGTTGAAACTATGGAGGAAAAGCTAATTGAGGAGAAACACATGGGGAACAAGCAAGGAAAGACACGTCTGAGCCTTTTCTGTTATGTCGGATTGGCCCAAGACCACTCGAGCTCATAAAATCCCCTCTGGCCGTTCGATTGAATCCAATCGGCATCAAAGACGACTTCTAGATTAGGCTAACGACTATGGACGTAGTCGGCACGGTTTGCTTGTTTTCAGGCTGTCCAATTGGCTTCGGAATGTTTGGACCAGTCCGAACACTCTAGTGCTATTCAAACCGTTCGACTATAGTGTCTATGACCACGGTGTTTATGACTACGGCTTCATCGACCATATCTTGGACCACATCACTGTTTACAACTTACGATCACTGCGCCACTACGACTATGACTTCTACGATCATCGACTCATTCCGAACTGTTCAATTGCATCAGAACGTTCGGACCAGTCTGAACGGCTTCAGCTGTTCGGACCATCCAATCCTCTTTGAAGCTCGGATGACTACGAAGGTAACGACTTCTACTCGTGGTCGTACAAGTGGTCAAAGCCAACATCGGCAGAGGAGGTGTGGTCGTAAAGAGGGTATGATTAATCTCAACGTGGTTGTAATATTCATCAATATGGTCGTAACGACTTACGTGACTGATTCAACGTAGACCCGAAGGGATTCCTTGTGATCAAAAGGAAAATAACTTTCACAAACGAAGTCTGATTGAGGTGATCTTGGACTTGTTGGAAAGCTTATTTTAAGGACTACATAACAGAAGAGGATTTATCTTCAGATTCATCAGGGATCAACTGCTACAACCAAAACAAAGTGATGACTATTGATTTTAGTTTTCTTTTTGTAGGAGTTCGAGTCTAATATGATAAAAGATTGAGGTGTACATGATTAGGGGGTCCCACTCCCACAGATTGTGCCAGGGCTATATAAACCTTATAAATACGTAACCTTTGGGTCAGACTATGTTAATTTCAAGATAGTTAATATTGCTTATTCTCGGGTTTATGCTACACGTTGCCTTTGGAAATTGGACGATTTTCTTGAGAATACCTCCATTGCTCTTGTGCTTCCTTGTGGTTCGCAGGAGCAGCAATGCGTCTACATAGTG
The DNA here is from genome assembly GCA_036346575.1 of Dendrocalamus sinicus. Classification (NCBI taxonomy): domain Eukaryota; kingdom Viridiplantae; phylum Streptophyta; class Magnoliopsida; order Poales; family Poaceae; genus Dendrocalamus; species Dendrocalamus sinicus. The sequence goes on from CM070650.1 coordinate 10,765,641, forward strand.
GTCGAGTAGACGGGATCACGAGCGTGTGGTTGGACGAATTCTTTTGTCGCAAGTTGTTGTTCTAACAGTGGTTGACGCTATTAGTTCGTCAGGTTACACGGATCCAAGTTATGACCATCGATCCTACGTCGTGAAGATCAAGCACCCCACATCATCTTAGTATCAAAGCGTCTAGGTTGACTTGGTAAGATTATTTACCCTAGCTTTTAGATCAGTTTTTATTGCTGTTTTATTACCTAGGGTCTATAAACTGATAATTGTCACAAAAAATCCAAAACCCTAGTTTTTGCATCTGGTATTTTCGTGAGTTTTGTAAAGTTTTCGTCCATTAGAAGTTTTGTTTAGGTGTTGATCATCGTGTTCCTTTGTGTCACTTAATCATTGTGTCGTTTCCTTTGTTTTATCTGAAAGGTATCAACCACAGTAAGCTTCACGTATAATATTCCTTTCATCTTTGAGACTAACTTTTGACGTTGCAATACAGGTTACTCTTAGTAATAAATCATACTTATTAAAGTTTGAGTTTTTGTGCAAAGAAGGTAGCCGACATATAGAAAGAGCTACGACTTGAAAAAAAGAAAAAGAGAAGAAGGCTAGAGAAAGAACTAATTGGCCGAAGCTTGAGTCAAAAAAAGAAGATTGTGTGATCTAATCCTTTTGAGCAATCTTGTGCCCTTAAAGTCATCTTCTTGCAACTAGCTAGCATCTCTCTTAGTACTTGGTGCAAAATGAGCTATTTAATCCTCAATTTCAGACTGTCTCTATTTAGCTCATTCCTTTGTTTGCATCAAGTCACATTGATCTTTGTGTGCGCGTTCATACACTTCACTTAAATCTATTGGATCAGCACTTAAGCAAAGTTTTCCAGTTTGGATTATTACTTGAATTTACAATATCCAGTATATCATATTGCATAGGTAAACACTTTTCTATCCAAGCTCCACAAATAAACCATTGTTTAACAGTGTTGGTGCAATTAAATTCACTTAATCTATCACCTTGTGCTGTCCACCGTCACCAAGTGTGTTCGGTCTTTCAATTCCATCAAGGATGCATAAGAACTTTGATTGGTAAGAGAAGGTAAGGTTGAGTGAATTCCACAAATAAACTTCCCCATTCACACACATAGTTTTTTCTTCTGTTGTTTGCACTAACCATGGTAGGAAAAGAAGGAGAACAAGCATATGTTACACCAGCTGACCTTGAGAAGCTCACAAATGATTTCAAGATTTAGTTGAATGACAACATGAGCGTCTTAAGAAGAGAGATACTAAAGGAGTTTCGCAAAGAGCGAGGGCCAGTGGGCATCCATGAATGAGGTGTTGAGCTTGACGAGACCGATGAGGAGAGAGATGCACGATTCGCTAGAGAAGCTTAAGCAGATCGAGCCAGTGCCAATGCGGTTTGACCGCCTTTTCCCCGGCATGGAGAAGGTGTTTTTGGAGTTGAGCATGGCCCAAGGAGAGGCCGTGGCTGTGGTCATGGTTGTGGGCACGACGATGCTACCCATAATGAGGACTTCGGCGATGATTTTTGGTTACACCGCAATGACCACCACCAATGTCATAGCCGCTATCATGATGACCCGCATGTGGAGGTGAGGTTTGGAAAACTCAAATTCGCTATTCCTAAATTTGAAGGTGCTTCCGATCTAGATGCATATCTCACGTGGGAACTCAAGGTGGATAAGATTTTCTAGATGCACAATTATTCAAAGGAGAAGAAGCTATACATGACATCACTTGAGTTTGATGGGTATGCGTTGATTTGGTGGGAGCAAGTGTTGAACCAAAGAGAAGCCAATAGGGAACCTCCAATTGCATCTAGACTGAAATGAAGCGAGAACTGAGAGCGCATTTTGTTCCTAACACTTGTAAATGTGATCTTTTTGATAAATTACAGAATTTACGACAGAGAAATCGTTCAGTGGAGAAACACTACAAGGATATGGAGTAAATTATGATTAGGGCACATGTGCACAAAGATGAAGAGCAAATGCTTGCATGTTTTCTGTTTGGTATGAATAAAAACATGAAACACATTGTGCAATATCAGCCCTACAACACTGTCATTGAGTTGGTGCATCAAGCGACAAAAGTGGAGAAATAATTACTAGAAGATGTAAAACCAACCCCAGACAACATCTTTCAACTTAAAAGGTCCATCATCATCTTCTAGTGCCACCAAGGCACGATTTAATCTAGGATGAGGTACATTTTTAGTTAGTACTAAGTCAAATACTAATGCTCGTCCTTCCTCGATTGCAACTTTAGCATCTACACCAAGTGAGAAGAAAACTACTCCATCTCCTACCTCTTCAATTGGTGCTATAGTGAAGAGTAGGAAAATTCAATGCTTTCAATGTTTGAGGTGTGGTCATATTTCTAGGGAGTGTTCCAGCAACCGAATTATGTTTATGACAGAAGATGGAGAATATGAATCTACAAGTGAAGAAGAGATTGAGCTCAGTCGTGAAAAAGAGAGATATGAGGGTGCCTCGGATGACAATGAAAAGGTTGATGTGTTAAGTTATGAAACAGGAGAGGCACTAGTAGTCACCAAGAATTTGAGTATACTTGCACAAGAAAGAGATGCACATTTACAACGATTTAACCTGTTTCAAACCCAAGCCAAGGTAAACACCAAGATAGTCAAACTTATTATTGATGGGGTAGTTGTTATAACTTGGCTAGTGTTGAATTATGTGAGAAGCTTGGCTTAAAGATGCTAAAATATCTACGTCCATATCATGTACAATGGTTTAGCGAATGTGGGAGTGTGATGGTTCAATATGTGGTGAATGTTACTTTCAAGATTGGTGATTATGAGGATACCATTCAAAGTGTTGGAAAAGATAAATAAAAATGCCTATAAAATTGAGCTTCCAGGAGATGATTATGCTGTGAGTTCTACATTTAATGTTGCTAATTTATTACCATTTTTTGGACTGGAAGAATCAGAGCCGAGGATGGCTCCTTTTCAAGAGGGGGAGGATGATGAGGACATCCCGAAGATACCTTCTTCTCCTGAGTTGCTAACTGGACCGATTACATGAGCACGAGCTAAAAAGATTAATCAACAGGTGAATTCACTCCTAATTACATTTGTTTTTAACTTACGTGAGAATTGGTTACAACCTCATACATTATTTTGTTCATTCTCAGGTTCAAACATTGTGAAGCTTTTAGAGTTGAAACCATGAAGGAAAAGCTAATTGAGGAGAAACACATGGGGAACAAGTAAGGAAAAACACTTATAGTCTTTTCTGCTACGTCTTATTGGCCCCACGACCACTCGAGCTCACAAAATTCTCTCCAGCCGTTCAATCGAGTCCAATCGACATCAAAGATGACTTCCGGATCAAGCCAATGACTATGGACACAGTTGGCACCGTTCACTCAGTTTTGAGCCATCAGATCGACTTTGGAACGTTTAGACTAGTCCGAACACTTCGGTGCTATCCGCACCATTCGGCTACAGTGTCTACGACCACGGTGTTTATGACCATGGTGTCTATGACCACAGCTTCATCGACCTCGTCGCCGCCTACGACTTATGACTACTGTGCCGCTACGACTATGACTTCTATGACCGCCATCTTATTCTAAACTGTTCGATTGCATCAGAATGTCTGGATCAGTCTGAACGGTTTCGCTTTTCGGACCATTCGATCCTCTTTGAAGCTCGGATAACTACGAAGGTAACGATTGCTACTCATGGTCGTATAAGTGGTCGAAGCCAACATCGGCAGAGAAGGTGTGGTTGTAAAGAGGACATGGTCATAGTCAAAATCAATCTCAACGTGGTTGTAACATTCATCAACATGGTCGTAACGACATATGTGGCTGATTCAGCGCAGACCCGAAGGGATTCCTTATGATTAAAGGGCAATAATTTTCGCAAACGACAGTCGGCCTAGCACCGGTCAAGTAAGTGCTCAGCATCTTCGCGCTTTTGGATTGTTGCTTGATTGTAGGTTGTAAAATATAATCTTTTTAGTTCTCTAGTTTTAGAGTGAAAGATTTTTAGTACTTAAAATTTTTTTAAGAAGACATCATTTACTGTTCTGTTGCTATTGCCCATCTTACGTAACCACATGTTTATGTAAATCAAAAAGCCCCTAAACAATGTGAGCGCTGTACATAGGAAAATTTAATTATTTGTCACTCTTATGAGTCCAGTGGCAATAGATTTGCCACCCTGGTCCATTGTCAGTGACTCAGATGACCCCATATGTAAGTGACAGAGTGAATTGGTCAATCTTAAGAGTGGCAAAAAATTGAATCTCCCCTGTACATACGCTTAGCAGCACAGTCACAGACCCACAGTGGCATAAAAAACTTGTAGGAAACTTACTAGCCACTGCATCTGACCGACCAAGAAGATAAAGGGCCGGGATTGTCAGAACAACGCACGCTCTTTCTTCACAAAATTAATCTAGTGCCAAAACAAGCGTACCCTAGGACAAAGTACTTGTTCCTGTAGCTGCCGATCGTACGCGTAGAGCTTGCAAATTCATCAGCTCTAGCTTTCTAGCTTCTGTCTTGAACTCTTGATGTTACCTAGCTAGAAAACTAACGTTGTCTATGAACGGCGGTTACTAATTAAAAATGCACTATAACAATCATTAATTTTTTTCAAAGTAATTTTGTCTTTTTTTAGTTTTTCGACTTTTAAAGACTTTTTTTGCTTTTTTTACTTTTATTCTTTTATATTGTACATGATGATATAATATTATTTTTTAAATTTTAATTACTTAGAAAAACTAACCGAAAAAAAAGTAAGCCACGCCTTATAAACGACGTTGAGCAGGGCAACGTTAGTTTGTAGGTAACATCAAGAGTTCAAGTCAGAAGTTAGAAATCAAGAGCTGATGAATTTGCAAGCACCACGCGTACGATCAGCAGCTACAGGAACAAGTACTGCCACCACACCACAATTTGAGCAAAAGGCTCTTTAAAGGGGCTGTCCAGTTCCAGTGTTCTTCCCGGCTATCTAGCTTGCCCACCACTTCTCTTTTCTTTCTAACCTAAACAAGAAAATCATCTTTCTTGGCATCTCATTCCCCCAATTCAAGTCCACTTTGAGTCTTTGATCCATCGCTACCACACTTGCATGATATTATAGTTACATGTATGCTGTATGCATGGAAGGGACTAGCCAATTGGAGACTTGCCTTCCCAGCCTCTATGCGCTCAATCCGTACACCCCTCCTCCTCCTTCCCTTCTTGCTCCGTTGCCGAACCAGCACAAGCTTCTCCAGATGCCGTTGGTCCAAGAACAGCAGTCCGGGAACCATGGCGTGATGTTTTCTTCGGATCATGGTGGCCTGTACCCGCTGTTTCCCGGGATCCCGTTCTGCCACTCTTCCGCTGCGGCGTGCGAGAAGCACACCGGTTTCGTGCCCTTGGGCGCCGGCGAGGTAATTGCCTTTGATGCTTTGTTAATTTGAGTCATGCTCTCTGGCCGGCCTTCTTGCTTATTCCTTAGAATCTTGATTTTTCCCAGACGGGCACATCGGCGGCGACAGCCGGCAACGAGATTGCTACTACTACCACCACCACCGCTTGCCATGGCCCTAGTTCATGGTATGGTATATCACGTCGTACTAACTACTAAGTACATGTTTGATTGATTCTTGTACACGTGAGCTGGAGTAGAGTTCTGTGGTGTGGTTAATCATAGCAATTAGGGTTTCCTGAGGTAGTTGATGGGTATGGTGATGGGGTGGGGGCAGGTGGAAGGGGACGACGGCGGCGGAGAAGGGGAAGATGAAAGTGAGGAGGAAGATGAGGGAGCCGAGGTTCTGCTTCCAGACAAGGAGCGACGTGGATGTGCTGGACGACGGCTACAAGTGGAGGAAGTATGGCCAGAAGGTTGTCAAGAACAGCCTCCATCCAAGGTACATATATGCTAACCCTAATTCTTCTACTACTACTGCAACATATACCACCCAAATCTGATTCATGGATGTGTACCGAATGCTTTTCCTTTCGGAGGGTACCGAAAGGAACGAAATTAGCGAACTTTCGCCTACATGTTGAACAACCCTGCCTTGTATCAGATCATATATGCTATTGCCGGGTGGGGGGGGGGGGGGATCTAATTGTGTTGCGATGCGGTAGCGTTTCCATCGTTCGATATACTGACTGGCTTGTTGAATTACAAGAGCCAAGGTAACTTTTGTTACGAGTGCACCGTTGTTTGTTAATTGTTTAGATCTGACAAAAGAAAACTAGAATAAAATCCAAGAACTTAATTGGCTTGATATTTTAGCTGCATTTAGGGGGCCGTTTTCCTTGTCCATGGTGTCATGAAGAGTGAGTGCAGATTTTAGCTGCCTCGCTTGATTGGTAGATCGATGTCGTGGGGAATTTTCATTTTGGGGAGAGCTTCGAAGCACCTCTTCATAGTCTAGTAGATTTTCGACGTGACCTTAGTAACCAGATCATATGTAATCAATTGAACATTGTACTGCGCATGGCTGCTGGTTCTTTATTTAGAGCTAGCAAGCATCGGTTAGCGCCTTACGTACTCTTGTCATATTGTTAACAAAGATACGTTATTTGCAAACTATCAAGTTTGTATACATTGATAATGAGCCGCGAGTGCTGAAACCCAACCTTAACAACATAATATATAGAGGACAGATGGTGATTAATTGACCAAGAGAATCACCGTATAAATCATCCATACTATCATACTGCAAGCTAGGTTAAGGAACAGCCTCGCAGTTATGGATGTGATCCCCTTTGTGATTAATGCAAAATTAGATCAATGTAGATGTGTTATGGAGAGGTATCTATGAGCATATAAATTTCTTTCAGCAGTAATTCGCATGCTTCTGCTAACGAAGAAATGATTATCAATATCAAGCATCCACTAAGCAAATCAAATTACTGTACTCTAGAGGAAGCAATAGAGAATAAGTGCACTAGCTAGCCAGGATGATGTCACCATAACGAGTATTACTGCACTAAACATGAGTTTTCAGAAATGGAAGGAAGAAGGAAGAGAATATAATGTCCTTAATGACTTCTAGAAGATGCTAGAAAGAGGACATGATTTACAATAATATAAAAACGCTGGCCGAAACTAAGTAGCCTAATGTACATACAATGCGATATTTTTTCCTTGATGATCTTGAGGGTGGGTTTTTTTTTCTGCGGCTAATGTTTTATGACTATTGCTGTAGCTTTTGGCACTAGCATGAGCGTTTCTGTGAACGAATCGAATACCGATAAATCGTTTTGAGAAGACTATCCTGATAAGCCATTTTAAAAGGTGATGAAAAAACCGTTATATTTATTTGTTCGGTGCAGCATCTCGTTGCGTGGATGCGCAAAGATAGGTAATATGTTAATGCCACTGAAGCTCTTTGTGTTCATTTCGTTCAAATATCTTGCAGTACATGTGGACATGCATATGCATCGGCGAAAATGGTGCTGCAAGAGTAACCATGCAACAATGAATCATGCCGAAAGGACAGATGCATGTTGCTGCAATCTCTAAAACATCAATGATTTGTAAAAGAACCTTTTTTTTTTCTTTTCTGCTTGGTCTAAGTTCTGATCATGCGTCGTCTAGGGCACTAGTAAAACCTATCATGATTTATGATCTGCAGCAATAGGACACGCGCGTGCATATGCATCAATGCATGCACGACTGCACGAGTGCGTATGGATGCACCGGGACAAACGGTGCACACATTTTCAGATTACAATGTTCCTTCAGACACTCAATGCGCCATAGGAAGGGGAGCGAATTAGCGTGTGCATGATTTTTTGATCCATGGTATCTCTGTAATCCTGGACTCGATCGACAGTTACTTTGGTAGTGTTTTCCTTTCCTGGAGAGCATGTAGCTATGGGGCATATATAGCTTGACTTTACACCTAGTCGTATTCTGTGTTCAGAGAGTAGAGCTGATCTCCAAGCATCAGAAGTACAAAAAAAAAAAGGATATTCCATGGAACTGCGTAGTCTAGTTTACATATATATGCACGTGTTCTGCCATATATTTGAGTATTTGAGCCAATTTTTTAGTTCAATTAGTATGAAAAGAAACTTTGTATTCAGCGGTTGTGACATGCATATAGTTGCATACTTGGGACCTAGTAACATATGTAGGATTCCAAAACACACACGCCATTTAACTGTTATCCACCGCGCGCATGCACCCAACGTGCTGAAGTTCGGCGGGGTCTCAATTCTCAATAAGCCAAATATTGATTGATACATAATGCTAGTAATACACTAAGAGTGCTTAGTTTACACACAGTTGCAGCAATGTGAGCTAGACCAGTTTCATTGAAAATTTTAGCTTTTCCCATTGATCTATAATTAGAATATCATTACAACGCGACTAAGCATATAACTTTTAGCAATGTTATTTAAACAAACGAGCAATGTATATACATGTTGGGAATTACGGATAAACTACACTAGTATAAATTAAAATTTCTACAACGTAAAATAGGAAGCTGTACGAGTAAAAGTAGCTCGTTTCAACGTAGCTCACATTGATGTTGTAGAAGTAGTCGATCTTTCATTGTCTCTAGAAATTGATCATCGAAAGCCAATCATCATGTGTGGTAGTCGATCTTCACTAGCTAATTATCTTCTCCTCTGATCGTCTCGATCATCATCACAGTCGCAACAGTGTCTCTACCGAAGTCCACACGTTCAGAGATGAAACACCATACGCTGGTGTGTTAGCACAAACACGCACAACAGAGGATTTTGGGAGGCGGCGGCTAGGGTTTCATTGAGTGGTGCGATGTCTCTTCCCAAAACCCAATGCACCCCTTTATATAGAACATCTGATCGGATCTTTATTTAATACGGGTAGAGATCATATCCCACTCGGGGTCTGTCATTCGGACTCTTATTGTTCTAACTTGTTAAGTATATGATACTATAGATTCATATATATTTGGTTGTAACCTAGAAACACTTTTCGAATCAATGGTTGTTAGTAGTTCCTAGTAGTACAGATCAATCAAACTAGAAAAACTATGCAATATGATATGCAATCAGGTTTTAATCACTCACGATCAATTCATAACTCCTTACGACCAGTTTGTATCTAGTTACAACCGGTCCATATTTTCATACGACCAGTTCGCAGACCAATTTGTGATATATTCTGCTAGCTCACGACTAGTCGGTATACCCGCACAACCAAATTGTATTTGGTCAGACTAAACGATATGTTTCTGTATTCTTCATTTACCTCACGATACCCGATCAAGCTCCAGATAAGAAACGTGTCATCTATGAACTGTTCAATCATTTTCCGATCTAGTGATAAATAACTTCATGTCATCGACTCCTCGATCACTCTTGGCATGGTCATACTCTTCTATTTATTTGACCACTTCGAGGGGTTTAGAGATATCTCTCCTGTTATGTAAAAGGGATAAATTCCATATCCGACCAGCCACATTCATCTGCATATTTCATAGCATACCCGAAAGTTACTACTCAGTTACAAAGTAGCGTTTGATAACCTCTAAATACACTATTACACATTTAGAAAGCTATGCTATATATATATATATATATATATATATATATATATATATATATATATATATATATATATATATATATATATATATATGAAAAATACTTTTACTCGTAATTACACCCACCTCTAATATACCACCTAAATAAACTTGAAATACTCATTTAGAGTATTTATTTGTTGCAGCTTATACCACCTCTCAGCTTTTCATTTGTTGCAGCTAGAGTATATATGAACATTGCACAGTTTTATTTGCAGGGAGCATAAAATCATTTCTGTAAAGATTATGTTATTTCTAGATAAATTATGACAGGTGTGATGTGATTGTGGACTGATTAGTTATATCTACCTAAATGGAAACAAAAGATATATAGCAAATTAAAGCAGAGGACCTAAATCGTTACAATCCAGGTTCACTGTTCACCAACTTTGTGGGTACATATATCAGGTTTCTTCATTAACATTTATACGTTTACGGGGAGCTTACTTAATTTTAGTGTAGAGTTAGGATTCATATACACACATATTCTTTCTTTAGAGAAGTTGGACAAGGTACTAGCTAGATATATTGGTCTAATTACTACATCTCTAAGTCCAGTTAAAACTTGTTGAATACCAAGTTGGCCGGCCGGGGTACCTTTCACTGAGCCTGTGTGTCTGTCATTTGCGTGCGTTCATGCAGAAGCTACTACCGGTGCACCCACGGCAACTGCCGTGTGAAGAAGCGGGTGGAGCGGCTGTCGGAGGACTGCCGCATGGTGATCACCACCTACGAGGGCCGCCACACCCACTCCCCATGCAGCGACGACGCCAACGCCGCCGGTGAGCACACCGGCAGCTGCGCCTTCACCTCGTTCTGATCGACCTCGACCGATCCGTCGAAACAAGGAAAAAAACTGGCTGGATCATATCGATGAATGCTTTAATTAGCCACTGCAGCATGAAATGCAACGCATGGGTGGAGCTGTGATATTCTGACGCATCTGATCATATATATATATTGATGAGTTAATATGCAGTAGCTTACGCCTATATGTATGCATCTGAAGGCTGAAGCAGTGCTGTAAAATGGACGAAGCTAGCTCTCACTCATCATGCATATGCATGCATGCTATGCACATTAATTTGTAGAAATTAAGCAATCGATCAATTAATCAAGCTGCATCTCGATCGATCCTGTTCTATATATGCATGATGGATATATACATATATCTGATGACTGTTGGAGTACTACGTACTAGTACTAAATAGTATTAGACCGATGCATCATGCATGCTTGCTTAAAAGCCTCGGACATGGCTGCAATGCATGCAAGGGCACCGAAAGCGAGGCCACCTTGCTAGCCGCTGTCGGCCATATGTGCATTGGCTAGTGGCAGCTTGCAGTACCACGATCCACGAACACCTGACGAATCCAAAAAGCAGCGGCCCTAGCATGTACTCGCTCATCATGCATTCAGCCGCTAATGATTGTGAAACTGCACCTCACCAGTACGTCGCACTAAACGTCTAAACGAACATGAGCCCTCCGACAAGCACCCGTCAACATGTTAGTACGTTACTGTATCTGACTGTATCCGGCAGACAAAAACTGAAAATCCATGGCTACACCAATCCATCTGGTGGTTTAGATGCGATGGTTTGTAGTGTCGAGATGAGCTTGCAATCGAATCTGTAACGCATAGATTTTACAGGCATCAATTCAGACCTTATACAAGCCCCATTAAAATTCCCGCGTTGCAAACTATCCTTTATTAATCGATTCACAATCAATAGCTAGCTAGTAGAATTTTTGGACCGTTGTATGTGTAGTAGTAGCAGTACCTTTGATTAAGGTCCTGTTCAAAAGTGTTGTGGCTTTTAGTTTAAACGACACGTAACGACTATTAGTTTTTTCTAAATAATTCAATTAAAGAAAAATAAATTAAAAATAGGAAAAATGAAAAATTATATTATATCTCCACGAATAATACAAAGGAAGAAAGAAAAAAGATAGATAAAAAGTAAAAATAGCTTTAAAAGCTAACTATTCTAAATAACTTTTGGCTTATGAAGCTAGAAGCAAGAAACTGTTAAGAACGGATCCTAAGCATGATGAGGCTTTGGGGCCAAGTCATCTGGCTCCAATGTTGCATCCCTTCGCTATAAGAGTAGCCCAACACGGCGTGTCCTTGCTGGGCTGATTACTTATGCTGGGCCGGGCCTAGTGGAGCCACCAATTAATCCGAACCCACCGCTGGCTAGACTCGAGGTGAGCACAAAGCCACAAACCAGAGTCAGTTCAGCCGAGCGGTTTGGTTTGGCCCTACCGTAACACCGAACGCGCGAGCTCCCTTGCCGGCCACCGAGATGTCAGAGTAGCCGGCGGCGAGGCTGCTGAGGGAGTATTGGTGAGTCGCCTCGCTTCGACACCCTCTGTGCTTCGATTTGGGGCACGCGAAGGCGAAGCTTGGGGAACGTTGGGTTCTCGTGTGCAGGGTGGGACCTGATGCTCGGATCGATTGCCGCGTTCTACGCCGTCATGGTGCCGTACACCAAGGTGGAAGAGAGCTTCAACGTTCAGGTTCCGACTTCGGCTCCCCTCCCTTCTCCACATCTCACTGGTCGCAGTGTAGTTGCATTAGTGTAGTGCTCTGGATTAGTTGGCTTTGTGGTGCTCTAATTCAGTGGAACTGCGGCTGTTTTGTGCAATTAGTTGTGTTTACTCTTTTTTCTCTGTTGTACTTTCGGATACTGGACACAGGGTTGCAGGATGCTTAATGGAATTTTTTGCTAATTTTTGCTAGCTCAGATAGTTTTTTAGTTGGAGTTGGCTGCTAGTCGGTGATTGCGTGCGTCATGTGTGTATGTGGAACTGTAGATGGTATGTCTTAATAATGATCAATCGACACGGATTTATCGATGCTTGCTAAGGGCTTACGTGAGATTTTTCTGAGCAATAATCGCAAATAGACCTCATGACTTATTGTAGTTATTGATGCAGAAGACATGCGGCAATTATGTACATATGACTTTGATTTGTCCGTTATTGCACTTCAAACTGTATGTGGGATTGTATACTGTCAGTTTACACACAATTGATCTAGTTGAATTTATCACTAGTTTGTGTGGATTGGTTCGTGACAATTGTGACAGAGAATGCAGCCATCCTGTGCAATTGGTTGTAATAATATTGGCATCTTTGCTATAAAAAAATCTAAATTAGCAATAGGCATACAGGTCCACAAGATGCATCCCTTCTGTATCTTCTTGTTCATACTTCACAGAAATTTTCTTTTTTCATATACCATGAGCCTTGATGGCTTGAATAGCTGAACTTGCCCAGCTGTCACTTATGCAATAACCAAGGTGAAAAGGGTTGTTTTGCAAGATAATTATGGGTTTCATCTACTCCGTATGTGTTAAAATCTACATGTTTATGTTTGGGCAACTTTTCCCTTAGGCATGGCAGTTATTTTGCAGGTATTTTGCTTTTGAGAATCTGTTTCATTCTGTACTGTTGATTGTACAATGATAGATAATGAGCTTTCCATTGCCTGGTATTAAATTTTGTAATAGGCAATTCTTGGTTTTCTCCCCTTCATTTGGTAGAATTTTTTTACCTACTCTATGGCTTGTGCTTGCACTTTTACTGCCATGCAGTTACAGTGCTTGAGCTAACACTTTATTTGTGTATTCTCTAGGCCATGCATGATATTTTGTATCACAATTATCACATTAACAAGGTAACTTTTGCTGCTAGTTTCCCTCCAATTTTACTTTAATACAATACACTTGATGTTTATTAATTGATTTTTTGTAATATATTTTTTGTTGCCATGAAACCCTTGATTTCTGCATCATGATTCGATATTTCCTTAAACGACCATTGCCAGTTTCAAGCCTAATAAGTGACAAGTAATTGATCAAACTCAGATAGTATTAACATAATATATGATATTAATTCCATGGTATTTCAGCTTGCAGACTTTGTAGTCTAGATATGACGTAAAGACATTAAGTCATTAACATCATGTACTGTTTATGTTTTTCAGGAGTGTTGGTTATATCTATTCTCTCATCGCCTGCAGTCTTCATAATGCGTTTATTTCATGTTCCAAAGGTTTATGGTCTTCTAGCAGGTGACTATCAAAAGCTTAAAACACGCTTCATTACAAATTTATGTTGTTTGATGTATAGCTTTCTGTTTAATGTAGTTTTCACAGACTGATGTTTCTCTGTTTTTTTAGTTCGATTGGTGTTGGGTTGCATTATTCTGATGACTTTGAGACTTTTCCAAGTTGAGGTATTTTTTCATCTCTCATTCCATGCCTGTCATGGGCGTAGGCCCTGGGCCCAACCCACCAACCGGTTATTATTAGGAATAAGAGATTAGTTTCCTTTTGTTATAGATATGGGGTCTGTTCTTTTTGGCTGAAGTTTATAGTTTTTTACTGTGGTTTGTAGCTTTTAGGCTGTTCGTGCGAGAGATTACAGAGTAATACAAACTCACGTGCGGTTTTGTTGATATAAATGAAGTCGGCACAGTATGTACTACAATTAACTAGTAGACCCCCACTTGAAAAGATATTCCGTTTAAAAGCTAGTTACTGTAGAAAAGCCAAAAAACAGCTTTAGAAGCTGAAAAGAACAGGCCCATGCTTAGGGATATGATATTAGTTTCTATATTTGTTAGAGATATAATTGAGATTAGATTATATCTGTTAGGGGGGGACCATCTATATAAGGGGGCTGCATGCTATTGTAACCAAGCAAGAAATAACAAAGTCATTCTCATATATAGTCTCTCCCTCTTCCTCTACGCCAACGCTGTCCGGTCATCCTTTCGGCGATGTTTACCCCTACGAACTAATGTTCATGACAATTTGATATCAGAGCCACTCACCATGGCTTCTGTTGCCGAGTTAACAGGTGACAAGATTTTTTTTTGAACCATAAGTACAGCAGGGGAGGCCCCCACTGTAGAGCTTTATATTAAAGGAAAATAAGCTGAACAAAAAGCTAAACGAGGAGGAGAAAACAAAACAGCTATACACCTATACAGAACCCAGGAAAAAGAGAGGAGAAAAAGGCCACAGGTGAAGAGTTAAACTTGGAGGCCTAAAAAAGAGAGAAAGGCCTCCCTTTTTGGGTCACAAAGTCTATGGGCTTGTAATTTGGCTTCTTCAAAAAAAATTTGCTTCCACGAGTCAAGAGAGGGACGTCCCCGGTCAAAGATGAATTCGTTTCTTTGTTTCCAAATCTGCCAAGCTCCAATGATGAAGATTTCCATGAAGAAAGTGCTTGAGAGGCGCCGCTTAGCTTGGATTATCATCGAAAGAAATGCACCAAGATTCCAATGTATGCCAAGTTGTCGCCAATGACTTTTGAGCAGACGGACAGAAGAAGAGATGAAAGGGTGACAAGATTATTGCTGGCTATGAAGAAATCATCGCCGAACTCAAGAATATAGAGAGCATGATGATGAAGATGTTGGCAGCAAAGGAGAAGGCACAACCAGCTGTTGTTGTGTGATCCGCGGCGTCACAAGGGGCAGGTGCAATGGTGGCCGTGCCACGGTAATGGTGCTGCTACTGCTACTCCATCCGGAACAGCCAGCGATGCGTCTTCAAGCAACGCCAGCGTGGCATCTTCCAAGGTCGACGCACCAGTCACAAGCTACATCTCCTGACGGTGGCAACGCTGCTTGGAGAGGCAAATGTGGCGATGCTGCTCCCAGCAAGGAGAACCTAGAAATTTCCCGTTCCACCATCCTTGCCTTGGTTTAGCCCCAAAGAGAACTCCAACTCGATCCAAGGAGGAGGACACGGGTTTCGCCCATCACGCCGCCGCCTCCCTCTCTCTCGATCCATTCCCAACACGAGCAATGGCAAAAACATGGCTCCGCGCGGCCTCAGGTGCCACCCGCCTTGCCCTGCACCCCTACTTTGCCCCCCGCGCCCCTCGCCGTCCTTGCCGTCGCAATCATCTCCGTCGTCGCCGCCACGGACTTGTCGGCGCCCAGCCCTGTCGCCACCGCCGTCCTCATCTTTGGGTAGCCGCCGTTGGATCCCAGGGATCGCATCCGGCTCGTGCGCATCGCCTCTCTCAGATCTGGCCTTGCCCCGCTCGGTGCTCGTCGCCATCGCCGTTCATCATCGTCAAATCCAGGCTCATCGAATCCGGCCGTCTCCTCACCAGTCTGGCCGTTGCCACCGCTGTGCCTCTTCATTTCGCTGCCGTCAGCAACCTCTAGATCTCCATCTCCGATGACGTGTACGACGTCACAGCATGGCTGCTGCGCCACCCCGGTGGCCAGTGGGGACCTCTCTCTCCTCACCCTCGCAACCCAGGATGCCACCGACGCCTCCGCCGACTACTACTGCCTCCTCGCGCACCTCTCCTCCGTGGGCTTCTTCGAGCGCGCCCACCTCGCCGGCGGCCTCATCGGCTTCATCTAGATTCAGTTAGGGTGGATGGGCAGAATCGCGGCTACCACGACATGTTCCGGTGGTGCCACGGCGGCTGCTAGGAATAGTGCTGCTACTACCTCTTATTGCACCTTCTTCTCATTCGCGATCTTCTCTAAGGTGGCATGCATATTGAGGAAGATGGCCGCCATCTTTTTGTCGATGTTGGCCATCTTGTTAGTGTTAGCCTTTATCGTGGCCAACGATTCGGCAATAGGAGTCATGGTAGCAAAAGTTGTGGGAAGGGATCAACTATTCTGATACCAAATGTGATGAATCTTAGTTCATCGAGGTACACACCGCTGGGAGGAAGACTACGTGGCGTCGGTTTGGTGGGATGAGAGATTTGATTATAGACTGGGATGATAGAACTTGAGGAATGATAGCGGAATAATCATGCGTAATCGTTGTTGATCTGGGAGATAACACAGGTTACATATATAGGGCACCAACCGAATCAATCTACCTCAGGAATTATAGCAACAGAATCAAGAGGGAGATACGGTGGTTGGCCCGGCGTGATTAACGCATGGATGTCTAACACCCCCCCCCCCCCCGTAGTCTAAGCGTCGGTGGAACAGACATTTAGACTAGACCGAAACTCCTGAAACACGGAGGTAGGCAAGCCCTTGGTGAAGATGTCAGCAAACTGAGAAGTCGTCGGCACGTGGAGGACCCGGACGGCACCAACTGCAACACGCTCACGTACGAAGTGGAGATCAATCTCAATATGCTTCGTTCGTTGATGTTGGACGGGGTTCGTCGACAGGTAGATAGCACTGACGTTGTCGCAGTAAACAAGGGTGCTCTTCGGAAGTGGACGGTGAAGTTCCTGCAAAAGCTGACGGATCCAGGAAGCCTCGGCAACGCCATTAGCAACAGCCCTGTACTCAGCCTCAGCACTTGAACGAGAAACTGTGTTCTGCCGCTTCGACGACCAGGAGACCAGATTGTCACCGAGGAACACGGCATAGCCTGAGGTGGACTTGCGCGTATCGGGACAGCCAGCCCAGTCAGCGTCGGAATAGACCACAAGGTCGGATGGCGCAGACCGTCGAACGAGCAGACCATAATCAAGAGTGCCATGGAGATAGCGCAGGATGCGCTTGACGGCAGACAAGTGAGGCTCACGGGGATCATGCATGTGGAGACACACCTGCTGGACGGCATAGGAGATATCTGGTCGAGTGAAAGTCAGATATTGCAGAGCACCAACAAGACTGCGATACTGAGTAGGATCACGGACTGGAACACCAGCCGTTGCTGAAAGCTTAGCATGAGTGTCGACTGGAGTACTGCACGGCTTGCAACCAGCCATGCCTGCCCGCTCAAGAACGTCTAGTGTGTACTGGCGCTGAGACAGGAACAAACGATCAGAAAACCGCTGCACAGAAATACCCAGAAAATAATGAAGTGCGCCCAGGTCCTTCATGGAGAATTCTCGCTGCAAGGCTGAGATGGTCTGACCAAGAAGAGCGGCACTGGAAGCCGTGAGCACAATATCATCCACGTATAGCAGCAGGTAGACTGTCTCATATCCCCGGTGATAGACAAAAAGGGAAGTGTCGGACTTGGCCTCAACAAACCCAAGAGTGAGCAAGTAGGAGGCAAAGCGAGTGTACCATGCGCGGGGAGCCTGTTTAAGTCCGTAGAGAGACTTGTTGAGACGGCAGACATGATTCGGACGAGCAGTGTCGACAAAACCAGTAGGCTGACTACAGTAGACTGTCTCTGTCAACGTGCCATGGAGGAAAGCGTTCTTCACATCAAGCTGATGAATGGGCGCCCCGAGAGAGGCCAAAGCGTAACTGCATTTAACGATGGCGGAGCTTGACAACGGGGCTGAAAGTCTCATCATAATCGACACCAGGGCGCTGTGTAAATCCGCGAAGGACCCAGCGAGCCTTGTACCGATTCAAAGAACCGTCAGCGTGGAACTTGTGACGAAAGATCCACTTCCCGGTAACCACGTTTGCACCAGGCGGGCGCGGAACAAGGTCCCATGTGTTGTTGGAGAGGAGTGCAGCATACTCTTCCTCCATGGCAGCACGCCAGGAGGGATCCGCAAGGGCGGCACGGTACGTCGTCGGAATGGGAGACAGCGACGAAGCTTGGAGAACTGTGGGCTGGTGGAATCCATGCTTCCCACGAGTGGCCATCGGATGCTGATTCACCACGGGGGGAATAGGAACAGCCCGTGGTGGAAGAGGCACAGGGCCAACCGTCGGAGGCGCGGGGAGGCGCGAGCGACGAGTGTAGACCCGGCTGAACTCTTGGACGTGCGGCACAGGCGAGACCGTGGTTGTGCCGGGAGCAACAGGCGAGGCCGCATATGGGTCGGGCGACGGGGCCGCGCGTGGCGCCGCTCGGCGGCAGGTCGCGGCGTGGCGCATGCGCGGGCGACGAGTGGTCCAAGGGGCCAGGCGTGCCAGCCGCAGCCACGCGAGGCGCTGGGGGAGGAGCCGTCGTGGCACTTGAGGAACCTGCAGGGAGAGAGCGGTGTCCAACGGGGAGGACCGGCGTCTCAAAATCAGCCAAAAAATCAAGGTTAGTAGATGACGACTACGCCTTTTTGGAAAAGGGGAACGACGTTTCATCAAATGTGACGTGGCGAGAGATGAGCACGCGATTTGATGAAAGATCGAGACATCGGTAGCCTTTGTGAGTTGAGGAGTAGCCAAGAAAGACACAAAGGGTAGAGCGGGGGGAAAGCTTGTGAGGAGCTGTCGCCGACAGGTTCGGATAGCAGGCGCATCCAAAGACACGGAGGTGGGTATAGGAGGGGTGAGTGCCGAAAAGAGCAAAATGAGGGGTGGCGAAGGCCAGAGTTTTAGTGGGAAGACGGTTGAGTAAGTATGTGGCAGTGTGAAGACCCTCGACCCAATAGGAGGCGGGAAGGGAGGCCTGGAAAAGCATGGAGCGCACAATATTATTGATGGAACGTATGATGCGCTCGGCCTTACCATTTTGCGGGGACGTGTAAGGACATGACATCCGCAGCAAAACGCCATGGGTGAGGAAGAATGACCGGGAGGACGAGTTGTCAAACTCACGGCCGTTGTCACACTGAACACTTTTGATGGTACAGCTGAACTGGGTCATCACATAAGAGAAAAAATTGGCCAAGGTGGAAAAAGTATCGGACTTAAGACGCAAAGGAAACGTCCAAAGGAAGTGAGAGCAGTCATCAAGAATGACTAGATAGTACTTATAACCGGTAACACTCGCAACGGGAGAGGTCCACAGATCGCAGTGAATCAAGTCAAAATTCTTGATAGCTCGAGATGAAGAAGTATCAAAGGGTAAACGAATGTGACGTCCAAGTTGACAAGCATGGCATATAGAGTCACTAGTGTTTTTATTACAAGAAATAACTGAAGAACTAGTGAGTTTGGATAGGGCCTCGTGCCCAGGATGGCCAAGACGACGATGCCAAATGGCGGCGGGTGCGGCAGCGGTGAGGGCACACGACACAGAGGAAGGCGCTGGCAACTGCAAGGAGTAGAGCGGCCCGGAGCTATTGCACCTGAGGATCACGTTCTTGGAACGAAGATCCTTCACAGAGAGGCCAAGAGGGTCAAATTCGACAGAACAGTTATTATCAACAGTGAACTGACGCACAGATATAAGATTTTTAATAATGTCAGGGGCAACAAGAACATTATTAAGAAAGAGGGACCAGGTAAAACTGTGTGACCAGAAGACGTGACAGGTAAGGTAGACCCATTGCCAACAATGATAGATGAAGGATATGAGGAACGAGGTGGACAGAATAGGGAGATGTTACCAGTGTCAGGTGTCATGTGGTTGGAGGCGCCGGAATCCATGACCCAGTCGGTGACAACAGGGGGATTAAGAGTCGTTGTGCTGAAAGAATTAGCCAACGACTGTTGATCCCAGGAGCCAGACCATGGGCTCCAAGACGACGACGGCCGAACGGCCGCTGCAGGATGGATGGGTGGTCTTTGACACCGAGGCCCTGTGGAGTTGCATGGGCGGCGGTAATGGCACCGGCAGCCAGACGAGGTCGGGCGACCAGTCAGATCTGCGCGGAGGCGCCGGCATGGCTTCTTCTTTGAGGCCGCCAGGCATGCGAGCGCGGCGGCCGAGGGGTTCGCGCCGATGTTGCGCGCGGGGTTGGACCCGCCACATGGTGATTTGGCCCATCCACGGGTTGTAGATGGGCGGCCAAGGGCGCCGCCTTGCCGCCGGTGTTGCGGCGACGGCGCCGGCTGGAACCGGAGCCACCAGAACCACCGCCAGTGGAGGCCCCGGTGGGAGCCGGCGAGGAGGCGCCCGCAGGGGCGCCAGGCCCTTTGGGCGCAGAGGCGACGAACGCGGTGGAGGGCGCCATGGAGGGTCGGCCCATGGAGAGTTCCTCGAGGAGGAGATCGTTGCGGACCTCGCTGAAGGTGGGAAATGGGCGGGAGCGCTTGAGGAGGGCCTTCATGTGGTCGTACTTTTCGTTCAAGCCCCGGAGGACATTGAGGACGAGGGTACGGTCGTGGACGACCTCGCCAAGGTCGCCGAGAGCATCGGCCATGCCCTTCATCTTGCGGCAGTAATCGCTGACGGAGAGCTCGCCTTGGACGAAGGCGCGGAACTCGGCGTCAAGATGGAGCGCGCGGGTCTCGCGGTTCCCAAGAAACTGCGCCTCGATGCCGAGCCACACGCCGCGCGCGGTGCCACCCTTGACGCGCACAGTCTCCATGAGGTCAGAGGTGACCGTGCCGAAGATCCAGGAGAGGACGACGGCGTCCATGCGCCGCCAGGACAACGTCCGGATGAGTGGCGTCAGAGAGGACGTGGTCGGCGAGGGCGTAGCGTTCGAGGGTGAGGAGGACGAGATCGCACCAGCGATTGTAGTGGGAGGAGAGAGGGTCCAGAAGCACAGGCACGAGGGCCTTAATGTTCTGGACGCCCGCCGCCTGGGCGTGGAGGTTGGCTATGGTGGCGGCTTCATAGAGGTCGGGGCCGTCGCCGTCGCCGTCGGCGTCCTTGGGAGGCGGCTCGATGAGGTCGCGGGCAGCTGCGGCCTGGCGAGCGAGGTCAGCGGCGGCCACACGTTCCTTCTCCAGGTTGGCGAGGCGGCGCACGCGAAGTTCGCGCGGCGGTGGCGGCAGGCAACGGCCTCGCCGCGGCGACGAGCTCCGCGACGGGCTTTGGCGGCCTCCGCGCCTGGCGGCGGCGGCATCCTCGAGCGCCTGGGCAGCTGCGTCGGCAGCGCTGGGCGAGAGGGTGGGCGCCATGCGAAGGAAGGTAGCCGGCGGCGGCAGCGACTGGGAGATGAGCGGAAGCGGTAGGTTACGGAACGTGAGGGTCTCGTGATACCATGATAGCGGAATAATCACGCGTAATCGTTGTTGATCTGGGAGATAACACAGGTTACATATATAGGGCACCAACCGAATCAATCTACCTCAGGAATTATAGCAACAGAATCAAGAGGGAGATACGGTGGTTGGCCCGGCGTGATTAACGCATGGATGTCTAACAATATATATGTCTAACAAGGAAGAGTCTAGATTAATTCATCTTCATTGCTTGATAGTTGATACTAATAGATACATGCTAACTCTTTTATAGGGACGACTTACTTGGCTTAAGAAAACAATCTCTAATTTAAAGGAACTAATTTTATCTAAAGGAAATTAATCTTATCTCAATCCTAATCAATTAAATATCGCTATACTCAGATGCTACAGTATGGAGAGTACTGTTTACGCGCATGAACAGTGCGCACGAATAGTAATTCAGCACGTGACAAATATGATTCTGCTTCTTGGTACAATAGGGATTACGCTTTTGCAAGTGAGCTTCTGGCTTATCAAACTTTAATTCCTCTCAACAATTGCATGTTTGATACTCTCTTATGTTGTATACATGCTTGGGAAAGGGAGGATCCCAACTGTTTGTCCCTCGTTATTGTGCAAGCTATGTGCAATACCAACTACCAATTGTTAAAACTCCATATTACTTGGTGAATTTGTTGCTTGGTTTTTCTGAATTCAGTTCCAAGTAACTTTACTCATAGAGTTGTACTGGTTTCAGCCAACCATAGTATAGTATAATGGTGTGTCACCTTGTTTCTCTGGCTGATGACTATAGTTCAATTTCCACTAACCATTGGTTGGGTGGTTATCTATGTGGATTTTCCATTAAGATTTTCCGGATTTGAACCCATAACCTATGGGTTGTGAGCCTTAAGATGGCTGCACCAACCAATTGTTCCCACCCTCTCAAAAAAAAAAATTCATAATGGCTTCAATGTTCAGTCCAGTTGAGTTGTCAGCGCTTCATTTTTTTTTTGTCTCTGTTGTGAATTAGCGAAACTTGTTGCAAGGATGATAAAATGTGAGGTAGGTGGAGTGTGGCTAATGACTACAAAGTTGGTAGGTCACTAGGCTATTATAATAATGACACTTTTAAAAAGCTATAAAAATTACTCATAGTCAAGTTGTTATGTCCATTTGGACTTCATATGTATTCTTGTTGTACTCAATTTATCTTGTACAGTTGGAGCTGAGGTACACTAATATCTGAATTTGACTATGCTGTGACAGAGCAGGTCTTTTTCTCTATTGGAAGCAGTAAAATGTTGCATAAGCACTGCCCTTATATGCATTGGTATGTTTCCTTATACTACCCAGACTTTTCTGTAATGGAATTTCATGCAAATCTGTAATAAACATTTGTTTCACTATGAGTAATTTTCTCAGGATTCACGATACTGGTTGACTCGATAATGTGGTGGCGAATCCTGTGGCCGGAATTTGAAGTCTTCTGGTTTAATTCAGTTCTGAACTGAAGTTCAGAGTGGGGTGTATCCTTTATGTTTGCACTTACTTTCTTTTCTTTCGAAAAAAATACAAGTTAAGAATGTATGGAAATAAAATTTGAGTTAATACTTTGCGATGAACATGGGGGCATCCTTTTTCCTATCAACCAGATGTTTTATTTCTTTCTTTTCCTTCCTCCCAAACATTTGTTGTCCTCTTTTATTAACTTTGTAGAAACTTTTCATATGCACTGAAACTTCCAGTTAAGCTATTCACGCATGCATGCACAAAAGGAGGAGAATGCGACGGCCGGTGGAGGGCGAGCACGCACGGGCAGGGCTCATCGTGGGCTCGGCTTGTGTCGTCCTCGGAATAACGTCGGGCAGCGGCGGACGGCGACGGAGGCGGCAACCAATGGCGGCGGCCAGTGGCGATGGTTGCGGTGGCGGCCAAAGGAACGGCGGTTTTGGGATGGCAGCGAAAGGAGCTAGGTTAGTGCCCTAGCTCTGATACCATATTATGAATATTATGTGTATATTCATGAGGCCCAATAAGCAATATATATAGCGAGTACAAAGGGATATTATAAGGAAATATGCCATACTCATATAAGTAAATACAAAAGAGTTCCTATTCCAACAATATACACTTCTTGTTCAAGTGTTATCTTGTCCTTGTTTTTAGATTCATAGAGAACCTCTGTATTACCCGACTGACACTGATGTGAAGTGCCTACCTATGTTCTCCTTGACTATTATAAACTTTAGACACATTCGATCCATTGGTACTTCACCTCTGAACTCCCGTGCTCCATGCTTGTAGGATATCCTCTTTGCTTGGTAAGATAAGAGATTTACAGCAAAAAGTTATGATACTGAATTTTACTTGGCTAGAAGTCTAGAACAAATATATCCAGTTGTTTCAACTTATTCATGCCCTTTGCATCATGTATTTAGTATGTACAACAACGGAGTTCCAATGAGATCACAATAGTAATAGTAAATTAACTTGGCACCTTTACATGGACTTTACATCTAAAGTATACCATTTGATTGAATCAGCTATTGACATTTTTGTGATGTACTGTTTCTGATTGAGGTATAGTTAAGGCATTACTGGTTAACTGGTTGATTTTGTGATTGGTTTTTATAGGAGATGTATCTCATCAAGCCTTTCTTTTCAATGTCAGGTTGGTGCTCTTCTTGATAGAAGGATAGTGCCGTATGTGCTTCCAGTCTTCTTATTTGTTGTACTCTATTCAAAACTTCCACATAAGGTTATTCTACATGATAGAACGCGGTGGATAGGGCAAAGGCGAAACAGAGGACGGGGATTCCGTAGGGAAGCCGGCAACCAAACGTTGCTCTGCTTAATTCCAATAGCATACGGTAGCCCTCTTTATATAGATGAGCTCCCCCTAACAGATCGAATCTAATCTCAATCATATCTCTAACAATATCATATCTTTAACTATATCTCTAACATAAGGAAACTAATCTCTAACTTAAATAGAAATCAATCTCTAATTCCTAATAATAACCTGGCTGGGCCCAGAGCCCACGCCTATAACACTACACCCCTCCCGGACATGCAGCTCGTCCTCGAGCTGCTAGACGGCGGCCAATGGAAGATCTTTGACGCCGATGTAGAAGATGAACGGTGGCAGGGTGTTGCAGCGGATGGAGACGGCCGGCCAGATTCACGCGGAACAAGAATAGACGAAGTGTAACGCCTTCAGGAATATAATGCCTGCAAAATAAGCTCTTTTTTTTTATTTCTTTTTTTTGAATTTTTGTTTTTTTGGAATGTTTTTTGGAATTTTTTTTTGTTTTTTTGGAAAAGTTTTTTTTTGCCCTAACTACTCAATCGGTCGGTTCAAAACCGACCGAGACCACCAGGCCACCCCACCTTGGCTCGGTTGGTGGCGACGGAAGGAGCGGCGGCTCCGGGCGACCCACGGCTGTCGGCGGCGGCGACGGTTCCGGCGACCACGGCGGCGGCGGCGAAGAGCGGCGGCGTCGCGGGATCGGATCCGGCGCGGAAGCCGAGGCGAGCAGCGGCCGAGAGCGGGCGCGCGGACCGGATCAGAGCGGCCGGCGGCGGTTGGCGGAGGCGAGAGCGAGCGGCCGGCGCTCCGAAGCGGACCACGGCGGCGGCTCCGGCGGTCCACGGCGGAGACGTGGCTCTGGCGGCGACGTCGACGTCTTGGCAGCAGAGCGAAAGCGGCGCGGAGAAGCCCATGTCGGGACGCCCCCGTCCGAGCGGAGTGGATCGGCGGCGGAGCGGCGGCTGCGGAGCGGCCGGCGGATGCGCGAGACGGAGCGGCCGGTGGGAGGAGCGGCCGCGAGGTGGCTCGAGCGAGGCGGACCGGCGGCGGCGGTGGCTGCGGAGCGGCCGCAGATGGAGGCGCCCGGCGACGGCGGCGGCTCGAGCGGCCGGCGGCGGTGGCTCGAGCGCGTCTGCGGCAACATCGCGCGCAGGCGGTGGATGCTTCGGCCGGGCTTCGAGCAGCGACCCTCTCTGGCGACCAACTCCGGAAACGACGACGGCGACTGTGACCCCCATGGATCCAGGCGGCGGATGACGACCGACGACCGAGGAAGGCGACGGCGACGTCGATGACCGTGAATCCAGGCGGAGGATGGCGACCAGCGACCGAGGATGGGGATGGCGCAGCGATGTCGGCTCGATCGTCTTGGCGCGACGAGCACCTTCCCACGGCGCCCGGAGGAGTTCTTGGCGGCGGCGGCGCCACGCGAGAGAGCGGATGGCGCCGCGAACGGAAGTTTGCCGGCGGCGGTTCCTGCGGCCTCGGCGGCGGCGGCCTACGCAGACACTCCTACGCATGGCTTTGGGCCCGATGGCAGGGGTCGGCTGCGTTGGCCGACGCCGGCGGCTGTGGCTGCAGAGGGGGCGCGGTGGAGTCGCCGTTGGTGGAGATGGCGATGCTTCCTGCTCCTTTTCTGTGATTTCCTCCCCACCATCCGTTGTGCTCTCCTGCACTGTTTCTTGTTGCATCTTCCTCCAATTCTCCAACCTCTCGAGGATGGCATGTATGTTGAAGAAGGTGTCCGACATCTCTTTGTTCGTGCTGGCCATCTTGATGGCGTTAGCCATTATCGTGGCCAACGACTCGGCAATAGAACTAGTCGCAGAAGCCATGGTAGCAGAAGTCGTGGGAAGGGATCGATGGCTCTGATACCAAATTGATAGAACGCGGTGGATAGGGCAAAGGCGAAACAGAGGACGGGGATTCCGTAGGGAAGCCGGCAACCAAACGTTGCTCTGCTTAATTCCAATAGCATACGGTAGCCCTCTTTATATAGATGAGTTCCCCCTAACAGATCGAATCTAATCTCAATCATATCTCTAACAATATCATATCTTTAACTATATCTCTAACATAAGGAAACTAATCTCTAACTTAAATAGAAATCAATCTCTAATTCCTAATAATAACCTGGCTGGGCCCAGAGCCCACGCCTATAACACTACATGTCTGGATACTAGTCTGATTATTATATATGAAGGACTTTAGGCCAACCTTGCACATTATGGCTGATATTATGATGTTTCAGGAGCTTCGTTTCATAATTGGTTCAATTCCCATGCTTAATGTGTCCACTTCACTGGCAGCAAGCAGACTGTGAGTGTAACAAATCTTATCTAGTTCCTACCATTCTAACAGTGACAAATGCAAGCTAGGAATGATGGCATCATTTGTATAACTCCTTATCTTTTTGACATCCTTCATGTTATATGTCATTTCCCCCCTTTATTCTTGCTTCATGATTTTGACCGGTGAATATTTGTTTCTCTCCATCCTTCCCAGATATAATAACAGGACGAAAGCTGGGTGGAATTTACTTTATGTTCTCATGCTTGGTGCTTTTCTTGTCAGGTAGAATAATTCAGCCTTGATGATTATAATGTGTGTTTTTTAAATAGCACAATATGTTACTATTGTAAACTCACATATAATTCCGTTAGTCTAGGATACTCTGCTGTCACTTTCATGGCCTTGTACAAGAATTATCCTGGTGGCCAAGCTCTAAAGGCTCTACACAAAGCAGGTGAACTCACATAGAGTTCCGTTCTATATACACAGAAACTACAAGACATAGGTTACCTATATTTCACAGAGCACCTTAAGCTTGACGGAATCATGAGCACCAAATGACAAATTGAGCAACTATCTGCTCATAGTGGTCTCTACTATTTTAGAGGCCATGGGGGACATTGATGATAGGTGACCTTTATTGGTGCCACTTTCCATTTTTCTTTGCATTCCTCTATTACCGAATTCTTCAGTGAAGGAAAAGATGGTTCATATTGATGCCTTCACTGAATGAGTGGAGTTTCTCTTTCTGTGAAAATGAATATCCTTGGAGGTATGCTACTAAACCATAAAGTTTGTATGTTGCTTCAATTATGCTGTAGATGCTAATCAAGAAATAACTTCTTTATTTTATCAATCAATCTCTCCAGTTCCCTTTCTTTGGGTAATAGATGGGGCTGGGGCGGTACCCCTCCCTATTGGTGTAAAATAAGTTCCTTTTTTTGGGGAGAAGATATTTCAGACCATCAGGCCTATCATAGTTCCTCAATTAATTTTAGAAGTTTTCTTTCAGTAATTGGTCACAGTAGGATGCAACTATTGCACTGTATTGTGCTTGTCTCTTGCTACTCCCTGGCAGGCATATTCTTATCCTTTCTTTTACCAACTATACTTTCACTCTTTTTAGCAAGTCATACTTGTGAGTTGTGAATGCCACCATATATTCCTAGACCATATGCCTACCTTGTATGCTCCGGTATAGAATTTCCCCAACATTCCTTTGAATGTACTGGTTTTGTGCCAGTAGTCCTGTGTGTATGTTTCTGGCATTTGGTTAGATCCTGGCTGGACTCCAGTTATAATTATGTTCTGAACTCTGAGGTACATAAAGTGTCATAGACAGACAACAGGTGCTAGCATTTCTGCCCCAGCATCGGCCATAAGGTGCCATGGGGGAACAATGTAGAAATCAATACTTAATGATAAAGAGGTTGAAGCTAGCCTATTTAAGTAATAGTATTGGATTTGGTTTTTTAGATGTACTTTTAATTACTATATCTTATTATTTGGAAGCATTTAATAAATATATCTTATAGTATTCGGAAGCACTGGAACTGCTGCTTATTTCAGAATGGTCTTCCTTTATTACTAGTTATGGTGACACAGCTTGTCATCATGTTTGATGTTTGTTGATTACTGTGTATTGTTCTGATCTTTGTTATTTTTGTTGGCACCATTTCTGAGGTTTCATTGCTTTATATCTAAATTTGTGTGCTTATTCTTTTGTGCTTAATCATACTTTTTGTCCATGAGCAGATACTCTAAGGAGGAAGAAATTTCCACTGAAGAATATCAGAAAAGAAATCTCACCTATCTACTGAAGTGAGTATTAGTATTTTGCTAAAGTTGTTCACGTAATCGTGTGCTCATTTTTGTCACCATCATATGAAGGAAGCTCATGGGGGGTCCACTTGTTCATGCAAACTTTTGTGTGGAAAGTATATGTGCATTGCCTCCATTTTGAATGTTCGAGTGGAGGCAAATAACCAACCAACTTCTTTCCGTTTTTGATATAGGGTCAATTAATATGAATTTTGCATTCGAAGCTTTCATATCTCTTATTTTGGACATATCAAACAGTGAACACCGCTACATTAGGGGCTACAAGTGCTTGTTTGCCGTGGATGGATTCTCCAGAGCAAAAATTCAACCCTGAATTCCACCACTTTCTCTGGTACGCTATATATCATCTCACTAACATACAGCTAAATTCCAGCACTTGCAATCTTGCATGTCAACATTACCAATCTTCTCTGCCTGAATACTGGCTCAGGTTGCTATCCTCAGAATTTACTACAGGTGTAAGAGCCGAAAGTGTTTGCACATGGGAATATGAGATATCCTGATATTCTTTCATTGGATTGGCCCAGTTGTCCTTGAGGTGAGGATGCTCAGATCCTCTGTCACAGGACCACTAACTGCCAACAGCGAAGGTGCTGAGGGTGTGTAAATCCAGGTGGAGCTCCTCCCAAATCCCAAATCTGGAAGCTGCAGCTTTGGGGCCCTGCTATTTAAGGATAAAACATCACACACTTTTGAGCAAGAAAATCACATGTTTTCTTGAAAGCATGAATTTTGGCCTCTCTGACCTCGTTGTTCTTTTATCTGATGTAGACCAAAAAAAAGGAGGCACGATGACAACCTTGTGCAGGTAACAATTTGCTTCATTTGTGATGAGTATTCTATCTACAATACGTCAGTGGCCCTTGTTTTGTGGCTCATAGTCGATGACATGTCTGCTGCATAATGTTCCATGTGCCTGTAAACGTGCGAGGTTCAGCCCCCGCCGGAAGACCAAAGCGGAAGCACCACTACCGCCGCGTTGGCCCCGGCACGAAGCCGAGCCAGTGCCCCGCCCCGGCACAGGAAAAACAGCGCGCTGCCTCGGGATAGCACGCCGAAACCGTGAGTTCGCAGGGGCCCGGTGGCTCTCCGGAAATCCACCGATTTTATCGTGCCGGAGCATTCTCTCCTCGGCGGCTGCTTGCCGCGTTCCGCAGAAGCATACGCCGCGGCCGCGCACCCGCCTGTGCTTGGGCAGCTTTGGCACGTACGCGGCTTGTTGCCTGCACGTAGGATGCATGGAGTGCTCGCGCACGCGATCTATCCTGACACCAAGTTGCCGCTCGGTTAGACTGAAATAATCTGTTTTATGATTAAAATTACACTGTAACTGGTTGAAATTATGCTGTAACTAATAATGATTTATTTGGTGTAAGTAAATTTTTTTAAAAAAAAAGAAAAAACAGGTTAGATATTACGGACAATACAAATGTATACAAGGAAAAAAGAACCGGTAAAAAAGCTCAAAAAGCTAAAAATCAGAAAAATATGAAATTTAGAAATGATAAAAAATAAGACAGAACCCAGAAACTTAAATTGAATGAGCGGGGCTAAATCGACGAGTGGTTTGCTTTGTTGTTTCTCCCCTCTTGCTTGCTACGCTTCTCTCTCTCTCTGTTGCAGAACGCCATGCACAGTTGCCAGTCCAGAGATGTCTCCAGCTGTACTGACAGGCACCATGCAGCCGAGTCCGATCTCTGTTCAGCCGTACCACAGACCCCGTTCCTCCCCTGTCGCCACGGCCTTCGAGAACTACGTGCCAAGGGCAACACGACGACATTTAACGGCCGTGGGGCATCCATTCCACACTAGAACTCGAGTACTGCTACTTACTCCTAGATAGATGGATGGCTATCTACAGCTACAGAGAAAGCTCCCGAGTCTTTGCGATGACGCATCGCGGAAGCGTTGTACCGCATTAACGCCGGAGTAGCTAGCCACTCGAATCAGCCGTGGAATATCGGACGGGCGATTCGTGGACGGTAGAAGCTGCCGTTCTTTCGCGCTCGCCTTGCCATCGTCAGTACGGAAGTCGTCGTCTAGGGGATTACGACAGAGAGATGTTATGGCGCTCATGGGAACAACCGAAAGCAAAGAAAGCACTAGTGCCAGTACCAGTTGCTCCAGCCTCTTCAATTCTTTGGGCCTGTCGATCATTATTCCATTTGGTCGGTGGCTTTGTCTCCTTAATTATATTCCCCTTGTTTTATTTAGTTTTAAGCTAATTCAGAACCTCCAATTGCTACCAGCCGGGGTGAACCAAACTTCTGAGTTGCTATATGATGACATCCTACTCATTGGTGAGTGTGAGATCGAGTCCTAACTCGTAAGTCCTAACCACCACCAATGGATGAAAAAAGTGATTTTACTTCTTTCGAGTTGCTTTTTAGGAGCATGGTATTGTAGCACCACTTGTGAGTTTCGGCCCCTTTTTTTTTGACAAGGGTGTCTTTCGCGCACTCTTATTAATTAGGGATTGAATCCAGGTCAGGAGCTACACACTCCCATGCTTCCGCACTTCCGGAATATGACATAATACTTGACAGTGGTTCACGTCCGAGTTGCTTTATATGATGATTTTTTTTTGCGAGGGACTTTGTATGACTATTTATACAGGGTTCTTTGTTTGTTCTAGCTTGAGTATATGACATGGAACCAACCATGAAAGGTAACTCTACGCACACAACATTAATGTGGGTGGCGCGGGGAGAGCAGAGAGGCGCATGTTACGCTAGTAGAGTCATCAGACTGTTAAACCAGCATTTAGGGCCTGTTTGGTTGGAGGCCTCCCAGGCAAATGCCTGCCAGGCAACATATCCTGGCCTCAGGCATCCAAAATCGAACGCCTGAGATGCATGCCTGGCCCAGGCAGCTTTTTTCAGCCTCCAACCAAACAGGCCCTTAATCTCGGACCTGCTAAACCAGCATCCTGGGCTTAGGTTGTTGGGCTTATGAGTATAGCGGCCTTGTGGTATGGACTAGAGTCTGAGCCGAATCATGTAACCGAGGTATAAACTTATACCACCGACTCTTGTAACTCTAACAGTGAAAGAAACTCCTCATATAGATGGAGCCGTCGTGATTCGGTTCCCCAAGACGTAGGTTTTGCCAAACCTCGTAAATAAATTATCTTGTCTCTTGTGTGCTTTGTGTGATCGTATTCTTTATTGTGCGTTGTTGCTAGTTTCAACGATTGGTATCAGAGCCTATGTTTCTAGATACATCTCCATACCTTATGGTTGTATGAAGGAACCTCACGATTGTCGGGGAACACCCGATGTATGAAAGAGAGATTTGTTGAGATTGTCCCATATCAATTGTGGGAGGAGTTAGAGCTATCAAGGGTGAGAGAGATAGCCACCTATCAATTTACAAGGGTGAGAGAGTACCCACCTATCAAGCTAATCTTTTAGGAGAGATAGTCCAAGACCCCTTGATTATTACTCTGTAATTGGGTTTGTGAGTATAGTGACCCCATGAGGCTGGAATGTTGGTTTTGCGAGCTCATGATCAGACGCTAGTTTAGACAGTCTAATAGGATGGTGCTGCGCAACAACACAGTTCGTAGTTCGTTAGTTGATGAAATCCAAGAGTGAATCAGAACAAAATGAAGCCGCGTCACATGGGCACGATGAGCACACGAAAGGAGGCTCACGATAAAACAAACCCAACCCACAGTCCGCTCCAACTGGCTGCGGCTTCAGACTTTCAATTTTTGGTTGAAATTGTATTGTAGCAACGATTAACTTTTTCTAAGTCATTCAATTAAAGAAAAATAAAAATAAAAAACACCATTATTTCTCTACAAATGATGCAAAAGAATAAAAGAGAAAAAAAGCTAAAAAAGAAAATAAATTAAAATTAAGAAGTCGACGTGTTCATTCTGCCTTCCCAGAAACGAAGACACTTGGAGCAGCCCTAATCTAATC
The DNA here is from genome assembly GCA_036346575.1 of Dendrocalamus sinicus. Lineage (NCBI taxonomy): Eukaryota > Viridiplantae > Streptophyta > Magnoliopsida > Poales > Poaceae > Dendrocalamus > Dendrocalamus sinicus. The sequence goes on from CM070650.1 coordinate 10,797,786, forward strand.
TGCATATCTAATCAGCAACATCTCATAGTGGGGCCTACCGACCGTGGGCCCCACAGGTGGGCCACCGACTTTCAGGGAGCAAAACTTCTCCTCTTCTTTTTTCAGTGTGCCATTTTTGCAGAAGAAAAGAAATCGGTGATCATTCATGCAGATGCATGTTATGTATCCATGTTGTTTTGCCATTGGAAAGGCTTAGTTGAGCCATCTCGTTTTTTTTCTCCTGGATTAGCCGGTTGAAAAGGTGTCCACTGTCTAATTTGTCCGAGACGAGATAGATCCAGACGGCAAGGTTGAACACGTCGATGGTAACACCCCGTCTGGTCCCCCTCACGAACATTACTATACAGGTGCTTCGATGTCAAGGTATCGCACTCTGACTAATGACTATCTATCCATTTGGGAGCTAAGAGAATAGGCATTTCTTAAGGCAAGCAAATTGCGAGTATGCGAAGGCACGTGCCGCTGAATAGCGTAACGGATACTGATCCTACTTCTGATAAATGAATTCTGCTTCAAACCACAAACCAGAAGTACTGGCAACACTACGGCTTCTTAATTTTGATTTTTTTTTTTAGTTTTTTCTTTGATTCTTGCAATGTCCATGATGACATAACGGGGGTTTCCTTTTTTTTTCCTTCTAATTTTTCATTATTTTTATTTTTTGACTTCAAAAAAACTAACATCCAATACAATATATTTACAACCTAAAAGCTAATAGCCAAAATCAGAAACCAAGACTTAAAAAGACGTTTGGAGCAGCCCCCTTAAACTCTTTGGTTCTAAGAAGAAAGGCAAGCAAATAAATTGCTGATTTGATGCATGCTGATTATTCCTAGGGGCATACGTAGCCCGTTCATATTAGTTTTTAGATTTGACTTATAAATAATAATAATTTATAGAGAAGTTTATAGAGAAAAACACTTGTGTGTAATTTTTGTCGATATAAATAAAATCACTATAATATGTACTATAATTGATTAATAGATTCGTCTTTAAAAGTCACTTCGTTTGAAAGCTAGGTACTTATAAAAAATTTGTTTATTATAAATAACAGCTTTAAAAGATAATATATAAACAGGGCTGCAGATTGGAAAGCCAGGGAGAATGTGGCCATGATGTGAGCATTATAAAGGCCAACCAACCATACCTAAATCACTTGGAACGACTCTAACTCCTGGTCAGTAGTAGTATTAATTTCCAAACACGAGCAAACAAACAATGCAGGGCAGCGAGTTTTGACCAGATACTACTCTTGTGCTGCACTTCACCGTTCTATACATACCAGAAAAATCCATGTGTTAGGGTCTGCTCTAATTAGTTTTTGGCTAAAATTATTCTGTAGCAGTCGTTAATTTTTTCTAAGAAAAAATGAGAATTTTTTTTTAAAAAACCCATTATATCTCATGGATAATACAAAGAAATAAGTGAAAAAAGAAAAAAGGCCCTGACAAGGGTATAATAATGCTCTAAATTATCACATCATTATATTATTCTAGTATACCACTTATCGATAAGAGAGATTTTACAGGGTAGTCATAAGTCTTTCTACAACTACTTCTTAGTCGTAAGTTCTTCTGCAACCATCTAATCATAAGTCTTTCTATGATCTTTCGTAGTCGTAAGTTTTTTTACAACCACGTAGTCGTAAGTCGTCATACGACCACCCCGTGGCCGTGGGCCTTCCTGCGACTAATCTATTTTCGACTGGCTTGTCTACGATAACCTATTGCACAATGGGTCCGTCTAATAAGGCGGTTAGAACATGCACTTATTCCTAATAACCACATACGAACTCTCTCTGACAACAACCGCTGCGTGGCGAACGGGCCACCACGTCTCTTTGACAACAACTTCCGCCAGATGGTTATCTCCCAAAGCGTTGAGATGTCTTTTGGCGTAGGACAACGGCCATCGTTTCATCAACTATATAAAGGTTAACGATAGAGGGAAAGGAATAGGAGGATAGGAGATCAGGAGATAATGCTAGGTATTTACGCATTACTCTCTCAGTTGTAATCAATTCTCTGATAATAGCAGGATATGACGTAGGGTTATTATCATCCCAGGAGAAGGTCTGAAGATGTATAAAAATTTTCGTCTTTTTACTCTTACATGTTCATAGTCCGAGTCTTCTAGAGCTCCCCTGAATCCAAGCAAATCATACATAATATCGATATTAAAACATTGATAAGCCAAAAATAGCAAAAGAACAAGAAATAATCGAAATTAGAAGCCAACGCATTCCAAGTGGTTTCTGGCTTAAATAAGTCGGAAGCTAGAAAAAGCTAGAAGCTGAAGCCGTTTGGAGCGGGGCCTAAACTACAGGTGAAATGCATTGTACACCGAGTATCTAATTTTCCAAATTAATGCATGCCATTTCGTACCAACTCAGGCCAATTTTTTGGGCTTTAGTTTCTGGCTTCTTGGAAAGTCAAAATAAACAGAATAATTTCTTGAAGTAGACTCTCCAAACGACTTAACGAGCCTAAAACTATGTACGCTATTTACGTCAGTATCTTTGTTGTCCGTTGCTATCTCAAAAAGTATAGAAAAAAATAATTATCTGTAACTAAAATCTATCAACCGTAGCTAAAAGAGTAGGGCCTTGGAGAAGAATAGTAGTACTATTACATGGGAAGCTCCTACTTGAAGCCTAGTCCGATTTTATGGCACAAAGAGAACCGACGTAATCTCCCTGTCAATGAGAACTCGCTGTTCGTGGCTTATACGCAAGAAAATGAAAACCTTGCTTTCTGTGATAGGAAAGTTAGCATAGTTTTTATAAATAATCAATATTTTATTTAAAATAATAGTAATATATTCGTGCGAATATTTTTTTTATAGAAATATGCTCCAGCCGCCTAACCGATAGGCGACTAGAACCTATCGCCCAACGACCTCATGACACGCAAGCTATCTATGGGTCGTTGGGCAATAGGTTCTAGTTGCCCAACGTTTCGGCGACTGTAGCCTGTCGCCTAGCTGCTGGGCGACTACAATTGAAGTCGCTCGGCTGTGCAGTGATTGCAAAGAAGCCATTCCTATAGGTAGTGTGGGTTAATTCATTTGTGATTTTCGTAGATTATAAATGATAGATAATATGTTGGATTCGCAATAAGAGTTTGTGATTGTTGTATGTTGTTGTAGTGTAAGAAATTTCATGATTTTTTAAGAATGATTGAAATAACAACGATCGATAAGTATGAATGTAAGTGATATTGTGATGTAACTGGGAATTCGTACACGGAGGAGAACTGATTTGTTAATGTTGTTGGATGACTTGCTATGGGAATAATTGAATGCGAAAAGATGATAAAATATGGTTGTCCGAATTAAAATAGACTTCATAGTACAGTTGGGAGTAACATGGCGCGTAGGATTTGATTACATGTATAACAAATAGCATCATGTATGATGTAAGAGCAACTCCAGCAGAGCCCCTACTTGAGCCCTCAAACCTCATATTTGAGGGCTTGAGGTAAAAATAGAGGTTCAGCAGGGCCTCTACTAGAGCCCTCAAATTTGAGGGGCTCCTCAAATCCCCCCTTCAGCCCTCATTTCCAGGGACTCTCCTCTGAGCCCTCATCCTACCGTTTTTCGGTTTTTTTCAGCGTCGCTGAAGCTTCACCCGCGCGCCCTCCCCAAAAATCCCCCGCCGCTGGTGCGCTCGGCCAAAATCCCCCGCTGCCGCTCGTGAAATTCCCCCGCCTCCGCCCGTGAAACTTCGCCCGCCTCGCCGCTTCGCGCCGCGCCCAAAATCCCCGCCGCGCCGCCCGCCTCCGTTCGCGCCGCCGCGCCGCGCGCCACCGCCTCGCTGGCCCGCCGCCGCCAGCTCCTCGGCTCGCCCCGCCATGCCCGGCTCCTCCACTCGCCGCCGCCTCCACTCGCCGGTTCCTCGGCTCGCCGTCGCCGCGCCGACGCTCGCTGTCGGCCGCGATTCCTCCCGCCGCCTCTTTTCCTCCCGCCTCTTTCCCGCCCGCTGGTCCTCGGCCGCGGCGCTTCGCCGGCGCCTGCCTCCCCGCTCTCCTCCGCCCGCCTCAGCGCACGGTGAAGATGCGAGGAGGCGGACGACGCCTCGGCCTCGCCGTCGTTGGCGGGGTGAGGGTGTGCACGGTGAGGAAGCCGCCCGAGAAGGGGGAAGCGGAGGCGGAGGGAGGCGCGAGGCGGAGAGGTGAGGGGCAGGGGGAGAAGAGGGAAGCGGAGGCGGCAGGATCCTGGAGACGGCGGTGGTGAGGGAGAGAATGAAGAGTGGGACCCATATGTCAGTTGTAGTGGAATGGATTTGAGGGTTTAAATTTGAGGGGTGCTGTTGGAGTAGATGCAAAAAAAACAGGGCCCTCAAAAGTAGTGGGAGCCCTCAAATGAAAAGTAGGGGCCCTGTTTTGAGGGCTACTGCTAGAGTTGCTCTAACAAATTGAACTGCTCATACGATACATGTGTGCTTTTTTGAATGGAACTAAATTTGACCTTCGGGGGAGTAATTAGTGTGGGATAGCCCGACCTACTACGTAGACCGGGGCCATTTTCCATTCCTAGTGAGCTCGGTGTTGAACTCATCGACGGCCTCTTTTGCCTTGGCTCTATTTCCCTCTTTTTTCTCGTGCTCCCTCTTGCGAGCCTCGCACTCCCTGTGCTATAATAATCTTTTCTACATCTATAATTTTCTATGGATACTAACACTAAATAAACTATCTACTTCATATACAAAAAATAAACTACAACATATAAAAATATTTATCTCACAAAAGTCGCGAAACCTCTCCTTCCTCTCCCTCTCCCTCTCCCTCTCCTTTCCTCTCCTCTCCTCTTCTTTCTTTCCCCTCTATCCATTCATCGCGTGGCCGAGTGCCCGCTCAGCTGTGCGATCCTTTTATATGCGCTTCCAATCGCCCAACCTTTCGACGATTGGAATTGCAGTCGCCTAGCCAATGGGCGACTGGAAGCAATTGCTTGGTGGTTCGACGACTGCAATTATTTCGCCCAACGGTCAGCGGATTGCTTGCATGTCGTGCGGCGGTTGGAAGATAGGTTTCAGTCGTCCAACGGTTCGACGATTAGAACCTATGTCTGTAAAAAAATATTCGCGCGAGTATATTTTTGTTATTTTGAATAAAATGTAGATTATTTCTAAAAAAATTCAAAGTTAGCTTTAGGCTACTCGTACATACAAACAACGTGCAGACTCGGTTCACCGTGAGGCATCGCGGTAGCTTCAAATTACAGCATGTACGGTGTGCCCCAACCCAAAATAAAAGTACAAAAACAGAAATCCCCTAGTAAAAGAAAAACTAAATTTCACGAATGGGATCCCTGAATTCGCTGGAAAATGAAGTGATTCGAGAGAAAGAAGAAGAAGGAGAATTTAATTATGCCGGGCTCATTGGTCAAATTGCACAAGGGCCGTGAGGAAAGCAAAGTGAGGATTTGGTGTGGCATTTTGCTCGCATCGGCCGCGTGTGCATCCGGATGGGATGACGGTGTGAGTTGGCACCACTACCTCTCCCGCTGCCCATTTGATACCACCGTTTCTTATCCCCTCCTCTCCTCCAACGGATAAAACAAATAGCTACAGACACATCGGAAGCCTATCGCCACTAGAGGAAAGAGGCAAGGAGGCTGCCCGGCTCGGCTGCTTGCTTAGGTCAATAAGAATATAAGTTGTATCTGATGGTTTTTTTACTGTAAAGCTGTAATTGATATTTTTTTGATTGATAATGAATAGCAGTGATCGAAAACTGGCTTTTAAAAAGATATCACGAGTGGTAAAGAAAATAGGAAAAAGATACGTACGTGAGACGGGAGGGGAAAAATAAGATATATAATACATCTATAACTCATTGACATATCTCTGAAACAAGATAAAAATAAAAGAAGTATCGAAAAGCTACTTAACACTAACAGGCCCATGTACACAAAATATTCTCTCGTCCCCTTTTGCTCTGTCACCGTCCCTTCTGTTCCATCTACCTTGCTCTCTCTCTCTCTCACCCAGAAGATGGGTATAGTGACATGGGTCCAGTTTTTTGTGCTCTCCCCTTTCTTGCGTAGCTGTCTCTGCACTACCCTCGCTAAGAGATAAACTAATGAGCTACGGATTTTTTGGAGTTATAGTTAAGCAATAAAGTTTTAGTCTGGAATTTTTAGGGGGAAAACTTAATTCATTGTTGTTCTAATATTAATTTAGATGCATTCGGTTTGAGGCCAAAATCGAAATTGTAATGGCATTTGGTTTGCAACTAATTATGTTTGGTATAACTTGCAACGTTGAGCAGTCTTTCTGGCACTCTGGCCTGTACCAACTTGTGTGCTCAAGAGTAAAATAATGCCCGCATGAGATGACCATGCTTCAACATTTCCTAATTTCTTGAGGCGTAAATTTTGTTTAACTTCTGATGCAAAGTTTTGCCTGTTATGGTGCTAAAATATGTCAGCTGATTTCATTAGTATTCTCAGAACTTTGTTAAGACTTATCTTCTTTTAGCGATGAAGATGTGGTTATTATTGATTGGGTGATATGGTCTAATATTTTAGCTCCGCTTGCACTGAACATTAGAGACGGCAATTGCGGAAAGTACTGAATTTTGTGTGTCAACCGGCTTTAGCTTCTAGCTATGCCGATTGGCTTTTGACTAAAATTACACTGTAATGGTTATTAATTTTTAAATAAAAAACAAAAAATCACCATTATATCTTCATAGACAATGAAAAGGAATAAGAGAAAAAAAAAAGAAAAACTGAAAAATCCAAAAAGGGAAACCGAAATAAGAAACCGACACATTCTAAGTAGCTTCTAATTTCTGGAAGCCAGAAGCCAGAAGCCGAGGCCACTTAGAGTGGCCTCGAAAAATGATGATGCGGCCAGGAAGGAAATGTTCCTTTGTTCTTTCACCATTTGGTCACGGCATAAACTTTGCTATTATAAAAATAAAAATTGGTGGTCATCGTCTGTTCTCTTCATAGAAAAGTACCATTTAAAATTAGAAATAATAACTCATAATACCATCTAGAGGGAGTTGGTGAGCCAGCTCACCACATGTATGGACGCGCCCCACTCCACTCCTGATCTAGTGGTGGCGGTTCGTCTACTTGCACCTCCCCATTCCACACGCGCTGACAGGAACCCTGGCCCCAATGCCTCCTAAGTCCCAAGTTTCCTCCGTTCTGCACCCCTATCCTATCCTCTCCCTGAGCACCCCCTCCCTCTCATAAGCCTAGCAGATGAGCTTGGGAGTACGGGAAAGCCCAGATCCACACTGAATAGCTCGAGGGAAGCCACAACCACGTCGGCAAGCTCGTGAAAGGTTAGATTTGGCACCAACGAGCTCAGGGAAGGATTTAGAGTTGGCAGGGGGTGTCACTTAGCTCGTGGGAAAGAGGAACAGAAGGCCATCATCGAGTATGCGGTGGTGGGATTGGGTCGGATGGCGTCGATGCATCCATAAGACCACAGGTTGACGTCGCATGGGGGCAGCATCGGCGATCAAAGGGCGGTTGCGCACGCGATGATGATAGCCATCAGGGGAGGGGTCGGCGAGCCCGTGCCGGCCATCATTAATGGAGGCGGTGGTGAGGGCTCGGGGGCTGAGAAGAAGGCAGGTCACCGACGTTAGTAGATCAAGCCGGTAGTGCAAGGAAAGGGGATAGGAGAATGAGATAGAGAGAAGGAGGTGGTTGGCAGCGTCGGGCCAATGGTGCTGGGAGAGAGGGAGAGATAGCGAGTGAGAAGGGAAGGGATAAGGTGGCGATGTGGTGAAGTAGGCTGAAGGCAAGCCCAAGGAGGTCGCTAGTGGCTAGGAAAGCAACCAGCGATGACAGATTTGGAGGTGGCTCTACCGGAGAGAGAGAAAGAGGAAAGGGGAGGCTGACGACGACAAAGGGAGGGAAGGAGGAGATCGAGGGGGAGGTGGGATAGGCCGCCGATAGTGGGGATGGCCATTGGCGTCATCAGATCTGAGGGTGGGGCCTGGCAAGAGAAAGAGGAGAGGGAGGAAGGGAAGGAGGGGAAGGAGAGGATGGTGGTGGCTAGGTGGAGAGGAAATAGGGAGAGAGAGAGAGAGAGGAAGGAGTGAGGGAGAAGATAAGATTAGGGTTTGAGGCTGGCTGCGTCAAGGCCGAATGGGCCAAAATAAGCTAAAGAATTTCCTTCCTTTCCTCTTCTTTCTTGTTTTTCATGCTTTATTTATTCATTCAATTATTAATTCTCTGATATATACATCACAAATTAATTCGATATAAAATAAATAAATGAGTTAGACATAAAGGAAAAGTTATCATGAAATAAATTAGGAAAAATTGAATAGCCTGGCTAATTAGGATTTTTGCATCATATTCATTTTCTCTTCTTTCTTGTTTTTTATGCTTTATTTATTTAACTATTAATTCTCCGATACATTACACCCCAAATTAGTTTGACATAAAATAAATAAATGACTTATACAAAAATGAAAAATTATCTTGAAACAAATTAGACAAATTGAACAACATTCCTAATTAGGATTTTTTCATCATATTTAGGAAATGTTTTATTCTTAAAATTCAGAAATTATCATTATGAGTCGATTCCAAGGATGGATTAGGACACATAGGACTTATTTCTAATTTTGACGGATTAGTGGGAGTAGAAGCACGCTCAAGCAAGTCATCTCTTTGATCATGTCTTCTAAATTGGTTTTTAACAGCTATGGCATGGGGAAGGATACCTAAGACGAAGAGCAGAAAACCGTGGCTTCAAGAAAGCGTCGAAGTGGGTGGTGGCAACGAGCATGGGGGGAGGCTTGAGTAGAGGAGGAGGAGGAGGCAGTGATGACATAGCTCTAGTGGGCCTCATTAGTGTCGGCGAGGCGCCGTGTGGGCAGTGGCCTGGAGAGGAATCCAGCGGCGGTGGCCATGGATGGATGGATCAGCGTGGAGAGAAAGATGATAGGGTTGGAGACATAGAGGAGGGCAGGTGTCAACCTAGACAATTGGATCCGCATCATATGTCCTAAGTTTTGATTGAAACTTTTAAAGAAATTAGCTGAGTAATATCTAGAAACTTTAGTTTTGTAAGCTCACACACAACTTTCTAACAACGACCAGAAATTGATGGTGGAATGATTCGATGAGCTGACTTTGGTGATGGTTTTGTTTTGTGGTTTTAGAACATGGAACATGATTTTTTAAAAAAGATATGTAACAACGCACGAACAATCAACTAGTAATTATAACATTGTTGGGTCCTTGTCTTCTATCTTCCTTTCTTCAAACACCCTCACCCCGTGTCATTACCCTGAGGGTAATCAGACTTAAACAACAGATTATTATTCATTTGATCAGTAGGACACTTCTCCAATGAATAATAAGCTTTTACCAGAGTCACACAGCAAAACAATAATATAGAAACTATCTCTTTATTACAACATTTGCCACAGGGACTATGATCTTTAATACAAATATACAAGCAGAAAAAGATCAGAACATATACCCTAAAGCTCATCTGCTTGGCTCAATGGGACGCCTACTCGTCCCAACCAAAGTATAGGGTGTCCACCTCACCCTGGTCCTCATAACCATCACCTTCCTCTCCTGCGGCCTCGACGGTGCCTACGATCCCTTCATCCAACTCGGAGTAATCCCCGGTCGGACTAAGGTCTAACAAAGGAAAATAATAGCAAGGGTGAGTACTAACATACTCAGTAAGCATTTTAATAGCAAAATACATTGTATACCTCTTCTTTGTTCGTTATCACAGTTTCTATTCATCTGATTCATAGGGAGAAGGAAGATCCCTAGTGACCTCCGTAGCCTCCAATCTAGGAGACAAGCATCAATTCATGATTTTATTATGCACTGCACGGGCTTGGACCACTGTACCCATAGTTACTCTGAACCATCATGAACTAGGTATCCCACACTTTCTTTGGTGTGGGGTCAAGTCCAAAGTACAGAACATTTTTCAGGTTACGTTACTCAAATCTTCACCGATCTATTCTCTACTGGTGTATCGGGTCACTCACCCAGGCTCCACTAACTTCCAATAGCATTGGTTGGGGCCGGCTCCTAACACCCAACACTCAACCTGTGCTAATATATGTGTTTGGAACTTACTCATTTCCGAACTTGCGTTATTGATCCTAAGCTCTATCTATCACTACTCATGCTTATGTTACTTAGCCAATGTGGAGAGATGAATAACATAACAAGGTAGTATTTTCTGCCTGTCCAAGACGAAAAAATGGTTGGCACTTAAATACAGCCCCCTTTATGAGTGAGAGTTTTGTTGGTCCTTATGTTCTATCCATATGTAAAGGGGTCCTACATTCCCTCTCTTTTCCTGTCCAGGGTCCCCTTTACCCTCCTATTACATACTCTTGTAGCCCAGCTACTCCTCTCAGGTCGACTACTCTTTCTTTCTCTTATTTCTTCTCTTTTCTCATCTATTTTCATTCCTTTATCTGATTTAGTTTTGTAAATAGGATTTCAATGCAAGTATACAGTACATGATATAGAATGTAGTTTGTACATTTAACATAACTATATTTGTGATCAAGAATGATCTTGCTTGAGTAGTACTAAGTGCTGGCGTCAACCACAACTTGGTCTGATGCCTCGGCCTGAACTGACTCGACTTCTGCATTTAACAAGCATACACGCTATTTAAAGAAATATTTATCTAGGATATTTATAGGTTTTTATAAATTTAATTCCCTCCCTATTTTGGTGGATTTCCTAGTCGGTCCTATCTACTGGTCCCATGGCCTTTCCTCGTCGGATCTATGGGCTACCTCGCCGGATCTATGGTCCAGTGGGTTCTCCTCATCAGATCCATGGGCTACCTCACCTTCTCAGCTCCCCCTACTACTCCAACTCCCTGGCTTCCTCGGTTGCTGACTCCCTAGCCTTCTCGGCTACTCCGACTCCTTGGCTTTCTCAGCTCCTGACTCCCCGGCTTCCTCGGCTACTTTGACTCCCTAGCTTCCTTGACTACTCCAACTCCCTAGCTTCCTTGACTACTCCAACTCCCTGCCTTCCTCGGCTACTTTGACTCGGTGGCTCCCTTGGCCTCCTTCACCCTCATGGAGGCTACTATTGGGGTCGACTCTACGGTGGGTTCGGTTTGTGACCAAAGGCCATGGCTGTGGTGGCTTGTCTAGTTTTGGCTTCCTCTCCAGGACGATTCACATTTCTTCCCTTTTCCATGCTTATGCATTTCTTGATTTAGTTACTATTTTCATTATACTTGCATCTTTTACCATACTCGATTTTGGGAGGTTCTAAGGGCTACAATGTCGGGACTTGGTCAAGAGGGGTCTTGCACCAGGAGCAAACTCCCTTGACCAAGGGCACTTGTGGCTCTCTAGGACATTGCCGCTGATCGATGTGGTAGCCACCGATTCGGTGGGGTGGCTCTCCTTTCCCTCTCAGTTGCCTTGCTTGACGAGCCATGCCGAGGTGGAGTGTGTACTGTGCGTAGTGCCTTACTGAGGTGGAACCAAAAAGGAAATAAAATGGGGGGAAGGAATGTGGGGGAAAGTGGGCCTACTTATGTTGGGCTGAAAATAAAAATTTTGTTGGTGGTGGTTGCGGTGTGGTCCTCACGTGACGAAGACGTGGATGATGTCTCCTTGTCGATGTCGGGGATGTCGTTCTGTGGTCCACACGGTTGGCTTCCTGGATCCCTGGTGGTTCATGCTCTCCTTCAGCTTCCACTACGTTCTGTCTCCCCTTCTCTGACTCTCCTCTCTCCTCACCCCTCTCTGTGGGCTTTTAGTCTTTGGGAGAAATGCTCTCTGGCCTTCAGCCAAGAGACGGATTGCTAGGGTTTTCTTTGGCTTTGCTTTGGAGCCTTTGTGCTTTGGTATTCCTCTTAGTTGGCTTTGCTGTGAGGGAGCTGGGGTGCTCTCTAGTTGGCTTTGGGGTTCTCTCAACTGTATGGAATGCTATAGGCTCTCGGTTGTGTGGAATGCTGTGGGCAGAGGTAGGGAAATGAGATGTGGGCTTAAGAGTGGGAGGCACTTGGCTGTCTACCTCTCTCTCCTACACTGTTGATGACTCTTTTGCCCTCACTCTATCCATAATTGGGTCTTGTAACATTGTGGGCTGTATGGACCAAGGGTCCGAACTGTGGGCTGTTGTGCACTTTCTCGGATTTTCTAAGACTGAGTTAAGTTGGTAAAAATATTGGCGTTAGATTGTCTAAAAGCCAGATGATGAAACCAGTGAGAGGCACTGACCGGCCCAGGATGGTTTGGGTATCTCAATGAACACCACTCTAAACGACTCTAGTAGTCAGAGGGTACTAATAGCGGTTTTATTCCCTTTCTTTTTATTCTCCCTTAAATTGTTATTTAATTCGCTCTCTGATTGCAAAAATGAAAAGGGTGTGGCCGGTTTGGGTGCTACATGCCGAGCAATACACGGGTACATGAATGAAATGATATTTTTATTTGCTTTTTATTCCATGGAGTTTTGGCTATGCAACAATTTAAGTTTTTTTCGATTTGCATAAATCTTGTAATTAATCAAGTATTGTAATAATGTCTTTACTTCCTTTATGAAGGCCTAGGGTCAATTGTTGTAATTTATTCTTGTAACTAAATATGTGGTAATAATTTTTGTTATTTTTATTACTGTTAATTATATTGCTTAGGATTAATTAGAGTCCATGTTCTTTCAATATCTTAGTCATTTCCATGCAAGAAGTAAAACTTTAAACGAGGGCACATAAAATTTAATAGTTCAATTGAAGTCACCACGTAGAAAAGAAATGCATACGTATACATATACGAATTAACTAATAACAAACTAGTGTAGTAGTGTAGGCTTATGGCTATAGTTTTGTATGGCGCTTGAAATCACTTTTGTATCTAGTGCAGATCTAGGTATATCGCTTACAATCACTTTGTATCAGTTAATATTGTATTAAAAAATACATACCAAAATTTTCCAACGCTTTCTAAAGGTTACGCATTTTTCATGCAATTCATAAGTATCCCGTGCTTTTTATTTAATAGAAGGTTAGCTTTAACCGGTAGATAATTGCAATATATCTAACCTGCACACAACTTGTATTGTGCTTAGGAGCATCAATTTAATCTATCAAAATTGACTTTTGTGTGTCGACTTCAACGTACAATAACCCTCTGGCTGGGCTATGATTGTTTTGGCTTCAGCTTTTAGCTTCTGGTTTATTTTTCACTATTCATAAAATTCATCTTTTTCTGAACTTTTGGCTTTTTGTTGAGCTTTTTTGCCGGTTCTTTTTTCTCGTATTTGTTTGTATTATACGTAATGGGCTAACATATTTTTTAATTTTTTTAAATTTAATTATGCTAAATAAACCTATGTCAACTACAATATTTTTTCAGCTAGCTACAATACTTTTCAACCATAAGCCACAAAAAATAAGCCCAAATGATCACCAGTGGCTTATTCATTGCTCTACGTATACATTGTTGAACCGAACATAAGCTCTTTCTGAAGGGGGCAAAATGCAAAGGGCCTAAGGGAAAGCTTCTTTCAATGGCACCAGAAATGGAGGGCTTTAAAGGTAAGCAAATTGACCAATTAGTGCAAGAAATATATATCCTCTACTTCTACTTAGTCACACCCACATGAATAATAATGAAATGAAATCACAACAAAGAAAACCCAATGACTGAAAGAAACAAGAGAAAATAAGTTTTGGCCTCTCTCTCTCTCTCTCTCTACCTCCTTTCCTTTTCCTACTTTGCCCAAGTCGTAATTGCTTCTCTCTCGCTCGTTAATAAAAATTTTCATCTTTTAAACTATAATTCTTTTGGATTCCTCCCCCAAATGCCTTTCACCCAAAGACTCACCCGGCCTTGGTAAATCTCCCCTTCCGGCTGCATTCCTTCCTATTTCTCGTATTTCTCCAACCCTTTCCCCTCTCTTTCTCTCTCTGAAAGACTGGATACAGAACGAAAGGGGGAAATAGAAAGAAGAAAGAAAGACAGAAGAACACCAACCAAGCAAGTCTTGGTTTTTGAGTTCATGGGCTGTGGAATTGTTCCCAGGAATCCCCTCTGGGTCTGAAAAGATTCGTACCAAGAAACAGTTCTTGAATTTCCCCTTTCTTTTGCTCAAGAATTACTTGTACAGAAGAACTGCTTCTTCCTTGTTTCTGCTTTGTTTTTCCGTGTTTGGTTGGTTGGAATTTTCTCGGGTTATTTCTTCTTCACTTGTGGGGGTGAGGAGAAGAGATAGTCATGGTAAAGCAAGGACCTTGTCGTCATTGCGGAGTCACAAGTGAGCTCTTGTTCTTGAATAAAGTTGATTTTTTCCTATTGTTGTTTCTTTGCTTATTTTAGTTCTGTTTCTCCGTTGTCCCTCGGCGAGTGGTACATCTTGGGTGATGATTTCTTCGAATTATGCATCTGGGAAGCGGGCCTTAGATGAAATCTTTTGAGTCCCTCGGACTCGGATTCCTAATCTTGCTTGTTCGTTGTGGGTTACGTTGGTTTGTTCTTTGGTGGTTATTAGCTGAAATTCATTGAACTATCAGATGTATTCAAGAGAACTCCGTGGATATGGTTAAGGTCTCAGAGGCCTTTGGATGTAAAATTCTAAACATGAGGAACAAGATAAATTATCTCATTCTCACGGACACATTTAGACTAGTGTTTGACTATGGTGGATATATGCTTGTTACATAATTTGTGCAGATAGTGAGCGATTAGATGCAGCTCACACTCATATTCTGCAAGAAGAAAAGAACCATCTGCTCTTACCAATCAGATATTTAGAGTTCCGTAGCTGCTGCAGCTACAGAAATGCTTAATTTTAGGATGGCATTGAAGTATAATCTTTGCTGTGCTGTGTAACTTACACAGACTGGCCCTCCTTTTGCTTGAACCTCAGCGGCATTATACTTTCGGAGTTCTTTAGCTCCTCTTACTGAAGCAAGCTGCTCAATTGAAGTGATCATCTGCATTTAGTATGCCTCATTTTGTGGGAGAGCAGATGAAGAATTACATGCTTGTGCTAACCATTGAGAGCAATATCTGAAATATACAGTTTTGAGTATGTATGTGATTATTTACTTATTGCCTTAAAGTTAAATTCTTGAAAATGTATAGTTTCTGACTGTTCTTCCATGCTCCCTTGCCTGATGCCACCATCTCTTGTATTATCACAGGCATGATACTTGTAATTTGTGATACAAACTCCTGATGGACACGCTACCAATAAACTCTATATCTGTATATACCACACACGTTCTTGCATATCAATTTTGCATTGTGTTTCTTGTTGCTCATCGCAAATGCTGGAACAGGTACTCCTCTTTGGCGAAATGGGCCACCAGATAAGCCAGTGCTCTGCAATGCATGTGGCTCGAGATGGAGAACGAAGGGTTCATTGACGAATTACACACCAATGCATGCTCGGGAAGATATTGATGCTGAGGAACCTAGACTTAACAAGCTCAAGCCACCAACATCGAAGCTGAAGGAACCGAAGCAACTGAAGAAAAAACCAAGCCATAGCATAATGGAGAATGAACCATTTTCTGATCAAAATTTCCGGAAGATGGGGGATGCTGACCCAAACAATCGAACTAGTTCTGGATCAGCAGTATCATATTCAGAGAGTTGTGCCCCATATGGTACAACTGACGCAACTGAAATGACTGGTCTGTGATCTCTGATTGCCTTGTTGCTGTTAAATTAGATAACTTCATGCTCTTCTCATTCTTGATGAGTACCACATAGTATATGATTAAGTTCAATTCAAACAAATAATATAGAAGGCATTGAACTTGAGGCTAGATGGGCAGGTCAGAAGTACACTGTTGAATGTTTGTCTGCAATGTTATACTTAATCTACCCAAGATTTCCTGTAAACATCTTTAGGTCGTTCTTGTAGTACTACCCTTGTAGAATCTATACTAGTAATTGTTTATAATGCAGATCTGTTTCTTCTTTTCATTCAACTCATTGAAGCTACTGAAACATTTTTTCCAGCAGCTCCTCTTCACTGCTGCTTTATTTGTAATACAGAATTATCAATTCATAAGAACTTATGGTGATTGATAAATCATTGGCTAATTTTGACTAAATTACTTATGATCAAAGGGAATAGCTTGTAGCCATGTTGCCCACATATCGAGTTCAAATGGCCTCAAGAAAGGGATATTACTTCACCACACCATAAGCATCAAATTTAGATTCTCAAGATTCTCTGTGTGTAACCCAGAAATTGCTTTTTTATGTGTTTTTTACAACCATGTTAGATATGTTAATGATGTTTTTCTGGTACCTTCCCAATTCAGGTTCAGCACAATCACATGCTTGGGAGTCATTCGTACCATCAAGAAAGAGGAGTTGTGTCACTTGTCCTAAACCTTCACCGGTGGAAAATCTTGTTAAGGATCTTAACTCCATAATGCGTGAAGAGCAGTTATATTACCTTTCAGGATCGTCGGAGGAAGACCTACTTTATCATAGTGAAACTCCTTTGGGTTCCTTTGAGATTGGGTATGGAAGTGTGCTTCTTAGACACCCAAACTCAAAATCAGTGGAGGAAGAATCAGAAGCAAGCTCTATTCCTGCAGATAATAAATCATACATTACAAGTGAATCCTATTCAGGGTCTGTCTCATTTGTTGTGCATAGTGAAAGCAAGGGAGCAAGCAACTCAAATGCTGCAACTGAGAAGCCAAAGAGGTCGCCAGTGCAGACACAAGATGGTGCTAGAAGGTATTATACACCCTTATTGGCATGAAAAGCTTGTATTGGGTATTTGTTGTCATCCTCTGTCCACAATTCCACATTCAATATTAGGTAAAAGAAGCTATTATGGTGTGAATCAGTCTAATGGTTTTTTTTGGTTGGTATGTCTCTTTTGCAGGGATAAACTTCATTATGAAAAGCAGCATATCCTGGAGAATGTAGATTCACCTTTAGTTTCAGTAGATTTAAAGGTATCTAGGCTATCCATGCTTTTGTTGTTGTGGTCAATGATTCCTAGATGTAATTTTGCATAGAGTACCTCTGGATATGGCTAACATATCCATATTTGACTAAACATTGAAACTAAACCTTTGCACTGTCTCTTCTTTCTTGAGCAGGATGTTATCAATTACAATAGCTTTGTGAAATATCTAACCAATGAGGAACAACAACAGTTGCTCAAATTTCTTCCTCCTGTGGACTCGTTGAAGCCTCCTGATAGGTCCTCTTTTATGTTTGCCCAGAGTTCTACTAAGAGATTTTGAGGCCATTTCGCTCAAATCCAGTTTTGTATCTTGCTCTTTCTGCAGCCTTAGAAGCGTGTTTACTTCTATTCAATTTTCTGATGCTATGCATAGCTACCAAAAGCTGCTTGGTGAGGGAGTTCTTGATCCATCTTTCTCTGGTGATGAGAAATGGAAGCCAGTGAAGAGTCTTGCATTAACCAATTTAACAAAATGTAAATGGCTGGAATGCTATGAAGAAATAAAGGTAACAAACTGGCTTTCACATCATCATCCCCTCCCCCCCTCCATTTTTTCTTTGAGTTAATCCCTGTGACTACGGGTGTGTTTGGATTGTTGCCCCATTGTGCCGAACCAAAATTTTTTGTTAGCCTTCATGATTTGGCTACCGTTTGGATTGATGCCAAATCATTGGTGTGCCCTGAAAAATTTGGCAAGCCAATGCAAAGCAAAGGCAATTCCTGGGCAAGCAATTTGCTAACCAAAATTTTGGCTAGCCTTGATGCTGAGGTGGCAGCAGCTGATTGGTTGCATTAATTGCACTCGGTTTTTTATTAACAAACTTCAAACGATAATATCTTCTAAACTGTGTATCTAATTTGTGATCCGTTTGCATCATTGTATTTCTTGTGATTTAATTAACAAAATAAGATACATATTAGCTATATTTTGTGTAAAAAAATTAGATGCCATATAGGACCCACATGCCATACTCACATTTGGAGAAATTTTGGTAATCTTTGTAGCTATTGGCATGGTTGCAATCCAAACGTGTTTACTCTACTAAAGTTTTGGTCATGCCCTCACTTTGATCATACCTAAATTTTGGTAGAGCTGCTTAGGGCTCAAACCAAACACACCCTACATCTGCCTCGGTGGTTTTCTCTTCACCGCATATGTGAAGTTATGGACTGCCAAGCTTTGGTTGTACATCAATACATGATTGAGTGTTTGTTTCTCTTTGTTTAGGGAAAAGACAGTAAGGAAACAGGAGGAAAAGAAAAGACCAGTGCTTCGAAAGGCCTTACCAAGTCCACCATGAAGCCTCTCAAAAGACCTCATGAAACCCAATTGCAAAGCTACTCAGGTTGGCAATCTTAGTTCCTCTGATTCTGACTTGCGTGTTGTTTCTAGATGCAGACATCTGAAAAATGTCCTATGTATTCAATTCCAATTTCGTCATTTTCTTATCTTATTGTAAGTAACACGGAGAAGCCTTCTGATTTGTTTTGCTTGTGACAATGCAGAACTAAAAGGAACCATGAGGAGTCCTAAAAGAGTCTTTAAATCTGGGGCTATGGCTCAGTTCAAAAGCTCAATTTTGCCAAAATCTGGCAATCCCAACAAAGATATAGCCTGCACTGGAGGACGTAACTTATTCATGTTACCACCAGATAAATTATCTATGCTGGCCCCTGTGCAGGACATCGACAACGGTTCTGATCAAGACTTGCTGCTGGAGGTTCCTCTTAATGCACGGCACTCAGAGGCAGAATTTCTTTGCCAACCATCTCAACTGAGCTCTGCAACCCGCAGCTCCACCTACGAGGGCGGGGTTGCTGATGGCGAGGGGCGCCTCAAGCAACCGTAGTCCCAGTTCCATTAGCAAGCAACTTAGAACAGGTTGTAGCGGTAGTTTACTTTAGCTTCCTGGATCGTGGTGCCTTTATTTACCGATCACTGTTACGGCGTTCTGCGGTTTGTTCATGTTTCTGCCGTCATCGCCCTGGTTTACATGACAATGTGCATCTGCCGACTCGGCGAATTATACGTTCAGCAAACATTTCTAGCGGTGCTTTTGGACTGGGCTTGTGCTGGTTTCTGTACCATATAGCTTTTGGAGAAATTGTAACTTATATCGTTGTATGGAGAAGGGATAAACTCATTATGGGTAAAATGAAAAAAAAAGATGTCGGAGTTTACGTATGTATTGCAATCCGTGGCTTTTTATCTTTGCTCACTTCGCTTCCCAGTTGAGCATGGTGGTGTCTTCATGGTAGATCATATTGAACAAGACAATATCTTGTTTATATTGGCCGCGGTTGATGGCTTTGCCTGAAAATGAATAGCAGTAGCTAAAAGAAGTGACTTTTAAAAGGAGAGGGCAAGTGGTAGAGAAAGTGAGGAAGATACGAGAGTAAGAGGAGTGAGGTGTATGGTACGTCTGTGATCCTCTGACTTATCCTTGAAGTGAGATGAAAGTAAAAGAAGTGAGAAAACTGTTTCAGGAAACTAGGTGTTCATATTAATTTTTGACTTAAGTCAATATGAACATGCTATGATTGATAATGGTAAGCTAATATGATCATGCCATGATTGATAATGGTCCTATTTATTTTAGGTTGTGGTTTATGATTTTGGTTGTGACTTATTAGTATAATAAATAATAATTGTTAAAATAAACCAAAACCAAAAACGGGATGAAAAGCCTAAAAGAACGAGACCAATATCATTGAGGGATGCTATGTACAATTGTACATGATCTTTAGGGCATCTAGCACTCTAGCAGCATCGCCAGTAATCTCCGTGACATTGTCACTAATAATCTTCCCAACGTTAAGGGAAAGATTTGTAATGCAACGTTTGAAACTACTACTAGGCAGGTTGAGGTCGTTTCTGTTACTTATGACAATTATACCACTGCTCTGCTTTTCAATGCGCTTTCAAGCAAAGCCCCAACACGCTACGGAGCAACCATAAACAACTTCTCCCTCCCATCAGTATAAATGGTGTTTTAGAATCTGTTTAATTATCTTTTAGAATTTGACCAGTAAGGCAGTAATATATGTAGGGGTGGTGTTTTAGAATCTGTTTAATTATTTTTTCGAATTTGACCCGTAATATATGTAGGGGTGTCTAAATCGGTAATATGAAAGCTACTAAACAATGGTAGTAAGAACCAGCAAGTTTTTTTATTAAAAAAGAGAACCAGGTTTTGCAATGGAATGAACAGTAAGTACCCCCTCTTTTGATTAATGTGAGGCTTATTTTGATTTTGCACAAAGATTAAGGAGGAAATAAAACTGAGAGTTATTAGAGGAAATGATACCCTCTCATAATTGCTTTAGAAAGATAAGATAGGATGGTTTGCGTGAGTGATGATGAATAAATGCATACGAGAGAGAAAATAAATAGAGTACGATGAGAAATATATCATTAAATTTACATACATGTTTTACATTTATTTATCAAAAGATCTTTAAAAATTATATGCCTCACGTTGATCAACGGAGGAAGCACTGGTACATAGATGGAGCCGCGTGGACTAGTGCCGACAGGCCACTACGCCCATGGGGAAACGGATCACGGCCCACTAATACGAATCCGCGCGGGAAGGTGCGAAGGCGGCGAGCAGCTGGCCCGGCTCCCGCGGATCCGCACGCCCGAATCTCAAAGCACGAGCCGGAACCCCACTCCCCTCCAGTTCATCTTCTCTCTTCTCGCCGCGCCGCCTTCCCACCCGCACGCTCCACTGCTAGTGTGCCGCCATGCCGCTCCACCTCCTCCTCCCTGACCCCAACCCGCTCCTCTCCGAGGCGGCCGTGCGGCGTCGCGGCGGCATTGACTGTGAGGTGCGCCTCCTCCTCGACCCCGTCGCCGCCGTCGTCGGCCGCGGCGGCGGGGCAGCAGGTGGCGAAGGTGCACAGCTACGGGACGGTGGACTACGAACGGCGGGCGGCGCTGCGGTGGAGCAGCCTGTACCGGCGCATAGCGGTGGGCCACGGCGGCCGGCCGGTGGGGCGCACGCTCGGGGCATGGGACGAGGGCGAGCGCCGCCTCGACAAGTGGGGGCTCTGCCGCATCGCCAGGGAGCTCCGCAAGTTCCACCGCTTCAACCTCGCTCTCCAGGTAGGTAGCGATGCCTGCTTAATCGCGTCTCTCGACGATCTATTTAAGTTTACTACTTGATAAGTGATCCGGCAATGTTGGGAATTGTTATGCTAGTAAACAACTGGGCGGAGTTTAGTTCGACTTAAGGGGTTAATGTTGGTAAGATTATGCACATACTAATAACAGGACTTTGATATATAGACTGTTGTACTTACTCCGATTCAGCCAGCGCGCCATTTTATTATGAAAATGGGACTAAATTGAAAAGGCAGCCATTGTCTATCCAATGTAAGAGAAATAATGAAATAACTAGGTGTGGGGAGCAATAGTTCAATGTCCTTAACGGCCTTGCAAATCCTTCTGAATGCTCACCCTTCAATAATGATAGTTCACGACAAGTGTTAGAATTTCCATTTTTGCTGTCATCTTATGTTTTGGTGCCTTTTGATGGCCAAGCGTGGTAAGGGCATCTCCAGCAGGAGCTCTCAAAACAGGCCCCCTACTTTTAATTTGAGGGCTCCCTCTACTTTTGAGGACCCTGTTTTCTGGGCTACACTCCAGCAAGAGCCCTCAAAACAGGGCCCCTACTTCTCAATTCCCTCTATTTCCTCACACACTATATGCATATGTATGAGACAAAAGCACAATACACAATAAAATATTTATGATTTCAAAATGAGGGACAATATTTAAATTTATGAATTCAAATACGAATATTCAAATTTAAATTCAAATTTGTTTCAAATTTTATTGTTCCAAATTTAAATTCAAATTTATTCCGAATATTCAAATTTGTTCCGAATATTCAAATTTCAATTCAAATTTGTTTCGAATATCCAAATTTGAATTTAAATTTGTTCCGAATATTCAAATTTAAATTCAAATTTGTTTTGAATATTCAAATTTAAATTCAAATTTGTTCCGAATATTCAAATTTAAATTCAAATTTGTTTCGAATATTCAAATTTGTTTCGAATATCCAAATTTGAATTTAAATTTGTTCCGAATATTCAAATTTAAATTCAAATTTATTCCGAATATTCAAATTTGTTTCGAATATTCAAATTTAAATTCAAATTTATTCCGAATATTCAAATTTGTTCCGAATTAAATTTGTTTCACTCGTACGGAAAAAAACGAGGAAAGCTGAAAAATGAGGGCCGGAGTAGGGGCCCCCTAGGAATGAGGGTTGAAGGGGGGATTTAAGGGGCCCCTCAAATTTGAGGGTTCTAGTAGGGGCCCTGCTGGACCTCTATTTTTGCCTCAAGCCCTCAAATTTGGTTTTGAGGGCTCAAGTAGGGGCCCTGCTGGAGATGCTCTAATAGCCGTATTGGTTCTCATCAGATATTTTCTGTGACATTGAAGGACCATGTGGTGGTAACCCTATATCAGTGATGAGTATTTGATATTGATTGCTAATTGATGTCATTCCTTGAGTTTAATTTTTGTGAAGTTAAATTTCAGCTTGTGCACTTCTGGAATTCCCGGTCAGACCGGTCTGGCCAAGCAATCTGACAGATGGGACCGTACGGTCAGACCGATCTATGGAGTCGGTCTGACCGGTTGCCTTGTGGGCGGTCTGATCAGCGTGTGAGCCACGGTCAGACTGGCCCTGCTAAGGTGGTCTATTGGTTATGTGAGTTTAGGTATTAGTCACAGCGTGTGTCCGTGCGAGGGTTAGTTACAGAGGAGTCCATGCATATGTGAGTCATAGTGTGTGTCCATGCATATAGTTTGACTTGGGTCATTGCTTATGTGCACAGAGATTTAATATTTGATCCTAGTTTTAGAATCAGTGACTTAGTTGCATACTTTTTACAGGGTGCATTGTATGGATGAATTGCGCCAATTGTTGATTTTGTATATTGTGTGGTGCTACGTGACTGTTTGCTTGTTTTTGTTAGTTGTAAGATTTTGGAGCTAGGTCATAGTGAGGCGTAGGAGGACTGGGACTAGGCACAGGGTGGTGTTAAGGTCCAAAACGGTTAGGGAGACGTTGAAAATGACCGAGACTTGCAGGGTGGTTAGAAGCTAGGACGACAAGAAACTAAAGCGGGAGCTACCGGTGGTGAACATAATAGGCAACGGTAAGGTAGATCGGGACTATGCTCAGGAAGGAGCCGATGTCCTATGCAGTCAGAAAGTTGGGTGCCGTCATGCGCAAGGAGAAGCATATGGTGCACCAAGTGATTTGGGTCGTTTGCAACTGAGGACGGTTCGGTGGGATTCGGACGTGTGAGAGGCTCGACGGCAAGTCATTGGGGCCACATAGAAGATGGCGAAGCATGGGCGATGCTTTGTGGCAAAGGAAACAGAAAGTTTCGTGGAAAAGAGTAGATGAACATTTAGTAAATTGCCCAATACTAGAAAAGTGACGGGGTGTATGAAACCGCGTCGTTGGCCTAAGTGGTTTAGGTCTTGTATGTGCTAAAAATGTGAAGTGGATCAAGTGTTGGTTCACTAATGGGTTAATTGTTGTAAACCGCTTTGAGAAGCGTGCGTGAGAGAGTAAAACCCGATGTTAGGTGAGGTTAACGGGTTATCCCCAGTTTGTCCTAATGGGTGGATCCATTATGTTTTAATTCAGATTGTGAGACTATATAAGGGGAAGGAAGGCAAGGGCTAGGGTTTTAGACGTTGTTCGTTAAGCCTTTTGGTGGCTAGCTCTTCCCCCCTCTCATGTGAGATTAAGATTTCTTGGATTGGGGTCGTGTGTGTACTTTAGGCTTAGAGCTCTGCTATCTTAAAGGATTAGCTGTAAAACTTACCTTCTCAAGTAAGCAATACATCAATCTTTGATCAACTCCATGCCTATTTCATGTTTTAATTGATTTGGTTGGTTTTATCTCTCCTCCTCCCTTTTCTTGATCTTACTATACCAAGGATGTGTAAGAGATGAAGACAACATCTGGGAATCTATCTCCATCCATCTAGACACTTTGATAGCAAGTTTATGAAGAAATCCTGGTTTTGCTTGATTTGGCCTCAAAGTGTTATTTCTTGTTTCAAGGGTTTTCGAGTCGTGTTCTTCGGTGTTCTAGTTTGCTGTGACATGTGGTAATACATCTAGAGTTATCTTGGTCATCATCTACCTACGAGTAAGTTGTATTCATCGTTTAGGGTTTTGGCTCAGTTTTGATGTAATCTTCCTACAAACTGAAAAAGATTTCAACTTTGGCCATAATTTTATGATCATTTGTTGGTATAGGTTCTTGATATCATAGGGTAGATTCCTGCAAATTTTCACATCATTTAGATCTACGGATTAAAAGTAGAAATCATAATGAAAATACTATTCATTAGGCTAATTTTACTGTAGCAGAAGTCAGCGCTATTTAAGGAGTGGTCAAACCGTCGGGACTGGTTAGACCGCCATTTCTATGCCGGTTAGACCGCCGGAAAGTAATTGCTTTAAGGTTTTGTATTCTTGAGCCATTTGTCTTGAGTTTTTGGATTAAAATTATATTTTCTGCAACTCTGTAGTTGTGTAAGAGTAGAATCTTAAACACTTCTGGAAAAATTCGAGTTGATACCATTTACCCCCCCCCCCCGCGGGCGCGCTATCCGGTCCAACAGACATGCGCAGGTTTATGATTGGATGACTGAGCGCAGGGATAGGTTTTCGCCATCTAGTGATATGGGCGCTAGGAGATATTGAGGGAGCCGAACTTCTATACGAAGAATGGGCATCCAAAAGTTCTGTTATAGGCGTGGGCCTTGGGCCCAGCCGGGTTATTATTAGGAATTAGAGATTGGTTTCTATTTGAGTTAGAGATTAGTTTCCATTGTTAGAGATATAATTAGAGATATGATATGGGTTTCCATATTATTAGAGATAGGATTGGAATTAGATTCGATCTGTTAGGGGGAGCACATCTATATAAGGGGGCTACCACATGCTATTGTAATCAAGCAGAATAATAACAATAGTCTTCCTAGTCTATAGTCTCATCTCTCTCCCTACGCCGACGCCATCCGGCCATCTTCTTGGTGGTGTTTACCCGTTATGAACTAAGGTTCATAACAACTTGGTATCAGAGCAGTCGATCCCTTCCCACGACTTCTGCTACCATGGTTTCCAACGAGGAGGACAGTTCCATGAGAGCAACGTTTAAAGCAATCAAGAAGCAGATGGCTGGGCTCATGCAGCAGTGTGCCGAGATGAACGCCCAACTTGAAGATTTGACGCGGGAGAGCATCGCAACCGACGCCAGGATTGCAGCGATTGTATCCAGGAGGAGTTTAGCTACCGGCAACACCCCACCGCAAACAGCAGCTCCAAGTCTGGAGAATTCCACGGCCGCAACATCTTCTCCACCCCGCCATACCGCTTCCTCCGGCCGGTTGCTCCGACTCGCCGAGCCGCCACCGCCGCCGCCGTCCGCGTCATTGCCGCCGCCAAGTTCGCCTCGCGTCATCTTCAATCGGCGAGAAGCCGCCCATCACTCCAAGACGGCGCGCCGCGGTCCCGGCAGCGCCTCCGGCGATCGACGCCGCTTCCACGCCTACCCCTCGCGGCCGCGCGGTTTCGCGAAGATGCGGTCGTCGCCGCCACAAGACGGCATCTCCGCCCGAGCGCTTCGCCCCAAGCGCCGCCGCGCCGGCGGCTTCTCCGCGACGGCGCGCAGCTTGCCGCCGCCGGCCGCTCCTCGCGGGCGCTGCCGCCGGCGCCGCCGCCGACGGGCCGCTTCGATCCGCCGCCACCGGATCGGCGTTTACGCCGCCGATTCACCGCTCCCGCGTCGCCGTCTCCGTCCGCTCGGGCCACCGCCACACGTGCTGCCGCCGCCCGGCCTTTCCACCGCGCGCTCGCGCCGCGCCGCCCAAGACGGCATCTCCGCCCGAGCGCTTCGCCCCGCCGCCGCCGCGCCGGCCGTCTCCGACCGCCGCCGGCCAGATCCGCCGCCACCCGGCCGTCTCCGACCGCGGCCGGCCAGATCCGCCTCGCCGGCCGCCTCGCAGATCCGGCCGCCGCCGATCCGGCTGCCGCCGTGGATCGCCGCCGCCGGCCGCCGTGGATAGCCCGGAGCCGCCGCCGCCGCAGCTGCGCCTTCAGGCTCCGTTACGACCGATGCGGGGTGTCGATCGGTTTATAAAACCGACCGATTAGTTCAGGCAAAGCAAAAAAAATTAATTAATTAAAAAATTAAAAAATTAAAAAATTAAGGAAAAAAATAAAAAAAAATAAAAAAAGAACTTATTTTGCAGGCATCATTTAGCCCTGTTCCGCTTGGATCAGACCGGTCGTCAACATCCGCTGCAGCACCCCGCCACTGTTCGTCTTCTACATCGGCGCCGAAGGTCTTCCATTGGCCGCCGTCTAGCAGCTCGAGGACGAGCTGCATGTCCGGGAGGGGTGTAGTGTTATAGGCGTGGGCCTTGGGCCCAGCCGGGTTATTATTAGGAATTAGAGATTGGTTTCTATTTGAGTTAGAGATTAGTTTCCATTGTTAGAGATATAATTAGAGATATGATATGGGTTTCCATATTATTAGAGATAGGATTGGAATTAGATTCGATCTGTTAGGGGGAGCACATCTATATAAGGGGGCTACCACATGCTATTGTAATCAAGCAGAATAATAACAATAGTCTTCCTAGTCTATAGTCTCATCTCTCTCCCTACGCCGACGCCATCCGGCCATCTTCTTGGTGGTGTTTACCCGTTATGAACTAAGGTTCATAACAAGTTCTAGTTTTGATCCTAAGACTATGAACATTTTATTAGCATGGTATGCTAGAGAAGGTTTAGTTGCCAAGGCTGAACAAACTCTGAATTGATTTGTTGAGAAAGGCAGAAACCCAAAGCCAAACACCTGGAAAATCCTTGCCACAGCACACCTTAAGGATCTGTCATGTATGGAGAAAGCTGCAGCAGTTACAAGTGCAAGTAAATGGAGACCAAGACCAACCAATGTTGAGAGTCTCCTGGCAAATTTCAAGGAGCAAAATGACGCAGAGAGTGCAGACAGGTTAATGAATGTACTTAGAAGTAGAGGGTGTGCTGAGAACGAAGAGTACAAGTCGTTGATTGACACCTATGCTTTTGCGGGCACATAACACTGAACGGACATCAACAATATGATGATGATTACGCCCTGAACACTTGCATTACTTGCTTGTAATGTTTTCTGTTGAGCATGGTGATTCATATTTTACTCTTTTAGAATTTAGAAAGATATGCTATAAGCAGTCCTAGATGAATTCTAATAGAATTAGGATTTCTAATTTTTTTTAGAGTAAGATTTCTACTTCACTTTTGAGAAAAATTAGGAGGACTATATAAAACCACGAGAGATGGTTATGAAGAACCCAAACAAGCAAGCAACAAAACAAAGAATCTACTCATCTAATAGTAGAGGTGCATGAGAGGATTAAAGATCATGTTATTTTTTTAGCATTAGATTCTTATATAGGGCAAAGATTCAAAGGTTCTAAAAAATTCGAGAGGGTTGTGAGAGAGCGACAATATCTTTTACTCATTTGAGGTTCTGCTTAAGGAATTTACGGTTGGTTTCGCCAAATCTTCTCTCGTCGTGGTTGTTTAACGTCATTATTTTGATTCTCTTTACGAGATTTGTTTTCTTTGTTCTTAATACCGTATATGTCCGCGACATATCTTACAAATTCTGATCCGATCCGAAATCTGTTGTGCATAAAGGAGCATTACAGTGTAATATTTTCTAGATATTGTTTCTAGATATCACGAGAACTGCGAGTTCGTGTGGTATAATTCTGTCAATTCCAAAGAGGTTAAATGCATTAAGTCAGTTGTTTCCCTTACAAAATTGTACGAGGTACATATATTTACGTTCTTTCTGATCACTTGGTTCAGTTAGATAATAATCACTAAGAAGAGAACATTTACAGGTTTTTTTTGTACTTTCTACATGTATATTGACATTACTATTGAGGATTTAATCATACCTTCTCGATGCAAGAGTTCCTTTCAGTGACTTGTTGTGTTTGTTTCCTGTGTTTGGTAGATTTTTTTTTTGAACAAAATTTGTTTGGTAGAATTCAGCCTTTTGTTTCCTTTGTTTGGTATAATTCAGTCTTGCATCTTAAATTGCACATATATACATGTGGTTGCTTTGCTTGATTACCGGGCAAGTCAATCAGACCAAGCATGACTAGAAATTTCATCTTCTCAGTCATTTCTTGTTCTTGGGATTGAGGGGGATACTTCAATGCTTGCACGTTGTCACTCTTTGACACTTCTTAATTTTACTTTGGCCCTTTGCTTCACACTAACGTACTCGGCGACGGCTTGCAAAACATAAAGTACAACTTAGGTTTTAAAATTGCGTTTGTTAACTTCCTGGATCATTGACATATTTATTTCTGATTGGTACATCTGTTCTGTAGATCTTGAAACCATGAAAATGTACTTGGAAATTTAACTAGGACTACCCGAAATACTCTCTCGCCGAAGGTTCTACTTTGCCGTGCAATCTCGTTCAGGCAGAAAAGCAGTTCACTTGACTACAGATTGCTCACAGTAATGTGAATTAAAACATGTGGGGGTCACTCGAGGGACTGCACGAGGGTGGTTGCAGTCACTTGATGCCTTTTTTGCATCCAAATTTAGATCAAGATGCAGCACTAAACTAATGGTCAGATTCTTTCACAGCTAGGTGATTAACAAACAGCGAACTCACAAGGTACAAAGGATCTATTGCTCGCTTTATTCATACATCATCGACCATTTAATTTCTGAATGAAGATTCAGTTCAGGCTGCAAATTGTAGCTCAGTGTAATGAAATTCTGTCCTGGACAATAATACAGATAAGGGCGTTAGAACATGATCGTGAAGGACCACGTGAGAAGATTTAGGAATATTTGTGATGAACTATTGTTAACATGTGTTGAGTTGAAATTCATATTTGTGAAAGATTTGAATTTTCAGTGTGATGGTTTCAATTTTAGGCGGTTAGACCGATCTTGTGAGCGGTATGAGTGGTGCAACCGATCGGTAGGTGACAGCCAGACCAGACTCTTGGGTTTTTGGGCATTGAGTGGCCAGACCAGTCATGGGGCAGTTAGATAGGGGCCAACGGTCTAACCGGACGCATGATGGTGGTCAGACCGGCAAAGGTTTGAATTTCGACTGTGGGTTCTGAATTTTTGGAATATGATCGTGCATCGAGTCGAATTGTCCTAGATCAGTGCATTCATGTTACATGAAGTATGTTTAAGCTAACATGGATCAAGTTATAGAGAACTTATAGCCGAAAGCGATTTCTTGGTCGTTGGATGTGCAGAGAACCTTGGAATTAACTATGCTCAACTGCAAGGACCGAGACTACGCTCATGGAGGAGCCGAGGTCTAGAACGGTCAAGAATGCCGGGTGAGATGGTTGAACTCAAGCACAGTACAAGGAACACAAGGAATATTAAAGAAAATGTTAGAGCGATGGATTGCCCCAAGTGACTTGGTTGATCCAAATGAGACATGATCCGATGGAAACTGGAGTGGGAGAGACTTGCCGATGCATGGCAAGCTATTGGTGCACCTACGCATGATAAGCATAGTGATTGCTTGCAAGTGAGGAAGTTACCGGGTCAAGGCGAGCGTATTTTGGTAGTTGGCCAAATACCGAAAACTGCATTGACCAAGTGACTTGGTCGATTCAAATGAGACGTGATCCGGTGGAAACTGGAGTGGGAGAGACTTGCCGATGCATGGTAAGCTATTGGTGCACCTACGCATGACAAGCATAGTGATTGCTTGCAAGTGAGGAAGTTACCGGATCAAGACGAGGGTATTTTGGTAGTTGGCCAAATATCGAAAACTGCATTGAATCAAAACAACGATACTTGGGAAAGCGGTTTAGTTAAGAAGATCAAGTGGATTAAAGGCTAATAACTTAGCAAGTTTAAGCCCATATACTTTGAAAAAACGTGCATGAGTTAAGCGTGAGTGTACAACCCATGTTGTGTAGGGTTAATAGATTTTTTCTATTTTGCTAGTGGATAGTATCTGTTTTGGGGGTGGCCCAACCCCCCGTGACTGGGCCGTGCAACTAGTCCAACATGTAATAGGCCCAATAGTGTAGAGGAATGTACCGGTGTAAATATATCAATGTACCCTCATCCTTTGTAAATACTAAGAGGTAGAATGGGGATTTCCCATTCTACCCCACTCATATATATAAACCCCCAGGAGGGGGACATCCTCCCATTCTTACCAACTCTCCCACAGATCTGGCTCTCCTCTTCCTCTTCCACTAGTCCCCTTCTCTACTGTTTGGCCTGTAGCCACAACAGTATCCATTAGGGTAGATGTGGGTAGGTTACCTCATCTATTTAATAGGTTGTGGATGGAAGTTTGCAAGCCAAGTATCTTAACTATTTCAATTTTGAGTTCTAAGGTTAGAGTTAGATAGAGAAGGGTGAGTTATATGGTGTGCTCTGTTGTCCTCATATGAAGTGGCTGTGAAACATCCATCTTCAAGTAACAATTGATCAACTTTATTTATTTCGTATGGAGTGTTATTGTCTTGGTTAATTTGCTCTTGTTTTTATTGGTACCTCGTCTTTTCTTGATCTTGCTACATGTTAAGGACGTGTAAGTGATGGTGATATTTTTGTGTAGATCAAATCTCATCCATCTAGATATTGTGGTTTGCAAGATTTTGAAGTTGTCCAATTCTTGTTTGATTTGTAGTTTTTCTTGAGAAATCTTCATCCGGGCTTTTGTTTCGGATCTTTGGATGGTCTTACTTGTTGTGACATGTGGAATTCATCTAGAGCCGTCTTGGTTGTTCTTAATCAACGAGAAAGTTGTATATCAAGTTTTTGAGATTTGCCCGTTTAGTACAACCTTGCATATTTTGAGAAAATGTTAGAATTTTAGTCAAGACCCTTATGATCTTTGGATGGAATATATTTCTGAAACGCTCAGCAATGTATGTGGAAAGTTTCAAATCATTTGGACATATATTTTGAAGTTTGCAGGAAGTTTAGTTTTAGCTTGGGCTGATTTTCTGTTTTGGAAACAGGAGAGCGGTTAGACCGCTTCTAAGTCCAATCAGACCGCATCTCTAGTGGCGGTCAGACTGGTTAGGTGCTGAATTTGTAAAGCCTTACTTATTTGAGTTATTGCTTGGATTTAGGCTATCAAATCTAATTTTCTTAGCTCTTTAGTTATTGGAGTGAAAGATTTTTTAATACTTAAGAAAAAATTATACAAAGCATCATTTATCTTCTCTCTATTGCCATTACCCATCCTATGAGACGGAGACCCTGCTTCTACTTTATTTCAGCAGTCGGCAAGAAGGTTAAAAGGATACGAGAGACGACTGCTAACCACCGCGTATTGCTAATTTGGTACTGATTAATTTACTTCGAAGCAGCAAAGACAAACCAGACTCCATCGACCTAAGAAAGAATTCTTCTACGACCGGGGGGTGGAGACAAATGCTAAACGCAAAGTATTAAAAATGATTTTATAGTTTTATCATATAATATATAACATAAAGCATATTGTGATACACATTATTGGCCGTTTCATTTTTCATCTGAAGAGTTTGGGAAGAGGCAGATTTGTGAATTTGTGATTGACACGTCCGGCTGATTAATTCTACGAATGCTTTTCGAATAATGAAACACGAAAAACACTTTCACTGGCTGGGATCCTATGTAAAAAAGCATTGTTTTTACACATTTTTTCCTCCCGCTCGGAGCCGGATTGTGCGCACTTATCCATTTGGGCACCGTTCCAACGTCACGTCTCTACCATTTTGACACGTCTGTGACACCTCTAATAAGCCAAGCGCGAGTAAGAACAGCCAAAGCATGCAACTCTCAGACTAGTAAAGAATGCGTTCTAGTCTATTTACTTTCACCAAGCTACTACCCCGGACTAATCAACAACCAGCCGCATATCGGTGCCGATCATGTCAAAATGCAAGGAATATTCCATGGTAAAAGCCTATTTAGGTCATGTTCAATGCGGGGAAAATTTCTGCGAGAATTATAATGTTTCGTTCAAAGTTGTCGTGAAATTCTTACGAGGCTCCTACATTCCAAGCAAGCTTCATCGCAAGAAATAGTAACACTATTTAGGCCATATTTGGAACATAATAACTTTATCCTAATTCTCGTGGTAAATGAATTGTTTTCTATGAAATTTCTACGAGAAACATATAAAATTTATGTGTTCTAAATAGGCACTTAAGATGCATTCTCAATTTTATTACGCAAACATTTATATTGGAACAAAGGTTTTACGTACAACTTTAAATTTCTTTTTACTGTTTCGTCCGAAATTCCGATGACTAGTGAGTTTTTAACTACCTTCCCTCTCCCTCCAATCTATATAGCGAACTCTTCTGCTCTCCATCAAGTCCACCCCCTCCACCGCTCAATAACTCACACATATACGCACAGCATCCAAAAGGCCAAGAAGGCAAAGAAGCCATCATGGCCGAGGAGGAGGATCTAGCGGACATGCCGCGCGTGGTGGGCGTCCTCTCTGCGCTCCTGGAGAGCGTCACGGAGCGCAACGACGCGGCGGCGGGGGCAGGGGCGGAGCTGGCGGCCGCGTCGGCGTTCCGGGGGACGACGAAGCCCGATATCTCGGTGCGCGCGTACATGGCGCGCATCGCGCGGTTCGCGGGGTGCAGCCCCGCGTGCTACGTCGTGGCCTACATCTACCTCGACCGCCTCCTGCGCCGCTGCCGCCGCCACGCGCTGGCCATGGACTCGTACAGCGTGCACCGCCTCCTCATCACCGCCGTGCTCGTCGCCGTCAAGTTTATGGACGACATGTGAGTGTGCCTACACTACACGCCTGGTCACTATCTAATTGCTATGGCATATTATAACACGCGTATGATCGAGTTTTTTTTAAGGTATTGCTGTTCTTGGGTCCAGTAGGTGCTCGAGCCACTAATGTTTACCTTGCACAAAAGAATTGGGACAGAAACATGTAGAATTCTATGTAGGAATATTCAAATTGGTATGCTGCTTGGGCACTGTTCTTTGTACATTTCCCTGAATCAACAGGTTGAAATGACATGCATTGGATAGACCACGAGGGGAATTCAGAGACCCTATTCAGGAATACGAAAATTGTGGTGGAGAGATAGCTTGATTCTCGCATGAATTTTGTTCTTTTGTGCTTAACTTGGGTGATTTTATCTATTTGTTGATTTTTGAGACCAAGCATTATCGTAGACTTCTTGTCTTGCTTCTTTTTGTGCTTGTTTAAATCACTGTCAGCCAGTTATTAGTTGGGACTTAAGTCTGTCATGTCAACCCCAACCTCGGAATTGTGTAAAGGAGTCGTCTTCTCCACTGTTAACAATAGTGTTAGAGACGCACTGTTGTTTAGGCACAGAAGCCTCTGATGAGATAAGATCGACATCTAATTCTGAAATCCAGTATCGTGTAGGATGCATTAGCAGAGTACTCATTCTTTAAGGAGCAGGGCCCAACAACCCCCTCCCTAAATCCTAACAAGCAGAGGCAATCAAAAACTGCATCGACTATGACAAGAACACATTGTATATTTGCATTAGTTAAATCCTAACGGTATTATCTGCTCGAGGTGATGTGTGTGGGCAACAAAGAAACAATGGTTGTCCCACTGTTCCTTCCATCCAACCACACATGCAGTGGGGACCCTACACATAGATAGAGCCATAGAGGTCCTCTCCTACCTTTTTTTTCCCTCTCACCACCTTTTTCTCTTTTTTGGAATTTAATTCATTGCCAAGTTGTCATAGAGTGTGACAGTGGCCACTTGCCCCTTGCTTTTTTTTTTTTTTTTTATAAGCACTTGCCCCTTGCTGATGCTCACTAGATAGCCCAATTCCCTCCTGCCAGGAGCATCTCATCTAACCCTATCTTTGTCTGAAATAATTACCCAATTGCCCATTTGATGGTATCTTAATTCTTCTCTGAAACAATTACTACGCTACTCAATTGGCCAATTGACATTCTAAAAGAAATTATTTGGAGTGCCTTTTTGGGCCATCTGGTTGACTGTGCACTACTGCACTGCACATATGTTTGGTGGCCTACTACCACTACCGGCCTTGTTCCTGAAAATAGTTTAACCTGATGGCTGATACATATAATACAATGCCCTGCAGATGCTACAACAACGCCTACTTCGCAAAGGTCGGCGGCATCAGCCTGCCGGAGATGAACTACCTCGAGGTCGACTTCCTGTTCGGCGTCGGCTTCGACCTGAACGTGTCGCCGGACACGTTCGGTCACCACTGCGCCATCCTGCAGTCCGAGATGCTGTGCCTAGAGCTGGAGGTCACTCCTGCTCCTGCTGCTCCAGGGCCGCATTGCTGCCTGTCTGTGGACGACAACAGCAGTACTAGCGCTCAGCAGCAGCTAGCTGCATAGATAGATAGGTTGCTTCCAAGCAAGCACGCAGATATGCGTTACACACATGTACAGGCATGCTTGCTTGGAAGCAAGCATGTGTAGTACGTACGACGCGTAGGCATCAGTGTGATTGATGTGCTGTTTGGTGCTTAGTTTTAGCTGATCTTGTGGAATGTAAGGCAATTGTACGTAGGTAATGTTAAATTAGCGTGACTTATATTTAGTTTTTTAGTATTTGAAAATATATGCTATAAAAAGTCTTAGATGAGTTCTATTAGAACCATGACTTCTACTCTTATTTATATTAGGTTTCTTACTCTAAATTAGAGAAGTGCTAGGAGAAACTAATATAAACCATGAGGTGATGATAGTGATGAATCAAGCAATCAAGTCTACTCATCCAAAACAGATGATGCACAAAAGAATTAGAGATTAGAATATTCTTTAATACTAGATTCTTGTATAGGATAAGAATCAGAGAGTCCTAAAAATTCGAGATGGTTATGAGTGAGCGACAATTCCCTGTTCTTTTTTGAGGTCGTGCTTAAAAAATTTGTGATCCACTTCATCAAATCTTTCCTCTCGTCATGGTTCTTTCTACGAGATTCATTGTCTACGTTAACTAATTTTTAAACAGAATACCTTTTAAAATAGATTCTACAGATTAATCATAATACTTTCTCTCATAAACAATTAACATACATAAGCTATAGCTAAAAACCATAAACTATAGCCTAAAAGAACAGATCCTCTGTCTGGTCGAACCAGTACTGGTGATTACGTTAATTGTAATACATATTGTACCGACTTCATTTATATTGACAAAAACTACATGTGAGTTTTTGTTACTCTGTAATCTCTCGCACGAATAACTCAAAAACCATAAGCCGTAGCTAAAAATCATAAGCTTCAGCCAAAAAGAACAGCCCAAAGCATGCAACTCTCAGACTAGTAAAGACTAAAGAATGCGTTCTAGTCTATTTAATTTCCCTAAGCTACTACCCCGGACTAATCAACAACCAGCCGCATATCGGTGCTGATCATGTCAAAATGCAAGGAATATTCCATGGTAAAAGCCTATTTAGGTCATGTTTCATGCGCGGAAAATTTCTGTGAGAATTATAATGTTTCGTTCAAAGTTATCGTGAAATTCTTACGAGGCTCCTACATTCCAAACAAGCTTGATCGCAAGAAATAGTAACACTATTTATGCCATATTTGGAACATAATAACTTTATCCTAATTCTCGTGGTAAATGAATTGTTTTCTATAAAATTTATTTGTTCCAAATAGGCACTTAGGGCGTCTTCAACAGCTGGCTATTTAGTTAGCTAGATCTGATGTGGCAAGAAAAAGTAGGAGAGAGAGTAGTCACTAGCGACGAGCAAATAGCTGATCTATTTCACGTAGTCCAAGAACATGAGAGAGGAGCATGTGGGTCTAACAGTATAAAATAGTCTTTGCTTTTGTCTCTCACCTCCACGTCAGCTGACTATATAGCTAGTACTATCTATTACCATTGCGGACGCCCTTAAGATACATTCTCAATTCCAATGCGCAAACATTTATATTGGAACAAATGTTTTACGTACAACTTTAAATTTCTTTTTACTGTTTCCTACGAAATCCCGATGACCAGTGAGTTTTTAACTACCTTCCCTTTCCTCTAATCTATGGGCCTATTCTTTTTGGCTGAAGTTTCTGGTTTTTAGCTGAAGCTTGTGGCTTTTGGATTGTTCGTGCGAGAGATTACAGAGTAATAGAAACTCACGTGCGGTTTTTGTCGATATAAATAAAGTCGGTACATTATGTAATATAATTAACTAGTAGATCTTATCTTAAAAAGATACTCTATTTAAAAGCTAGTTATTATAGAAAAATCAAAAAAGAGCTTTTAAAAACTGAAAATAACAGCACCTATATAACGAACTCTTCTACTCTATTATAATTAACTAGTAGATCTTATCTTAAAAAGATACTTCATTTAAAAACTAATTACTATAGAAAAATCAAAAAATAATTTTTAAAAACTGAAAAAAACAAGACTATATAACGAGCTCTTCTACTCTCCATCAAGTCCACCCCCTCCACCGCTCAGTAACTCACGCACAGCATCCAAAAGGCCAAGAAGGCAAAGAAGCCATCATGGCCGAGGAGGAGGATCTGGCGGACATGCCGCGCGTGGTGGGCGTCCTCTCTGCACTCCTGGAGAGCGTCACGGAGAGCAACGACGCGGCGGCGGGGGCAGGGGCGGAGCTGGCGGCCGCGTCGGCGTTCCGGGGGACGACGAAGCCCGATATCTCGGTGCGCGCGTACATGGCGCGCATCGCGCGGTTCGCGGGGTGCAGCCCCGCGTGCTACGTCGTGGCCTACATCTACCTCGACCGCCTCCTGTGCCGCTGCCGCTGCCGCCGCCGCCACGCGCTGGCCATGGACTCGTACAACGTGCACCGCCTCCTCATCACCGCCGTGCTCGTCGCCGTCAAGTTTATGGACGACATGTGAGTGTGCCTACACTACACGCCTGGTTACTATCTAATTGCTATGGCATATTATAACACGCGTATGATCGAGTTTTTTTTTTTACGGTATTGCTGTTCTTGGGTCCAGTAGGTGCTCGAGCCACTAATGTTTACCTTACGCAAAAGAATTGGGACAGAAACATGTAGAATTCTATGTAGGAATATTCAAATTGGTATGCTGCGTGGGCACTGTTCTTTGTACATTTCCCTGAATCAACAGGTTGAAATGACATGCATTGGATAGACCACGAGGGGAATTCAGAGACCCTATTCAGGAATATGAATATTGTGGTGGAGAGATAGCTTGATTCTCGCACAATGGCGGATCCAGGAATTTCAAAATGGGTATTCAAAATTATAAAATATTGTTCAATTGAAAACATAAAGGTCCACAGTAGCGAAAATTAAAGTGCAATTAGTTATATTAGAGACAACATCTCAAATAATATAAAGAAGTTCCAAAATAATCAAAAATTAACACGACGATACTTCATACCTTGGAAACGAGATATAATGTCATGCAGATAAACACACAAAAAGGAAGCAACTTCAGTAAGGAGTGAAAAACAGAACTCAAAGGCTAATGGTTTTAACCATGATGATTGGAATTAGAGATGAACTGTTTACCTGGAACTACTAACTTGAGTCAAAGTTCAAATCAGAATAATTCTATAATAGAGTTGTACAATCACAACGAGATGCTTTAATCAAGTTAAAAGACAATTCTCTTTGTTAGATTTTTGTATTCCCAAGCAGACATTCAAAAGTGCTTTTATCGTGAACATACTTTGTTGAACGGTTTCTAACTAAGCAACTTAATTAGTATGCTAAACAAAATATGGATCAAATAGTCAGATATCAAAAGGGATCAAATCATCCAAGTGTCCAACACTATGCAAAAACTTTAGAATCATTATAGATACCTCACTTGTTTAAACAAAATACAACTCATGTCTTTATTTAGACACATAATTTTGCTTCAAATTAGATATCGCTAAGGGAGTAGGAGACAGAGGGATTATCGGATTAGGGATATAGGGCCATGACACCATGGAGGTCACTAGGTTGGAGAGGGTGAACCTGTGCGGCTGCACCGCATTGGCGAGCGACGATGGCAAGGTGACTTGCGTTGCGAAACGGCCGCTCCAGTGCTCCTTTAAGACCAGAAGCTCCTATGCCACCAAATAGAGAAAGACAGAGAGGAGAGACTTGAGTGAGAGAAAAGACTGAGTGAGACCTAGAGTTTCTACCATGTGTCATGTGAATCATGGTAGTGCCCTAGTGGGTCTAGGCCAGTGTTTGGTACCAATTTAGGCTTAGGAGAGGGAAATAGGCTAAAAAAATTTAGCAATAATTTAGGTTGACTAGGTATGAACAAAATGAATTTGGCCTAACTACTAATATACATATATATTATACCTTGTATATAGTAGATGTTTTGGCAAAAATTTTGGGTATTCGACTGAATACCCATGACTTACACTAGAACCGCCCCTGTTCTCGCATGAACTTTGTTCTTTTGTGAGCTGCCTGCTCATTTCAGTTTTAGCTTCTGGATTCTGGCTTATTTTTCACTATTCATAAATTTTGTTTTTAAACTTTTGGCTATTTTTTTAGCTTTTTTGCTGGGTTTTTTCCCGTATTCGTTTGCGTTGTCCATGATGAGTTAGCATATTTTTTTCTATTTTTAAATTTTTTAGATTTAATTACGCCAAATAAGTCACCTTTAGTTACAGTGAAATTTTAGCCGTTTCAGTGTAATTTCAGCCATAAGTCACAGCTTTTCAGCCGAACCGAGCGAGAACTTGGGTAATTTTATCTAGTTGTTGATTTTTGAGACCAAGCATTATCGTAGACTTCTTGTCTTGCTTCTTTTTGTGCTTGTTTAAATCACTGTCAGCCAGTTATTAGTTGGGACTAAAGTCTGTCATGTCAACCCCAACCTCGGAATTGTGTAAAGGAGTCGTCTTCTCCACTGTCAACAATAGTGTTAGAGATACACTGTTGTTTAGGCACAGAAGCCTCTGATGATATAAGATCGACATCTAATTCTGAAATCCAGTATCGTGTAGGATGCATTAGCAGAGTACTCATTCTTTAAGGAGCACGGCCCAACAACCCCCTCCCTAAATCCTAAGAAGCAGAGGCAATCAAAAACTGCATCAACTATGACAAGAACACATTGTATATTTGCATTTGTTACATTATCTCAGGTATTATCTGCTCTTGAGGTGATGTGTGTGGGCAACAAAGAAAACCAGACATGCACTGGGGACCCTACACATAAGATAGAGGTCCTTTCCTACCTTTTTTCCCTCTCACCACCTTTTTCTCTTTTTTGGAATTTAATTCATTGCCAAGTTGTCATAGAGTGTGACAGTGGCCACTTGCCCCTTGCTGATGCTCACTAGATAGCCCAATTCCCTCCTGCCAGGAGCATCTCATCTAACCCTATCTTTGTCTGAAATAATTACCCAATTGCCCATTTGATGGTACCTTAATTCTTCTCTGAAATAATTACTACACTACTCAATTGGCCAATTGACATTCTAAAAGAAATTATTTGGCGTGCCTCTTTGGGCCATCTGGTTGACCGTGCACTGCACATATGTTTGGTCGCCTACTACCACTACCGGCCTTGTTCCTGAAAAAAGATTAACCTGATGGCTGATACATATAATACAATGCCCTGCAGATGCTACACCAACGCCTACTTCGCAAAGGTCGGCGGCATCAACCTGCCGGAGATGAACTATGTAACGCCCCCGATTTTTGGGAACAGGAACGTCGTACGGCTCGCAACAGCCCAGGAGTTCTGTTGCAGCCTAACAGTGTATCAAGCCTGCTCACGATCAATTAAAACCAGTTAATTTAATTGAAATAAGACCTAATGGCCAACTTTAATAATAATACGGGCATCCAAGCCCAAAGCTTAACTTACATACAGAAGAGACGAAGAAAACTCCACAGGAACGCTTGAGTGCAGACGTAACCCTAACACGAGATCTTGATTTGCTTCCTTTTCTTCTGGTATCTGGGGGGGGGGAAATTATGCAAGCCTGAGTACTTCAACCCCGTACTCAGCAAATCACATGTGGAATTACTATATAACTAATTGCCAGGATTCTTTGGTGGAGGGTATATAGTGGTTTTATTATGAGGTGGATGCAATTTTATTTGCAAACAATTAAAAGTAAAACATTTGCTTCTTAAGATCAGAGGTTTTTCTGTTATCAGATAAAGTCTCATCATTACTCAAATTAACAACTTCAGAAACACTACTTATGCCTCGTTGTTGGAATCACCCAATTAACACAGCTTCATTAACCGGAAGCACGGCGTATTCAAATAACATTTATTTCACTCTGCAGAGCTACCCTGCTTTACCCACAAGATTTCTTAATTCCACGTCTGACATTAAGAAAACATGGCTTTTCGCTGCTCAATTCTTTATATAGCCTCTACCTAGTAGACTTCCTCAATAAGCCCAGGCCACTTCTGACTTACACCAGTAAGCTCAAAATACCTCTGACTTATCTCAGCCTACTATTGTGCGGCTCACATAACACATGATCGAGGTTCAGATCGATCGGTCAGATTGTTCACATAAAATACCCAACTTCCATACGGCCTACTCAACCCCTTCCGTATGGACTCAAGACGGTGCCTCCCGATGCGTGCCTCAGAGGTTCAATCGAACTTGAGCAGCTACTAGACCGGGGTTGACGTATCAACACTTGTGGTTGGGCGATGATCGTGTCTTTACTTGGCACAAGGTTCTTGTCCTCATCTTTTTCCCGAGGTCCACAGACCTCGTGCTCGTGGTAAGGTCGTGGCGTAGATCACCGTGTGATTTCCCATAGTACACCCTTCCCAGTCTCAATTCCTCTAAGGTAAAGTCGTGGCGTAGATCACCGTGTGATTTCCCACAGTACACCTTTACCTTAGTATCAGTTTTCAAATCCTACCGGCCCACAGCCAACACCTTAGAAGTACATACCAGCATCACCGGCCTAGGGTACGGTGTCCTATACCACCCTACCCTCTCCGGGGTTTTCAATTCTACCGGCCAACGGCCAGGGTCACTTAGTAGTGTATCATACTGAATGAAATGATCTTGTATATATTTATATCATATGTTAATTCTTACTAAGGTTGTCAAGGTAAATATGGCCATCAAGGTAAACATGGCTATTTATCAGTGGTAGGATTATCTAGATAGCATGCCATTCTAAATCTTTGTTTTAAGCAATTATCAGTTCGCAACTATTAACAATGAAAATACATTAAATAAATAATGTAATTTAATGGGATTCAATATGATCAAAAACATGTGACTTGCCTCTTGGTCCTTAGTCTCTGATTATCTTCACTTGATCTTCGGGGTGAGCATCGATTTCTTTAACTGCTCTTGTAGTCTTTCTGTTGACCAACTCGCGTGGTCCGAGTACTAGCGTAGAAAAACGAACACACATCAGTTCCTGCTTTGCAGAATGCAAGCTGGGAACAAAATCCAAATAAAAATACGAAAGAGTATAAAAGAAATAGGTTGGGTCGGGAGGTCGGGATTCAATGGGGCTTGATGGCGAACATGGTTGAATTTGAATAAGATAGAGCCAAAGTGATTAAAAGAAATATATGAATTGGACGGATCTTAGAAATGGAAGATAGATATTTAGAATTGGATGGTCGATCCCTGAATTTGGTGGATTAAAGTAATATCAAGGTTTAAATTGGCCAAAAGGGAGGTTTGAATTTATTTGGGATTGATTTTGATGGACGGGTGAAATTTAAGTTAATAAAAGTTGAATATGTGGAAAGTGAATTTATAGAAATTGAATTTATAATATTTGAATTGGGTGGAACAGTGGAGATGGAATTTAAAGAGTTAAGTTTGTGAAATGGTGAAATTTAAATTTTTAGAATTTAAATTTGGAAGAATGGATGCCAAATTTGAATTTGGGATATTAAACTGGTCAAAATGGTGTATTTTGGTATTTTCGGGATTTTTGGGATTTTTCTAGGATTTTTGGGGATTTTTCTGGATTTTTAATATATGTGAACAGTGTCAAGGCCGGCCCGGTTGAACAGTAAACCCGGCCGGATTTCCTCCCGCGCGACCCATCGGCCGGTCGGCCCACAGCCGAATCGCGCGCACGGCCAATAGGCCACGGCCTGCGGCCCATGCGGGCGCGGGCGCAGCCCAGTGCGGGCGTGCACATCCGCCCGATGGGCGACACGCGCTCGGCACGGGTGGCCAGGATGCGCAGGAAGCGGACGGCCTGGATGGGAAGCAGCAACAGTTGATGACTGAGATGCAGCCACGTCGCCTCACCCGAGTCGTCTTCAACCTCTGGCCATCTCTCTCCCGGTCGAAACAGAGGAAAGTGGTCTGCGGTGGCATGGCGACGATAAGGCACTAGAAGAAGAGTGGCTCAACCAGAGGACACGTCTAGGACTCAAGCTTCCATTTTGGGTATTTGGAGAGTGGACCAGGAAACGGCGGTGGCTAGCGGTGGCCGAAAAGGAGGTGGTGTTCGCGGCGGCGCCATGAACACCCTAGGGTTTTCCGGCCAATTGGAAAGGCTTTTCACCATCTAGGGAACCTAGGGAGCACCATGGGATTGGCGGTTCAGCTCAAAGATAACTCAAATGGCCTAGCCACGGTGAGGTCTATTGGGCCGACGGCGATCTTCATTGCCAACCTTCTAGGCTAATGCTACTGTTCATTTGAGTATGCTACTGTGATATACACACCACAAGGATCCTACTGGAGCTTGGAATCGAAAAATAATGGACAAAATTAAGAGATTGCATTTAGGGTTTACCGGGACCAGGGGAAGCGATCGGCGGCGAAGCGACGGTCTTGGCTTGAAATTAGCGAGTCCAGGAGGTGCACGGGAGTAACAGGGAGCTTATGGAAGTGAGAGTTGAGCTCTAAAGGTGGTGGAGATCGGTTGGCGCCGGGGCGGGGCAGCGGCAGGGTAGAAGCATGGGGAGAGGCGGCGCGGTGGCCGGGCAGCCATCAATGGTTTGGCAGGGGCAGGGGAGGCGACGTGGGAGGCGGCAGCAAGCTGGCGGTGTGTGCTGGCGCGGGAAGGAGCTGGAAGAAGGCGCGGAGGCGAGAGGGTGTAGGCGGCGGGGATGATTTTTTTAGTCATGCACAGTAACCGCGCAAATTGGATGGATGGAGGAAATTTGCTTTAAGATTAGTGCGAGATTAGGATGATAAATCTGGAGATTAGGCTTAGGAATTGGAATTTGCAATGAAATTTGAAAATTCAACTAAACTTCAAAATTTAAAAAAATTCGGGGTGTTTCAAACTACCTCAAGGTCGACTTCCTGTTCGGCGTCGGCTTCGACCTGAACGTGTCGCCGGACACGTTCGGCCACCACTGCGCCATCCTCCAGTCCAAGATGCTGTGCCTGGAGCTGGAGGCCACTCCTGCTCCTGCTGCTCCAGTCCAAGATCTTGTGGAATGTAATGCAATGCTAGGTATATAATGTGCTGTACACACATTGCGATGCTAGGTATATAATGTACTGTAGCGATCGATGTAGGTTAGTTAGAATTAATCTACAGGTGTTAATTAATTAATTTTGGGGGTCGTCCCCAATCTTATTACTGAGTATTTTCAACAGTAGATTGGCGTGATACATCATCATATAAGAGGATGTAAACGATCTGATTTTTGCAGCAGCACTTGTGATGATTCGTGGCAAGCTGGAACGGGCAACGCACAAACCGCTGCCGTGCAAAATATGATTTGATCAATCCGAGGTACCATGCATGCGCACCGACCCATATCAATCTGGTCGAATCACTACTGGTGATTACGTGACACAAAAACTAAATACTGATTAGATCTGAACTATGGGTCAGTTCGTCTCCTCTCTTAACTCTCGGCTGCCAAAAGTCTAGGGCATCTCCGACGAGGCAACTTTGGATCATCCGGCGAAGGAGGTGGGCGCATATCAAAGTACTGGAAGGATTATTAGTACTATAAATAATGGAGAGAGACAATGTTTTATGTATAAGAGAATCATTCGAATAAAAGAAGATCGACAAATTGCTCTCTCATCTCTTGTGCAATTGTCCATCTACTTTTGCTCTTGCTAATTACTGTGATTGTTCTCATTTGTGTTGTGTTAATTGGCTTTTGGACTGCTTGGTGACACTAGTTTCTCAACGCATACTTGAGTTTGTGCTGGTTAGGGCTGTGCATTTTTCAACCGAACCAGAAAACCGAACCGAACCGGTCAACTCGGTTTGACCAGTTTTTGG
This sequence comes from Dendrocalamus sinicus, assembly GCA_036346575.1. Lineage (NCBI taxonomy): Eukaryota > Viridiplantae > Streptophyta > Magnoliopsida > Poales > Poaceae > Dendrocalamus > Dendrocalamus sinicus. The sequence continues at coordinate 10,841,970 of CM070650.1, forward strand.
TATTCGGTTCGGTTTTCAAATTTTGGTTTTTTTAGCATTCAGTTTTTTCGGGAAAAACCGGATAAAAACTGAAAATACCGAAATGCAATACAATGCGCTGAACCAATCTCGGGGGAGAAAGAGCCGCCGAAGAGGTCGACGAGCTCGTCATCTCGGGGAAGCGGAAGGCGAGGCGCGGACCGAATCAAACAAATAGGAAATGTGAAATCCAAACGAAATCCCCATGCGCGCCGCATCTTCTTCTTCGTCTCCACCATATCTTCTTCTTTGTCTCCACCATATCTTTTTCTTCGTCCTCCAGCAGCTGCTGCTGCTCCTGCACGTCGCTGACGACGCTGAGGTTGGAGAGCAGCGCGGCGCCAGGCCGGGCCAGCAGTGAAAGCGAGGCGGGGGGGGAGGCGAGAGGGGAATGGGGAGGCGGCAGAGGCGAGACGGGACGAGAGAGCCGAGAGGGGAGGAGAGGAGAGCGGGCCGACGTGGAGGCCAAGGCGGGCGCCGCCGGCGGAAGACGCCATTTGCAGCGTGGTGAGCACGGGGTTTCTTTGGTGAGTGAGCGAGACCGAGAGACATGGAAAATGAAAAGAGGATAGAACGCGTCTAAGAGTCGGGACTCGGAGACCGAGAGCCGATAGTATTTGGGAGATATGCTATAGAGCCGATAGTATTTGGGAGATATGCTAAAGAGCCGATAGTAACATTTTTCAGTGCACGACTTGTATACTCCACGAATTGTATAAGGATTGGAAACCGAACCGAATAAAGTGTATTACTGATTACTGAAAGTATTACCTGCGCTCGACGGGTAAGTATACTATTGAAAGGAATAATGAAGTGTGAATAATAGCCCATGCATTCATATGCAGCAAAAATCCTCTTCCCATGAGTGTTTCTAAAATTCTAATTCTATTGCCATTAGTATATGTATTATCGCCTACTCGTCTCATCTCGCTAGTCGCTATATCATTTGCAATTCGCGTCAACTTTGGTAAATATGGTATTTACCGATACCGCGCCGAAATAAATTGGGATTTACCGATATCGAACCGTACTTCTAAAAATACCGTATATTACCGAACTACAAATACCGTATTTACCGTATATACCGAACCGATTAAACCGAAAAAACCGAATGCACAGTCCTAATACTGGTGAACTGGTAGCGAGAGGAGGAAGAAGGGTAGTTTAGACCGACATGTGGGCCCCATTATGTATGGATTTTAATATGTTTTATTTCTGTGTAACCATGTCAACGTCCACACTGGAACGCAAGAATTTTGCAGGATTTTCATACAAAAAAGTTCAATTCCTGCGGGATTCTGAAAAAATCTTTTGTTCTAAATGGGCCTAATGCTTCTTCGGAACAAAAGAATTTTAGAGGAAAAATAGAGGATTCAATCCAAAGAGAGAAAATTCTATGAGGGATGTTTGATTTGCAGGATTGCTTCATAAAATAGAAAGTCTTTCTGTGCATTTTGGAGGAATTCCAACTCCTTTTAGAGTTTTAATGCACCTTCTCTCTATTCTCTCATTAATCAATTAACATCTAATCTCAAATTTTCTGTAACTTTTCTACGAGGCATCCAAACACATCTTTTTAATGATTCATGTGGTTTTGTTTTCTATGGGATTCAACAAGTCATGACATTTCAATCCTGTGTTTTTTCTATACCTGCGTTTTTAGATTCTTGCATTCAGAAGAGGTCCCAAGGGGTTATTTGCACCGATTTTTGAAGTTGAGGGTGTAGTTTATCCAACTTTTTTGTTTAGGGGTCAGGTGGCTATAACATTAAGGTCCCGCTCGGTTGAGCTGAAAAGCTATAGCTTATGGCTGAAATTGCACTGTAGTAATTGAAATTTTACTGTAACTGAAGGTGGCTTATTTGGTGTAATTAAATTTAAAAAATTTAAAAATAGAAAAATATGCTAGCTCGACACGGACAACGCAAACGAATACGGGAAAAAAGAACCGGTAAAAAAGCTCAAAAAGCCAAAAGTTGAGAAAGAGACGAAATTTAGAAATAATAAAAAATAAGTATGAAGTTAGAAGCTGAAACAGGACCTTGTTCCTTATTAAAGTAGGAAAGAGGCCTAGTTGGCATAGTGGGCCACGCTTTTCCAAAGACCCAGAAATGGTACGAGTACTTCAATTAAATCGGACCGCCCGTATGGTCGAAATTGCCTAGGACAGGACTGTTTTTTTTTTAATTTTACGGACTCGGCTGGGCTGAGTTTTAAAATAAACTAGTGGGTTCGGATTGGGTTGGGCTGTGTGCTTGAGTATCTCGACTAGGATAGGGGTCCATTACTTTGCCACTAGTCCCGCGATCGGCGTCACCCCGCATCTAATGAATCACCGAGCGCTCTTCCTTCTCTACCTTGATCATCCGGCGAGTTAAAAGTGTTAGCGTAACGCTTGATTCCCTTGATTTTCTGCCTTGCCGTTTATGCTACAGGAGCATGGATGGCCTCACGCTGGCAACAAACCAAGCCTAGGATTGTTTCCTTCCTTTCAGGACAGTTCCTTCCTTTTTGGCTGTTTTGTTGCCCCTTCTGTTATATACTTGTGTATATGTATCCAAACTTTTGATTAATGTATTATGGTATTATTCTCCAAAACTATCAACACTTTCAAAAAGAAATCGAACTGTACCGCCCGTCTCCTCTCCGGACTCGTTCTCCATCAAATCTATCTCTACACAAATCACACCCCCTCCCCCTCGTCCACCAACACCTTCGAGGATTCAGCCATGGCGACGGACAGAGTCGTGCGCCTCGACAAGGAGGCCGTCGAGAAAGAGTCGGAGTGGGCAATCATCGAGTGTACCGACAGGAAGTCCTACATCCGCACATGCCAGTACGTGCCCGAGGAAGACGTCGACTCGCTGGTGAGGGGCTTGACGCTCCTCGCGCGCCTCACGGATCCCCCGGATCTCTCCGCCCTGTGCATCCGCCTGCGCGGCCCCATCGAGATTCACCACGAGGTCCACGACTACGGCTGCTCCGTGGTCTTCAGCGAAGACGGCTTGCCTGAAAGTTTCTACCGGGACATCTACGTCAATACCGCGGACGAGAAGCTCATCGTCCTCACCTTCACCACCCCAAATCCTTCCTGTTCCCACTACTACCTCATCTACGACGCCACCAAGAAGTCACTCTCCGCGATTCCCTACCTACGTGTGGACTGCTCACCCTCCTATACGATGCGACCTCTCCCGGTGCGCCGCGGCGATGGCGATGGCGGCTACTCCCTGGCCATCATGGCGAGGGTCTGGGATTATGACCCACGGCGGCAGAACAGAATCCCTCGGGATGTTCTCTGCCTGTGGCCGCCACCAGAATCCCCCAAGCCGCCGCCACCATCGTTACGGATTGGCGTCGAACCGTGGCGGACCAAGCAGCCGTACCTACCCTCGGAGCTGCCGCCTATCTTCAAGGCCGACACCGTGTTCTCGTTCAAAGGCCAGGCTTTCTGGACCGACCTCGGGCAAGGCGTCCTGTACTGCAACTGCGAGGACGTGCTCTCCGGCGATGACTACGTGCAATTCCACTACGTCCAGCTGCCCCCGGAGTGCCGGCTTGACATTGAAATCGGCGAGAGGGGGGCTCCGGAGATGTACCGGACCATGAGCGGTGTCGGGGATTCCATCGAGTTCGTCTCCATCGGCGATGGACGCAACTCCGTGGCCACTGGCGACACGATGGTGACGATGTGGGCTCTGACGCCGGCCACCGGGGAGTGGAGGAAACTCGAGGAACTCCGTGTTGCAAGCCTGTGGGAGCAGGAGGGATTTAAGAAGGCAGGGTTGCCGGAGACTGTGCCGCTTCAACCCATCCTGAGCACGCAGCAAGATGGTGTCCTCTACTTCCTCTTGCTGGATGATGACGATAGCTTTAGCGAGGAGGATGCCGGAGAGCAGTACGTGGTCAGCCTCGACATGCGCAGCAAGAGTTCCCTGTCGTCGAGGAGAAAATTGATATTAGCTTCGATAAAATGCCACTCTCTAGATGGTAATTATTAAAATGTCATCCAATACATTATTAACTCTATGATTTGCCATTTTTGAAGGTTTTAGCCATTTCTTTTTCATTTTTTATTTTTTCCCCGAAATTGTATAGTAAATGACCATAATACCCTCAGCCAAATCTGTGGATACCATCGTGCGGTGCATGTCCCTAGCTAGGACCCAATAACCTAACGAAATTCATACGACCAAACATAAGCCGTGCAATTACTGTTGTGCCATGGCAGGGATCCTACGGAATATATTGACGCCCGCCTTAACCAATCTGGGAATGGCCCGTGCTTGCTCGCTTCACTGGCAAAGACAGCATATGTTTTTTTACTGCTACTTATTAGTTTAATAAGTAATAATTATTAAGATGAGTTTAAAAAAAATAAAAAGAACATGACCAGAAGATTTCTCCAGTAAAATTTTCTGGCGTAGGTAGCACCGGAAAGAAACTCCCAGCTCACAGAACCACCAAACTACCCGTAGTTATACAGCTCACGGTAGCTGAGGGTATTATAGTCATTTGCTATGCAATTTTGGGGGAAAAAATAAAAAAATGAAAAAGAAATGGCTAAAACCTCCAAAAATGGCAAATTATAGAGTTAAACATGTATTGGATGACATTTTAACAATTGCCATTTAGAGAGTGACATTTTATCGAAGCCACTCTAAAGAGTGACATAATATCAATTTTCTCGTCGTCCAGACCTCTCCCTTTCCGCCCCTATCCTACCGAGTTTCGTCTTTTGGGTCTCGATTTCTTCAAATACCTCGAGAATCAAGAGTGCCTTTGCCCTCTTGTTGCTCCGAGCCCTGGTGAGGGTCAGTTGCCGAGCTCCTTGATGGGAGACTGACTGGCCTGCGGTACGTCAGGTAATAATAGACCACTACGCTGCTTCCAAAATGCTTACCACTCTTCCTGTATAGCACTTACATCCATCTAAGTTGTAGATTGTTTTGCTTGACAGCAATGGAGGGATTGGAGGGGAGCATGCGGAAGCACAAGACAACAACATTATCACATCCCGTCGCGCCGTTTAGCAAGGATGCTTACTTATTAGGGATCATGTTCTGTGCACGGTCATTTTGCTTTGTTGCTGCCATGGGCACATGTTAAGACTCGTTTAATTTATTGTCAGTTCGCCACCAGTATGCGCTTGCTTGCTGATCTTGATGCACTCAAGAATCGTAAACTATTCATGGTTTAGACTGTCGTACTAGTAGTTCTTCTACTAAAAATCGTATGTCTTGTGTGTGGAGATGTCTCTTGATTAATCTATTCCGCGCCTTGGTTGCTGACATACTAATTCCTTGCGTTTATCTGAAATCTGCGGTATTTTTTTACTTGGTTCAAACTCGACGTATATGGCTCGCAATTTGCTTCATTCGATTCAACTGGGTTAGGACATATAGGGCCTGTTCTTTTCAGCTGCGGCTTATAGCTTTTGGTTGAAAATTTTGAATTTTGGCTGTTTACGGTACAGATTACGGAGAGACAAGTACTCACTTGCAATTTTAGCTGATACAGATGTTGAGCTTTTAACGTATAGATCGTTTAACTTGTAGACCCTGTCCTTCACTAGGGCCTTGTGTTAGTAATCTGTGGTGACCTTCCGGTGCTTATTAGTAGAGAGTAGAGACTTGAGATGAACAATACTACTGCGATCCTTCAATGGTGGTTTGCTCTTTGTTCATATCTTCTCCATCTTGATCTGTTCCGTTGGGTATTCTATGCTCCTTGCTTCATCTGTTCCATGCAAATAGCTTCAGGTTATTGTTTTTCGATCTTCTCAGTCCCTGAACATGAATCTTGGCAGCAAATCTCATCGACATCACCATTGTGAAGTGTAACTGCGAGTAGTAGAATAATTAATTGTTTGCTGTTTTTCTCTACTGAATTTGAGGTTCGCACATGTTGGACAGGATTACTGCAATGACCTTGTACTTGGGCATATTTAACTATGTCTTGTTCCTTTGATCCTTTTCAAGCTTCCTGCTGCTGAAATTCCTTGGCATGGAACAGATTTAGGTGGCTTACAATGTTTGTCTGGCTCATGCCACTTGGTCTCTTTTCTTTGCCATTATGGATATATATGTGATTGAGAAAGTGTGAGATTTGGATGCAGCATCAGATGTTATGCTGAGCGCTGTTAACTTTTACATGAATGATTATTCGCTGTTTACTTTTACATGATTGATTATTCTGGTTGTGCCTTGCGGGATATAGTTGCTATTTTGGTGCTTTGTTATCAAATTTGGTTGTTACCGTTCGGTCTGTGTCGTGGTAAGGGAGGCACTGCAAAAATCAAATTAGATTCAGATTAACAGGAAAAGAAAATTGTAAAGGAGTAGTTTCCTTCCACAATTAACTTGGTGTTAATAGTGTTACGGATGGACTGTTATGTATGCAATAACTAAACAATTCTGTGAGTTTTGGGTACAGAAGCCTATGGTGAGATAAGATCGACATCAAATTCTGGAATCCAGTATGGTGGAAGGATATAAGTACATTGAGGAACCCCCCCCCCCCCTAAATCCTAACTAGCGCAGGCAATTGAAACTGAATGAACTACGAGATGAACACAATGCATTGGAGATTGTTGTAGGGTGCGATCTTTTCGGCTACGGTTGACAGTTTTTGTCCTAACACGAGCGTTTGTGCGAATGAATCGAATGTTGATAAGCTTCTTCGAAATGATAGTAGAGAAAGTATTTTGTTTATTTGTTCGAAAGAAGTTATAATCTATAAATTGAAAAGAACTAGTCATGGATTGTTTTGGGACTCATGCTGAGTACATTGTTTCTTACATGCAGCCGCACAAGCACTAGGGAGCCAAGGCATGAGAGAGTGGAACAGTGCCAACTTGCCCTTGCCGATGCTCAGAGCATCTAGCCCCATGTCTTTTATGAGACAATTACCCAATTAACTGATATGTTCCTTTGCTTTAGAAAACAAAAAAAAGTTACGCAATTGACCATTTGATAACAATTGACTATTACCCAATTGTTGATATCTTCCTTATATGAAATAATTCCTACAATAAGCATTTGACCATTTGACATTCTAAAAGAATCGATTTGTTGGTTGTGCGCTGCACAAGTTTGGTAGCCAACTACCACTACCAGCCTTGTTTCTGAAAGAAAAAAAAACTTAGGTCAATAATATCCGATGGTACTACATACGTACAACGCCTTGCCCTTGAAGATGCTACAACAGTATTCGCATGGTCGATCGGCGTTATCAGCCTACCAGAGACGAACTAGAGTGCCGTCCACCAGTCTGAAATTGCATGGAGCTGCAGCCTGCATTGCTGCCTGTCCGAGGAGGATACAAGTAGTGCTAATTAATCAGCAGCAGCTGGCTGCATTGATACTTAAGAGAGATTACTTCCATGCATATATGTGTTGCTAGTCTTTGTCCAATGGGCGTCGTGTTGGTGGCACGGCGCCTCGGCGGCGACGCTCGGCTCGCACGCCCGTTAAGGCACAATGTAATAAGCGGGTCGTGCGTGTGTCGCCCACGGGCTGCTGTGCGAGAGCGAGTGCGGCCGGACGCACGTTAAGGCTAAACGGGCCATGCCGGCCCGGCTAGCCCATTTAGCCGGAAAAATAGAAAAATTAAGAAAAATTGTAAGAAAAATTGTAGAAAAAATTGTAGAAAATTCAGAAAAAAATATAGAAAATTGTAGGCATTGTTAAACACAAAAATAAATATTTGCAATGACATAATGAGCTTTATTAACTTATTAAATTACATGGGATGGCTGCCTCATTAAAAATTTTACCAAGTAAAAATTCAATTTGAGAAAACCTTGGTAAAGAAAAAAGAGTACAGTTTATAAAGCTCATTAGTGACTTCATGTGAAGAAAAATATTGAAAATCCTATTCATTGCTATCTAAATACAAATTCTCAAAAGATTCTTCTAAATCTTTATTATCTGCAGTATGTTGGAGTCTTGATTCAACTTGTTCCCAGTCTTTGACGGTCAGAAGTACTTCGACCATCTTGTTGGAGAGACTTGTTCGTCGCTCCTCGATTATTCTTCCGAAAGGCGAATGTCGACTCGAGGAGATCTGTAGAGACAGAGCAGATCAACACATCCCGCGCTAATATGGATAGCACTGGATATGATACCTTCTGGGTTTGCCACCATGAGAGGATATTCAACTCCTGCTCGAAGCTGACGCTATCACTGTTGAGATAGCTTGATAGGTCTTCACTGCTTTGTCGCCTTCCTCCTCCTAACTGCTGTGTACCTGCACCTGCACGAGAACTAGACGAAGAACCAAAAACAGATAAAGTGCTCTTATATGGCAATATATGTTTAAGTATAAGGTAAGTAGAGTTCCATTTAACAGGCATGTCTAAACCAAATTTTCTAGGACGAACATTCATTGCTACGCAAAAACTCTTATATGCAGCTATTCGTTGGTTAGAACAATTAATAAATGAAATTGCATCCCTAAAAGAATCAATACAAGCATTTAATCTTTTTAAACCAGATTTAACAATAAGATTAATAATATGACAAGCACAACGTTGATGCAATAAGAAAGAGTGTACATAAGTATTAAACAAAGGAGTAAGAATTTCCATAGCTTTAGTGTTTGCAGCTGCATTATCTAAAGTTATAGAAAAAATCTTATCTGTGAGGCCAAAATCTTCTACAACTTTAATAATATTTTCTGCAATATTTTCAGCACTATGTGAAATATTAATTAATTTAAATCCTATAATTCTTTTTTCCATTATCCAGTCATCATTAACATAATGAGCAACAACACTAATATAATCCTCTCTGGCCCTACCACTCCATATGTCAGAAGTTAAAGCAATAGAGAATGTACAGGTATGAAACATTTCTTTCAATTTATCACGACAATTGTTATAATATTTAATTAAATCTCTACTTGTTGTTTGCCTAGATACAGAAGTAAATCGAGGGTTATGAGCAGTCCTAATATATTTTTGGAAAGCATCAGACTCACCAAAATTCAAAGGTAAATCTTGAGAAGCAATTAATCTACAAAGAGATTCCCGAGCTATCTCTGGGTTGTACTCCCATGTACGTACCGAGCCGTCAGGGTTATATTGCAGCTGTGTCTGGCGCATTTGTATTCCTTGCCTTTTTTTGCAGCTTGCAGCATGTCGTTGTAGATGACCCATCCCACTTGAAGATTTTGCAGTTAATTCATTACTACAAATTTTACAAACAGCATATCTCACTTCAGTTCCATCATTGTCGGTCTTGAACTTTTTGTCGAAATCATTCCAAACTGTTGATGTACTAGCTCTTGTTCTTTTTGCACCCGTGCTTTGGGTCGTGGATGCACTTGTTGAGCCAACAGAAGATGGATCGATTGGACCCTGTGCCACCGGGGCCGTCATTTCTTCGGCATCTCCAGTTGTACATGTGGACCTTTTGCGGATGGATATGCTTGTTGAAATGATTGCATATCCTCCACCGAGAGGCCGAATTCGGAGAGTTGAAAATCGTAGTTCTCCATTAAATCAACTGCAAATTGAAATAGTAAAGAACGATTAACTTACTATTAAAGTATTAAACCAACAAATAATAGCAAAAAATTAAAATAAGAGTATAAGACAGCATTATTACCTCCTTTGCAGCTCCCACAAAAATCTTTGAAGATTTTTGAATTTTTGGAATTTTGCCCGAATTTTCACCAAATTTGCGCAAACACTTTCGGATTTTTCAGTGCTAAACCGAGAGAGAAGAGTGAGGTTTGAGGTGTGGAGAATGGAGGCCGGATGCCCCCTATTTATAGAAAAAATTTCAGATTTTTTTCGATTTTTTTGCTATTTTTCGGATTTTTTACCCCCAACGGTCAAAAATAACAACTATTTTTGAATTAGCCGGGCCGGGCGTGCCGGCGTGCCGTGCTGTGTGGGCCCGCACCCTTGGCCCAGGCACGGCCCGGTCCGTCGTGCCGTGCCGGCCCGGACCACTTATTTTCCGTGCCATGCCGTAAACGGGCCGGGTCTATAGTGCCGGGCCATGGTGCGGCCCGGGTAGGCTCGACCCATTTGGCCACCACTATGTGTTGCATACATGTACAGACATGACCACGTACGAAACAATGTGTAAGCATCGGTTGTTTTGCCTTGTTATGTGAGGTTGACACTGCAGAGTGTAGACTGATCGTGTGGAATGCAAGGTGCTCTATATGCCATGTTGGATCACTTTGTGTAGCTGTGCTTCTGTTCCAGTGATACTTGACTAGATCTTAACCATTTGTGTCGGTTTATCTCACCTCTTGCTCTGCGCTGCCAAAAAATCAATATTAGCAGAGATAGAGAAGATAAGAAGAACAGTTGTGTCGGTTTGTCTCACCTCTTGCTCTGCGCTGCCAAAAAATCAATATTAGTAGAGATAGAGAAGATAAGAAGAACAGTTGTGTCGATTTGTCTCACCTCTTGCTCTGCGCTGCCAAAAAATCAATATTAGCAGAGATAGAGAAGATAAGAAGAACAGTGGGCAGTACGAGTTCAGATTTGCACGAACAGCAAGGAGATTACTACTAGTAACTACAATTTGCATGAACGATTTGACCGGTTTCTGTGCCCAGTACGGGACACTGCCCAACGCATGCATCCTGTTGTGGTCTTTTTTGGCCGCTGCAGTGTGCTGTGTGCATCTTCCACGGCCTGCCATTTGGCTAAGCTTCCTTTGGCTGATGAGAACACGATGCAGTAGGGACCAGGTGGCACCACAGTGAGATGGCAAGCGTGGGTGACCGGTGGCATCGGTTTCTCTTGTTCTCTAATAAACGGTCACTCGCTGGCTGGGTGCAACTATGTGGCGAACGTGGTGCACATCTCTTGCCTGACTTGTTTCATGGGTTGAGGAACCGTGGAGGCTCCTCGTGTATTGTTGTTAGCTACTGAAAATTTATGATGCTAGTGCACCATTTGTTTGGCTTCAAAGAAGGAATCGGATGCACCGACGTTTAGGCAAGTGGGGTACACACATGAGCTAGAGGTGCTAATCCCTTATACAAATATTTATGGACCCAATGTCATGTAATCCCTTATACAAATATTTATGGACCCAATGTCATGTACACTGGATGGGCCAACCTTGCCCTGCCCCTGCTCATAGCCTCATTTGAATCCTAGGCGTGATAAATGTTGGTGAAATCAGCGACCCTCGGGACAAGCGAGAGGGAAGCGCGGGCGACAAAGGAGAGAAGGATGATGGTGGTGTTGGTCAAGGGCAAGCGACGACCACGTGGAGGAGCCACTGCTTGAGTTGATCGTATATGTGGTACTGTAGCTTTTTTCAAACCTGGCCCTCCAATACATGAATTTTCAATTTTGACCCCTCTACGACCGCGGAAGTAGCGGCATGTGACACATGTCACCTACCGAGCACCCACACAACGACAAGTGGAGGCCCGCCATGCCAAACAGGATTGAGAGCACCTGTCGCACTGGGCGATTGTGACAAGAGGCAACTAACACATGCACTAATGCATACTTAGTGTAAGCATGCTTGAGTTAAGCACTATTAGTGTAAGCATGCTTAAGTTAAGCACTAATGAACTGGCTGACGAGCTCGTCTAGCACAGCATGTGGTTTTGCGGTGCCCCAAATCTGCTGTGACATGGGAGCTCAGCAGGTGTCACGTGTCTCCTACCGCTGCTTCCGCGGTTGTGCAGGGGCTAAAATTGAAAATTCGTACATCAAGGGCCTAGATCTGATTTTTCCTACAGTACACATATGAGCTACTTCAGAATGCAAACATACACTTCTCTCTTGTAGCCAACAAGTGTGTCTTAGTGTCTCACCATTAGAAAAACATGGTCACAGTGTTCAAATTTTATTTCAAAATTTGGTGACCACTCTCACTTGACAAATTATACCAACCAAACATACCTTAAACTTCACATGTTTAATCCTACCTTGACCAAATCTCTATAGTCAAAATCAGATAAGTATGTTGCAAAGTAACATTTTACCCAAATCCCAAAACATTGCTAAATGGTGCTACATTGTACATAGCCCATCTCCATCTTTTGAATAGCTCAAGTGCTCAATGCTCATGCAAAGGATGTGAGCATCCTAGCCTCCCAGGCAACTCCGTTGTCTGCAGTTTGTTCAGCAAGAGTGTAGAAACCAATTGGACCCCAACCCCAAGAGGCGACCCTAAGGGGAGTAGTGATTCGTGCGAGGCACCCACATGCATGCACGATTGCACCTGCCCTAGTTTGGCTGCCTAGTCTTGTTTCAGGGCTTGAAGCTTTTTGCCACATGCGATTAGCTGATCACTACCCAACCCCACACACTGGGCAGAGAAGCAGCAAATACGAGAATGCTTTGCCATCCTAGTACTACCACAAGATTGTTGTTGCAAGTTGCAACTAGAGTTATTTACTCCTATTCAACCCACGTTGCAAATTACAACAAGCAAGCATAGTTTTACTTTTCACCTTGCAGTTTACATTTGAGTTTGATGTCACTATTCAAAACTTAAACTTACAGTCACCCATAAATAATAAAATGCAGTCGCAGCTAGCTATCTACCGCTCCTCTTTCCAACCTTATCAGTAAGGTAGGCACGCCCGTTGTCGTGTTTGATGGAGGTACAATCAAATCAGTAGCCCGGGCCAGAGCGGGGGCGGGGCACGGTGTGTGCGCATACTCTATGTTGCTTTTTTGCTGCATCCCTGTAGTGCAGCGCAGGCCGTGCATGCCTCCTGCCTGCTTTCACTTTTGCTACCATGCCGCCAATACAAGATTGCTTTGCCATCCTAGTACTACCGCAAGGATGTCGTTGCAAGTTACAACTAGAGTCATCTACTCCTATTTAACCTAAGTTGAAAGTTACAACAACATGCGTAGTTTTACTTTTCACCTTGCAGTTTACATTTGAGTTTGATGTCAATGTTGGAAACTTAAACTTGTAGTCACCCTTAAATAAAAAAAATACAATCGTAGCTAGCTAGCTACCACTGCTTTTTCCAACCTTATCAGCAAGGCAGGCATGACCCTTGTCGTGTTCGATGGAGGCACGATCAAATCGCACTCGAGCCGAGCGAGGTGGCGCACGGTGTATGCATGTACTCTACGTTGCTTTTTTGTTGCTTTCCTACAGTGCAACAGGGGCCATGCATGTCTCCTGCCTGCTTTCGCTTTTGCTACCCTGCTATCTTTCACGTAAATGGCAACCGGACACGATGCGTCTCTGCGGGATGCTTGCACTTGTTGGCTCTTTGCAGATGGCCTGCAACCCTGCAGTGCAGCTTGACCCGACCAGAGATAGCTCATGTGAGACATGAGCTTGACCTGCGATGCGCGCTTAGCTTGACGCGGCCGATTATGCATGTGGCGTCGCGCATTCGATCGAGTCCGCTCAAAATTGCCGCCTTCAGCATCGCCTTTTGTTTTTGTAGTAGCTAGGGCTAAACGACTAATTAGTGATGATCCATGTAGCATTAGTTATTAGTTTCTAAATTTTGCACTACTGGAAATTAAGGTGCAGAGAGTTGGGTGTGACGATGCTCAGTTAATTTGGCATGGTTACGGTAGGACTAAAGATCGGATATCTGGAGATTAAAGGGTGTAGATCTGCACGGAATCATGGCATCTGCACAGAACTGAGGGAGAGACCATGCATGCTCATACATTGATATAGCCCTACTCAAGCTGTTTTATACTTTTGTCTTTTATCTTCTAGCTTCTAGTTTTTTAATTTTAATTTTTTCTTATTTTTGGTTTTTGGGTTTTTTGCCTTTTCTTTTTTCGTATTTTTTTGCATTGTCCGTGATGAGAGAACTTGTTTTTTATTTTATTTTTTTAAATTTAATTATGCTGAAATAGCTATTAACAGTTACAGTGAAAAAAGTTTTTAAAAAAGCCAAAAGACATAAACTAAGTCCAAATGAGCACCCTTAAATATTGTCTACTTCTTTCGTGAATGTTGCTTAATATTTAGTGCATCTTGCACGGTGAAAACCTCCAGCCCCGTTTGGATTCATCCTAGGATTTCCGAAAGAGTTTCTGAGAATTTGTCGCATCTCATGAAAATTTCTTACGAGAAATTCATGCTTTTCAGATGGGATACAAGAGAGTTAGCTTTGCATGAATTCTGGTAAAAAGAATCGAAACAATGAAAATTTCTTACGAGAAATTCATGCTTTTCAGATGGGATACAAGAGAGTTAGCTTTGCATGAATTCTGGTAAAAAGAATCGAAACTCCTGAGTTTACCAGTTACACTATCTTCCTAATTCTAAGCTTTTCTTCCTACTCCCAACTTCATTGCTCCCTCGGTGACACGAGGATCATGGACAGGTATAGACTCGTAGGTACGCGGTATCATCCAGCATTTTGCGCGCAGTACACTTTTTTCAGTACCAATGCATGCGCACGTACGGTGTACTGTAGTACACGAACTTGAGAATTTCTGTGCAATTGTAATGCAAATATATGCATATATGCAGCAGCTTTCTAGCTCTTCTCTTCCTAAAATTCCTCATCGTTTTGGTGAAGTGCTGGTGCTCATCCGATGGATTTCTACGCACTCACGACGAAACGTATATGTGCATGTAATACTAATCCTCCTATTTTCCAACTGGTTAGTTTATCCTCAACAAGTTTGGTAGTATATTTCTTTCTTTACATTCCATTTTACTTACTATCACGTCCAGCAGTTCAAGTAGTATTATTTTATACATAGCACTAAGGACATGTACAACAGTTTATCTCTTAAGGTTATCTCTATGACTTCCACCTCATATAGAAACAACACTAGAGACAATATCTTCAACAATAAATTATTTATCTAACTATTTCATACTATTTTCACTATAACCTCATGTCTCACATCCTCTCACTATTTGTGCTGGTTTACGGGCTTAAGTCTTCTCTTATATAAAAGGCAACATATTATTTCTTTTTATCTCCTCTCTCTTTTATATACGATTTTACTTATTTAATATAGTTAGAAAACAATTGAGAAAGCACTATTAGAGATACCGTAACATACAACATATTCAACCAACACCCTTCTGCAATTTACTCATTTACATGTAGTTACGAGCATTTTATGTAGAATGCATGTAGTTGAGGGGCATTGTGCTATAATGAGATTGATTTCTTCTCTCTTATGCTCGTCAACACTATCAATAGTTTGGATTACATGCATGAAACTGCATCAGTGGGCTATTATGTGATACTGCCAACTTAATTTTAAGTAGAGTTCAAGGTTGCTAGCTGGACCAAACCATTGGATTATGGAGTAACGCAGCGAATGAATGTAGCATATGTATCATGCATGTATTACTCCCCGCGGAGTTCCCGGCCAGAGAGAGCTCCCACGTCACCCGTGCGCTCGCTCCGGCCGGCGCGTGATGCGGGAATTTGCGTACGGTCGGCCAACCTTTTTTGCGAAAAAGTCCTTGGGTTTTCCCAAAATTACGTAAAGGTCCTCTGTTTTCGCAAAAAGGTTCCTATATTTTTTTGAATAAGCCCCTGCGTATTTTTTTCGTTGATAACGATCCGTACTTTCCAAAATCACGTACAGACCCTCGGTTCTTTTAAAACAGTCCTTTGTTTTTACGGGAAAAACCCTCTGCTCTCCTTTTATTGTGAAAGGACCCTCGATTTTTTCAAAAAACCCTTACACTTTATTTCGGTACACACGGTGGCTGGCGCAGCGTGATGAAATTACGTAAAGATCCTCTATTCTCGTAAAAAGGTCCCTACATTTTTTGAATAAGCCCCTGCGTATTTTTTCGTTGATAACGACCCGTACTTTCCAAAATTACGTACATACCCTCGGTTTTTTTTAAAACAGTCCTTGGTTTTAACGGGAAAAACCCTCTGCTCTCCTTTTATTGCGAAAGGACCCTCGACTTTTTCAAAAACCCTTACACTTTATTTCGGTACACACGGTGGCTGGCGCGGCGTGACGCCGCGCCTATGAGGCTAGTAGGAGATTAACCCATGAACAATTCTAGGAATCGGTTGGGTCACCTAGCATTAACTCCGACATGAGCCTTCTGCAGAGGTCATCATGAGATCACCACATTACTTGGCTTGGACCAGTGGCGGACCCAGGATTTGAATCTAGGGTATGCCTAATTAAAAAATTATTATCCAATGTTGGTATAATCTAATGATCTAACACAATAGAAACACAATAGCAGTGAAAAAAATGATCTAACTACTTCCATGCATCATATGAAATTACCATAGCTGACACTATGACTGACAATACTAAAGAAAAAAAGCAATAAGAATTGAAGCTAGTGGGGATACTAACATTTTCAATGACCACCTGCGACGCATCTAAGATATTCCAGCAAAGGCAATTGGTACCGTTCTTTCCTTCTTCTCATCTTAGAAGGCAACCAATTTGCATCTCTTAAAGCCTCATCATTGCACATAGAGCATAGGCTATCAATCCGGATATAGATTTATTGTCTGGAAAGAAGAACATTCAATCAAAAGTTCAAAATGTGAAACAGTTTGACCATATGAGGTGCATGCAAGAATCACCATTACATATTTACAATCATTCAATAACATTCCACATTTCCTTGTGCCAACTATATATGAAATCCAAGCTCGAAACAATTATATCCATCATGCAATTCACCAATGCGCATATGGGCCATCACATGTGGTTTGATTGTTCATTGCTACAAATGCGACAATTTGAAATTGTGAGGTAAAACTAGAGTAAAAATTTAAGTCCTAATTGCAAAACATATTGCCTAAACATGCTCCAATTCAGCTTCCCTGAAACTGAAAGCCTGCTCCAATTCAGCTTCCCTGAAAGCCTGAACACAATAATCCAATGCTTGTACACCAATTCAGCACAAAGAGCAATCTATTACACTAATCCATTCTCATAGTAACAAACTAACAATAAGAAACCAATGAAAGTATGAAACTCGGCGGCAATGACTTCGTGAACAACTACTACCTCATCCCCTTCTCGTTGAACTCGGCCTCGCCCTTCCGCGCGAGGCGAGGTGGAGGAGGCGCCCGAGGGAGGCGAGGCCGAGGCGCGAGGAGGCCCGAGGCGAGGCGGAGGCGAGGAGCCGGCCGAGGCGAGGCGAGGTGGAGCTCGCGAGGCGCCGAGGGGCGAGGTCAAGCAACGGGGTCGGGGTCAGGGACAGCCGCCAGGGCACGGGAGTTTTTGGGCCAGCAGGGTAGTCCTGGGTCTATATGGACTACCTGCTAGGCTCACCCCTGGCTTGGACGATCGCTACGGAACGGGAAAAACACTGAGCCAGTCAAGGTAAGTAGGCAGACTCATAACAAAATACTAAGAGGTCTCATAGTTTTTTATTTGCATTACTACAATGTTTTATGTCTGAATAGGAGCAGATGCCAAGCCCTGCATGAGAGACAATAGGCACGCAGGGTGACTAGGTACTACTTCCTTCCCACAGAACACGTGCAGGCCTTCCCTCGTGATATCGTCCGAGTGATGTAACTTTGATCTCCTCTCCCTCTATCCTAAAGAGGAGCATGATTCGTTGAGATCTCTGGGTCACGTCTCGTCTCAAAACGTATACATTAGATATATCTACATAGATATATGAAGAGTAAAAGTTAGATTTGGCACTGTTGTGTCTTGTATTTATAAAAATAATCGTATGTGTAACGTATTAACAAAAATGTCACTTCTGCCATCCGGTGGGCGGGCAGCAGCGCCCGCAAGTCGACACGCGGCACGGCTGCCGGTGGCAGGCGCCTGCCACTCCCTTACCAGACAACAAGCAGCCTACCGCCCGGTGGGGGATGGCAGGCTTGCCTGCCGTCCGTTAAGGGGGCGACAAGTAAGTAAGCCGGCTTAATTAGCTGCCCTAATTTTTTTATTTAGTTTTGTTTGAATTTTTAAATATAGCAAATGAGCTCTAAAAATTACAAAAATTTATATACAGTTCTCCGACACAACGTACTTCATAGTGTAATTTTTTCGTAATTTTATCCATTGTGAATGTTGGTCAAAAATTCATAAAATTGTGATATTTGCATGAGTTTTTACATATAGCAAATGGGTTCCAAAAATTAAGAAATTTTATGTGAAGCCTCCCGACACACCCATAGTTATTGTGTAATTTTTCAAAAATTTTATGTGGTCTAAATTTGCCATGTTAATTCGTGATAATTTTATCGTAATTAGCGATATGCGATGCTCAGGCCTCTTTTGAAGTGCGTGACCTCTGTCCTTCGCATATATGTCGACCCGTTGCTGCTATATTTTCTTTTCCACTACATGCTTTGCACAATTGTCACTCTACCCGTGTCATCTCGCCTCGCGCGCTCCCTCATCCGCACTAATGTAGTTATGTCCGTGCCGTTCACCCTCGTCCGTTCCCTCGTCTCCACATTTGTGAGTGTTACCATGCCATCCCCCCTCGCCCAAAGTGCTGCACATCGACGAGTAGTCCTTAATTTGCGGGTTGAGTGCATGGGGTTCCCTTTGCGCTCAGCTGTAAATACGAACCTCTCGTAGTTAGTCATCGGTCATCTCAGTCACTCATCGCAGAAACTCATTCTTGCGGTGGTCACTCAAAATTAAGAGTACGTAACTAATTATTTTGAGAAACAACTGAATAGCTCATTAAGGACGTGGTACGATGGAGCAGTAGTGCTGATTGTTTCTCCCAAAAGACAGGTAATTTTTCAGATTGGTAGTTAAATTTTCAGTAATTAATGAACTATTCGTATGTAGTTACATGCATGTAATTATTTTTGTTGTAACTGTTCTTTTTGGCTGAGACTTATGACTTTTAGCTGTGGCTTGTGGCTTTTTGGGCTGTTCGTGTGAGAGATTATAGAGTAACAGAAACTCACGTGTGATTTTGTCGATATAAATAAAATTAGTACAGTAGAAAAATCAAAAATAGGAACTAAAAGATAAAAAAGAACATAGCCTTTATCTGGAGGCATATGTATGGTGCATCAGTTCATCTTGGGCCATCCGAACATGCGGTAGGGCATGAGAGAAAGCAGGTAGGTGGGTAACCGTACCGAACACCGCGCGCGTGAAAATGTACGCCTCCGCTCCATTGCCTGCTTTGGTGGTAATTTTGGTGAAAGGGAAATTAGCGTGCGGTAATTTGATGCGGACATGGGCTGGAGCAGTCTAGCCAGCTGCTCTACGGCCGTCCGGATTCCGGAATCACCGTGCAGCCGAAGCAGCGTGTGGTTCATAACCAAATACTATTTAAGGTCCCGCTCAGTTGTGCTGAAAATCTATAGCTTATGGCTGAAAATTGAACTGTAGCGACTGAAATTATACTGTAGCTGAAGGTGACTTATTTGGCGTAATTAAATTTAAAAAATTTAAAAATATGTAACATCCTGATTTTCATAGCCTTTTTGAAGCTTTTGAAATAAAATTCACCATTTGAATTTTCTGGAATTAATTAAATCTTAAATGAGATTTTATGAA
Source organism: Dendrocalamus sinicus (assembly GCA_036346575.1). NCBI lineage: Eukaryota > Viridiplantae > Streptophyta > Magnoliopsida > Poales > Poaceae > Dendrocalamus > Dendrocalamus sinicus. The sequence continues at coordinate 10,861,417 of CM070650.1, forward strand.
ATAAAAAGGATTTAATATGATTAAGTTAAACATTAATATTTGCCAAAATTATTTTATTTGAGTTCTTTGTGTCTCAAGGAATTCATTGCAATTTTTCTGGATTTATTTGCTATTTTCTAGAGCTCCAAAGCATTTAAATGAATTTCGGAAAAAAGAAAAAGAAAAGACACCCTAAACCGGCCAGTGGGCCGAAACCCACCAGCCGGCCGGCCCAGTTGCCCGCCTTCGACCCGGCCTGCCTCACCCCGCGCCACGCGTCGTCGATCCGCCACTCCCTGCGCCCGCCTTGCCCATTCGGATGTGTGCCGCGTGTCTCCCATCCACGGGTGCGGCTCTGGTGCTGTGCCCCCTGCACTTAGCGCGTGCAGGGGTGCGCCCAGGAGCCGCCAAGTGTCCCTCAACATTCAAAAAAATTTCGAAAAATTCAAAAAAAAATACTTAAAAATCAGAAGAATTGTAAAAAGTATTTTTTTGTAAAAGTACTTTTATTAAAAAGTATTTTTAAGTACTTAAAAAATACTTTTTAATAAAAGTATAAATCAAGAAAAAATTTTAAGTACTTAGAAAAAAATACTTTTTATACTTAAAAAAATACTTCACCGCCGCCGCGCGTACCCGATCTGAACTCCGCCCCGTGGTCATCGCGGACACCTCGGGACCGGGGTATAAAAGGGGCCCCGACCCCGAGGCTCTCCTCGTCCCAAGCCGCCGCCGCCGCCTTCGCCGCCGTGCGCCGCCGCTATCTCAAGGCCGCCGCCTTCGCCTCGACGGGTTCGCCGCCGTGCGCCGCCGCTATCTCCAAGGGCCGTCGCCTTCGCCTCGACGGGTTCGTCGCCGTTCGCGCCGTCGCCCGCCGCCCGCCGTCCTTGCCGCCGTCGTCGCCGTTGTCGTCGCCGCCGGTGAGCCCCCGCCACCGTCCCACTCGCCGCCGTCCCGAGCCGCCTGTCAGCCACGTCAGCCCTAATCTGAGGTGGCATGCCACGTCGGTGCCACCTGTCAGCCACGTCAGCCACCGAGCCCACCCAGGAGCCACGTCAGCATGCCACATCACCTTGCCCCGTCAGCATGCCACGTCAGCCATGCTTGCACACGTGTCGTGCCACGTGGTCGCCACGTCAGCCCTAGCCGCCACGCCAGCAGCCCAGTCAGCCGCACTATTCCATGCGCCGAGTTCACCGTAGACCCGTTCTCCCGTGCACGCGGTCCACAGCACAGTGCAATTTCTTAATTTCCCCGATTTTCTTTAGATCCAATTTTCCAAGAGCCCGCTCTCCCTCGTCCTAGCTCCGATTGACCCGATTCTTTTTCCTAAATTCATCTAAAATTGAGCTCTACCTTTTGGTTCAGGTTTGAAAGTTTTTGGAGTTCATTTGAATTTTATTTTGTCTTTTCGATTCGCTTTCTCTCTCGTTAGATCACGTGTTCGAGGGAGCGGAAGTTGGATTTGAAGATCAAGAGCTCCCAGCTGAGCAAGGCCAAGGCAAGTCGTATTCTTTGATCATGTTGAACCTAGATTTCAATCTATTATGTATTATTTTGTTTCAAATTATCATGCATAGCTATTTATTATTAAAACCTTGTATTGGTAGTTATGATCCTAATTGGTTATTCCCTCCATGATAATTTGACTACCATGATTCCATTGTCACCTTAGGGTTGGGAATTATTTAGTGATAAAATAATAGTTGTCACAAGGGGGTACGTTTAATTGCTTAGCCATGCTTATTACTAGCACGTTGGGTCTATCATCGCATGTGTTAATTAATTTTGATTTAATGGTATACTTGAACGTGGTGGTTAACCACAATTATAAAATTGGTGAGCCATGGCATGGGTAGTGTCATGAGCATTGGTTATACAAACTTGGCTTTCACTTGGGCAAATGATCGTGCAGTAAAGGGGGTGCAGGTTGCACATTGGGATGTGGATATTTCGCCTGGGTAATTCTTAAGGACTTAACTTTGTGCGCCATTGATCTGAGCTAAATCGTGCAAACCACATGTCTAGTATGGGATAGACCTGGCATAATAATTTGTGAACTCTCCATTTTGGTTTTACTACCGATGTTGTTGTGGCGCAAGAGGGGGCAATTATTGACTAGGGGGTTACCCTACTCGATGGCGAAACCTTAGCGAGTGGGATCAGGTGGAGATGGATCATTGTAAAAGCCTTGTTGTGATTATCTTTAACGTGAGGATTATCACATCGTGTGGGTACAGTTGTGCAACCTCTGCAGAGTGTAAAACTATTCGAATAGCCGTGTCCTCGGTCATGGACAATGCTCGGTGATTTCACACGAGGGGTAGAGTTTTTATGAAATCTAGTTGGGTTGAGCTAAGAAGTGAATGGTCAATTCACTTGTGATTATATTCAATTCCTTTGATTATTTATTTAATGTCCTTTGTTAAAGTTGCTTTTCAATCTATTTATGGTATTTACTTTAAATTGTCGCTTCTTGCAAAATTAACCCTTTCAGCCATCCATTGTTAAGCCTTGCATATTATATTGCATTCCTTTGTTACAAACGGCTTGCTGAGTACCAAAGTACTCACGGCTTTATGCCCCTGTTGCTCAGTTGAGGAGGAAGGGCCAGATCAGCAGGAGCTGCTAGAAGGAGGATACTACGAGGACTTCACGGATTAGGACTTCGCTCCCCAGTCGATTGCCTGTGGGCATGTCGAATGGCTACTACGTTTAATTTTGGTTTTCCGCTGCTTTAAAGCCCTTCGGGCTAATAATTGTAAGATTGGCCATAAGGTCGTACTCGGTTGGTTATCAATATAATTTGGATTTTCCTTAGAATATCGTGATGTGGATGATATTTATCTTTGTTCTTACTGTGTGCACTAGCGTGATCCTAGACTAGTGCGGAATACACAGGAGAGTCCAGATTTGTATATTCGGGTCTCGACAGAGATGGTATCAGAGTCATATCGACTGTAGGATGAAGCCCTAGTTAGCTTGGTCAACACTTAAAAACTTATTTTCTAAAAACAAAACCACCAAACTTGATATCTAGTAAATTCTCTACTCTCTTACCTTGTTCTTAAGGTTTCTCACTTCTCATCTAATCTTCAGCCCAAACTATTGCTTAAAACTGACCCTATTACCCTATAGATGACGCAGAGATTCTTCAGCCAAGCAGGAGGTTGGAAGAGACTTCTACGAGTTCTATTACGGAGCCTTGGATTCAAGAGAACACCAATCTACAGCACCTCCGACGAAGGAGCAAGAAAGCCACGTATGGGGCACGTCACTTGGCTATACTTCACCACCAAGTTCGACGGTCAAGTTATACACCACAGCTACAAGCATAGGAGCGCTTGCGGAGAGAAGGCAGCCCAAGGAGCCGCATTCAAAGCCGTTCATCGCCTTTGCAAAATGTACAAGCTCAGCATCGCCAAGCTGGTTCGGAAGTACAAGGAGCTATACACATTTGAGGAGTACTCACCACAGACCCCGACACCCCAGCATTCGCCTTCTTCATCCAGCTCAGTGGGAGGACCGTTCATACCCGATGATGACCAAGGGGATTCCCAACGCATCACCCCAGTAGGAGTCCGTGCACCGCAATTCCACAACAGAAGGGTGGTCTACAGCGACTCCGAGGAAGAAGTGCACACCCCGTACCTCGCAGGACCTGAGTGGGAGCCGGAAGAGTAGACCGTAGCGTAGGATAAAGTCGGTTAGGAAGTGGGTTTTATTTGCAATTGATTGTGATGTGAGCTGCAGTTTTGCCCTCAAAAGCAATATGTTGCAGTCACATCAATCCTTTTATTGAAGTGATTTATTTGGTTCTTTTGTTAGCTCTTAGGCTAAGTGATTGTTTAGTTTAGGATTTGACATTAGAATATCCCCCTTAGACGAGCTTACCACTTATCTTTGCTTTTCCCTCTTACCTAGTAAGCCCTGTGAAGCCAGTTCTCAAGCAAGTGAGCTTTCTTTTCAGAATGGTTGATACCCGGAGCTCCGCAGGACGCGGACAAATGAGCCAAGATCCCGAGGGCAGTAATGGAAATCAAGCAACTCCGGAGCAGCATGCAAACCCGGCTAGTCTAGATCCATCCTTGAGTCAGTTTATGGCCGCCCAGACCTAGTTGATGAACACCATGATGCAGAACATGAACGCCATGATGAACCGACAAAATCAAGATATGGCCATGCCTCCACTAGTTCACCAGCAGTCCAAGTTCGCATAATTTATGAGAACGAGGCCTCCTACCTATTCACGGTCTTCTGAGCCGTTGGAAGCTGATGACTGGATGCTCTCAGTGGAAAGGAAGCTTAGCCTTGCTCAGTGTACGGATCGCGAGAAGGTGTTGTATGCAGCCCATCAGCTCGAGGGTGCTGCAGCTGAGTGGTGGGAGAATTATTGTGCCGCTCATGAGGACCAAGAGAGCATCACTTGGGCTGAATTCGCAGAAGCTTTTCGTCATGCCCATATCCTGGATGGGGTGATCGAAATGAAGAAGGAAGAATTTCGAGTTGCAGCAGAAGAACATGACCGTGAGTGAATACCTCAACAAATTCACTCAGCTAGCTCGCTATGCTCCAGAGGATGTTGCCACAGATGATGCACGCCAAAAGAGGTTCAAGAGAGGATTGAACCCAGGGTTGAAAGTTCAAGTAGTAGGACATGATTATGCTAGTTTTCAAAATATGGTGGACAAAGCAATGCTCATTGAGGAGAGTCGTCGTGAGTTGGAAGAATCTCGCAAGTGGAGAATGATGCAGCAGGGATCGCAGATGCACCAAGCTCAGAGAACCCGCTTCAGTAATTTTCAGCCAGCTCGAGTCCTCAAACAGACGGGATTCAAAACTCCTGCACGGCTCCCGCCGATTTTCTTCAGACCAAAGCCAATTCCTGTGGGAAGCCAGCAACAGAGGATTACCAAACCCATGTCAGCAGCCACTTGTTTCAAATGCCATGAAACGGGACACTATGCCAGCAAATGCCCGCAGAATCCAGCCTTGACACCAGTCTGTTTCAATTTGGGAGCTACACCGGATCGTACCCCTGCAGCAGGGTCAGGACGCGGAGCACCTCAAGGATCAAATCAACCCAACAAAGGGCCACAGACCCTGATGCGTGGTCAGGTGAACCATGTCACCATGGAAGAAGCTCAAGCAGCGCCAGACGTTGTGATCGGTAAGTTTCCAGTAAATTCAGTAGCTGCCACAGTTTTGTTTGATTATAGAGCTTCACACTCGTTTGTTTCCCGGAGTTTTGCTCTAAAGCATAAGTTGGAAGTCGTTGCACTTGGTTCTATTTTACTGGTTCAATCCCCAGGCTCTGAGATGAGTACAAACCTAGGATGCCCCAAAGTTAGGATAGCCATCCAAGGAGTAGAGTTCTCCGCTGACTTGGTTGTGCTAAATATCCAGTCTTTGGACGTAATTCTGGGTATGGATTGGCTCAAGAAGCATCAAGCAGTGTTGGAATGTGGAAGCCGAGCAGTCACCTTGGTCAGCCCAGATGGAAGCAAAGTTAGATTTGAGGCCGACATGAAGCAGCCAGAAAAAGTGATGGTATGCCAAAGTAAAGGGATTGCCCTAAATGAAGTGCCAATTGTCCGAGATTATCCGGATGTTTTTCCTGACGATCTCCCTGGGATGCCGCCAAAAAGAGAAGTGGAGTTCGCAATCGAGTTAGCACCAGGCACATCGCCTATTTCCAAGAGACCATACCGAATGCCCGCCAATGAGTTAGCAGAATTGAACAAGCAAATACAAGAATAATTGGATAAGGGATATGTCAAACCTAGTACCTCTCCGTGGGGAGCACCAGTATTGTTCGTCAAGAAGAAGGACGGTAGCCAGCGTATGTGTGTGGATTACCGAGCTCTCAATGAAGTTACCATCAAGAACAAGTATCCTTTGCCCAGAATTGATGACCTGTTCGATCAATTAAAAGGAGCTGGAGTGTTCTCCAAGATTGATTTGAGATCGGGGTATCATCAAATGAGGATTCGACCGGAGGACATACCCAAGACAGCCTTCTCAACTCGTTATGGATTGTATGAGTTCACCGTGATGTCCTTTGGCCTAACCAATGCCCTAGCCTACTTTATGTACCTGATGAACAAAGTATTCATGGATTACTTGGACAAGTTTGTCGTTGTGTTTATCGATGACATTCTGATCTACTCCAAGAATGAGGAGGAGCATGAAGAGCATTTGAGGTTGGTATTGCAAAGATTGCGGGAACATAAGTTGTATGCTAAGTTCAGCAAGTGTGAATTTTGGATGAAGGAAGTTGCATTTTTGGGTCATGTGTTGACAGCAGAAGGAGTGTCCGTTGACTCAGGGAAAGTGAAGGATGTGCTTACTTGGAAGGCACCCACGTCAGTGACTCAGGTCAGAAGCTTCCTGGGAATGGCGGGTTACTATCGTCGATTTATTGAAGGATTCTCCAGTGTAGCGCAACCGCTTACCCAGCTATTAAAGAAGGAAAAGAAGTTTGAATGGACGCCAGAATGCGAGAAGAGTTTTCGGAAGTTAAAGGAGAGCCTGACAACAGCACCAGTCCTAATTTTGCCAGACATTAAGAAGAACTTCGAGATTTATTGTGATGCATCCCGCAAAGGTTTAGGGTGCGTGTTGATGCAAGACAAGAGAGTGGTAGCTTATGCATCGCGCCAGTTAAGGCCACATGAGGAGAACTACCCTACGCATGATTTGGAGTTAGCAGCAGTGGTGCATGCCCTAAAAATATGGCGACACTACCTAATGGGTAACAGGTGCGAGATCTATACGGATCATAAGAGCCTGAAGTATATCTTCACACAATCAGATCTCAACCTAAGTCAAAGAATATGGTTGGAGTTGATAAAGGACTACGACATCGGAATCCACTATCACCCAGGAAAAGCCAACGTAGTGGCAGATGCGTTGAGCAGAAAGGTGTATTGCAACACAGTAATGGTCAAAGAAAGCCAACCAGCGTTACACGAGGAATTTCAAAAGCTCAGTTTAGAGTTGGTTGAGGAAGGGATGTTAACCGCTTTGGACTTGCAACCGACCCTGGATAGTCAAATTCGTCAAGCGCAACCAGAGGATGAAAATATCCAGCGGATCAAGGTTGGATTGAAAGAAGGAAAAGCAACAGGCTTTGTGGAGGATGATCAGGGTATCATATGGTACAAGAAGTGGTTGTGCGTACCCAATAACGGAGAGTTGAAGCAATTGTTGCTTAAGGAGGCACACGAGTCATTATATTCAATCCATCCAGGCAGTACCAAGATGTACCAAGACATCAAGGACAAGTACTGGTGGCCAGGTATGAAGCGAGAAATAGCAGAGTATGTGGCACTTTGTGATGTGTGCCAACGAGTGAAAGCGGAACATCAGAGACCCGCAGGTTTGCTGCAACCCTTGAAAATCCCCGAGTGAAAGTGGGAAGATGTGGGAATGGACTTCATCACAGGTCTACCCAAGACCAAGGAAGGATACGACTCAATATGGGTAATCGTGGATCGATTGACAAAGGTCGCCCATTTTCTGCCAGTCAAAACCACATATTCTGGAGATAAGTTGGCTGATTGTATATGTCCAAAATTGTGAGTCTCCATGGAGTACCTAAGAGAACAGTATCGGATCGTGGGTCGCAGTTCACTTCACGATTTTGGAGTAGTTTCCACGAAGCAATGGGTACTCATCTGAATTTCAGCACAGCATATCACCCGCAAACCGATGGACAGACAGAGCGTGTAAATCAAATCCTGGAGGACATGCTAAGAGCATGTGTCTTGGATCACGGACCAAGTGGGACCATTGTTTACCTTTTGCAGAGTTTTCCTACAACAACAGTTACCAGGCCAGTTTGCAGATGTCACCGTTTGAGGCTTTGTATGGTAGGAAGTGTAGGACCCCTCTCAACTGGAAAGAGACGGGAGAAAGACAGATATTTGGACTAGAATGTTTACAAGAAGCTGAAGAAAAAGTGTGCTTGATTCAAGAAAGGCTAAAAGCAGCTCAAGCTAGACAGAAGAGTTATGCTGACACTCGCCGAAGAGATTTAAGCTTTGAGCCCAATGATTATGTGTACCTTAGGATCACACCTTTCAAAGGTGTTAAGCGTTTTCAAATGAAGGGAAAGCTAGCACCAAGGTATGTGGGGCCATTCAAGATTTTAAAACGCAAGGGAGAAGTTGCCTATCAGCTGGAGCTACCTGAGAACTTGAGCGGGATACACGATGTTTTTCATGTGTCTCAATTAAAGAAGTGCTTGCCATCATTTGAGCCCAGTCGGGTCCAGCTGCTGGCGGAGGAGGAGGGATGGGGACAGACTGACTTCCTTGCGCTCCGGTGTTGTTGGCGTTGTCATTGACATTCCTCCTTGTGTTCACCATCTGCCAGATTCTTCTAGATTTAGAGGAAAGAAAGAGAGAGAACTAGGAGAAGGTCTATGTAACATTCCCACCACGAAACAAGAAACACAACAAAACTCAAGGAACAACCAACCATATTATTTTATTGAATATAACCTTGAGGTCGTTGACAAAGGAATAATGACTCACAAGTATCGTTCTATAACTTTAAACTTAAACTATGGTTTCTATGGGTGGTGCTACTACTAGTAGGTGGATTTTAATTTTCTTTGGGGTGGTCTGTGAATGTAAGAACCCTCATCTTCCAAGCGGTACTTAGCTAATTCTTCTTCTCGCTGCTGGAGTCGCTGCGCCATGAGGCTCAACTCCTTCAAGGTGTTTTGGTACACATAGTCCAAGGACTTGGTGTATCGCACTGCCGAACGAGCCGAGGATTACTCTCAAATTCGCCGAGGAGAAGATCTTTCTTTGGGAGCCGGCAGGTACTTGCCGGGAAGTATCGAATGTGGTGCGTTGAAGCTCTTGGCGTAGATGTCCTCATCCGCGAATTGCTTCACGAGTGCATCTTGGATTCCGTTGAAGAAGGTGTCCGGGGTAGAGGAGCATCAAAGGTGTGACATGCTTCTTCATCTCCCACGTTGGCGTGAAAGACTTCCACTCTCCAACGTTCTTGATCTCCATAGGTTCCCGAATATCCTTGGTACACGGGCGTGCGTAACACCCAACTCTTGAAGGAGATCCCAAAGGCGATCGGTTAGGTGTCCGGCTAGGATTCCATGGTCGGGTGTGGTAGGACGATCACCATCTACAATTTTGAAAAAGAAAAGGAGTTAGTCACCAATTATGCATATTATTTATATATATATATACATATTTTTTTAAAAGAATAGACGAGTGAAGGAATGAAGGAGGTAAGAGGTAGAAGGATTTTCAAAATGTTCTTATTATATATATATATATATATATATATTTGAAAATAAATCCTTAAGGTCATCCATTCTATTCTACCTACGGTCACGTCTTAGGGTCAACATGCTCTGATACCATCTCTGTCGGGACCCGGAGCAACAACTCCGTAACCCTCTCGTGTTATTCGCACTATCCGTGAAAAGCTAGTGCACACAGATTGAGCAAAGTGATACATATCATGCATGATAACCAAACTTTATTATAAAGCAAAAGTACGGGCCTTATGGCCAAGATTACAATAAGGTGGCTTCATGGCCAAACATGAAATAAACAATGGAAGGTAAATAAGAGGAGCAGCCCATCCGCCTTCCCACAAGGCGAATTGATTGTAAGATGTGGCCTATTCGTCGCGATCCTCAACATAGTTGACATCGTCGTCCTCCGCAACATTGTTTATAGCAAGGTGAGCACATAAAGTACTCCACAAGTTACACCAGAGATATAATGATTTGATGCATGCATAAGGGGTTACAAAGAAAGGCATAATGTGGTTCATTTGCATAAACAAAGATTATTGAATTAAATACAATAACGTAAGTGCAAAAGCTGAAGTTGATACAATATATAAAAACAAGATTTAACAAAATAATAACGTTAGTGCAGCAACAACCTAACACTAACCTAACCACGGGTATCCCACCCGACCGTCTTTCCAAAAGTTTCACAAATTTCCATACACCAAATTTTATTAAAACCAAAATCTAATCCGTGAAAAACCATACTAAGCATGTCCTTGACCGTGGACACGGCTATCCAGATAGTTTGTTACTCGCAGAGGTGTACAACTTTACCCACAAGACATGTTCTCTGCTTTGCCACCGGATTACACACTTCCTTAGGTGTGCGGCCGAGAGATCATGATAAGGCTGCTCCAATGTTCCATTACCAAATTAGCTACGCCGCCACTAAGGTTTCACCACAACATGAATCCACATGTTGGAGCCCCTCTTGTGCCATGTGAGACTTCTCATGGCCTACGCCACGCTCACATTCACCTATAGCGAAACTAAAATGGAACTTCACAAATTACTTAGCCGATCTGTCCCATACGCACTTGTGGTAGTACGGTGTGACTTTGTAATAGTAGTTCACATCCGGTCCTTAATTTGACTTAGGCCTACCAAGATACCCCTTGTGCCCGGCAACAACATCGAGTCAACAAACTACGACGCATGCCGGCAAGCACCCACCACCATACCAATGCCTAAGTCTAAAACATGTTTTATCCATTTTATTTTATCAAAATTTTATAGACCTTCTTGACTCACCAAAGTCAAGAATAGATTTTATAAACCAACATTTCGTGTGAAACCAATCTTCCCACCTAAATTAATCTAAGCATGGCTAAGCAATTTATAAAATGTTCTAGTTAATACTAATGTACCAACTAGGCTTTCATCTATGGTTACAAGGTATGTTCGCTCAAATTCGAGATTGGCCATACAAAGGGAATTGGGTGTAACTAAAGTTTTAAGCACATTTGAACTGATTTGAATAAAAGTATGCATGCATATTAATTTAAAAACAACATAAATAATTTAAATTACTGGGATCAACATGGTCAAAGGTGTAACTTGCCTTGCTCAAGTCTTGCTGCGATTCGTCAAGAAATACTCTCGGATTCGTCATAATCTATACGCAAAGAACCAAAAGAAAATCAAAAAAATTCAAATAAAATCCAAAAATTCAAAAAGAGTCCAGAAATGGATAGTTTAGGATTTTAGAAAATTTTGAAATTTGAACGAGTTAAATCGGAGTTAAAATGAAGAAGTTATGGCCTTCGGAAGTTCTCACGACCATGGCAAACGTGATCGGGCGGAGCTACGACCACGGCAAATGCGATCGGCGAGCTACGACCACGTAGTCGACTTACGACCACATGGGAGGTTTACGACCACGCAATGCGACATACCACCACACGGAAGGTTTACGACTACTCAGTGAAAATTACGACTACGGCCACGCACCGCCTACGACTACGACTACACCGAGAACCCACGACCGACTACCAGAGAACTTACGACTTCGACTACACAGAGAACTTACGACTTCGACTACACAGAAAACTTACGACTTCGACTACACAGAAAACCTACGACTTCGACTACACAGAAAACCTACGACTTCGACTACACAGAGAACTTACGACTTCGACTACCAGAGAACTTACGACTCACGACTACACGTAAAACTTACGACTTCGAGGCGAATACGACCACTCAAACAAAGTTAACGGCTACCTAGTCATTTACGACCACATAGTCGCCACGACTACTCGGCGGCCACGGCTACGGCTAAGACTTACGACTACACGGATCTACGACCACACGGAAGGGTGTTACCTTCGAAACCGGTTGGCGCGGGTGGTCGGAGGAATCAGCAGAGTGGCGAGAGACGACGGATGGTCGAGAGGTTCGATTACGAGTGGAGACGGTCGGTCGACGAAGAAGCGGCGCGCCGAGTCTTCGGCAACAACGGGCCCGGTGGCGGCGTCGCTCGCGAGAGGGGAATGGTGGTCGCCGCGCTTGGGGATCACGAGGCGCGTCGCGCGAGGCGCGAAGAGACAGGCGGCGCCAATTCCTCGCCGGAGCTCGCGCACGGCGGCGGACGAGGAAGCACGGTCGGGCCGATTCGGTTCGGTTCGAGCGGGGAAAGAGGTGGCGCGCACGTGAAGGCGAAGGAGGATAACGGGCTCGGGAAGGAGCTTTATAGGGCGAGGGACGGAGGTAAAGGGCTCGCGGAGTTAAGGACTTTAGAAACAATGATAACGGCGAGAGGCTTTTGCCGGCGTAAAACGGACGGAGGTGGGCGGTTACTAGCACGCGAGCTTAAGGGCCAATAATGGCCGGTTGTCGGCCGAGGAAGGAGTAACCAAGCTTTTAAAGCTCTGATGGGGTGTTAATGGAGGCGTAGGTTGGGGAAGAAGGGAAGAAGGAAACTTCTAAATTTCTTTTTTAATTTCAGTAAATTCTCAAGAGTTAAACAAAACTTAGGAGGGTTAAGAAAAGAAAAGAAAAGAAAAAAATAAACTTTTTTGCTTTAATAAAATATTTTAAATACATTTTCTTGCTTTAGATTTTTAAATAAAATCCAGATAAATCCAAATAAACTCGAGAAAATCAATAGAAGGCAAAAAAATTTTGGGATGTTACAAACCTACCCCCTTAAAGAAATCTCGCCTCGAGATTTGAACTAGCTAGCAAAGAGATGGGGATGGTTGGCTTTGGATCTTCTTCTCGCTCCCAAGTTGCTTCGTCTTACGTGTGATTGCTCCATTGAACTCTCTGAATTTGATGGTGTTTCTTCCGTCCAGCGCCTACTGTCTCGAGAATCTTGATCGGTTGCTCTTGATAGGTGAGATCCTCTTGAAGATCAAGGGTTTCAAGTCCGCTTGATCCGCGGTACTCGAGACATTTCTTCAATCGAGAGACGTGGAAGACGTTGCACACACGACATGCTTGGCGGCAAATCCAACCGATATGCAACTTCTCCTTTGCGCTTGAGATCTTGAATGGCCCAACGAATCTTGGTGCAAGCTTTCCGACTTGGAATCTTCGACTCTCCGAGCGGAGATACTCGAGATACACATAGTCCCCAACCGAAAGTCGTCTCGACGACGATTATCGGCATAACTTTTCTCGCTGGATTGAGCTATCTTTAACCTGTCTTTGATCTTCCTCACTTGATCTTCAAAGATCTTGAAGTAAAGTTGGTCCCGCATCTTGGAATTCTCGCATATTCCCAATGCAAGGGTGTTCGCACTTCCGCCATACTGATGCTTCAAAAGGTGCCATTTGCGATCGGCTCGATAATCGTTGTTGTAAGAAAACTCAAGATAGGCAATGAGCGATCCCAACTATTTCCAAAATCCAGAGCACATGCTCTCAACATATCCTCTAGCACTTGATTTACTCGCTCCGTCGGCCATCTGTCGAGGATGATAAGCCATCTTGAAATTAAGCTTACTCCTAACTCTTCATGAAGTTTCGCCAAAACTTGGAGGTGAACTGACTACCTCTGTCCGATACTATCTTTTGAACTCCATGCAAGCACACAATTCTAGCCATGTAAATCTCAGCTAACTTACTTCCGAATAAGTAGTCTTGACTGGTATAAAATGAGCTACTTTGGTCAATCACAATTACCACCCGCATTGAGTCATAGCGGATTGAGTTCTAGGTAGTCCGGTTATGAAGTCCATACCGATCTCTTCCCACTTCCAACTGGTATTGGCAAGGGTTGCAAAAGTCTGCGCAGTTTCGATGCTCGCCTTGACTTTCGGCGGGTATCACAAGCTTCAACAAACTCCGCATTTCCTTTTCATACCGACCCACCAAGATCTTTCCTAAGGTCTTGGTACATCTTGGTACGACTGGATGAATTGAGTATGGAGTTTCATGGGCTTCTTGCAAAATCGTTTTCTTGATCTCTTGATTATTGGGCACACAAATACGGTTTTCAAACCAAACAGTTCCATTCTCATCTTCACTGAATCTGGCGCTTTGCCTCTTCTCATATTTTTCTTGATTTCTTGAATATCTTCATCCACCTTTTGGGCTTCCATGATTTGATCAGTAAAGTAGGTTGAATCTCTAGAGTTGAGAGAAAACTTTGATTCATCGGTTTTATACTTAGACGGAGATTCCTTCCCAAGTCGAATCGATCTTCTTTTGACAACACACTCGCTTGCATAAGTCTTTCGCTTAGCGCATCCGCCACAACATTTGCTTTGCGGGATGATAATGAATTCCAATATTATAATCCTTGATCAACTCTAACCATCTACGCCGCCTTAGGTTGAGTTACGCTTGAGTGAAAATGTATTTCAAACTCTTGTGATCCGTGTATACTTCACAACGACACCGATGAGGTAATGACGCCAGATCTTCAAAGCATGCACTACTGGTGCTAATTCCAAATCATGAGTAGGATAATTGCACTCATGTGGTCTTAGTGGCGCGATGCATAGGCTACCACTCTACCTTCTTGCATAAGAACACAACCCAAACCTTGACGGAGGCGCCACAGAAAACTTCAAAATCCTTATGCACATCCGGAAGGATAAGCACCGGGCTGAAACTAACTTATTCTTGAGAGTCCGAAACTCGTTCACAAGCTTTCGTCCATTCAAACTTCTTTTCTTTCTTCGAAGTGAGTCATGGGTTTGGCTAACTCTGAAAATCTCGCTATGAAGCGGCGATAGTAACCAAAGCAAGTCCAAGGAAACTTCGACTTCATTCTCGTCTTGGGTGGTCGCCATTCCATTACGGCTTGCACTTTAGAGGATCCACTGCAATTCCTTCACTGTCACAATATGACCAAGAAAAGCAACCTCCTTTAGCCAAAATTCGCATTTCTCGAATTTGGCATAAAGTCGATGCTCTCTAAGCTTTCCCAGATTATCCAAGATGATTCTCATGCTCTTCTTCATTCTTGGAATAGATAAGAATGTCATCTATGAAGATTACAACAAACTTATCTAAATACTCCATGAATACACTATTCATCATGCTCATGAAGTAAGCAGCGCATTTGTTAGTCCAAAAGACATGACGGTGAACTCATAATGTCCATAACGGGTAGAGAATGCGTCTTAGGGATATCTTACGCACGGATCTTCAACTGGTGATATCCCGATCTCAAATCTATCTTGAGAAGACTCGCTCTCTTGGTGGTCGAGCAGATCATCGATCCCGGGCAACGGTACTTGTTCTTAATAGTAACCTCATTAAGCGCTCTGTAATCTACACACATTCTCATGCTTCCATCCTTTTTCTTGACGAACAAAACAGTGCACCCCAAGGTGAAGAACTTGGTCGAATATACCCTTTATCCTCCAATTCTTGAATCTGTTTCTTCAACTCGGCTAACTCATTAGCGGCATACTGATGCGGTCTCTTGAAGCTGGGGCGTCTGGGACTAGGTCAATCACAAACTCGACTTCCCTATCTGGTGGCATCCTGGTAAATCCTCCGGAAATACATCAGGTATTCCCGCACATGGTACTTCTTCTTGCACTTGAAGATGAGTGAGAACACATTCTCCTTCTGCAGGGGTTTCAGGGGAAAAGTTTACTTCTACTCCTTGATCATTGGTGAGGTTATGGATCGGGTAGCACAATTAATCGACCATTGTTCTTGGCTAACCGGTTCATGCCAAGAATTACATCCAATCCTCGAGATTCCAACACTATTAAGTCCGCTAAGAACAGAACCCCATTTATGATTAACTCTATTCTCGGACACAAGGTCCTTGTTCTCATTTCCGCTCCAGGGGAGAGAACTATCATGGGTGTACTAAGAGAAACCATACCCAACCCATTCTTAACCACAAAATCCAAGGAAATAAAAGAATGGGAAGCTCAGGAATCAAAAGAATCAAGCCGCACTCGAAGTTTACAAGGAACATACCAAGATCGACATCCGTGCAGCTGAGCTTCTTGGCGGTGATGTGGTTCACACGTCCCTTAACATAGTTTTCTCGCTTCTGAATCTGCGACCTTGATTTCGACCTCCGAAGCATTTACATTAGCTGCAGCTTGAAGCTTCTTAGGCAAGACTTGGCATAATGCCTGTTTCCTTGCAATAGAAACAGTCACTCCATCGATGTAGTATTACTCTTATGAGCTTGACCACTAGTAGGAGGAATGCAGTCGCTCGATGCTTGGGGCGGTTGACTTGGAAAGTTGGCGGTTAGGCGCTGGCTCAAGTCGCTTGATTGAGGCTTGAAGTTGCCGGAGTGCGGCTTGAACCGCCCAACCCGAGGTGGGTTACTACGGGGCTTGGGAAAACCTCCGTGGTTAGCCTTTTGCGTGGCCATCCTTCTCTTCCGATTTTCCATCTCTACAAACTTGCCCTCTGGCGAATGGCTTTGCTAACCAACCGATGAAAGTCTCGCATAGTCACTTGATATCAATCGGACGAAATATTGTCATTTAGACCCTCCGTAAATCTTTCTTGCTTGGCTTCATCGGTAGCCACATCCTCTCGTGCATAGCGCCAATTGATTGAACTTTTGCGGTACTCATTCATCGTGCGGCTTCCTTGACGCAGAGCTCAATTCCTTCTTCTTCGTGGTAATGGTGCGGATGGAATATGAGCCTTGCGGAAACTTCGAACAAACTCATCCCATGCGATGGCACGAGGGTTGGCATGAGAAGCAATCAAGGTATCCCACCACTCGGATGCAGTCCATTAAGTGGTGAGAAGCAAACAAGACCCTTTCTCGATCGGTGCATTGCGAATATCTAACTTCTTGCCTATCGCGCGGAGCCAATCATCGCATCCATTGGCTCGCAGACCGCTTGAGAAGGTTGGAGGCCTTATCCTCAAAAATTCGACATCCGGTTTGAGGAGCTTGAGTGGTGGTCGAGGAGCTTGTTGAGCGGGGTTGTTGATAGCTTGAGCTAACAGATTGAATCAAGCGATTTTGATTTGCCATCATTTGAGCCCGTCGGGTCCATTTCTTGGCGGAGGAGGAGGGATGGGGACAGACTGACTTCCTTGCGCTCCGGTGTTGTTGGTGTTGTCATTGACATTCCTCCTTGTGTTCACCATCTGCCAGATTCTTCTAGATTTAGAGGAAAGAAAGAGAGAGAACTAGGAGAAGGTCTATGTAACATTCCCACCGTTTAAGGGGGGAGGTTTGTAACATCCTGATTTTCAGAGCCTTTTTGAAGCTTTTGAAATAAAATTCACCATTTGAATTTTCTGGAATTAATTAAAGCTTAAATGAGATTTTATGAAATAAAAAGGATTTAATATGATTAAGTTAAACATTAATATTTGCCAAAATTATTTTATTTGAGTTCTTTGTGTCTCAAGGAATTTATTGGAATTTTTCTGGATTTATTTGCTATTTTCTAGAGCTCCAAAGCATTTAAATGAATTTCGGGAAAAAGAAAAAGAAAAGAAACCCTAAACCGGCGGTGGCCGAAACCCACCAATGGCCGCCGGCCGCCACCGGCCCGCCCGCCGCCTCGCCCGCGTCGTCGATCCGCCACTCCCCGTGCCCGCCTTGCCCCTTCGGATGTGTGCCGCGTGTCTCCCATCCACCCGCTACCACTCGCGCTCGCGCGCATCGTTGCCGCCCGCTCGCCCGCACCACCGACAGGTGGGGCCCCCCTGTCAGGCATCGTCTCCAACTCGGACTCGTCCCCGTCTCCGTTCCGAACTCCGCCGCCGCCGCCGCGCGTACCCGATCTGAACTCCGCCCCGTGGTCATCGCGGACACCTCGGGACCGGGGTATAAAAGGGGCCCCGACCCCGAGGCTCTCCTCGTCCCTGCCGCGCCGCCGCCCGCCGCCGCGCGCCGCCGCCGCGCTATATTCAAGGCGCCGCCGCCGCTCGACGGGTTCGCGCGGCGCGCCGCCGCTATCTCAAGGCGCCGCCGCCTCGACAGGTTCGTCGCCGTTCGCCGCTGTTCGCTCGCCGCCCGCCGTCCTTGCCGCCGCTGCCGCCGTTGTCATCGCCGCCGGTGAGCCTCGCCGTCGCCCCGCCGCCGCCGCCGCCGCCCCGAGCCGCCGCCGCACCGCTGCCGGCCGTCCCACTCGCGCTCGCGCGCGCGCCAATGAACGCGCGCCGCGCCGCGGCGTCACCGCCGACGCCGCCGCGCCGCCGCCGCCTTCCGTGCGCTCGTCCCCGACGCCAAGCCGCTGACAAGTGGGGCCCGCTTGTAGCCGTGAGCCGTAGACCGAAGCCGCGCCAGCCTGGCCACGTCAGCCCTAATCTGAGGTGGCATGCCACGTCGGTGCCACTGCCGACCACGCCACCACCGAGCCCACCCAGAGCCACGCCAAGATGCCACGCCACCTTGCCGTCCGCAAGATGCCACGTCAGTCATGCTTGCACACGTGTCGTGCCACGTGGTCGCCACGTCAGCTCTAGCCGCCACGCCAGCAGCCTAGTCAGCCGCACTATTCCATGCGCCGAGTTCACCGTAGACCCGTTCTCCCGTGCACCGGGTCCACAGCACAGTGCAATTTCTTAATTTCCCCGATTTTCTTTAGATCCAATTTTCCAAGAGGCCGTTCTCCCTCGTCCTAGCTCCGATTGACCCGATTATTTTTCCTAAATTCATCTAAAATTGAGCTCTACCTTTTGGTTCAGGTTTGAAAGTTTTTGGAGTTCATTTGAATTTTATTTTGTGTTTTCGATTCGCTTTCTCTCTCGTTAGATCACGTGTTCGAGGGAGCGGAAGTTGGATTTGAAGATCAAGAGCTCTCAGCTGAGCAAGGCCAAGGCAAGTCGTATTTTTGATCATGTTGAACCTAGATTTCAATCTATTATGTATTATTTTGTTTCAAATTATCATGCATAGCTATTTATTATTAAAACCTTGTATTGGTAGTTATGATCCTAATTGGTTATTCCCTCCATGATAATTTGACTACCATGATTCCATTGTCACCTTAGGGTTGGGAATTATTTAGTGATAAAATAATAGTTGTCACAAGGGGGTACGTTTAATTGCTTAGCCATGCTTATTACTAGCACGTTGGGTCTATCATCGCATGTGTTAATTAATTTTGATTTAATGGTATACTTGAACGTGGTGGTTAACCACAATTATAAAATTGGTGAGCCATGGCATGGGTAGTGTCATGAGCATTGGTTATACAAACTTGGCTTTCACTTGGGCGAATGATCGTGCAGTAAAGGGGGTGCAGGTTGCACATTGGGATGTGGATATTTCGCCTGGGTAATTCTTAAGGACTTAATTTTGTGCGCCAGATCTGGCATAATAATTTGTGAAGTCTCCATTTTGGTTTTACTACCGATGTTGTTGTGGCGCAAGAGGGGGCAATTACCGACTAGGGGGTTACCCTACTCGACGACGAAACCTTAGCGAGTGGGATCAGGTGGAGATGGATCATTGTAAAAGTCTTGTTGTGATTATCTTTAACGTGAGGATTATCACATCGTGTGGGTACAGTTGTGCAACCTCTGCAGAGTGTAAAACTATTCGAATAGCCGTGTCCTCGGTCATGGACAATACTCGGTGATTTCACACGAGGGGTAGAGTTTTTATGAAATCTGGTTGGGTTGAGCTGAGAAGTGAATGGTAAATTCACTTGTGATTATATTCAATTCCTTTGATTATTTATTTAATGTCCTTTGTTAAAGTTGCTTTTCAATCTATTTATGGTATTTACTTTAAATTGTCGCTTCTTGCAAAATTAACCCTTTCAGCCATCCATTGTTAAGCCTTGCATATTATATTGCATTCCTTTGTTACAAACGGCTTGCTGAGTACCAAAGTACTCACAGCTTTATGCCCCTGTTGCTCAGTTGAGGAGGAAGGGCCAGATCAGCAGGAGCTGCTAGAAGGAGGATACTACGAGGACTTCACGGATTAGGACTTCGCTCCCCAGTCGATTACCTGTGGGCATGTCGAATAGCTACTACGTTTAATTTTGGTTTTCCGCTACTTTAAAGCCCTTCAGGTTAATAATTGTAAGCTTGGCCATAAGGTCGTACTCGGTTGGTTATCAATATAATTTGGATTTTCCTTTGAATATCGTGATGTGGATGATATTTATTTTTGTTCTTACTGTGTGCACTAGTGTGATCCTGGACTAGTGCGGAATACACAGGAGAGTCCGGATTTATATATTCGGGTCTCGACATAAAAAAATATGTTAGCTCATCACGGACAACGTGAACGAATACGGGAAAAAAAGAATCGACAAAAAACTCAAAAAAGTCAGAAGTTTAGAAAAAGACGAAATTTATGAATAAAAAAAATAATCCAAAAGTCAGAAGTTTAAGCTGAAATGAGCGGAACCTAAAACTGTTACCATATGACCAAGTTATATAAACTCTCTATTTTTTGACAAATTTTTGTGGTGTTGGGAAATAATAAGAGAAAAATTCGGATCACATTTCAACTCGTAGTATTTAGAATAAGCAACATGTAAATGAGAAAAGGATTCAACTAAACCCGTCGTACTAGTACGATGCGCTTATCATGCATGATCCGTGCATTTTTGTAAACACCATCGTGATACTAAGGGAAAATGGATCTATCTTATAGGTATACATATTATAGGGTCTGTTCTTTTTGGCTACGGCTTGTGATTTTTAGGCTGTTTGTACGAGATATTATAGAGTAACAGAAACTCATGTGCGATTTTTGCCGATATAAATGAAGTCAATAAAGTATATACTACAATTAACTAGTAGACCTTATCTTGAAAAAATACTCCGTTTAAAAGCTAGTTACTGTAGAAAAGCCAAAAAGCAGCTTTTAGAAGCTGAAAAGAACAAGGCCATAGATGTCGTACAAGTAACCGGTGTGACATATAGGGTCTGTTCTTTTTGAATGTGGCTTATGGTTTTTGGACTGTTCGTGCGAGAGATTACAAAGTAGCAGAAACTCATGTATGGTTTTATCGATATAAATAAAGTCGGTACAGTATGTACTACAATTAATTAGTAGACCCTATATTGAAAATATACTCTGTTTAAAAGCTAGTTACTATACAAAAGCCGAAAAATAGTTTTTAAAAGCTGAAAATAACAGGCCTATAGATCAATAGTAACCTGTTGGACTAAAGCCTTGTCTACTTAGCCTGACAAAGCAAAATGCAAAGTCATACATTTTTTTCATGTGGAGTACAATGTATATTTGATTCAAGCGGGCTTGTTCTTTATGGCTACGTCGTATAGATTTTGGCTGTTTACGTTAGATATTACGGAGAAAGAGATACTTGTTTACTATTTTGGTTGGTACAAATGTTGGATTTTTAACGTGTATTAGAATTAACTTATAGACCCCGTTTTAAGAAAATACTCCATTTGAAAGTTAAGTACTATAACAAAAATCAAAAGCTGCTTTTACAAACCGCAAACAACATGCCCATTAATTCTAAGGCTGCTGGTCTTGATTGGGAAAGAATCATATCTAAAAACACCTAACTATAGGGGATCGATGATTAGTCTGGGACTCGGGATACAAACACGTTCGAGCTACAGTACATGTTTCAACCTTCCTCCTCCTTACATATTTTCTAGATCCTAACAGTACATTTTCAAAGTCAAATTTCAAAATTAGACCTCTTTGCCTTTTCAACTTAGGCTCACGCAAAATTTCACGCAAGGCCATGACTCCATACATAACATAATGTTTCTATTTCTCATGTACTCAACTTGACAAACATGAACGAGCTTTTCCATGAATTTTCCAACCTTAAAGTCAGCACTTTTGTAATGATTTTAAAGCAGCCATTTAAAAGGCATATGGGTCTGTATTGTTGAATTCTACCATCATATTTAGTTTTTGGTTGAAGAGGAATCATCCCATAGTTCAATCTTTTAACATCCAGCTTCCCATCACAAAAATCTTGAAAAAGTTATATCACATCCTCTTTAATAATTTCCCAACATTTTTGAAAAAAATTCAATAGGAACGCAAAGATAGCACGATTAATTTCTCGACACTGTTTCTCCTTGTTTTATTTACCACCAACCTCACATCGCAGCCTCTGATTGGATGGGTACGCAGCTCTCCAGTACGCATAGACCTGCCTCCTCAAGTGTCAGAAAAAGAGTGCTGGGCTACACACCACGCTCCGCGCGGGAAACCCCAACGCCGCGTCCACCAAAACTCCGTACACCGCCACCGCTCACACACCTCCACCCCATATCCGACGGCACCAAGTAGGCTCCCGCCTATACACCAACTCCATTCAACTTCTATTGACCCTCTCTGTACGACTCACATCTCAACCACTCGTGTTTCCAAAACCCGCGATCGGACGGTGCACATCTCAAATCGGTCCATAGACCCCCACTCACATCCCAACAGACCACCCCACACATACACACACGCATACCACACCGACCTTTTCGCCTCCCCTTTTCCCCTCCCCTCCCCTTCCCAAATGACACGTATAGGGTTTAGTGGTACGGGGGTAGTAGTAGGAGAGGTCACCAGATGGCGGCGGCGTCAAAGTCGTGGGGCGGCGGCAGCCCGGCCGACGCCGAGTGGACCGTCGTCTCTCGCTCCGGTCGGCCCCCCTACACAGCGCCGACCCCTCCCCACCGCGGCGACGAGCCGAAGCCGGCGCCGACGGTGGGCGAGGTCGAGGAGGCGATATTGGGGCTCGAGATCCGGAACGGAAGCTTGAGGCTGGAAAAATACGACATCCCGGTGGAGTTGAGCTGCGATGGGGTGCCCGCACCGGCGGAGGAGTTCGAGGAGGCCGGGCCGGCGGAGGCCGTGCTCCGGAACGTGGCGAGGTGCGTTTACGAGATCCCAACGCTGGTGCAGCACTACTTGATGCCGATAACGTTGGCCAAGAGGGGCTTGATGGCGTGCGTGCAGACAGGGTCCGGGAAGACGGCCTCGTTCCTCCTCCCGGTGGTGAGCGGGCTGGTGGCTGCGGTGGCAGGAGGAAGGGGTGGAAGCGAAGGGGATCACCGGGACAGAGCGGTGTACGACCGCGCCGCGAGGTCACTTGCGCTCGTGCTCGCGCCCACCAGAGACCTTGCAGCGCAGGTAAGGGGCTCGCTGTCTTGGCTCTCTTAGATTCTTTTGCGCGATGGCGCGGATGCTGCGTGGCTGTGGGTTATCACGCGGCGTTGCTGTGCAGGCGAGCGCGCTCGTGCGTCTCGCAGATTTTTCTTTCTCGTGCACGCGTGCGTTCATGTTTTAGTGCGCGCGCGCGCGCAGTGCCGCAGTCTCGTTCGATTAGCGCCAGCGCGCTCCCGTGTTGTGCAGCCCCGTAGTCGTCGGCGTAGCGTGCATGCCTGTGTTCCTGGTTGTG
Source organism: Dendrocalamus sinicus (assembly GCA_036346575.1). NCBI lineage: Eukaryota > Viridiplantae > Streptophyta > Magnoliopsida > Poales > Poaceae > Dendrocalamus > Dendrocalamus sinicus. Next base: position 10,884,484 of record CM070650.1, read on the forward strand.
CTTTTGCGGGTGTGCGCATATGAGGCAAGTGCGTCGCCTTGTTCGGGTCTCTCCGTGAGCGTACTGTGCAGGCTTTGGTGCATGCCCGTCTGTGTGTGTGGTGGTGTGCAAGGGCGCGTCCAACGCGTATGGCGCATGTGTGCGAGTTGGCGCCCTCGCGAATAGGTGTTTGCATGGTTGCTAGATATTTTCTACATTTTAAGCAATTATAGTGTTAAGTAACACTGGCCTAATACAAGTTTCTTAGTCACAAATTGTACCGAGAGCAGGTTTTGGATGCAAAGAGTTTGATTTGGTCCAAGATTGATGATAAAACACAAGCACAAGTCTCTCCATGTGCTGGCCATTATTCGATATCATGGGACCATCCATTTTCCTCTATTGCTGGGCATACAGAAGATTCATATGAGAAGATTACAGGTTTGCTAAAACTCACTTTTCAGTTAACATGGTACTGTGATAGTGATTATGTCTCTCATTGCTGTGATTTGTTTTTTCTTTTATTTTGTTACTCTGCTTCTGGTGTTTCTATGCAAGTAAAGGAATTTGATCCACATACCTGTACCTGGTCAATTGTCAGGGGTGCTTATGGAAAACCACTGGTAATCATTTTCTTCAACCTATAGCTTGCTCCGAATCTACACCAGTAAATTTAGTGAACTGTTCAACCTATAACTTCTAACAATTCTGTTTCCTGATTTGCAGTCAAACACAAAAGAATAATTCGTCTCAGCTGATGTAGCAGTTTCTCAAGATGGGAAGATACGAGAGATTGCCATTCTTGATTCGAAGTGGTAATATCTTGCTTGGGATACTTTTCTCTCATAGCTAAAATCGTATGAAGCTTCATTTCTATCAAAATGTTATGTCAATCTCTAGTATCGCATACCGATGTTTATTTTTGATCCCGGTTTTCTAAATCGCAGCGCTGGTTTTTGTTATTTTTCAGTTGTCTTGTGACTATTAGATATAGCTTTGAGATCTATGCGCTATCTATCTTTGATTCTGAGATTTAACGGGCCTGCAAAAGTGTTCTTTTGTTGAAACCAGACCCGTTAGTCAATAGTTCACCACTGTTGTTGTTCCCTTTCCTGTTTGAACGGAGGGAGACAGGCGGAGTGGAGATAACAAAGAGGGAGATGAGAGCAAGGTGCGACCGGTGATTCATGGCATGCGGCGGAGATTCGGTGAGATGGGCGGCTCGGTGGCGAGTGGTTCATCAGTGGCGCCTCCTTCGCCGTTGTTGCTGTCTTTTGGTTGCTTCGTACAGGAGCAAGGAAGGGTTTGGAGCACTTACAATGGCGGCGTTGCTCCAAAGACTACGAGGCACGGGGATGTAGATACCATTGTTGTTCTTTGTCTCCAGATTCTAGGTGAGTATTTTGGTGTTAATTTTTGTTCATACGCTCCCAGGGTTGTGGATCTATAGATTTGTGGATTTCAGGTGGTGGTTGTTTTTAGGCTCTTGGGGGGTATGTGTAATTGCTTGCATCTGGATATGAGGTTTTAATTAATTATGTTGTCTGTCAAGATTTTGGGTGGTCAGGGGAGCAAAGAGTGGTAGTATATATGAGAACTTGTGGGGGCTATCAATTTATAGCTGATTTAGGGTTTATTCAGTTGTGTAAGATGTAAGTATTTAGGCCGAATGTATAGTTGCATTTAAGGTTTACTGTGTTAATTCCTTGCTCAAAGATTATGCTGCTGCTGATTCATGAACAACATACAACTATAAGGAGCGGTTCTGCAGATACGCACTGATTCATGAACAGGGCAGTCATGTCAAATACTTATGTTAATTTTTGGAATAGGAGACATTGGAATTAGGCCATCCACAGGAGTTGTATTATTCTTATGATGTGCCAACATCCTCATGTCGATGTGATTACCATTTTTGCGGGGCAAACTGTCATGTTTATCGTATTTCTTTTCCTTTGTCTTGTGAATGGATGTGTTGATATTCCTTCTTTTGTTTTCCTCTTTCTTTTTGTTAGTCTTGCATTAGTTTGTGCTCCTTCTTGGTTGCCGTTATGTTCTTGATATTTTGGTTTCCCTTTATTTGTTCTTGTCACGGAGAAACTGGCTATGAAAGCGTAGTCATTGTAGAAGGTGCGTGTTTCATATTTAGTTGCAAATGCCATATCTATGTATGGCACATGCTTGCTTTCAGCCTCTTGATCACCTGATTGAGCGGGGGGGATACTTTTATTCTCTTAAGAATCTGCATCATCCATTGTCAAGCCTATGGCAGTGACATATTTGTGGAGTTTCTGAACTTAGATGACACCTCCTGGCCTTTGTGGGACAGGATCATGTGAAAGTACTGTTTGTACTCAATAACTCTGGGAATCTACAAAACCTATTTGCAGAATGAATCATTTATTGGTTGCTAGTAGTTGACTATTGTCTTTCGACTTTCAATATGTTCAGATAAACAAAGCACAGCTGAGAGTTTTCATTGAAAAGAGCACAAAATCGATGAAGTCAGCACAAAATCGATGAAGTCCCAAGGTACAAGATATCGGGGACTACTATCTGTTTGAGCCATCTGATGTGCTTATCTTTCCTCAAATGCTGCTATCATTTTCATTTTGTCTACATGTTCTATGTTCCGGAGAAACAAATTAACAGATTGTCTTGCTAGAATATTAGGAAGTTTGGCTTGAGGTTTTTGGGCATGTTATTTATATTTTATGTGGGTGTGTGGGGACTGAATTGACTGTAAATGAAACACTATAAGCAATTTGCCTGTTCTGATAAAGTACACTGTTGTGCTGCCACACCTGTTTGTATTTTTATTTCATAATGATTATTGTTTTTCTCCCTAATGTCAGCTTATGCTTGTCTTGCTAGATTTCCTGTTGATGATAGTCCCCAGAAGAGTAGCCAAGAAACGGCCAACAAAAGTGCTATGCTGCTGCCAGCAATAAATGAACTCAGCATGCAAGAGACTACTTGCGATAGTTTTCAAGTATAACGATTAATTATCTTCCAGGTTTAGTTCTTTAAATTCCTAGATCTGAAGTGTTTTTATGTCTTAATGCAGATATCTATCAAATAGATCACAAAGTACCTCTTATGGTGAAATCAACCGAAACAATCGAATCGGTTGCATTGCGTGCAATGGGGACAGAAGGTGTGGGTGACGGACGTGTACTACATGTCCACATCTCAGATTCTCACAGATACTATGACCATTGGACAGTCATTGTGTGTGAATTCTCACTTGTATATCAATGCCCGAGTTTGTGGGGGCAGTAGAGAAGCAACAACACCAGGTACATTTAACAACTCATATCTTTACAATCAAGTTATTTTGTGCAATTGAAGCTCTTTTGACATCCATCTGCCATATCTCATAATCGAAATATACAGTAATGGCTATAATGATCTGAACAGACTTAAGCATTACGATGGGCGAGTGTTTCATTATAGTCAACGCCTTAAATTTGTTTAAAACCCTTTGTTACCAATCGTGTCTTATGAATATGAATATTTACATTCATGTGTATCTTTTTCTTAAAAATCCACTTGCGCTCAAATGATTTTTTCACCATCGGGCGGATTAACCATGTTTATAACTTGATTGTTGAAGAGTATTGAATAAATCCATAAATACGGGTTTAATATTTAATTAAGGCCAAAGTACCCTGTGGTCTTGAATCTTTAGAGGATGCTCCCCGAGTGCTCTGGTCGGAGAAACGCTGCGCGTGTTGCCTGACAAATGACCGTTCGGAGATTATAAGAACTGCTACTTGGGTTCAATTCCAATATATTTGTTTCGCGCGATGGATAGAACACGTACCTTATCCACTTACGACGTTTTTAGCACAGACTCTGACAACGACTGTAATGCAGTTGTTCCTCATGTTTGTCTCTAAACAACAATCGACGATTAAGCGTCTTCTCTCACTAACAGTAACTACCTCGATCAGATGTGCTGGTTCCAGAAGACGTCTTCTCTGACGGAAACTTGGCGCCCTTTAATGCTATTTAAGGGGCGACGAGAGAAAACAGAAGAACAACGAAAAACACTTGGATCATGGCATATTCAAGAAGATTGAAGATGGTTCATAGTCAGCTAGATCGAGCGAACCATAGTCTTCCATCTGGCAGGAAGAACGTAGAGATTGGGCTGGTTTCTAGCCTTTGTAAAGGCATCTTGTAGCCAGTTCATAGTAATAAAGTGATCTCCATTCTTTTCCAAGGATTTTTAGTCATTTTCTCATATTATCTCGTAAGATCGGTGACTCAATCGTTGACAGCGGGTGCTATCTGTGGGGAAGGTGATGTATCCTTGAAATGTCTTCATTCAGGAATAGTCATCTTCCGCTGTTTTCATCATATTCGCTCATGCGATCATGGTAGGAACCTAGCATGAGAACTGGTTCGACTTGGCAGACTACGTCGATCTTGATATGGACGCATGTATCCGCGCCATGGAACATGGTGCTTGCTCATCGTCCTCTTCCATTCCAGGCTCACTGAATGCCCAAATGCCTCCATCACCAATCCTAGAGGAATCAGCCGTTTCGACCAGATCGGAATGCCCAAATGTCTCTGCAAACATGGTGCTTTTGACCGACAAACACGGTGATAAGAGCTCAATGCCATGATCCGAGAGTCAGGGTACTCTCAATACGATCGTGGGCAACCATTATTTGCCAATGGCTCCTACGTATTTCGAGAGCTAACTAACACCTGGTCGCGGTGTCAATGAAGTTTCCTCCGGCAGACAACCGGGTGAAGATGTTAACTCTCAGCATCTGATTGGCAATCCATCGGATCAGGTTGAGTCCATTTCAAAGCCCTCGAGAGATGGTCTCCAACCGTTCCCCATTGTGGAGGCTACTTGCCGAAGCGGTGGAAGGCTCTCTTAGTTTTGACGGGAGTTCATTGGAAGATTCTTGCGAGAGGCATGAACTTAACGTAGTTGGTGATACGGATCAAGATAATATGCACGATTCTTCACGACAGGATCTCCCAAGACCCAGTGGTCGGGATGGTGCAAACGCTTCTGCATCACCCAGAAGGGACGGAGATAACAAAGCTGGTGGACATCGATCGGCTAGTCCATCTGCTTCTACCCAACCACGCTTGACGGGTCGAGTGGGATAAGCAGGAGGCTCGGAGGAAAACTCAGGTCATCGTACTCGTTCCACAAACAGGAATCCTCTGAGGCCCTCGGCAACTATTCAGAACTTGCAACAAGTCCATGATATCTTAAATAACCCAGATCTTGCTCTAGCAGAAACTTTGGGATGTACTCAGATTGCAGATCAAATTGTTGGAAATCCTCCAGCAGACAATGCGACTCAGAGATTTACAGGGAGCAAAGGAACGCGCAGAGTCATACTCTGACTTCATCTGAGCACTCCTCCCTTAGTAGAAGCCAGCGTGGTCGGGCTGGGAATAATATGACAACAGGCGGAAGACCCCTTTAAAGATTTTGACAAGGAAATCAGGAGGGAAGACGGCTTTTCGACAATGAAGCCACTCTCCCTCGTTATGAGGGACGAACACATGGACCAGGTGATTTGCGACATCATCTGAACCAAACATCTGGTTGGAGACACCATGTGAGTGTCTATGACTAGATTGGAGCACCGGTTCCCTAGTACTACTATCGGAGGAATCGTTCTCCAACGGACTACAATCTGACGCCTTTCTATAGAAGGTGCCATGACTTGATTACAGGCTGTTAGGTTATCTCGGTAGGCCTTCAAACAGTTCACTAGCCTAACGGGAGGTTTAGTCAGGTTCGTAATTCCATCCCAGAGGTTGTCAATTCCTTTGTCATCTAGGCTTTCAAAATTGGGTTGAGGAACTAACGATTTACAGAGGACATAGCGATGAATCCCCCAAGAACAATTGTCGAACTATTCAACATGGCGACAGGTATGCAGCCGCAAGTGAAGCGGTTGAATGAAATAAGGCTATTGATCGGATAGAGAATTCGTCCACCCAGGCTGGTCTGATCGATTGCTGCCCGACAGCAAACCTAGAGAGACGTCAAAACACAAAGACAAACTCAAAACTTCAATAGCAAAGTATAAGCAAAGTTAAATACTCATCACTTATGGTGTTGGCACCATATGGTCTTATACACATGTTGGAAACTATGCTGATCTCAATTACAAGGATTATACACCATCATTGCTTCAGATTAACTGATAACACATAAAACATAATAATCTCAGCAGTGTCTTAAGGTGGGTCAATCGAGCACTGTTTTCTAACATGTGTTCATATTATTGATTTGATATCCCAATATCTATAATCAGTGAAACGTGTTATCAATTAATACATGTGCAGGTCTATAAGTCCATTATGTGCAGGTTTATAAGTCACTAGTGTCCCGACTGGTGGCATCCGACTAGGCATATTTTAGAATGATATTATAGAACAGATAAAGAGCTTCACTAATAAGTCACATACTTACTAACCTTTATAAATGATAATATATTCAAAGAATATAATGACATTATTGAATAACTCATAAATATAGAAGTGATACAATTGTCTCAATGATTGCCTTTAGGTCATATCATGAGCAGATAAATAGCTCAATCATGACGTTTAATGACATAGTTTATAATTAATTGTTCTTTTAGGTGTAACAATTTAACGTTTATATATTTATAATCAATCAGTTTAAGGATACATATTGTTATGGAAGTGGCCTCTACCTTGTCTAGTTTTAACAAGGAGAAGTTGTCTCTCATGGAGACCCATTCGTGAGCTGTTCGATTCATCTGGCAAGCAACAGTGGACCAAGCTCACCTAGCCTAGGGGTGTGACTCGGTCCATATCACCGAGTTCACGAGCCTTGGCTCTAAATGATGGGTAGGGTCCAGTCTAACAAGGGCAGGTGGTAGCATGCGGTTAGCAGCTGGAAAGGACATTTATATCCCTTACACTGTAGTGTTTTATTGGGTCATATAAAGAAATAATATTTTACTCATTCTCTTAGTTTCTTAAGGCTTTGATAGCCTCTTGGGACTCTCGAAGCTCCCACTTCTACTGTTTGGTTTTGTAAACACAACACACAACTTATGGATATTCATACAACTAGCATTAACGTAGCTCAATTACGAAAAAATACTAAATTTATTGTTTAATTGTAGAGTGCAAACGAATTGGAAAATACAAAGTTGGTCTCTATTTTAGAACACATTCCGTTTGGAAAGGTTGGTGATTATTTATGGACCAAATTATTTCGAAAGATATATTTGCCACCTTCTCTCGGGGAACAACAATCTATGTATGGAGTTCTTTTCAGAGCATCAGCTAGAGAAACTGAGGTTGTTGTCTTAATCTCTTCAAATGAATTATTTTGTTGACAAATGTTTTAATAGGGGGTTTCACTTCAAGATATTTTATATGCCATCATATAACATAATTGTGATAGAAGTTGTTAATATTGATTTTACTTTAGATGGTTACAAAAATAACTAACTTGCTTTTAAAAGAATTATTATATGTTACTTTATACTTACTGATGTGCATGGAAAAACATACTATCCAATGTATATGGCTTTTCTAATATCCTTTGTAAATGCTTTTAGAACCGATTATGGATATGTGAGGTGTGACAGGTTAATTCTTGTCAATCACATGTTTTATGACATTCTTAGATAGAAAATCAATTATTTCATCCTTATTGAGCTACCAGTGGGGTCTCTCTATTCGTATGGTTTATTTTCGACAAAGCTTTAAGCACAGTTCAGGGTTAGATTGGGAATATAGTGCGAGTGCCAGCCATGAATGCTGGACTAAATTATCAGAGATGCAATCCGAAGACGGAAAATAGAGGTTGTAAGACGTACATTGATACTAATCCGACCTCTCTGCTAGATTTCTGTCGTTGCCTGTTTATTAATGGAACCACACAGGACAAGTATTTAATCCTTCTAACTAATTTGTTGTGCATTAATGACATGCACTTCACTCTCATTAGCAAACACAAATGCATAAACTCCCACTAACTGTATCTATTATACAACAAATTAGTTAGGGAGGAGATTAAATACATGTCCAAGTGCGGTTTCATGTATGAACAGGCAACGACAGAAATCTAGTAGAGATATCGGATTAGAATTAATATACGTCTTACAACCTCCATTTTCCTTGTCTTTGGATTGCATCTTTTATAATTTAGCCAAGGATTTGTGGCTGCCACTCGCACTGTATTCTCTATTTAACCTGGACCCGTGTTCAAGGCTTTATCGAAAGTAAACCATACGGATGGAGAGAGAAGTTATGTTGGTAGCTCAATAAGGATGAAATAATTGATTTTCTGTCTAAGAAGGTCAAAATATATGTTATTGAAACTAATTAATCTTTTACATCTGGGGTAAATAAGACATATATTAGATTGTATGTCTTTCTATGCATATCAGTAAACATAAAGTGATCTGTAATAATTCTTTTAAAAACAAGCCAATCATTTTTGTAGCTATCTGGGGTAAAATCAACCTGAACATCTATCTCAATTATGTTATATAATGGCATATAAAATGTCCTGAATGTGAAGCTTTCCATAAAAATATTTGTCAGTAAAATGATTCCTTTCAAGAGATTCAGACAATAATATCACAGTTTCTCTATCTCTTGCTCCCAAACGAACTATACATAGGTTGTTCTCTGAGAGGTGGCAAATGTATTTTTTGAAAATCATTTAGTCCATAAATGATCACTAGTCTTTTTAAATTAAATGTGTTCTAAATGTGACACTAGCATTGCATTTCTCAATTTCGTTCGCACCCTACGATTAAACAATAAATTTACTGAATATTCTTTTATAATTGAGCTACATCAGTTCTACTCTTATGAATACTCGTAAGTTATGTGTTGTTACGAAACTAAATGGTAGTAGGAGCTTCGGGAATCCTAAGGGGCTATTGAAGCCTTAAGAAACTAGTGGAATGAGTAAAATATTAGCTCTTTGTATTGCCCCTATAAAGCACTACAGTATACAGGTTCTTTCCCTACTACTAGCCATGCGTTGCCACTTGCCCTGCCTCTGTTAGGCTGGCCCCTCTCATCATGTGGAGGCTAGGCTCGTGAACCTGGTCCTATAAACCGATTGATTATAAAACCGATTGACTTAAACTGATTGACTATAAATATATGAATATGAATGTTAAATTGCCACACAAAAAAAATCTATTGATTATAAAACCGTGTCATTAAACTTTGTAGTTGAGCTATTTATCTGCTAGTCATATGAATTATTATTTATAAGGGTTATAAAGTATGTGACTTGTCGGTGAAGTTTTTTATCTGTTGTATAATGTCATTCTAAAAGATAACTAGTCGGATGTCATTGATCGGCATACTTATGACTTATAGACAAGCACATGTATTAATTGATGATCACGTTTCATCGGCTATAGATATGGGGATATCAAATCAATAATGTGGACACATATTAGCGAACATAATGTTTATTTGTTATCAGTTGATCTTAAGCAATAATGTGTAATCTTTTGAGTTGAGATCAACATAGTTTTTAATATGTTTGTAAGACCATATGGTTGCAGCATTATGAGTGATGAGTATTTGACTTTGTGCTTTTCTATCGAAGTTTTGAGTTTGATTTTTTGTTTTGAATCCTCGTTAGGTTTGTGTTCAGGCAGCAATCGGTCAGGCCAGGTTGGGCAGGCGGTTTGACCGTTGGGCGATTGCGGTCAAAATGGCTTGAGTCCACGGTCTGGTCTACAGTACTACTGGTCGTTTTGGTGGTTCGACCGGCATATGATTTGTGGTCTGATCAACTGTGGTAGCTATTTTTTAGAGAGGTCCTTGTTGAGTTGCGAGAGGTTTTTTGGAGCAACCTGACCAACCATATCATGGCTCAATGACCGATGTCTCTTTTGTAGTTTGACCGGCTTGGTGGCCATGGTCACACCGTTACCTATTCGAGTTGTGTTGGTGTTGGTATTCTTGGTGTTTAAGTCATTGGGTGTCCATGCGTACGTGAGTCATGTCGTGAGTCCATGCATGATTTGATTTGCTAATGAGTCAAGTGCATTTAACTTGTGCTTGGATCGATTGCTTGTTTTTTGATGTGCATGTGCTTCATGATTGTTCCAACCAGCGGTAAGACTGAGGCTTGGCAGCCGTGACATGTCACGTAGAGTGGAGCAGCATCTCTAGAGAGAAGCACGAGAGAGAGAAAGATAATGAGAAGCAAGTGCATGCATGTGGTGTGTCAATTAGACTTGCGTTTCAAGTGGTAACGTTACTTGGAGCAAACATACAATCGTGGAGGCAAGTAATTGGAATTGGGCATCACAGACTATGCTATGTTGTGGTGTCATAGGACTTGAATGTTTCAAGTGGACAGTTCTAAGCAGGCACATGATGTTGACGATAAGGCATTGCGCATCGTATCTTCGTGAAGACCAATGGGTGGCAGTTGAGTAAATTGTTCAACACCAGGTGGAATGCCAGTTTGCAAAACCGCAACGTTGGCCTAAGTGGTTTCGTTCCCATCTTTGTAGATGGAATGTCTTATCGTGTTATTGGAGCCTTGTGTAAGTCGTGCTTTGAAAAGTGAGCAAGTGTGAGTAGAACCTGTTTGTGTGTGGGTTATTGAGTTTCTCCAAATGTAAATGGTGATCCACTAAGAGCATCCGAGTTATGGCTTGTGAGTTGAGGAGACTCCACTATATAAGCGTTGTGTTGAATGGAGGGAGGAGTGAAGCTCTCAAGATTTTTAGTGTTAAGGTTCAAGTGCTAAATTCTTTTGTTTGTGTGCTTTAGGCTTGGATTTTTGTCCTCCTAAGAGAGTGGCTGTAAAACATTCGTCTCCAAGTGAAATGAACATCCAAAGTTTGCCCAAGTGAGTTATAGCATGGATATATCCTTTGTGCTTTTGATTTACTTGCTTTCCCGTTTGGATCTCTCTTGATCTTTCCTGGTACTAAGAACGTGTAAGAGGTAGAGATATCCTTTGGAGATCAGATCTCATCCAATTAGGTACCTTCTGGAGTGAGCTTGTGAGTTTACCTGATTTTCCTTGAGAGAACTGATTTTGGGTTTTGCTTTTGAAGACGATTTTGATTGAATTTGTGCTGCGATCTAGCTTTTTATGACATATGAGAACTCATCGAACATAATTTAGACCATCTTGGACTCACGAGCAAGTGTAGATCAAGATTTCTCTTTTTTTCTCGGTTTTTGTGCAACCTTGTTTTAGATAAAGGTCAGCTTTGGCATCGATGTTCATGATCCATGAATGGAATAGGTTTCTAATATCGTAGAGAGGTTTTGTGGTAAGTTTCACTGCATTTGGATCAGTGGTTTGTGCAATGTTCTACATTCTCTCAGCGAGCAGTCAGACCGTAAGGAACTGGGCGGTCTAACTGGAGTGCAGTGATACCGATGCTTAGGGTCCAACCGTCGAGCGGTTAGACCGGTGCTGCATGAGGTCAAACTGCCAGGCGGTCAAATCGTAGTTCAGTCGGCGGTTAGACCGGTTTGGCATTGAACTCGATTGGGAGTTTACGATCCTTGGCTCTTGGCTTGTGTGTGTTTTGAGTTTGTGTGTCCACTGCATGTCGATACTTGGGGAAAGATTTTGAAAGAGTCATTCACTCCATCTGATTCTTGCCTTACTTTGCATGTTGAGATTAAGAAATTGAGATAATTTGAATCATCCTTGCTTGAACTAGAAAATGCTAGAATTGAAATTGTTGACATAAAGACTAGTCCATGTTCTAGTTACTTAAGAGTTGGGGGCCTTCAAGAGCTAGTGTTTTACCATGTTTAAATTGTGATGAATTGGAAATGAAACTTGCTATACAAATTGAAAATTGCTCAAATTCAATTCTAAATATTTTTGTACACATTGTGAGCTTAGGGAAATACAAATTGAAAGAATTAACTGACAAGCTTAATTATGTTAGAGTTGAATCTTGTGATTATTACCCTAAGCTTATAAAATTGAAGTTGCCCCCAAGACCTTGCAAGTAAATGTGATAAAGAAACTCTTGCTCCTGTTCATACATCAAATGTTAATTCTTTTACTCCCATAGCTTGTGCATTTTGTGCTAAAATTGGACATAATTTGGATGACATGTACGAGACTAAAAGAGTTCAATTTGATAAGGAGTCAGTGTTATCCTAGACGCTAGGTGCTAGTTGGGTGGCAGACCGACGCCTAGCGCCTAGGCGGGCCAAATCGACAAGGCGGGAGGGCGCCGCCTAGGCGGGCTAGGTGGCCGCCTAGGGGAATAGGGTAAGGAGTTGCGTAGAGTCAAGAATGTATTTTGTGTCTTGTGAGACTTTGAAGCTGTATGTGGTTGTGCTCTGCATAAGGATAGATACGCTGGAGCTGTTAAAAGTCAAACCTGTGAGTCCTATGTCACTCTAGCTAAAGAGAATGATTACTTGTAGAAAACCCCTTATAAATTCTCTAGTGATAAAACAACATAAACATGATTTTAGATCAATTCAAGGTGAGCATTTCAGGAGTCATCATCCCAAGTATGTGAGAATAGTTAAGAGTGGGAAGCTTGAGGTTGCCTCACTTTAGTCTACCAAGATTATGTTGAAGTTTGCAGGATTTGCTTGGAATCCTTCAGACATTGTAGGTGCTTCTACTTCATCAGGTATGACCATCAAAAAGGTTAAATCCCATTGCACCTTTTGTGAGAAGGATAGCTACATCGTAGAGTTCTGCTTTAGGTGGGCCAAAAAACTGAGTCGTGACTGTGTTAGAGCTTTGAGGAGCTTTCAGGAATAGCCCCGTCTTGCTTGTCTCCCTAGAGTTATATTTAGATCTCACTTTGTAGATGGTTTTTTGATTCCCTTGTGGAATGTGATAATAGGGATTGGGAGGCATATGCTTGCTCGGATGAGGATGAGACAACTAATTTGATCTAGTGCAACAAAAAAATCTCAGAAACAACAATTAATTACTAAGCTTACAACAAATCTTTGATCCGGATGCACCAAGCACAAAATTAACAAACATAAGTGCAATAAATTTGAACTATTGGGACAACAAATACAAAAATCTATTGCAACAAAATTTAAACCTTGTTGCAATAACAAAGTAACCATCGAAGCATCTGCAACATATTCATATCTTATGCTGCAACATTAAAAAAAATTGCTGCAACAATTCAACTTACCCAGTATCAATATTTAAGATGAACATTAAAAGAGGATGGAGACCTAAATCGCCGTCATCGGCGCACTCGGATTTAGCAGACCTAGGAGCTGTATATTTCTCGAGGAAAAAAGAGAAAAGGATGGAAAAGTAAAACGGGGGAGTTAAGAGTTTTCGTGCGCCTAACAGATATGGTGAAGGCGGTCCATGGTGTACCTAATCCACGCGCTTTTCTCCCCGTGTGTTTGTTGGAGCTACACATCCGCCGTCCACTAGTCCTACGATCTGTGTCACCCTGCATCTAATGAATCACTGATCGCTTTTCCTTCTCTACTTGAATCATCCGGCGAGTTAAAAGAAATCGAACTGTACTGCACGTGCCATTCTAAAATAGGAATTATGACCCACGATGGCGGTACAGAATCCCTAGGGATGTTCTCTGCTTGTGGCCGCCCAGAATCCTCCAAACTGCCGCTGCCATCATTACGGATGTGCTCTCCAGCGACAACTATGTGCAATTCCACTACGCCAGCTGCCCCCTAAGTGCCGGCTCGACATTGAAATGGCGGGGATTCCATCAAGTTCGTCTCCATCAGCGATGGACGCAACTTCGTGGCTACTAGCGACACGATGGTGACGATGTGGGCGCTGACCCTGGCCACCAGGGAGTGGAGGAAACTCGAGGAACTCCGTGTTGCAAGCCTGTGGGAGCTGGAGGGCTTTAAGAAGGCAGGGTTGCCAGAGACTGCTGCTTCAACCCATCCTGAGCATGCAGCAAGATGGTGTCCTCTACTTCCTCTTGCTGGATGATGACGGTAGCTTCAGCGAGGAGGCTGGAGAGCAGTACGTGTTCAGCCTCTACATGTGCAGCAAGAGTTTCCTGTCGTCCAGACCTCTCCCTTTCCGCTCCTATCTTACTGAGTCTCGTCTTTTGGGTCTCGATTTCTTCAAATACCTCGAGAATCAAGAGTGCCTTTGCCCTCATGTTGCTTCAAGCCCTGGTGAGGCTAAGGTGATTCCATCCCCAGCTCCGCGCAAGAGGAAGTTGCTGAGCTCCTTGATGGGAGACTGACAGGCCGGAACTGGACTCCTGTGGTTGGTCAGGTCATATACAGTGCGTTGCTTCCAAAATGCTTACCGCTCTTCCTGTCTTGTTTATAACACTAATCAACACTGCATAGCACTACCATCCAGCTAAGTTGTAGATTGTTTTGCTTGACAGCAATGGAGGGATTGGAGGGAAGCATGCGGAAACACAAGACATGAAGACAACAACACTATCACATCTCGTGGCGCCGTTTAGCCAGGATGCTTATTAGGGATCATGTTCTGAGTAAGGTCATTTTGCTGTGTTGCTGCCATGGGCACATTTAAGACTCCTTTAATTTATCGTCAGTTCGTCACCCGTATGCGCTTGGTTTCTGATCTTGATGCACTCAAGAATCCTAAACTATTCATGGCTTGTCTGTCGTACTAGTAGTTCTATTACTAAAAATTGTATGTCTTGTGTGTGGAGATGTCTCCATCTATTCCATGCCTTGGCTGCTGACATATTAATTACTTGTGTTTATCTGAAACCTGCGGGTTTTTTTTACTTGGTTCAAACTCTGACGTATATGGCTCACAATCTGCTTCATTCGATTCAACTGGGTTGGGACAAATAGCTCTCCTTTGCTAATTTGAGGAGTGTTAGTCCTTCGCCAGGGCCTTGTGTTAGTAATCCGTGGTGACCTTCCAGTGTTATTAGTAGAGACTTGAGATGAGCAATACTACTGCGATCCTTTAATGGTTGTTTGCTCTTTGTTCATATCTTCTCCATCTTGATACTCGATCTGTCCCGTTGGGTATGCTATGTTCCTTGCTCCTACCTGCTGTATCTTTTCCATGCAGTAGCTTTAGGTTATTGTTTTTCGAACTTCTCTGAACATGGATCTTGGCAGCAAATCTCATCGACATCACCATTGTCAAATGTAACTGCGAGTAGTAGAATAATTAATTCTTGGCTATTTTTCTCATCTGAATTTGAGGTTTGCACATGTTAGTCAGGATTACTGCAATGGCCTTGTACTTGGGGATATTCAACTATGCCTAGTCCCTTATTCCTTTGATCTTTTTCAAGCTTCCTGCTGCTGAAAATCCTTGGCATGGAACAGATTTAGGTGGCTTATAATGTTTGTTTGGCTCATGCCACTTGGTGTCTTTTCTTTGCTATTATGGATGTGTGATTGGGAAAGAGCGAGATTTGGGTGTAGCATCAGATGTTATGCTGAGTGAGATTTGGATGTAGCATCAGATGTTATGCTGAGTGCTGTTTACTTTTACATGAATGATTATTCTGGTGGTGCCTTGCGCGATATAGTTGCTATTTTGGTGCTTTGTTATCAAATTTGGTGGCTACCGTTCGGTCTGTGTCGTGATAAGGGAGGCACTCCAAAAATCAAATTAGATTCAGATTAACAGGGAAAGAAAATTGTAAGAGTGGTAGTTTCCTTACACAATTAACTTGGTGTTAATAGTGGTACAGATGGGCTATTATGTATGCAATGCTAGACATTTCTGTGAGTTGTCGGTACAGAAGCTTATGGTGAGATATGATCGACTAGTACATTCTTTTAAGAAGCACCCCCATCCCTAAATCCCAAGTAGCGCAGGCAATTGAAACTGAGTGAACTACAAGAGGAACACAATGCATTGGAGGTTGTTATAGGTGCGGTTTTTTCTATTGCGGTTGATAGTGAGTGCGAATGTACAGAATGTCGTTAAGCCACTTTGGACGACAGTGGATAAATTGTACCGCTTGTTTATTGGAGAGACTATAAGCTATAGGCTAAAAAGAATTGAATCATAGATTATTTTAGGACTTATGCTGTGTATACTGTTCCTTCCATCCAACCGCACATGCACTAGGGACCCAAGGCATGAGACAGTGGAACAGTGGTAACTTGCCCTTGCCGATGCTCAGTAGCCCAATTCCCTCCTGCCGGGAGCATCTAACCCTATCTCTTTTCTGAAATAATTCCCCAATTAACTATTGGTCATTTGATGGTACATTCCTTAGATTTAGGGGAAAAAAAGAACAATTGACTATTAACCAATTGATGATATCTTCCTTACATGAAACAGTTCCCACAATACGCATTTGACCATTTGACATTGTAAAAGAATCGATTTGTTGGTTGTGCACTGCACATTAAGTTTGGTAGCCCACTACCACTACCAGCCATGTTTCTGAAAGAAAAATAATAATGTCTACAACATCCGTTGGTAGTACATACGTACAACGCCTTGCCCTTGCAGATGCTACAAGTCTGCAAACAGTATTCGCCATGGTCGATCGGCGGCATCAGCCTGCCAGAGACGAACTAGAGCGCCATCCTCCAGTCTGAGATGCTCTGCACAGTGGCGGAGCCAACTATTTGGCTTGGTTTGGCAGCCGCCATACCTAAATCATACCAAAAAAAAAACGAATATATGTAGTATATATACGTGTATACGTGAGTACTCACGTACGTGACCGGCGTTGCGCATTGCCGTGGCTGCTCGCTCCACCGGATGGGCCATAAGCCCGCACCCGATCGCCGAAGGCGAGCGGAGGAATAGGGATCGACAATTCGACATCGAGTCATCGACTCGTCTCGGTTGACTGCGCCGGCGCTCCCGATGGTCACGATATCGAAGACGAAGGCGCGTCCGAAGCTGGCGAAGGAGACCGTGCGCCTCTCGGTGGTCGAGCATGCGCACGGGAAGCCGTGAGAACGCGTGGCCGACGAGACGATTGCGACAATTTCTTTGTCGTTGGTGAGTGGAGCGCGCGCCGCAAAGACCGACGCCACCCGCCCGTGCTCGAGTTCGACGCGTCTTTGGAAAAACGGAAAGAAACAACGAGCCTTGCCTCTCGTGACTCGTCTCTTCCTATTCTAAATCTAAATCCGATCGGGCGTGACGCCGTGGAGTGTGGATCGTGGCGGCGGACGCAGACGGCGCGGCGAGCGACGACACAACGAGACGAGTGGGTGGCGGCGCGCGGCGGCGGCGACAACTGGTCGATCGCGACGAGCGAGCCGCGGAGGAGTCGATCGGCGATCGCTTGCAATTGCAAGTTGCATCGCAAGTGCAACATGGCACCAAAGAAGAAGAGTAGATATGTGATGCAAGGTATTTTTATTTGAAATTAGAATTCTAAAAGTCTATCTTTGAGTGTTATTTAATTTAACAAGCATGTAGATTGATACACATTTACACACGGCATGTAGCGTGTAGATTTAATAATCAATAGTTCACTTATTAATTTATTGTTTCCCTTTTTGTCATGATTTTTATACAGATTTGAAGACTATTTTTGCCAAAGCATTTAGCATTAGCGGCCAACCCACTATGCTCTGTAGATGGCGTTCTTTGGACAACAAGAAGAAGAGGAAGAGGATATGGGCATTGAGGTTCCGGTGGGTATTCAAGAGGCGAGAGAATGAAGAGGACATTCATGTTGATGATCAAGCCACCGTTGATGATCGGCATTGTTGATCATCGTGCCACCGTTGATGATCCGATAGCTAGCCAAGGGGAAGGGGATCGGCTGATTGAAGTGATGAACTCATACCACATTGAGCCTGATCCAGGGCTTTGGATTCCAATTGATAATTTTCATCCCAACATCAGAGATGAAGTTAGATTGGCTTATGTGGCAAAGGGTCCTACTCGACCAGTTGGTCATGATTATCCTCATGACCATTTTGATAGAAAATTTTGTGAAACATGGTACACAAAACATCCTTGGCTGGAATATAGTGTGGAGAAAGATGCAGCTTATTGCTTCTATTGCTTTCTTTTTAGGCAAGATCCTGTGGATGACAAATTTGGTCATACTACCTTCACTAAAGAGGGGTATAGTACTTGGAAGAATGCATACAAAGCATTTCCTCTTCATGTTGGCGGTGCCCGGAGTATCCACAATCAAGCAAAGACAGCATATGAAGATTTCAAAAATCAAAGGTCAAGTCTAAAACATAAGGTTACAACCTATAGCAAAGAATCACTAGTCAAGTATGAAACCCGTTTGGACACATCTTTGGGAATTGTTAGTTATCTTGCACTCCAAGGTGAGCCATTTCGTGGACATGATGAATCTGTTTGTTCCATGAATAAGGGTAATTTTCTAGAGATGCTTGATTGGTACAAAGAAAGGAACGAAGAAGTAAAGATTGCATTTGATGAGTTATGTCCTAAAATGCCCAAATGACTTCTCCAACAATTCAAAAAGAGATTGCAAAGGAATTAGCAGAAGGGGTTAGTAGAGCAATAAAGAAAGAGATGGGTGATGGCCTCTTTTCTGTCCTTATTGATGAATCTCGTGACATATCAATCAAAGAACAAATGGCTATTGTTGTGAGGTAATTACTTGACTATTTCCATTATGTGATATAGATTTTGCATTGTTCTACTTAAGCTAAAATATTTGCCCCATTTCTCAATAGGTATATAAACAAGGGAGAAGTCATTGAAAGATTTTTGGGTATCAAGCATGTCAAAGAAACAACAAGTGAAGCACTTAAAAAAGCATTGGTTGAGATGCTTCATAAGCATGGTCTACTTATTGCAAAATTACGAGGGCAAGGGTATGATGGGGCTTCTAATATGAGAGGAGAATTTAATGGGCTTCAAAAGTTGATCCGTGATGAAAACCCGTATGCCTTCTATATGCATTGTTTTGCTCATCGGTTGCAGTTGGTAGTTGTTCTTTGTCTCAAGATGTTGTTCTTCTATTGAGGATTTCTTTGAATATGTGACCTTGATTGTGAACTCCGTTGGTTCATCATGTAAGAGGAAGGACATATTGGTTGATCAACAACGTAGAAATATATTGGCTAAGTTACAGAGTGGAGATATATTGTCAGGAAGAGGAAAGAATCAAGAAACATCATTGGCCGCACAGGAGATACAAGATGGGGCTCTCATTATACGACTTTAGCTCGTATTGAATCTATGTGGGATGCAGTCATAAAAGTGCTAGAAATTGTGCACGAGGATCAGCGTAATCCATCTAGAGCAGGAGGTTTGGTGCAGATAAAGGAGTCATTTAGCTTTGTGTTCATCATGAAGTTGATGTTGCAAATCCTTCGCATTACAAATGATTTGTCACTTCTATTACAGAGGAAGGATCAAAATATTGTTCAAGCCATGTCTTTGGTTACAGATGTGAAATCATGCTTGATCAACTTGAGGGCTCACGGTTGGGAACCACTATTTGAAGATGCTAAAACCTTTTGCAATAAAAATGATATCCCAGTACCAAATATGGATGAAGCTGTGCCAAGATGGAGTCGGTCAAGAAAAGGGGGGAGAAATAACATCACTCAAGAATATTTTTTCCGTGTTGATACATTCTATGCAGCTATAGATGCTATCACCACAGAGCTAGATCATCGCTTTAATGACATGACTTCAGATTTGCTTCTTGGCTTCGCTTGTCTGGACCCAAGAGACTCATTTGCCAAATTTGATGTGGACAGAATTGCTAAGCTTATCGATATCTATGATGCGATTTCTCCCGATGATCGTAATTGTATAAAAACAGACCTCCAATTATTCATCAACCACATGAGAAGGCATGATGATTTTAGAGTTTGTTATGATCTTGCAAGCCTAGCTAAAAAGATGTTCGAACTCGAAAGAAATATTATGTTCCCTCGAGTTTATCGTATTATTGAGTTGGGGTTGCTCGCCGATGGCGTGAAACATCGGTTGAGAGGGTCTTCTCAGTTATGAAGATTATTAAGACCGAGTTACGCAATAAGATGGCTGATGCTTGGCTTAATGACCTGATGGTGTGCTACATTGAGCGAGGCTTATTCAAGGGACTTGATCTTGCTGAAATTAAGAAAGAATTTCAAAAGAAAAATAGAAGAATGCCTTTGCCAAGGTCTGTACCCAAATAAAGCTTTATTATAGGTATGTATTTGTTCCAAGAATCTTCATTTAGTGAGGTATTTTAAGTACCAATGCTTTGGATTTCTGTTATATTTGCTCATTAAAAGTAATATATATATATATATATATATATATATATATATATAATGTTCTGGTGCGTCTTTGCATAGTTGATAGTTATATTATATATGCTTGACTCATTGACCTTGCAAATCCGCCACACCTGAAAATTATTCCTGCCTCCGCCACTGGCTCTGCATGGAGCTGCAGCCTGCATTGCTGCCTGTCCGAGGAGGATACAAGTAGTGCTAATTGATCGGCAGCAGCTGCTGCATTGATACTTAGAGATTATTACCATGCATATATGTGTTGCATACATGTACAGACATGACCACGTACGAAAGTAACGAAACGATGCGTAGGCATCGGTTGTTTTACCTTGTTAGGTGACACTGCAGAGTGCAGACTGATCGTGTGGAATGCAAGGTGCTCTATATGCCATGTTGGATCACTTTGTGTAGCTGTGCTTCTGTTCTAGTGATACTTGATTAGATCTTAACCATTTGTGTCGGTTTGTCTCACCTCTTGCTCTGCACTGCCAAAAAAACTCTATTAGCAGCGGTAGCGAAGATTAGAACACTGGGCAGTACGAGTTCCGGTTTGCACGAACAGCAAGGAGATTACTACTAGTAACTACAATTTGCATGAACGGATTTGACCGGTTTCTGTGCGCAACACGGGACACTGCCCGACGCACGCATCCTGTCGTGGTCTTTTTCGGCCGCTGCAGTGTGCTATGTGCATCTTCCACGGCCTGCCACTTGGCCAATGCATGCGACGTGGTTCTGCTCGCAGTGATACTTCAGTCGCACGTCAAAATTAACGAGAAGCCGAAGTGACGTCCGCTTTGTTTACGGTGGTGATGGTTTGGCTGAAAAACTCATGGCTTATGGTTGAAAACACTGTAGCTGGTTGAAAAAAGCGCTGTAGCTGAGAGAGGCTTATTTACCGTAATTAAATTTTAAAAAAATTAAAAATAAAAAAATATATTAGCCCATTACGTTTAATACAAATAAATACGGGAAAAAAAGAACCGGCAAAAAAGCTCAACAAAAAGCCAAAAATTCAGAAAAAGACGAAACTTATGAATAGTGACAAATAAGCCAGAAGCCGAAGCTGAGTTGATGGGTTACTTTTGGTGTTGGTTTATCTGAAAGCCAAAATAAACGAAAAGTTTCTTCAAGTGTTTATAAGGTTTTTAAATCGGTTGGTGTGTGTTGTACATGTCAGTATCTTCATACGTTCACACCGTCTTAAAAAACACAACAAAAAATCATTAACTACAGCTAAAAGCCACCAGTCCAGTCTAAAAAAACAGCTTCGTTAGCAATCATTGGATCAAAAGCCAGCATAATGCACGAGCTAGACTACGAGATCGGCAACTTTTCTTATTTTTTGGTCTCTTCCGGTGGATCCCCATTGTAAATTGGAACACTGAATGAACTAAATTAACTAGTGATGATTTACAGAGTGGCTAGGAACCAGGCCCAATTTAAGGAAACCATTGAACACAGTCCGATTCGTACTATGTATGAAGAAATCACTTCACTGAGCAAATCAGCAAATCTGACTCTTGACTCTCGAGTTACGCCTTTTGTAGGAGCAGAATTCATATTCATTTCAAAAAATATATAAATATGAACATAGTTTCACTACTATTCAATTTATATTCCATTCATTTTCGCCACTACCTTGCCTTGTCCACACTTCCACAGAGCTATCAGCGCCGAACCCCACGATGACTTTTCCCTCAATTAGAGCAAGTATAATAAGATGCTGTTAGTAGGTTGTATGCTGAGGTAGAGGAGAGAGAGGAGGAGAGAGAAGAGAGGTGGGCTGTAAGTTTACAGCCAGCTGAAGCATAAAAACCAAAAAACTTTGTAAGAGAAAGGGGTGGGTCATACAGCCTTCAGCTGGCTGTAAACACTATATGAATGGTCTGATAAGTGAGTTGTAAGTGTCTATACAGCTAGCTAAAAGCTATATTATTAGCCTTGCTCTTAGAGGGCGATTGATTGGTTAATCTCGCTGCTCCACGTGGGAAGCCTCGTGTTTGTTTAATGCCCGAATTTGGAGTTTTGGTTTCTTGGACCATGTTGATTTGGTCTTGCACTCTGTACCTTCTCACATTTTCTCAGATTTTTTCTTACATTCTTTCGTAATGGCAAGTGACAGCTGCACCGTGGCAATAAAGGAGATGATGCCATGATGGATCGTTTCTGTGATGGATGATTTAGTCTTTTGGGTTATGCAATGCATAAGGCACAGGCAGCATGCAAACTTGTAAGCTGGACTCCGAATGAGTTTGTGTTAGCTGTTGTTGTGAACTATGAATGTGTTTGTAATCCTTGAACTTCATATACTCTATGTTCTGATTTCCTATCATCCTCTGCCTTATTTTCCTCTCTTTCTCCTCTGTTATTGCGCCCTATTTTTTCTCTGTACTCTCCTCTGTTTCCTGCGCCCTACCTTTTCTCTGTTTCTCGGCAAATTTTCACCCAATTGGCCAAATTTTGTCAAAAATTCAAACACCATTTGAACATTTCATCCAAATTTTTGAACAAAATAACGAAACATTGTTCCATTCGTTCATCTCACTGCCAAACGAAAATTTTTACAAACCGAAAGAGTTTTCCTAGCGGTGTCGGGGATTCCATCAAGGTCGTCTTCATCAGCGATGGACGCAATTCCGTGGCCAGTGGCGACACGATTAGGGGTGAAAACGGATCGGATATTTCCCGAACGACCGACCGTCGAATCCGACTCGGATCGAATTCGGATAGTTATGTCGGATAATTATCGGATTCGGAGTCAGATTTGGATAGTTGTTTTCGGATACGGATTCGGATTCGGAAAAGAACTATCCGACGGATACGGATACTATCCGAGATTTTATCGGATAATACCCGGATATATTTTTCGGATATCCAGCCCAACAGCAGTCTACAGTTCCAAGCCCATCAGCGAGATTAGCACGCAACAGTGCAGTCCGGCCCAACGGCAGTCTGCAGTGCATATGGGGAGCACGCGCGGGCACGGGCGACACGGTAGGTACGCCGGCGCCAACGGCCGGCCGCCTCGGCCTCTACCTCGCCTCCCCCAGTCCCCCCTCCCATCGACATCTCTCACGGGCCACGGCCGGCCATCCCCAGATTCCCCAATCCCCACAACCACAAGTCCACAACCTATCAACCATCACAGAGCAGAGACCAGAGAGAGAGAGTAGAAGGGAAGGAGGCACACCGGTCACCGGAGCTCGGATGAGTGGACGACGGCCGCACCGCCGCAGGAGGAGGAGCAGTGTAGCTGGAGCCGAGGGCAGCATCCCGCATGATGACGAACTCGTCGTCAGCGCTCCAATCGCCGCCCGGCCATCCGTCGCTGGTGGCTCGCTCTCGGAGTAGTCTAGGTCGCCGGCGCCGTCGCTCGGAGCCAGGGGAGGGGGCGGCGGGGGAAGGAGAGGGTGCCGGGGGAGAAGGAGGCGACCGGGGAAGGAGGGGGTGGCGGAGGAGGAGGAGGGGGCGACCGGCGGAGGAGTGGGGCGGCGGGGGAAGGAGGGGGTGCTGGGGGAGAAGGGGGCGACCGGGGAAGAAGGGGGGCTGCTGGGGAAGGAGGGGGCGGCGGGGGAAGGAGGGGGCAGCGGAGGAGGAGGGGGGTTGCTGGGGAAGGAGGGGACGGCGGAGGAGGAGGGGGCGACCGGCGGAGGAGTGGGGCGGCCGGGGAAGGAGGGGGCGGCAGGGGAAGAAGGGGGCGACCGGGGGAGGAGTGGGGCGGCGGGGAAAGGAGTCGCGGAGAAGGAGGGGGTGGCCGAAAAATGAATCGAGCGGCGGCGAAGGATTTGTGGATTGGGTTAGGTTTTTTGATGTTTTACGATTTAGTCCTTCAGGTTTTCGTTTATTTTGATTTCTTCTGTTCTAGCCCTCAGAAATTCTGATTTCGTCGCGAAAATATCCTACATATCCGTTGTGATATGTACATCTGTATAAAGCAGTTCTTAGAATGCCAAATTTGAAGATTGAGTTAGGTTTTGGAGATGTGAATATGCAATGTGTATATATATATATAGCAAAAATAGTGGAATATTACATAAAGAGTTTTATGGTGAGCTATTGTATAAAGTTGAACTTGAGAAATTCATCAATGTTGTGAAGCAAATGTATGAAGCATATGTTTCTGTTGCATCTACTGTCCCAAAGAGTACTCTACACCTGCTCTTAGTGAAGAACCAGAAGATCTCTTTATAGACAATGAAAATGAGAAACTTCATAACTTTTTATATGACACTCAAGATGGCACTGGTCAAGATGAGTCAAATGACTTGGAAAAATACATACATAGCAGAACAATCACTAAAGCTTTCAAAATCTAGCAATCATAAATTTGATATTTTATCGTGGTGGAAGAACCAGGAATATGAATATCCTATTCTCTCGAAAGTTGCTCGTGATGTGTTGGCCATTCAAGTGTCAACAGTTGCTTTAGAATATGCTTTCAGTGCTGGTGACCGGGTCATTGATCCATTTCGCAGTCGCCTCGAGCCTGAGATGGTAGAAGCATTGATCTGTACAAAAGATTGGATAGCTGCATCTAGAAAAGGGGATAATTTTAATAGTTTGTTATCTTTTAGTTAGAAAAAAGTTGTGTTTTTTTTCCTAATGTACCTTTTATTACATTTTCCAGATTCTAAGAATAAAGTTTCATCTATCACTACTGATCTGGAGTCGACGTGACATTGGGTATGACCGGATCAAAATCTAGCGGTTCAATGGCAATGCAGGGTAACATGGAGATCCTTGCAACTTCTCTTGTTTTTCAGTCACTTCTGATCAATCCCCATTGTAAATTGGAAGATTGGATCAATTGAACTTTTAGTGATGATTTATGGAGTAGCTATGAACCAAGCCAAATTTAAGGAAACCACTGGACACAATCCGATCCGAGTTGTGAATGAAGAAATCACTAAGCATATCGGCAAATCTGTTTCCGACTTCGAGTTACATAGACCTTTGCACGAGCAGAAGGCCCTGTATAAATCTGTAAGCCAGTCCTGCATTGAACAGGACTTGTCATTCCTTTAGAAAGGAGGAGAGAAGAGAAGAGGAGAGGAAGGAAAGGGAGAAGAGGAGGAGAGAAGAGGGAGGAAGGAGTGGGAGTCATTCCATCCATTCAGATTCTCAGATTCAGGTATTTTTTTTGGTAAATTGTATTTGCAGTATATTTTTTATCAAATGTTAGTGTTAGTAAAAACTGAAAATTTTTGTACGAATAATCCATTTTTATTCGAAATTGCAGAAATATACCCCGCGAGAATTTTTTTATAAAAATAGGCTCAAATCACCCAATGGTAGGGCAACTGGAGCCTATCGCCCAACCAGGGGCCGACAGCGTCCCTGTCGCTCTACCCTCGGGCGACTGCATCCAGTTGCCCTCCCATTGGGTGACTTTCATGTAGTCGCCCGCTCATTGGGTGACTTTCATGCAGTCGCCCGCTCATTAGGCGACTGCACTCAGTTCCCCGTGAATTTTTTAAATTTTGTCAATTTTGTAGTTTTAAACTGGTAAAAAATCTGTCGGAATTTTAATAAAAGTTTATATTCATTGTATGTTATAGGTGCGTAAAAAATTTTGGAAAATTTTTTTAGAAACGATTGATCGTAAAACGATCGGTACATATGATGGAAAGTGATATTTTGATGTTACTGAGAATTCATATTTGTGATAATGAAGTTAACACAGACGGTTCGTATTAAAAACCTGTGATATATTTCCCCGACCCGCGGCTCCTCCCCTGCATCCCCGACGCGCCGCGAGCACCCCGCCTCCGCTGCCGCCGCCACCGTCAGGTATGCATCCGCGTGACCTTAGCTGAGTCCTCCCTCTCACGCTCACTTCCTTCGGTTCGATTCGTCGTCCTAAGGAGGCCTTGTGTTCTTTTGCGTATAGGGGCAGAGGCTTTTGGGGGTGTGGTCCGAGCAGACGCGCGTGGAGGCTGGAGGGCGCGGCTGTGGATGGAGATGGGGGGACTGAAGGTGCCACCCAGGGCATCCGGCGCGCAGAGGTACAAGGCCCTCGCGCCGTGGCGCTTCCAGTCCGGCTTCATCAGGCAGCAGGTCAAGCACGCCGCCGCCGCCGCCGAGCCCAGCGGTAGCGGCGGAGTGCCCGTGGGCATTTCTGACGCCAGCGGTTGCGGATTGGGGGCGTCGGGGAGCGGTGGCAAGAGCGGGGGAGGTCGGGGGATCGCCAATCGAGGATATTCACACGCAGTGCCGCTGCCAAGGGCTCTGATGCGGAGAATAAGGAGAACGGCGGCCGCCATCGAGCCGGAAATGATGGCTATTTGGGCAGGTCCGGCAGCAATGGCGGTGCGGAGGGCGCCGGATTGGAGGATTTGGGAAATGGCAGGGGGCGGTGGCGTTGGCACCGCTGCTGGAGAAGATTGCAGTTTGGGTGTGACATGTGGGAATTCATCTAGTGATGTCTTGGTTGTTCAAATCAACAAGAAAGTTGTATATCAAGTTTTTGAGATTTGCCTGTTTAGTGCAACCTTACGTATTTTGAGAAAAGATTAGAATTTTGGTGAAGATCCTTACGATCTTTGAATGAAATATGTTTTTGAAACACTCAGCAATATATATATGCAAAGTTTCAAATCATTTGGACATGGATTTTGAAGTTTGCAGGAAGTTTAGTTTTAGCTCGGGCTGATTTTCTGTTTTGGGAACAGTAGAGCGGTCAGACCGCTTCTAAGTCCAATCAGATCGGCCGCCGGTCAGACCGCATCTCTAGTGGCGGTAAGACCGATTAAGTGCTGAAGTTGTGAGGCCTTACTTATTTGAGTTATTGCTTGGATTTAGGCTGTCAAATCTAATTTTTTTAGCTCTTTAGTTATTGGAGTAAAAAATTTAATACTTAAGAAAAAATTTATATAAGGCACCTTTTATCTTCTCTCTATTGCCATTACCCGTCCTATGAGACGGAGACCCTGCTTCTACTTTATTTCAGCAGTCGGCAAGAAGGCTAAAAGGATACGAGAGACGACTGCTAACCACCGCGTATTGCTAATTTGGTACTGATTAATTTACTTCGAAGCAGCAAAGACAAACCAGACTCCATCGACCTAAGAAAGAATTCTTCTACGACTGGGGAGTGGAGACAAATGCTAAACGCAAACTATTAAAAATGATTTTATAGTTTTATCATATAATATATAACATAAGGCATATTGTGATACACATTATTGGCCGTTTCATTTTCATCTGAAGAGTTTGGGAAGAGGCAGAGTTGTGAATTTGTAATTGACACGTCCGGCTGATTAATTCTACGGATGCTTTTCGATAATGAAACACGAAAAACACTTTCACTGGCTGGGATCCTATGTAAAAAAGCATTGATTTTACGCATTTTTTCCCTCCCGCTCGGAGCCGGATTGTGCGCACTTATCCATTTGGCACCGTTCCAACGTCACGTCTCTACCATTTTGACACGTCTATGACACCTCTAATAAGCCAAGCGCGAGTAAGAACAGCCAAAGCATGCAACTCTCAGACTAGTAAAGAATGCGTTCTAGTCTATTTACTTTCACCAAGCTACTACCCCGGACTAATCAACAACCAGCCGCATATCGGTGCCGATCATGTCAAAATGCAAGGAATATTCCATGGTAAAAGCCTATTTAGGTCATGTTTCATGCGCGGAAAATTTCTGCGAGAACTATAATGTTTCGTTCAAAGTTATCGTGAAATTCTTACGAGGCTCCTACATTCCAACAAGCTTCATCGCAAGAAATAGTAACACTATTTAGGCCATATTTGGAACATAATAACTTTATCCTAATTCTCGTGGTAAATGAATTGTTTTCTATGAAATTTCAACGAGAAACATATAAAATTTATGTGTTCTAAATAGGCACTTAAGATGCATTCTCAATTCTATTACGCAAACATTTATATTGGAACAAAGGTTTTAGGGCCTGTTTGGGACTGCTCCGCTCCAGTTTTTTCAACTCTGCTCTAAACTTATCTAGCCAAACGAGTCCAACTGCAAGAACTCTGCTCCAAAAAAAAGGTGGAGTTGAAGGCCTACTCCACATTTTTTCTGGAGCTTCTCAAGGGATACTCCAGAAACTGAAGTTTTGTATCTTCTCATGGAGTTAGGAGAAATTACCCACCACTGCCATTACTTTTTCTCCGTACCAATTCGTTTCTTTTCCTCTCCTCCCCACCCACCGCGCGGCTCCCGTCCTCCCCACCCACCCGCGCGCTCCTCTCCTCCCCACCCAGAGCGGAGACCCGCGCCACTCCTCTCCTCCCCACCTAAACCCGCTCCTCTCCTCCGCCCCCCACCCGCGCCGCCCTCTCCTCCGCCCCCCACCCGAAGCGCTCCGCCGCCGCGTTGGGCTTGGCCTCCGACACCTCCGACGGCGAGGTGGATGTGGCTTGCCACCACCGTCCCCGCCCGCCCTCCCCGAGCCCCTCACTCTCCCGCTCCCGATCCAAGACCCCACCCCCCAATCTCCACCCCAACGCTGCCGTGCTCTCCTCCACCCCCGCCTCTGTCGGCGCCGACTTCGCGGCCGCCTCAGACTCCGACTCCGGCGGCGGCACCGCCTCCCCCCCGGCGCACCGCGGCGAAGCCCCCCGCCTCCACTCCGACTCGACAACTCGCCGCGCCGCGATCCGACGACGGCGGCGGCGGCGGCGCAACGCCTCGCCGCCACCTCGCGCGCGCCACTCCTCCCTCGTCGAGGCCGCCAACATCAAGCCCATCAGCTCCCGCCCCATGGACGGGCCCCGCCGCCGGCTCAAGTGCCTCCCAGCGGCGCTCCAAGCGCCCCGTAGCTCCTCCGCCGTGCACTCCTCGGAGCAGCAGAGGCGGCCGCCACGGGTTTGGAGTCCCGAAGACGGGATCCAAACTTGCCAACGGCTCACGACCGTGATGTCTATGAACTTAGCAAGAAAGTTTGGGGATCAAAGAGTGGTGGTGCTGGTAGTGGTGGAGGTGGAGGAGGATGTGTGTATGAGAATGCTGAGGTTGCAGAGAGCGTTGAGGAGCAAGAGAGTGGAGAGATTGACGGGGATATGGAGGATGGGTGGGACGAACCTGACCACAGCAGGAACAGGAGGCTGAAGGCGATTGCTATCGCGAATGGGAATGGGAATGCCAGTGCAGTTGGGGGTAGGACTGGCCATACCTGTGGGAGGCTGTTGAGGAGCTGTCCAAGGAGCATCCGAGTGGGACAGCGTTCAGGAAGGCCTTTGGTGTGCTTGAAGGCTCAAGGGCACGGGCGATGGAGGAGAAGCTACAGAAGTTCAGGCTGTCAGAGATCAGGCAGCAGCTATGTCGGATGGACCTGATGAAGGAGACGGTGATCTGTGTCTCTCTGTTGCCTAGAGTAGTCATGTTCTAATGTTATGGATATAGATCTTCGGTTGTTTTAACTTTTGTGGACGAGGATATACTTGCCTCAACCAAATTTAGGTATAGAACAAGGAATATTGGCTCTCTTGCTTATTATCCCCTGTGAAACGTTGTGCTTTGTGTTGCTTAGTTGCTAACATATGAACTATTTGTTATATCATTGGTATGTTTCTGGTTAGTGCTATCTTTAGCATAAATGCTTTGTTTTATCTCTCTTTTCAAGTTTCAACTACTTATGGTCATGTAGTTTATTGTCAAGTCCTGATTGATTTTGTCAACTACTTATGGATATACTTGTCAAGTCCTGATTGATTTTGTCTGTGTGAATGTTGGCATTTAGCATTTGTGGAGAAGTTTCAGAATGATGCAGGGCAAGTAGAGGTTGAGTTGATGAGATGCACACGGGGATGGACATTGAAATAAAAATGTACAAATTTACATGTTCAAAATAGAAATTAGATATGGTTTCAATCTGTTGTCGGTAGTTGCGCTAAGACAAATATGCACTTGTGTAGTATTGGCAGTAGTTCAAGCCTAACTTACTAATTGATTAAACAGTGTCCATATTATAATTGCGATTATAATATTTTACATCATATTTCAATTGGCAACAAAAAAATTCAGTTACATATGCCCCGCAGACATCAAAACATATACCAAACATCATTCAGGGGCACATTGGACCTTTCTCAGGGAAACCTCACATTCCTGGAGCTGGAGCTAGCTGCGTGCCAAACAGGACCACCTGCTCAGGATATCCACAGTGGAGCTGCTCCATGGTGGAGTTGGTGGAGCAGAGCTGGAAAAACTGGAGCAGAGCAGTCCCAAACAGGCCCTTACGTACAACTTTAAATTTCTTTTTACTGTTTCCTAGGAAATTCCGCTGACCAGTGAGTTTTTAACTACCTTCCCTCTCGGCCGCTTGTTTCGGTTCAGCTTCTGGTTTCTGATTTATTTTTTACTATTTATAAATTTCATCTGTTTCTGAATTTTTGGTTTTTTTGAGTTTTTTGCTGGTTCTTTTTCCGTATTCATTTGTGTTATCCGTGATGAACTAACATATTTTTTTTCTATTTTTAAATATTTTAAATTTAATTACGCTAAATAAGTCATCTTCAGTTAAAATAAAATTTTAACTATAAGTCACAGCTTTTTAGTCCAACCAAGCGGACCTATATAGCGAACTCTTCTACTCTCCATCAAGTCGACCCCCTCCGCCGCTTAATAACTCACACAGACACGCACAGCATCCAAAAAGGCCAAGAAGGCAAGAAGCCATCATGGCCCAGGAGGAGGATCTGGCGGACATGCCGCGGGTGGTGGGCGTCCTCTCTGCGCTCCTGGAGAGCGTCACGGAGCGCAACGACGCGGCGGCGGGGGCAGGGGCGGAGCTGGCGGCCGCGTCGGCGTTCCGGGGGACGACGAAGCCCGACATCTCGGTGCGCGCGTACATGGCGCGCATCGCGCGGTTCGCGGGGGGCAGCCCCGCGTGCTACATCGTGGCCTACATCTACCTCGACCGCCTCCTGCCGTCCTGCGCCGCGGCCGCCGCCAAGCGCTGGCCATGGACTCGTACAGCGTGCACCGCCTCCTCATCACCGCCGTGCTCGTCGCCGTCAAGTTTATGGACGACATGTGAGTGTGCCTACACTACACGCCTGGTCACTATCTAATTGCTATGGCATATTATAACACGCGTATGATCGAGTTTTTTTACGGTATTGCTGTTCTTGGGTCCAGTAGGTGCTCGAGCCACTAATGTTTACCTTACACAAAAGAATTGGGACAGAAACATGTAGAATTCTATGTAGGAATATTCAAATTGGTATGCTGCGTGGGCACTGTTCTTTGTACATTTCCCTGAATCAACAGGTTGAAATGACATGCATTGGATAGACCACGAGGGGAATTCAGAGACCCTATTCAGGAATATGAAAATTGTGGTGGAGAGAGAGCTTGATTCTCGCATGAATTTTGTTCTTTTGTGCTTAACTTGGATAATTTTATCTAGTTGTTGATTTTTGAGACCAAGCATTATCGTAGACTTCTTGTCTTGCTTCTTTTTGTGCTTGTTTAAATCACTGTCAGCCAGTTATTAGTTGGGACTAAAGTCTGTCATGTCAAACCAACCTCGGAATTGTGTAAAGGAGTCGTCTTCTCCACTGTTAACAATAGTGTTAGAGATGCATTGTTGTTTAGGCACAGAAGCCTCTGATGAGATAAGATCGACATCTAATTCTGAAATCCAGTATCATGTAGGATGCATTAGCAGAGTACTCATTCTTTAAGGAGCAGGGCCCAACAACCCCCTCCCTAAATCCTAACAAGCAGAGGCAATCAAAAACTGCATCAACTATGACAAGAACACATTGTATATTTGCATTTGTTACATTATCTCAGGTATTATCTGCTCTTGAGGTGATGTGTGTGGGCTACAAAGAAACAATGGTTGTTCCACTGTTCCATCCAACCACACGTGCACTGGGGACCCTACACATAAGATAGAGGTCCTTTCCTACCTTTTTTCCCTCTCACCACCTTTTTCTCTTTTTTGGAATTTAATTCATTGCCAAGTTGTCATAGAGTGTGACAGTGGCCACTTGCCCCTTGCTGATGCTCACTAGATAGCCCAATTCCCTCTTGCCAGGAGCGTCTCATCTAACCCTATCTTTGTCTGAAATAATTACCCAATTGCCCATTTGATGGTATCTTAATTCTTCTCTGAAACAATTACTACACTACTCAGTTGGCCAATTGACATTCTAAAAGAAATTATTTGGCGTGCCTTTTTGGGCCATCTGGTTGACTGTGCACTGCACATATGTTTGGTGACCTACTACCACTACCGGCCTTGTTCCTGAAAAAAGATTAACCTGATGGCTGATACATATAATACAATGCCCTGCAGATGCTACAACAACGCCTACTTCGCAAAGGTCGGCGGCATCAGCCTGCCGGAGATGAACTACCTCGAGGTCGACTT
Organism: Dendrocalamus sinicus; assembly: GCA_036346575.1. Taxonomy (NCBI): domain Eukaryota; kingdom Viridiplantae; phylum Streptophyta; class Magnoliopsida; order Poales; family Poaceae; genus Dendrocalamus; species Dendrocalamus sinicus. Next base: position 10,916,991 of record CM070650.1, read on the forward strand.
CCTGTTCGGCGTCGGCTTCGACCTGAACGTGTCGCCGGACACGTTCGGCCACCACTGCGCCATCCTCCAGTCCAAGATGCTGTGCCTGGAGCTGGAGGCCACTCCTGCTCCTGCTGCTCCAGTCCAAGATCTTGTGGAATGTAATGCAATGCTAGGTATATAATGTGCTGTACACACATTGCGATGCTAGGTATATAATGTACTGTAGCGATCGATGTAGGTTAGTTAGAATTAATCTACAGGTGTTAATTAATTAATTTTGGGGGTCGTCCCCAATCTTTTTACTGAGTATATTCAACAGTAGATTGGCGTGATACATCATCATGTAAGAGGATGTAAACGATCTGATTTTTGCAGCAGCACTTGTGAAGATTCGTGGCAAGCTGGAACGGGCAACGCACAAACCGCTGCCGTGCAAAATATGATTTGATCAATCCGAGGTACCATGCATGCTCACCGACCCATATCAATCTGGTCGAATCACTACTGGTGATTACGTTACACAAAAAAAATACTGATTAGATCTGAACTATTAGTCAGTTCGTCTCCTCTCTTAACTCTAGGCTGCCAAAAGTCTAGGGCATCTCCGACGAGGCAACTTTGGATCATCCGGCGAAGGAGGTGGGCGCATATCAAAGTACTGGAAGGATTATTAGTACTATAAATAATGGAGAGAGACAATGTTTTATGTATAAGAAAATCATTGGAATAAAAGAAGATCGACAAATTGCTCTCTCATCTCTTGTGCAATTGTCCATCTACTTTTGCTCTTGCTAATTACTGTGAATGTTCTCATTTCAGTTGTGTTAATTGGCTTTTGGACTGCTTGGTGACACTAGTTTCTCAACGCATACTTGAGTTTGTGCTGGTTAGGGCTGTGCATTTTTCAACCGAACCGAACCGGTCAATTCGGTTTGACCGGTTTTTGGTATTCGGTTCGGTTTTCAAATTTTGGGGAAAACAGGATAAAAACCGAAAATACCGAAATGCAATGCAATGCGCTGAACCAATCTTGGGGGAGGAAGAGCCGCCGAAGAGGTCGACGAGCTCGTCATCTCGAGGGCGGAAGCCGGAAGGCGAGGCGCAGACCGAATCAAACAAACAGGAAATGTCAAATCCAAACGAAATCCCCGTGCGCGCCGCATCTTCTTCTTCGTCCTCCACCATGTCTTCTTCTTTGTCCTCCAGTTGCTGCTGCTACTCCTGCACGTCGCTGGCGACGCTGAGGTTGGAGAGCAGCGCGGCGCCAGGCCGGGTCGGCGCGAGCGCGAGGCGGCGGGGCGGGAGGCGGGAGAGGGGAATGGGGAGGCGGCGGCGGAGGCGAGACGGGGACGGAGAGAGCCGGAGGGGGAGGGAGAAGGAGAGCGAGGCCGACGTGGAGACCAAGGCAGGGGCGGCCGCCGGGCAGGAGACGCCATTTGCAGCGTGGTGAGCACAGGGGTTTGCTGGTGAGCTGAGCGAGACCGAGAGACATGGAAAATGAAAAGAGGATAGAACGCGTCTAAGAGTCAGGACTCAGGAGACCGAGAGCCAGATAGTATTTGGGAGATATGCTAGAGAGCCAGATAGTATTTGGGAGATATGCTAAAGAGCCAGATAGTAACATTTTTCAGGTGCAGACGACTTGTATACTCCACCTGAATTGTATAAGGATTGGAAACCGAAGCGAATAAAGTGTATTACTGATTACTGAAAGTATTACCTGCGCTCGACGGGTAAGTATACTATTGAAAGGAATAATGAAGTGTGAATAATAGCCCATGCATTCATATGCAGCAAGAATCCTCTTCCCATGAGTGTTTCTAAAATTCTAATTCTATTGTGTTTCTAAAATTCTAATTCTATTGCCATTAGTATATGTATTATCGCCTACTCGTCTCGTCTCACTAGTCACTATATCGTTTTGCAATTCGCGTCAACTTTGATAAATATGGTATTTACCGATACCGCGCGCGAAATAAATTGGGATTTACCGATACCGAACCGTACTTCTAAAAATATCGTATATTACCGAACTACAAATACCGTATTTACCGTATATACCGAACTGATTAAACCGAAAAAACCGAATGCACAATTCTAGTGCTGGTGAACTGGTTGCGAGAGGAGGAAGAAGGGTAGTTTAGACCGACATGTGGGCCGGCCCATTATGTATGGATTTTAATATGTTTTATTTCTGTGTAACCATGTCAACGTCCACACTGGAACGCAAGAATTTTGCAGGATTTTAATACAAAAAAGTTCAATTCCTGCGGGATTCTGAAAAAATCTTTTGTTCTAAATGGGCCTAATGCTTCTTCGGAACAAAAGAATTTTAGAGGAAAAATGAGGATTCAATCCAAAGAGAGAAAATTCTATGAGGGATGTTTGATTTGCAGGATTGCTTCATAAAATAGAAATTCTTTCTGTGCATTTTGGAGGAATTCCAACTCCTTTTAGAGTTTTAATGCACCTTCTCTCTATTCTCTCATTAATCAATTAACATCTAATCTCAAATTTTCTGTAACTTTTCTACGAGGCATCCAAACACATCTTTTTAATGATTCATGTGGTTTTGTTTTCTATGGGATTCAACAAGTCATGACATCTCAATCCTGTGTTTTTTCTATACCTGCGTTTTTAGATTCTTGCATTCAGAAGAGGTCCCGGGGGGTTATTTGCACCGATTTTTGAAGTTGAGGGTGTAGTTTATCCAACTGTTTTGTTTACGGGTCAGGTGGCTATAACATTAAGGTCCTGCTCGGTTGGGCTGAAAAGCTATAGCTTATAGCTGAAATTGCATTGTAATAGTTGAAATTTTACTGTATCTGAAGGTGGCTTATTTGGTGTAATTAAATTTAAAAAATTTAAAAATAGAAAAAATATGCTAGCTCGACACAGACAATGCAAACAAATATGGGAAAAAACCGGCAAAAAAGCTCAAAAAAGCTGAAAGTTCAAAACAAAAGATGAAATTTATAAATAGTAAAAAATAAATCAGAAGTTAGAAGCTGAAACTGAAATAGATGGACCTAAAGCTCAGCTGGATTCTTTCTTATTAAAGTAGGAAAGAGGCCTAGTTGGCATAGTGGGCCACGCTTTTCCAAAGACCCAGAAATGGTACGAGTACTTCAATTAAATCGGACCGCCCGTATGGTCGAAATTGCCTAGGACAGGACTTTTTTTTTAATTTTACGGACTCGGCTGGGCTGAGTTTTAAAATAGACTAGTGGGTTCGCATTGGGTTTGGCTGTGTGCTTGAGTATCTGGACTAGGCCATTACTTTGCCACGAGGCCCGGGCGTACCGTCCACTAGTCCCGCGATCGGCGTCACCCCGCATCTAACGAATCACCGAGCGCTCTTCCTTCACTACTTGGATCATCTGGCGAGTAAAAAGTGTTAGCGTAACGCTTGATTCCCTTGATTTTCTGCCTTGCCGTTTATGCTACAGGAGCATGGATGGCCTCACGCTGGCAACAAACCAAGCCTAGGATTGTTTCCTTCCTTTCAGGACAGTTCCTTCCTTTTTGGCTGTTTTGTTGCCCCTTCTGTTATATACTTGTGTATATGTATCCAAACACTTGATTAATGTATTATGGTATTATTCTCCAAAACTATCAACACTTTCAAAAAGAAATCGAACTGTACCGCCCGTCTCCTCTCCGGACTCGTGCTCCGTCAAATCTATCTCTACACAAATCACACCCCCTCCCCCTCGTCCACCAACACCTTCGAGGATTCAGCCATGGCCCGACGTTTGCCTTCCTGGGTCTTGCTGGACAGAGTCGTGCGCTTCGACAAGGAGGCCGTCGAGAAAGAGTCAGAGTGGGCGATCATCAAGTGTACCGACAGGAAGTCCTACATCCGCACATGCCACTTATGCCAGTACGCGTCCGAGGAAGACGTCGACTCGTTGGTGAGGGGCATGACGCTCCTCGCGCGCCTCACGGATCCCCCGGATCTCTCCGCCCTGTGCGTCCGCCTGCGCGGCCCCATCGAGATCCGCCACTACCACGACGGCGTGGTCTTCGGCGAAGACAGCTTGCCTGAACGTTTCTGCCGGGACATCTACGTCAATACCGCGGACGAGAAGCTCATCGTCCTCACCTTGCCCACCCCAAATCCTTCCGTTTCCCACTGCTACCTCATCTACGACGCCACCAAGAAGTCACTCTCCGCGATTCCCTACCTACCTGTGGACTGCTCACCCTCCTATACGATGCGACCTCTCCCGGTGCGCCGCGGCGATGGCGATGGCGGCTACTCCCTGGCCATCATGGCGACGGTCTGGGATTATGACCCACGGCGGCAGAACAGAATCCCTCGGGATGTTCTCTGCCTGTGGCCGCCACCAGAATCCCCCAAGCCGCCGCCACCATCGTTACGGATTGGCGTCGAACCGTGGCGGACCAAGCAGCCGTACCTACCCTCGGAGCTGCCGCCTATCTTCAAGGCCGACACCGTGTTCTCGTTCAAAGGCCAGGCTTTCTGGACCGACCTCGGGCAAGGCGTCCTGTACTGCAACTGCGAGGACGTGCTCTCCGGCGATGACTACGTGCAATTCCACTACGTCCAGCTGCCCCCGGAGTGCCGGCTTGACATTGAAATCGGCGAGAGGGGGGCTCCGGAGATGTACCGGACCATGAGCGGTGTCGGGAATTCCATCAAGTTCGTCTCCATCAGCGATGGACGCAACTCCGTGGCCACTGGCGACACGATGGTGACAATGTGGGCTCTGACGCCGGCCACCTGGGAGTGGAGGAAACTCGAGGAACTCCGTGTTGCAAGCCTGTGGGAGCAGGAGGGCTTTAAGAAGGCAGGGTTGCCGGAGACTGTGCCGCTTCACCCCATCCTGAGCACGCAGCAAGATGGTGTCCTCTACTTCCTCTTGCTGGATGATGACGATAGCTTTAGCGAGGAGGAGGCCGGAGAGCAGTACGTGGTCAGCCTCGACATGCGCAGCAAGAGTTTCCTGTCGTCCAGACCTCTCCCTTTCCGCCCCTATCCTACCGAGTCTCGTCTTTTGGGTCTCGATTTCTTCAAATAACTCGAGAATCAAGAGTGCCTTTGCCCCCTTGTTGCTCCGAGCCCTGGTGAGGCTGAGGTGCTTCCATCCCCAGCTCCGCGCAAGAGGAAGTTGCCGAGCTCCTTGATGGGAGACTGACTGGCCTGCGGTTCGTCACGTAATAATAGACCACTACGCTGCTTCCAAAATGCTTACCACTCTTCCTGTATAGCACTACCATCCATCTAAGTTGTAGATTGTTTTGCTTGACAGCAATGGAGGGATTGGAGGGGAGCATGCGGAAGCACAAGACAACAACACTATCACATCTCATCGCCCCGCTTAGCCACGATGCTTACTTATTAGGGATCATGTTCTGAGCACGGTCATTTTGCTTTGTTGCTGCCATGGGCAAATGTTAAGACTCCTTTAATTTATCGCCAGTTCGCCACCAGTATGCGCTTGCTTGCTGATCTTGATGCACTCAAGAATCGTAAACTATTCATGGTTTATACGTCGTACTAGTAGTTCTACTACTAAAAATCGTATGTCTTGTGTGTGGGGATGTCTCTTGATTAATCTATTCCGCGCCTTGGTTGCTGACATATTAATTCCTTGTGTTTATCTGAAACCTGCGGTATTTTTCTATTGGTTCAAACTCGACGTATATGGCTCGCAATTTGCTTCATTCGATTCAACTGGGTTAGGACATATAGCTCTCCTTTGCTAATTTGAGAAGTGTTAGTCCTTCGCCAGGGCCTTGTGTTAGTAATCTGTGGTGACCTTCCGGTGTTTATTAGTAGAGAGTAGAGACTTGAGATGAACAATACTACTGCGATCCTTCAATGGTGGCTTGCTCTTTGTTCATATCTTCTCCATCTTGATCTGTTCCGTTGGGTATGCTATGCTCCTTGCTCCTTGTTGCTTCATCTGTTCCATGCAATAGCCTCAGGTTATTGTTTTTTTGGAACTTCTCAGTCTCTGAACATCGATCTTGGCAGCAAATCTCATCGACATCACCATCGTGAAGTGTAACTGCGAGTAGTAGAATAATTAATTCTTTGCTGTTTTTCTCTACTGAATTTGAGGTTCGCACATGTTGGACAGGATTACTGCAATGACCTTGTACTTGGGCATATTTAACTATGTCTTGTTCCTTTGATCCTTTTCAAGCTTCCTGCTGCTGAAATTCCTTGGCATGGAACAGATTTAGGTGGCTTACAATGTTTGTCTGGCTCATGCCACTTGGTCTCTTTTCTTTGCCATTATGGATATGTGATTGAGAAAGTGTGAGATTTGGACGCAGCATCAGATGTTATGCTGAGCGCTGTTTACTTTTACATGAATGATTCTTCGCTGTTTACTTTTACATGAATGATTATTCTGGTGGTGCCTTGCGGGATATAGTTGCTATTTTGGTGCTTTGTTATCAAATTTGGTTGTTACCGTTCGGTCTGTGTCGTGGTAAGGGAGGCACTCCAAAATCAAATTAGATTCAGATTAACAGGGAAAGAAAATTGTAAAGGAGTAGTTTCCTTCCACAATTAACTTGGTGTTAATAGTGTTATAGATGGACTGTTATGTATGCAATAACTAAACAATTCTGTGAGTTTTGGGTACAGAAGCCTATGGTGAGATAACATCGACATCAAATTCTGGAATCCAGTATGGTGGAAGGATATGAGTACATTGAGGACCCCCCCCCCCTAAATCCTAACTAGCGGAGGCAATCGAAACTGAATGAACTACGAGATGAACACAATGCATTGGAGATTGTTGTAGGGTGCGATATTTTCGACTACGGTTGATAGTTTTTATCCTAACGCTAGCGTTTATGTGAATGAATAAAATGTTGATAAGCTTCTTCGAAATGATAGTAGAGAAAACATTTTGTTTATTTGTTCGAAAGAAGTTATAATCTATAAATTGAAAAGAACTAGTCATGGATTGTTTTGGGACTCATGCTGAGTACATTGTTTCTTACATGCAGCCGCACAAGCAATAGGGAGCCAAGGCATGAGAGAGTGGAACAGTGCCAACTTGCCCTTGCCCTTGCCGATGCTCAGTAGCCCAATTCCCTCCTGCCAGGAGCATCTAGCCCCATCTCTTTTCTGAGACAATTACCCAATTAACTGATATGTTCCTTTGCTTTAGAAAACAAAAAAAAGTTACGCAATTGACCATTTAATAACAATTGACTATTACCCAATTGTTGATACCTTCCTTATATGAAATAATTCCTACAATAAGCATTTGACCATTTGACATTCTAAAAGAATTGATTTGTTGGTTGTGCGCTGCACATAAGTTTGGCAGTCTACTTAGGGCTGGGCATTCGGTCTTTTCGGTCTATTCGGTCTTTGGAAAATTCGGGTTCTAAAAAATGAGGACCGAATTTCTCAGAAAAAAAAGAAGGACCGAACCCAAATAGACCGAATTTTTTGTTCGGTCTATTCGGTCCACCGAATTGACCGAAATAAGATGGGGACCCTTGTCACCCCTCAAAATCTTTGTAAATTGTAATGAGCTAAACAAAACAAATAATATTCATGCATAAAGCAATGAGTAGTCAGCCAGTAAATAGATGATAGACATATCAAATAAGTACATACATCACATATTAAGTTCATGAATTCAAGAGACATATCAAATAATTCGGGTTATTTGGTCTATTCGGGTTTTGTAGGCCAAAACCGAACCGAACCCAAAACCGAATTAAATGAAAATATTGATCGAACCGAACTCGAAACCGAATAGACCGACAATTCGGTCTATTCGGGTCCGGTTCGGTTCGGTTTTCGGTTTTCGGGTTTAAAGTGCCCACCCCTAAGTCTACTACCACTACCAGCCTTGTTTCTGAAAGAAAAAAAAAACTTATGTCAATAATACCCGATGGTACTACATACGTACAACGCCTTGCCCTTGCAGATGCTACAACAGTATTCGCGTGGTCGATCGGCGGTATCAGCCTGCCAGAGACGAACTAGAGTGCCGTCCACTAGTCTGAGATTGCATGGAGCTGCAGCCTGCATTGCTGCCTGTCGAGGATGATACAAGTAGTGCTAATTAATCAGCAGCAACTGGCTGCGTTGATACTTAGAGAGATTACTTCCATGCATATATGTGTTGCATACATGTACAGACATGACCACGTACGAAACGATGCGTAAGCATCGGTTGTTTTACGTAAGAGCAACTCTAACCGGTTCTTTATCCTGCTCTTCATTGTATATTTACCTAATATGACTCAAAAAATGGACTCCAACCGGTTCTTTATCCTCCTCTTCATTTTTATCGAGTCGCTATTTTCTCCCGGCCGCTAGCTAGATTTGGCGAGTGCCTCCTCACTCGCTTCTCAAATAGCTAGGCCATTGGAATGCTAATTCAAATAGAGAGCTGAAAATAATAGCTAGCCTCTTCATCCTAGGAAATAGAGAGGGAGAAATGACTAATGGGATGGAGTTGCTCACTTTGTACAAAGACCTGATTTTTTTGGGAACACAGATGTGGTATGCAAGAGTTACTCCCAAGTCCCAACAAGCAGAGTGCAGACTGATCGTGTGGAATGCAAGGTGCTCTATATGCCATGTTGGATCACTTTGTGTAGTTGTGCTTCTGTTCTAGTGATACAACTTATAGCTAGCTTATTGTATGAGTTGGCTGCATTATTATCTTTTGATGACATAGAAATGTATTGGAGGTAGCAACTATCTATACTATTAAACTTGCTCTAACTACAATTTGCATGAACGGATTTGACCGGTTTCTGTGCCCAGCACGGGACACTGCCCAATGCATGCATCCTGTTGTGGTCTTTTTTGGCCGATGCAGTGTGCTGTGTGCATCTTCCATGGCCTGCCACTTGGCTAAGCTTCCTTCGGCTGATGAGAACGCGATGCAGTAGGGACCAGGTGGCACCATAATGAGATGGAAAGCGTGGATGATCGGTGGCATCAGTTTCTCTCGTTCTCTGATAAACTGTCACACGCTAGCTGGGTGCGACTATGTGGCGGACGCGGTGCACATCTCTTGCTTGACTGTGCGAGATAAGCAGGTGTAGAAAGATACTACGAGGTGATACACTTCAGGATCGATCAAATAGACGCCGTGGCCTGTTGCAGTCCTCCCTTTTAGGCTATGTAACATCCTGAAAATTTGAAATTGAAAATATAAAGTTTTTTAGTTTATTTTGCAATGAATTTTATTTGAATTTGGAGTTTATGGGTTTTTCTTGAATAATTTAATAAAGGTTCCAAAAAGTTAAAAGGACCGAGGGGAAACAAGCATGTTTAAATATTAGAAAATTTTAAATTTAATACGAGTCATGAAAATAAAATTTATCATAATAAGACCCTGAGGGATATATGCAAATAAAGGAAACTCAAAATCTTAAATTCGAATCTGAAAAGATGATCTATAAAATGCCAAGGGAGAAATGTAAATGAGACATTGTCCCTAGAATTTTTTTTTGCAAGCAAATTAAAGGAAGTTAACATTTATACATATATGCAAACCCATATGAATAACAATGTATATAAATATATATGTATATACACATGTATACTAGGTCAAAGAATAAATATATGTGTACATACACAAAAATAAGAAGGAAATGAAAATATGTATATATATATATATACACACACATGTTCAAGTGTAAAAGCAAAATAAAATAAAAAAATGGAAATAACACAGCCGGGCCGGCCATCACCCCGGCCCAGCCCTCTCTCCACACTGACTGCGCAAGTGCGCGCGCGCCAGACGGCCAGCCCGGCGCGCGCCCGCTGCGCCAGCTCTCGCGCGCATCGGCTCGCGCCACGGGCCCGACCGCGCCCGCGTCTGCTGCCGCCGCGACCCCGCGCGCCAGAGCCACTTCCTCCTGACCGGTGGCCCGCCTTCCCGCGCTCTCTCTGCGGCGAGCCCAGCGCCCCGCTCTCCTTCTTCTTCCTCCCCTGGCTCCTTTCTTCTCCACGCGCCAGCTTCGCCTCGCCTCTGCTCTCTCTCGCGCTGGCCGCAGCCGATCTCTTCCTTTCTCTCTCACACCTCGCGGGCACATTCAAAGCACCCCGTTCTTTCTCTCTCCCGCAAAATCTCGGAGGAGATTTGGTTCATCTCCTCTCGTCGGCATGAGCAGGGCGGAGGCCACCGTCGCCTCACCACGCGCCCCTCTCTCCGGCTATAAAAGCCCATCCCGGGAGTCGCAAACGCGCCGCAACCCCTCTCTTATTCCCTCCCCTGCCGTAATTGCACCGTAGTGCCTCAATTCCCCGCTGGCCCCTCCTTCTTCCCGAACTCCGGCGCCACCCTCCCCGCCGATCCCGGCCGCCTCCGGGCAATCCCAAGCTCCCAGAGCTTCGCGGGAGCAAGGCAAAGCCGACCCCCTCCTCCCTCGGGTCTCCCATCGCCCGAGCTTCGCCGGCGACGACAGCCTCCCCGAACCACCGCCGTCGCACGCCGCCGGCCCGCCACCGTGCCCATTCACCTTCGCCGACTGCACCAGAAGCCTCACCGTCACCCGGGGGTTGTATTCCACGCAACTCCCGAGCCTCTCCGACCACCGCTCGCCGCCGGCGCCGTCGCCTTCTTCTTCCTCTGCCCGGCCTCCTCCGCGACATACCTCAAAGGAATTCATTCCCCATATAAGGTAGGCAAAGCCTCCCCGCTCACTTGGTTACCTCCACTCGCTCTTTCCGCCCCCAACTCCCCGGTCGCGCGTTCGAGCCTCCGCTCCGCAGGCCGGGTTGAGTTTTCTTTTCTTTCGGGCTGACAGGTGGGCCCCACCTGTCGGTCGGTGTAGCCGAGCGCCCATCGACACTGGGCCCCACGGTCGCTGGCACATCTGCACGAGCCCGTCTTGACAGTGGACCCCATCGAACAGAGATCTGGGCCCACTTGTCGATGGTACGAGAAGAAAAGAATTAAAATAAAAAGAAAATGACATGTGGGACCCACTGTCAGAGATTTAATAATTTTTGGAATTAACTGAACTGAAGTATTCAAATGAGCATAACTTATTCATTTTAACTCCAAATTGAGTGAGACAAATTTCTAAATTCATCTAAATTCAAGATCTATCCAATGGAACTAAAATCATAATTTTTAGAGTTCATTGAATTTCTGGTGATATTTTGTTAAATTGATATTTTATTTTTATCCAAATTTAATAGAGTTTACCCATAATCAAAATTTAGATTTATGTCTAGCATTTAAAAAGTTACCATTAAATGAACTCTAGGGGTAGGTTTTGCTAATTACCAAACATTGGACTATAACTTTGTCAGATAAATAAATTTTAATTAAAGCTAATAACAATTAGAATATAGAGACTTTTCTATGAAAATATGTACACACACACACACACACACACACACACACACACACACATATATATATATATATATATATATATATATATATATATATATATATATATATATATATATACATACATAAAAGTGCTAAATATATGTGAATGGCATGTATGCAAGCCTACTAATGGATATAATAGTATAATTCTTGCGTTCATTGTAGACTCTATTAAAAAGGTATACAAGTAGACATTATCATGAAAGTACTGTTAATCATGAACCTTTAAATGATAAGCATGAAATGACAATGTATGGCCCATATAGCTAAATCCTAATTCAAGTTGAAATAGGTTTAGTGAAAAATGGGGCTACATAAAAAGTCACCCCATAAATGATATAAACCTAGACTCTAAAATTTATTCGGTTATGCATGTGGCATTGCAATATGTTGAGCAAGATTGTGGAAAACAACTGGACCCCAACTCCCAAGGGGAGTAGCTTGACCCTGCATTCTGTTGAGCAAGAGTACAGAAACCAACTAAACCCCCACTCCCAAGAATTGACCCCCAAGGGGAGTAGTGATTCGTGTAAGGCACCCACATGCATGCACGGTTGCACCTACCCCCGGTTTGGCTGCCTAGTCTTGTTTCAGGGCTTGAAGCTTTCTGCCACGCGCAGTGAACCGGTCACTACCTAGCCCCGCACACTAGCGGATAAGCCGCTAATACAAGAGTGCTTTGCCATCCTAGTACTACTACAATGATGTCGTTGCAAGTTACAACTAGAGTCATCTACTCCTATTTAACCCAAGTTGAAAGTTACAACATGCGTAGTTTTACTTTTTAGCTTGCAGTTTACATTTGAGTTTGATGTCAATGTTTAAAACTTAAACTTGTAGTCACCCTTAAATAAAAAAATACAGTCGTAGCTAGCTAGCTACCACTGCTTTTTCCAACCTTATCAGCAAGGCATGCATGACCCTTGTCGTGTTCGATGGAGGTACGATCAAATCAGCAGCTCAGGCCAGAGCGAGGGTGGCGCACGGTGTATGCATGTACTCTACGTTGCTTTTTTGTTGCTTTCCTACAGTGCAACAGGGGCCATGCATGTCTCCTGCCAGCTTTCGCTTTTGCTACCCTGCTATCTTTCACGTAAATGGCAACCGGACATGATGCGTCTCTGCGGGATGCTTGCATTGCTAGCTCTTTTGCAGATGGCCTGCAACCCTGCAGTGCAGCTTGACCCGACCAGAGATAGCTCATGTGAGACATGAACTTGACCCTACAGTGCAGCTTGATAGTTTTCGGCCGATTATGCATGTGGCGTCGCAGCATTCGATCGAGTCCGTTCAAAATTGCCGCCCTTCTATACTGCCTTTTATTTTTTGTAGTAGCTAGGGCTAAAAGACTAATTAGTGATGATCCATGTAGCATTAGTTATTAGTTTCTAAATTTTGCACTACTGGAAATTAAGGTGCAGAGAGTTAGGTGTGACGATACTCAGTTAATTTGGCATGGTTACGGTAGGACTAAAGATCGGATATCTGGAGATTAAAGGGTGTAGATCTGCACGGAATCATGGCATCTGCACAGAACTGAGGGAGAGACCATGCATGCTCATACATTGATATAGCCCTACTCAAGCTGTTTTATACTTTTGTCTTTTATCTTCTAGCTTCTAGTTTTTTAATTTTAATTTTTTCTTATTTTTTCTAGTTGAAATAGGTTTAGTGAAAAATGGGGCTACATAAAAAGTCACCCCATAAATGATATAAACCTAGACTCTAAAATTTATTCGGTAAGCCAAAATGCCCTGAATAATAACGCTCGACAAAATAATACCTACTCGTAGGTCCGTTCTAACTCATGGGAGTCAATATTTTGATCATGTTGAACCTACATTTTCTGCAAACTACTTGGGTTTAAATTATCAAAGTGCATGCTATTATTTTATATACAAATACATGTTAATTTAAGATTTTAGTTACATGTCCATTGCTTGCTTGACTAATATTACACCTCCTTTGGAATACTTGAATATGTGAACCTTGTCGCCCTAGCAAAAACTATAATGGTACTTTTTCAAAAGTAAGTCCGTAATTTATATATGTCGTGCTTAGCATTGTTTAGGTAATCATGGGCGCGAGAACGCCCAAACATCACTTTAATCATGAGAAAAATTTGGTTGGGACAGTCATGGTGGTAATGACTGATAAATATTGGATATGATTATTTTATGTTTCCAAAAACCCCAACATGCTTAAATATCTGGGCGGATGGTTCGGGGGTGTGGTGCAGGTGTACACGAGAGTGTGGTTTGTGGTAGAACCGTCCAGATATCACTAAGGACTGAATCTTGTCATGTCAACCCGTGTAAAACAGTACAACCATAAGTCTGTAAAATACGACTTGGCTTAGTAGAATTACCGGACCCTGAAAGTCATCCTTCCAGGAGGAGGTGTGAGGTAGTGCAAGTGGCAGTCCGTGTGACGGCTTGAATGGGACACCCGGGTAGGGTGAAGTTCTGCTGTGGCGGGCTAGCAGGGGTGGGGAGCCAGCTGCTAGACGTTCAGAAGGAGGACATCCCGCACAACGTATGGGACCCACCGCAAGTGGGAGCGACCCATAGGGTGAAATGATGGAAGGGGCAAGGTACTTTGAAAAGTTACTGTGATGGTCTGCTCAACCACATATCTAAGGTATCATGTGGGGCAATGAGTTGATTATCTCTTGTGGTGAAAGTGTACAAGCTCTGCAGAGTCAAAACTATTCGAATAGCCGTGCCCACGGTCAAGGGCGGACATGGGAACTTAACTAGATATAGTTCTGTTTACAAAATATTGAAAACTGGGAATGGAAAAGTGAAAGGGCGATGGACTGCCCTGGTTTGAAATTGTCCTGGGTGTCGTCCCAGTGGTAAGTTAAGCGGCTATAACGCTGAAGAATTGCTATATGGTACAGATACCATGTAACGGTGGATGGAATCTGAATCACTATTAATATTGCATATTCCTGAACATTACGCTTTTGTTCAAAATGCTAGGTCTTAGGAATTTTTATATAATTGTATTCAAAAGCACTCTTCGCAAAAATAAAATAAACCTAAGCCATCTTTTGGTTAGCCATACATGTTACATATTGCATTCTGTGTATTGGCTTGCTGAGCACGGGGTCGGAGTGCTCATACTCGCTTTTGCGACCAAAATTCAGAATCAGGAAGCAAATCACTACGCCTCAGCATTTACAACTGGCAAGATGGTGAAGAAGATGGAGATGGCAAGAATTAGGTCGCGAACCTCCAGTTGGCTGCCTGTGGGCATGTCCTGAGGGTCCCACCTGTGTGCTTCGTTCTTCCGCTGCTGCAACTTTCTGAATTTCAGCCTAATCGGCCCATGAGTAAGTTTATTATTTTAATTATGCTTCCGCATGGTATGTAAATTTGATGTCCATTACTGTAACTGTGTGCACTATCTACTGATCCAGGGAATAGTGCAACTAAACACAGTAGATTCCGAATTATAAAATCTGGGTCTGACAGGCTAGCTCAAGGGCTGGCTAGGCCTGCTACACCTCATGGGTTGAGGAACAGTGGAGGCTCCTCGTGTATTGTTGTTAGCTACTGAAAATTTATGATGCTAGTGCACCATTTGTTTGGCTTCAAAGAAGGAATCGGATGCACCGACGTTTAGGCAAGTGGGTTCACACATGAGCTGGAGGTGTTAATCCTTTATACAAATATTTATGGACCCAATGTCATGTAATCCCTTATACAAATATTTATGGACCCAATGTCATGTACACTGGATGGGCCAACCTTGCCTTGCCCCCGGCTCATAGCCTTATTTGAATCCTAGCTATGACAGTTCTGGTGAAATCAGCCTGACCCTCGGGACAACTGGAGAGGGAAGCGGCGGCAGACGACAAAGGAGAGAAGGATGATGGTGGTGTTGGACAAGGGCAAGCGACGACCACGTGGAGGAGCCACTACTTGAGTTGATCGTATATGTGGACCTGTAGCTTTTTTTCAAACCTGGCCCTCCAATGCATGAATTTTCAATTTTGGCCCCCTCTACGACCGCGGAAGTAGCGGCATGTGACGCATGTCACCACCGAGCTCCCACACAACAACAAGTGGAGGCCCGCCATGCCAAATAGGATTGAGAGCACCTGTCACACTGGGCGGTTGTGACAGGAGGCAACTAACACATGCACTGATGCATACTTAGTGTAAGCATGCTTGAGTTAAGCACTATTAGTGTAAGCATGCTTAAGTTAAGAACTAATGAACTGGCTAACGAGCTCGTCTAGCACATCATGTGGTTTTGCGGTGCCCCAAACCTGCTGTGACGTGGGAGCTCACCAGGTGTCACGTGTCTCCTGCCGCTGCTTCCGCGGTTGTGCAGGGGCTAAAATTGAAAATTTGTACATCAAGGGCCTAGATCTGATTTTTCCTACTGTACACATATGAGCTGCTTCAGAATGCAAACACACACTTCTCTCTTGTAGCCAACAAGTGTGTCTCAGTGTCTCAACATTAGAAAAACATGGTCACAATGTTCAAATTTTATTTCAAAATTTGGTGACCACTCTCACTTGACAAATTATACCAACCAAACATACCTTAAACTTCACATGTTTAATCCTACCTTGACCAAATCTCTATAGTCAAAATCAAATAAGTATGTTGCAAAGTAACCTTTTACCCAAATCCCACAATGGTGCTACATTGTACAGAGCCCATCTCCATCTTTTGAATAGCTCAAATGCTCAATGCTCATGCAAAGGTTGTGAGCATCCTAGCCTCCCAGGCAACTCCGTTGTCTGAAGTTTGTTCAGCAAGAGTGTAGAAACCAACTAGACCCCAACCCCAAGAGGCAGCCCTAAGGAGAGTAGTGATTCGTGCGAGGCACCCACATGCATGCACGGTTGCACTTGCTCTAGTTTGGCTGCCTAGTCTTGTTTCAGGGCTTGAAGCTTTTTGCCGCATGCGATTAGTCGGTCACTACCCAACCCCACACACTGGAAGAGAAGCAGCAAATACGAGAATGCTTTGCCATCCTAGTACTACCACAAGATTGTTGTTGCAAGTTGCAACTAGAGTTATTTACTCCTATTTAACCCATGTTGCAAATTACAACAGGCAAGCATAGTTTTACTTTTCACCTTGCAGTTTACATTTGAGTTTGATGTCACTATTCAAAACTTAAACTTGCAATCACCCATAAATAATAAAATGCAGTCGCAGTTAGCTATCTACCGCTCCTCTTTCCAACCTTATCAGTAAGGTAGGCACGCCCGTTGTCGTGTTCGATGGAGGTACAATCAAATCGATGAGCCGGGCCGAGCGGGGCGGGTACTGCAGTGTCGCGCATACTCTATGTTGCTTTTTTGTTGCGTCCCTGTAGTGCAGCGCAGGCCGTGCATGCCTCCTGCCTGCTTTCACTTTTGCTACCATGCCTACTCCCGACTAGAGACAACTTTCACTCGGTTATGCATGTGGCGTTGCAATCTGCTGAGCAAGATTGTGGAAAACAACTGGACCCCAACTCCCAAGGGGAGTAGCTTGACCCTGCATTCTGTTGAGCAAGAGTACAGAAATAAATTGAACCCCCACTCCCAAGAATAGACCCCTAAGGGGAGTAGTGATTCGTGTAAGGCACCCACATGCATGCACGGTTGCACCTACCCCCCGGTTTGGCTGCCTAGTCTTGTTTCAGGGCTTGAAGCTTTCTGCCACGCGCAGTCAACCGGCCACTACCTAGCCCCGCACACTGGCAGAGAAGTCGCCAATACAAGAGTGCTTTGCCATCCTAGTACTACGACAAGGATGTTGTTGCAGGTTACAACTAGAGTCATCTACTCCTATTTAACCAAAGTTGAAAGTTACAACAACATGCGTAACCCTGATCGGTTCGGCTTGAGTTTCTGGCTTATTTTTCACTATTCATAAATTTCGTCTTTTTCTGAACTTTTGGCTTTTTGTTGAGCTTTTTTGCTGGTTCTTTTTTTCCCGTATTCGTTTGTATTATACATATTGGGCTAACATATTTTTATATTTTTAAATTTTTTAAAATTTAATTATGCTAAATAAGCCTCTGTCAGCTACAGTGTTTTTTTCAGCCAGCTACAGTGTTTTCGGCCATAAGCTATGAGCTTTTAAGCCCAACTGATCACCACCTTAAGTTACAACAACATGCGTAGTTTTACTTTTCACCTTGCAGTTTACATTTGAGTTTGATGTCAATGTTCAAAACTTAAACTTGTAGTCACCCTTAAATTAAAAAAATACAGTCGTAGCTAGCTAGCTACCACTGCTTTTTCCAACCTTATCAGCAAGGCAGGCAGGACCCTTGTTGTGTTCGACGGAGGTACAATCTGCAGCAACTCAGGCCAGAGCGAGGGTGGCGCACGGTGTATGCATGTACTCTACGTTGCTTTTTTGTTGCTTTCCTACAGTGCAACAGGGGCCATGCATGTCTCCTGCCTGCTTTCGCTTTTGCTACCCTGCTATCTTTCACGTAAATGGCAACCGGACACGATGCGTCTCTGCGGGATGCTTGCACTGCCTGAAACAGAGCTAACTTTTTGGCTCTTTGCAGATGGCCTGCAACCCTGCAGTGCAGCTTGACCCGACCAGAGATAGCTCATGTGAGACGTGAGCTTGACCCTGCAGTGCAGCTTGACAGTTTTCGACCGATTATGCATGTGGTGTCGCAACATTCGATCGAGTCCGTTCAAAATTGCCACCCTTCTGTACTGCCTTTTGTTTTTTGTAGTAGCTAGGGCTAAACGACTAATTAGTGATGATCCATGTAGCATTAGTTATTAGTTTCAAAATTTTGCACTACTGGAAATTAAGGTGCAGAGAGTTAGGTGTGACGATACTCAGTTAATTTGGCATGGTTACGGTAGGACTAAAGATCGGATATCTAGAGATTAAAGGGTGTAGATCTGCACGGAATCATGGCATCTGCACAGAACTGAGGGAGAGACCATGCATGCTCATACATTGATATAGCCCTACTCAAGCTGTTTTATACTTCTTTTATCTTCTACCTTCTAGTTTTTTAAATTTTTTTTTCTTATTTTTGGTTTTTGGGCTTTTTGCCTTTTCTTTTTTTCGTATTTTTTTTTGCATTGTCCGTGATGAGAGAACTTGTTTTTTTATTTTATTTTTTAAATTTAATTATGCTGAAATAGCTATTACCAGTTACAGTGAAAAAAGTTTTTAAAAAAGCCAAAAGACATAAACTAAGTCCAAATGAGCACCCTTAAATATTGTCTACTTCTTTCGTGAATGTTGCTTTTGTTAGCCAGACTGACTAGAGAATATTTGGTGCATCTTGCACGGTGAAATCCTCCAGCCCCGTTTGGATTCATCCTAGGATTTCCGAAAGAGTTTCTGAGAATTTGTCGCATCTCATGAAAATTTCTTACGAGAAATTCATGCTTTTCAGATGGGATACATCATACAAGAGAGTTAGCTTTGCATGAATTCTGGTAAGAATCGAAACAATGAAAATTTCTTACGAGAAATTCATGCTTTTCAGATGGGATACAAGAGAGTTAGCTTTGCATGAATTCTGGTAAAAAGAATCGAAACTCCTGAGTTTACCAGTTACACTATCTTCCTAATTCTAAGCTTTTTTCCTACTCCCAACTTCATTGCTCCCTCGGTGACACGAGGATCATGGACAGGTATAGACTCGTAGGTACGCGGTATCATCCAGCATTTTGCGCGCAGTACACTTTTTTCAGTACCAATGCATGCGTACGTACGGTGTACTGTAGTACACGAACTTGAGAATTTCTGTGCAATTGTAATGCAAATATATGCATATATGCAGCAGCTTTCTAGCTCTTCTCTTCCTAAAATTCCTCATCGTTTTGGTGAAATGCTGGTGCTCATCGATGGATTTCTACGCACTCACGGCGAAACGTATATGTGCATGTAATACTAATCCTCCTATTTTCCAACTGGTTAGTTTATCCTCAACAAGTTTGGTACGTAGTATATTTCTTTCTTTACATTCCATTTTACTTACTCTCACATCCAACGGTTCAAGTAGTATTATTTTATACATAGCACTAAGGGGCATGTATAACAATTTATCTTTTAAAGTTATCTCTAAGACTTCCACCCCATCTAAAAACAATATTAGAGACAACCTCTTTAACAGTAAGTTATTTCTTTAACTATTTTATACTAT
Organism: Dendrocalamus sinicus; assembly: GCA_036346575.1. Lineage (NCBI taxonomy): Eukaryota > Viridiplantae > Streptophyta > Magnoliopsida > Poales > Poaceae > Dendrocalamus > Dendrocalamus sinicus. Next base: position 10,936,493 of record CM070650.1, read on the forward strand.
TTTCACCATAACCTCATATCTCACATCCTGTCACTATTTATATTGGTTTGTGGGCTTAAGTCTTCTCTTGCATAAGAGACAATATATTATATCTTCTCATTTTCTCTCTCTTTTATATACGATTTTACTTATTTAATATAGCTAGAAGACAATTGAGAAAGTACTATTAGATATGCCCAATCATACAACATATTCAACCAACACCCTTCTGCAATTTACTCATTTACATGTATCTACGAGCATTTTATGTAGAATGCATGTAGTTGAGGGGTATTGTGCTATAATGAGATTGATTTCTTCTCTCTTATGCTAGTCAACACTATCAACGGTTTGGATTACATGCATGAAACTCCATCAGTGGGCTATTATGTGATACTGCCAACTTAATTTCAAGGTTGCTAGCTGGACCAAACCATTGGATTATGGAGTAACGCAGCGAATGAATGTAGCATATGTGTACACCCCACCCCCCAGCCTGTTTGCTTCTAAACTACTCCACTCCACTGGTTGAAATGTTAACCCTCCCAAATACAGAAGAAAATTTCTCCCCGCCCAGTCGAGTATCCTGCATATGCGCAGCCCCAGCACAGTGACTTGCATCGTACACACATGAACAATTCTAGCAATCGGTTGGGTCACCTAGCATTAACTCCGAGTAGTCTTATTTTGTACATAGCACGAAGGACACATACAAGAGTTAATCTCTTAAAGATATCTTTAACACTTTCACATCATCTAAAAACAACATTAAAGACAATCTCTTCAATAATAAATTTTTTCTCTAACTATTTTATATTATTTTCATCATAATCTCCTGTCTTACAACCTCTTACTATTTGCATTGATTTATGGACTCAAGTTGTCTCTTACATAAGAGTTAGCATATTATCTCTCCTCACCTCCTCTCTTTTACATATAATTTTACTTATTTAATATATCTCAGAGATAATTAAGATAGCATTATTAGAGAGACCCTAACGTACAACAAATTCAACCAACACCCTTCTGCAATTTACTCATTCACATGTAGCTACGAGCATTTCATCTAGAATGCATGTAGTTGAGGTGCGAGTTTTTGACACATCTAATACGTTTTGAATCTATATTTACAAAAAAAATCAGTATATACGTGAAAATAACATAAATGTCACTTCTGTCGTATGGTCATCAGGTGGCAGCGTGTGTTGCTAACATGCATGTGGCTAGCGGAGCCCTGTGGCTGTGTTGCAAGGGCCTGTTGCCTGACCACCATGTGGTTGTGTGCTCGCTGCCCAACCACCGTGCAGCTGCGCGCCTACCGCCTTGCCACCGGATGGTAGGTAATTAAGCCGGCCAATTAGCAGACTTAATCACCTACTTGAATTAGTATTTTATATTTACTACTTGTTTGAATTTTTAAATATAACAAATAAGTTCAAAAAATATGAAAATTTATGTGTAGCCTCCCAACATAGCACACTTCATTGTGTAATTTTTTTTGATAATTTTATCTGCTCTAAATGTTGCTAAAAAATCATCAATTATGATATTTGTACAAGTTGTTACATATAGCAAATGAGATCCAAAAATTAAGAAATTTTATATGTAGCCTCCTGACACAATCATCCTAATTGTCTATTTTTCAAGAATTTTATATAAAATTTTCTCGACTTATGCTGATGCACCCAAGTCCCGCATGGGTGGAGCACCGTAACACAATTTTTTAAAATAATCTTATTTTTATTCAAAATTATAGTAATATACCTTCGTTCAACCGGTGGGCGACACGTCAATAAGTCATGCAGTTTTATTTGCATGTTTTTTAAAATAAAAGGGTAGACAAGGTATGTTGGTCATTTTGTGATTTTCATAGATTCTCAAGGGTACGAAATCTATTAGACTCACAATAACATTTTGTAATCGTCGTATGTTGTTATAGTGCAATAAATTTTAGAAGAATTTTGTGGGCACGACTAAGGTGGTAATGATTTGTAAGTACGAATGTAAGTGATATTACGATGCAATGGGGAATTCATACACGGAGGAGAACTTTGGATAAATGGCATAACGATAACAAAACGACAGTCGATCCGGCAAGAGGGTTACATGGCATGCAGGCTAAGGAACTAAGGATGGTACATATATGGATGAAGAGGGCCGAACTACTATGTTGACCACAACCATTTGCCCTTCCTCGCGAGGTTGACGTTGTAGTCATCACGGCTGCATTGGCCTTGCCCGCCAGTTCACGCTTTTTTCGCGCTCCTCCTCACAAGCCTTGCGCTCCCTACGCCTGCACGCCTCCAAGTGAGCTTTTGTCTCCTGTCGGATATGCTCGCTTCAATCTTCAGCGCCCCACTGCTCCTCCATCCTCTGATGTGTCATCTGTGCGTCCCACTCCTTGTAGTCCAAGTATGACTGGTTGTGCAGGTAGATCTCTTGATCGATCCATTTATGGTACGCGCATAGTTTATCCAGACTACAAAAGAGGGGAGAGCTTGTTAGTGCGTACCATACAAGAGAACTGGTAGGAGAATACGTTGTAACCCGTTCTTACCGGCTGCCGATAATGGGATGTATCCCAACGCCAGTCAGGATAGTCACAAGCGTAGTTAACGTAACCCTAGTAAAAGATGCCCAAGCTCAACCAATCCTTGGACTTGAAGAATTTGCATGTGTCCCGGCACCAGCAAAGTGGGGGCATCTCCCCCATGGGTGGGTCCTATGGCGAACGCTCGGTAGAAATGTTCAGGTATGGGTTGGGGTTAGAGGTATGAGGGGCTTTGTTTATGGGAGGTGACCTCCTAGCACGGGCCGCTTGTTCGTCCCGAGCTGCTGCAGCCTTTGCTAGTTAGGTGATCTCTTCCCATTGCTTCTCTATGGTAGCGATGTGGTGTTTTAGCCGTGGTACAGAAAACTTGGTGCCGAAGGGGTAGTTCTTATAGACTAAGCCCACACAACGTACATTTTGCAAGTCCAATTCGATTTGGGCAAATTAGTGTCCGCGAGGCAGGGGCACACTGGACAATTCATGGACCAGTGTACCATCATGTGTGTACATATGTCACTCTGTCTGTGTCATCCATCTCATCCGTTCCCTCGTGTGCATATTTGTCACTCTATCCATGTCGTCCTCCCTTGTCTGCTCCCTCGTCCGCACATATATCACTCTGTCCATGCCATCTCGCTGCCATTCTCTTGTGCACACATTTGTCACTCTGTCTGTGCCATTCCCCCTCGCCCTCTTCCTAGTCTGCACATATGTCACTCTCTCCGTGCTATCCCCTTTGTCCGCTCCCTCATCCGCACATGTGTCACTCTGTACATGTCGTCCACCCTCGCCCGCTCCTTCGTTCGCATATATGTCACTCTTACCATGTCGTCCCCCTCGCCCGCGGTGCTGTGCATCGATCACAAGTCTGTAATTTTCGGTGGCAACGCACCGAGTTTCCTTTTCGCTCGGCTACAAATACGGAGCTCTCGCAGTTGCATATCACCCATCTCCAGTATGTTTTGCTTCTCGTTCTCACGCTTATCACAGCAATATACCATTGGCAGACATCGAGGGGCCAGCCCAACTGAGGTCGCTAATGCAAGACCTTCCTCTTGAAACGAGAGGGGACTTCGGCCCTAATAACCGCTTGATGCCAAACAAATGTGCTCAACCGGTATGGCTGAAATACGGATACATGATATAATTTTTTTCTTTTTTTTAAATTTTATAAATTTAAGTACAGCAAAAAAAACCAACAAGTGAAAAAAGTTGAACAGTGCCAAATAACCCAACGAAGCACAGGCTTTACCTCACATGGCAGCCTCTGATTCACTGATTGGATGGGTACGGAGCCCTCGAGTACGCATAGACCTGCCTCCTCAAGTGTCAGAAAAAGTGTGCTGCGCTCCACAGCACGCTCCGCGCGGGAAACCCCAACGCCGCGTCCACCAAAACCCCGTACACCGCTACCGCTCCAGCATCACACGCCTCCACCAATTCCATGCATGCCATTCACCTACTGACCTTCAATGTACGACTCACATCTCAACCAGTCGTGTCCCCCAAACCCACGATCGGACGGTGCACATCCCAAATCGGTCCATAGACCTAACGGAGCGAACTCTCCACTACCCCCACTCACATCCAACGAGACCACCCCACACATACGCATACCACACCGATCGCTTCGCCTCTCCGCCTCCCCTCCCAAATGACTCGTAGGGCTTAGTGGCAGCGTGGGTAGTAGTAGGAGAGGTCACCAGATGGCGGCGGCGTCAAAGTCGGGGGGCGGCGGCAACCCGGCCGACGGCGAGTCGACCATCATCTCTCGCTCCGGTCGGTCCCCCTACACAGCGTCGACGAGCCGAAAACGGCGCCGACGGTGGGCGAGGTCGAGGAGGCAATAGTGGGGCTCGAGATCCGGGACGGAAGCCGGAGGCTGGAAAAGTACGACATCCCGGTGCAGTTGATCTGCGATGGGGTGCCCGCACCGGCGGAGGAGTTCGAGGAGGCCGGGCCGGCGGAGGCCGTGCTCCGGAACATGGCGAGGTGCGCTTACGAGATCCAGACGCTGGTGCAGCACTACTCGATGCCGATAGGGTTGGCCAAGAGGGACTTGATGGCGTGCGCGCAGACGGGGTCCGAGAAGACGCCATCGTTCCTCCTCCCGGTGGTGTGCGGGCTGGTGGCGGCGGCGGCAGGAGGAGGGGGTGGAAACGAAGGGGATCACCGGGACAGAGTGGCGTACGACCGCGCCGCGAGGTCACTCGCGCTCGTGCTCGCGCTCACCAGAGACCTTGCAGCGCAGGTAAGGGGCTCGCTGTCTTGGCTCTCTTAGATTCTTTTGCGCGATGGCGCGGATGCTGCGTGGCTGTGGGTTATCACGCGGCGTTGCTGTGCAGGCGAGCGCGCCCGTGCGTCTCGCAGATTTTTCTTTCTCGTACACGCGTGCGTTCCTGTTTTAGTGCGCGCGCGCGCGCAGTGCCGCAGTCTCGTTCGATTAGCGCCAGCGCGCTCCCGTGTTGTGCAGCCCCGTAGTCGTCGGCGTAGCGTGCATGCCTGTGTTCCTGGTTGTGCTTTTGCGGGTGTGCGCATATGAGGCAAGTGCGTCGCCTTGTTCGGGTCTCTCCGTGAGCGTACTGTGCGGGCTTTGGTGCATGCCCGTCTGTGTGTGTGGTGGTATGCAAGGTCGCGTCCAACGCGCATGGCGCATGTGTGCGAGTTGGCACCCTCGCGAATAGGTGTTTGCATGGTTGCTCTTGGGTTGCTAGATATTTTTCTTCCATATTACTCGGTATGTAATCTGCTACATTTTAAGCAATTATAGTGTTAAGTAACACTGGCCTAATACAAGTTTCTTAGTCACAATTTGTACCGAGTGCAGGTTTTGGATGCAAAGAGTTTGATTTGGTCCAAGATTGATATAAAACACAAGCACAAGTCTCTCCATGTGCTGGCCATTATTCGATATCATGGAGCAATGCATTTTCCTCTATTGCTGGGCATACAGAAGATTCATATGAGAAGATTACAGGTTTGCTAAAACTCACTTTTCAGTTAACATGGTACTGTGATACTGATTATGTCTCTCATTGCTGTGATTTGTTTTTTCTTTTATTTTGTTACTCTGCTTCTTGCAAAGGAATTTGATGCACATACCTGTACCTGGTCAATTGTCAGGGGTACTTATGGAAAACCACCGGTAATTATTTTCTTCAACCTATAGCTTGCTCTGAATCTACACCACTAAATATAGTGAACTATTCAACCTATAACTTCTAACAATTCTGTTTCCTGATTTGCAGTCAAACACAAAAGAATAATTCGTCTCAGCTGATGTAGCAGGTTCTCAAGATGGGAAGATACGAGAGATTGCCATTGCTGATTCAGAAGTGGTAATATCTTGCTTGGGATACTTTTCTCTCATAGCTAAAACTGTATGAAGCATCATTTCTATCAAAATGTTATGTCAATCTCTAGTATCTGCATACTGATGTTTATATTTGATCCCGAGTTTTCTAAATCGCAGGCGCCTGGTTTTTTGTTATTTTTTCAGTTGATCTTGTGACCATTAGATATAGCTTTGAGATCTGTGCGCTATCTATCTCTGATTCTCAGATTTAACGGGCCTGCAAAAGTGTTCTTTTGTTGAAACCAGACCCGTTAGTCAGTAGTTCACCACTGTCGTTGTTCCCTTTCCTGTTTGAACGGAGGGAGACAGGCAGAGTGGAGATAACAAAGAGGGAGATGAGAGCGAGGCGTGACCGGTGATTCGTGGCATGCGGCGGAGATTCGGTGAGACGGGCGGCTCGGTGGCCAGTGGTTTATCAGTGGCGCCTCCTTCGCTGTTGTTGCTGTCTTTTGGTTGCTTCGTACAGGAGCAAGGAAGGGTTTGGAGCACTTACAGCGACTGGCAGCGTTCCAGCAGCTATGGGGCCTGGGGGATGTAGATACCATTGTTGTTCTTTGTCTCCAGATTCTAGGTGAGTATTTTGGTGTTAATTTTTGTTCATACGCTCCCAGGGTTGTGGATCTATAGATTTGTGGATTTCAGTTGGTTGTTGTTTTTAGGCTCTTGGGGGGTATGTGTAATTGCTTGCATCTGGATATGAGGTTTTAATTAATTATGTTGTCTGTCCAGATTTTGGGTGGTCAGGGGAGCAAAGAGTGGTAGTATATATGAGAACTTGTGGGGGCTATCAATTTATAGCTGATTTAGGGTTTGTTCAGTTGTGTAAGATGTAAGTATTTAGGCCGAATGTATAGTTGCATTTAAGGTTTACTGTGTTAATTCCTTGCTCAAAGATTATGCTGCTGCTGATTCATGAACATCATACAACTATAAGGAGTGGTTCTGCAGATACGTACTGATTCATGAACAGGGCAGTCATGTCAAATACTTATGTTAATTTTTGGAATAGGAGACATTGGAATTAGGCCATCCACAGGAGTTGTATTATTCTTATGATGTGCCAACATCCTCATGTCGATGTGACTACCATTTTTGCGGGGCAAACTGTCATGTTTATTGTATTTCTTTTCCTTTGTCTTGTGAATGGATGTGTTGATATTCCTTCTTTTGTTTTCCTCTTTCTTTTTGTTGGTCTTGCATTAGTTTGTGCTCCTTCTTGGTTGCCGTTATGTTCTTGATATTTTGGTTTCCCTTTATTTGTTCTTGTCACGGAGAAACCGGCTATGAAAGCTAGTCATTCTAGAAGGTGCATGTTTCATATTTAGTTGCAAATGCCATATCTATGTATGGCACATGCTTGCTTTCAGCCTCTTGATCACCTGATTGAGCAGGGGGCTGCTTTTATTCTCTTAAGAAAATATCGATGTCCTATGAAATATCCTCTGGTTGATTCCATTCTAGCTGTTCACATGTGCCTTCTGATTGATTTTCAGCTGTCCTGTAATCATTGCTAAAGCTTTTATGTTGAGTGACCTTATTTTCTGCAGAAAAATTGTCCATGTTTCTGTTTTCCTCATGCTGATCAAATCCTGCTGCTGCTTGTACAGATCGGCGGTATCTGCTATTGCACCAGTCATGCCAGATATCTGCTTAATAAAAAATTGCAGGTCATTTATATGTTTTATGCAGCGTAAAATTCTGTGCAATTTCATAGTAAGTAAGACTGCAAGTTTTGTTAGGCTTTGTTTCTATCACAAGATAACTGTTTATGTGTACAGATTTGGTCAGAACACTTCATTATATTTGAGAAATGCTGATCTGCAATAGTGTAGAGACTTGTTAGTAGGATCCAATATAGTTGTCTTGTTGCTGACTTCTTGTGTAGCATCCAATATATTAGCTTGCTATTGTGTTGACAATAGTGCTATACTCCAATTCATGCTGTCAGCTCCGCTTCCAAGAGAAATTACAGTCCTAAGTAATATGCAATTTCAGGAAAGCTCTGCGGCAACTTTCTATTTGTTCTTTACGGTTGTTAATTTTCAATTTCTATTTGAATTTCAATATTGAAGATCTGTAATTTCCTTGAGCTGTAGCCTTTTCTATTTCAGACTAAAATACCAACTACATGCCTTTCTCTTTTCTTCTAGTTCGTCATGTAGTATTCTTCCTTCTCTTAAGACTTTTAGACCTGTCATGTGACTGGTAAGAAATTACACCATACTTACATAAATCTTACGCTCTTACGTAAGGTGCAATTTCAATTAATTTTATTTGCAAATTTGTATTCAGTCTGGTTTATTTATTTTGTGGGGTTCACCTAGGTTAATTTTTTAGATGCGTAGGTTAAATTTCTATCTCTGTTGAAGGATTTCGCCAATCATTAATTTGTTTATGTGAAGTTTAGATAATATTTATGTCTCTATTTTTTTGGGGTTCATAGATCATGCCTTTTTTTGGTCTAGGTTAGATTAATTCTATTTGTTTGTGTCTCTGATTTTGTTATTTCTAATAGTGCTTAGTTGTGGGACCAAAAAGGGATTTTCTGAATTTTGTCTTGTACAGACCATGTATCAGACTACCTCCTTGACTAATTTAAGTTGTTCTATAATGCTGAAAGGGGATGACCGTGTGTGTTTCAGCTGTAGAATTCAACCAAAAAAATACTCAATGCACTGGCCTCATCATTCTTGATTCTCTGTGCTAGCTGCAGTCATATCGCAAGGTCCTTTTATCCCCCTCATGTTCTTTAAGTCTATTATCTTTTTTCCCCCAATTAGCCTAGTGCAACAAATCATGCATCTTTTTTATTTTGCTCAGCCAGGGATAGAGACATAATGACCGAGTGAGCCCACAGCCTGTTTACAGAAAATTGAAAAAAGAGGCCATAGAACAAACGGGTCACCAAAAAAAAGCAAAAGGAACAACAAAATTGAACGGGTCGAAAGCCCACAGAACAACACAAACAAACGGGCCAAAACAGCTAATGGGTCGAAAATTCTAAGTGCGGACCTCTTAACATAAACAGAAACATCACATATCAATTTGAACAGCAGAACTACAAGGATGTTGGATAAAATCCAGCGGTCAGAAGAGGTGACGTGTGATATAGACGGACCCATTTGATCCTGAGGATGTTCCCATTGGTGATCGCCTGATCGGTCATTTAATGTATGCGTTTTCCTTCTATTTTCGTGGTTTCTTCTGCTGCACTGCCTTTCTGTTTTTCAGCTCATTTGTGCTGACTAGTGTACCTCTCATGTTCAGAACTTGTAACTTCCTGAAGCATTCTTTGCCATAGAAGAACTAGCATGTTTGTTGCATTTTCTATTGCAACAGTCTACCTATTGCTTGGTTTTGAATTATTGAACTGGCTCGAAGTACCTATTTGGGGTGGTAGATATCTCTATGCTTCCTTAGTCGTGCTAATCTAGATTTAGAATGTGAAATATACATTGCCCACCTTTGTATGTTGTATAGACAGCTGAACACAATGAGCCAGATTGGCTTTTCACTATTTTAGAGTGCACTGTTGAACAAGATTGTACAAATTTTTTTGATGGTATCGCTAAACATATGGAACCAGAACAATTATATGTTATAAAATGTAATAATATGCTGGCAATATTAGGTTATTAATCACCTAGGTTTAGTTGGATGAGTTGGTCATTATTTCATATCAGAAGTTTTACTGTCGTCTGTTCTTTAGGACTATAGGCCCAGAATGATCATTATGAAACTTATTAACTCCCTCAAGATCTGCATGCTTTTCTGCTGATGTAGAATTTTGAAGCAAGTTAACAGGCTAACAGCTTTGTTGTGTTTTCCATCCTGGAAAAGCTATAAACTAGTATATATCATGTGTCGATGTGTACAATTCTGCTCGCATGCATGCCCAGAGGATGGAATTGTATTATCTGTTTGAAACCCCCAATACCTTTCCCAATTGAGAAATGCACGCATGCCCAATAGCTTCACAATGGATGTTGCAGATTCATCCATACCTTTGTATCATAGATGAATCTGCAACATCCATTGTCAAGCCTATGGCAGTGACATATTTTGTGGAGTTTCTGAACTTACATGACACCTCCTAGCCTTTGTGGGACAGGGATCATGTGAAAGTACTGTTTGTACTCAACAACTCTGGCAATCTACAAAACCTATTTGCAGAATAAATCATTTTATTGGTTGCTAGTAGTTGCTTATTGTCTTTCAACTTTCAATATGTTCAGATAAACAAAGCACAGCTGAGAGTTTTCCTTGAAAAGAGCACAAAATCGATGAAGTCCCAAGGTACAAGATATCGGGGACTACTCCTATCTGTTTGAGCCATCTGATGTGCTTATCTTTCCTCAAATGCTGCTATCTTTTTCATTTTGTCTACATGTTCTATGTTCTGCAGAAACAAATTAACAGTTTGTCTTGCTAGAATATTAGGAAGTTTGGCTTGAGGTTTTTGGGCATGTTATTTGTATTTTATGTGGGTGTGTGGGGACTGAATTGACTGTAAATGAAACACTATAAGCAATTTGCCTGTTCTGACAAAGTACACTGTTGTGCTGCCACACCTGTTTGTATTTTTATTTCATAACGATTATTGTTTTTCTCACTAATGTCAGCTTATGCCTGTCTTGCTAGATTTCCTGTTGATGATAGTCCCCAGAAGAGTAGTCAAGAAACGGCCAACAAAAGTGCTATGCTGCTGCCAGCAATAAATGAACTCAGCAGAGACTACCTGCGATAGTTTTCAGGTATAATGATTAATTATATTCCAGGTTGAGTTCTTTAAATTCCTAGATCTGAAGCGTTTTTATGTCTTAATGCAGATATCTATCAAATAGGTCACAAAGTAGCTCTTATGGTGAAATCAACCGAAACAATCAAATCGGTTGCATTGCGTGCAATGGGGACAGAAGGTGTGGGTGACGGACGTGTACTACATGTCCACATCTCAGATTTTCACAGATACTATGACCATTGGACAGTCATTGTGTGTGAATTCTCGCTTGTATATCAATGCCCGAGTTCGTGGGGGCATTGGAGAAGCTTGCAACAGCCGAAGCAACAGCAACAACACCAGGTACATTTAACAACTCATATCTTTACAACCAAGTTATTTTGTGCAGTTGAAGCTCTTTTTGACATCCATCTGCCATATCTTATAATCGAAATATACAGTAATAGCTATAATGATCTGAACAGACTTAAGCATTACGACGGGTGAGAGTTTTATTATAGTCAACGCCTTAAATTTGTTTGAAAACCTTCGTTACCAATCGTGTCTTATGAATATGAATATTTACATTCATGTGTATCTTTTTCTTAAAAATCCACTTGCACTCAAGTGATTTTTTCACCATCGGGCGGATTAACCAAGCTTATAACTTGATCGTTGAAGAGTATTGAATAAATCCGCAAATACGGGTTTAATATTTAATTAAGGCCAAAGTACCATGTGGTCGTGAATCTTCAGAGGATGCTCCCCGAGTGCTCTGGTCGGAGAAACGCTGTGCGTGTTGCCTGACCAATGACCGTTCGGTGATTATATGAACTGCTACTTGGATTCTATTCCAGTATATTTCTTTCGTGCGATGGATAGAACACGTACCTTATCCATTTACGACGTTTTTAGCACAGACTCTGACAACAACTGTTATGCAGTTGTTCCTCACGTTTGTCTCTAAACAACAACCGACGGTTAAGCGTCTTCTCTCTCTAACAGTAACTACCTCCTCGATCGGATGTGCTGGTTCCAGAAGACGTCTTCTCTGACGGAAACTTGGCGCCCTTTAATGCTATTTAAGGGGCAACAAGAGAAAACAGAAGAACAACGGAAAACACCCAGATCATGGCATATTCAAGAAGATTGAAGATGGTTCATAGTCAGCTAGATCGAGTGAACCATAGGCTTCCATCTGGCAGGAAGAACGTAGAGATTGGGCTGGTTTCTAGTCTTTGTAAAGGCATCTTGTAGCCAGTTCATAGTAATAAAGTGCATCTCCATTCTTTTCCAAGGATTTTAGTCATTTTCTCATTATTTCGTAAGATTGGCGACTCAATCGTTGACAGCGGGTGCTATCTGTGGGGAAGGTGCTGTATCCTTGAAATGTCTTCATTCAGCAATAGTCATCTTCTGCTGTTTTCATCATATTCGCTCATGCGATCATGGTAGGAACCTGGCATGAGAACTAGTTCAACTTAGCAGACTACGTTAATCTTGATATGGACGCATGTATCCGCGCCATGGAACATGGTGCTTGCTCATTGTCCTCTTCCATTCCAGGCTCACAGAATGCCCAAATGCCTCCATCACCAATCCTAGAGGAATCGGCCGTTTCGACTAGATCGGAATGCCCAAATGTCTCTGCAAACATGGTGCTTTCGACCGGCAAACACGGTGATAAGAGCTCAATGCCATGATCCGAGAGTCAGGGTACTCTCAATACGATCGTGGGCAACCATTATTTGCCAATGGCTCCTACGTATTTCGAGAGCTGACTGACACCTGGTCGCGGTGTCAATGAAGTTACCTCCGGCAGACAGCCGGGTGAAGATGTCAACTCTCAGCATCTGGTTGGCAATCCATCGGATCAGGTTGAGTCCACTTCAAAGCCCTCGAGAGATGGTCTCGAATCGTTCCCCATCGTGGAGGCTACTTGCGGAAGCGGTGGAAGGCTCTTCCTCAATTTTGACGGGAGTTCGTTGGAAGATTCTTGCGAGAGGCATGTAATTAACGTAGTTGGTGACACCGATCAAGATAATATGCACGATTCTTCACGACAGGATCCCCCAAGACCTAGTGGTCGGGATGGTGCAAACGCTTCTGCATCACCCAGAAGGGACGAAGATAACAAAGCTGGTGGACATCGATCGACTAGTCCATTTGCTTCTACCCAACCACGCTTGTCGGGTCGAGTGGCATAAGCAGGAGGCTCGGAGGAAAACTCAGGTCATCATACTCGTTCCACAAACAGGAATCCTCTGAGGCCATCGGCAACTATTCAGAACTTGCAACGAGTCCATGATATCTTAAATAACCTAGATCCTACTCTAGCAGAAACTCTGGGATGTACTCAGATTGCAGGTCAAAGTGTTGGAAATCCTCCAGTAGACAATGCGACTTAGAGATTTGCAGGGAGCAAAGGAACGTGCAGAGTCATACTCTGACTTCATCTGAGCACTCCTCCCTTAGTAAAAGCCAGCATGGTCGGGCTGGGAATAATCTGACAACAGGCAGAAGACCCCTTTAAAGATTTTGACAAGGAAACCACGAGGGAAGACGACTTTTCGACAATGAAGCCACTCTCCCTCGTTATGAGGGACGAACACATGGACCAGGTGATCTGTGACATCATCTGAACAAAACATTTGGTTGGAGACACCCTGAGAGTGTCCATGACTAGATCGGAGCACCGGTTCCCTAGTACTACTATTGGAGGAATCGTTCTCCAACGGACTACAATCCGACGCCTTTCTATAGAAGGTGCCATGACTTAATTACATGCTGTCAGGTTATCTCGGCAGGCCTTCAAACAGTTCACTGGCCTAACAGGAGGTTTAGTTAGGTTCGTAATTCCATGTTGGAGGTTGTCAATTCCTTTCTCATCTAGGCTTTCAAAATTGGGTTGAGGAACTAACGATTTACAGAGGACATAGCGATGAATCCCCCAAGAACAATTGTCGAACTATTCAACATGGCGACAAGTATGCAGCCGCAGGTAAAGCGGTTGAATGAAATAAGGCTATTGATCGGATAGAGAAAATTTGTCAACTTAGGCCGGTCTGACCGATTGCTGCCTGACAGTAGGGGTGAAAACGGATCGGATATTTCCCGACCGACCGACCGCCGAATCCGAGGCGGATCGAATTCGGATAGTCATATCGGATAATTATCGGATTCGGAGTCGGATTCGGATAGTTGCTTTCGGATACGGATTCGGATTCGGGAGCGGACTATCCGACGGATACGGATACTATCCGAATTTTATCGGATAATACCGGATATATTTTTGGATATCCGCCCATCACCAAATCATCATTTTCACCCATCACCCATTAGCAAATCCAAATAAATTCCACAAATCCAATAAATGCAAAGAACTCCAAAAATTCAGAAAATGCACAAAAATATTATAAATCTAGGAGAACTTAGGAAATAACATAAACTATTTTTAGCTTTTAGAAAATAGTTAAAATAAGTTTTTTGCTCTTGGCTTTCAAATAAAATCTAGAAAAATCCAAATAAATTTCAACAAATCCAATAAAATATGGGATATTCCATCAAGAAAAAAGAAGATAAGCTAAAAAGGTTCAGCCATATGAAACTCGAGCCTATGTTATCCGCCTATATTATCTGTTTAGTAGAATCCGTTATATATCCGTCCGACGATGCATCGTATTCGAAACTCGAATATTCGAATTCGTATTCAGTATCCGGTCTTACCGTATTCGACTCGAATCCGAAAAAAATATGGGTTAGGATACGGTTTAAGCAATATCCGACCGAATCCGATCCGTTTACACCCCTACCTGACAGCAAACCTAGAGAGAAGTCAAAACACAAAGACAAACTCAAAACTTCAGTAGCAAAGCATAATCAAAGTTAAATACTTGTCACTTATGGTGTTTCCACCATATGGTTTTATACACATGTTGGAAACTATGCTGATCTCAGTTACAAGGATTATACACCATCATTGCTTCAGATCAACTGATAACACATAAAACATAATAATTTCAGCAGTGTCTTAAGGTGGGTCAATCGAGCACTGTTTTCTAACATGTGTCCATATTATTGATTGATATCCCAATATCTATAATCGGTGAAACGTGTTATTAATTAATACATGTGCAGGTCTATAGGTTAGTTATGTGCAGGTTTATAAGTCACTAGTGTCCCGACTGGTGGCATCCGATTAGGCTTATTTTAGAATGATATTATAGAATAAATAAAGAGCTTCACTAATAAGTCACATACTTACTAACCTTTATAAATGATAATATATTGAAAGAATATAATGACTTTATTGAAAAACTCATAAATATAGCAGTGATACAATCGTCTCTATGATTGACTTTAGGTCATATCATTAGCAGATAAATAGCTCAATTATGATGTTTAATAACATAGTTTATAATTAATTGTTCTTTTAGGTGTAACAATTTAACATTTATATATTTATAATCAATCAGTTTAACGATACAGATTGTTATGGAAGTGGCTCCTACCATGTCTAGTTTTAACAAGGAGAAGATGTCTTCCATAGAGACCCATTCCGTTCGTGAGCTGTTCGATCCGTCTGGTAAGCAGGAGTGGACCAAGCTCACCTAGGCTAAGGTTGTGACTCGGTCCATGTCCTCACTGAGTTCACGAGCCTAGGCTCCAAATGATGGGTAGGCTCAGCCTAACAAAGTAAGGGCAAGTGATAGCATGCGGCTAGCAGTGGGGAAGTACATTTATACCCCTTGTACTGTAGTGTTTTATAGGGTCATACAAAGAAAATAATATTTTATTCATTCTCTTAGTTTCTTAAAGCTTTGATAGCCTCTTGGGACTCTCGAAGCTTTCACTTCTACTGTTTAGTTTTGTAAACACAACACATAACTTATGGATATTCATACAAGTAGCATTAATGTAGCTCAATTATGAAAAACTACTGAGTAAATTTATTGTTTAATTGTAGAGTGCAAACGAAATTGGGAAATACAAAGCTAATGTCTATTTTAAAACACATTCCGTTTGGAAAGGCTGGTCATTATTTATGGACCAAATTATTTCGAAAGATACATTTGTTATCTTCTCTCGGGGAACAACAATCTATGTATGGAGTTCTTTTTGGTGCATCAGCTAGAGAAACTAAGTTGTAGTCATTGACAAATGTTTTAATGTGGGGTTTCACATTCAAGACACTTTATATGCCATCATAAAACATAATTATGGTAGATGTTGATGTTGATTTTACCTTGGATGGTTACAAAAATAACTGGCTTGCTTTTAAAAGAATTATTATATATTACTTTATATTTATTGATGTGCATGGAAAGATATACTATTCAATGTATATGGCCTTTTCAATATCCTCGTAAATGTTTTTAGAGCCGATTATGGATATGTGTGATGTGAAAGGTTAATTCTTGTCAATCACATATGTTTTATGACTTTCTTACATAGAAAATCAATTATTTCATCTTTATTGAGCTACTAGCGGGGCCTTTCTATTCGTATGGTTTATTTTCGACAAAGCTTTAAACACAGTTCTGGGTTAGATTAGGATTATAGTGCGTGTGCCAGCCATGAATGCTGGACTAAATTATCAGAGATGCAATCTGAAGACGGAAAATGGAGTTTGTAATACGTACATTGATTCTAATCTGATCTCTCTGCTAGTTTTCTGTCGTTGCCTATTTGTTCATGGAACCACACCAGGACAGGTATTTAATCCCTCTAACTAATTTGTTGTGCATTAATGACATGCACTTACTCTCATTAGCAAACACTAGGGGTGGAAACGAGCCGAGCTGACTCGAGCCAAGCTCGTTTGGGCTCGCGTGAACAGTGGGCTCGGCTCGTATTACGAACGAGCTACCAAAGAGGCTTGGCTCGGCTCGGAAATCGGCTCGAGCCGGCTAGCCAGAACAGCTCGCAGAGCAGGTTCCACAGACAGAGCAGCAGCAGCATCTCACATAAGCTATTTAGAGTTACAGAGGATCAGGCCGGCGGCGTCACAACCTACGCCGTCCCAGGAGCAGCAGGAGTCGCGCGTTCAGCTCCTCCATCTCCTCCCAGAAGCCCACTCCCCCTCCGGCCGTCGACGCCATACCGTCCCAACTCGCCGCCGCGAGGCCATTACTGTTGGCGACTTCCTCCTCACCCTCCAGTACCCTCTCCTTCTTCACCTCCCTCATGCTCAACTCCTCTTGTGCTCGCTCATCCGGCCTCGCCCTCGTACTGCTGGTGGTCATGGCGGCGCCCACTGACCGGCGGCGGTGCCAACCTCGTTGGGGAAGTTAAGGATGGCCTTGGAGCCACGGAGGCGGAAGGCTGCGCGGTCGTAGGCGCGCGCGGCCTCGACAGCGGTGTCGTAGGTGCCGAGCCACACGCGGGCCCCCTTCCGTGTAGGGTCCCGGTCTCCCGGATCTCCGCCGCGAACAGGGGGAGCACATGACGGGGTGGGAGGGGGGCACACGGCGGAGAGGGAGGGGGGCACACAGCGAGGGGCACACGGCGGCGGGGGGAGCAACGCCGACGCGACGCGAGTGGAGAATCGGGAGATTCGAGAAGACAGGAGATGCGGAGAATCGGGAGATGCGACAAATTCTCAGAAACTCTTTCGGAAATCCTAGGATGAATCCAAATGGGCTGGAGGTTTTCACCGTGCAAGATGCACCAAATATTCTCCAGTCAGTCTGGGCGTCCGGCTAACAAAAGCAACATTCACGAAAGAAGTAGACAATGTTTAAGGGAACTCATTTGGACTTAGTTTATGTATTTTAGCTTTTTTAAGACTTTTTTCACTATAACTGTTAATAGCTATTTCAGTGTAATTTAATTTAAAAAATTAAAAATAAAAATAGTTCTCTCATCACGGACAATGCAAATAAATACGAAAAAAAAGACAAAAGGAAAAAAACAAGAAAAAAATAAAATAAAAAACTAGAAGCTAAAAGATAAAAGCCAAAAGTATAAAACACCTTGAGTAGGGCTATATCAATGTATGAGCATGCATGGTCTCTCCCTCAGTCCTGTGCAGATGCCATGATTTTGTGCAGATCTACACCCTTTAATCTCCAGATATCCGATCTTTAGTCCTACCGTAACCATGCCTACCGTAACCATGCCAAATTAACTGAGCATCATCACACCCAACTCTCTGCACCTTAATTTGCAGTAGTGCAAAATTTAGAAACTAATAACTAATGCTACATGGATCATCACTAATTAGTCGTTTAGCCCTAACTACTACAAAAAACAAAAGGCAGTACAGAAGGGCGGCAATTTTGAACGGACTCGATCGAATGCTGCGACGCCACATGCATAATCGACCGAAAACTGTCAAGCTGCACTGCAGCTCATGTCTCACATGAGCTATCTCTGGTCGGCTCAAGCTGCACTGCAGGGTTGCAGGCCATCTGCAAAAGAGCTAGTAGTGCAAGCATCCCGCAAAGACGCATCGTGTCCGGTTGCCATTTACGTGAAAGATAGCAGGGTAGCAAAAGCGAAAGCAGGCAGGAGACATGCATGGCCCCTGTTGCACTGTAGGAAAGCAACAAAAAAGCAACATAGAGTACATCCATACACTGTGCGCCACCCTCGCTCTGGCCTGAGTTGCTGATTTGATCGTACCTCCATCGAACATGACAAGGGTCATGCCTGCCTTACTGATAAGGTTGGAAAAAGCAGTGGTAGCTAGCTAGCTACGACTGTATTTTTTTTATTTAAGGGTGACTACAAGTTTAAGTTTTGAACATTGACATCAAACTCAAATGTAAACTGCAAGGTGAAAAGTAAAACTACGCATGTTGTTGTAACTTAAAACTACGAATGTTGTTGTAACTTTCAACTTGGGTTAAATAGGGGTAGATGACTCTAGTTGTAACTTGCAACCACATCCTTGTGGTAGTACTAGGATGGCAAAGCACTCTTGTATTGGCGGCTTCTCCGCCAGTACATATTCAACCAACACCCTTCTGCAATTTACTCATTTACATGTAGTTACGAGCATTTTATGTAGAATGCATGTAGTTGAGGGGCGTTGTGCTATAATGAGATTGATTTCTTCTCTCTTATGCTAGTCAACACTATCAATAGTTTGGATTACATGCATGAAACTGCATCAGTGGGCTATTATGTGATACTGCCAACTTAATTTTAGGTAGAGTTCAAGGTTGCTAGCTGGACCAAACCATTGGATTATGGAGTAACTCAGCGAATGAATGTAGCATATATATAGGAGATTAACCCATGAACAATTCTAGCAATCGGTTGGGTCACCTAGCATTAACTCCGACATGAGCCTTCTGCAGAGGTCATCATGAGATCACCACATTACTTGGTTTGGGAATTTTTGTACGGATAATCCATTTTTTATTCGAAATTACAGAAATATACCCGTGGAAAATTTTTTTTACAAAAATAGGCTCCAGTCGCCCAATGGTTGGCCGACTGGAGCCTTTCGCCCAACCCAGCAGCGACAACTAGAAAATCGCCAAACCGTTGGGCGATTAATTGCAGTCGCCCCACCGTTGGATGACTTTCATCCAGTCGCCCTCCCATTGGGCGACTGTATGAAAGTCGCCAATGGTTGGGCGATCGCACTGTGCCCCGAGAGAAAAAGAGAGAAAGAGTCCATCTTTGCGAAATTTGGAAAGTGCATCAAACCTTCGCCAAAAATAGTGAAAATTGGTGGAGCTGTTCTTCATACATCCAACACCTCTAGAAAAAAATTGAGCAATTTCGGTCACGGATCAAAAGTTATAGCGATTTGATGCATTTCGACACACCTTCAGTAAAACGGGCATAATTTTTGCATACGGTGTCCGTTTTTGACGTTCTTGTACTCGTTGGAAAGCTAACGACGAGCCCAATCCAATAAAAACGACCCACTTGCGCTAGTCGCCCTCCAAGACCTCGAAAATTGGCCATCTTTGGATCTAAACCTGCGTCGCAAGTTTTTGGTTTCTGTTTTTGCCCTTTTTCTTGGTCTTTCTTTCGGAATTTGGATTTTGCTTCAACTGAAAAGTTGTAGATCTCATCGAAACCTTTCAAATAAGTATATATAAGCTATATAGAATTTTGCTATTTTATCTTTTCAGACTAGTTGTTTATATTGCATCGGTATATAAAACGATCGGTACATACGGTTTTTGTCGGCCCCTAAGTGCAATCGCCCAACCATTGGGCGACTGTAAGAAAGTCGCCCAATGGGAGGGCGACTGGATGCAGTCGCCCAATGGGAGAGCGACAGGAACTCTGTCATCCCTTGGTTGGGCGATTGTCACTCTACCTGTGCGTCTCGCCTCGCGCGCTCCCTCGTCCGCACTAATGTCGTTATGTCCGTACCGTCCACCCTTGCCCACTCCCTCGTCTCCACATTTGTCAGTGTTACCATACCCTCCCCCCTCACCCAAAGTACCGCGCATCGAAGAGTAGTCCTTAATTTGCAGGTTGAGTGCACCAGATTCCCTTTGCGCTCAGTTATAAATACGAACCTCTTGTAGTTGGTCATCAGTCATCTTAGTCGTTCATCGCAAAAGCTCATTCTTGCGGTGATCGCTCAAAATTAAGAGTGCATAGCTAATTATTTTGAGAAGCAAGTGAATAGCTCATTAAGAACGTGGTTCGAGGGAGCGGTAGTGTTGATTGCTTCTCCCAAAAGACATATAATTTTTTATATTGGTAATTAAATTGTCAGTAATTAATGAACTATTCGTATGTAGTTACATGCATGTAATCATTTTTTGTTGTAACTGTTCTTTTTGGCTGGGACTTATGGTTTTTGGCTGCGGCTTTTGGATTTTGGGTTATTCGTGCGAGAGATTATAGAGTAACAGAAATCCACGTGCGATTTTATCGATATAAATAAAATTAGTACAGTAGAAAAATAAAAAATAGAAACCAAAAGCTAAAAAAGAACATGACCTTTATCTGGAGGCATATGTATGGTGCATCGGTGCATCTTGGGCCAATAGGCCATCCGAACATGCGGTAGGGCATGAGAGAAAGCAGGTAGGTGGGTAACCTTACCGAACACTGCGCGCGTGAAACGTACGCCTCCGCTCCATTGCCTGCTTTGGTGGTAATTTTGGTGAAAGGGAAGCTAGCGTGCGGTAATTTGATGCGGGCGTGGGCTGGAGCAATCTAGCCAGCTGCTCTGCGGCCGGGCAGAATCACTGTGCAGCCGAAGCAGCGTGTGGTTCATAACCAAATACTACTTAAGGTCCTGCTCGGTTGGGCTGAAAAGCTATAGTTTATGGCTGAAAATTGAACTGTAGCGGGTGAAATTACATTGTTGCTGAAGGTGACTTATTTGGCGTAATTAAATTTAAAAAATTTAAAAATATAAAAAATATGTTAGCTCATCACGGACAACGCGAACGAATACGGGAAATAAAGAATCGACAAAAAAGCTCAAAAAACCAAAAGTTTAGAAAAAGACGAAATTTATGAATAGTAAAAAATAAAGTCAGAAGCCAGAAGTTCAAGCTGAAATGAGTGGAGCCTAAAACTGTTGCCATATGACCAAGTTATGTAAACTCTATTTTTTGACAAATTTTCGTGGTGTTGGGAAATAATAAGAGAAAAATTCGGATCACATTTCAACTCATAGTATTTAGAAATAAGCAACATGTAAATGACAAAATTATTCAACTAAACCCATCATACTAGTACATGGCGATGCCCTTATCATGCATGATCCGTGCATTTTTGTAAACACCATCGTGATACTAAGGGAAGTATTGTAACATCCTGAAAATTTTAAACTTAGAAAATATGGAGTTTTTGTTTACTCTGCAATGTATTTCATTTGAATTGGGAGTTATGGATTTTTCTTGGGGACTCTGATGAAGACTTCAAAAGCTAAAGAAGAAAAACCCACACATGAAATAATGAGCTAAGAATTGTAAACACGAATCTGAAAAGATGATCCAGTATACGAAGGAGGAAACCGGGCTAAAGGTATACAGCCGCATTTTGAAAACAATAGTATAAAAGGGGCAATACAAATGCATCCGCGCCATGGAACATAATGCCTGCTCATCGTCCTCTTCCATTCTAGGCTCACCGAATGCCCAAATGCCTCCATCATCACCAATCCTAGAGGAATCGGTCGTTTTGATCAGATCGGAATGCCCAAATGTCTCTATAAACACGGTGCTTCCAATCGGCAAACACGGTGATAAGAGCTCGATGCCATGATCCGAGAGTCAGGGTACTCAATACGATCGTGGGCAGCCATTATTCGCCAATGGCTCCTACATATTCTGGGAGCTTACTGACACCTGTTCGCGGTGTCAATGAAGTTACCTCCGGCAGACAGTTGGGTGAATATGTTAACTCTCAACATCCAATTGGCAATCGATTGGATTAGTTTGAGTCCACTTCAAAGCCCTCAAGAGATGGTCTCCAACTGTTCCCCATCGTGGAGGCTACTTGCCGAAGCGGTGGAAGGCTCTCTCTCTCAGTTTTGATGGGAGTTCTTTGGAAGATTCTTGCGAGAGGCATGAAATTAACGTAGTTGGTGATACCGATTAATATAGTATGCATGATTCTTCACGACAGGATCCCCCAAGACCCAGTGGTCAGGATGGTGCAAACGCTTCTACATCACCCAGAAGGGACGGAGATAACAGAGCTGGTGGGCATCGATCGGCTAATCCACCTGCTTCTACCCAACCACGCTTGACGGGTTGAGTGGGATAAGTAGAAGGCTCGGAGGAAAACTCAGGTCATCGTACTCATTCCACAAACAAGAATCCCCTGAGGCCCTCGGCAACTATTCAGAACTTGCAATGAGTCCATGATATCTTAAATAACCCGGATCCTGCTCTAGGAGAAACTTTGGGGTGTACTCAGATTGCAAGTCAAGTGTCGGAAATCCTCCAGCAGTCCATACGGCTCATAGATTTGCAGGGAGCAAAGGAACGCGCAGAGTCATATGACTTCATCTGAGCCCTCCTCCCTTAGCAGAAGCTAGCGTGGTTGGGTTGGGAATAATCTGACAACAGGCGGAAGACCTTAAAGATTTTGACAAGGAAACCACGAGGGAAGATGGCTTTTCGACAATGAAGCCACTCTCCCTTGTTATGAGGGACGAACACATGGACCAAGTGATCTGCGACATCATCTGAACCAAACATCTGGTTGGAGACACCTGGCGAGTGTCCACAACTAGATCGAAGCACCAGTTCCCTAGTACTACTATCGGAGGAATCGGTCTCTAACGGACTACAATCCGGCGCCTTTCTATAGAAGGTGCCATAACTTGATTACAGGCTGTCGGGTTATCTTGGTAAGCCTTCAAACAGTTCACTGGCCTAACGGGAGGTTTAGTCAGGTTCGTAATTCCATCCCAGAGGTTGTCAATTCCTTTGTCATCTAGGCTTTCAAAATTGGGTTAAGGAACTAACGATTTATAGAGGATAGCGATGAATCCCCCAAGAACAATCGTTGAGCTATTCAACATAGCGATAGGTATGCAGCCGCAAGTGAAGCGGCTGAATGAAACATGGCTATTGATTGAATAGTGAAAATTTGTCAATCCAGGCTAGTCTGATCGATTGCTGCCTGACAGCAAACCTAGAGAGAAGTCAAAACACAAAAACAAACTCAAAACTTCAATAGCAAAGCATAAGTTAAATACTCATCACTTATGGTGTTGCCACCATATGGTCTTATACACATGTTGGAAAATATGCTGATCTCAGCCACAAGAATTATATAATATCATTGCTTCAGGTCAACTGATAACACATAAAACATAATAATCTCAGCAGTGTCTTAAGGTGGGTCAATCGAACACCACATTATTGATTTGATATCCCAATATCTATAATCGGTGAAACGTGTTATCAATTAATACACGTGCAGGTCTATAAGTCACTAGTGTCCTGACCGGTGACATCCGACTAAGCATATTTTAGAATGATATTATGGAACAGATAAATAGCTTCACTAATAAGTCACATGCTTACTAATCTTTATAAATGATAATATATTCAAAGAATATAATGACATTATTGAAAACTCATAAATATAGAAGTGATACAATCGTCTCTATGATTGCTTTTAGGTCATATCATTAGCAGATAAATAGCTCCATTATGATATTTAATGACAGTTTATAATTATTTGTTCTTTTAGATGTATCAATTTAACATTCATATATTTATAATCAATCAGTTTAAGGATACAAATTGTTGTTGAAGTGGCCCCTACCTTACCTAATTTCTACAAGGAGATGTCTCCTATGTAAACCTATCCGTGAGCTGTTCGATCCATCTGGTAAGCATGGGTGGACCAGGCTCACCCAGGCTAGGGGTGGGACTCGGTCCATAGCACCGGGTTCATGAGCCTAGGCTCCAAATGACAGGTAGGGTTCAGCCTAACAAAGGCAGGGCAGGTGGTAGCATGTGGCTAGCAGCGGGGAAGGACCTTTATACCCCTTGTGCTGTAGTGTTTTATAGGGTCAATATAAAGAGATAATATTTTACTCATTCTCCTAGTTTCTTAAGGTTTTAATAGACTCTTAGGACTCCTGAAGACCCCACTTCTACTGTTTGGTTTTATAAACACAACATATGACTTATGGATATTTATACGAGTAGCATTAACGTAGCCTAATTATAAAAAAATACTCAGTAAATTTATTATTTAATTGTAGTGTGCAAACAAAATTGGAAAATACAAAGTTGGTGCCTATTTTAAAACACATTTTGTTTGGAAAGGCTGGTGATTATTATGGACCAAATTGTTTCGAAAGATACATTTGTCACCTTCTCTTAGGGACCAAATTGTATCGGCTAGAGAAACTGGGATATTATTGTCTTAATCTCTTGGAAAGAATCATTCTGCTGATAAATGTTTTATTGGGGGTTTCGCATTCAGGATATATTTTATATGTTATCATATAACATAATTGTGGTAGATGTCGTTCATGTTGATTTTACTCTAAATGGTTACAAAAATTACTGGTTTGCTTTTGAAAGAATTATTACAGATTACTTTATATTTATTGATGTGTATGAAAAGACATACTATTCAATGTATATGGCTTTTTTTTTACTTTCCTCGATAAATGCTTTTGGATCTGTTTATGGATATGTGTGGTGTGAAAGGTTAATTCTTGTACATATGTTTTATGACCTTCTTAGATAGAAAATTAATTATTTCATCCCTATTAAGCTAACAGCAGGGTCTCTCCATTCGTACGGTTTATTTTTGACAAAGCTTTAAACATAGTTCTGGGTTAGATTAGGAATATAGTGCGGTGCCAGTCATGAATGCTGGACTAAATTATCAGAGATGCAATCTGAAGACGAAAAATAGAGATTGCTAAGACGTACATTAATGCTAGATTTCTGCCGTTACCTGTTTGTTCATGAAACCACACGAGGACAAGTATTTAATCCCTTCTCTAACTAATTTGTTATGCATTAATGACATGCATTTGACTCATTAGCAAACACACATGCATAGACTCCCACTAACTATATCTAATGTACAACAAATTAGTTAGGGAGAGGATTAAATACCTGTCCAAGTGTGGTTCCATGAACGAACATGCAGTGATAGAAATCTAGCAGAGAGATCAGATTAGCATTAATGTACGTCTTACAATGTCCATTTTCCTTGTCTTCGGATTGCATCTTTGATAATTTAGCCAAGCATTTGTGGCTGTCACTCGCACTGTTCCCTATCCAACTTAGAACTGTGTTCAAAGCTTTATTGAAAGTAAACCGTACGGATGGAGAGAGGTTATGTTGGTAGATCAATAAGGATGAGATAACTGATTTTCTGTCTAAGAAGGTCATAAAATATATGTTATTGAAAATAATTAACCTTTTACATCTTAGATATCCAGAATTGGCTCTAAGAGCACCTACGGAGGACAGTAAATAAGTCATATATATTGGATGGTATGTCGTTCTATGCATATCAGTAAACATAAAGTGATCTGTAACAATTCTTTCAAAAGCAACCCAGTCATTTTTGTAGCCATCTGGGGTAAAATCAATCTTAACATCTATCTCAATTATGTTATATGATGACATATAAAATATATCTTGAATGTGAAGCCCTCTATTAAAATATTTGCCAGCAGAATGATTCCTTTCTACAGATTGAGACAACAATCTCTCAATTTCTCTAGCTGTTCTCTGAGAGGTGGCAAATGTATCTTTTGAAATCATTTAGTCCATAAATGATCACCAGTCTTTTCAAATTGAATGTGCTCTAAATGTGACATTAGCTCTGTATTTCTCAATTTTATTCGCACCCTATGATTAAACAATAAATTTACTGAGTATTCTTTCATATTGAGCTACGTCAATGCTACTCTTATGAATACTCGTAAGTCATGTGTTGTTATGGAACTAAATAGCAGTAGGAGCTTCGGATGTCCTAAGGGGTTATTGAAGTCTCAATAAACTAGGGGAATAAGTGAAATATTAGCTTGTTGTATTGCGCATATAAAACACTACAGTATAAAGGTCCTTTCCCCACTGCTAGCCATGTGCTGCCACCTGGCCTACCTTTGTTAAGCTGGGCCCCTCGTCATTTGGAGCCTAGGCCCGTGAACCTGGTCCTATATACCGAGCCACACCCCTAGCCTAGGTGAGGTTGGTCCACGTGTTTCTTAGATGGATCGGACAGCTCGCGGATGAGTCTCCATGTGACATTTTCTCTGTCGAAGTTAGGTAAGGTGGAGCCACTCCTACAACAACATTACGAGTCCTTAAACTGATTTGACTATAAATATATGAATGTTAAATTGTTACACCTAAAAAAATTATTAATTATAAAACTATGTCATTAAACTTTATAGTTGAGCTATTTATCTGCTACTCAACTTCAAACGTTTATAACTTTCACAAACAGACTCTGATATGTGAGTTCTTGTATTTGTTGGAAATATAACTTCAAGACCACACAATGGATTATGTTCCATCCATACATTCCTTCTGGTACCTCTGCAATATCCGAAACAAATTGATGGTTGGAAGTTTAGGTTTCCTTTTCTTTTTTGTATTAGAGTCCATGTCTTGTTTAGGTGTCTTAGGAGGTATATATAGCCAAAGGGAGCACCCCATGTATGATTTTGACCACTTTTGATTATATTTTCATATTGCAAATTGCATCTACTAGCATTATTGATTAGCGCTGCCACAACTAGAGGTGATTCGGGTGTTGCTATTTTCAAAGATTGTTCTGTCTTTCCGCTGCGAATTGAAATATCGATATTCTTCACTCGGTGGTCGATATCATGCGTATGATTAGGCGAATTAAAGAGTTGCAAGCCCATTGCATTGGCTGCAGGAATCAGGTGTGGTTTGTTAAGCTTACACGCAAGTTATCGTTGATCCTACGCCGAGAAGATAGAGCACCCTCTATCAAGATTGCTTCATTAGATACAAATTTTTTCTACAAATTTTGGAGGAATTCCCATTCCTTTTAGGGTTCCAATGTACCTTCTCTCTTTCTTTTTGCATTCTCTCGTTAATCAGTTAACATCTAATCTCAAATTTCTAGTAAATTTTCTGTGAGGCATCCAAACAGACATTTTCAATGATTCATGTGGTTTTATTTCCTGTGTGATTTAACAAGTCATGACATTCAGCGGGTTCTCGAGCCCATCGGCCTGTGTGTCGTCCATATCAGCGTTTTCACACGTTCGCGCAATCTCAAAAAATACAGAAAAAAACTATTAAGCACATCCAAAAGCCATCAGTCGTAGCTTTGTTAGTTATCATTGGATCAGAAGCCAGCATAATGCATGAGCTAGACTACGAGATCGGCAACTTTTCTTATTTTTTTGGTCTGTTCCGATGGATCCCCATTGTAAATTGGTGAACTGAATTAACTAATGATGATTTACGGAGTGGCTATGAACCAGGCCCAATTTAAGGAAACCATTGAACACAGTCCGATTCGAACTATGAATGAAGAAATCACTTCACTGAGCAAATCAGCAAATCTGACTCTTGACTCTCGAGTTACGCCTTTTGTAGGAGCAGAATTCATATTCATTTCAAAAAAATATAAATACGAACATAGCCTCACTACTATTCAATTTGTATTCCATTCATTTTTGCCACTACCTTGCCTTGTCCACACTTCCACCGAGCTATCAACGCCGAACCCCACGATGACTTCCCCCTCAATTAGAGGGCGATTGATTGGTTAGTCTTGCTGCTCCACGTGGGAAGACTCGTGTTTGTTTAATGCTCAAATTTGGAGTTTTGGTTTCTTGGACCATGTTGATTTGGTCTTGCACTCTGTTCGCTGTTTCTTGACTTATGCTTCGCTTGAGCCGCTTAACATTTTTGTTGTCAAACCCAAGGGTACCAGTGTCACTGTTTTGAGTCGAATATTTGTGCCTTTGTGATTAGATCATGATGCAGTCATTGATCTGATGGTTATCTGAACGGAATACCAACTCTTAGTACTCTTATGATCAAAGAACAAAGGGGATTGATGCGCAATAATGATGGATGCTGCGATATTTCATACCAAGGTGAGAAATTGGCTAGGTTATGAGAATCTGCATAAGTTGGTATATGTTCATTACAATTTGAAGCTGCGCATCTAGCAAAACGACATTGAACATAAAGAGAAGGACCTTGATCCATGTGCAATAATGATGGATGTCGCAATATTTGATCAAGCAAACCCAGTTACGGATTGGTTGAATAAGTTAGCGAGTGAATCAAACCCGATTTTGGATGATAGAGGTCACCCACTTCGGGTCGTTTTTGATGAAAGGTGAAAACAGGCAAGATGGTAGCGGTGGAAGATGAGGATGAATTTATAGAAAGTGATGACTATGATGAAGAGGATGAATTTGGGGAAACCTCATCCAAGGGCGATGACAATGATTGTGACGATGGCAGTGGAGGAGATGAATATGTGATGTACTCATCAGAAAGATTAGCAAGACAGGTCGCAAAAGAAACGAGGCCACCCAAGAGAGACTGGGGGTCATCATCCTCGACGGTCAAAGACAAAGAAGAAAGACCTCTCAAGCCTCTATTAGCCGATGCCAATGGTTAGTTCTTCTATCACTGCCATAATATTGCCAAAATTTTCCCCTAGCGAATTAATTCCATCCTAGCCTCATTAACATTTAACTTGCCACATTTCTATCTTTTAATTACTTCTAGTGTTTATTCTTCTTGTTACAACAAACTAGAAATTTTTACATTCTCACATTTTCTCAGAATTTTCTTACATTCTTCGTAATGGCAAGTGACAGTGGCACCGTGGCAATAAAGGAGATGATGCCATGATGGATCTTTTCTGTGATGGATGATTTAGTCTTTTGGGTTATGCAATGTATAAGGCACAGGCAGCATGCAAACTTGTAAGCTGGACTCCGAATGAGTTTGCTTTAGCTGTTGTTGTGAACTCTGAATGTGTTTGTAATCCTTGAACTTCATATACTCTATGTTCTGATTTCCTATCATCCTCTGCCTTATTTTCCTCTTTCTCTCCTCTGTTATTGGGCCCTATTTTTTCTCTCTGTACTCTGTTTCCTGCGCCCTGCTTTTTCTCTGTTTCTTGGCAAAATTTCACCCAATTGGCCAAATTTTGTCAAAAATTCAAACACCATTTGAACATTTCATCCAAATTTTTGAACAAAATAACGAAATATTGTTCCATTAGTTCATCTCACTGCCAAACGAAAATTTCTACAAACCGAAAGAGTTTTCCAAGCGGTGTCGGGGATTCCATCAAGGTCGTCTTCATCAGCGATGGACGCAATTCCGTGGCCAGTGGCGACACGATGGTGACGATGTGGGCTCTGACCCTGGCCACCAGGGGGCGGAGGAAACTCGAGGAACTCCGTGTTGCATGCGACGTGGTTCTGGCATTCTGCCTCCAGCGATACGGTCGGTCACGTGCCAAAATTAGCAAGACGTCGACGTGACATTAGGTATGACCGGATCAGAATCTAGCGGTTCAATGGCAATGCAGGGTAACTTGGAGATCCTTGCAACTTCTCTTGCTTTTCAGTCTCTTCTGATCAATCCCCATTGTAAATTGGAAGATTGGATCAATTAAACTTTTAATGATGATTTACGGAGTAGCCATGAACCAAGCCAAATTTAAGGAAACCACTGGACACAATCCAATCCGAGTTGTGAATGAAGAAATCACTAAGCATGTCGGCAAATCTGTTTCCGACTTCCAGTTACATAGACCTTTGCAGGAGCAGAAGGCCCTGTATAAATCTGTAAGAGCAACTCCAGCAGTAGCCCTCAAAACAGGGCTCCTACTTTTTATTTGAGGGCTCTCCCTATTTTTGAGGGCTCTGTTTTTTGGGTTGCACTCCAGCAGGAGACCTCAAAACAGGGCCCTCAAATTCATTCTTAGAGAGGATGACACATAGGACCCACCCAGCAGGGCCCTTACTTTTGAGGGCCGAGGGGCAAAAAAACTCACTCCAGCAGGGCCCCTATTTGAGCCCTCAAAAGTAGAGGCTCCCTCCAGACCCCAGGAATGAGGGCTCGAGGGGGAGATTTGAGAGCTCCCTACTTTTGAAGGCTCAAGTAAGGACCCTGCTGGAGTGAGTTTTTTGCCCCTCGGCCCTCAAAAGTAGGATGAGGGCTTAAGTAGGGGCCTTGCTGGAGTTGCTCTAAGCCAGTCTTGCGTTGAACAGGACTTGTCATTCCTTTAGCCCTTATTTGGGTGTCAGGAAAATATTTCCAGGGTACAGGAATCCCCAATGGGATTTTCTTTGCCACATAGGAACCCCGGAGAATACATCCCCTAGGAGGATTAATCCCCATCTTCATTCGGGGAGAGGTGGGGAAAATCCCTCCCACTACAGAAATTCCAAAAAGAAAAAATGTAAAAGAAAGCGGCAAGGGTCAGGATTTGGTCAACTGTGTCGGCTATGCATGCTGGTGGCAATGCCGTGCACAGGCTTGGAGAAAACGGCGCCGCATGCTCAGGATCAGCAGAGCCGACAGTGGCGTGCGTGGCGCGGGCGCAACGGTTGCCTCGTTGGCGTCGAGCCCGAGGACCGCCACAGGATGGCACCAAGCTGCACGCTGTGGTGTGTGGATGAGTGGATCCAAGAGAGGTTCAGCTGCCACTAATGTCACCTTTCTCCTGGCTCTGGTGGAGGTGACCGCGGAGGAGGAGGACGGCGACGGCGATCTTGACCAGGCGGATGTTGGACAGGAATGATGAGGCAGGAAGGAAGCAGAGATGGCTAGGGAGGCTACACTTGCGACGTGACTCGATTCGAGAGAGGCGGCGTCTGACAGGGAAGAAATCCATGACTCACGAGGATTTTTTTAGACCTGTGGAACAGGACGGGATGTGCTAAAAAATCTTGACCCTGCGCATCCAAATGCTCCTCTAACTAGGCCCCGGGAAAATTAGCAGGGAAGTAGTTCCCATGTGGATTCGGCAGGGATCCTGCCGATCCCTATCCTCCCAAAAATGTGAATCAAATCAGATTGTTAACAGGGGAAGGGCAAAAAAAGCTAAGCTCTGCGGCAAGAGGCCTGGTCCTCTCCTCCGCGACGGTAACCGCACCCCACCATCCGATCAGACCTGTTCAAATAGGTTGGACCAATCGTGTCGGTCCAAAACATGTATTGTTGACCTAGCATAGGCACAACACGAACAGTAAATAGGTCATGCTGGCCCGTCTCGATCGGGTGTGCCGTGCTTGGGACAACACCTCAGCACAGCGGGCCGGCTTGGCACAACGCACACAATATCATGCCGAGACCCAGCCCAGCATGGTACGGCACACTATTTACCCCTAACCCTCCCAAGAGACCAGGTCTGTTCAGAAGAGTGCAGTAACTCTACCCTGGTAGTGCAGTAAAATTACTTGTAGATAGTAATAAAATTATTTGTGTTAGGTTTATTGTACTCTTCTGAGCATGGACGAATGACTTGACAGTAAAATTACTGGCGACTAGCGATAAAAATACTTGTAACTGGTAGTAAAATTACTTACGATAGGTAATAAAATTACCTATGATTGACAGTAAAATTGCTCGCAATTGACAGTAAAATTACTTGTAATTTGCAGTAATTTCCTACTAGTGGCACCCTTGGCCCTTACCCAGTTGCCTCTTTCCTCTGGCCCTGCCACTGCCGCATGCGACAGTGGCATCGGCGATGTCTTTGTTGGGTGTCGGATCGGTTACCCCTGCTTCCTCCTGTCTCACGCCGTTGCCCCCTCTGGCCTCCTCTCCTCCTCCCTCACGGCCCTGCCCCTGCCGACCTCCTCTCCTCCCTCTCGGCCATCGTCACCTTCTCCCTCCCTGCCGGCCGCCGCCTCCTCCCTCCTTGCCCACGCCAATCGCTGCCTCCTCTCTTCGGCTCTCCCTCTCGTTGGCCTCCCTCTCTACTGACCATCATCTTCTTCTCTCGCGCGAGCGGTAATGACGGCTGCAGGCGGTAGCGGTGGTGTGGCTATTGTGGACGGTGTAGGGCAATGGGCGACATGGTTGCGGGACGGGACAAAACTAAGACATCGCCTGACCTCAACGGACCATCTATGACCTGTTGAGCTAAACGTGTCTAGACTGATCCAACATAATTTGATCCCTCTCTATATTATACCTATTTCAAAAAAATAAGCACATAAACAATAAACAATACGACAACACATAATAATTTATTAAGACCAACTATACCACACCTAATCGAGTCATTCCTACCACCGTCCCGTTCCGGGTAGCCCATTTGTCGGTCTGAGTCCGACTCGGCCAACTCATGCCAGCGCTCGTCCCGAGGCGCGGTGGCTCACCTCGCCCAGCGCTCGTCCCGAGGAACGGTGGCTCACCTCGCCCTTCCCCTCTGACCCGTGCATCTGATTTCCTCCTTTCTCTGCTCCACCATTATATCCCCCTCCTCGCGCCGCATCACCTCGACCCGCGGCTCCTCCCCTGCATCCCCGACGCGCGGCGAGCACCCGCCTCCGCCGCCGCCGCCGCCGTCAGGTATGCATCGGCGTGACCTTAGCTGAGTCCTCCCTCTCGCGCTCGCTCCCTTCGGTTCGATTCGTCGTCCTGAGGAGGCCTTGTGTTCTTTTGCGTATAGGGGCAGAGGCTTTTGGGGGTCTGGTCTGAGCAGACGCGCGTGGAGGCTGGAGGGCGCGGCTGTGGATGGAGATGGGGGGACCGAAGGTGCCACCCAGGACGTCCGGCGCGCAGAGGTACAAGGCCCTCGCGCCGTGGCGCTTCCAGCCCGGCTTCATCAGGCAGCAGGTCAAGCACGCCGCCGCCGCCGAGCCCAGCGGCAGCGGCGGAGTGCCCGTGGGCGTTTCTGACGCCAACGGTTGCGCATTGGGGGCGTCGGGGAGCGGTGGCAAGAGCGGGGGAGGTCGGGGGGATCGCCAATCGAGGATATTCACACGCAGTGCCGCTGCCAAGGGCTCTGATGCGGAGAATAAGGAGAACGGCGGCCGCCATGGAGCCGGAAATGATGGCTATTTGGGCAGGTCCGGCAGCAATGGCGGTGCGGAGGGCGCCGGATTGGAGGATTTGGGAAATGGCAGGGGCGGTGGCGTTGGCACTGCAGCTGGAGAAGAATGCAGTTTGGGTAGGTCCAACTGTGATGGTATTGTGAGAGATACTGATCTGCGGGATTTTGGGAGTGGCAGAAGTATCGGCACTGGTGATGGGACAGCTTGCAACCTGGAGGGGATTGGGAGCAATGTAGGAGTGGAGAAACGTACTTCTGAGGGTTCGAAGAAGCCTTGTGTGCATGGGAGCGGGTTGAAGAGGAATGGCTCTTCTGCTGTTGATTGCATGTCAGAGGAGCTGGAGGGAAATGGTGGTAGCACGGGCGATAGGGCTGCCAAAGGTTGCAGCTTGGCTGGTCCTGGCAGCAATGGTAATGACACAAATTGCCGCAAGGGGTGGAAAGCAGTAGCACCATGGAGGTTCCAGATTGGGTACAAGCGTTCATTCTCAAAAACTTTCTGCTCCAATAGTGGATCTTTTGGATCTCTTGAAACTCCACAGTACAGGGTTCAAGGCAGTTCAACACAGTGCACTCCGGCAACTAGAAGTACTGTGAAGTGTTATGCAAGTGCTCATTCTAGTGTTAGAGTTTCAGCTATGCATGACTTCTCCTCAGTGAAAGGTGAGAAGGAAACCAGCACCGCATATAAGAAGAGGAAAACTAACAAGGATGATCATAACCAGCTAATGACAAATAATGGAGTTGTCCTCGCTAGAGAAAACATTATGGGATATCTGCAGGATTTTCGGTTGATTTACAGGGAGCTTTTGGATGAAGAAGAACACAAGTCGAGGGAAGCATCAATAAGGGCTGATCTACAGGCTTACAAAATCTTCAGGGAGCGGTTCTTTGGGGAATGTGATGATAAGAAATATGTTGGCAGTGTGCCTGGAATCCATGTTGGTGATATGTTCCATTTGAGGGTAGAGCTTTGCGTTGTTGGTCTCCATCGCCCACACCGGGTAGGTATTGATCATATCAAGGAGGATGGGACTTGTATAGCTGTGAGCATTGTGTCATATGCACAATCTTCTGATGTCAAGAATAATTTGGATGTCTTGGTGTACGCTGGTTCATTGGCAGCTACAGGCAATCAGAAGATAGATGGTACCAACCTAGCACTAAAGAAGAGTATGGACACTAACACACCAGTCCGTGTTATCCATGGATTCATCACTCATCTTAATGGAAACTGCCGACGGAAGAAATTTCCTACTTATATATATGGGGGTTTATATCTAGTTGAGAAATACTGGAGGGAGAAAGAGAGTGAAGATCGCTATGTTTATATGTTCCGACTGAGAAGAATGGCAGGTCAGAAACACATTGACATCCAAGAAATTCTGAAATCTGGAAAGGCTGAATCATGTGATCATATTATCATGGAAGATATATCCCAAGGATTGGAGAGGATCCCTATACCTGTTGTAAACTCAATATCTGATGAGTACCCAATGTCCTATCGCTACATTTCATGCCTGCAATACCCCCATAATTATCAACCAGGTCCTCCAGCAGGTTGTGGTTGTGTTGGCGGATGCTCGGACTCTAAAAGGTGTGCATGTGCTGTGAAAAATGGTGGGGAGATCCCTTTCAACGATAAAGGTTGTATCATAGAAGCAAAACCTCTTGTTTATGAGTGTGGACCTTCTTGCAAGTGCCCTCCTACATGTCATAACAGGGTTGGCCAAAAAGGCATCAAGTTTCGGCTGCAAGTCTTCAAAACCAAATTGATGGGTTGGGGAGTAAGAACACTCGACTTCATACCATCTGGAAGCTTTGTATGTGAATATATAGGAGAAGTGTTGGAGGATGAAGAGGCACAGAGAAGGACGACTGACGAGTACTTATTTGCTATAGGGCATAATTATTATGACGAAACCCTTTGGGAGGGCCTATCAAGATCTATACCCTCGCTTCAGAACGGTCCTGGTAAAGATGAGGAAGCTGGCTTTGCTGTCGATGCTTCAAAGACGGGCAACTTTGCAAAATTCATCAACCATAGTTGCACCCCAAACCTTTATGCACAAAATGTCCTCTATGATCATGACGACAAGAGTGTGCCTCATATCATGTTCTTTGCCTGTGAGGATATTCCACCCCATCAAGAGCTTGCATACCACTACAACTATACAATAGATCAGGTTCATGATGTCAATGGTAACATCAAGAAGAAAAAATGCCTTTGTGGCTCTATTGAGTGTGATGGCTGGTTGTATTAGGTTTGAAGTGTACAATTTCTTGAGGGATAATTGAACTTGTTTCATTGTCATTGAGTTTGCTTCTTGCTTATTCTATGGCTAAAACATAAAATAAACATCATATTTAGGTTTCCAACGAGGGCAAGGTTATTCTTCTTTCCCAATCCCGCCATTGGTAAAAAGAGAATCTATTTGTTTAGAAGCTCCTTTTTTTGTATTCTAGCTTTCATCACGAAGATAATTCCTTGCACATATTGCAGGACTAATCTAATTTTATGTAGATTTTCTTTTCCGACAATCTCCATTCCTCATTTGGTGCGTTATGCTTAACTACTACGAAGTTATATTTGAGGAAAATCTATGGGTCTTTAAATTCCTAGAGCATCTTTTTTTGATGGGAAATTCCTAGAACTTTTTTAAATGGGAAATTCCAGGAGCATCATTTTTTTAATGGGAAATTCCTACATCTTAAGAATAGAATTTTGATACCACTGTAGGTACACTTCAGAAAATTACTCTTTGCCCCTACATTTAATTATTGTTACAAATTTTTTTCCGGAAATAAACTAACATTTACACTAACATAGTAACATCATATTTTTAAGGAAACAAAGAAGGATATACTAATTGTCTATTATGTTGTAGAAAGAACTCACATGAATGAATAACTATTGTTCCAAAAATTAGGTACATGAAATTAGGAACATACAAATCAGCTTCTACTATGTCAACTTCAGTTCAGTTATCAGCACCGGCAAAGATTTCAAAACCTGTGAATTTTGAGTTGATCTGGAATCCAAATTTGGTCAGTTTTCGTCAGGTTAATGGCAATAAATGGCCAGAAACTTGTAATGACCGCAATTTGCAGTACAGTCTGGAACTAGTTTGAGAAAATTGGTATCGACGATCCATTAGAGTTAGTTCAGAATGTGCATGCTTTTTCGGTCCTGGAAGCATGATTGTGGACCTGTGGGGTTATGTCCGCGTACAGGTGTGATGAAGTCAGAAGCCAACTGGTAAGAGTGAGCTTTATGCCACCTATCTATACCATCCATTGATTCTCAAAAATATCTCCACCATCTGTTATTTCTGGTTCCTGTTGAAGAATTTTGCTCAAGGTGTCCTAATTGTGTCAGTTTCTCAGCCAACAAATTATTCATGGTTGGCTTTGCAGCTGCGACCTG
The DNA here is from genome assembly GCA_036346575.1 of Dendrocalamus sinicus. NCBI lineage: Eukaryota > Viridiplantae > Streptophyta > Magnoliopsida > Poales > Poaceae > Dendrocalamus > Dendrocalamus sinicus. The sequence continues at coordinate 10,972,980 of CM070650.1, forward strand.
GATATGCTCTAGACCACATAGAAAGTTGGTATTCAAAAACAAAGTTCCATTGCGAAATGAAGAAGCTATGATTCTATAAAGCTATTGTACTTCCTACAGCAATGGTAAAGCTCGAAGCTTCATATTCTCGAGAGGTCACTCGAGATCACTGAAGATTTTGTGAAACAGTTCAACGAGAAGTTGTGTTCAGCGCAGGAGGCAGCTTGGGGCGATTTCGGGTATTGCTTGTTTGGGAAGTTAGCCAGGTGTTGATTTGAGAATTATGGCTGGAGTGTGATAATTCTGCATTCTACTTCCAGAGAGGTTGTGGAAACTATGTGAAGGCTTGGAATCAGCGTGCTATGGTATTGCGCTCAGCAGAATCTAAAACCCATTATTACTGTTGTGTATGCTTTCAGTAGTTTTTTTTTCTCTTTGTATGTGTAAAGCTTGAACCTGTATTCTGGTGTATGCAAGACTGTAACCGGGCTACGATCCATTCACCTCAAAAAAGAAAGAACCCGTTCGTTCATCTGTTTTTCGTTCGATTTTCGCAGTGAAGGTTAACCTGATACCGCGTCATGTCGAATGTTCAGTCATGGTCTAGCACTAGAATATATGAACATCATCAGCCCTGCTCATACTGAAATGGAGCCCTTGTTTCGTAGTTACAGATGCAAAGTGAAACCAAAGATGGCCCCAAAGATGGCCACGTTATTCAAGACCCAGATCATACTTCTAGTATCGTATGCAGAAGTAACGATACCACATCGTACCATACTATCATACAGTAGCACAATACAAACTATACAAGTCTAACCATTCAGTTACGGTCACCGCGCGCGGAGCGCGCGCTCGAGCCTCCGTCATCGCCCCCAAATGCCCCACCGCCGGCTCCCCAGCCGCCGTGCCCGCCGCGCCAGCCGAAACTGCGAGCGTGGCCGCCGCGCCCGCCTGCACCGTCGCCGCGTCCGCCAAAGCCGAAGCCTCCACGCCCGCCTCCTCCCCCACCACCGCTGCCGTAGCCAAACCCGAACGCGGAGCCCTCTGCAGTGCCGCCGGGGCTCTGCGCTGAGCTGTGGCCGTAACCCCAGCCGCCTCCGGGCCCCGAGGCCCACCCCCAGCCGTACCTCCAGGAACCGTCGGGGCCGGAGCCCTGCCCGGACGCGGAATCGCCGTTCCATCCGGGCGGCGTCGCCCTTCCCCGCCCAGGCGGTGGACCCCTCGGTCCATCCATGTCGTCGTCGGTGGCCGCGCCCGAGCACTGAAGAAGCGGAATCGCAAAGAGGAGACTTGCGTTGTACCTGTGCTGAAAGTCCTAGCCTCTGCTTGTCTTCACACTTGTCTCGGTAAAGGGTCCGTTCTTCTTGTCTCAGGAAGGTTCATTCTTTTTGTTTCTGCGTGCGATGGTTCGAGAAAATTGCTATAATGGGACTCCAAACAACGTGTTTCGCTATAATGGGACTTCTAATATTGACATCGTTAAAATGACACCTGAAACATTGGCTTCTCGTAATACATGACATTTGGCTCTTTTAATTCTCGTAATACATGACATTTGGCTCTTTTAATTCCAATGTTCGGGTATTTCGAAACATTAGCCAAATATCATGTATTACGAGAAGCCAATGTTTCGGGTGTCATTTTAGCGATGTCAACGTTAGAAGTCCTATTATAGCGAAACACGTTATTTGGAGTCCCATTATAGCAATTTTCTCCGATGGTTTATAACTAGCCTCATAGGCGCGGCGCCACGTCACGCCAGCCACCGTACGTACTAAAGTAAAAGAGGCGATAATTCGTGAGGAGTTTTTTTAAAAAAATCGAGGGCACATGCGTATTTTCGAAAAAGTTAAAGGCCTTTTTTGTAAAAATCGAGGACCTGTACGTAAACAAACGAGGACCTGTGCGCAATTTCGAAAACCGCGGGGGGCTATCCTGCAAAGTGGAGGGGCTAAAAAAACTGGCAGGGACCTTTTCGCGAGAACCAAGGACTTTTACGTAATTTCGGAAAAATACAGGGGCTTTTTCGTAAAAACCGGCAGCTGACCGTACGCAAAACGCTTTACCACGCGCCGGGCGGACGGAGCGCAGGGGCGACGTGGAGGCCCTGGCTGCGCGGCGTTTCCCCCGGCTTTGTTTAGGGTATTATTATGGTTTGCTCATTTTGCCTTGCGTTTCTAACTTCTAATTTATTTATTTATTTATTTTAAAATTTTATCTTTTCTATTTTTGGGTTTTTAGGTTTTTTTTACTGGTTCTTTTTTCGTATTTATTTTCATTCTCCATGATAGGCTAACTTATTATTTTTTTAAATTAGTTACATCAAATAAGTCATCATTAACTACAGTATAATTTCAGTTAGTTATAGTACAATTTCAAGCATAAACCAGCTTATTTTAACCAAACTGAGCGGCATCTATAACTGATGAATTTTGTTTTTAGAAAAATTAGTTGTGCGAATGAACTAAATACCGATGAGCTGATAAGCTGTTTCAAAAAAAATTCTCATAAATCATTTAAAAAAGACAGAATTTGTTTTAAAAAATCATAACCTAAAAAAACCGTCTCATTGACTTTTGGACTACTCGGCCTTTGTTTTTCGTGGGTGTCCCTCGGATTTAGCCTGCTGATTGATTGATTGCTTCGTCACCAAGTCGATTACTTCATCGCATGTTTGCCTTAGAACATGACAAGTAGTCAAAATACAGCGCCAGGAGATCACTTTGGCAAACGGTTTGCTCTTGCTTCGACAGGTACAAATTACAACTTCAGAGGCACATATCGTAGCCAGAAATCCAGAAAAGGCCGTGGACAAAGCCAGTTAAACGCACATTCTGCTGATTTCCGAATTCCGTAGTAGAAGATGGGCGGTAAGTAAGACGCACTGTTGTACAAACAGGAAAATTTGCACTATAATTGTCAATTGGTAACACTGTTTTGACATTGAAACGAACTCTGCTGCACCAAACACAATACTACACTATACTTGGTAGTACAAGCTGTTTGTCAAACAAATTCTGTTACACCATGTTACAATGTGAAGACATGTGCAATTGATTCATCAGATCATAAGTGATATATCACAAATCAACGGCGCTGCATATCAGTGTACCACTGCTGTCACCAATGTTTCTGAAAGACATCTCCGGCTACATCCACCACGTCCCCAATGAGGCAGAAGATAACAAAAACATGTGGACAAGCTGTGTCTTCTACATCAAATCGAAGATAAAACTGAAGACAGCAAGATATAGAAAATCATTGAATTGAAAACATATGGCAACAAAGAAATTCCTTTTGTATACAACATAAAAGCAAGCTTAAATGTGCCCTCAGACACCCGAGGAAGGATTGAGCAGCTCTAATGTTCCGCATTTTCTAATTAATTTAACAGACATAATTAGCGTTAATAATAATAATTAAACTGGCAAAATTAATATTAGGAACCAAATCCTCTAGTTCGATTATCACCACAGGATTTCAAATTAATTACTACAATTAAGTAAACTCACATATGGTATTGCAAATCAAACAAACCTGGAGTATATACCGAAGACCTTGAAAATCAGCAAGCCAACCAAAACACCCACATGCAGTCCACACAGCCACAGTAAGGGGACAGAAAGGCGTTCGAGACGGCACAACACAGTAGGGAAATAAAGCCACGCCAAGCCGACTAGAAGGAAAGAGAAGCAAGAGGAAACACTGAGCATGGCACCAGTGAACCCTAGCTCCTCCTTTTCTTCCCCATTCCAAACTCGTTACCGCACAGCCAAATCTCGCCGGCCACCGCCACCAGAACCAAGGCAAACCAACAGTAGCAAGGAGCCAGACAGCACGACATCAGGCCATTTGAGGAGAAGGCCACCACCACTGCTAGCAACATTGCACAGCCGACCAAGAGAGCGACCACCGAGGGCACACTTCCAACTTTCCCAAAGTAACCCAACAATCAACTGACAAAGATAACCCACAAACCATTCTTAGAAATAGCATCACTTTCTTAAGATTTGACCATACATGCTACATATTCAATAAGCAAACCTCCAAATAGCTCATAACATCACAAGGGCACCAGATAATAACCGCAAAGTACCAGCCGAAAGTAGAGGAATAGAGCAGAGGGAGAAAAATCTACCGAGAAGGCAAGCCGCCGTAGGGTAGGGCAAACTACAAGCACCTGATGGCCATCCCTGTTGGGGAAGAACCACATGATCTGCACGCCCAAACACAATATGACCGCACAGCGGTTCCTACAATTACGTGATGAAAACAGAGCAATCTCAGCTCGCTCTCGACCACTCCGGTTGGCGCTCTGTTGTTGGATGGCGAACAGTGCAGTTACGAGTTACCCATGGACGCACACTACACGGAGAAGTCGAACAAATAGGCACAAAGGAATTTTTTTCAATGTGAACACAACTTGCGTCGCTTGTCTTCTTTCTCTGCTCATTTGACTTACATAGCTCTTACTGATTACATGGTATATATATACAATCGGGCCTCAGTGCACTCAACTACTCTACCGTCTGCCCATGTCGCTTCGCTCAGCCGCCCACAATTGATACAACGACAAGCCACCTACCCATTCCACTTCGCTCATCCGCCCACGACTGATACAGCGACAAGCCACCTTTCCATGCCGCTTCGCTCAGCCGCCCACGACTGCTACAGTGACAAGCCGCCTGCCCACGCCTGGGCAGTTCACCGACCAAGGTATGGCCTATGTCATCCACAACCACCCGTGCTGACGCTATAGTGATCGCCGCACGACCACTACTTCATCCTCAGCTTGTCTTCGATCGCGGCACTGGAGCTTCGACTACGCACTCAATACGCTACGACCATGGTTACGCAGGAGCTTCGACCACGGCGCCTACTGCCATGTCACTTACAACCATGGTGCCTACGACCATAGCCACGAGCTCGCCCATGGCCTGTCTTCGAACGCTTCTCTAATCAACGCTTGTCTTCGACTGTGGCACTGCAGCTACGACTATTACAGACACAAGCACTATGACCCTGACGCTTACGACTACCTCACTAGTCGCTACGACCACACACAACATAGTTGTAACGACCACACACACCCTGATTGTAACTGACTATGCACACACCGTGGTCGTCTACAACTTCATACAGACTAGTAGCTCTGAAACCGGGCGTGGCAGCTCACGAAGCATCTCGTAGTTCGAAGCACACCTTTTGATCTGCTAAGTGCAATGCGCAGGATGGTAGCTTTTGGGTTTTTTTTCTCACTAAACTAGCCTGCTTATGAGAAATTTACAGCAATTATATGCTTTACTGTTATTTTGGACTAGATTTAAAACTGAATGTATATGAATGAATCTTGTCAGTTCGTGTGAATACCTTATGCAGTTCTTGCCTAACATCTACATTAGGGGGCTTCAAATGTCAGACAAGAATTTGATCCAGAATGACAATGAAATAACTGTGTTACTCTGTTGAAACCAGTTGAGGCCAAAATAACCATTTTTTAACATCAAAATGCAGCAACCTTTGTGAAACATTAAATACCTCTGAAGGTTCACAACAATTTCTCGGTATTATCATCATGCTGAACTGGATCACAATCGTTGGCAACCCAGGGAAGAGAATTAGCTAAAAGAAATAACACACACTGCAAATTTATCATATACCCCCAAAACTATTTCAATTGGACTCCTTCCATGCCAGACATCAATTATTGGATGAGAAATCCGGATTCCGGAATGCCTGTTAATGGTCTCATGCCCCCCAGCCCCTCAAGAGGGTGGCCCGCGCAACCCGGTTAACTCCCAAGGTGAATGCTCCCATCCTAAGGTTGCAATCTTGAGACTTGCACATGGCCTTGATGTGCTGGAAAGCGCTGTTCATATACTTGTGGAGCTCCATGTTCACATTCTCTTCATCCCACATGAAGCCTTGAATGTTCTGCACTATCAAAATAGCATAAGGAACCTGCTGGTTCAAGCAAAGAAACTAATGCGGAATGAGATGTGGCGAAGACCATGTATAGTCAATTACCTGAACCCACTCAAAATAGCTAACGATCACACCACCGGAATTAGCATAGATATCAGGTAGTACAGTCACTCCCTTCTTGGCAAGAATCTGTAGCGTTTACAGCAAGAGTCAGAACTTCAGGATACAGGATTGCCAAATTGACTGTGTTTCTGGTATTTCTCAAGGATGAAAAATTCTCTTGTAAATGGTTTTAAGTTGTCTACACCTCATCAGCTTCTGGATCAGTTGGATGATTAGCAGCTTCAATTATAAATTTGGCCTTCACATCAGGTGCATTTTCCCTTCAAATAATTAATTAATGCAAATCAGCAATTACTGCACTATATACTAGTATACCACATAACTAGGAAACAATAAAAAAAGACGTTATTCAACAGATAACAAGATTGATATAGATTCAATGCATTAATATGTCTGCAGAATTTGACAAGTCTGTATTTGACAGTGATCTGCAAATCGATCATGTTTGCTATTTACATTAAACTAGCAAAAAGCGTTAACAAATATGTAACCAAAAGGGGAAAAAACGTGACCTACGATGAAATCTGGTGAAACTGATGCAGGTCATAAAAAGTTTCGAGTCATCCCAATGTTGAAAGAAAGTTAATGTAGATAAAGACACTAGTTCTCACCTGTTAAGGACTCCACCTAAGGCGCATGGGATAAGAACATCACATTCATGCACAAGCAACTCTGCGGAATCCATGACTTCTGCACCATGAAAGTCTTTCAAAGCACCGCTCTCATTTCTGTGCTTCATCAAAGCAGGTATGTCTATCCCGGCCTTGTTTCTGATTGAGCCTGTTACGTCTCCAAGTGCAATTATCTTACCACCCTTCTCATGGATTAGTTGCGCAGCCCATGAACCAACATTACCGAATCCCTGCAAGATTTTCACAGGTTAAGGACAAAAGCTACATAAGGTGCTGAGTACTGACAATAGTATATATGTTTGAACAGAATTGTTTTGGTATTTGAACTGCTGCGAATATCCCTTTTGTACGATAGAGCATGAATCCTTGCCCTTCTTTATGTGACACATTCTTTTATCTTTTTAACAACTGAAAAGTAGTTCACAAGACATATGGGGTCAATGATTTATTATGACTCACCTGAATAACAAAGGTTGATCCAGAAATGGACTTTCCATATTCAGCCAGGAGAGCCTCAGTAGCATACATCACACCTCGTCCAGTGGCAGCATCCCTACCTAATGATCCACCAAGATCCTATAACAAAAAGATCCAAATTACAATCATAATGTGTAAAGAGTTTATTCACACCAAAACAAGTTGCTGTTATATTTGTATACTTACTATGGGCTTCCCTGTGACAACTGCTGGTGAATGACCATGGAATTTCGAGTACTCGTCCAAAATCCATGCCATGGTCTGTGTCAGAATTGGGAGGAAAAAAAGGTTTCAAAAGGGCGGTAAGTAGTAGAACATACTATAGAAAGGAAGTGAATGACAAATGTGACAATAAAATCGTATGGCACACCTGTGCATTAGTTCCCATGTCTGGAGCTGGAACATCAGTATGAGTTCCGATAAGATCATGAATTTTCTGAGTAAATACACGTGTCAAACGCTCCAACTCGCTTCTACTTAGTTCACCAGGAGAGCACCCAATCCCTCCCTTTGCTCCACCATATGGCACCGCTGCAACGGCAGTCTTCCATGTCATCAGTTGAGCAAGTGCATTTACTTCATCCGGATCAACCTGTCAAAACAGAATTAAGTACAAGAAATATTATGATAAGTAGGCGAGCCTACAGTTGACTTATGTCATAGCTTTTCACAATCTAGCATAAAAGAACAACACCCAGTGAACACAATTTCTTAATAAAGTAGGGCTTTCTTTGAAAAATTGAATACTGATGACATTAGTAATTCAATCAACCAACTGATTTTCTATTAAGCAATGACTGTAGAAAGTAAGAATAACTTTACCATCATCTTGGAATGAATTTTTGGCACAGTGATGCTAATGGTAAAAAAAATTTACTTCACCATCAAAGGGAATCCGCATGCCATTCATACAACTGGAAAGCGACAATAGAACTAGGTACAGAAGCACGTATGCTTTTACAATCATATATATTAAGGTTTCCGTGACAATATGTTTTTATTGCAATAAATGGAAAAAAAACCCCCAACTTCCTTTGGAACCTAATGAGTGTACACAACATTCCAACATACAGGGTTGTATGTTTTTCAATCGAAGAATACCATAAGGCCTCAGTTTTGGAACAAAGTACAAGACTGCCTTTTTATTAAGTTAAGTCAGAACAAGCAAATCTATCTTCAAAGCAGTAAAGAGCAAAAGATGAAGCCTCTAAAAGAAACAGCAAAGTTGGTTATTTCCATAATTGAATAAGCATTTGTAGCATGTAAGGATGTAAAACTTTATACATTCGCATAATATCACTAGAGTATTGGTTCAACAAACAACAGAAGTTACAGAAATATATTAACTGAGCAACAAGATTTGGCATGCGTGCTTTGGCATTCTTTTGTCTTTATGGATAACAATTTATTTGCTGAAAAATATGAAGTAAACAACTTAAAAGATACATTCAGGTGTTTCGACAGTTCAACAAAAAGAAATATCTATGCATAAATCGAAAACAATAGACATAAGCACACATTAATAAAAGAGCAACCCATGCTCGTGCCGTATAAAATAGATTCTAGGTTCACATCATCGCCATGACAAATTGACAACCCAGACAAGCTACAAAATATCCTAAACTAAATCACAACGAAACTAAAGTACTAAGTACAAACACACAGAACTGGGAAGATCATATAAAAACAAGAGTAAATTTCTTCGAACCACACATATTTTGTATAAATTATCAGAGAACCACACTTTTTTTTACCGTATTTCACAGAACCACACGTATTTCATACGATATTATCATAGAACCATACTTTTTACAGTAGCATACGGTGCTGACCATACGGTTCCACTTGTCATAACGAAACTTGGATACTCTGCAATTGAGTTCTTATGTTCCACTGACGAGTGGATCCATATGGTTAGCATCGTATGCTATTGTAAAAGGTGGTGGTTCTATGATAATATTCTACGAAATACATGTGGTTCCTTGCAATATGGTAAAAAACATAGTTCTTCGATAATTTATACAAAATAGGTGTGGTTCCAATAAATTTACCCTAAAAACAATCAAAGAATGCTAAGTACTGTAGATCTACCTCACCGAGAAGAAACAATGACCTCATTGACGGGAAACAATGGTTGTCAAAAACATGCCAAGTTCACAATCACATCACTATTTCTGCTTTGTTTTTGTTCTTTTAGGAGAAATTATAATCACTTTACAGAATTAACAACACAATATCATCAGAACTCAGAAGAGTTCCCTCACCTCAGGATGGTAGCGGATACCACCTTTCATCGGCCCGCGGGCATTGTCATGCTGCACGCGGAACCCAACGAATGACGCCAAGGTGCCGTCGTCTCTGGGGATGGTGCATTCCACCTGCAAGGAGCAGCACACCCACCCAAGAAACCCATGAACAAACAAATCAAGCTCCGGAAAGAACAGAGCACAAACACGCAACTCACCTTGATCTCGCGGAACGGGATCAGGAGGCTCTTCTCGAGCTTGGAGTCGAGGCCGAGCAGCCTCGCGGCCTGCCGGAAGTTGCGGCTGGTGGCGGCGAGCGCGTTCATCTCGGCTGGACAAAGGCAAAGCCTTTTTCTTTCCCGCTCCAAGAACCGCAAGAAAGATCAGGGAGGGGACAGCCGAAAAGGACCCACCTTTCCACCACCGGACAGAAACAAGCGCACGCGAGCAAGATCCGGGCGAGGCTTTCGCGCCAAAACCGGCAAGAAAAAAGGCGGAGTTTTTCCTCCGGGGATGGAGGAGGAGCAGGCCGCGGCGAGTCAGCGAGCCAGCTGGGTTTGGGGTGGATCGGAGTGAAGAAGAAAGCGGATGGTATTAATAGGGATCCAGGGGGGCGGGCGGAGCAGGAAGGCAGGATAAGATCAAAGAGCTGGATTAAAGTAACCATAGGCTGGCCTTCTTGCTCTGGATTTTTTTGGGGGGGAGGGGGGGTGGGGGGTGGATTGCGCAATGTCTGGGACGTGTGACTCGGACTCGATTGGATTCGGCAACACCGACACGTCTTCGGAGTCTGGAGCGTAAACTAGAGAAGATTGATTGGAGATTGCGGTTGGAATAAGGAAGGGAAAATTGGGGGCCAAGGGCGTCAAAGGAGGAATTTTCCGGGAGAGAGGGCAACGCTGATGCAGTTCTTTCTTCCATGGCTGTGTGCCAAGTCTTACCGCTTTCTCCCCGTATTGCCATTAACTATTTCTTCTTTGTGGTCCACCTGTCATCGCAGGTGCATCCCATGTCTGCCCTTTTCGTTGCCATTTTTCCCTGGGACCCACTGCCTGAACTGAAATGTTCGTGTTTTTCCAGGATCTTGTTGGCCTCTGTTCACATTACCTACCACCGATGACTAACTGTAATTAAATATAGTCTCTCAAAAAATAGTTTTAAAAAAGAGGAGATATGTGGTAGAAAATATAAGAAAGATGTACGTGTGAGACGAAAACAAGAATGAGGTGCATGATACATTCATAACCTGCTACCTTATTTCCAAATCGAGATGAGAGTCCAAAGAATAGAAAACATTCTAACTTTTCAAACATACACAAAAATAGAATCAATATAAATAGGCCCTGTATTGAACTCTATGACACAACAATAGGTCTGTTCTTTGTGGTTTCTAAAAGCAGGTTTTGAATTTTATTACAATATCTAACTTTTAAACGGAGTATTTTTTAAGACGATGTCTATAAGTTAATTATAGTATACGTTAAAAGCCTAATATCTATACCAATTAAAATCGTAAATGAGTCTATCCTTCTATAATATCTATAGCGAGTAGTTTAAAATTTAAAATTTTCAATCAAAAATTATAAGAAACAGTCACAAGTCAAGAAAAGAACAGACTTAATTAATACCTAATTTTTGAACTTTGCAATGTCACGTGACGTTGGCATTTGGTGCTAGTGGCCTGTAGGCGAGACATTTTCACCGGTTCGAGTAGCCAACTTGCTCTCCTCTCCTCAAAAGGATGGACGGAGAGAGAACTGAAGGGGGCAGCATCTGAGCCAGGCAGCATCTTGTTTAGCAAAGTGCCTCCCCAGGAAAAGGACAGCTCACAAGGGCCTCTCCTCCGTCCTTTTTTTTTTTATAAGGAAGAGTATGTCTTCCATTAACCATTAACTCAGGGCAAATCGCTTGAGATCAGAGCAGTTACAAAGGTGGGGACTTGGTTCATGAACATCGCTGAACCCGAGCAAACAACACTCGCCCCATACAGAGCTAGGCTATCAGCCACTTTGTTGCATAATCTTAGGCACGCCCGGACCACACAATACTCAAACGTCTCCGCAATGAAGTTTCTGATCTGACGGAGCAAACACCCGTCGACACTCCTATCCAAATCTGTTGAGGTCAGCCCTTTTTGCAGATTTGTTGCATCTGTTTCGAGTATAATCCAGCTCATTCCCAACTCAGCAACACGACGAAGGCTCATCAACGCTGCCTGTGCTTCAGCATGCAAGGGACTCGAAACTCTCTCCAGCCTCCCACAGCCCCCTTCCAGGAATTCACCATTGTTATTACGCGCAACAAAGCCCCAACCACCCTCTTGTGTATTGGCTTTGAAAGAAGCATATGTATTGATTTTATATATGTCCTCCGGAGGGGGTTCCCACTTCCAGGATCCATTCGCTCCCTTCTGGCATTTTGTTTTTTTTAAGCTTTTCAAACTCCTTAACATAATAGTCAATCAAGGAGCAGATTTCTGGACCCGAGGCTCTTCTTTCTCCTGCATTGACTTTGTTTCTTGCTAACCACTAACGCCACAGAAGAACCCAAACCTGCATCTGGATCCCCGCATCAAGGCTCCATATCGTCTTCACTGTTTCTTTTGCCGTCCGACAACTAACAAGTTTGGATCGCACTTGCTCCAGACTCATCAGCCGCCAGCACTCCTTCACTTTTTTGCATTTCAGAAAAAGGTGGCCACAGTCCTCATCAACTCTATTGCACATCGGGCAAATTGTGTCACGTTTAACACCCCTCCGAGCTATGTTCCTCCCAACACCTAAATCACAGCGCAGCGCCACATGAACATCCTCACTTTATTTGGAGCTTCAATCAGCCATATCTTCTTCCAGTCAAAACTGGCATCATCTCTCCTCTCCGTCCCAGACCCAGAGGCATCTCTTGCCTACTCATATTCCCTCTTCCACAATGCCACTTTATAAGTCGATGAATCGAGAACACCCTTTGGGTCAAAGCGCCATCTTCGCGTCCTCACACTGCATCCATTTGTAGGGCTAAAATGGTTTTCGCATCCGACTCCCAAAAGGTGTCCTTCACCAAAGCCTCGTCCCAATCGCCCGTCGCCGGGTTCATAAGCTCAGACACCCATGTCAGTACCGAAGCAACTCTGGGGGTTGTTGTTCTGCGAGTCCTTCCAGCTGTATCCAGGGGTCAGACCAAATGTTGAGCGAATTGCCATTTCCCACCCGCCACACCACTCCCTCTTTCATCAGTTGTACTCCTTGCAGAATGCTCCTCCAAGTATATGAGATGCCTTCCCTTGCCCTACACTGCAGAATATTACTGTTGGGGAAATATTTGGCCTTTAGAACTTGACTGCAAAGAGTATCCGGGCTTGTTAGGATTCTCCACGCCTGTCGAGCAAGCATGGCTAGATTGAAAAGATGAAGATCGCGGAATCCCAGGCCCCCCTCCTTCTTTGGTAAAGTCAGTTTGTCCCAGCTCAACCAATGGATTTTATTTTCTTTATCATTCTGGCACCACCACCACCGCCCTATCATGGAGTTTAGCTCATCACAGAGGCCTTTTGTCAGGTCAAAACACGACATGGCATATGTTGGAATAGCTTGGGCAACCGCCTTAATTAGAACCTCCTTCCCAGCCTTTGACAACAGCTTCTCTTGCCACCCCTGTATCCGCGTCCAGATCTTCCTTTTAATGTACCCGAAGGCTTTCTTGCGTGATTTGCCAATGGATATAGGGAGCCCTAGGTATTTCTCATTCTTGGCTTCCTGTGAGATGCATAGCTCAGTTCGGACTTGATCTTTATCCACTTGGCTTGTGTTAGGGCTGAACAGGACCGAGGATTTATCCCTATTGATCACCTGGCCTGAAGCTCTCTCATACACATCTAGAATCCTTTGCAATTCCCTAGCATCCTCCTTCTGTGCCCGCATCAAGATAAGGGAATCGTCAGCAAAGAATAAGTGATTTATTCGTGGCGCCTCCCTACAGACTTTAATTCCCTCAATCTGCCCTTCCTCCTGCGCTTTCTGTAGCATGGCCGACAAAGCCTCTGCACAGAGGATGAATAGGTAGGGACTCAACGGATCTCCTTGTCGAAGCCCCCTTTGTGGGATCACTCTGTTCGAGTAGTTGTCATTCACTTTGATTCGGTAGAACACAGTTGTGACGCACATCATGATACGTTCTACCCATCTTTCATGGAAACCCATCTTCTGCATCACTTTCCTCAGAAAGTCCCACTCGACCCGGTCATAAGCCTTGCTCATATCAAGCTTTATAGCAGCAACCCCCATTTTTCCTCGTTTGCGCTGATATAAGTAGTGGGTGAACTCATAAGCCAGTAGCACATTGTCCGTGATCAACCGGCTCGGAACAAAAGCACTTTGAGAAGGTGAGATGATCTCCGGTAAAATATCTTTAAACCGGTTTGCCAGGACTTTGGAGATGAGTTTGTATGCCACATTGCAAAGACTTATGGGCCTAAGATCCTTCAGTTTCTCCGGTTTACGGATCTTGGGGATCAACACAATCACTGTGTTATTCCACCCTGTTGGCATTGTTCCCCCATTCAAGACATCCAGCACCTTCTTTTTCACTTTGTCGCCTACCAGCGCCCAGAATTTCTTGTAGAAAACTGCAGGGATCCCATCAGTACCAGGAGCTTTCAGGTCCCCCATGCTTTGCAAGGCCTTCCACACCTCCGCATCCGAGAACGGTGCAACCAGGCCCTCATTCATGGCTTGAGAGACCCGCCTTTGCACACATGCTAGAACCTCCTCCATGTGATCTCCTGCAGTAGACATGAAAAGTTGTTGGTACTGATTAGCAATAAAGGTTGTTAGATGTTTCCCCGCCACCACACCGCCGCCATCATCCACCAGCTTTCCCACATGATTTTTCCGCCTTCGCTCCGACGCTTGAGCATGAAAAAACTTTGTATTACGGTCCCCCTGGGTCAACCATGAGGAGTGGGTTATTTGTTTCCAGTAAATGTGCTGTTGATCCAGCAACCTCTCCAGTTTATAACGCAATCCATGTTCCTTATTAACTTGGTCTTGGCTGATCCTCCCCCTTCGACATTTCTCAAGATCATTCTTGGCTATTTTGATCCGCTTCTCTAGCTCCCCCAGGACACTGCGGTCCCAATTCCACAACTCCGATAACACATGTTTCTGAACCTCCAACAGACTAGCCTCCCCCATCTCGAGAGCGTTACTCCAGGCTTCCCCTACCCTAGCCTCACACTCCTCCTCCTCCAACCATCTTGCTTCAAATTTCTTCATGATCTCCATTGGTTTGTTCCAATCCTTCTTCTCCCTCCCTCCCATATCCACTATGACAGGTCTATGGCCTCTCCTCCGTCCTTCCCAATAGAAACCGGTGCATGGATGGAGGATGCAGGTTGCGGTTGTGGACCGCATCTGCCTAGACAGTTGCAGTCGCAAGACAGTGTCTAGACGTTTGACAATTCACATTCGTATCAAAAGAAGACGGCAACACGCTACGAACGGGACTCTATTTTCAGACATATATGTTAATATTTCACATTTTTACAGATTACTTAACATACAAATCATATCAAAAGTATTAGGGTAGGTTCTTTTCAACTGGCTTATAATTTTTAACTGTTCGTAAGAGAATATAGAGAAAATTACTTATGTACGATTTTGACCGATATAGATGAAATCAGTACAATATGTATTATAATTAATTTGTAGATCTCACCTTAAAAAATATTCTGTTTAGTTACTGTAGATAAGCCATTTGTCCAAAAGAATATCAAAACCATGTACTACTGAAAACATGAGTTGTCAATAGACATTTTTCACAAGTGTATGGAAACATTGTTGCACATCAAAGCAAAATCAAAACACAACACACTACATGTTTGATGGTACCTTGGTATAGCATTTTCATATGGCAAAATCAGAACACATCTTCATACGGCTCTAGCATTTTCAAATACCGTTCCTAAATGCCCTATTCCATTCTATCACTAACACTAACCGTCTTAGCCATGATCATCACTCAAGGACAAAGAATACAGGAACAGAACAAGAAGAAAAATTGGGGGGAAAGACATCTCGAGCATCAAACACACAGATTATGCCCTTTATCAATCCCACACATCGAAGCATCTCATTTGCAATTGAAAACAGAAAATGGATTGAAGGCTTCGGCCCTAAACAGATCGACCAAAAGAACATAAAAAAATGATCCAATCTGCACAAATTTAAGAATAAGATCATTTGGTTCAACACACATTGTATAGGCCTGTTGCAGCAGCTCCCAAATGTGGAGCCCGAGGTCTAGGAGGATGACAGTAGGACGACTGGCCTCTGCCTTTTTCGCCACCGTGAAGCACCTACGGACGCCGCGGCCTCCGGAGTCGAGCTCCGTGTTCCTAGCCACAGCCGCCCACCCTTTTCCACAGTCCGCCACCGAGACACGGACACGGGACAACCGGAACAAGGCAATCTTGTTCGTACTCCACCATCCAACGGAACATGGATAGACGGCGCGCGCTCGCTCACGGTCGATCGGCTCGGGAGTCCCCCCGCGCACGCACGCGGCGCAGGTGCACACGAGGTGGCGTCAAGTTTTGATAGATTGCGCCGCGCAGGTCAAGCTCCGTAGGTTAAACGTGCGGCCAATCTCTGGCACCGAATTATTTTCGATTCTGTATTGGGGCAGGTGCGGTGCGCTGACCCGGCGCCGTGATCGCGCTGAGGTGGACGCGGGGAAGCGGATAAGCGCGGCCGGCTCGCCGCGTCCCACCGGCGTCATCTGATCATCCCCTCGTCTCTGGAATCATATGGATGGATTGGATAATACTATTTTAGGTCATCATGACCACGTATGCCACTGTACTTAAACAAGGTCTTAACTAATCGAGATTGCAGGAGCAAGATAAGGAAAAGGGCCCTTGGAGAGCTGGAGTCAATGGTTTTTGTTTGTCAGGAAGAAAAGTTTTTGAGCTACCACACGAGGTGGACTTTTTAAAGTCTGTTTAAAGGGGGATTACTGCTAGGAGCGGAACCAGCGATGGGCTTCACCTCAGGCTGGGCCAACTCTTTTTAGGCTAAATCATTTGTCCCTTTGTATTCTTAGTAGTTTTTCGAAAGGGTTTTATGGGTTTTTTTTTTATCCTAGACCACAGGTTGGAACAATGACTATTATGGGCCTAGATCAGCCTATGCCTCCACTGATTTTTAGACGTTTTGTTAGAGCTGTTCCGACTATCGCTTGCTTGCCAACTAAGGACATCTCCAAAAATTGTCTGTCACCTTTCAGTAATCAATACCATTAATATTAGAGATATCTATTCTAACAATAAAAACAATTGTTAACTCCATAAATCAGTAAGCACTGGCACACACCCATGCGTTTAGACCTGATAATGGGCCAATGCCTAGCCTGAACCCCACCCTAGCTCATATCTTTGGGGGTGGTTTCAACCCTTGCCCACCCCACCAAAAGATAACGAAACCTCACCCAACCCAACCCAATAAGCAAAACACCCTACTCCTATCCTAACCCATTATGAACCCTTGGGCCAACCCATTAAAACTGAACCACTTACGCTCTCTTGGCCTTTTCCCTGTACAGCCTATTAAAGCCTTCTTGTCACATGTAGATGCACCACTGGCTCACCACACAATCGGTAAGTCTCTTCCGTTCTAGTTCCACTGAACCATACATCGCTTGGACCGACTAGGCCATATGGTGCAACTTGTCACTCGAACTTTCCTTCAATATTTTTTGTCTTCCTTGTACCATGCTTGAACTCATCCATCTTACCTGACATTCTTAATAGTTCTGGGTCTTGGTTCTTCTGAGTGTAGTCTCGGTTCTCGCCGTTGACCATGGTTGACTCCAAGCGACTCTGAACATCTAAAGACAAAGAAATTATTTTTAGGTACAAATTCCTCACAACTTGATCTACATTAGTAATAAGATATCTCATGCAACCTATAATCACTGACTTAGATTATCAAATCATTCAATGACTCAAACTTTGCAAAAACATCTATTTCTGCAACATGTCTAGAAAGATCTATAAATTTGTAAATTCTAAATTTTCACTCATCTAAAATGACAATGATTCATCACAACAAAACCACGGACCTTCTCATATGGTCCTTCAACTTTAGAGGCTAAAAAAAGAGCACCTCTTCAGATTCAGCATGAAGAGCAAAACCATTAAGCAGGTGAGTGTAGCTGTATAGTTTCTTGTAAGATCCTATAGGGAGAAATGATTCCAGGAAGATGTCATGCTTTGTTGTCGCGATTTCCTTATAGTTCTGAGCTTCCTCACCTCTCCTGAATGAAATTCCATTAGTAAGTGCTCTTTTCTGAAGAGAACATAGGTAACAAGATTCTTGCATGGAAATCACATACATTACATTCTTCCGGCTTGCTTTGTAGGAAATGACTGTCATCCCCCATCACCACCATATACACCTTGGCAAATACATGAGATGGATGAAAAGTTAGGCTCAGAAAATTAACAATAGAACAGAATACTAGAGATGGCTTGAAAAAAAGCCATGGCAACAGTGTAACTGAACGATTATATGAAGCGTTCCAAAACTTCTATGCTTCAACATATGTGCTTATAAGTGCAAGAATAGGATAGTCTGAAAGAATGTTAGGTCAACAAATGTCTTGCAATTTCCTCCCTACCCTCTCTCTTCTCACGCTCGGCTCTAGTCCTGCCCGCTCCCAAACCCCTAGTTGGCCAGATCTAGATCTAAATCTGGACTGCCTCCACCTCCGAATCCCTCGATAACCCCATCCCTCCACCTCCCCACGTGAGCTGCGTGTTGGTCGCCTCTCGCTCCCACCAGCCGCCCCTCTTCGCCGCTCGCTCCCTTTGGTCGCCTCTCTCTGCCTCCGGCTCCCTCTGCTTCCTGCCACCTCCCATCTCCTCCATTCTCGCGGCCAACCCCGAGCTCATCAATATTGGGGGTTGGAGACCGGAGCAAACCTCATGGCGATGGCGCATCTATGTCCTCCTCGCACACATTAAGGTCAGGGTTGGAGACCTTGTGGCTACGATGCGCCTCCGTCCTCCTTGCCCTCTCTGCCTCCTACCCCCTAACACACATCAAGGTTGCCAACTGACGTGGCAGAGGGAACCCAAGATCGATGCAGCGACAACGAGGGAGGCAAATTGGTGCTTTTTTAAGAAAACAGTAGGAGAGACTCCTACTGTGATATATTTATATATAATAAATGAAATGTTACAATATGTACATAGATTTAAAAAGCTTATAAATTATCATAGATTTAAAAAGCTTATAAATTATCTAGCCAATTACAGATATCATCATGACCACTATCCTTAACTCTGTGCAAATGCAGAGTTACATCCTCTTGAATCCTCTTTTCCAGTCAGCAAGACTATGATGCAAATGTTCAAAGATTGCACCATTTCACTGTTTCCAAATATGCCAGGCAGTGATAATAAATATTTCCATGAAGAAAACAATCCCAAAACTTTGCTTTGTCAGGTAAACCATTCTTGCTACATCAACATCATTGATCCCAACCATTTGCCAACACTGTGTATTAAACGAACATCCAAAGAAAAGATGATGTGAAGTCTCCTCTACACCTCTGTCGCATAGAACACAATTTGGGTGGCCAATAATATTATAATTCTTTCATTGTAAGATGTTTCTGATGTTAAGTCTATCTATCATGAGAAGCCAAGCGAAGACCTTGAGTTTCATTACACATTTGTTCTTCCATATAAGCAAATATACTTCTAGACTTTGAATTTGACTGAATTGATGATTGTAACATTTCCTTAAAGTGTAGAGACCATTGCCTCAAATATATGTCCAAGTGTCATGCACTTGTTGCGGACATGAACACTAGTTATCATGCTTTGTAATCCATTATATTCACAGTAAGCCTCTTCAAATAATGGCAAATGAAATTGAATATAGGGATCGTTTTGTTGTAAGAAATCCCTGATGGATATGTCTTAATTCTTAGCAAAAGAGTAAAGTCTTGGATATTTGTGACATAATAAATTGCCCTCCTAGCAATCTTTCCAAAATAAAACATCATGACCATCACCAAGGCATCCCAGCAATCCTTCTAAACTGGGTTACATGTTTCATTACATCTCACCAACAAAAAGAACCACAATCATTTGTTTCATGGAGTACTAGATTCTCATAGTATTTTGACAAGATCAAATGAACCCATAGAATGTCATGTCTGCCATAAGATTTATGAAGATGCTTCATGAGTAACACACCATTTTGCATTCTCAAGTTTAACACTCCATGAACACCTTTCTTTTTTGGATGACACACTTTATCCCATGCTACTAAGGAATTACACCGAACTTGTAAATCCTTGGATCCTTTCCAGAGACAATATTGCAAGCTCTATCTATATGATCAATGATTTTTTTAGATAGCTTAAGAATACACATGTAATAGATTAGCTATAAGGAAAAGGCTACATTTACTACCATGAGTCTACCTCCATAAGATAAGAAGGTTGTAGTGCTTTGATAATCTTTTTTTCCACTCTATCTACCAATGGTAAGAAGTCTTTGACTGTTGGTCATGTTGTACCCAATGGCAGTCCAAGATATGTGAAAGGCATAGAACCAATTTTGCAACCAAATAACCCTGCTAGATGACCAACTTTGTTCTCACTGATATTGATTGGAACCATCAGCGACTTGTGATAATTCACTCTAAGACTAGTAGATGCACAGAAAGTTTAGAGAAGACCTTTTAAGTACAAGAGTTGTCTTCCACAAGCTGGTAGAATTATTAATGTGTCGTTTGCATATTGGACAATCGGGTAATCATGATCATTTGAGATTGGTATGGGGTGTTGGAGAACTCCTTTTCTTGCTACTTCATTGGCTATTTATTATAAGAGATCAACACCCAACACAAATAGCAGCAGAGACAAAGGATCACCTTGTCTTACCCCTCGCTTGCATTGAAAATTATTCCCTGACACTCCACTCAAAAGCACAGAAGAATAACCCAAGAATTTGTGATGTCCATAAACTCCAATTATCTGGAAAACCTTTTTGCGCATTATGGCAACTATAGTTGGGTGTTCTATTGTATTAAAAGCTTTCTGAAAGTCCAGCTTAAGAAGAATAATTTCTTTTTTACTCTGTTGGCACTGATGAATGTATTCAAAAGCCCAAGCTAGATAATCCTAAATTGTCCTACTTTTAAGAAATCCATATTGGTTTTTATGGACCAACTGTAAAAATGACCTTTTGAAGTCTATTTGCTAATATCTTCATCAACAACATTAGAACTGAGTTCAATAGAGAGATTGGCCTATAGTCATTTATTGTTTCTGGGTTAGGCTTCTTTGGGACTAGAGTAATATAAGAACCATTGATGCTTCTAATATTAACCCTTTGAAAAAAATCATTACATAGTGTGTAAACATTCAATTTGACTATGCCCTAGTGTCGGTATTTCAATTTGCATTTCATGTGCCAATTATTTTGTTTCATTTGGAGCTTGATGTTGCATGAAATGATAGCTTGTAAGGATATTTGTTCTTAGACTAGAACAGTTTCCAAATGGGGATCTATTTTTTATGAAACTAGAGGGTGACCTGCTTTGGCGATTATTTGGCTTAATGTCATGGTAATATTTATGTGATTTACCCTATCATAGCATTTGGAAGGTAAAAGCATAGGAGAAACTCAACATGCACAAGCCTTTTATTTTGGCTTATGATTGATTGTGTTTTTGTATAGTGTAACATCCCGAAAAATTTAAATTTGAAAATATAAATTTCTTGAATTATTTTTGCAATATATTCTGCTGGAATTTGGATTTTATGGTGTTTTCCTGAATTTGGAAGAGATTTCAAATTTTAAGAATTTATAAAAGACAAACATCAGTAATGACGAAAAAGGATTATGCAAATAATAGAAAACTAAATTTTAAATACGAATCTGAAAAGACGATCCAGTATAAGGAGAGAGAAACCTGAGTTCAAAAATATAAAATCTTCTTTTGAAAATAATAGCATGACTAACAATAAAAAGTGAATGATTAAAATACAAACACATATGCATATATGTATGTATGTGTGTGTGTATATATATACGTGCATATACAAATTATACAAGGAAGAGCTTAACAATATAGGAAATAATATATATATATATACATATATATATATAAGAAATCATATATATACCCAAATAACCTAAATGATAATAGTAATAGAAACTCTCATCTAAAAAAATATGTATATACATACATATATATATTTGAAGCTTAAGTTCCGAAGGTCATACAAAAATCAGTAAACATAAATATTAAACAAAAACTTAAGTTAGAAAATAGTAAATCCAAATTCAAGGATCAAAATTTCAGCAACAGCAAAAAGCTTCCCATTATTTCCTTCTTTATTTTCTCTCATTTACAGGTGGGGCCCCTTTCCTTTCCCCGTTTCTCTCTATCCCTCCTGTCTTCACCCTATGGCCACTTGGCCCGTCCGCCCGCGCCTTCCTCCTTCTTCCTTCCTCCTTCGGTGGAAGTTGCTCCACGTCTCCCTTCACTGTGCGACCGCTGCGCCCGCGTCAGCAGAGCCTGCCGCCGCGCCTGCCTTCCTCTGCGTCAACCCGCCTCCGCCGCCTCCGCGCGCGCAGCTCCTCCCCTTTCCACCTCCCTGTGCGCCGGACCCCCTCCTCCTCTCTCCGGTCAAACCCGCACGACACGGCGCGTGAGCCAAGGTGGGCAGCGGCATGTAGTATCCCCTGTATCCCGCTGCCCTGCCCCGCCGCCTGACATGCCGCCTGCAACCGCCTGCTCCGCTGCTTACCGACGCACGGGCAAGGTCCCGAGGCCGGCCTCGCTCGCGCGCCTACAAGAGCCGCCAAGGACCACCATGAGCTCCACACACCCCCAAGCTACCTCCACCTCCGAGCAATTGAAAATTTGAGCTCTCTTCACCACCAACGCCACCCTTCTTCTCCACCGCCGACCAACGAGCTCGCCGCCGATTGAGAGCCCGCCGGGTCGATTCCTCCTTCCCTGAGCATCATAGGAGCACGGCGAAGCTGTTACTGTCCTCGGCCGAGGTCCACATTGACCGTAGCTCGCCGGCGACGAGCCTCTCTTGGGCTCGCCTCCGCCGCCCGTCGTCGACCCACTTCCGGTGCTCTCCGGCCGCCTCTGACACCCCCACCGCCTTCACCGTGATGCAAGGATTCCATTTTGCCCTCACCAGCACCTCCCCGGCTGCTCCTCGCCGGCAAAGCCGTCAGCCGTGCGCCGCCCGAGCTCCTCTGTTTCCTCTGTGGTGAGCTTAGCTCTTGAGTATCTCTTCTAAATTGTCTTACCAGCGTAGCCACAAAATGGCAGTTGCCCATTTGGTCAAGCCAGTGGCGTAAGCTCACGGACACTGGTTCGATCCAGTAGTGCACCCTTTTTCCCCCATTTTTGTTTTTAATTTTTGTGATCCATTTCAAGTAAGAAAAATAAAGGAAAATGGAGAATAATCTAGGGAGGGTAATAAATATTGAGTAGGATGTAAAAGAAGATTATTTGAAATTTAAAAATAGATTAAGTGCTGTATGTAGTTTGGAACATTTGTCACAAATCCAAGTTTTAATTAAAGGTATTAATAAGAGATGACTTTAGTTAATTATCCAAAAGTTCATAAAGATATTGGACATCATGTTTAGCTATAAAAGTAAGGCTAAAAATTAGAGATTACCCTTAATTATAGTTAAAAATATATGTCCTAACATTGAAGTACCGCCATTAAGCAAATCTCCAGTAGTGAATTTAATTAAACAACAATATTGGTGCATAGCCCCGAATAACAAGCTTGGCCTCAGATAAATAAGTTTGAATTAAAAATAAAGTTATGCCTAACAAAAACTAAAGTGTAAATAAAATATTAGTGGTGACAAATCCGAAGGAAATCTATAATTAAAGATCATACTCGCACGTCTAATGAAATTCCCGGGGGTCATCGGTAATTTCCAGAGCGCCTCCAACTTAAAAGGGTCATAATTACTAGGTTATATAAAAGCCCTAGATTATCAGGCATTGAAACAATCTCACCAATATATATGTGCCGAGGTAAACATTTAACCAATTAAATGATTAAATAGTTAGGACCACATAAAATACTACATCCCAAGCTCTGCCCCGATAACCGAGTTTAAACTAGAATTAGAAGTGGGGCTAAGCCCAATAATAGCTAAAGTATGAGCAAGCTAATAATAGTGCCATTAATTAAATCTTATTCCTAACACTAGCTTTAGTTCATAATAAAATTAAGCACAATTGTATATAGAGCAAGCTGGGACCCATGCCAATGGATCCTAATTCGAATTAAACTTAGGCTAGCGATAAATGAAAATACATAAGATAAGATAATGGGATTATTAAAGATTGAAATTTTAATTAAATTACCATATATGAACAAATAATGAGCCTTTCCTATTTATCTTAATCTAATTAATAAGAAAAGGCATATATAAGAGATTATTCTAAAACTTAATAAAGATATCCAAGTTAAAGAAAAGGGAATAAAGTGGGTTATATTGATTCGTCGGAAATTATGGTTTAAAAAGACTTAAGTTCTAATATAAGAAAATTCCTAGACCTAGCTTTTTGGACAACTGTTATAATACTTTTGACTAAAAGATTTATAGAATAAGTCTGAGATCTCATCCATCACCCGATTGACTTTACCATAACCTAAGTTGCAAGGAATACATACCCAATGACTGTACATCGATACATAGGTCAATCTAACTCATGGAACTTCCTTGATAAATATAAAAATAATAAAAAGAAGCTATTAAAATAAAAAGATCAAGTTATCGTATTATACCATTGATCTTGCCTCAAATCATCCGAATCACCCATCAGTTCAAAGTAAAACTACATTGAGATTATTCGGATTTATTTGGATCTTTTGAGTTATTTGCCTTCGTTTGTGTTTAGCACGTAATTAGAAATTGGAGTCCTGAGGAATCAAGGGATGAAGCGTGATTAAGGGCATGGTGAAGATGAAGACTAAGGAGCTCAATTGAGAAAGCATTGTGTGAACAAAGACCGCGGTAGACCGCGCAAGGCGAGTCAATACTTTGATCATGTTGAACCTACATTTCTGCAAATTACTTTGTTTTAAATTAACAAATTGCATTGCTGTTATTTTTATGCAAATGCATGCTAGATTTGATATTCTAGTTATATGCCATTGTTTACATTGAATAATATTACCCCTCCTTTGAGTATTTGAATGTGTGAACCTTGTCGCCTAGCAAAAATATATTAGTAGCATTTGAAAATAAGTCCAGAATCAGTATGCCATGCTTAGCATTGATTAGGAACTCGGGGCAAGAAATTGTCCCAAGCATCACTTTTATTCATGAGAAATTGGTTTGGGCAGTCATTGTGATAATGACTGGTATATGTTGGATATGATTATTTTACACTCCCAAGATCCCCAACTTGCTGAATTATCTGGGCGGATTGGTCGATGGTGTGTATGTGTGTGGTGCAGTGATTGCACAAGTGGGTTAGTGGTAGACCGCCCAGATACCACTAAGGACTGAATCTTGTCATGTCACCCGTGTAAAACAAGTACAACCACAAGTGGCAAAGTGTAGGCGGGGTTAACTAATTTGTATGGCTCTAAGGTGGTTACGTGAAGGTGTGAACACGAGCAAAGGGATGGATGGTCGTATCCCGCCTTTGCCCGTGATGGCTCACGAGGACCCTTCCCGAGGATGGTCGTATCTCTACGGAAGATAGACCTTAGCGGGCGTAACCACAGTAGGACTATGCATTGTAACAATCCTGTGATAGTCTACTCAACCGCATGGCTAAGGAATCATGTGGGGCAACGGGTGGATTTATCTCTTGTGGGTAAAGTGTGCAAACTCTGCAGAGTCAAAACTATTCGAATAGCCGTGCCCACGGTCAAGGGCAGACATGGGAACTTAACTAGATATAGTTCTATTAAAAAAATGTTTGAAAAATGGGAATGGAAAAGTGGAAGGGCAGAGGAAAGCCCAGATTTGAGTTGTCCTGGGTGTCGTCCCAGTGGTTCCTGGGTGTCGTCCCAGTGGTAAGTTAAGCGGCTATAACGCTGAAAAATGTCATACGGTGTGATACCGTATGTATGGAGAAATTATGGTGATATTAGGCATATGGTGTGATGCCATATGTATGGAAATTCATGTTAATATTCCTTGAACATTATGTTTTTGCTCAAAACTGCTAGGTCTCAGAAAATTTTATGTATTATATTTCAAATAGTGGCATTTCTATTCTTACAAAATAAAATATGGGTGGAATAAACAGGGTCGCGAGTAAAAAGAGAGGAATGTTTGTAGAGTACATATAAAGGCATTGGTGGATTCATGTCGATCTTGAATAGGAAATGATAGTGTGGGTTCTGAAGGAAATAAATTGGTAAAGTCTAGCTAAATGATAGGCTAGATAGATGATTTAAATGATTTTTGGAGATTTATGAATTGCAGATAAATATTGGATTATGACACGATAAATAAATTCTTGGCGATGTCAATATTAGAATTAATAGATTCGATTACTAGATGAATCAAATGAATTTTTGAGGATTTGGTGGAATAATACAAGTATTGGATTATAATTCTTGATTAATGATATTCTTGGGGGATATATAATAGTGATTGTTAATCCTTGGGAGATGTTGTCAATATAGGGAATTAATAGGAGTTGATCAATTACTAGAGGGACGAATTGAATTTATGAGAAGATTGGAGGATGCATAACAATTAATGGATTAGAATCTTGGTAAATTGAATTTTCGATGGAGGTATATTTGAGGATTAGCTAGTGATAGATAGAAGAAAATAGATGAATTAGGAACTGGAATCAATGACAAAAGAATTGAATACAAGTGATATCGGTGGATTGATAGTAATTATGTTAGAGAATTATTAGATTTCAGAGGTAAGGGGCTGATGAATAGTAATTCAAAATACAAGGTATGATCGGTGGATTAAATAAATGACGATACTTGCTGTTTGGAGTTTTAGACAGCAGTCAATAAATAGAGTGCATTTTCAGTGGATTAAGTCGATGTTGGTAATTGTAGTGTGGAGTTAGGTAGTAATAATAAAACTTTGATTAAATAAGAATAATAATGCTGCTAAAAGAAATTTTTGGCAAATAAAATAACCCGAACCTTTCCTTTGTTATGCCATGCATACTATTTATTTGCATTCTGTGTATTGGCTCATGAGCACGGGTCGGAGTGCTCACGCCGCTTTGCGGCAAAATTCAGAATCGAGTCAAATCGCCTCGCCTCAGCAACAAGAGTGGACAAGCTGGCAGATAAGATGAAGATGAAGATGTCAAGGGCTAGGTCGCGAACCTCCAGTTGGCTGCCTGTGGGCATGTCCTGAAGGTCCCATCTGTGTGCTTCGTTCTTCCGCTGCTGCAATTTAATGATTTCGGCCTAATCGGCCCATGAGTAAGTCTACTATTAAATTTTACGCTTCCGCATGATATGTATTTTGATATTCATTACTGTAACTGTGAGCACTATCTACTGATCCAGGGAATAGTGCAGTAATCACAGAGGAATCCGGATGTTAATATCTGGGTCCCTACATATAGTAAGACCAAATCCATGTACAAACATTTGTAGCACCTTCACCTAGCTTGTGTTCATGACCTTTCGATATAGAACAAGTTAAGCATGAACACCAGAATGGATCTATGATCTTAATGTTACAAGTAAAGGAAGACTTTGATAAGAAGGTCACACCAATCTCTTTGACACAAACCAAAGTAAATTTAGTTTATCCAAGGCTATTTTTCTACAAGATAGTGAATTTTTAGTATAGTTGTCAAAAACTTTTTAGCTTTTTGTCTTAACAGTTGAACTTTGTCACATTTCATTGTAGGCTAGGTATTGATGTTTTATTTTATCAATGCTAAAATAATATTTATTAAAAAGGGATTGTGTCATACATCCCTGATTGCTTCCTAGTTGTTCTTTGTTTGCCTATTGTGTTTTTGCTGCTGGGGCCTGAAGTTTTTTTGTCAACTCATGGTTACCAGGAAATGGTTTTGCTTTCAAAAGTGATCCAACAAAAGCACCTCCTCCCATTGAAGTACCTGAGTTGTGATTTGATGAACTGGAAGAAAAGACCGACAATTTTGGGTCAAAGGCTTTGATTGGTGAAGGATCATATGGAAGGGTGTATTTATGCATTCTAAATAGTGGAAAACATGCTGCTATTAAAAAGCTTGATAAAACAGTAGACCATAAGCCCGATAATGAATTTTTGACACAGGTATGGTTGCATAGCAATAGGCAGCTTTTACCAATTATGATAGATTTTACTCTTTGATTTATTCATATTAACTTTAACCTTTTAATTTGACCTTAGTTTTCCTCCTTTGGCTGTAGGTCTCCATTGTGTCAAGATTAAAACATGAAAATTTTGTGGAAATGCTTGGGTACTGTGTGGAAGGAAATCAACGTCGGGTGACATATGAATTTGCTAGAATGGGTTCTCTACATGATATTTTACATGGTATACGTGATTTGTTATGTATCTTAGTAAATGCATACAGGCCCTCTAATATTACTGAATTCATGGTTTCCTATTTCTTTATTAGCACCTCATGATCAAAACAATTCATATATGACAGCGGTATGATCCATTTTGATTCTTTTTCTCCTTTTGTTTTATTGTACACAAGGAAGAAAAGGTGTCCCTGGTGCACAGCCTAGCCTAGACTTGACTAGATGCAACGGGTCAAGATTGCTATCTATAGTTTATGCAATGCTACAATATCATGGGAAGGTCCAACCATCTATAGTCCATCGGGAAATATGTTCTAGCAATATTCTTCTATTTGAGGACTATAAAGTGAAAATTGCATATTTTAATCTTTCAAATCAGTCTCCTAATATGGTTCCTGCTTGTTTGCATTCCACCCGTCTCCTTGGAACCTTCTGCTACCATGCTTCTGAGTAATTACTCAACTCAAATACCTGAACATTATATGTATTTCCAAATTAGTTGTTCCAAGCAAAATATTAAATTATCCTTTCTGCTATAAATATATTACACCCTAATTATTGTTAGAAGATGACCTGTTTACTGCCTTTAATATTATGTTCATACTACAAGATTAAACATGATACTAACAAATATTCAATTAATAGGAATTATAAAACAATGAATAAATAAAAATAAGGAAAACATGTAATGCATCACATTGGAATTATGCTTCTTTCATACCAAGTGGCAGTTAATTCAATAACACAACAATTTTAAATGAGTATGCTTACAAGGAAAACTTTGGCATACTTGGTATGGGACTTAACTCACATTATGCGAGGACATTATGCCAAAATGGTCTTTGCTGATATTTAATTTTATTTTTAGTTGTAAGATGACATGGTCAGGGGGCCTATTCTTTTCAGCTTCTAAAAGTTGTTTTTCAGCTTTTCTACAATAACTAGCTTTCAAACGAAATGTCTTTTCAAGGTAAGGTCTATAAGTTGATTGTAGTATACACTGCAGTAAATTTATTTATATCGGTCAAAACCATATACGAGTTTCTGTTATTCTGTACTTGCTCTTACGAACAGCCCAAAAGACATAAGCTGCAGCCAAAAAAATCATAAACCAAAACCGAAAAGAACAAGCCCAAGGTGGCATGGCCACATGCTTATCTGACAGGAAATACATTAGCCACGACTCGTTACCATTTTGACATATCACAACCGCAAACTGTTAATTGGTGAAATGATCTACCTTGTGGCGTAGTAAATATATGAATCCTAGGTCAAGTGAACAACAACAGAAGGCTTGAAATAGAATTTGTTTTTATACTTTAAGCATATTTATGCTTTTAGAAAGAAATGTTTTTGCATTCAGTTCATACCAAAGCTTAGACATTGGAATAGAAAATTGATATCACCATCCAAATTTCCATACAAAAGAATACTACATCAGTCCTTGTATGAATTAGAGTTTGCAGAAGACTAATTGAGTTATCAGATTTGAAGCCCACCTAAAGACCTAGCCGTGGACATGCATGTGCATGAGATAAACAAAATGTTTGTGGAATGGTTTTGGATCACGTTCTTAGGTTTCATTTCATTTTGAGTCATTTGGGTGTGTTTTACGATCTGACCACCTCCCCATGTCATGATAGGCCTGATTTGGCTATGAGGATAGTGATGCAGGCTGGACGTGGTGGTGGACTGACCACAACAATGGAGGTGCAACATGGGTCACAGCGGAGCTCAGCCAAACGTGGTGTTAGAGTAAGGGCGTGGTGTAGACCAAGTAAGACGATAAAAGATGCGACGTGAGCTACAGAGAAGCTTCGCTGGGTGCCATGGCGGAGCCGAGGGTATGGCTAAGCTTGGTCACGGTGTCTCGACATATTGAAATAGTACGATTATTTTTATTCGTCGCAACGCGCGGACATATAACTAATTATCTAGAAAAGAAACATTACTCATAAAAACTAATTATAGTCTATTTTTCCCGACGAAATTGTAGTCTAGTGTACCACATCAATCACATTACATGCTCACCAGTTTTTCCAAACATATCTAATAGTAGTACTGCAACTCAATACAAATCCGGAATATATTTTCTTGGAGGTAATCCAGAATATATTTCACTTAATAAATTAGACTTAATTAAGGCCTTAACAAATTCCAACTTTTTCAATGCTAGATATATGTTGATCTTTAATTTGCATGTTAGCAAAAGTGGCACACCAACATGGATGGACACTACTAACATTGAGTGAAAGCAGACATGGGCAATTGGACTAGCTAGGATTTTTTGTAAAAAAAAAGGGGACTAACTAGGATTATATATGCACTTTTTATCCCTATTCCAAAGGGCAGGCTAGGGTGCATGCCTAGACCTGTAGCATCTAACCTACACCTCCACTTTGATTAACAGATGATTCCATTTCCAATTATGCCATGCTAGCTTCTGCCAAAACCAAAGGATTAACAATTCCAAAGCCGCCCTCTCTCTTTCCTTCAAGGCCATCATTAGTGGCAGCCGATGTGTGTGATACCTTGTGTTCTTTCTCTGGGAACCCCCTATGGTGCCAGCTGCTGCTTAAGCCCTTTACACACAACAAGCATCCAAGGCGAACGCTAGCTTGTGCAGGCGGCAGCTAGTGGTCTTTAGCTACTTGTTCCTGAAATCTTTTCGCATTTCTCTTTATTTAAGTATTATATTATAGATTTGATATATGCTTTCACGCAGCAATTCGCCCTGTTGATTTCAGACTAATCGTTTTATGCTCTCTGAATCTTTGACTATTCTGAACTTGGCCTGGCCTCTCTTTCAAGCCTTCAGAAGTTCAGATCATTGGTCCTACCCTCCTACCGTCCTACGTTTCTATCTAGAAAGTTGCATGCTTTGCTTGGTAAAGTTCATCAGGGCGCTGGATCAGAATACATTGACTCGCTTTACGAACAGTTTTCTTTTGCCTCATATGTCTCAATCGAACGCTTTTCTCAACTACTACATACACCTAACTAGGTTAAGGATTTGATTCTGCATGTTGCCATACTTAATTTTGACAGATAATATTTGTTATACTTCTGTTGTAATTCGTGCTGAACTGCCGATATTAACACATCATATATATGATAGGAAGATATGGCAACTTCTCCCTTATTATTACATTTCTCCCTTTTGGATTCAGCTTTGTTATTATTTTTTTGGTAATTACATGTTGATACATATTACTTGCAGAAAAAATAATCAAAAGGGTAAATATTTATTGAGTACTTATATTTGATACGTATGCTGTAATTTAGGATGATAAACTTAATTATGAGACGATAAACTCCAGAGCAAAAGGACAGTATCTGCGTGCTCCCCCCAAGTGCCAATTGCTTGTCGACACGTCGTCATGCCCATGCATCTTTACCGATTACCTGTATCCGATGTTGCCTAGTGCATGTTCACAGTATATTGATAGTCTCCTTATAGTGCTCACGTAGATTTGACCTCCTTGCTCACTGGCAGGCACATACCTTACCTGCCAAACCAATTGTCAGCAGGAGGCGGAATAATCTGAGCTCTAACTCCATGCATTGATTCGATCACTATTTAGAAATAGCTACTCGATACATCTACATGTATCAGTCATGGGCTCTGAGCAACACACAAAACATCAGCCTTTTAGGAAGCATCAATGATCGAACAAGTTAATTTTCAAGGTTATAGCAGATCTATATGTATCTACCAGCAGTTAATTAAGCTGCTAGTATTTGCTAGGATCAAGTCTCTGCATGCAAGAGAGTTCAGAGCGCTCAACCTTAATCTTCTTCTCAGTTAAGAGTCGTACTGGACGTACAAAACATCAGCCTTTCAGGGGGCATCAATGACCAAGTTAATTTTCAAGGCCACATCAGATCTATATATATCTTCCAGCAATTAAGCTACTAGTACTTTCTAGAATCAAGTCTCTGCAATCTGCATGCAATAGAGTTCAGAATACTCAACCTTAGTACACCTTCTCCTCTAAGAGTTAGTTGTATTGGACATGCATACGTATGAAATTGAAATGGGACAAGACGAAGGGCATTTAGCATTCCAGCTGTTGAGCATGTGCATACGGTTTTCAAGTGCCTTTTGAGGCGAACACATGACATGACTCACGGTCGAACGCCATCGTCCTGGCATCCTAGCGTCAGTTCGCGCATCTTGCAGCAGTGAGGCAGTCGTCTGCACGAAAAGCAGCAAAAGACGGCCTTAATTAGAAGCTGCTCCATGCAAGCTGAGCTAGCTAAGCTTCCCCCCACACTTACTGACAGGCACAAGCATCTTGCAAGGACAGTACACAAGAACATATATACGCTGTCCCAATCCAAGCTGACTTCATTACCCACCGTCCGAATATCTAAACCCTGAATTGAATAATGCCCCTTCACAGCGTATATAAATAGTAGATGCGCGCTCGCCCCGGCTATATCCACACCCAGCTAGTGCGCTATATAGATCGATCAAGAAACCAAGAGCGAAGAAGAAGAGATCGAGTGGTGGTGGTGGTAGCTAGCTAGATTAATGGCGCTGCGCGACGTGCTGCTATTGATAGCGCAGACGCCGCACCGGCTGAGGAGGAGGGCGCTGGTGACGTGGACGCCGGCGCAGGAGCTGAACGAGGTGCGGGACCGGTCGGGGGCACGCATGAAGCGGCGGCTCGAGTGGTACGACCTCGTCGGCCTCGGCGTCGGCGGGATGCTGGGCGCGGGCGTCTTCGTCACCACCGGCAGGGTCGCGCGCGACACCGCGGGCCCCGCGATCTTCGCCTCCTACGTCATCGCCGGCGTCTCGGCGCTGCTCTCCTCCTTCTGCTACGCCGAGTTGTCCGTGCGCGTCCCCGTCGCCGGCGGCGCCTTCAGCTACCTCAGAGTAACGTTCGGTACGTAATTAAGCTGGCATTTTCATTCTTCTCACCTTTGCACCATCATAAAATCTGCAGTTAATGATTGTACAAACGGCTAATTAACAACATTCAATGGCGCAACGGTTATACAGGCCAAATACAGTAAACTAAGAGAGTAGTAGGTGGTTATGACAAATAAACTAGTCTTGACCATCCTTTACGGCTAAGAAATATATATATATATAGTATAAATAACAGGGGCACCTAGGTGTCTGAACACCTAGTCTCCCTACCTTTGGATTGCTTTTAGATGCGTGCTAGTGTGATTGAGACTTTCCATCCATGATTAAGACTTTCCTTCCATGATTGATTTAGCATGCCTAATATATTACATACCATACATACCATTGCTCTAGCACGTATCTAAAAGCAATCTAACGGCAGGGAGCCTAGGTGTCTGGGCACCTAGGTGTCCCATTTCAGCGTCCTATATATATATATGTATGGTATGTAATATATTAGGCATGCTAAATCAATCATGGAAGGAAAGTCTTAATCATGGATGGAAAGTCTCAATCACACTAGCACGCATCTAAAAGCAATCCAAAGGTAGGAGACTAGGTGCCTGACACCTAGGTGCCCCGTTATTATTTATACTATATATATATATATATATATATATATATATATATATATATATATATATATATATATATATATATATATATATATATATATATATATATATATATATATATATATATATATATATATATATATATATATATATATATATATATATATATATATATATATATATATATATATATATATGACCATAAGGCCTGATTACAATAATATCCTACATAGTTGTGTACTATACAAAGGGGTATACACGTAAAGGACTTCCCACAGGCTGGAACCATGCCGCCGAGCCTTTTGACCCCCTCCGTCCCTATGACTTGCTTGATCTTTGTCCTTGGTGAATTTGACCGGGGTCATGCGACCGTTGTAGTGGGGCACGCGGCCGTGCGTGATTGGCATGTCGTACGCTGCCGGTTTTCGTCGGTTGGATTCTTGAGGTGCAGCCGAAGAGGACAACAGGCTTTAAAGCTATCGTGCTCCTCGAGTCGCTGCCCCGTGTGCTCGCCTTCATGTCATAGCGCTGTCTTTTTGCCATTGCTCCACCGCGTGCTCTTCTCATATACACCGGTCAGTGTCGCCATCCATTTTTGTTATAGCTGCCTTATGTGCCGGCGTCAGTCGGTACACCGTCCTGTGAACAACCCGGCCACAAGCGCATTGTCCGTCACCACCGACCGCTCCAGCAGAATGGTCCGTGGTGAGGAGCATTCCCACCAGTCAGCCGCCATCGCCTCATCGAGCCACAGTGGCACTTCCAGTCGATGGGGGTCGTCGACGACTGAGGCAGAATATGAGCTGATTGGGCATGATCCATCGATGGCCAACAAGCGATGGAGCACGGCGAGGAAGCTGAACGACGTGTGTATGAATCTGCTAAGGTAGAGTCTGGCGACTGAAGAGATGATACGGTCGCTGGTCCGCGAGGGGAAGATCTTGGACCGTGACGCAATTCAGCTGCCCTCCACTGACGAGATGGAACCCCATCCGACGGAGTCAGAAGTGGTTGTATTCATCGACTCTGAGTTGGCTGAGTATGCGAACATAGACCAGGAGGCCGAGGTGGACCGCGATGTTGGTGATGCCCACTGCGTAGACGACGCAGGGCCCACAAGTGATGCAGGTGGCGGGGCCGGCTATGGGGGGCTGGCCCTGATGCTGACACAGGAGGTGAAGGCGAAGGCACCTTGAAGCATGTCCCTGCGGCTGCAGCAGCAGCAGCACACAATCAGGAGTTTGACACCGCCACGTCCATGGGCGTTGTGGTGCCCGATGAGGCATGTCCGGAGGCGCCCACAGTGAAGCGTGCTCGTGTGTGCCCGCCTGTGGGCACATGCGACCATTTTCATGTGGCAATGGTCACGCTCTCGAAGGGCTCAGACTCCGACGAGGACACCGTCAGCCCCAAAGTGGGCTCTGGAGTTTGAGGTGCCGGTGATGCTTCCGCGAGCACACATCCGACGGCCACATGCACTGCCGGTTCCTAACCATCATATCCTAGCCATGATGTAGGTATAAATAATTCTTTCTCTCGCAACTTTGTGAGGCTTTCCCCCGATCTGTTCGCTGACACCGTCATCGGTGTTAGTGGGCCCTCGGTCTCTGGGGCACGCACAGGGCTCCAGTGATGGAACTGTTCGTGGGCCAACTGGCGCTCCCGCTATGGACGTGTCTTCAATGTCCGCCCCTATCGAGGCCACCATCTTGGAGACCCGATAACTGATCGTGGCAGACTTTGTCCCTCAGTCGAAGGTGCTACAGGTGTTCCAGGGGGCCGCAGACTGCGTGGACATGGGTCTAGACCACCGGATATTATCATTGTGCAGATTGGAACTCCTAGAAAGCACTCTCGAAGCGACAGAGATGAAGGTACTTGTACTAGCGTAAGTTGATTATATGTGTAGGGACGCTGTTGACCGCGGTGTGTCATGTAAGCTCTCGCCCTCGCCCGTGCCGTGCAGGCAGCAAGGTACCACGAATGGAGTGGCTTGCAGGGGTGGCTTAATGCTGCAGAGGCGGAGGCCGCCGCCGCCTGGCAATCCACCGAGGATGCCGTTGCAGCCTGTGCGGCCAAGGATGAACGCATCCGCTGTCTCAAAGCCGAAGGCGCGAAGGCCATTGCCGACGTGCACGCCTTGGTGAAGCGAACTCAGCGTGTGGCCTCCAAAGAACACGAGGGGTTGCTGCAGCAGATCGCTAGGCTGGAGGAGGAGAAGGCTTGGCTAATGTCCGAGATTGGAGCGAGGAACCGTGCGCTAGGCGACGCCTCGTTGACTGCATAGATTTCGATGGAAGCCTTGGAGAACACACTCTCCGAGCCCGCCATTGTGGTCCCTCCTCATGCCTTTGGGCCCGATGACCTCCTGAGCAGCCTGATTATAACAATACCTTGCACAATTTTGTACCATACAAAGACGCATACACGTATTTGTACATATCTCACTGGACCTTTTAGCCTCTAATAGACTAGATGGGTTTAGGTGGGGGACATCTCTACTACACTATGAGAAGAATTAGTGTAACCAAAATCTGTAGATATTTATCTGCTTGTTTTTTCCTTATGAAACATGCAAAAGCTTCGCGCGTCATTTTATATTTATCTTCGTGTTGTCAGGTGAGTTTGTGGGGTTCTTCGGGGGAGCGAACATTCTAATGGAGTACGTGCTGTCGAACGCGGCGGTGGCGAGGAGCTTCACGGACTACCTGGCCTCGACGTTCGGGGTAACGGAGGGCAACGCGTGGAGGATCGAGGTTGAGGGCATCGCCAAGGGGTACAATGCGCTGGATTTCCCCGCCGTCGCGCTCCTCCTCGTCCTAACTCTATGCTTGTGCTATAGGTATATATAGGCACCTCTAGGTTAATCAAGTTCTGCTAGTCATATATTAACATATGCTTTTAATTGATTTGTCATTGGATACTATCATACTAGTATTATTACTTGCCCTTTGGTTAGCATTTAGTACTGTGCTCTTATATTGTTCCTGTACTTTATGGTAGCCATATTAGTACAACTCATCCGTCTGATAATCCGCGGATTATTGGTTTTATGAGCCGTATCGGTCCTCTAATAAAATTTCAATCTAGCTCCGAAAAATTATTTCATATGCGTTTTATCAAATATAGAAGAATTTTTTACTGAAATTTGTTTTGAAAAATTTTGTCCGATATTTTTAACTGATTTTTAGCTGATTTTTTAACATTTAAATTTTGATTTGAAATTTTTGGCCCAAAATCCTCTACAATTTTCTGATTATCAGTTATATCGGTGTTATCAATCCCTGTATAAAATTTTAAAACCGGTTTACAAAACCCTGGCACAACTATATTTGTTTGCCTTGCTATATGAAATTGTG
The DNA here is from genome assembly GCA_036346575.1 of Dendrocalamus sinicus. Classification (NCBI taxonomy): domain Eukaryota; kingdom Viridiplantae; phylum Streptophyta; class Magnoliopsida; order Poales; family Poaceae; genus Dendrocalamus; species Dendrocalamus sinicus. Next base: position 11,009,775 of record CM070650.1, read on the forward strand.
ATGCTTCATTATGTGATAAACATTATCAAATACATATATATTTTGTTGATGAACAGTTTTTAAGTATTTTCAAGAAAGAAGAAATGCGTTGTAAAATTAATGGTTCGCATTGATCAGCTTGGTTTTGATTATATAAGTTGTCTCCAAGTGCAGCACCAAGGAGAGCTCCATGCTGAACATGGTGATCACGGTGTTCCACCTGCTCTTCTTCGTGTTCATAATCCTGGCCGGCCTGTGGAACGGCAGCGCGCGGAACCTCGTGAGGCCGCACGGGCTAGCCCCCTACGGCGTCCGCGGCGTCCTCGACGGCGCGGCCATTGTCTACTTCAGCTACATCGGCTACGACTCGGCGTCGACGATGGCCGAGGAGATCCGTGACCCCGCCCGCGCGCTCCCCGTCGGCATCGCCGGCTCGGTGCTCGTCGTGTCCGCGCTCTACTGCCTCATGTCCGTCGCCCTCTGCGTCATGCTGCCCTACACCGAGGTGAGCGTATGCGTATGCACAGCACGGCGTGGCCTCCGGTCGATCGATCGGTGCTCTTGGCTAGCTCATCATGCGCACGTATGACGTACTGTGTGGCGTGTGTAGATAGCGGAGAACGCGCCGTTCTCGTCGGCGTTCAGCGAGAAGGTGGGGTGGAAGTGGGCAAGCAGCGTCGTCGGAGCCGGCGCGAGCCTCGGCATCGTGGCCTCGCTACTGGTGGCGATGCTGGGGCAGGCGAGGTACCTGTGCGTCATCGCCAGAGCTCGGCTGGTGCCGTCATGGCTGGCCAAGGTCAACCCTTCTACCGGCACTCCTATGAACGCGACCATCTTTCTAGGTACCGAAGTATCAAGTAACAGTTAGTCTCTTACCGTACGTATGGGCAGAAATAGCACGAATTAATTCAAGTAACAAGGAAAAACATAAGTTTATACAAGTGTTGGAGAGTAGAAATGTTGTCGAGATGATTAGCGTTAAAAACCCACCTGTTCAAAACTATATATCGCATAATAGCTTATGTTTGAGTTAAATTGGTAACATAATAAGGCCCCTTTTCTCAAATAAATTTTAAAATGGAGGGTGAGTTATGGGGCTTTAACTTGTAAGCTTGAGCTAGCTAAGATACTCTACAACAAAATATCTTTTCAAAACGGGGTCCATAAATTAATTGTAATATATATTATCTTAACTTCATCTGTATCGTGTTCGAGAAAAAAAAAACTTCATCTGTATCAGTCAAAATCGTACGCGAGTATCTCTCGTTACTCTCATACATGAACAGTCAGAATTCAAAAACTTAAACTAAAAACTATAGGCCATAGCTCAAAAGAACTCACAGTGCTTCTCTAATGAATTAGCTATCAACTAATTAATTAGGCTAATGAACTATAAAGCCCGTAAGCTAGCTGACAAAAGCCTAATCAAAGACCAAACCGATCCTTATAATAAGCTGTTCCCCCTTCCCTAGCTTAGCCTCACTTTGCAAGAGTCTAAATTTAATTTAGGCCAAACAGATCAGCTCTTTCGTTTTCAAGCTCTCTAATGGAGTAATGGACAGTTGCATCATTACTAGGTCATCAACTCAAAATGCATTGTGTTTGCCACGTTTCGGTTAACATTAGTGTTCTATATCTAAAGCAGTTTAAGATCAATTGTAGGAATATATACAATAAGTCAAAAGTTTTAATTACTGTAAAATTTTGGCAAGGATGGATACTCATAGATGTATCAAAGCATGATAAGGCAATGCAGGTTATTCTTCTCTTTAATACACGCCCATACCCTTTTGAGTCTTGTAACATCTCTTGAATTCTCTTCTTACCGTCAAGCGCTATCCATACTCAGGATTCTGCACAGCATCAATCTCACTCTTCACAGAGCTGCAGATCGTGTTTGAGATGATATCAATCGGAACCCTCCTGGTCTTCTACCTGGTGGCCAACGCCCTGATCTACCACCGGTACGCGAAGCTCGGCACGAACCGCCCACTCCATGTCCTCCTCTTCCTCCTCCTCCTTACACTGAGCTCCCTCGGCTTCTCCCTCTTGAGGAGGATCGACGGGCGATGTCGATGGGGGATGGCATTGTTCGGCGCCATCTTGGTAGCAATCACCACGGTCTTCCACTACACAGCACGGGAGGACACAGCCACGCCACCGTCGGAGTGGACTGTCCCTTTGATGCCATGGCCGGCAGCTGCGTCTGTCTTCCTGAATGTGTTCCTGATAACCACTCTCAAGGTGAGGTCCTTCCAGAGGTTTGGCATCTGGAGCCTTGTGACCATAATCTTCTATGTGTGCTATGGGGTGCACTCCACGTACACTGCAGAAGAAAATGAGATTGTCAATGCAATGATTCATCGTGCCAATATGGACATATCTTAGCAATAGCAGCATAATAATTTGACATAGGAGTTGAAGCATATTAACTCGGCAATCAGGCCGTCTTGGAAATTGTCGTTAAGCTAAAGAGGATGGGGGCAAAAGAGAGTTTGCTTTTGCTTTACGTTAATCCCTTCTCTTCCTGCTTTTGTGCTTGCTGATTGGCAAAAACTATTGGCTTGTAACTTGCTTTTTCCCAAGTGCATATGTAGGATTGTTCAAGGCATGTGTTTGTTTGATCAAATATCTCAAATTTGTCTATTTTAAACATTAAAAGTAACAATTTCTTAACACAGGAAACTACCAAACATTGGCAGGATGACTTATTTGCCTCAGATAGAAGTTACTTTGTCTCCCTTGTTTTAGATGCATACTGGTTATAATTATAGATGGAACAGGCAATGAGAATGCAAAATAAGATAATCAAATTCGAGTTTACTGGTTACCATGTCCAGAACAATGTACCGAAATACAATCTCCACACTTTAAAGTCACTGCTATTTTTTTGAAAGAAAATAATGTTGACGAAGCCACGAAAGGTAAAATACCTAGTTTAAAACATCTACATTCCATGTTACTCACAGAAAAGGAAACAAACAAACAAAATCGAAATGCATTTTCTCTGTTCAGTGTGCATGCAAAAACTACCTATACTAATTAACTTAAATGGAACAATGTGGTTGAAGATAATGCATGAATATACAAGATACAAGTTTCACAACATTGGCAAAAAATAAACAGTAAAGGATAAAGATAGCAGGTACACCTTCAGTATACTAGCCATTTATATTAGCAAGAAGAAAATTCTGTACAAGGTGCACAAACAAGGTTGTGCTAGACTAAGTGTTCAGGCTTACATTATTCAGAACTCAATGACAAGGAGGGAAAACAGCAAAACAAAGGCTATTTCCTAACCATTCAAAAAAATGTAGCATTAAGATGTATCAACAATGGATATCATTCAGAATCTGCTTCATGTTATGCTCCAGTGCAGAAAGAGTTTGATGCTTAAATGTTATTTCCTTGCCATGAAGTATCAGATTATAGCAACATGTCCCCTAGCAGTTCAAGAAAAGATGTCATCAATTCAGACACAGAACTACCACAAACAAACATAGGAGAAATGTTTTTAAAGAAAAAATAGATACCTGAAGGTTTTCAAAGATTGCTCCAGTTCCTTGAAAAACATGAGCATATTCAGGGAATATTCAACACAAAGCAGTCCTCACAAGCCACAACATTCGATAAATTAGCTTTTAAAAATATATTTGATAAATCTAACAATGCTTATTATACACAATCTTAAAGAATTCAAGGGCCACACACGATGGAACACGGAAGTAGAGCCAAGCAACATGGAGCAATTTCCTGCTTTTAAAACCAGCATGCTACATCGAGTCAATGTGCATACCTCAATTTTCATTTCTCGATGCTCATCTCAAGTGATAGCCCAATTGTTGACATGCCGGTTAGCTAAAAGGTCAATGCAAACATGCTAAGGACCACGCACTTTGGTGGTGGTCCTAAATCCTACTTAAGTGGCACTTGCCTTCATCTGCAGCAAATTTGCTGACACAAAAAGGAAGCATTAGATTGCCCTCATGAAATCTAATCTTGTATAAACATATTATACTTTGAAAAGTTTCAAGTATCCATGTGGAGTTCTCATTGGATAGGAAGATTCTAATAAATAACAAGCTAACTGTAGCAGATCATGGAATATCTAGACCATTTTCAGCCAAAGCAACTAAACTTTCAGCTCAGCTGAGAGCATGAGACTAAAAGATAACTCTAGATGTAAGTTAGATTACCAGGCTGTAGCAAAGGAAGCATGTTAGTAGCAATCGATGATGGGCACACTTCAGCAATGTGAATATAAATTCATCCAGAAATGCCTATATAATTTGTCAGACAAGTATGGCTTATTTTGACCAACTAGACCAGACAAAACAGATGCAATTGTTGCATTGTTATCATTGATGATCTCAGGTTAATACAAATTCCTGTGACCAATGAAACCTGCAGACAGACATAGCATTGTGGCAAGTTGTTGAGCAAAGAAAATGGCAGTTATACAGCATTTAATATTGAAACAACATAGATTTCCAATAAATATTGCCATTAAACAAATGAGGCACATGCAAGTGATACAAAAAGGAGAAATATCACAAAGCTAGAGGGCCGATCACCTGTAGCAGCTCTTGCTTCACCTACATTTTGTCCCATTCGTACCGTCTGCGCAGGAGGGATTGCAGCGGGATTCAGATGCCGCTCTTGACTGAGCCCGGGTTTAGGGGCTACCTGGGTTTGTGCCCAACCTGGGGGCGATTAATATCTAGGGGGAAAATGGGGGAGGGAGGATCTATCACTGATTGGTGATAAACAAATTCATGCATACATGCATGCATACGCATAAACAATGGGAGACAACCAGATTCAAAAAGGAAAAGGAAGGAAAAGAGAAACACAACAAGAGAATGGTTATTCATATGAAAAGAAAAATTATGTATCCAAGGTTATACATGTCCGAAGAATCTTCTTTTGTAAAAATGCGGTCAACAAAGGTCGACCTGAAAGTTGGGACAACAGCCTATAAACACCAAAGGGAATCTCAATTAAGCACCTATGTATAAGCAAGCATAAACAATTTCAAGGGGGGCAAGAGAACATATTCACTTTTGATGCCACGCGGTAAGACAACCATCAGTGTTAGAGTAGAACATGTCCTAAAGAAGAGCCTTGTTGTACAATAAGATAAATAAGGGCACACTGAATCTATCTACTTCAACTGTACAATAGTTTTACAAAGAAGAGAGTCTGCATATAAGCCTATTGGAGTTTTCTGGAGGCTTTCGACTTGGGCGCTACTTATCATCCTCTAATTGTAGATATGGGGTACCACCATGTATGAATTTGTTCAGGCCACACTGTCACCAATCCAAGGAAAAATAATGTGGATTTTGAATATCACTATTTTCTTTTCTATCCCTAACTGCTTAAAAGGACCACCTAGAAAGACATACACCAGAGTTCCTCTCCTGTATAGCTCCTCTAGCCTAGTTCTCCATTCTTCCCAAGACTTGCTCCTTGTATACCTCCTTCTTCTTTGTTGTGTTTCCTTTGTTTTGTGTTGTCTCTTTCTTCCTGTTTTATCTTAATAAAATTCACAGTGGGGGCTTCCCCTGCTGTATTTATTGTTCAAAAAAGAGATGTGTAGGGCATTGGCATAAAAGTTTTGATTGGCTCAACCTGCGACTTAGAGCCCTGTGGTGACCAACCATTGAACGTCTCATTCAGCATCTCAATTATCAAGTTAGTAACTTCAGAGGAATCAAGTTAGCAAGGAGGGTTGACGAACTAGCAAAAAACTCAGATTCAAATCACTGACAAACACTCCTGTCACAGAACCACATCTTATACATTTCAATTGCAAACCTCAAAAACAGCACCATCTCCAGTGCATTCTTTTTGTTCTCGGGTCCATTTTTTACTGTTAGAATTCCATGTTCTAGAGTTCACGTTTTATATGAGTTAACTTCCTCACAACATAAAATCCAATAAACTAAAACTCAAGACACAAAATAAGCAGGCAATGAACATGGAATAGGGTAACTTGTTATTTTCATTAAGAAGTGCTTCATTTCAGCGATACAAGACTGTAAGAAAAAAAAAAACTACTATTTGCTCGCTACGCCTACATCAGACATCCATGAGAGATACATATGAACAATAACTCCTAAACTCGCCAGGCAGTGTTCAACCAGGACAAGCAAGAAACCTTGAAAGGAGACACCTTTGCGCCACCGCATCACACCAACGCATCGACGATGCGGCCAACGAGCGCGTCCACGAGCCGCCTCTGCGCGTCGAGGTGCCGGAGCGCCATCTCCATGCGCACCCGCTGCGTCTCCCTCGCCGCCTCCATCCTCCTCTGCTCCGCCCGCAGGAAACCCTCTCCAATCGCCCTCAACGCCTTCACCACGTCGCTCTCTCCGTCGTCTTCGACATCAGGCCGTCTCCTCTTCTTGGGAGGGGAGGGAGGGGGCGGAGGCGGAGGCGGAGACGCAAGTGGTGGTGGGGATTGGGACACGGAAGAGGAAGGGGAAGGACCGTCGAGGAGATCTATGGCGTCGAGGAGGGGGCAGGGCCTGCGGCGCTTCGAGCGGAGGCGGCGGCGGAGCTTCTCGACCTTGTGGCGGCACTGCCTGGCGGTCTTGGATGGGGTAGCCGCGGCGGCCACGGCGGCCCAGTCGGCAGAGGACAGGTGCGCGCGGCCGACCGCTAGGCGGCGCGCGGTGTAGGCGCGGGCGAGGGCGAGGGTCTCGTCCGGGGTCCAGCACGGGGGCGGCACGCGCCGAACGGAGACCGTCGTGTTGGAGGGGGCGGAAAGAGAAGCCATGGTGATAATGGTGCGGTGGTGGTGGAGGTGGAGGAGGAAGGCATGGTGCGGAGGTTATAACGGAGGATTTCTTTTTAGGCGGCGACAAGTGGCGGTGGGCGCACGCGGGCGGCGGTGGGCGGCGGCGCCAACCGCGGCATGCGGGGTTGACACCTTAACCCCCAGCCGCGGGCCGCAGCCGTGTGCCGTGTGGGATGTAAAATTTTGCGTGATTCTTCAACTATTTTGCTTTGCGTTTGGATGCGAGTATTATTGTGGCCAACGGGTGAACGGTAGCCGTCGGATCTCCTATGTTCTTTTGTTATGGCTAATGACTTTTGATTTTAATATATAAGCGAACTGGTTAGCGATAAGTCGATAAACTGTTTTTAAAAAATTAGAAAAAAAATCTGATATATTTATTTATTTAAATAAAATCATAAAATATAGGTAAAAAAAAGACAAGGCAAGTTATCTCTTGAGGTTGTAGCGTCTGATTTATCAATTTGGGGCGATTTGATTTATACCGCACCGGAAAATCGCTTAATTGCAGTTTTACTCCATTTAGAGGGGGTAAAGATCATTTACTAACATGACCTTGTAACAATTTCTTTTTTTTTCTCATAGTATTGTCTTCTTTCTTTTTTTTTGAACTCATAGTATTGTCTTCGGCAAGAAGAGTGCGGTGGTGACGTCGTGTGGTTGGCCGCGCTCGGCGGCATGCGGTGCGACTTGGTATACGAAGGTAACGTGCGGATGCAGCAATGTGGCGCGCGGTGCGGCTGCGGCGTGCGCGGAGGGGCCGCCGACGCGCCGTGGTGACTCACGTCACATGCGCCGAGCGGCGACGTGACACGCCGTTTGTTGCGAGGGCAACGCGGCCGGGTCGGGGGTGGGGTGGGCCCGGGCGGAGGACGGGGTAGTCGCGGCCGCGTGCGTGAGTTTGGCGGGGTCGCACGGCGTCGTTGCGGGCGCCGCGCGGCAGTCGGCAGGGTGGAACCCGCCCGCCCGCGTGTTTCGAGATGGGAAGGACGGCGGCGTATTTGGCGCGGATGCCTGTACGCTGTTGCGGCGAAATGCTGCGGTCGTCGGCGGGAGATGGATCGCAATCATCGACGCGGCGTCCTCAGGATCCGATCGGGCAGCGAGACGCGGCGTGGCCCCGTGCGTGGACGACACGGCTGCGAGTAGCGGGTGCAGGCGTGCAGCTCCAGCCGCTAGTAGCACTGGAATGACGAGTGGACCTAGTATACTTTTGTCAAAACAGAGAGTAACAGAGAAGAGTGACCGGGTTTAACAGAACCGTCTATAAATTGCGTGTGCCCCCACTAGCTCTTTCCTTCCGAGCGTTGGATGGCGATCAATCTAAAATTGTTCCAGGAACACTCCCAGAGAAAAGATAAAATGAAGAACCATCACATGTACAAGTGTATTGTAGCTCAATTTCAGTCAAAGCTCGGGCGATGGCCGGAAAGAACTTGTCAACCTAAACAGGTAACGTTCTGCTCCAGTTTTGTTCTTGCCACAGAAGTGAAGGAACGCGTACAAATCATGGGCTTAATCCAGCCCGGCCTAGGTTGCAAAATCGTAACAATGTCATATGCAAACAGCCAGTATCCCAGTAGGGATACTGGTGCAAACGCAGAGATGCTTGAACCGCGTACTATGGGTGTGTTTTTCGGGTAAGGCTGCTGGCTTTTAATCCTATTGTGAATAAATCGAATACTAATAAATTATTTCAAAAAATTATCCTAGTAAGCAGTTTCAAAATAACAGCGAAAAAATCACCCCGTTTACTTATTCATTTATTTATTCAGAAAAAACATAAGCCATAATCTAAAACCTACAATTACAAAACTGTATCGTTTATAGCTTTATATCCCAACATGCAAAGCAACGTCGTCTCATATTTCTCGACTTCTCATCCGTACTAACATACAGCGTGATCAATGCAATAGCCAATGCGACAACGCGAAGCATTGTAGCCAAACAAGCCCACAGCCACAGATAACGCGATCATACAACGGTTCACGTGCACATGATAACGGATGTTTTTTTTAACTTATAACTTATAGTTTCTTCTGAGCAAACGACCAAGACTATCTCTCGACCATCTTTCCGAAGCAGCTTATCGGAATAACTTTTTCGAAACGGTTTATCAGATTCAGTATATTCACACAATCACTCACACTATGGCTAAAAGCCATCAGCCACAACCAAATCGAATCCACTCAACATCCGCACATTTTCTTATAATCTTTAGCATAAGCACTACACATGAAATTTGTTCCATGCTTACAATACTTCTTACATTGCTTAAAGCAGAAATAGGAAAACAATCCATGTTGAAATTACCCTAGCTAAGACACGAAGCAGTTTCACTGTGCTCAACAAAACTGCAGTACACAGTAGCTACTATCTACAGCCATAACGTACAGCAATTGCATCACCTATTCAAAGCTCAAAGCATGTCTTTGGAGAAGCACAAACCAATGGAGGCAGCAATGCTCGCTACAATTTTCAAATCGCTATCGAGCAACACTAAAAAAACACAATGCTTAGTGATAACTGAACGAATGCTAGACAAGATAATTTAGCAAGGTAAGCATCAACACTAGCATAAATGATTAGCTTTACAAAAATAACTGGAGGAACAACAAAACAAATGCAATGGAGATTGTAACTTAAATGGTCAAAATTGCAACATTATGGTCATAGGATTTCAAAGATAGATAGTGCATTCAATATTAATCATTAACTTCGATTTTCGTCCATTCAGAAGATGTATTTAGCCATTCTTTGTGATTTCAACCTATCATATTTCTGTACTTCAGTTGGGCCAAATTGTATGGTTCATCTTTCTGTTTGCTCCAACAATTGAAAAGAGAAAAATCCCCAATTCCAGGCCCTCAATGCAAAACTTAGATGGAGCTTTTGCGCTTGCTGTTTGAAGATAAATGCTTCCACAGGTGAATCTTGTAAATTGATGCTAATGTTTCTTTCTGATCTATACTCCTTGCCCCTAAGAATCAACCGCCCGTGGCTTCCTTCCCCTCCTTACCCTTCTTTTTCACATAAACACCAAATCAACCAACTACCCGGTGCTGATTCCCTCCCATTTTCAATCACCGTATCCAAATTCACTGATACTCTCCCATTGTGCTGAATAGTGTAAACCTTCCATGCACAATTGGGCATTGGCAATCTAATACAGTTTAGCAAGATCTGATAACAGCATTGTCGATTTACCCCATGGAGTCCGAATCCCAACAAATACTAAACACTAAAACAACAAATGATAGCCAACACAGAACTGGGTAAGAAAACAATCCGTTGTTTGTGAAGACTGCCAAAGCATCTAAGAGCTGCCTCTGAAAAGAGACTGCACACCAAGCCCCCTATCCAGTCACTGCCAGGACTAGAAAAATGTAGAATCTAAATCAAGAACTTCAATCACAAGAATGTATAGCATTGACCTCGGAGAAGGATGGCATGTGATTTACCATATCTCCTTGTTACAGCTCAGAGAAGGATGGCATAAATAGTAACAAGTTTGCTTAGGTTTGTTGCAGCTCCCTGTAGTATAATTTGTGTTATTAACCATCTCTTTCACCTATTTCTTTGTAACATACCACATGGCATCAGCTACTGCCAAAAGATATTAACAGTGTATGTTGTTCCTTAATTATGTAAGACCTAGTGATCTAAAACATCATTTGTTCATAAACGATCGATGCAAAAAGGAACTTGGATATCAGAAATTTGGCTCTACTAAATATATCTCCCCATCCAATGCGATGGGAGCATAAACGTGACAAACCTAACCTAGATATTACGTCATAGTGCAAGGTCAAAAACTATATCATAGGAATTAACAGATGTCATAGACAACCAGACTTTTCTGCAACTTAGTTAGTGCATCATGCTTCCAGCAATGTTCTTCAAGGTTTGCAATCATCCAATAACCAATTAGCTCAAAGATGTATGTTACTCCATGCTTCATGCAGTAGTTCAAAGAAATTTCATAAACGGTGGGTAATTAAACCATGGCGCTCAATACTGACATTGCTTGTTAGATTTACCTGGTGCCATGTACTCTATGCTGCTAATTGACAGCATTGCAAGGCCATCATCAGTTCTGTAGCTGCAAGTTCTGTTATCTTAAACTTATGGGGAAGCCAAAGTAATTGCTTGATGAAAGAACTACTTGAGCCATACAAATGGTTTCTCCCAAATTTTGGCAACCAACAAATCCATTTTTATCTGCAGTTTGACAATTAACTAGTCCAGAATTTCAGTCTGACCAATCATCTTTCTGTCTGTCAGCAAATATCAATCCGCTAGAGAACAGATGCAGCACATTAAGAACCGAAGGTTTCAGAAAGTAACAGCCTTACATGAAGCGCCCACTTCTAAGGCTTCACTTGTAAGTCTCATCTTCGGCCATCACATCACAAGATGGAATCTCCAAAACACCTTGTATTGCAGGAAACTACCTCAAGTACTTTTACTAATTGAAACACTCCATCTCTCTCGACAATGTTATAGAAACACTGGAAGTAAACATGTCAAGACACCATAGCTGACCATTATGTTCACAACTCTTGACCAAACAAAGCAAAGCCTTACATTAAATAAACAAAAGCCAGAACATCCACAAGACTACTGCTCCAACCAATTTGATGTCTCTGGCTCCTTCGAACATGTCTTATTTGAGAGCATTGCTCACACTTGCCGCTTGTCCAGATCCATAGGCCTTAAATTAAGGAGCTCCATACAATCCAGGCCCAACACCAACCTCCTATGGTGCCAAATCTGTTCGACAAAGGCGAAGCAATGCCAAATCTGAATCATTAAAGCAATTCATGGTTGATCACGGAGGGAGTCCCATGTTTGATGTAAAGGGAAACATTTGCCATCTCCGAAGTGAGAAATTAGCACAACGATGACGATGAGAGAACAATGATGATCAAAGTTTATGCACAATGAAATTAAGCTCAAGGAAAACTGGAACAGATTGAATTTGCACCTTAGTAATATGAACTAGAACCACTACCACCAAAGTAGCCACTGCTGCTTCCCGTATTACGACCTGAGTAAAGCTTAGAATACGAACTTCCGCCGACCTGCCCAAACAGAAGTTTAAATAAATTGGGTAAATCATTATGGTAAATGGCTTGGCACAATTAAAACGTTAGAAGATAGTAAATTCAGTAGAGATGATATTTCAGGAAGACTCACGTCGGATCCACGAGGCATGTAGCTTTCACTGAAATTTGAAGAGTACATTCCACCAGCATCACCGCCGCTAGCAGAACCTGCAAAGGTGAAGTCCAAGATGACATGAGAATTAACATTATAAGCGCATGATCGAAGGTGCATGACAAATAACAGAGCCTTCAAGAGTATACCTCCATAACTCATGCCATGACGGCTGCTGCTATACACTGAATCATGGCCAGAGAGAGATCGGCTGCCACTGTATCCCACATGTGATCGTCCAAGCCTTCAAGAATGAGCATGTGTAAGAACATGGTGTTAAAATCAAATGCTAAGCAAAAAAACTGCACATTTTAAAATGTACACCAACCTCTCACTATATGCATCTGCATACCGAGCACTGCTGCCACCAACATCATAGTCTAAGCGCGCCTTAGACTGACGAACACTAACATCATGATACCGAGGAGGCGCATCATCCTTAAATAACAGTAACAGTAATTAGGTTGGTTGAGGAAGACTGCAAGTGCAAACCATTAAAAAATAATTAACTACCCTCACCATCTCTGCATACGAGCGTTTTGAACCAGACATTGTATCATAATCACGGCCACGACCCTCTCTATAGGTCGGTAAAGGTCGGTCGATCTTCCCTCCATAACCGTCATCATCAGCATATGCTCGCCTATCGGTAAAGCGGGGAGCGCTACGATGACCAATGTCTGAATAAGCTGATCCCCGGGGTGAATAATCATCCTTGTAAGTGGGGCGTCTATCCACTGGAACTCTTGAACTGTAGTCAGCAAAGGTAGCTCTGCTCCTTGGAGGAAGTTCATCACGCCTTCCATATTCTCTCCTTGGACTTCTCTTTGGGTAAACAGGAGCTGTACACAAATAAGTGCGAGAAAAAGTGAGGCTGCTAGAGTGAATTGCACTGCAACAAAAATGAATAAATTGCACATAACATCTGCTCACCTGGGGGCCTTCTATCATAGGATCTCTCCAGAGGAGGCATAGGCCTAACTCTATCTGATAATGGCATAACAGGGCGTCTATCTCTAATATCTACCGGCCTCGTCAATGGACGACTCCTGATGGGTGGTAAGCGGCTAACATCAGGTGGTACAATACGTGGTGGAGGCCGGCGTAGTGGAGGGCGAGCATATGGAAAACGGCCACCTCGAGGAGCACTATGCCCAATCCTAAAATTTCCTCTTAACCCATGCTTCATTCTAGGAGGTCTCTGTAGTGGTCTTGACAATCTGGCCCTCACTTTTGCCTGAACCACAAAGTAACAGTCATTAGAAGGAATTGCATGCTTATTGATCCATTGTCCAACAGATTGAGTAGACGGTCAAAATGAGTTAAAAAGGTACAGCAAACACAGTTGGGAAACACACCTTGTTATCACCTTCACCAATCTCGCAATTAGTTATCCCGTCAGCACATGCAACAGCATTATCATGCGTATCAAAAGTAACAAACCCAAAATCCTTTCTCTTGGCTGCTGGCATGTTTCGGGCAAGTTCAATTTTCTCGATAGTTCCGTACTTTTTAAGGTACTTTTTAACACGATCATCATCCCATGAGGGAGAAAGGCCATCAATAAATACAGTTCTGACCTGAACCATAAAACCCAAATGAGGATTCAACTGCTTCAAACATATTTGTGGCACATCAACAGAAACACAACACCAAAATAACATAGAAACTAACTGTACAAGAGTGAATGACTGAATGGCCAAACCATATAAAAACTTTCCCCGCAAAGCCACTTAGAATTACTATAGAAGTAAGTAATTACCTGTGCCATTATTTCATCATCAACTTCAGGGTAGGAATCGGCAAATGAAACCTTTGCACTACGATCAACTCCAAAGACTACATCCCTCTTCTGCAATCGCCTGAAAGCATCCATTGCTTCAGAGCGAGTAGAAAACTCAAGTAAAGCATAGCCACGATTCATCCCTGGATTATTGCTGTCCTCAACCAATACTAAATCATCAAAATTTTCAACTCCATAACTCTTCAGTTTCTCCTTCAACTGTAAATGCCAAAACAAATTATTTCTTCAACCAAGAAGCAGAAAAGGAACATAAAGAGAAAAAGAGTTTAAGCATCATACATGTTCTTTCGTCCATGTCTTGCAGATATTGCCAACAAAAAGTGTGTCATTGTCATGACTCGGAGCAACACCACATTGCTTACCTCGAACCTACAGCATTTAATAAATTATTAAGTTACTTGTAAAAAGAATATATCATAAATATAAAATAGTCAGATCTTAAGACCAACCAGTGGATTCTTTAGCTCTGCGACAGCACGCCTAGCTTGCTCCACAGTCGCATATCGCAGGAAGGCAAAGCCTTTATTCTTCTTTGTAACAGGGTTCATCATCAAACGAACTTCAGTGATCTCACCAACTTCACCAAAAACTTTCCTAAGATCACTTTCTGTTGCATCTTTATCTAGCCCACCAACAAAAACTTCAAACTCCTTCCGCTTGCGGTGCTCTTTCACAACTTCATGATGATCTTCATCCTCCACATCCTCGTTATGTTCTTCATCAGCATTTTCATATCCCTCGCCCTCCCCATCATCCCCACCATCATCCAGTTCCCCATCCACCACATCAGTCTCCTCTTCAACCACATCTTCAGTATACTCCACCCCTTCATCACCGTCCTCATATTGCTCTTCATACTGCTCCAAATCCTTCTCATCGTAGTCTACAGCAGCCTCCTCTTCATATTCTGGCTCATCCTCGAACTCCAGCCGTTCACCTTTGTCCTCTTCTTCGTATGTTTCTTTCATAGTTCCCACGTCTAAAACCGAAGGAAGCATAAGATACATAGACCTCAAACCTCATTAAGATAAACTAGTGCAGTGTCCTGCACATATATAGCAAAAATCCCATAAAGTCACACACCACGACTCACGACAAACATATGATCTTTCATGCTCGTTATGAGAGTGGCTCATGTTATATTCATTTGTATAAAGCTAGGCAAAATCCATATTTGCCATTGTTACAAAGTGACATGTAACCTCATCCATTGAATACTGTTCAACTGATTAAAAGACCACCTACTGACAAATATGAAAGGATCTAACAGATCTAATATGCCAACACAAGCACGCTCCTCGTGAACCCATGCTTACCATGATTGAATGAAGAAAATCTACATGATGTCCATGCTATGTAAAATAAAAGGGGTATTATTGCACCACCATACAAATACACCAATGCAGCACCTCATCTAGATTCTCATAGGCCATAGCACAGATCACAGAAGAGGTCTACGCTCTATATACAAAATAGGAGCAGCACGCAATACCTTCACCGTGGCTCGTGCCGTTAGCTGCAGCGTCCGACGAAGCCTTCTCCTCCGCGGCCGGCTGAGCCTCCTCCGCGGCCTTAACCTCCTCGACGGGCGCCTCCTCCGCGGCCGCCTGCGCCTTCGCCGCCCTGCCCCTCGTCGCCGGCCCCTTCCTCGCCGCCGCGGCGCCGCCCCTCCTAGCCGACTTCGGCGGCATCTCCCAGATCACAACAATCCCAAAAAAAAAACACCTAGAAATCACCAGAAAAAAACGCATATTTAGCGGAAACAGGCGTCAAATCGGGGGGTGACCAGGCCGGAATCCATGGGCGTACGTACCTCGTGCCCTCGCGGAAGATCGAATCGGGGAAGCGAAACCCTAGAGCTGGAGCCGAAAGGTGCGGCCTTTAGATTGCGGAGAACCAACACGCAAGCACCCTGCCTGGCCTAGGAATTCCTTCGGCGGGTCGGGTCGGGCCGGGTCGTATTCTGCAGTTTAGACGCTGGAATTGGATGTAGTTACGGATTTACCATTGAGTCGTCGCACGCTCGCATTGACCGCTTCCTGCGCGATAGAGGGTATCTTGGTCTTTTCCGGATGGAATTTTGTTTGCCAGGTAAGTCGGCGCTGAGGAATTTCCTTGCGCCGGGTTTTTGGATGCGCGACCCTGCCATAGTCTTTCTTTTAAACAAAGCTGCCAAAAAAATACATACCACATACATCCAGTGGCGGAGAGAGGGGGGCCAGCAGGGGCTATGGCCCCACCCAATGTTCTGCCAGCATAGTATCAAACCCGAGCAAATATTTATCTACACCTCCCTCTCTTTCTCTTTATTTTTTGGCAAGGAAAATATCTCTGTGCATATCGTTGTAAGAATATCAAGCTGCTATGGTATTCTTTTTCAAGTCTTCCAGTACTAAAGCAACATGGTAGATCCAAACGCATGGTTGCTTGATTCCTCTAAGTACTGCAATGATTGATTACATTCGTTTGTAAGTCCCAAGAGTCCCGGTCGGTGTGTGTTTTCCTTGCTTTGGATTAAGGACCCATTGACTATTGGTGTCAATTAGACGACTCGATTTAGTGAGGAATCTTCATTTCACGATCTAATAATTATCATGAGCGAGTAATTCCATTTCATTTCCTCTCGTCTTTTCTACGTCACTAAGCGTGGCGAAAACGATCCCAAAGGAACCAAATTTCCCTTTTGTAGGAGTTTCTTTGAATGTGAAATGGGTTTGTTTAATTTTCCATGTCTCAAATTTATTTCATAATAACTTACATTGAAAAGGAGATTGCAATGGAGTTCTGACGGATGAACTTATTGATGACTTGATGCAATTCGGGACTTGTGAGCAAAATTTAATTGAAACATGTTAGTTCCTTTAACCATTTATGCTTATCGTTATATTTTTCATCGCAAAATTGTCATAACATGCATAATTAATGATTTAATAGAGATTTTGGTGTTTCAATATATGATCGAATCCCACACACACACACACATATATATATATATATAAATTTATACTGTACTATATGTATTTGCTTATCCGGCCCCCACTATATATAATTCCTGGCTCCGCCCCTGCATACATCTAAAAAAGATACATACCACATATTTTATTTTGTGAACCATTTATGTGTGCCTAAGTGCTTTCAATTTTTGAATATTTTTTCTGATATTTGATTTAGTGGGATGATCGTCAATAGGAAACGGTGGTGATCGTCTAAACGGTAATAGCACCAAGGAAATGCAAGAGAAGAAAGATGGCGATGTGGTAAACCATGAATGAAAAGACAGGATACGTAAGGATAGGAGAATGGCAGTGGTGGTCTATTCAAGGAGCCAACTAAGATGCAAGTGGTGATGGTAGCGAGGCTGATATATTATGGTGGTGTTGTCAACTATACCAAAGAAGTTGATTGTAAATATTGGAGAACTATATTTTGATTCATGAACAGGGAAGGAAAGGATAGGGACGTGAGATCGAAGTGTTTTGTACTTGCGTAATCAGTGGCGGCGAAGCCAAAATATCGATCGTAGGGGACTGAGTGCACAACAAAGCACTAGAAAATATATTTGGCTATACAAAAGAAAACTATAATCTATTAACTAAATTTTAGCTATACAGCTACTAAGCAAAATTGAGAATGATTTTTCATAAGAACTCCAGTACTCAACTTTGTTGCAATTTTCTTCTCAATGCAAGTGTCTCGAGTCTAGTCCCCTTTGGTTACAACTAAACTTTGTCAATTTATTCAAATTATGGGTTATGGCAGCATGACGAGACAATTTTTCTTTTGGTCATATGCTAGCCAGTTCAAGACTGACGAGGAATACGAGTAGACGGAATTTTTTTAAGTCCCTACTCTTTTTTCAAAAACACTTCTATGTGTTTTTTCTCGAGTAACCTAAACTTTGTGCTCTTGTGCTCCTACTATTTATTTGGTGATTCTATCTCCAAATTAACATAAATTTTTAGATGAAAATTTGAAAAGATTAAGTAGTTATAAGTATGGGCAACTTTATTAGAGCAACTCCAGCAGGGCCCCTACTTGGCCTCTCAAACTCAAATTTGAGAGCCAGAACAAAAAACTCAGCTCCAACAGAGTCCCTACTTGGCTCTCAAAAATAGGAGGCCTCTCAAATGAGGTCTCCAAGCCCTCATTCCTAGGGGCCCTCTCCTGGCTCTCATCCTTCGGTTTTTTTCCCACTCGGTGAAACTTCCCCCGCGCCCCCCCCCAAAATCCGCTGCTTTTGCTCGCCCCCCGTTTCGCCCGACTCCTCCACTTCCGCTCGCCCCCCGCCTCGCCCGACTCCTCCGCCGCCGCCCGTGTCCCCCGCACACCGCCAAAATACCTGCCTCGCCGATCGCTCGCCCGCCTCGCGACTCCTTCTGCCGCCGTGTCCCCTTGCGCCGCCAAAATCCCCGCCTCTGCCGCTTCGCTCGCCCGCCTCACCCGACTCCTCCGTTCGCCGCCGCCTCCGCTCGCGCCGCATCGCCGGCTCCTCGGCTCACCGCCGCCACGCTCGTCGCCGCCGACGCCTCCGCCCGTTGCCACGCCCGTCGCCTCGCCCGATGCCTCCGCCCGTCACCGTTGCCTCGCCCATCGCCGTCGCCGCCAAAATCCCCCGCTCGCCCAGGGCCTCCGCTCGCCTCCGACCGGGTTTGAGGAGTGGGTCCCATGTGTCAGTGTGTAGTGGAATGAATTTGAGGGCTTAGATTTGAGGGGTGCTGTTGGAGTAGATGCAAAAAAACTGGGCCCTCAAAAATAGGAGGAGCCCTCAAATCAAAAGTAGGGGTGCTGATTTGAGAACTGCTGCTGGAGTTGCTCTTAGGCTTGGACATTTTGAGTCGCGATCAGAAATTCCATCAGGAAGGGCCTAATGCATATGCAGGATGCTTGATGGATTGCTTAACTACGCCATAGAGTAATTACTATGTACTACATCATGCAGGTTTGCTCAATTGATGGGGGTGCCACCCCCAACCTCCCACCCCGGCATGGTCGCTTGAGCATTTTCAAATGGCAGATTATGTTTAAAATAATAAATTCTCACATAGGCATTACTCCCACATATGCTTACCATGTGGGGCCTACAATGCAATCAATAAAGTCAAAAACACGTTGCCCTCTCTCTACTACAATAGGGTCCACGTCGAATATGGATGCTTGTGTGAGCACTTTGCAAAATTTGAGCGGGTTTATTTTAGTTTATTTGCGGCTTATATTCATACTGTCTACTAATTAGCTTTTAAATGATGCTTTTTAAAACAGAGTTAATAGGAAGATTGTAGTAAAAAGTATACTGAGTTCAGTTGTAGTTAATGTTCTATTGCAACGGAAAAAATGCAACAAAATACATTTTGTTACAATAGTTGATGTTATTGCCACGAATTATTTGTTTGTGATGATAAGTTTATTATATTGCCACATTTCTAAATTATTGTGATAATTTTTGTTTTCATTGTAATAAATTGATTGTATTGCAACAAAAAAAAATAAACCATTGTATTAACTAATTACTATTACAACAATTTCATACTATTGCGATATGTACATTCTTTTGCAACGATATATAAGTATGGCATATCTTCATTTATTTTCTCACCAAATCAGATATTGGTTGGCTCAAAGATGTACAATCAAACTGCAAAAAATTGCTTTCAACAAATATAATCACGTACAGGATTCAATTCCCACCAAAATACTTGTTTAGCCTGACGAAAGAAAATCTGTTTCCACTTAGATTCAACAACACATTTATTATAAACTACTTTATATTTGATTAACCTAGAGATATTAAACAATCCGATCATTGACTTCCTAATCCGATCATTGACTTCCCTTCTCCGCTACTACGCATAAGTTCCTAAGACCTTACTTCTTCATTGATCCACAGAAGCGCTAGACGGCAAGATGAGTCCCATATCCGCCATGTTCGCCTAGCTCTGGCTCAATGAATAGCATAGCCCTGCTCCTTACGTGCCCTAGCCATGCCTTCCCTCCGTCACACTGCGCAACCCGCACATCCCGCTCACCAAACCATTTATCATCATTCGCACACTTTTCCATAATTAATTGATTGAATTGGACTATTTTATATTTTTATAATTTTTCGCATATCGGCACATCTAGGCGTATTATCTTTAAAATTGGTGTGCTGGGACTGCTATGTATAGATATACATATCACCGTCGACATATAAGATCAATTTGCATTAGAAAACAGACTATCTAAGGGCCATAATGAAAAAATCATAATAAGAAAAGACTCGATTGTAATTTATTGGAACTCTGAGGGCTGTATTGCAGACTTCCCAAAAAATCCCCAGTTGGCTACTTAGCCTTAGCGCCGCCCCTATTGTTCACATGAGCCCGGCTTTTGTTCTTCTTCTCCTCCATTTGCTTCTCCTCCCCTTCCCTTTCTTTGCCACCCCGGTGCCAGCGAGGGCTGGGCTTGACCTCGCTGGATGCCACTGCTACTGCCCAGATCACGCCACCTACCTCCACTACTCTTCGCCTTCTCCCCTAAATCTTGAGTGCCACCGGATCTCTGCTGCCCATGGCACCGTCTCATCGGTCGCCATCTCTCTTTGACAGCCACGCCACGTCATCTCTGCAGCCCCACCAAGTGCCTCCTTCCTTCCTCCTTACTCTCTCTCTCTCTCTCTGAACCACCGCACCACCTTCTCAACAGCACCACTGCCCCAAAGCCCGTGCGTCGCTATCATCGTCTCCTCCGTCGCGCTAATGTCAACCGCAACGCTGGTGTGTTCCCGTGTGGCAGCACCTACTTGTGCATTGGCATGTGGCAACACGATTGCATCGAGATCATCGCCATTGACCAAGGCAACTGCACCACGCCCTCCTACGTCACCTTCACCGACTCCGAGAGGCTCATCAATAATTCCTCCAAGAATCAGGTCACCATGAACCCCATTTTAATATACATTGGAGACAACCATTTCAATTTACATAAAAAGGATAGGCATGTCAAATAAATGTTATATATATAGTACTCTTTCTGAAATATGAATATGTTTCATTTCGGTTTTATCTTATTCAATGAACTTCACATCTTGTAAGTGCTGGTCAATGCTACATGTCAAAAGGCCAAGATAAATATCTGATAAATATGTCCTTATTATTTTACATGTCACATTAATCCACTTCAATACTTAGGTTCATTTTACTGTAGCTTGTCCATTGGGCTCATACTGCCCGCGTGCCAAAGTGAACACAACCACTGGTCTTTGTGATCCATAAGATGTTTTTTGATAGTTGTTTTGCATTTGGTTTCTTGATAAACACACGCAAAATGCCAGCAGCTAAATTTCTGTACTTTGATTAGATACAAGTATCAGATAACTCCAAACTCAACCAACGGTTGTGGTGGTGCTGACATGTGGGCTGATTTCGAGAGCACTGAAGAGATGTTCTGTCTGGTCGGTTACTATTGTCCAACCACAACTTTAAAAGTTTCTTGTAGCAGTGGGTACTGATCTAATCTTATGCCATCTATATCTTGCATCACAAATTATATGATTCTTTAGGAACTAGTTTGGTTTAGACATTTGGTGATTGTTGCTTCATGTTTGTTTATTCTGCAGGCACTTTTGCAAATTGGGTTCCACCACTGAAAAGAGTAAGTGTCATCAGAATAACTTTTCGTACAGTAGTATCATCTTTAATCATGTAGTGATAGTAGTTATCCTTCAGTAAGCTAAATTTAGATTAAATCCTCAGAATGCATGATAAAGGGTTCCTATGGGGGAAACGAAGAGAATCAAAAGCTTGTCATTCTTGGTGCTAACTTAGTGGTAGCTCCTCCTATCCAAATTTATCATTTCACTAGCTTAGTGGTAACAAGGAAAAAAAATACGATTGCAAACCTAAGCTAAGTAACCAGGTCTTCTAGTACCGGTGGTTAATGTAGATGAGGGAAAAACTAATATGACTAACTCTCTTTCAATATATGAATTAGAAGTCACTACTCTTAACACATGCACAGATCTAAGTTTAATTAGATCTTTCTTAATTGTTTTGCAAGTTGGCACAGTTGCTCAATCTAATTCGAGTTTGGCCATCACCATGGTAATGATTTGTATCTTGTTGATCAGTAGTCAATAAAATGTCCCAATTTATTGTATTTTAGAACATGCATTGGCTCTAGCAATAGGATTATGTTAAGCATTCTTGTTTTAATTTTTTGTATATATTGAGTGTATATTGCAATGTATATGTAAACGAAAAGAGAAGACAAAATATAGTCAGTTGCATTAAGATATTGCCATGAAATCTAATCCGTTGCATTAAGATATTGCCACGAAATTTGGTGTATTGCACGAAATCCAGCGTGTTGTATTAAGCTATTACCACGAAATTCAGCGCGTTGCATTAAGCTACTATCATGAAATCCAACGCGTTGCATTAAGCTATTGCCATGAAACCTATCTTATTGTATTAAGCTATTGCCACGAAATATAAAACATGGCAATATGTATGTGTTGCAATGTTTTCTGTTCGTGATGATAAAATGCTATCGCAATAGTACAATCATTGTGATAGGATAATTTATCACCATGATTTATTTTTTGTTGCAATAAGCTATTACCGTAGGGTTTATTGCAACACCTGGCAACGGTTTTAATTTTATTGCAAAATATGTATATTGCAACAATTTTAGTCTTGATGCAACAATTAATTTTTTTGCAACAATCGCATTTCCTTGTAGTGTTCGTATCCATTTGTAGAGGACCGAACCTAAGAAACAAGAGATCGAGCACTCGTTCTTTGGGTTTGTATCCACTAATGGGACCAAACCGAGGAGATGAGGACTTCATGCCTCGCCTTGATTTGTATCCATTTGTAGAGAACCGAATCAAGGGACAAAAACATAAATAAAAAAATAAAGCAGCTTGATTCGTACCGTGATGGCTGAATCGAAAGGGCAAAACAGGGACTGGATAGAGAGAACGCTCCTTGATTCGTACCGCGATGGCCGAACCCAAAGCAAAGGGAGAGAGAGAAGAAGAGCCAGAACTTCACCTTCTTACATGGATTGGCTGCTCTCTCTTTCTCCTCTCTCAAGTGTGCTTTGTGTATCTCCCTTTCTCCTAGAGCTTGCCTAGTGGCTCCTTTTCTTGCCAAAATGTTCTTTCTTTCTTTTTTGTTCTTCCTCCCGAACCTCCTATTTATAGAGCAAGGATGAGAGAGAGGTTGCTTTGAGAGAATTTACAAGAACTTCTCTGTTTGATTTTTCTCTGCTAATGGCAGTTCGAGCATTGTAGCCATTGTTGCTTGCGGTCGTGCAGGACATGCACTATTTTGACGTTCAAGAACCGCAACCAGTTTCACTTGCGGTCATGTAGGGCATGCGTTATGTGGACTCCATCCCACCTGTAGGCTATGGCTAAACCATGGGCCCTTAATCATTTAGTTGGAGAGTACCTAACTTTTGTATGCATGCAGTTATGGCACCTCTTTCCTATCGACATGGGAAAGGTATTCATGCATGCGTTTGGCTAACCAGTGGGTCCCACGAAGTGCTTACTCAATTGATTATAGAAGCTCCTAATTCTTAATGCATGCACACGACCAAGGCTATTCCTTTTTATTACTTGCACTTATACATATATATAGTCCAAGCTTTTGACTGAGATAAGATACGTCACAAGCAACTGACGTCGAAGAGACCAACATGGTCAAACCCACATGGTCGACACAACGTGCGTGTTTACTTATTACCAGTAGAGTATTAGCCATTGGGCAATTTCCTAGCCCATGTAGTGGCAATTTTCATTTAAACTTTAGTGGTTTTATATTGTAACTGATTTTAGCCATCAGTATAATTTATTAATTTGAAGATGGTTATCATTATTATATTTATATATATATATATATATATATATATATATATATATATTCATGTGTTTCTTTAGATTTATTTATTCACATTTTAAGTTCAGGACAAAATCGGTGTCAACAACGACTTGGATCCAGCCAGTGGTGACATGCTCAGTAACAAGGTGCATACCAATGAGTGGTTCCCTCATGCAATCACACTTTCCTCAAAGCCAAGAGACAGTGGGTAAGTAGTGCAATTCTTTCTCCCTTTCCAATTATCTTCTCAAATTTGCTTATTTTTTTTGGCTATATTGGTTGGATGGATCGAGGGGATTTAGTTTGTAGTGATTTTATCTATAGTTTGTAGTTATTTTATCTATGCTTACTTATGTGCGGTGAGGATGGTGTGGTTGGAGGGGATTGGTGTGGGAAGCCATGGTGACGAAGATCTAGTGCGGCATCGAATCTCGTTGGACATGGAGGAGATGACTATGGCAACAACGATTCAGTGTGGGAGATGTCAAATTGAGTGAGGGATTTGGATGAGGAGAGTAAGAGGAGGAGGTGGGCAGAAGGAATCACAGTGGGCACTTATTGATTTGGTAGATTGAGATCAGTGACACAACATTGTTCATGCAACTGGTGCACACGATAATGGTCCTAGTGGTGGTCATCATGTCAAGGTTTGTGTCCCAGGACATGGGCGAGTGGGTGAGTAGCTGAAACCTTGAGAGGCAGCGGATGCGAGCTTTGACCTGTTGCTGGTGGTGCTAGTAGGGTGGCGACAATGTTTTGGTTCACTTGGTGCTCCAACTGGGCACCGTTCCTGATGGGTTACCCATGCAACAACAGGGAAGTATTCGCGAGGGAGCTTGTATGGTTATTTTTTGCGCACAAATTGTACATTTGCATAATAATTATCCTGAAAGAACGGTTGATATTCATCTAATATATGCTTGATCTCTACCTATAGGAGCGAGTGATGACTGATGAGGACCTCAAGAATGCATATTTGTATTATTTTGCGACTCTTATTGTGCAAAAGTTACTGATGAATTACATAGAAAGAGGAAGAATGTGATATACTGATATGTGAGTTCACATCTGTGGCAAAGATTATACATTGGTATTTATTTCCTTACCTTTCTTTAGTTGTATATTCTGGATGAAACAGGTGATAATACGTTATGAAAAGCACCTGTTTTTAAACATGAGCTGACATCTCTATAAAGAGAGTGAGAAAAATCTGTCATACGTTGGTGTAAATATATGTAGTATAATGTAGCACCCTTTGAAGTAAAGATCATAGCTTTGGTAGAAATTAAGAATCATAGCTTTGATAGAAATACATGTAGTATTGGGTGTTTATTATCACATTTTATTTTCCCTTCTTGTTTTGCGGAGCTAGCCTGCACTGTTGTAACTTTCATGTTCATCGTACCTCCCATGATGATGCTTACGATGCATATCCATAGCTACATAATTGTTGAATTATTGTAGGGTGGTGTGTTTGCTAAATCTTTTTTTACTGTTGACAAACTTCACTTGCCACCACCGTAGGAGGCTATAGCAGGCTCCGCGGCACCAAGTCAACCATGTTCGTCGTTATCGAGCAAACCCATCTCTCCTAGTCCTAACGTGGGCCAATTCGATCGCAAGTGGCGTGACATGATGGCAGTGATGTAGGTGTGGCACGACATGGGGGTTGATGGTGCGATGCAGGCCACAACAAAACTCGGCTGGGTCTGGTGGCAAAGCCAAGGGTGTAGTGCAGGCTAAGCACAGCGGCGAAGGGATGACTTGAGCTGTAATTGTAGTGAAGCTCGATGGAGCGTGGCACCGAAGCCAAGGATGCGGTGCATGGCGAGCACGATGGCGAGGCTTGACGAGAGTCGAGGTAGAGGCCTCGCGCCTCAACAAAATAGGTTTTATTGATCATATGCCCTCCCCTTAGATGGAAATTCAGGATTTACCCTCCTGGCCCACGCGTCAGTGACTTATGATGACCCCACATGTCATTGAGGTGGGAGGGTAAATCCTGAATTTCCCAACTAAGGGGAGGGTATATGATCCAATCCCCCAACAAAATATGGTTTGGTGTTCTTGTGTAATATGATTTTGTTATCCAAAGAAACACACGGGCATTCAACTATTAACTAACAAATATTTAAATACTTATCTCAACAACCTCCCCCTACCTCTCTGGGTGTATTGCGGATGTGCGACATGAACTACGGTGGTTGAGCCGAGGGCATTGTGTAAGCAAAACCTGACCACCGAGGCATGACGTGGGCCACGACGGAGCTTGATCAGTCATTGTGGCGCAGTTTGACGTGCTGTATAATATAATTTTTTATCCATAGCAATGCACACTCACTAGTAAAGGAAAAAGCCATACAAAAGCCCACAATGTCACCTTCCCAAACTTTTCTGAAATTACCCAACAACCCCATGGTTTTCCTATTGCAAGTTTTTTTTTTAATTTCCTACGTCAATTTGGACCCTAATAGAAAAGAACCATGCAAAGGCCCGCAACATCATCCTCCCCGAAGTTTTCCGGAATTACCGAACAGCCGCCGTACTCTTCTTCCCCTCCCCTCTCCGTCTCCGCGCCGTGGTCTGTCGTCCCGTCTTCCTCTCGAGACCTCGACACCGAGCGCGCATGATCTCCCTACCTCTCACCACCACCTCCCCCGCCTCCAAACACTAGCTCCGCCCCCCGATTACCAACCCACCGCCGCTCCTCGAGATCGGGGGACGAGGAAGGAGTAGTAGGAGGAGATGCACAGAGACCGATGCGTCTCGGCAGCTGCCGGGGGCGCCGGTGAGAGGAAGTGGATCGGCGAGGCGATGGACAGGTCGTCTCCGTCGACGTCGTGGGGGTTCGCCGGCGGTCGCGAGAGGGAGGCGGGCAAGCAGCCGGAGGTGCCCGGCTCCGGCGGCGGATCCACTGCCATGTCGAAGCGCAAGTTCTCTGATGGTGAGCCCTGTCCTGCAGCATGCTTTCTTTATTTTGTTGGCTGCTTATTTTGCTCTTTTTTCTGGTTTGCTGGTGCGATAAGTTCATAGATCAGCCGTGTTCTGCCACCGGATTGAGGAAATCGTTTTCTTTTTTATTATATATAATTGGTTGTGCTTTGTTACTTTAGGTGCGAAGTTGGTTGCCTGTTAAAGGGGGGAGTCTTATGCGGTTACATTTTGCGTAAGAACAAGCGAACAATGGTGTGCTCAACTATTAGATCACTCTTATGTCATACCATCCTTTCTTCAAGCTTTTGTGTATTGTTCTGTAGTAGGATATGCTAAATTTCTGTTGTTTCATTTATTTTGTGATGTTTGCGTGCGAGGCAGCTCAAAGATGCAGACATTGATGATTGCTGTAGATCTCTAGTTTATGATTCCTGCTGAGCAGGTAAGCATGAATGCATGATAATGCCATTGGCGAGACTTGCAAGGTTGCAATTCATGGTGGTCATGGGTTGTGATGTGAGCAGGCTTGCAAACATTCTAATGTTGAGATTACCAATAGCATAATGCAAATTATGTACTCAGTAATAGGTGGTAGCTAGTAGTAACCTTAATATAACCATTAAAACACAGTAGTAGCATTGATTTCAAGGGATTTGGTGCTCGTTTGGTGTGACATGTTGTGAAGTCTACTTTGTTTGCTTGTTAGGTGAATTTTTCTTTTCAGTTTTTAGGCACTTTTTGGTGGTTAGGGGCATTCATCAGGAGCTCCCATCAACAAGTATGCATGTGGTTGCTTGTATTTTTAGTTAGTCATCTGAGCAGGAAATGATAGAGGTTAAGCCCAAAGCATTGCAAAACCAATGTAAAATGAGTAGGACTATAGCCTACTAGGTTAGATTAGTACAATCAAAAGGAAAAAGGGATTGCCCAGACAGCCTTCAGTGTTAAAATCATTTGCCTTCGTGCTCTGACTCGAATCAGTTAAACAGGCTGAATATGAGAAACTCTGAAATCAAGCTATGGATCTATTCCTCTTATACAATAACTTTGATATACTACTTCACTATGATGCACGGACACGGATACGCCGACACGATACGACACGACACCGACACGGGAATTCGCCGTTTTCCCAAAAATACCGATACGGCGATACGGCTATATATATTTAAATAATAAATAAATTATATATATATATATATGTGTGTGTGTGTGTATTATTTTCTATGTTTCCACATGCTTATTGTAAACTTGTAATTTGTAAAGTGTAATTTCCTCTCTAGCACTAGAATTAGCGGCTTCCATTTTTCTAGAATGATGAAACAAGCAATCAAGCACAAGTTTGCTAAATGCCTAAATATATATTGCTGGCTTTCTGTGATGCATCTCAACCTAAATGTTAAAAGCAGAAGCGGGAGATAATAACTCGGTGGAGCGGGGATGTCGTGTGCGAGGGAAAGTCGGCGCGCGGGAGAAAGCCGGCGGGCGGCACATGGGAGAAAGCCGACGGCGCGGCGAGGTGCGCGAGGCCGGCGGAGTGGGCGGTGGCGAGTGCGGAGGCCGGCGGGACCGGGTGGCGGCGAGATGCGGGAGCCGGCGGGAGCGGATGGCGGCGGGAGCGGCCAATGCGAAGAAGCGGAGAAGCGTGAGCGTGCGAGCGCGATGGGAATGAGGTGCTCGATATCCTAGGCGGGAGGTTAGGGTTAGGGCAACGCCCGTGCGTGCGTTATGGACCGGCGGCCGGCTGTGTCCATGCCGTGTCCGACTCGTATATTTAGTGTGTCCGACACGTGTCGAGAATTTTAATAATTAAAATTAATTCTTAAATCGGCCGATACGTCACCGACACGTGTCCAAGACGTGTCTGTGTCGTATCCGTGTCCGACACGTGTCGGACACGGATACGACGGTTTTGAGGCGTGTCCGTGCTACATAGCTACTTCATCCACATTACGAGTAACAAACTGCTAAAACTAGATGTGTTAACTTGCTTTCTTTACATGTCATGTAGTCTTGATCACTATCCTATTCTCCCACAGCTCATCACTCACGACCTCCCTTGCAACTGAAGTCTGAACCCAAGTATAGATCTCATAAGTCATAACTTCCTCCAATGCGTAGGTTGCAGGCTTGCAGCTGCTGCCTCAGACGGGAGGATGCCTCCGTGTTGCTGCTGTCAATTAGATTCAAGATGTGGTTGCCAGATCTGCACTGTATCTGTGGTGTTTGTTGAGTTAGAGACCTTGGCATCTGACCGGTTTAAGGCTAGCCAGAAAAGGGACCAAACATGGAGTCGTGGAAATTTTGTGCCTAATATTCTTTAAAGAAGAACAAAAGAGTAATAGTTGATCTAATTAACCTTTTACAGATGAAATCTATGGCACTGTTTTGTTTGAGGGACACCACCATATTAGTCGATCCTACAAAAGTTTTTGTTTGGTCAGTGTAATGGAATTGTCCGGTCCTACTTGTGCGTCTCTGTCTCTTTGGTTAGTGGAATGGAACTATCCAATCCTACAGGCATGCCTTTGGTCAGTAGAATGGATTGACCTCTTTCTAGCACCAACTCATTCCACAGCTGGGAGAAACTACTACCACTTGTGGCATGGGGTCAATCAATTCACTAAATTTGTTGGATGGCACTATTCCACTCCAAAATGTGTTGAACAACCCCATTCTATCTTAAGATGGATGCACCTATTCCATTATGTGTATAGTTTTCAAACCAAACAGCCCATATGTCTTGCTAATGGCATTATATATTGCTGAATGCTAATGAATTTATGCTCTGCAACCATGTTTTTATATTGCTTTTAACTTAGTTTTCTATAATTAATGTTCTGGAGGTTGTTCCTGCTATTCCTGTTTCAATTGTAATTTTTTGTACTGATTGCCTTACAGGAGAATCAGAAACTGGCAGTGAAGAATCAGATTTGAGTGGTTCTGATGGAGAGGATACATCATGGATTTCATGGTTCTGTAGCTTGCGGGGCAATGAATTTTTCTGTGAAGTTGATGATGAGTACATCCAAGATGATTTCAACCTCTGCGGGTTAAGCGGTCAAGTTCCGTATTATGACTATGCTCTTGATCTGATATTGGATGTTGAATCTTCACATGGTATCTCACTTCTTTTTCTGTTTGATACATCAGAGAGAAATGTGTTAGGGAAATATCCAACTAGAGTCGAGGATTATGAATTTATGATAGATGAATAATGCTTAGAACTTAAAGATGGATGCTTGATTCAGGCAGTGCTTTCTTCCTTAGTAAATAGTAAATTAAAACTCCCATGTTTACCTTGTCCTGGTTTTAGCTACTTTCACCAGTCAACAGCTGTAGCTCGGCAGTTAGGGTGTGTTTGATTGCCCTCATAGGCCTAGTCTGGCCCATAGGAGGCAGCAGGCCGAGTGAATGCAATGCCTGTTTTGAGTTTGCTTGGCTGAGTAGCAAAGTTATTTGGGAGATCGGCCTGTTCTTTTTGGTTTCAGCTTATAGCTGCGGCTTATGACTTTTAGGCTGTTCGTAAAAGAGAATAAGGAGTAACAGACATGCCTTAAAAAGACACTCCGTTTGAAAGTTAATTACTGCAGAAAAGCCGAAAAGTAGCTTTTAAAACGGCTTGTTGTCATACATTGCTTTACTTTCTTCTACCAACTTTTTCTTGTTGATGCAACACTTTTACAATGTGATTTTATGCAAATAAACAGGTGATATGTTCACAGAAGAACAAAATGAACTTATTGAATCAGCTGCTGAGATGCTTTATGGATTGATTCATGTTCGGTATATTCTTACAAGTAAAGGGTTGGCTGCAATGGTGAGGCTCTTCATCTCTTTCTGCAGTTCTAATAAGTTGTTTTCTGATGGATACGTTTTGAGTACCGTAATTATTTGGTAACTTTTCATGTTTGATGTTTGTGCAGTTGGATAAGTACAAGAACTATGACTTCGGCAGATGTCCTCGGGTGTATTGCAGTGGCCAGCCATGTCTTCCAGTTGGCCAATCAGACATTCCTCGTTCTAGTGACGTGAAGATTTACTGCCCTAAGTGTGAAGACATCTACTATCCGAGATCCAAATATCAAACCAGTATCCTTTCATTTCCAATAAACATGTGCCTTCTAACTCTGATTGATTGCTGAAAATGCCTACTAGAATATGATCTTCCTGTCAGTAGATAAATTGATAAGGGAAGTTCCTGGCATGCCCACACAAACATTTGAGTTGCCTGATTACTTTCATCTTGTAGCTTTTTCCTTGCAGCTCTTTGTCCAGTTGTTAGAATGTTTAATCCATCGGTTACACTAAGCTGACACCCCACAGGATCATTCACTTCATGGAAGCAAATCTCATATGGTTTCATGAAACAGTAACATGGCCAAATTATTAGAAAGAGGACTTAAAGATTCAGCATTTCTCTTCCATGCTATAGTTATTCTTGACATGCTTTCATGGAACTAACCCCACCCCAAAGAATGGTCAAAACATTAAAAAGTTGTGAACAATATGATATACATGATACTTGGAGAATGACTTTTCAGCTGACATATTTCTTTTTCTTTCCCATGTTGGGTAAACTGTGTTTCTTGTTATTCGAAAAAACAGATTTGTCGCGCACTGCACTTGACTCTCACGTAGACATTGATGGAGCTTACTTTGGAACAACATTTCCCCACTTGTTTCTGATGATGTACCCGCACTTAAAGCCCCAGAAGCTGTTGCAGCAATACCTCCCCAGGGTGTTTGGCTTCAAACTTCACAAGCCATAACATGTATGAATACTGAAGATGCAAAAAGGTACAAGGCAGTCATCTCATTCTGCGTTGCATAGCACTTTGTGAGCTGCTCATCTGTGTGTGCCGTAGTTTACTTCGTTTCGTTCTTCCTCTGTACCCTCGCTTGAATTAAGACACCCGATCGGCCCGACTTTCCCAAATGCCCTCACTTTATTCAGTTGGTGTAGCCGTGGCTTCTGAAATGTAACAGCGTATCACCGGTACCCACCTGACCCCTCGCTGACCTCGCTGACCTCCTATCTCTTGTTTCTCCCTCTCGCCTGGACGTTCTGATTTGATCCTGTTTTCTTCTTTTGTATCTTAGGTCATAGTGTAACTGTTGTGTCATTGTTGCCTATTTGTCATCCTCTTGTAACATTAGGTTGCTATGCCAAATCATAATGGCAATCTAAAACATACGTTCCTACAATTCTTATTTTTCACCTGTTATTGGGCTCCTACAGGGCGGTTTATGCTGAGAATTACTTATGTGCCATCATGGCTGTCACAAATTCTGCTGGAGCCATGACGAACTCGTGTTGCCTTGCACGGTCGCTTACATGCTCGCCATGCATACTTCCATCTGTTTTTGCGACAGATGCCTGTAACAGTACAAGTTTCTTGAAGCCTGGAGCACACCTGGGGAGGGAAGCGGCATAAGGTTGCCGTCGTCCGCGAGGCCGCCTCACGGGAGTCACGGTTCGTGCTCCAGGCGGATAACAGAGTGGAGAGAAGCAGGAAGCAATGTAACAGTAACACTGTCTTCAATTCAGCAGGGCAAGGACCGAGCGGTCCATGCCACAGGGACGACTGCACCTTTGAAAGTTTGAACCCAACGTACGACACAAATCAAATGAGCACAAGATAAAGCAGGATTTTTAGGCGACACAAGCAAAGGGCCAGCCAAAAATATTAACGAAAATGCGTCCAAATCATCTGGAGTGATCTGGATGTTTTATTCCTAACAATCATTTAAATCTTGGACTGTTGGATTAGAGATCCAACGGCCTCTTATTTTTGGAGGGGGGAGATTTTTTTTGGAGGGGGAAGATTGCTTTTTTTTGGAGGGGGAGAATTCGTGACCGTTAGATCTCTAATCCAACGGACATAAATCAGGATGATATTTAGAAAGAAAATATCCAGATGATGTTTATCAATACCCCAAAAATATTAACGAAAATGCGTCCACAAAATTTCCTGTAACCTTTGTTTCTAAGGTTAGGATATCCAGCAACCTAGTAGAAGAAAACGCTACCAATCTACCCATTCTGCATCCCTGTCCTGATCAGACGCATACGCCGGGCCGTCTGAAGTTCTCCCAGTGTAGGTTGGATTTTGCACGGATCTCCTCCACGGCAGTCTCGCCCCTCTCCACTCTTATCGACTCCAGCATGCTCCCCAGAACCTCGGACGCAAGCCTCTGGTCTAGCGCATGCCCTGCGGGCTCCTCCCCACCGTCCTGCAGCAATTCTCCTATCTCCGTCAGCGAGATCACGTCTTCCAGTATGACTTTGGCAAATATACGCCCCAGGAACTCGGTCGCCCTCGGAGCATCCGTCACAGCATCTTCCAAGGTTGATACAACATGTTGGAACCTGACAGAAGCAGCAGACATTTAGCAGCCGCTTGACAGAGTCACCAGCTATGGTGGTGCTACAAAGATAAGAACTTTATATAATATGCAAATGGACCATACCCCTGGAGTAGGTGCCTCTGGCTCAGCAAATTCTCCTGAGATGTGCACAAGTTCACCAAAAGTTTGGCCAGGAGTTCCCTTTCCAGGTCTTTCCTTTCGAACGAGTCGTTGATCCAAAGTGATACAAGTGAAGGGTAGAAGCTGGGAGCATTCAATTCTTTCATGCACAGAGCGACCTCCTCCTCGTCCTTAGCACTGGGGGACAACAAATATTATGTTAGTGTAAAAACTAGGGTCATGCTAAACCTGCAACTTAATGGGAGATTTTAGGTTTGGCCCCCTTAGCCAATCAGTTCCCCATAAGTATTCATGTAAATTTGAAAAAGGGGGAAGTATTCATATAAACATTTTTAGTCGGCAGTAGCATTCATATTGTTTTATTGTTGGACATCAGAAAATGACTTCTAGTTGATTTTTGAGTTTTGGTATACAAAAAAATGTTGTGACTACCGAAAATAATGCTACATACATAATGCAATTATCTCTGCAGGAACATATGCTATAAAAGAAACAACTCATGGCTACAAAAAAATCATCGACGAATGGGGAAAGAAAAGGCAAACCTGAATTTTCGATGAAAAATGTACAAGTAGATGATGTTGTTTACCCAATTGAAGGACACAGTTATCAAAGGTCTTAATAATAATTTCAAGTATGCCAAAAATATAACCAAAACATTGTTGGATAGTATGTAAAAAGGTCAATAGCTACACATATTTCATCTGTACTGTTGTAATGCCTTCACAACTGATATTGGTGACTAAAAAATATTTAGCTGATTAACTGGATGTGAGATATATCATGAAACAGTAAAAAACTAGAAGTGCAAGCTTGGGTGCTAATAGGCAGGTACTCTTAAGCATAGTTTTCATAATAGTAATAAGAGTGTGGAATGTGATTCTAGCATTCTACAGCATATAAAGAAAAGCATGACAGATGAAAACTTGCCTGTAGAATTCTTTTATGGTTAATATTGATTTTTCTTGAAGAACCTCTTCAGGGAATGTTTTTGGTTCATAACACAGATTCTCATTGACCGTGGAGAGTGTTTGCATTTGGCCAACAGGATTGACAGCAGTCACTGGCATAGGTAAAACATGATCCGCAGTTCCCCATGACCGGTTTTTAGGAGTATCAGTACTGGCTTGGAAGTTTATTTGATAACTAGCTGCTCCTGTAAATGAACTTTGTCTTGAGTTTTGAGATGTTTGACCATGATGACTGTTCAAAGGAACTTCTGGAA
Source organism: Dendrocalamus sinicus (assembly GCA_036346575.1). NCBI lineage: Eukaryota > Viridiplantae > Streptophyta > Magnoliopsida > Poales > Poaceae > Dendrocalamus > Dendrocalamus sinicus. The sequence goes on from CM070650.1 coordinate 11,044,100, forward strand.
AAATGGCATTTGAAACTGGTGGCTTCCCACAACGCGACATTTCTCTTCCCAAGTCACCTTGAGGACCAAGGCGAACAGATTTATCGGCACGCCTTTGATGGAGTGTTACTGGCAAGGCTCTATTTGAAGGCTGATATCTAGCATCCAGATTAACATTCTGGGATCCATATGCATGAACTTGAGAGGATCCACGAGAAGCAAAAGCAGAAGATCCACGAACGCCATAATTAGGTGGAGGCCCTGGTCTTAATGTTGAGCTAATGCAGGTAACATATGAGTTATAGTTATCAGAAGAACCGAACCTAGTTGATAGACCCATTTTCTGTTTAACGGCATCCCTGCGAACGTCCTCAATCTTCTTTGGCCCTTCAACTTTCCTTCTCTGCCTCCACTTGTTTTTCCTAAGGTCAATCACATCTTCCAGCATAAATCTTATACGGGATGATAGCTTCGAATGTGCTGACAGCTTCTGTATAATGCCAAAATAATAATCCATATGCACCTTTGCCCTGGAATGATCTATCATCTCCCCTATTGTGCTCATCAATTTGCATAATGCCTCTAGATCTTCCTCATCTGGGTGTTGATACTCACCTAGTAGTTTCTTTATGCATTCGTGCATTATTCTTTCAGTCAACATTTTCTTTTTGTACAATTCCCCGATCAAACGGATATTTCCTAGCATGCGCCTCCGTGCTCGGAGCTGTTTCTCTTGTCTCTCCCCTTCAGATTGTTTCATTCCACCTTCTTGTTCTCTGTCAGCTTCAGCTTGCTCTCTTTCCCCTCTTTCAAATTCTTCTTGGCATTTATTTAAAAGTAGCCTCTTAAAGGTGATTTTCTCCTCATCCTTGACAAAATTAGGTAGTTCACCAGCCAAAGAAAAACAGAAACTGGCATACATCTCACAAAAAGTGGGTTCCATCAAGGCTTTGTCAAATATCTGAGAAATGACACCGGTAAGTGTAACTGTGTTATCAATATTCAAATCTTTGACCTGCGCGAAAAGTTTTTCAAAATTTTGGGGGGTTAACTTATTGAGGATAGCTTTCAGCTGCCTTTGTTTTGCCTCTTCCTCATCAGAGACTTTACCAATTTCATATTTTTTCTCAGCTTTGTGCATAAGTGGCACAGATACTTGAGAAGGAGGCGAAATGCCCTGAATGCTAGTTCTATGTTGCCACCGCTCATCAACAGAACCACGTGACATGCTGCGTTGTGATACTACTACTTTCATAGCTCTGGAGAGAATTTCACCAGTATACTGGCTGGATGACTCGTTCTGTGAAAGACTTCTCAAAGATCCATGCCAAACACGCTGTGCTGCATCCCAATTAGAAAAGGCAGGTCGATGAACAGTGTCAGGAAGTGGATCATGTCCAGAAACAGGAGAGGTATGCAATTTTCTCCGCTTATCCTCATCAAGCTTGCTAGCCATATGGCGGTTAACTCGAGAAGTAGCTGAAACTCGTTCTTTTAGCCTTGCATGGTTTGAATGAAGTTCACTATTGACAATAAATCGAGCATCAAGAGGGACACTCATTACTGCTTCGACAATATCAAATCCAATCTTAAAACCTTCAGGAAGATTAACACAGCTCTGCTCAAATGTTACAAGAAAATCCCGCGGGTACTTCTTTTTCTGGTAGTACCCATATTTATCTTTGCTTACTTCTGCTCCAATGTTAGAATGCTTGCAGCCATACACTCCCAACTTTTCAGTAGAGATTTCAGTAGCATCTTCCCAATTGAATAAGTCAGGTTGGTTCTGGTTATCATTACCACCAGTCGTGCCCTTTTCAGCATCTAATGTACAGTTCTCTTTTGCATCAACTGTTGAGGAACTCTGAACAACCTCTTGTGCACTAAAGCTTAATAAATTTTCATTGACTGAACTGGATGCATTACAAAGATCAGAGGACTTCTGTTCATCAGCCTTAGGGAGCATCTCCTTTCTCTTTTTTCTTCTTCCATGGGTAGTGTTTGCTTTGGCTGATTCCAAAACAGGTTTTTTTATTTGCACCATTGAAGAAGCAGCAGAAACAGCAACAGAGCAATGATTAGATACCTCTGAATCAATACTTTCCTGTTCCATTTTCCTCTGAGAGCTAGTTGAATTGGAAACAAGAACTGCATTCTTGAGTATCCTTGCAGAGTCTAGTGTACTGTCATTCAGCTCGTTCTCTGGTTCACATGTTCCAATTTGTGGATCCGATGAAGGTTGTCTGTTTTTATTTGGTGGTGGGAGACCACCAATAGATATGGAGGGATCACCTGATTCAGGACATGCATGAAATCTTACCAATTTACCAACATCAGTACCATTCTTCGATCCACAGGCAGCACCTGGCAAGGTCACATCGATTTGTTCTGCCTTAGACTTGGAGCACATCACTTCAGCACTTAAAATATGGTCTTCTCTCATCACATCCCGGATTTGCAATGGAACTGAACCATGAACTTCAGAAGTTTTTTTTGGAAAAGAAACTGGATTAACTTTGGCCTTAAGACGTCCAGTAGATGTACTAGATGCTGCATACTTTGGTGGCAGTGTTTCCTGTGTATATATCAATGGAGGCTTCCCCAAAATGCTATTGCCATCATATTTAGAATTCCTACTATCCAGTGTAGTCCCATCAGTATTATTAGATCCTAGTGAAGCTACAGTCAAAATGACATTATCAGCTTTGGTAGAAGCCTCAGAATCCGAAAACGCCTCAGACTGCAGAGGCACAATATGAGACAACTCGCCTTTTGCCTCGGATGATGAAGTTGCTGCAGGTATTGGTGATTCTTCTATATCAACAGGTTTTCCTTTTACTGAAGATGTACAACTTTCCAGGCATGCTGAAGCTGAGTTACTGGCTGAGATAGTTTGAGGACCTGCAGTTGATGTATCATGACCTAAAGCAGTTCCAGACTGTGTCTGCTGGGTTGAAACTGCCAAAGGACCTGTCTTACAGCATATACCAGAAGTTGCAGCTGGAAGTTTGAGAATTCTTTCAGAAACTAACTTTGCCGGTTCAGGAGAAATTTCCAGCCCAAGCTTGCAAAATATTTGCTGATTTGACAAAGCAAATTCACCAGAATACCTTAATAATGTGGGAGTTTCTGCCACGCAAGTAGGTATGCTTGTCTGAGATGATAACTCATTCTTTTCAGCAGGGAAAACAGTGGGCGGCTTTAGCGCACCTTGACCTGGAGCAGATAAGGTAGATGGCAGTAAGCCTTTGAAACTGGAGACTTCTGAAGCAGCATGTAAACTGGTCGGTGGCCTAGAACTGGCATCAAGCCAGGGGCTTGGCATAGGAGGTTTCATGGAAGTTATTGGCTGGTTGCTATTAGTGGGATCAAAGCTATGCCTTGTGGGCTGCATTTTGGAGGAAATTTGCCTACCTGTAAGAGGAATAGTATTGGTGTTAGGAAGATAGATAGGTCCTGTGTTGTACATGTTTGGTGCTGTGTTGTACATGTATGGTCGCAAAGGGTAATACACGTTATGAAGGGGAGAAAATGTTGGAACAGGCTGAGGTAACTGGTTCATATTATGCAGAGGCATCTGCCCAGAAGGAGGAGCATCCATGTAGGAATGACGACGTCTATCTAGCATCAGCTCTTCATGTGTCTCTGGATGAGTTATCTTGATAGTTCTCTTCTGTTCATCACAACTTCTAGGCTGCTGCTGAGAAAATTCTTGTGCAATACTCATGTTGCCAAATTGAGGAAGGTGACGAGAAGCTGGAGGTGCACATCCCAAGCCTTGTCCTTGGTGAATGAAGGCTTGCTGTTGCAATGCACGAGGCTGAGCACCATGAACAAAAAATGGTTCTATGTGAGGTGCGTTACCCACAGGCACAACCATTTTCACAGGCATGGAGCTAGATACCGAACCAATAGACTGCATTTGCACACCTGGTCCCCTGAATTCAACAGGCACTTGAGGTTGTTTCTGCTGGAAAGCCATAGGCAGTGGTCTTCCAGGTATTGGAAGGATAAACGATGGTGGTGTCATGGGAGTATACGAAGCTGGAATCTGCACACTTATCTTGGGCTTGGTAGCAGGATATTTGTGTACAGTATCAGATTGGCTAGCATTGATCACATCTTTCCTTACATCTTTTTGCCACTGTTGTTGGTTCGGGGAAGGGGGACTTCTGGGCAACACCTTGCATGAATCCGTACACAGCTGTAGACGATATAAACGGCAAAATTAAGTTCTAAGAAAAAAAAATGCAAAAACAACTAAAAGCGTTGGCAGAGCTACTAACTTGGCCAGCTGAAAGAACAGAGTTCAGCACTGGTGTCTGAGGCAATTCGGGCTCCGGTACTACACAGGCGTTAGATGAAACTATAGCATCCACATTATCGTATTTGTCAATGAAACCAACTTGAGCACCAATAACGAAGTCATCTGTTGCTTCTTGCTTTTGCTCTTGGGCAGGTGATAAGGACACGGTATTAGGCTTGTCAGATAATGATCCATGGTGTGCCTGCCACTGTCAAATATATAGGTAAGTGCGAAATGCAAGTACAAAAATTGTACATGAAGGCAGATTATACAATACTTTCCTTATCCACAAATGTAAGTCATTTTTGACTTTTTATGACCTCTAATGTAAGACTTTGACTATGGTTTTTATATCATAATTTACTAGCAAAAATAATAAAAATGATATATTATGAAAGTATTTTATAACGTAAGTCCATTGATATTATCTTTATGTAGTCAATTTATGTACTTTAATATGTATTAATAGTCGAAGTTTCAAAAGCTTCGAATCCCATGGTGGCCTATATTCTCCACTTGCAAACTAGAGAAGCATGATGATCCAAAGATGCAAGCACATTATTACATGGCTTCGCAAAAGCATGGTAATCTACAACTGCAGCACAATCGTATAACTGCAGTGTGATGAGCAGAAGAAATAGTCAATTCTCATTTGGTATGCGTGATAGGAATCAAACAATTTCATCTTTTATGGAACAATTCTATCTTCATTATTGCAAGTTCGAGCATCTTGGTTGCTTAATTAGAGAATCAGCTATTCAAATTACTAAAAAAGATAAACATACAATCCAAGTGATGATTTAATATCATTTGTGAGAAGGTAATTCAGTAATTTTAGCAGGAGATATTCCAACTAAATCAGTGGACCTTTTCATGTTTCTTCTCATCCAGATCTGGAAGGGCTGAGATTGTGCAGGGAGTACACTGTAAGAAGATCAACATGAAGCATTAACCACTGCAGAGCTTTGCGAAGCAATTAACAACAACCATGAAAATAATTGAAGATGGATGGTATACTTGTTTGTTAATGACTCCTGGGCTTAAAGTTCCGATTTGAAGAGTAAATGCAGTGGATGAACACCCTTGGGTCAACATCACCAAGAAGAAAAGTCATCTCATTAGAAGTTACAATTAAGTTACATGAGGCTTGAGGGATTTATTGATGTTATGTCCTAAATTCTTAAAAAAACAGAATGAACCTTTTGCTGGTATTGTTGAGGTCGAAGAATCCGCTGCTCTGGCTCCTTCAGCAGACTTTAAGTTCAGAACATCACTTTGATCAAGCACATTGGAAGGTTTCACACTCTCCAGTGACCCTAAAGATGCTGAAAACGAAATCATCACACAGTTTCAGTAAGAAAAGCAGCTTTAGCAAATGAGTTCATTATCAAATCCCAGTACCATCAATTCATCAACAAAAAAGGTCTCATTGTTGGATTGATCTCTCTCCCGATTAGCCCAACGGCTAATCGGGGCCTTGATCCGCGCCATGATCGGGGGCGCCCAGCCCATCTATTGGCTGGTGGGCCCCCGTCGCGCTGCGCAATAAATAAAGGGGTGGGGGCCGGCGGCTCAAGATACGAAGTTCGCCTGAGCCGCAAAACCCCACCGACACAAACCCTAGACCGATCTAGCGGGACGCGCAGTCGGCGGCGGGAAGCTCCATCACCGTCCCCTTCACCGGATCTACGCCGCCGCCACTGCCCTCCTCTTCCCGGCCGTCGCGCGTGCGCGAACTTCACCAAGCAAGCGGCGATGGCGCTCCTCCTCCAATGCATCGGACGGTCGGTACTTCCCTCTCCCTCTCCCCTTCACTCTCGAATCCGAACAAGAACACCCTCTGATCTAGACCTAGATGATCCTAAGGGACCTAACAATGGTATCAGAGCCCTAATCTAGGCGTAGATCTAGATGGGGAAAGATCAAAGACCGCCGTCGGTTGACCGGCGTGCGGAAAGAAAAAGAAAAGACAAAGCAAATCCCTAACCCTAGATTTGAAACGGCTGGGTCTTACCTGGCCATCGTCGACCGTGGGCTCGCCGGCACTCCAAAGCTCCGACGGACGGCCGTCGGCCGACGGGACCGGACCAGCGCTCGGACCGGGCGGGCGTGTGCTAAGGGCGCCGACACGGAGCCGCTCGACGGCGGCGCACTCACCCTCTGGGGAGCGCGCGCCGGCGAGAGGGCCCGCGGTGGCGCCGTTTCCTCCTTCTCTGGCGGCTGGACGAGGTCGACACCGCCGCTTCATTCCGCTCGGGTGCGACGCTGAGAGAGGGGAGAGGAGAGAATGAGCTAGGGTTTTCGGGAGACCGGCCGCGAGCGGGTTTTGATCCGCCGAAAGAGCCGCTCAGCCGTCGGATTCATTTGGATGGCTGAGATCGCGCCGAGCGCATGCGGGCCACTTTTGGCCCAGGCGGGCAGCTCCTTTCCGGCCGAGCCCAGTTGCGTCTGCGCGCGTGGGAGCGTGAGGCGCAGCGTGAGGCGTCTTGCGTTCGGCCGTTGAGCGGGCCGCCATGGGCGTGGGTGCTGCTGAACGGGCCAAAATGGCCATTTGCACAGTAATTCCGTTAAATAAATTTTATTTATTTTCAGAAGCAATTTTGAATGAATTTGAATAAAATTTGAATCAAATCTCTGTAAATTTTGCACCAACGTGTTATTTTTCAGAGATTAGATGAGTCTGATAATGATGCTTACGAGTAAGAATTATTTTTAGAATAATTTCTTGTTTCATTGCAAAAGTTAATGTTGATTACTCTTTCAATTAAATTCGAACCAACGGAGAATTTAATTTTGAGAATTGTTGTGAATTATGATATTGTTATTTTCGACCAACGTTGATAATAATGATATTATAATTTTAATTGATGAGTTTTATGCATTATCTCTATTTACGCCAACGGTGATGTAGATTTAATGTGTAAACAATCTGTATGTTTTAATTTTAACCAACGTTGGAACCAAGGCATGCGTTGTTGTTATTATGTTTAAATGTTCTCACTTGTATATGAATTGTGTTTTCAGGAGGATACTCTTTGATGGGCTACATCGGGATATCCGGTTCTCAAAGGAGACAACTACGCTGAATGGAAGAAAAGATTGATCTAGCCTTCATCTTGGTGAGGTGGGTAGGTAGTCACCACACCGTGTCCCATGAGCTGTGGCACCGGTGAGGATGAAAATAAGGTGATCTTTGCTTAGCGAGACAGACAGGAGGACTATGCTCCCATAAAAATGTCATATGATCTTGATCATAAAAGTGGGTCACCGCCAACAAGAAATATTTGGTGTGATAAAGAACACGATTGAGCACGCAATTGTGGGCTCAATCGCAGAGTGTGACTTGTCACAGAATACCTTGAGAAAATAAAGAGTCAGTTTACTGGCTCTTCAAAGACTTATGCTACACAGCTGATTAAGCAGCTTGTGACAGAAATGTACTCTGGTGGTGGCAGTGACATAAGAGAGCATATACTAAGGATGAGCAACTTGGCATCCAAGCTTAAACCAATGGATTTGGCTCTCAAGGATGAGTTCCTTATTCATTTGATTTTTGCTTCCTTGCCGAAAGAGTTTGACACCTTTGTTGTCAACTACAACATGCAGCCCGAGAAACGAGACTTAGAAAAGTGCATAGCTATGTGTGTGCAAGAGGAGGAAAGAATCAAATTCTCACATGGTGGTTCTATCAACTATGTGAAGGACTACAAGAAAAAGAACTTTAACCATTCATCCTCAAAGACAGGAAAGCCTCAGCATAAGCCTCAGCAACAAAATTTCACAGTGGAGAAAGATCAGTGCCTTCATTGCAAGAAAAAGGGACATTACAAGAAAGATTGTCCTGATTTCTTAAAAATGATTATGTCAAAGAAAGGTGAGAACATCATTACGTTCATAAATGAGTCCCTGTATGTACAATATTCAAAATCTACTTGGTGGATTGATTCAGGTGCAACTGTTCATGTTGCCAATAATTTGCAGGGATTCCGTTCGACGAGGAATACGAAAAGAAAAGAAAGATGCGTTAAAGTCGCAAATGGAGTCCAAGCTGAAGTTGAAGCTGTTGGTGATCTTTCATTAGAGCTAGCTGATGGCTTCACTCTTTTACTTAGAGATGTTCTTTATGTTCCCTCTTTACAAAGAAATTTGATTAGTGTTTCATGTTTGGACAATGATGGTTATGATTGTCATCTTGGAAATGGCAAGTGTGAAATAATGTTTAATAAAGAATGTGTTGGTCTTGCCATCTTACAAAATGAGCTTTATTTGTTATCATTACGTGATGATGTGAATGTCGTATGCGATAATGGGAACGTCGCATGCGAGAAAGTGAATGAATCCTCGTCTACGAATGTAAACAGGAAACGAAAGAGAACTCTAGATGCGTCATCGAAATTATGGCACTGTCGTTTAGGCCATATTTCGAGGGGGAGAATAGAAAGACTAGTTAAGAATGATATTCTTCCTCCATTAGAGTTCTCAGACCTAGAACAATGCAGAGAATGCATTAAAGGAAAATATGTAAAGAAAATTAAGAAAGACACCAAAAGAAGCATAGGAGTTCTACAAATTATTCACATAGATATTTGTGGTCCTTTTCCTGTGAAAAGTATAGATGGTTATGACTCATTCATAACATTCACGGATGATTACTCCCGTTATGGATATATTTATCCAATCAAAGAAAGAAATGAAGTCTTGGATAAATTCAAAATATTTAAGGCTGAAGTTGAAAACCAACACGATTTAAAGATTAAAATAGTCCGCTCTGACCGTGGGGCGAGTACTACGGTCGACATACCCCATATGGACAAGTTCCTGGACTTTTTGCAAGGTTTTTACAGGAAAATGGCATAGTGGCCCAGTATTCTACACCGGGCGAACCTCAGCAAAATGGAGTAGCCGAAAGACGCAACCGCACCCTGATGGATATGGTGCGAAGCATGATGAGCTATTCCACACTGCCATTGAGTTTATGGATGGAGGCGTTGAAAACCGCCATTCATATTCTCAACAGAGTGCCTAGTAAGTCGATGCCCAAAACACCGCATGCGAGTTGTGGGCGGGAAGAGTTCCTCACTAAACCACTTACGTGTGTGGGGAGTCTGCTTGAGGATAAAGTATTTAACCCAAACCTTGGGAAGCTTGATCCCAAAGCGATAAGTTGCTATTTCATTGGCTACCCCGAAAGTCAAAAGGTTTTCGTTTCTCTTGTCGACAGGATATACAAAGTTTGTAGAAATGAGACACTTTGTCTTCTTAGAGGATGAAATGATGAGGAAGCATGGTAGCTCGAGAGATTGACCTTGAAGAGAAGCGGGCGTATGCGTCCACTCCGATGATTCAAGAGCCATTCTTCACACTACCTGCTGTCGCTGCACCGACGGTGCAAGACACTGTGGTGCCAGCACCTGTTATTGTTCCTCTTGTGGCAACAATGAATGAGAATGAGGAACCTGTTCTTGAGATCCTATAGAACCCATTGCCACGGATGAGGGGAGCAACGGCTGACCTCAAGCAGAAGATGTACCAAATGAGGAGGCCCAGGAGGTCTCAAAGAGTAAGAAGATCGATTATTTCGATGATTATCAGATTTATCATACAGAGGAATTTCAAATGGAGGATGATCCCACCTCATTTGAAGAAGCCATGAGAAGCGAAAATTCTTCAAAATGGTTTGAGGCCATGGAAGAGGAAATGAGGTCCATGAAGGCTAATAAAGTGCAGGACTTGGAAATTATTCCTAAAGGAGCCAAAACAGTAGGCTGTAAATGGGTCTACAAGACAAAGCTTGACTCCCAAGGGAATGTAGAAAGATACAAAGCGCGACTTGTGGCAAAAGGCTTTACGCAAAGAGAAGGGATTAATTACAATGAGACCTTTTCTCCAGTCTCATGTAAAGATTCCTTCAGAATCATAGTGGCATTAGTAGCACATTATGATTTAGAGTTACATCAGATGGATGTAAAGACGATATTTCTTAATGGGGATTTGGAGGAAAATGTTTACATGACACAACAGAAAGGTTTTGTCGTGGAAGGAAATGAAGGAATGAGATGCCGCCTAAAGAAATCGATTTATGGGTTAAAGCAAGTTTCAAGACAGTGGTACTTGAAGTTTGACAGTACAATAAGAAAATTTGGGTTTAAAGAAAATGTAGAGGACAACTGTGTTTATGCAAAGTTTAAAGATGAGAAGTTTATCTTCCTAATCCGTATGTGGATGATATCCTCTTGGCTAGTAGTGATGTCGATGCACTCTTGGAGACAAAGAAGTTTTGTCCTCAAACTTTGATATGAAAGATCTTGGTGAAGCTTCGTTCGTTCTAGGGATCGAAATTCAGGGATAGAAACAAAGGGACATTGGGATGTCACAAAAGGCATACATAGAGAAAGTCTTAAAGAAATTTGGTATGCATAAATGTAGTCCTTCACTGCACCTATAGTCAAGGCGGCGAGATATGGGGATTTTCAATGCCCGGGAACGATCTGAGCTCGATCAAATGAAATCGGTTCCATATGCTTGGTATCGGAAGCTTACAAGTATGCTCAAGTGTGTACGCGCCTTGACTTAGCGTTTGTTACTGGGTTACTTGGCGATTCGAGCAATCACGGAATAGAACATTGGAAATTGGTAAAGAAAGTCTTGCGTTATTTGCAAGGAACAAAAGGCCTCATGATGACATCTGAAGATCGATTCACTCCATATAGTGGGGTATCTGATTCGATTATGCGGGAGATGATAGAAAGTCGACATCCGGATATGTGTTCACTCTCATTGGAGGAGCTATATCGTGGAAAAGCTCAAAGCAAACCGTAACTATATCGCCCACAATGTATGCGGAGTTTGTAGCATGTTATGAGGCTACGGGCGGTGAAGCTGGCTAAAGAAGTTCATACCGGTTTAAAAGTGGTTGACGACATCAATAGACCACTTAAATTGTCTGCGATAATGAACCGTGCGAGAACGTATGCTCACAACAATAAGTCAAGTGGTGCTGCCAAACACATTGACATAAAGTACTATGTTGTGAAAGATAAAGTTCGGGATCAAATTATAAGTCTTGAGCATATAAGTACCACAAAGATGTTAGCGGATCCGCTTACAAAAGGCTTACCACCCAACGTGTTCAGAGAACATGTAGCCGGCATGGGTTTAAGGGAAAGCCTATGATTCCTGGACTATAAAGGGCCCAAAATTAAAGAATCTGTTTCAGAACAGAGATGTGTATTGTAGCTGTTAAATCTATCGGCGATTGACCGTGACGATGAAGCATGCTCTATGCACTAATCTGTGATGAAATGGGAAAAGAAGAAAAGGTATGATATGAGAGGAGATCAAGGGGGAGAATGTTGGATTGATCTCTCTCCCGATTAGCCCAACGGCTAATCGGGGCCTTGATCCGCATACGATCGGGGCGCCACCATCTATTGGTGGTGGGCCCCCGTCGCGCTGCGCAATAAATAAAGGGGTGGGGCCGGCGGCTCAAGTTACGAAGTTCGCCTGAGCCGCAAAACCCCACCGACACAAACCCTAGACCGATCTAGAGGGACGCGCAGTCGGCGGCGGGAAGCTCCATCACCGTCCCCTTCACCGGATCTACGCCGCCGCCACCGCCCTCCTCTTCCCCGACCGTCGCTGCCCGTGCACAGACTTCACCGACGAAGCAGCGATGGCCAGCTCCTCTAATGCATCGGACGGTCGGTACTTCCCTCTCCCTCTCCCCTTCACTCTCGAATCCGAACAAGAACACCCTCTGATCTAGACCTAGATGATCCTAAGGGACCTAACACTCATGAGTCATGATCTCAGTTTATAAATATTCTGTCATCAATATTTGTTAGAACTGACTGCAAGGCACAAATGTCATATTTAAGGGCTAGGGTTACATATCAAACATCAAATATTTGAATGGTTTCAGCAGCAAAACAAAATTCCAAGTTTTAATGATCCATGCTCTTTAGCACACGTCATGAATGCACATACACATACGGAAAGAGATGGCCAAAAAATTGCACTTAACACAAACATTCACACCTCGGTTCATTGGTTGCGCGTCCGTAGCAGCAGCGCTCCCAACGGGAGCATAATTAGTGGCATTCCCCTGGGGCACCATGCTCGCCGGCGACCTCGACCTATAATACTGCATGCTCCTGGGCCTCCCGCTGCACATGCAATCCACAGGCCATAACCACACATCAACAATCTAATTAACACGCTCATCACAAAAGCCTAGCCACGCTTGACGAGCCTCACCTCCGGTTCGGCGGCGAACGCGGCCGCACGGCCTGAGCCGTGCTCCCGCGGCCGCCGGAGACGACCCAATGGTGGTGCGTGCTGCTGTCACAGCCACGGCCGGGCCTTCGGGGGGCCGTGGCGTGGTCGTTGAAGCTATTCGGCCTGAACTGTTTTCTGTACATATATCCCCTTGTTGATTCGATCGCTGCATCCGCCAAAAAAAGAAAAGGTTGGAGCTTTTGTCACAACGAGTTCGGATCACTAGCAAGGGTTCAACCGAGTAGACCACATTGCTATGGGAACTCGAGAAAACCAAGCAATTCAGAGTTTAATTACTACTTAGCCAGACTCTAGCCAAATCACCGCAGAAAATTAGAAAAAAAAAGGGAGTAAAGCGAAGCAATTCGTGGGGATGATACGGCGACATGATCAAAGCCACGATGCATGATCAAACAATATATTACAAAATGTAGAAAAATCACCCAAAATCGCAGCAAAAAATGCAGGTTCTAGGATGCGATAATCCCACGAAATCTGTGGGAAACAAACGAGGTTATCCAAAGGGAAGAGCGCAAAAACTCAGGGAAAAAACTTAAAGAATCACCCAGAGATCGAGTCGCACAGACGATGGTGGAGTGGCGCGGTGGTGGAGGGTTTAGGTTTAGTGCTTGCGCGGTGGCAGAAGCCGAGCGGAGGGGAGAAAGGGAATCAGAACTGGAGGGGGGCAGCTGGGGAAGAAGGCGAGAAGGCCTGGGAAATTTGGAGGGAAGAGTGGGACGGAGGAGGGAGCGACAAGTGGGAGGAGGCGACGCGTGTTAAGGGCGATGCTTAACCACCTGTGCCAGAATTAGCAACGGGATTAGTGGCTGGGGTTTAACCGTGCAAGCCCTTAATCACTGTCAGATAATTGCTATCTGATGTACTGCACTTGCTGCTACTATCTCGGATCTGAGTTATACTAATTCTACTAATCTTTTGGAATGTAGGATTTTTTTGAGAAATTTTGAAGGAATTAAATCCTATAAGAAAATTTCCTGTATGGCTATTTGGAATAAGGAAATTTGACTTCCAAGATTCCTATGAAAATCCAATGGGATGATTCAATATATAGGAATTAGAGGAATTCTAACATGATGTTAGACCATATGAAAAAAAAATCCTACGTGCCTTTATGGAACTTCTATCTCTTCATATTCGTATAAAATTCATGAGGACATCCAAACACCTTTCAAGGACAATTCCTTGCATCCCCGTAGGATTGCATTGTCATTTATGTGCAATTCTTGTGTTTTTCATTTCCTGCTCCAAAGAGGCCACGGCAATGTCAGATTTTGGCTAAGATGGACGAGGGAGTACGAGAGAGAGAGAGAGAGAGAGAGAGAGAGAGAGAGAGAGAGTAACGTCATAAGTCCTAACCTATGCAAGACATGATGTCTTCGTACAAAATATGAGGTAAAGATATGGCTTGACACGATTGGAGAGGTACGCGTATCTTCTTGTATGCAGAATCTATATAATAAAAGTCGATGACAGTTGTTTTACAACTTCTAAGGAAAAAAACGTAAATATGCTAGACATTTTTGCAGAAAAGAAGAACATTAGAATCTTAATTTATTGAATCCTAATTACCAACATCATTGGATGCTACTAAGAAAAAATGAAATACACAAGAAATTATCACAAAAAAATAAAAAAAAATCCAGCCCTCGATCAGTGGTCCCTTACATAACTAAACCATAACCATTAGATGCTATTACGCCTCGCTCATTTCGGCTTGAGTTTCTGGTTTCTGGCTTATTTTTCACTATTCATAAATTTCATCTTTTTCTGAACTTTTAGCTTTTTTTTTTAACTTTTTTGCCATTCTTTTTTCCCTGTATTCGTTTGCGTTATGCGTAATGAGCTAACATATTTTTATTTTTAAAATTTTTAAATTTAATTACGCCTAATAAGCCATTTTCAGTTACAGTATAATTTCAGCTAGCTACAGATTGTAGGGACAAGGATACCGACTAGAGGGGGTAAATAGGAGGTTTTTAAAATTTTCTTATTCACTTGATTAATTCTTTACAATTTAAATGGCAAGAATGTAAAGCAATTAATCCTGTAAAATTCTAGTCAACAATATAGCAATTCTAGCTCTAAGCAAACAAATGATCACAATGATGTAAATAAATGAGAGCTAAGAAGGAAATGAACACAACCGATGTTTTTACCGTGGTGTTCGGAAACTTGCCGGTTTCCCCTAATCCACGTTGAGGTTAGCCCGAACGAATCGGACCGGCTCCACGAATTAAGCCAAAACACCTCGATCACTAGTGGTAGCTCTTCCCCGCTCCGGGTAGGTGAGCTCCAACCTTCACAAATCACCGGGTCTTCTCACAAGCTTCTTGAGAAGATCATCGATCCAATCTTTGCCCAATCGTCCAAGTGCCGGCAAGCACTAATAGTAATAAAATCCCGGGCTTCACTTGAATACGATTCTAGTGCCAAGTGGATCAACTAATGAAATTATTCAACTAATTGCACAACCGCCTCAATTTAATGCTCAAAGTGAGTAAGAGGGTGGAATGAATGCTCTAGGGCTCAAGAAATATGCAATGAGTCTCTAACCTTAGCCCTTGTGCAATGGTGGGGGTATTTATAGCCTCCACCAACCAAAACTAGCCGTTTGGCACAAATTTCTGAAAAATTCAGGATGTGCGGTACTACCGCAACCAAATCTTCACGGCAGAACGGCTATGTCAGAGCTCTGCAGTGACCGTTGGATTTGGCGGCGCGGTACTACCGCCATTGTTCTTTGCGGTACTACCGTTCTCCAGTAGTTCCGCAAAGTCGGCGCGGTACTACCGCTCTAGCTGAAATTCGAAAGGTCCCAAATTTGGCGCTCTCTGGAAAAAAGAGTCCGCTCTGAAACCGGATCTTTCGGACTCCGGAAGTACCGCTCTGGATAGTGGAACTACCGCACGTAGCGGTAGTTCCGGCGTTGAAAACACCGGTACTTCCGCTCCAGGAAAATCCAACTCCATCCGGAGGAGCTCTCTGGAAAAAAGGTTCCGCTTATCCTCCGGATCTTCCGGGCTCCGGAAGTACCGCTCCATAATGCGGTACTACCGCTCATTGCGGTAGTTCCGGCGTTCAATTTGCCGGTACTTCCGTTCCCGCAAGAATTCAGATGAATCCAAGGATGCTCTCTGGAAAAATTGATCCGCTCGAAAACCGGATCTACCGCTCGCCGGTACTACCGCTTCTGGGTGCGGAACTACCGCTCTCCGGTAGTTCCGACGTTCAAAACTGCGGTACTACCGCTCGTCCAGACAGAGCACAAACTTTGTTTTAAATCGGATTTTTGATGAATGCAAGATTTTAATGTTGATCCAAATGGCACAGGAAATTTGTATTCAAGTTACTTGCCAAGATCCCTCTTTATGGTACGATTATCTACCATATAATCCGGTCTTCCACCTTTCGCCTAAGACCAGTAAAATCAAAAGGAGATCCTATACTAAGTATACCTTTGTCTTGAGCCAAATTTGGTCTTCATATATATCCTTTGACTTGCATCTTATCACTCACATGTGGACTAACCCTTCGCATGCTCATTAAACACGTTAGTCCCATATTCACATAATTTCATTAATTACCAAAATCATTTTTAGGGTCTAGATGCTTTCACAGATCCAACCCATTCCATGGATGGCAAGATTTTGCATTTAAAAATCCTTTAACCATCCGTGCATCTATGCAACCTTTTTCATTAAAATTGGTTTAGGATTGCATGGAAGGAAGAATGCCACCGTGAGCCTGTAGGTATGCAGCCTTTTGCATTAAAAATTGGTTTAGGCTTGTATGAGCGGAAGCATGCCATGGTGAGCGTGATGCATGTAGGGATGTAAACGGATCGAATATAGATGGATAATATCTTTATCATATTTGTTTTTGTTTTTTTGGGATACGGATAACTCAAATACGAATACAAATATAAATAATATCGAATACAGATACGGAGCGAATACGAATCGAAACGAATACAGTTACGAATATTTATCGGAACATAAAAACCCTTTAAACTATACATCCAAAATTAACGAAAATACGTAAATAGTTTATCTTGTCAAAACATTCGTGAAATCTAAACAAGCATAGTCTTTTCACAAACAGTCAAAATTTAACTATTTAAGATATATCAGTAAAAAAATCTATCAAAACGAGACAGCCTGTGTTGCCCACACTTCTTAGATCGCGCGCGCCATCACTTCGCAGAGGTCTTAGGCCCTGTTTGGATCCCATGGTCTAAAGTTTAGTTGTAAAGTTTTGGACTAAACTTTAGTTGGCTAAACTTTAGCCACTAAACTTTAGTCGAAGGTCATGTTTGGATCCTGTACTAATGGATAGAACTAAAGTTTCAAAAAGACCATACTACCTCTCCTCGTTTCGTGCGTCAGCCATTAAATGGGAGATGAGAGACCAACATGCATGGGTAAACACGTCTTTGTGCCTAAGAACCCAAAACTTTAGACCACTTTAGTTCACTTTGGTGGACTAATGGTCTAAAGTGTTTTTTAGGGGTTAGCTAAAGTTTAGATCTAACTTTAGACCACCTGTTTGGAGACTTTAGATCTAAACTTTAGTGACTACACTTTAGATGGAGGGATCCAAACAGGGCCTTATTCTGAGTTCCGGTTTACTTTTTTACCCGTTTTCCGTGTACATAAGCAGACGTTTACATTTTCTTCTGGCAGACTGGAACTAAAAATCTAAAATGGTGAGATAACACTAAAGTTTACATTTTCATCTGTGGTCAAACAAGAAGGTTTCAGTGTACTAGATGACATGAAACGACATCTGTATTTAGGGGTGGGCAAAATACCCGTTACCCGTACCCGAATTACCCGGACCCGAACCCGAAATACCCGAACCCGAGGTACCCGATCCCAAATTTGGATAGCGATTCTGATTACCCGAAATTAGTTTGGGTAGTTCGGGTAATATCCCCCGGTACCCGAACTACCCGAATTACCCGAACTACCCCGAAATACACTTGAACTTATCACTTTATTACCCATACCCGAATTACCCGAACCCGAACCCGAAATTGCTGCTGAAATTCTATGCGGTTCTTGATTTTGTGAATCGGGTATATCGAATATACTCAACTGAACCCGAATTATCGGTGCAGAAATGCGGGTAGTGTTTTTGGGCTAATATCGGGTAGCAGTTTTCATTACCCGAATTTCGAATTACCCGAACTACCCGACCCGAAAAAATCGGGTAACCCGAATGCCCAGGCCTATCTGTATTTTACTCTCTCAATACAATCCAAAAAAGTTCTCCCAAATTAACAAAAGATCAACTAGCACTAACACTGCATACGAGGAAAGCCAAACTGTGCTACTGTGTGCACCTGCCCCTTCAGATTTCACTTCTCCAGTCAGTCAGTTCTTCATCACCACACCTCGCTGACATAACCAAGAGGACGCATGGCCCACCACCTGGCCAGTGACTTCCACTCGGGCCCCACTGCTCTCCCGGGTAGACCCGGCCCACTGATCTGATGGGCCGTCGCCGTATTGGGCTAGGCTTATGGCATTATGGGCTGGAAAATGGCTATTAGGCTAAAATCTCGGATATCCGTTTTCGTATTATCCGAATAATCTATATTCGTATTCGATGGATGCCAGGTTTACTGTATTCGTATCCGATAAAAAAATCCGTATCCGTATCTGATCCGAGAATTATCTGAAGAAAATTTAATCTGACACAATCCGTATCCGTTTTCGTCCGAATTAGTCAGAAACTATCCGATCCATTTTCACCCCTAGTTGGACGTGATAGCGCGACAAATTCTGCCTCTATCGTGTACCTAGGATGTCACCTGCCGCGGTGGTATCGGGATCTTGCCGCAGTGGTATCGGGTTCTTGCCGCGCCCTCAGCCTCTTGCCGTGGTGCCAGAACGCAGCAGGTGACAGATGCCGACCTCGGCGGTTGCTGCGGTTAAGGAGAGGCCAACTCCACAAAATCGTTAGTTAAGAGCAACTCCAGCAGGGCCCCTACTTGAGCCCTCAAACCTCATATTTGAGGGTTTGAGGCAAAAACAGAGGTCCAGCAGGGCCCCTACTAGAGCCCTCAAATTTGAGGAGACCCTCAAATCCCCACCACCATCATTCACGGGGCTCTAGGCCAAGCCCTCAAAATCTTTGTTGAGTCGGTTTTCCCTCCCGCCTCTTTCCTCCCGAGTGAGCTCCCAGCGTCCTCCCGTGCGCCTCTTTCCTGCCCGCCTCCTCCCGAAGCGCGCGCCGCCTCCTCGCTCTCCTCGCTCGCCTCCTCCCGAGCTCGCGCCGCCTCCTCGAGTCGCGCGCCGCCTCTCCCGAGCGCGCGCCGCGCCTCGCCTCGCCCGCTGGATCCGGCCGCTTTGCGTTGGATCCGGCCGCTCGTTCGTCCATCTGCTGCTGATCCGCGCTCCTCCTGGCGCCGTCCGGATATGGGCCTCGCCGCTCGGATCCGGCCTCGTTGCCGCGCGCGCCTCTGCTCCGGCTCCTCTCGGGCGTCTTCGCGCCTCGGGCCCGTCCGGCTAGATCCGATCGCCGCGCCTCGAATCCGACCTTCTGCGCGGATCCGCCGCCTCCTCTTCGATCCGGCCGTCTTCGCCTGGGACGCGCCTCTCGCTGGATCCGTGCTGCCTCGCCGCCGGATCTGGCCGCGCGCCGTCCGAAGCGCCTCCCGCCGCCCGCTCGCCTCTCTCTCGCGCCTCCCCTCCCAGCGCGCCGCCACCGCTCCCGGCGATTCCTCCCGCGCGCCACCGTCCTCCTCGGCCTCGCCGTCGTCGGAGGATGCGAGGAGGCGGACGAGGAGGAGAGAATGAGTGGGTCCCATGTGTCGATTGTAGTGGAATGGATTTGAGGCTGAAATTTGAGGGTCTTTGTTGGAGTAGATGCAAAAACAGGGCCCTCAAAAGTAGGGAGCCTCAAATGAAAAGTAGAGGCCTGTTTTGAGGCGCCATCACGGAGTTGCTCTAAGGGACCATTTCGGGGAAAAAAACGGCCGGGGGCCAAATTATGCCCAGCCGTCGCCGATTTCTTGGTCTGGGTCACGGGCCTTTCCTGTGGGATGGCCTGACAAAACGGTCAACCATGCCATTCAGGTTAACATGGTTAAGCAAAAGTCAAGACATGGTGTAGCTCACCAAGCATGTCGACAGCGACGTGTCTGGGTCAACACGTTGAAGCATTGTTCAGTGGTCAACATTTCTTGGCAACAACGGGGCAAGTTTTCGTCAGGAATGGAACATAAAAGAGCGTAAAAAAATGCTTGTAATGTCAATGGAGTGTGCCGTGTGCGAGTCGACCGGGGCGGCGGGGCCCGTGGTGAACTGGTGGAGGCGGCGGCCGAGGTGGTGGTTGGGAGAAGTGGCAAGCTGGTGGTATGGCCCGACCGAATTTACAAGAGCGAGAAGGGGGCTGTGCGCCTGTGCTTTCCCTTCTCGTCCTCTTATCACTGAATGGCCGCCGCATAGTTTGAAGTTTGAACATTTCAAAGTCTATGATATTTAAATGTTGCTGGATTGGGGTGCTACTGTGCTAGATATTGAGTTTGCTAGTCTAGTGCATGTTACAAAGAAGCAGGAGAAATCAAAAGTTGTCAGCAGGGGAGGTGAGGCTTCGAAATACGATTCCCTACCAGTCCCCCTCTCGATCGATCTGACTCAGTCTCATTTGACATGCTTTGCTTCTTGTGCTGCAGATCTCTATTGTATGATGTCAGGAATGTAAACATGGAAGTGTTTGTGTGTGCAAGTGATTGTTCCTCTTATACTTTGGTGCGGAACAGTTCTTGATCTGTTGATGTATCAAACAATTCAGCCACTTGGAGGCATTTCTTGAAGCAAGCCCTTTCTTTTGAGTTCTTTATGCAAGGCAGTTGTTGGTTTCTTCCAGCTGGCAGAAATTTGGCTTATCGGAAGTGTTTTTCCTTCGATCGATTGGTCCTTTCTTTGTAGAATTTTATCATTCAGAGGCTCAGACAAGTTCATTGTCGAACCAACAAGAAGCGAAGAAATCGGAAACAATCTCCGTTCTCATCACCAAAGCTTGGTCTTTCTCTTTGTAATATGAGATTCTGGTTTCTGAGTTCTCGAAGTGAAGCTTTGGTAGCAGTGAACACAGCGCGAGCTGAATCTCACCGCCTTCTCCCTCCAAGAAATGGGCTGCCTACGCCTCTTCCAGGACAAGTGCAAGAGCAAGAGACGGCCGGAGGCGCCGGCGCGGCCGCGGACACCAACATCCCCCCCGCCGGTAGGCGCCTTCTCTAACGCCTCCACCGAGGCGTGCTCGAGCGTATCCGTACCAGCCGCCGCCGCCTCAAACGCGTCGTCGGCCAATGCCAAGAGCCCATCCGAGGCCTCGGGCGCGAGGCCGGCGGCGAGCAAGTCCTTGGGCTCGGGCTCCTCGGCGCGGAGCATCCCGGAGCTGTACGAGGAGAGAGGCGCGCACACCCTCCGGGAGTTCGGCCTCCGGGAGCTCCGCGGCGCCACGGGCGACTTCAGCCCGCTGCTCATGGTCGGCGAGGGCGGCTTCGGGTGCGTCTACAGGGGCGTCCTCCGGCTCCCGGGCGGCCCCCCCGACGGCACGCCGGTCGCCGTCAAGAGGCTCAACCTCAACGGCCGCCAGGTATCTCACTCCTGCAGATTGCAATGCAATTCCATCAGTGAGTTTTCAGCCATTTGACTCCGTTGTTTTGTTCAGGGACACAAGGAGTGGCTGGCCGAGGTCCACTTCCTGGGCATCGTCGAGCACCCGAACCTCGTCAAGCTCGTCGGCTACTGCGCCGCGCAGACCGATGGAGGCCCGCAGAGGCTGCTGGTCTACGAATTCATGCCGAATAAGACGCTGGATGACCACCTGTTCAATCGAGCGTACCCTGTCCTTCCATGGGACGTCAGGTTGCAGATAGCACTGGGTGCTGCTGAGGGGTTGCTCTATCTCCATGAAGGTCTGGAGCTTCAGGTAATCAATCTTCTCTGGAAACGAGCCCGCCTTCTTAGGCTTGGATGAGCTTGTTTTTTATTCTGCGAAGGAGTTCTGTTAGATTGAGCATGAAAAGGTAGATTAATTTTTTACACTGACAGCTCTAATCAGAACAAGAATGAGACCTGATTTGTGAACTACAAGAAAAGCATTGTGTTTTATGACTTTATCAGTACCACAACCTGAACCTGTGAACCATTTTACTTATGATCTTTCGATGTTTGTAGATCATATACCGTGATTTCAAGGCTTCAAACATACTGTTAGATGAGGAGTTTAAACCCAAACTATCCGACTTCGGATTAGCAAGGGAGGGACCATCAGAAGATCAGACCCATGTGTCGACAGCGGTGAGTGCAAACTTCACTGCAGCGACTAAATTTCCTTGTGTTGCATAGCCACATAGGAGCGTTCTGAAAGTCTTCATATGGAGCATTCAATTCTACACTCCTCAGAAATCCATTTCCTTTGCAATCAGGTTATGGGAACCTACGGTTATGCAGCTCCAGACTACGTCCAGACAGGACATCTCACCACCAAGAGCGATGTCTGGAGCTTCGGAGTTGTATTGTATGAAATCCTCACCGCTCGACGCTCGGTAGAAAGAAACCGCCCCAAGAACGAGCAGAAGCTCCTGGAATGGGTGAGGCAGCACCCTGCAGAGGGCAAACAGTTCTGCAAGATCATTGACACAAGGCTTGAAGGAAGGTACTCCATGAAAGGAGCAAAAGAAATCGCCAAGCTGGCCAACTGCTGCCTTGCAAAGTATGCAAAGGACCGTCCCACAATGGTGGAGGTGGCAGAGAGGCTGAAGCAGGCAATGCAATGCAAGGAGCTGGATGGCGATGTGTATGCAGCGGAGGGAAGCTTGCCTCTTCAGGAGGCACCAAGGGCACCAGCCATGGAGGACGTGGCCGTGGCTTCGGCGAGGCGGAGGATGCTTCATTTGGCTGCTCTAGGGGAGAATGCAAACACTCATGCAAGGAGGAGATTCATGCTCATGAGGGCTGCCGCTGCTCCAACGTGATCTCTTGTCAAGTTGATGCTCTTGACTTCATGTGCAGTCTGAACCTAAGGTGACTTCTGAAAATCTTTTTTTGATAGACTTAATACTGATGTTTCAGTTTTCTACTATTGGATATGGTTTAGAAGATTCACATTTTTTT
Organism: Dendrocalamus sinicus; assembly: GCA_036346575.1. Taxonomy (NCBI): domain Eukaryota; kingdom Viridiplantae; phylum Streptophyta; class Magnoliopsida; order Poales; family Poaceae; genus Dendrocalamus; species Dendrocalamus sinicus. Next base: position 11,066,813 of record CM070650.1, read on the forward strand.
CTCCATTGCCATATCTGATGGGTTGGCGAAAAGGTTGGAATTTGGGAGTTCTGAAGTATGATTGTGCTTTCTATTCTCGGCCTCATATGAGCCGGTAATTGTAAAGTAAAGACTTGAAATCTTGCCCTGAAATTATAGTTCTGAAGCAGCTAAGTCAAATGTTTGACGGCTGATACCTATCCTCTTGGCATTTTATTTGCTATATAATGTGTATTCACAATTTCAGTTTGCAATACCCCCCCCCCCCCCGGGTATTGCAATATCGAACATGGTTTTTTAAACTTAAAATCCTGCAGGAACATAGTTCTGATTTATAATGACATTGTTTTCCTTTTTGACCCATGCCATCTTGTACTCTCTTCAGAGCAGACCCTCTCAACTGATCTAATGTATTTCTATGAAGAAACAACATAAAGTAAACTTAATAAAGCCCCAAGAAGCATTCCAGGCTGAGTTTCCACGAAAAATCATAACACGAAAGGTAGTTTTCATCTCAATCAGAAATCTCTTCAATAGTGTATGCTGAAATATGTAGTAGTAGCTAGTGACATTGTGACAGTAAATTGAACAGTGCGGTTCCTTTTCATAAACAACTAACTCGAACAGTACAATATTAATTTCACAAAAGTGATCAGGAAACTAAAAACCGTAGAATTACATACCTGCAGAAGCAGGCCACCAAACAAATCAGTTCTCTGCAATCGGAAAGGCTGATCCAATCTTGTTGTTCCCTATGCAGTAACATTTGATATCGACATGGTTATCTTCCCTTCCAATAAAGAAGCACAGTGTGTGGAATGCAACCTCAAACTCAGGGCTGACACCAATCGAACTGCTGGATACAGATTTCAGAACACCGTGCCACTCAAACCGAATGGTTAGGAGCTGTGTCCCCGGATCAGGCTATCAAAATGAGAATGGAACAGTTTAGCTCCGTTACTCATATGCAAGTGCATCTTATCTATGTTTAACACACACACACACTAACTAACCGAGTCCCACACAAAGACGCACACACTGTCAAGACCTGAATATGCAAATTCAGACTCTTTATATATTCTACATCAGTTTAGGATCACACTAGTATACACAGTGAAAACATAAATAAAATATCGATCATGGTAATGATTTACTATGAAAAAGAAAACTGTTATTAATTAACTATAGAATCGTATAGCACAATCAGAAGGGGTGAATGATTGTCTCCGCTTTTACCACCTAAAATCAAAACACAACGCAAAAAAACAAAAGAAAAGCAGTCTGAATTACCAGATGAAGATAACGACCGTGGACTGCTTGCTCGTACGTGCTCGAAGAGCCTCTGTCGTCCGATTGCTTGTCCCAACCGCTCTTCCCGAATGTTCGCTCTGACCACTCGATTACGATTGCTTGAATCGATCATCCGCTCATTCTGATCGCTCGGCACGACCACGACACACGTAATCGTAACCTCCTTTCGCCTGAAGTCCCCAGCTGTTCGACCACCGACCAAACGAGTACAAGCCAAAGACAACTCAGAGCACATAAAACAGAGGAAAAAGAATGATACTCCAGAAGTCACCGAAGCACTTTTCTAGAAATAATCTGATCTATTATTTTTCATTAAGTTCTTAGCTACAAAGCGCCCCTACGGCACCCCTAAAAACTTTCTCCACGAAAGCCCTAAAACTTGTCACGCTAACCTACATCATCCCCTGCTTTATAGGCCAACGCATAAACCGTGTTCAACTCGAACACCTCAAACTGTGTCCAATTGCTAATTTTTGTTTATTTTTTTATTGTGATATATAGTTATTTAGATATTTTACTTTTACTTTTGTATTGTAATCAAATGGCTAATTTTCTTTTTTTCTCCAAATTTTGGATTTTGTTGGAATTCATATACAAATCCAGTTGTTATTGTTTATTTTTCATGAATTATTTTTTAATTTTACTTAGAAATTCATATAGAAATCAAATTACTGATTTTATTTTATTCTGAATTTTAGTTACTTTTTGGATTATGCTTGATATGAATCTTTTCTTTTAATCTAGACCGTTATAATCTAGACCCACTATGATCAATGGCGTGAATATTTCTTTTTTCTTTTGATTATCATGGGAATTTCTATCCCTTAAAAACGAACGTGGTGACTTGTTTTATCTTTGCTTTAATAATATAATAGATGATCCAAAGGGTGCTAATTTGTTGATGTAGCTCCATGAGAATGCTTGGTTTGTAGTCAATAATATGGAGTATAGAGATTGCGCACTTAAATCAGGACAAGCAGCCGGTAGTGCATCCAATCCTCCAACCGTGCGAAACTAGTACAAGTTGCAAGAGAAAATGTAAGTCATTACACTCCCATCAGTAGTCATATTTTGAGGATTACGTCGCAATCCCACACCCAACCAAAAGTCAAGCGGAAGGAAGAGCGATTTGGAGGCCATGTTTTCGGCACTATAGTTATTTTATTTTCAAATTTAGTTCTTAACTATATATTTTTATAAATCTAATTTTACCTGGACCTACCGAGCTCGATAGGTATCTGCCGAGCAACCCAATGCGATAGCACATGCTAATTAAATTAGTGCATGGTTAGTGCTAATACAAGTGCATGATTAATGCTAATGTATATGCTAGTGTGGCTTGCTACCGCGTTTGGGTGGCTCGGCAGGTCTTCATATCCATCAAGCTCATCTAACTCGGTAGGTATCTATCGAGCTCAATAGGTTCATAGAAGAGACTAGGATGCCACTCTGGTTGACTTATTTTTACTGTGCAATATTGTTCTGAGGTTTTTTTATATTGTAACCGCTGATAGCTTTTTTAACATAATTAAATTTTAAAAAAATAAAAAATAGGTTATCCCAACACAAACGATGCAAAAGGAATACAGAAAAAAAGAAAAGGAAAAAGGCTAAAAAAACAAAAAAGCTAGAAAAAGATGAAATTAAAAAACTAAAAGTAGGAAACAAAAAACTGAAACCCAAATAAGTGGTGCCTAGATTTGTAAAAATGAGCGTTTGCAGTTAATTTTTTTAAAAAAGAGTACAGTTCAGCGTTTTGGAGAGTCCAACCCCTGCTCCCGGTTGGGGAAAAAATCGCCTATTACTGACCGACCAGCCTTTCATCGGCGTCACTTCCCGTTGTACTGCAGCTCCAAAACTTCTGTTCTTTCGTACTTCTTCCCCCCGTCCACACACATACAATATTACAAGTACTGGATACAGCGTGCAGTACAGGCGCTGCCTCCGCGCGTGCCGCTTGTTAATTGTCCTCTACCGATTCTCTTCCCGTGGCCGTGCGTTGTTCCTGTATCGGCCGGTGCTGTTGTTTCGGCAAAGCCAGGTGTGGTTTCTGTCCTTCTGTGTGCTTGGGCTCTAAGAACACTCAAGGTTTGATCTTGGAGGAGGAATATCGTGCCGTGGTTACTGGCGTCTCTTGGGGGGTTTCCACTTCAAATTTGATCTTTTTACCCGTGTATAGCACTATAGATTTCTACAAAACTGCCATATTTTCTTGCAAAGAATTTGGATGCTGCGTTTCCGTTCTTCTGCCGGTGTTATGTCCATCGGAGTTCGACGTGTTCCTCGTCTTCTCATTCTATTTTTGCCATTTCTGACCCTGTGGAGCAGAGCAGACGTCCCTAGTTTTTCTTCTCTTTTTCTCTCCATAACAAACTTGCCAAAAGCCAATTGTTCAACTACTCGAGTCCAATCCCATCCAACTGCTCACGTCCTTGCTGCTGTCCAATGCACGAGCACATGGATGGTTTCTGGCTAGTTTGCGTGGACAGATGAACTCACAGCTGCATCTCCACACTGCAGCCGCCGTCTCAGAGCTCGAGCTGCTAGTCCCGAGGACCGAGGCGGCCGCCGGCATGGACCGCCACGCGCTGGGCGCGCACGAGATCGAGAAGACGCCCGAGGGCGCGGACGTGGAGTCGGAGCCCGCGGCGGCGGCAGCGCTGGCGCGCGAGGCGGAGCGCGTCCCGCCGTGGCGGGAGCAGGTGACCGCGCGCGGGATGGTGGCCGCGCTGCTGATCGGCATCGTCTACACGGTGATCGTGATGAAGCTGAGCCTCACCACGGGGCTCCTCCCCACGCTGAACGTGTCCGCCGGGCTGCTCGCCTTCCTCGTACTCCGCGGCTGGACGCGCGCGCTCGAGCGCCTCGGCATTGCCTCCCGCCCCTTCACCCGCCAGGAGAACACCGTCATCCAGACCTGCGCCGTCGCGTGCTACACCCTAGGATACGGCGGTAAGTTCCTCACGCCTGATCAATTCGCTATTGTTAATTCGTGAATCTTGATTCCTTCGCTAATTTCAACGCTGAATCTGCAGGTGGGTTCGGATCGTTCTTGCTGGGGCTGAACAAGAAGACGTACGAGCTGTCCGGGGTGAGCACGCCGGGCAACGTGCCGGGGAGCTACAAGGAGCCCGGCATCGGGTGGATGACGGGGTTCCTCCTCGCCATCAGCTTTGTGGGGCTCCTCACCTTGCTCCCTCTCAGGAAGGTACTACTGCCCCTGTAGTCTTGTTTGATCTTTCCATGTCCTGTCTTAGCGTTTACCATTCGAGCCACAGTCCCTGAATTTTCCGGGGTATTGGTTGGAAGATCGTAGCATCAGGGTTGCAGTCATTGACCGCGATTACTACTGCAGCATGCTACCATCATTTTCTCTTGTTCTCACTTGTTAAGAATCTTAATATTGACCAACCCATTCTGAGTTATGGTTCGCGATACTACAGTACGCTGCTGATAGAACCTAGTCTACATTTATTGTGTTCTTGAGGAAAAAAAAGAGAGTATTAAGTGGGCTAATTATCGCAATCAGGCTTCAAATTAACGGATGTGCTAAAATTACGTATTTTCAGGTACTGGTCATCGACTATAAACTAACTTACCCAAGTGGGACTGCGACTGCTGTTCTCATAAACGGGTTTCACACACCTCAAGGAGATAAGAATGCAAAGTACGCTCTTTTATTTCAGCTATGCCTATGCTGATGAAATCGTCATTGAACCGTGCGACGCTTTAGGAATGGATGGCCTGAACTGATTCATCAATTTTCACCTTTACAATAGGAAGCAAGTGCGTGGATTCCTGAAGTACTTTGGGATCAGCTTCCTGTGGAGCTTCTTCCAATGGTTTTACACTGGCGGCGACGTCTGCGGATTCACTCAGTTCCCAACTTTTGGGCTAAAAGCCTGGAAACAAACGTAATCTCTATGATCTCTCTAATTGCTCAATTTTTATGTTTCAGTGGTTCAAATGCACCGCAAATTCACTCTTTCAACTCCTTCAAAATGCCAGATTTTTCTTCGACTTTAGCCTGACATATGTTGGCGCCGGGATGATCTGCTCGCACCTCGTCAACCTCTCTCTCCTCTTTGGCGCGGTCCTTTCTTGGGGCATAATGTGGCCACTCATCGGCAAACAGAAGGGGAATTGGTACCCGTCAAAGGTACCTGAGGGCAGCATGTCAAGCCTGTACGGTTACAAGGTATGTTCATGAACTCACCTGTTCTAATCAGACTAGTTCAGGCACAATGCGCATTTCTTAGCTGTAATTCTTCCCTCTAAATTGCTCCCTATTCAGGCCTTCCTCTGCATTGCACTGCTCACCGGCGACGGCTTCTACAACTTCGTCAAAGTCATCGTCGTCACTCTCAAGACCATACCCGAAAGATCGAAGCGCAAGTCTCTTAACAGAGGTAAATACTACACTGTAAAAGGACTTGCTCGCCTCACACGTTTCTTGATTTGGGTAGGCAATGCTTACTAGCTTGTGCATTGCGTTGCAGTGGCGGGTGCGGACTCCATGGCGATCGACGACCTGCAGCGCAACGAGGTGTTCAACCGGGACAACATCCCCACATGGCTGGCCTACACCGGGTACGCTCTGCTCGGCGTCATCGCGGGGGCCGTCATCCCGTTGATGTTCCGGCAGGTTAAGTGGTACTACGTGATCATCTTGTACCTCCTCGCGCCGGCGCTGGGGTTCTGCAACGCCTACGGCACCGGGCTCACGGACATAAACATGGGCTACAACTACGGCAAGATCGCGCTCTTCGTCTTCGCGGCGTGGGCCGGGAAGGACAACGGCGTCGTCGCGGGGCTGGTGGCCTCTGGGCTCGTGAAGCAGCTCGTGCTCATCTCCGCCGACCTGATGCACGACTTCAAGACGGGCCACCTGACGCTGACGTCGCCGAGGTCGATGCTGGTCGGCCAGGCCGTCGGCACGCTGATGGGCTGCATCGTCGCGCCGCTCACCTTCTTCCTCTTCTACAAGGCGTTCGACGTCGGCAACCCGGACGGGTACTGGAAGGCGCCGTACGCGCTCATCTACCGTAACATGGCCATCCTCGGCGTGGAGGGCTTCTCGGCGCTGCCGAGGCACTGCATGCAGCTGTGCGCGGGGTTCTTCGCGTTCGCGGTGCTGGCCAACGTTGCGAGGGACTTTCTGCCGCGGAGGTACGGGAGGTACGTGCCGCTGCCGATGGCCATGGCCGTGCCGTTCCTCGTCGGCGCCAGCTTCGCCATCGACATGTGCGTGGGGAGCCTCGTGGTGTTCGTCTGGCACAAGCTCGACGGCAAGAAGGCCGCGCTGCTCGTGCCGGCCGTCGCCTCCGGCTTGATCTGCGGCGACGGGATATGGACGTTCCCTTCGTCGCTGCTCGCGCTGGCCAAGGTCAAGCCGCCAATCTGCATGAAGTTCACACCGGGAAGCTAGATAATGATTTACACCGGCGATGCTGTTTTGGAGTTTCAGAGAGTTATGCCGGGTAAATCCCGCGGTGCTGTTCATAAGAGTTTGGGTTGTGTACTGTGTACATCATCTGAAAAGAAATTTTGAAGGATGACACAATTGCTTGTTGTCGCGTACATATTAGTTAGTTTCTTAGATTCCTTCGCAAAAAAAGGTTTCTTAGACTAAGCCAAAACGGTGATTAATTAGTTAGTTTTGCGTTGAGTGCTACAAGCCTACAACTACAGCATCGCAATGCTTTTCGGCGGATTGTAGCCTTCCTACTTACTGTACTATACTGTGTGCCATCTTTATCGAGAGAATTTTTGGGACGGTACACATCTGTAGCGCCCATGATTTAAAAGGTGCACTTATCTTTAATCTCTTCCTTATCTCTATCTATCTCTATTCCTCTGTCTCTTTTATCCATCTCAATCTCTTATTTCTCTCTCTCTCCCTCCCGTACGCACGTGCGCACACGGCCGTGGCAGCGGTGTGCGGTGCGGCAGTGGCCATCGCGTGGCGTGTGGTGGCGACGGTGTGCAGCGCAGCGATGCGGCGACCGACGAGCGACGACGGCGGTGGCTGGCGGCCGGTGCCAACGGTGTGGCCGAACAGCCGTTCGCACTGCCAAACAGCGTTTCGCTTAACCGAACAGCATTTCGCACGACCGAACGGCGTTTCGCATGGCCATGGGGCTAGCGAATCCGTTTCCTCTCCAATCAAATTTATCTCCTGTCGTTCCTTCATCAAATTCATCTGTGCCTGATCGATTGCTTTTCATTCCATCGTGTAGGATCTCATGCAGCTGTTAAGGAAGTGTTCGTGCAATTGTGTATTCCAGATCCTTCGTGCAGCGTGTCCGTCGAGCGTGCTCAAGGCAAGCACCTCGCGGCCATGACCTTCCCATTTTGTACATCACGTGTTTTCAGTTTACTTGTCACCTTGTCATTGAGTATAATTATCATATCAGTAAAGTTATCTGGCTAATATCACATCATTAAAGTTATTTGTCTGATATCATATCATTAAAGTTACATGACTAATATTATATCATTAAAGTTACATGTCTGATATTATATCATTAAAGTTACTTGTCTGATATCATATCACTAAAATTACCTAGTTAATATCATATCATTAAAGTTACCTGCATGATATCATATCACTAAAATTACTTAACTAATATCATATCATTAAAGTTACCTATCTGATAACATATCATTAAAGTTACCTGACTAATATCATATCATTAAAGCTACATGTCTGGTATCATATCATTAAAGTTACCTAACTAATATCATATCATTAAAGTTACCTAGCTGATATCATATCACTGAAGTTATCTGGCTACTATCATATCACTAAAGTTATCTGACTATTATCATGTCACTAAAGCTTATCTGTTCATTGTCATATCACTAATGTTTGTCTGGTTATTATCGTATCGCTCATATTTGCTTGGTTATAGACTTTTAATATTGTATTTATGCCATGATATTCTAGGTTATTTTATTTCACATGCTTTTATGTTTATTAGGATGCTCAGTTATAAGGTTTTAGAATTCATGCTTTTAATTAGTGTTTTAAAATTCATGCTTAAATCGTTAATAGGGGTAGCATAGAAACATGTTTTAACTTAGGTTTGAATTATTAGCACTCTTTTGACATTAGGGCTTCTATGTTTAAGGTTCCTAATACCATGATCCATTAATTATATAATGTTGTATTTGAGACATGAAGGATGTATGTATTAAACCTGTTAATCTGACTAATAATCACTTATCACATAATAAAACTTGAATGGTTGATAACATTATGTGAGCTATATTATAATACCTCTTTTGGATAATTCCTATATCACTATCACCACATCATCATTCCACATCGCACTCGTATCAGGAATTATGTCTTTCCATTTTCAAACCTAGCACATCCTTTTATTTCTCATAACTTTATCTTAGTATTTTCTTAGTTTCCTTAAATTCATACCATATAACATGTTAACAATATAACGGTTACTTGGTCTGGGGTTATCCACATATAGCAGAGATTTTCACCCACCTAGTAACATACGGGGGCAATACGCTCTCGTTACTCAGGATATTACACCCTGTCTATGGTTATACAGTCGAGGACAACGTTGTGTCTGACTATTCTCGTATAACCAAGTATGTAGGAGTAATTGCTGCTGTTATTGCCATAACTTGCTAAATAATAATTATCCCTGTTGATAAGATAACAATTACCTGGCTTGGGGTCATCCACATATAGGGGAGATTACCACCCACCTGGTAACGTATGGGGGCCGTACACTCTCGTTACTCAAAATATTACACCCGGTCGACGGTTATACAGTCAAGGACAGTGATGTGTTTGACTATTCTCATATAACCGGGTAGGTGGGAAGTGATCACCGGTGTCATTGTCATAACTTTCTAAATAACAATTATCTTTAATTTCATTGATCCTGTCACCTCTATATCTGATATTTATCAGTGTTTCTGGTAACCTGGCTTTATTACAATTAACCTATGTCAATTACTTGCTTATATTGTTTGTCCTTTACACATCTTGCTTGCATTACCTGTCCTTTACTCACCGTGTTGCGACCGTTGTTGGGTACTTACTGAGATTTTCAAATCTCATGCTTGCTCTTTCCATTCTCAAGTAAAAGACCAGTGAAGTAATAGCAACATGTATGGGTGGGAGCATTCAAGTTTTCAGCTTCAGCACCGTGGCTTGCTACTATTTTTGTCATTTTATTTATTCTTCATTTGGTTAGAAGTGAACCGGTCCTATATTTCAAACATTACTTTTAGCTTTTGTTGGCTCTTTAATAAAGTACCTTTAAAGTTTTAATTTTCTTGTGATTTCTATTATTTTTTATTTATTCTTTACTTTGGCGATAATGTTTCATAATAATATCTCATATTGATATGTGAGGTGTTACAACATCCATATAAAATACATGGTGCCTCAAGTGGTAGTTTCATTCTCCACAGTCACAAGTCAAGCCACCATCTAGCAAACGTACAATAGTTTCACTGGAACGCATAATAAAATTTGTATTTCAGTCCGTAAAAAATTATATCTTAGCCATCTAATTATGTTTTTATACACATATTTACATTTAAGATCCTACAAGCAAAAAATATATTAAAAAGCAACCAGATCCACTAGTCAACCTTATTGGGCCTGTTCTTTTGAACTGCGGATGATAGCTTTTGACTGTTCGTGAGAGAGAGTACGAAGTAAGAAGAATGTGTGTGCGGTTTTGGTTGATATAAATGAAGCTGCTACAATATCTATTATAATCAATTTATATCTTGACTTGAAAAGGCACTTTGTTTGAAAGCTAATTGCTGTTGAAAAACTAAAAGCAGATGTCAAAATCAGAAAAGAAAGGGCCATCCCTCTCTCTCCCACTTCCCTAATCCATCCTCCTTCCCTCACTTCCCCGTCCAATCCTCCTCTCTCCCCATTGATCTCTACTATCGACAACCTCGCCTACCGCCCTCCGCCCTGCCAAGACTTCACCCTCAGTGCTACGCTCCTCTGCTCTCAGACCTGGCTGTAATGGACCTCACCTCATCAGATGCGGCCGCCATCGACCTCTCCTCGCTCGGATCTGACCTCACCTCGTGCCATCTGGTTGCTGCTAACCTATGGATGCATGCGTGGGACTTAGGGGTTTTGTTGGTGCGTATGAGCATGTCGGAGGGGTCAATTGGCATGGGCCCAAGCAAATGTGTGATGAAGCACATGCATTCGCCACAACGCGTTGCTCGAAGCCATTGTCTCTGCTATTTGTCAGCGAGGCAACCGTAGCTTATGCAGGCTGCTCTGACTACCTGCAAGCACCCGGTCCGACTGAGCTAGAGGCTCAGTGCCAACCTAGTGACTTAGGGGGCATTTGGTTTGTGGTACCAGATTGGATGGAATGGTATCATCCGGGACAATGTGTTTCACTTGATTTTATCGAACGACGTGGTATAACATCTGGGCAGAATATCCCTCATTAAATCAACTAAATAGAACCATCTCGTTTGGAATGAAATCATTTCATCCTGCGAACCAAACAGAGGGGCGATACCTCATCCAGAGGTCACATTCCGCAAACCAAACGTCCCCTTAGGGCACCAAGCCAGCACGGCGCATTAGAAATGCCCTGACCCGTCCGCATCAACGCTCCTTTCGTCCACTGCCGCGGTTCGTTCAACTTGTCCAAAGATTCTTCAGCTCGCACCATAGGTTTTGGGGTTTGGCACACTGCTTTTTTCCCTTTCGTGCCTCACCGTCATTACCAAGAGTGCAAAGAACTCGCTGACTGACTGACACATTGAATCGATGATGATATTAATTGAAGCCGTGCCCTTTTAGCCTTTTTTTGCATGACTTTCCGTCAGTTATCTCTTTCTGCTTTCCCTGCCTGTCATCTCGGAGCTTGGCTTGCACTGATTCGGTGCAGCCTCAGAAGCAAAAGGCTGCAGATTTTTATCAGGCAAAAGTGCATTTCAACGCACAGTTTGCATCAGTTTTTCATCTGTAGGATTGTGGATGTAACTGTCCAACTCTTCCGTGGTTGTATCCGGATAGCCTTACTGAATAATTGGATGGATTGGAAAGCTGTATGTGTGATTATACTACCATGATGATAAGGAATAAAATCTAGGCCATAAATCGTGCTCCACTTTCCTCGCGCCTGCAACTCACGCAAATAGTCCAAACCGGCCCCCATTGGATGGAAAGAATCATTGACCTTTTTTCGCAGTAAAATCTACGGAATCGTGTGGTCTTGTTCACGATTAAGCTTGTCCGTGCGTGCGGGTTAGTCGGGCCGATTGGAGCATGAACGAATTGAGAATGCTGCTGCTTAATTTCTGTATCAAGAACCACTGGCCTTTTGTGTTTCAGATATTAGGAAAGGTGAAAGCTTTTGTTTGTGTTGTACTAATTCGTCACCAAAGAGCACTTCTAATATCCAGACCATTGCAAACAGAACAGCATGACACATGCAAGGCGAGTTGAACGGAGGCGCCGGAGAAGAGAAGGGCACCGGGGACGAATGCACTGAACCAGACGTACGGGTCGACGCATGGAGCTGCGAGACCTTAGGAGCAAGGAGAGAGGGGAACGAACCAAGCGTTGATCAGAATGCCAGAAGATCCGGCAAGCAATGTTGGCGGTGAGGCGGCGTTGTCGCAGCCCAAGGTTTTTATTTTAGTATTGAAGTATTAAAAATATTATTTTCTTGAATTTTCTGAATTTAAAAATAATTTCCCCCTAATTTTCAGAAATTAAAAAGGTTTTTCAAAATTCCTGAAGCTAAAACTATTTTTTGTGCAAAAATATAAACCAACTTTATGTTGGAAATATTTTTTTGCTAAGCTCAAAATGTCTTAAGGAATTTCTACAAATTTTCATAATTTTTTAGCCTTATTTACTATTTTCTAAGCTTATTTAGATTTTTCTAGTATTTTCTAAAATCAAAACTGAATTTAAAATCACTGAAATACTTTCGGACCAAATTGCTTTCCCTCTGGCCCATTCCTTTTTCTTTCTAAGAGCAAGTTTAATAAGGTTGAGTGTGCTAGCTACAAGGGAATCCATGTCAGCATAGTCCTATGTGGAGGGGAGAGAAAAGGAGAGAGAGAGCCAAGCCGACTCCCATGCAAGAGTCAGGCTATAGCACAGGAAAAGATGCATTATCCATGTATGTACCCATAGAACTAATTGCTATACCTATGCATGTATTAAATTATCAATACCCATGTATGTATTAAATGATTGAGAGCTCTTGTGGAGACAACTTATAGCCAACTTATTGTATGAGTTGACTCCATCATTATCTTTTGATGACATGGAAATGTATTGGAGGTAGCAGCTATCTGTACTATTAAACTTGCTCTAACCCGTTTTCTTTTCTCTTCCTCCTAGCCAGCGAGACTGCCAACTTTCTTTATTTTTCCTCCCGAGCCGGCACGTCATTTGACACAAGTCCCTTCTCGAGCCCACTTTGCCCATCTCTCCCAGCTGCTACCAAATGGGCCCCATCTCTCTCGTTGCTGTTGTGCCATCGCCGTTGAGGCTGCATCATCACCCTGTCGGATGGAAAGCCTCGATAACTTTCCGTTTTTTTCTCCCGCATGTCACGCACCCAATTTCTTTCCTTTCCATGTGCCTCTTTTCTCCCTCCCACCATTCCCGTCGCCCGTGATCTTCGGCGAGAAATCACCGTGTCATACCCCATCCCCGTGCCTATTTAAGTAGCCCGCAGCACCAAAGACCTCCATACTTCAATGCCTTGCCTCTCTCTCCCTCTCCCGCAAACTCTAGCTCTCCCGCCCTATCATCCTCTTCCTCCAAACTCCAATGAGCACTCTGGCGAGCAATCATTGTTGAAGCAAGCTGTGCTGAGCCATATGGCGACCATAGGGTCTTGTGCGCCGCCACCATCGGCAAGTCGCGTAGCAATCATGACAGTGTCGTGTCACTACCATGTTAGTCGGTGGAGCCTAGTCAACACCCACCTGTTAGCTTGCGTGGCAATGCCTTGCTGTCTGTGCACCCAGTCCACCGCAGACCAACATCGACCTCATGCATCTGGTCCATAGACTTAGGCCCACATGTCACTGACTCATATTCTTTTCTTTTAGAAAAATAATTCCAACCAAAATTCAAATTACCCCTGATGTCATCGTTGCACAATAATACAGATTTCCTTCAAAAAGAAAATTGGCTTAAATCTGGAAATCCCCAAATAATGTTTTCCTTCTCTTTTTCTTGAATTAAACATTTCAGAAGCCTGTTCTCCTTCATCCTACTCCGATTGACTCCGTTCTTTTTTTTTCTAAATTCATATAAAATCTTAAACTTCTATCAAGTAAATTTTTTATAATTTTGGAATTTATTTAACTTTTATTTGAATTTGGCTATTTTTCACATTCAGATACTGACCTCCAAGAGATTCATGAGGACTTCGCCAATCATCGTATGAGTAAGGCAAGGTACACGTCTTGACCATATTGATCATAGTTTGTAAATAAAACTATGTTGTTTTAATTATTATGTATACTTATGTTTATTCAATGTACTTTAAATCGTGGCTTTAAAGGTGTAGTTAATTTCCACTTGTTATGACCTTATTTAACATTGAAATCCTTATCCATTGGACACATTAAAAATAACTAATTGGTACATTAATAAAATAGTAACTAATTATTTTTTTGTAGCAAATTGCTAAGTCATGTTTAGACTAGATTTAGGTGGTTTTGTGAAGATTGCTACATACAACAATTAGTTTTACAAATGAACCATTGGCATTGGAGTGTCATGGAAGTTTTATGAAATATTTTGCCAATAATAGAATAAAAAAAATGTTTAGACCTGGTCGAGTAGTTGACAGGTGGGTGTGGATAGAGCACGAGACTTTGGTTTGTGGTTAGTCTCGCCTAAGTCAAGCAAGGACTGGTCTGCGAGCTGATGTTGCAAAGCCTTTCCGTACTACCACAAGTTTGGTATCGGATATATTTGGACAACTACTTAGCAATGCCTCAACGTTGGTTTCTTCATCTGGTGGAATGTGGGCACCACTAGAGGGCCACATGGTGCAAGAGGACCACAACTTAGTTGTAGTTATATTGTGGTGAAACTTTAGCGCGACTGAAATGGGTTGCAATGGAGCTTTGTAAAGTCCTTGTTATGACCATCTTAGTCGCACTCTAACATGTTGAGTGTATGCGGACAGTACAAGTTGGTAATATCTTATAGCTAAAGTTGTACCACTTCTGCAAAGTGTAAAATATTCGAATATCCGAGTCCGTGGTCATGGACATGCCAAGTACTGCTTTTCGCGGATTAGACTTTAGTTTTCTAAATATTTTTTAAAAAATATTTATGGATGAATGCAATCCATATGAGAAAGATTTGGGTTGGAGCCTCGGGTTGGAGCCCATGTTTTAGTTGGTGTTAGGTTGGAGCTCGCATTAGCTTTATTGGTTCATTTAAAATTTAGCTTTTACTTAATTGTATTAAATTACACTTTACATCTATTTACTATATTTAAATGTCAATTATTGCTTTACGCTTAAATAATCATATTATGCATGCCTTATTATTACCTTTACATTAATTTTATATTTTCCGTGTAACTTATTGAGTACTCCATGTGCTCACTCTTACTCCATACAATGTTGTTCAAAGGATGAGAACTTTGCCAATGATGAGAAGTTCAACAGATAGACAGTTGCCCTAGTTAATTGCCCATGGCAGATTGATTGAGCCTACTACTTCAGTCTATTCTTGTGCTGCAATATTAGCATTTGGACTATAGGTCGTTGATGTAAACTTTAGCAACAAGATTTGTACTATATTATTTAATAAATACACATTTATAGATAATATTTATCTTTGTTAATTCAATGTATATACTAACTGATTCTTAACTAATACAATTTACATAAATGGTCGGAAATCATTACTCCCGGGTTCATTGTACCGATATGTGGGGCCTGCAAAGATCTGAACCAACATGTCAGTTGCAGCCCGATCGTGGATGTACGTTTTCATATGAACCCTTAACTTATCTCGTATCATGATTTTGGCCCACCTCTGTCTGGGGCGCGCAGAATACGCGCGATATAAATTTGGCCAGTTTCGGCCTTTGGATCAATGCTGTGCGGCCTAGATAGGATCATGTATGTACTTTCGCACATAAAGCCTTAAACTATCTCGTATTATGATTGGTATCCATCTTTGTTTGGATCGCGCAGGATTGTCGCGATCAAAACCTGGGTCATATTTAGCCGTTGGATCTACGTGAGCGGCCCAGAGTGAGTAGAACATGGCCGATGCATATTTCCATGTGGGGCTTCGTCTATTCTACTTTCTCATTTACACCCACCCAAAACCGGATCGCACCAAATTCCAGGATCTACTGCAGCTGTTTGATAAATGTTTCAAGGCCAGATCGAGGCGAGGATAGGGACGTCGCGCCGATGGTTGGACGGCGGAGCTCCGGTGAGCGGCGGTGGCCCCGCCGCGACGGCAGCCCGGAGCGCCATTAGGTTTAGGTGGCTTCGAGAGAAGAGAAGACGGGGCACTTCGGCTACTTCAGTAAGATTAATACTTCGTTCTGCATCCGTTTCAAAAAAAAAATCTCTGCAATTTGCATCAATGCAAGGTTCTAAGCGCCTAAGCAGTTGTGTTGAGTGAAAAATAAGCTTATTTGCATCAATGCAATATTCAGCTCTATTTTAGATTGGAGAAAAATAAGCTCTTTCATGGTCGTGCCCGGATAGGCTTTACTGAAGAATTGGGTTGGAATTTGGAAAGCTGTGTGTATCAGTATCATTCATTGCTGTCATGATAAGGAATAAAATCTAGGCTAGAAATCGTGCTGCACATTTCTCGCGCAACAGGAACGGATTGGAAGAATCATGGACCTTCCTTGCATCTATGGGCATGTGAAAATCGTGTGATTGCTCACGAGCTGCTCCGTGCAAGTTCACTGAGCCCGATTTTGATCATGAATTAATTGAGCAGGCTGTTAGTATTTCTGTATCGATCGTTTGATTCCACGGTTGTGAACAAATCAGGCTGCTTAAGTTAACCCAAATTCAAGGAAGTGTAGCCTGCTATCACAGGCTTAAAGCTGGATTCCCTACATCCACATGCAATCAAGGGGTCGCACTACGGTTGATAATTTGTTCCTGAATTTCTGTAAGAACCCATTATTTTGTGGACTAGTGACGACAACATGCACTACTTGTAGGGCTTGGTCGTAACATGCAGAGCTTGTAATGGGGAGCGGCCCAAATGTGGACGATAATTGCAGGCAACCAAGTTTGGGCTTCTAATGGGCTACGCCCATGTTTATTTATAAGTACTTGACAACTCCTTTTCTTTTGCTTTTCTTTTTACATTAACCTTTTGTCCGGTTTTCCTCTTATTTTTATCTGCAGGTGCAGTCCATATCACCACATGGCTACTAACTTCATCACACGCTAACTACCCCCAGGCACTACAAATTACTTTCAACCACCTCCTTTTCTCCCATAAGCTGGCAACATAGCGCTAGATCACCGAGTCAATGGCGTATATGGTACTACAGCAACTTTGTTTTTTCAAATGGCTACTAACTTCATCACTCCCTAACTACCCCTAGGCACTACAAATTACTTTCAACCACCTCCTTTTCTCCCTAAGCTGGCAACATAGCGCTAGATCACCGAGTCAATGGCATATATGGTACTACAGCAACTTTGTTTTTTCAAATATAACTATCCGATATACCAATTTTTAATTTTAATATCCTCCATGACCACAGGAGCAATGATAGACATCTGCCAAGCTCCTGCATTGCGAGTAGGTACCCATTGAGCTAACCGAGGTCGGCAGGTCGGTTAGCTCGGCAGGAGGATCTGTCGAGCTAGCCGGCAAGAGGCAGACTAAACACTAAATTAGTGTAAGCATGCTTAATTAGTGTAAAGCATGGTTAAGCATTAATGTGGCTGTAGATGGCTGCCGAGCTGGGTAGCTCAGCAAGTACTCCTGCTGAGCACCCCTAGCTTGACAGTCGCTTACCGAGCTCGCCTAGCTCGGTAGATGCTATTGCGGTGCCCTTTTCTGCCGAGCTAAGATAGCGTGGCAAACGATACATATTACCTGTTATGGCTATTGAGCTTATGGAAAAAGCTAAATTTATAAAAATAGATATTTAAGAGCTAAATTTAAAATAAAAAATAGATGTAGTGTCAAATATACGAATGACTCCTAGATCACCAACCATAAGAAATCATCTTTGTTGTTTGACTTCAGACATGAACTACAACGAGTAATCACATCAAGACCATTAGATCTCTTTGATCCAAACTGAAGTACATTGTACCATTAGACCTCTAACCCCCCCTGTGAGTCTTTGTAGTACATTTGTACTGCCACCGTCTTAAAAACTTCAGAGAACTGAATGGTGCGCTCGAGTCTCGACCAAAAGTCAGCCGCCTAAACACCTAACACAACACCACCAGAAAAAGCTGGGAGGAAGTGGAAAAAATGCAACACTGGAAAGAAATCGAATGGAGGACAAGAAGCACAACACAAGACGACAGATGCACCGGTGACAGGTGAGGGCCTAACGTAGCTAAAGTTAGGACAAAGCTGCATGTATACAGTATACGCAGACGTGCCATTTGTTATCAAAAAGATCTCCGGACGGGGACACGTGTAGGATTTAGAGGGGAGCCAACCGTACAGCGGCACAGAGCCTTCTCCCCCACACTTCGTCTGTTCATCTTGTGATCAGATCAGCGATTAGTCCTTTCCCACGGGAACGAAGCTCTTCGTGTGATTTGCTGCGTACTGTACGTTTCGTGTGTTTGGTACGGTTAGGCTACCCTACTTTCTACCGTGTAAATCAGAAATTCATACGAATAAAAGATCATAAATAATTATCAATAGACACCTAGTGCAGTAAAAGTAGAGCTAAAACGGCCGGTTCAACAAAGGGTGTGTCAATGTAGTATAAGTAGTTGATTATCCTCTTGCCAACCGTCTCCTTCTCGCGATTGTCCCGATCAGCGCCATAGTCGCAGCATCGCTTCTACTGAGGTCCACATGTCCAAGGATGGAGCATCGCGCGTCGGTGTGTTAGTACCATTGCATATAACAAGGGTTTTGAAAAGTTGTGGTTAGGGTTTCAATGGGTGTGTTTCGAATACCTTCCTCAGCCCATACCTCTCTTTATATAGTCTCTAATTGGATGCTTATCCAATACGATCAGATGTCATATTCAACTTGAAAAAGCCTCATGCTGGATCTTTATTCAATATGAGTAGAGGCTGTATCCCACTCGGAGAGCCTCCGACTGGATCCAATACAAGTAGAAAACGTATCCTATTCGGGGTCTATCATTCGGACTCTTATCGTTTCAACTCGTTAAGTGTGTAACCCTGTAGGTTCATATATAAATAGCTATGGACTAAAAACTCCTTTCCGATCTATAAGTTGGTAGCGGTCGCTTGTAGAACATGACAACTCCTAAATATGCATAAAGATTATATCGAACGAATCTATATAGTACTTATGTATCGATCCCTTTGCCTCACGATACCAAATCAAATTCAAGGCGAGAAGCATGACATCTTACGATAGTTCGATCATTTACTCGAGCATGCAATGAATTACTCGATTGTAATTGACCACTCAACCATATTCGGTATGGCCATGCATTTCCTTAATCCAACCACATCGAGGGGTTTAGAAATATCTCTTCCGTTATATAGGAATGGCAAAATCCATCTTGATCGCTCACATTTCTCCGCATATTCATAGTAAACTAGACTGCTACCTTTATGACCACTCAGTTACGAGGTATTGTTGGCAACCCCTAAGTAAACTATTACACATGTAAAAAACTGTGACGATATCAGGTCTAAGAATCCTACATACGCTATATATGAGACCAACTGATGACACTTAAGAATATAACAATTCTCACAGTGTCTCATGGTAAGTCAATCTAACACTATGTTCTCTAATATGTGTTAATATTATTGATTTGATATCTTCATATCTATGATCCATGAAATATAATCATCAATCAATACATGTGCTAATCTATAAATCATAATTGTCCCATATAATGAATTAATGATATAAGATCAGGGATAATTTAGAATAATATCAAAACATGAATAAAGAGTTCCATGAACAAGTCACATATTTATTGATCACTATGAAAGATTTTTATTCAAGGGATAAAATAACATATTATTTAAAAGATTATAAATATAGAAGTGATATAATCACCTCTATAATTACCTTTAGAGCATATCCCTAACATCTTGTACTCAACACATATCACACTGTGATATCATACAAACGGGTAAGATTTCTAGTCGCTTGATCACTGTCCTTTATTCTTTTTATGAGGTGATCAGAGCCCTTTTTTCTCCATCCTACATTAACTTTGAACTTGTTGCGTCGCGCAGTATCATCTGAGTGATTAGCTTACTCAGCATAACATGCAAAGACAATTACATCGACGTCCTAGCACATTATTTTGAATCATTGGAATCATCAAATGGCTATTCATATTCATTTTCTAATGCACAACTAGCCCTTCGAAAGCAACTAGGGATGAGAGAACCATGTCTAGCCAATTTTACGTGTCCCAAACTACTTTGCCTCTAGAAGCGATCCGTAGATTCCATTTCCGCTTATTTATCGACACCACGAGGCAAGAGGTTCGTGCCGTCAATAAGTGGGAATCGAATCCTCTGACTTTGCACAGGCAAAGTTAAGGTGACTTTGCGCGATCTAAGCCGTCCAGCGGAAAAAGAACGGCCCAGATCAACTATTACAGTAAAAAAATATTGTATCAACAGCTGATCTGGTCCGTTCTTTTTCCGTCGGACGGCTCAGATGGCGCAAAGTCACTCTGACTTTGCCTGTGCAAAGTCAGAGGACCCCAATTCCAATAAGTGATATTAGTTTTCATTCAAAAGTACTGTGTCTAAGTTATTCAATTAAATAAAAATAAAAATAGAAGAAGAAAAATAAAAACCACGCTGCAAAAAAAATAAAAACCACGTTAAAAATCAGCATGTTATAAACGAAAACGAAAGCCGTTTGAAACGGGCCCGGACGATCGGCGGAACCACTGAGCACACGCCCGCAAAAAGCAACAAGCCAAGCAAGCAAAAGCGGGTGTGAGGCATGGCGGCGATGGCGCCCCCCGCATGGCCAGAAAAGCGGACGCCTTTACGCACGCGAAATCAGTAGTAGTGTGGTACCACACTGCCGCCACTACCTCGTACTGCAGCCGCCGGGTGCTCGCACGAGCTACACGACGGTAGAGAGTAGTAGTAGTACTGCATGCCGCATGCGTATTTGCAACAAGGAGTTTTTCACATATATAATATTATTTAGAACGGTATTTATGAAAATAATCGTATGTATGTTATATTGATAAAAATATTATTTTTACCCCCTGTTGCTGGACGGCAATATGGGGGCTGACGTGTAAACCCCTGCCTTCCTACCATCGGACGACAGGCTGCCTGCCGTCCCATCACTGGACGACAAGCGGCCTACCGCCCTAGCTGGCCAGCCTGCCACCCCGCCTCAGCCCCAGCACTGCCTGCCGTCACATGGCTAGACGGCAGGTGACATGTTTTTTTTGCATATTATTTGTTTGAATTTTTAAATATAGTAAATTGGCTTTAAAAATTTTGGAATTTTATATGCGATTTCTTGATATAGCGTACTTAACTGTGTAATTTTTTGATAATTTTATCCACTTTGAATGTTGCTAAAAAATTTATACGATTTTGATAATTATAGGAGTTGTTACATATAACAAACAAGATCTAAAAATTACGAAATTTTATGTGAAACCTCTCAACATGGTCATAGCAATTTTGTAATTTTTAAAGAAATTTATAGGATTTTAATTTGCCACGTTAATTCATCTTAATTTAATTGTGAAATTAATGATACCCAGGCATCTTTTGCAGTTCTGACATTTGTCTTTTGCACATATGTCGACTCGTTGCTACTATCTTTTCTTTCTCTCTGTGTCCTTCGCACAATTGTCACTCTGTCTGTGTCGTCCCTCCTCACACGCTCTCTCGTCCGCATTAATGTCGTTATATCCGTGCTGTCCCCTCGCATACTCAAAAAATTACATAATTACTAAGACTGTGTTGGGAGGCTTCACATAAAATTTCAATTAAACACAGTCAAGTACGTTATGTTAAAAGACTGCACATAAAATTTTGTAATTTTTAAGCTCAATTACTATATTTAAAAATTCAAACAAATAATATACAAAAAATAGGACAGGTGATTAAGCCGGCTAATCGTCTAGCCATAGGATGGTAGGCAGTGACAGCCTACCGTCCAGTGGCGGAACGGCACGGACCTACGTGTCAACCACCCCCACACGTTGCCGTCCAGCCATAGACGATAAAAATGATATTTTTATCAATACGATAGATATATAATTATTTTTATAGATACTATTTACAATAGTGCTAAATATGGAGAAAAAAAACTCTGCGACAAGCGCGTGTGCTTCAGGGCATGGCCGCGTGCTCCTTTGCCGTGCGGCGCTCAGAGTGGTGTGGAGAAGATCAGACGAGAATCCTTCGAGCTTGTTGCTGCCTGAGCTCTTGTTCTTGTATTTGGACCTTCAGATCGTCGGAGGAGAGCAGTAAAGCACAACTATTATTGTTCGGTACGTCGTGAATCAATGCCGATCAGATTGTTTTGTAGTTTTTTTTTTTATGGATCGATGGTTCTGGTTGCCACTGTGGCGTTCATGCAAGCTTTGTGCTTTCTTTCCAGCTTCGCAGCTTTGCGTCATATAGTGCTGGTTGGTTAGCTTAAAATAAACTGATTTATAATTAAAATTACACTTATAATCGTTTAACTTATACTGTGACTAATGATTGTTTTTCAACATAACTAAATATTTTTAAAAAAATAAAAATAAAAAAATAGGTTAGCATATCATATATAATACAAACAAATACGAAAAAGAAAAAAAAAGCCAAGCGAAGCCATAAACTTCGATCTAGCTTGGAGATTTGTTGCTTCTTTTGTGGACTTCGGTTTTTTTCCCAAAAAAATTGATCTTTTCAACTCCAGCGAATTCTTGACACATCTAGACCCCTAATGACCCAAAATTCCATTTTTGGCCCCCAAATCAAAAAAATTCCGGATTTAGACCCCTCCCCACCGCGCGTTTACGAGCGGCTGACACGTGTTCGGTCGTGCGGTGTGGTACCGCACGATCGCAATGTAGCACGGGTCGTGCGGTACCACACCGCACGACCCCCTGCCGACCGCACGACGCTACCCCCGACCGCATGACCCAGCGCTGACCACACGACACCCATTCCCGACCGCACGTCTCGTTTTTTGACCGCACGATTGTTATCCGACGCATGAGTATTTAGGTGTATATGTATTTATGTATTTGTAAAGTTATTTTTATAATAGAAATAATTTATGTGTATGTATGAAAAGATGTTTGAAAAAATATGAATTTGATGTGGATTCTAGTTTACTGCTTGTGTAATTATTTTGCAATTATGAAAATTAAGAAATTAGGTTGGTAGAGTACGAACGAAATTTGTGTGAAGTAATGATTAGTGTATTTGTGATTTTCATATATTGCTGACCGTGAAAAATATGTTGAACTGGTAATAATAGTTTTCGATCATGTTATGTTGTTTTACTGGAAGCATTTTAATGAAATTTTTTTTGAACACAACTGTGATATGAACAATTGGACGAAAGGAAGTAAAGTGATGTAAATAACCGTAATGTTTATAAGTTTTGTTAAATTTGTAGTTGTAAATCGGGAAAAAATCTGATAAAATTGTAAAAAAAGTTTATGTTGAGTATAAGTTGTAGATGCATAAAAAATTTTGGTAATTTTTTTAGTAACGATTGAACGTAGAACGATCGATATATAAAGTGGTAAGTGACTTTTAGGGTTTGGTATGTTTTTAGGGTTTGGAATGTCCGTGATTTGTGTATGTTTTGTCAATTTTGTAGTTGTAAGCTGGGAAAAAATCTGATAAAGTTGTAATAAAAGTTTATGTTCAATGTAAGTTGTAGATGCATAAAAAATTTTGGTTAATTTTTTTATGAACGATTGAGCGTAGAACGATCGGTAGATAGAGTGGTAAGTGACTTTTAGGGTTTGGTCTGTTTTTAGGGTTTGCAATCCTCGTGATTATTGTATGTCTTGTCAATTTTGTAGTTGTAAGCTGGGAAAAAAATCTGATGAAGGTGTAATAAAAGTTTATGTTCAATGTAAGTTGTAGATGCATAAAAAATTTTGGTAAATTTTTTTAGGAACGATTGAGCGTAAAACGATCGATATATACAGTGGTAAGTGATATTTTGATGTTACTGAGAATTCGTGTAGGGTGAGAACCGGTATGTTAATAGTGTTAAATGAGTTGCTACGTGAATCATGGAATGCGAAAAGACGAGATAATAAACTTCATAATGCAGATGGGAGTTACATGCCGTGTAGATTTTTATTACATGCATAACATATAGCATGATATGTGACTAATCTACCCAACTGCGTGAACGACCTACTGTGTGGACCGGGACCACTTTCCCTTCCTTGCCCGCTCGGCGTTGAACTCCTCCGCGGCCTCTTTTGCCTTAGCCGCAATTTCCCTCTTTCTCTCGCGCTCCCTCTCGCGAGCCTCCCGCTCCCTACGCGTGCACGCTTCAAGATGAGCTTGCGTCTCGCGCTGTATACGCAGGGTGTGCTCGTACTTGTGGCGCTCCGCCTCCAGCAACTCCTTGTCCCGTGTGACATTCCACTCCTCGAAGTCGAGGGTCCATTGGTCCGCAGGGTGGATCTCAAGATCGATCCATTTGCGGTAGCCACATAGGGGCTCCGGAGACTGTAAATACATGGGAGATATTGTTAGTGTGTGCTGTGAAGGAGAAAAGGTAGGGGAAAATGGTGCATGTGGTCGTTACCGGCTGCCGATAGGTTGAGGTGTCAAAACGGTGGTTGGGGTGGTCACTGGAGTAGTTTACGCAACCCCAGTAACGCATACCTAGGCTGATGTGTTCCTTGGATTTGAAGAACTTGCACGTGTCCCCGCACCAACAAAGGGGGGGTGTCTCCCCCTCAGGTGGGAGTTGCGGCGAACGCTCGATGGGGACGTCCGGGATGGGGTTGTTGCTACGCGGGCGCTCTTTGGGGGGACCTTTCATCGTAGCATGATGGGCTTGTTCTACCCGAGCCTGTATAGCCCTTATTTTCTCATCGCAGGCGGCAGCTGACCGTGCTATGTCACGGGTCTCCTCCCAATCCTTCACCATCTTATCCCATTGCTTCTTCTTACCTTTGTCCATCCCGGTTGGGTGAGGGAAGCGCGGTGTAGTATGGGGTTTGGATGTGCAATGTTCGCTGGGAAATGGAATGCACACCAATTTATAGGGTCCGTTTTATCTCTACTCTTACGTGTAAAGCTAGTCTGCGTGGTCGTAGCAGTGAGTAAAGATGGGAGTGCTGCGATACCACTGTAAAAAGGCCCCGTTTTGTCATGTCTTTGAACAAAGCTGTCCTGTTTTATCATGTCACTGAGCAAAGCTGACATCTTGTTGTCATGTCACTGAGCACAGCTGCCCTCTTTAGTAATGTCACTGCCCAAAGCTGGCATCTTTTGTCATCTCACTGAGCAAAGCTGCCCTGTTTCGTCATGTCACTGCGCAAAGCTGGCATCTTTTGTCATCTCACTGAGCAAAGCTGCCCCGTTTTGTCATGTCAATGAGCAAAGCTGCCCCGTTTTATCATGTCACTGCGCAAAGCTGGCATCTTTTGTCATCTCACTGAGTAAAGCTGCCCCGTTTTGTCATGTCAATGAGCAAAGCTGCCCCGTTTTATCATGTCACTGCGCAAAGCTGGCATCTTTTGTCATCGCACTGAGCAAAGCTGCCCTGTTTTGTCATATCCCTGCGCAAAGCTGCACTATTTTGTCATCTCACTGAGCAAAGCTGACCTCTTTTGTCATGTCACTGAGCAAAGCTGCCCGGTTTTGTCATGGCACCGCGCAAAGCTGGCATCTTTTGTCATCTCACTGAGCAAAGCTGGCCCGTTTTGTCATGTCCCTGCGCAAAGCTGCACTCTATTGTCATGTCAGTGTGCAAAGTTGCCCTCATTTGTCATATCTATGTGCAAAGCTGCCATGTTTTGTCACATTTCAGCGCAAAGCTGGTCCCGTTTTGTCATGTCATTGCGTGACGTCGTCTTATTCAGAGGTCTGTGTGACCGATCCTGCCCCCCACAGCCTATAAAAGGGAGCCATTCCTCACATAGTCCCTTACATTGTAATCATTCACCTAGTCTGTGCTAACTCCCCCCGACTAGGCAATGAGTCAGCTCAGCAGCTCTTCACATACACCCACGGTGATTTGCCCGAAATGCAACACGGTTGTTAGACGTAAGACCTCACAGACGGCCTCGAATCCTGGGCAGCACTACTACAAGTGCCCCTATCACTCGGTGAGTAAGATTGTTTCGGGTTCATTCAAATCGTGGTGGTATGTTTAAAAATCTTCTTCTCATTTAATCGCAGGAAGCTCCCGGTGGTTGCCGATTCTGGGTGTGGGAGGATGAAATGGGCACTAGGACAGATATTGTTCGCCAGGAGAGAGTTGTTGTGGGGGGTTGCGACCCCCGTCGGGATGCGACATCGTTTCAACAAACTGGAGTGGAAGATAAATTTAATGTTGTGTGCTATTTTCTTTCTTGTGTTTATTGTTATTCTCAAGTTGTAGTGCTGGAGGTTCTCCTCGTGTATGTTGGTAATGTTTTATGCTATGTTGTCGTCAAGCTATTTTCTTTATTGTGTTTCTTGTGTTTGTTGTTATCGTGTCTTCTCCCGCTGGAGAGTTAATGTATGTATGTGTAATGCATGCTGTGAGCTACAGTGCCCACATGCGTGCATACTTGTCATAGTGGAATGAAGCCTTAATCGTAGTTCAAATAATTTCATAAGCACAGTACAATACGAAAACAGAAAAAGCTGCCCCGTGTTGTCATCTCTCTGTTGGTTATATGCCCTAGTAAATCAAAGAACTAAGAGCAACCCTTTTTATACAGGAAACCATCTTTGAACATCAAACCATGAAGCACTTCAAAAACATCACCAGTCTAACGATCACGCCTCATTTCAATAGGATCAATGAGATTATGGAAATAGTGTCAAAGCCTGGTCAGAAACAAATGATAGCAGAATGAAAATAGGCAATAGGCACCGTAGGGTTTCACGCATGTCATAATTTTCCACTGTAACATCACAGGCCTTCTCAGCTTCACCAAAAACAAATCTCTCTAAGCTCTCCTGGTCACAGGCCTTCTCTGCAGGCTCTCCTTTTATATTCTTGGAGCTCGAAGTGGCAGGCTCTCTTCGTACATAGCAGAGATATAATCATAGAATGTAGCAATGGAAACAAGTAAGAAAAATGAAAAACCAAGTAATAAAGCTTGAAAATGTACCGTGTCTTGGGAGGTGGTGGTAATTCATGACACAGAAAAAGCTGCCCCGTGTTGTCATCTCTCTAAGCAAAGCTGACCCTATGCTGTCATGTCATTGCGCAAAGCTGGCCTCGTTTGTCATTTAACTCTGCAAAGCTGGCATCTTTGGTCATGTCACTGAGCAAAGCTGCCCCGTTTTGTCCTTTTACTGCGCAAAGCTTGCCTCTTTGGTCATGTCACTGAGCAAAGCTGCTCCGTTTTGTCATGTCACTGCGCAAAGCTGGCATCTTGTGTCATCTCACTGCGGAAAGCAGTCGTCTTTTTCGTTTTTGGTCACTGCAGTAATCTCTCTCGTTTGGTATAAATACCACGGTTGGGGTCCCATGACATTCTACGCAGAGAACCCTGTAAATCGAACAAAGACGTACCTTGTCTTTCGTGGTGAAACATACCATGTCGGCACCCGAGGGGCCATTCGGATTTGGGTCACCGAAGGAAGACCTTCCGTTCGAAAGGAAGGAGATCTTCGGTCCACAGTACCGCTTGATACCAAGCCGGCGTGCTCAACTGGCGTGGCCGAAATGCAGACATAATGATTACGCGGTCGTGCAGGTCCTGGACGGCCCGTTCGATGGCGGGCGATGTTTCTTTCGCTGCCCACACTCCGGGGGTACAAAATGCTAATAGTACAATTTTTGTTATTGCTTATGGACCCTCCATGTTTACCATTATTTCCCGTAGATGACGAAATGTGACTTCTCTCGCTGGATCGACCCTCCTCACGAACGGTATATTGTCCGTTATGTGGATACATTATGGGATCGAATATTGGAGTTGGAGGACCGAATCGAGACTCTCACTGAGGAGAACAATGACCTCCGCCAACAGATGCAACTCGAGAGGGGCAACGAGGAGGTCGTGAACATAAGAAGCTCGTATAATCCCACATGTTGCTGCGCGAACCCTAGTTGCTAATGTGCATGCCACTACCACGACGGCCAGCCACGTCCGAGGCGGCCCCCTCAGCAATTCTCCGGTTGGGTGGCACGAGGCTCGTTTGGCATATAGGCAACGAGGTGTACGGTTGTGTTGTATTTTAGTTGTTGTGTTCGTTGGTGTGTTGATGGTTGTATTACTTGCTACATTTGATGTACGTGCAATGTATGTGTTGTTTCGTGTTGTCATTGCCTGATGCCTTCTTATTATGTGGGTTGTCCCGTGTTGTCATCTTTCTGTTGGTTGTATGCCCTAGTAAATCAAAGAACTAAGAGCAACCCTTTTTATACAGGAAACCATCTTTGAACATCAAACCATCAAGCACTTCAAAAACATCACCAGTCTGACGATCACGCCTCATTACAATGAACTCATTATGAATCTCGTCGTCGTCTCGTCGGACGCCGTATGTGATCCTCCGAGAAGGTGAACCGGTTAGGCGAGTGTGGTGCATCTCGAAGGTCATACTGGGAGGCCTACGTCCGAGGTGGTCCTGCGTATGGCTGCGTGGGGTCTTGCGTTGGCGTCCCGAAAATAGCGCTGAGCCATTCGGTCGACGAGGGGTCTATGGGCTGCTGAGATGGTACAGGTGAATTAGGACATGGACAGGTGAATTAGGACATAGGCATTTACCTGGGTACTCTGAAAAGCGGATGACCCACCGTGAACGTCATGGCCCTATTGCTCCGAGTAAACCTGCATTTTTTTTGCGAGTGCGATTAGATGGCTTTGAAATAGACATGTTTAGCTTAGTACGTTAGTGCATACCGGGGTATGTGGCTGTCAAAATAACGATGTCGACGGGTAGTCGCGCATGTACTCCTACGATGTGAAGCCTTGATAGGTCTGCCCAAACCACCTGTCCCGGTCTTCTAGGTTGGACTGCACGCTACGGGTTGATGGGGCGATGAACGATGGCATCCCCCCTCTGGTTGATGGGGCGAGTCAGGGTCACTCTCTGGAGTGGGCCCCCGTCTGCCTGGAGAGCGCGGTCGCTCCTCCGTCGCCCTCCGTGATGACGATGCCCGTAGCAATGTGCTATCCTGTCACAATTGCTACAAGACGAACATGTGGTTAGACATAAATGGTAAATGAGTGGATGAACAAATAGTTGGCAATTGTCCAACCGCCGGTCCGAAGCGCGTGGAGGCCGAGCGAGCGTAGCTGGGCAGACTCTCGGACTGGGATGGACGCGACGACGATGGCCGTGCTGATGGTGGTGCTGACGGCGGCGCGGAGGGGGGTGGTGGTCCCTGGCCACGTCCGCCACCGCGTGTAGCAACAACGTCATCTCGGTGGCGACCACAACTCAAGGTCCGTATCACAACCCTGGCGTCATCGTAGATGCTGCGCATCGAAGTGACCCACCGATCAGCCGTATTTGACTTCCGACGGTGTATAGCCTGAGCAGCCTCGTCCTCGATACGATGCAGGCGGTCCAACTGCAGTGAAACAAACAGTCAGTTAAAACGTAATCCTGCACTGTTTAATGACATACTAATCTCGTACCGCCTGGTCGTGCCGTGCCGCTAGATGACGGCCTGGACCTGCCTGTATAGCGGCCTCGTGAACGACCTCAAGTGGACGATGTGGCGGCTCCCCAGTAAGCCTAGTGCGCGTGCGTGGAGCGTACCACTCAAGGTATGTCCTATGCGTCGCGGGGTCATCCGGCCGTGTCTCATCCACAACCATCGTATCCGCCTGGTCACGCCACATGTCTGTCCACGGTCGCTGTGTGGCTCTCCAGTCTTCTGTCGCTCGCCTTCTCCTCGATTGTCTGCAAGTTCATTGATACATTACACAATAAGTAGGGGCATAGACTAATGCATTAATTAAATTTATGGTGTAATGACATACCGGTGAGTGCTGTGTGCAAGAGGGCATCCTGGCATGGGGACATCTTTGGTACAGATCGAATCGCCTCATGACTCGGTGTGGGCTGTATGGCTCGACGCAGTGCGAGAACACCAAGTGGCAGGTCGTCAACCAGTACATGTGATCCTGCCCGCACTGAGATGACAACGCGTGGGGGGCCATGTCAAAATGAACCATGGAGTCCATGGCCACCAGACTATCTCGGCCTAGCCCAGAATCTCGAACCTGTTGTGGAAATCCGTGTACGCACGTCTCGATCTGTCCCTGGCCCACCTCAACTAACCATGTGTCCAACGGGTACCCATTGTGGGCCCATCTACGGGGTCGTCGCCACCACCGAGGCCGTAGAACTGCGGGCTGAGGTCATAAGGGTGCACAACACAACCAAAGGAAGGCCTGCCAACGGGGAAGTGTTCCCACGACCACAACTGAAGGAGAAGGTAGCAGACGGCTAGGACCGGCTCGCTGGCCGCGGTACGCTGCGAGGCGTCACACAAGCCTCGGTATGTGGCGCTAAGAACTGCTGATCCCTAGCTATACTATGGCACCTGACCAGGCCAGCCATCCGCCAATGACTCCGCTAGGTGTATGTAGTTAGGCTGCACGGAGTCTCAGTGGTGCAAGGGAACAAGACCCACCCGAACAGATATAGCAGGTACGCAATGAAGTGCGTCCGCACCTCCTCCTCATCTGCGTGTGCAGGACAGGTCATGTACCGACGAAGCCATCCATGTGGCACACCGGCTGCGTTGTCTGGGATCGGATGACCGAACCGATGACCCAGACGGACCTTCCAATCTGCTGCCTTTGGGGGTGGCACTACAGCATCACCACGGACGGGTAGACATGTAAGCATCGTCACGTCCTGCAGAGTAACCGTCATCTCCCCCCACCGGAAGTGGAAGGTGTGAGTCTTCAGCCTCCATCGATCAACGAGAGCGGACAGGAGCGGCGCATCATACTGGAACTCATGCGGTAGATCCAACATGCGGGCAATGGGCAGCAGCCCGGTGTCCCGCAGTAGTGGGATGTACCGCTGGTCGAGACGCCAGTTCTCTCGGGGGCCCCTAAGGATGAAGCAAGGAGGCCCTCGTGCGTCCCCCGACAACCACGCATGGCATCGGTGGTGCTCATCCCAACGGGGGTCTAGCAACTCGAACGCCATGTCCTGCCAAAGAAGGATAACAAGTGAGTCTAAATTTATAACAAAATTGCAACAAATACCAACATAATTAACAACAAATGTAACGACAGGGAAACGTACGGAATGTACCAAAACATACATAAAATGTGCACACGAATATGACCCACACGACTAGGAAACATATGGAATGTACGAAAACATACATAACATGGTAATGTGCACGACACAGATACATGGAGCCAACAATGAAGCGTACACCTCCTAAATAATGCAGGGTACATCGCAACGCACAGAACATATGGAAGCAACAATGGGTACAAGAAAACATTGTGGTTGGTACTACGGAGCGTTGTTTGATGCCGGCCTGTTTGGGCACTGGCTGAGGGAGTGCCCAATCGTCTTGCATAGCCTACACTTCGGGCGCCGAACACGATCCCCTCGCTGGCTGTCATCCATGTTATTGCGGATGCGACGGCTTTGTCGTCTTCCACGACCGACATGCTTCAGTGCATCGTTGGGCACACACTCTATCTCCCTTTGCCATAATTCCCTGTAGTGCATGTCTACCCCGTAGGAATTGAACTCTGCACTCCAGGTTGCATACAAGTGCTGCATGTCGTAGTACTTGGAGATGTCTTGTCGACGCCTGGTGCCATACAGCGCAGGCCGCGTACACATGGGAGCATGGCTTGTGCAGAAGCTGGGGCTTGTTGTAGGTGCAAGATGCTTTCTCAGCAATCGTGCATACCTGCTTGCGCTCCCCTCTAATATGACCCATGACATACTTCTACCTGAGGCGGACCTCAAACTTCCTCCTTAAGCCATCAATGGGCTGAGCAATGTCCGATCGACCCTTCTCCATCTTCCTGTCCATGAAGGCCTGCATGACCTCAGAGTATTGCTTGTTTTCATCCAGGTGCTTCTTCGCCATCATGGCTCTATTCACAAAATACTCGACGGTACGGTTCCAAGTCTCGCCCACGATTGTCGTGATCGGCAGGGATCTGACCCCATTCAAGACACCATTGTAAACCTCGGACATGTTGGTCATCATGATCTCATACCTTGCCCCACCGGTGTCGTGCAACAAAGACCACATTTCTAAGTCAGCTGCATTGGACTGAACCTATTGTGTGAATACCCCGACTCTTGTGGAGCCCCCTCCACGGCCCCTGCTTCTGTATGCACATGCTTGGTAGCCTCCTGGTCGAGATGCCTCCACAAGGTGTCGAACTTCCGCTTCTGGTTCTGCATGCATAGCTTCTTGAACATCTTCATTAGATCCTTGCTACGGAACCTTCTGTGGAAGTTCGCTGCAAGATGCCTCATGCACCAACGGTTCTTCACATCACTCCACTGGAAGGGGGGCTGCATCCCATTCTGCAACATTCGCAACGCAGACAGCAAGCCTGCATTGCGGTCCGAGATAAGGCACACTTCAGGGCGTTCTTGCACTACGGCATGCTTCAAATTGCAAAGGAACCAAAGCTAGTTATCCGTATTCTCGTTCTCGACAATTGCAAATGCCACTGGGAGTAACTGGTCATTTGCATCGGCTGCAATTGCGGTGAGGATAGTACCCTTGTACTTGCCGGATAGGAACGTCCTATCTATGGTTAGCACTGGACGGCACCACCTGAACCCTTGTATTGCCTGATGGAAGGCCCAGAACACTCTGTCAAGAATGAAACAATTCGGGCCCTCCGTAGGATGAACCCTCTCCTGCTTGTTTATGTACGTGCCTGGGTTTGATTATGCAATTTGGTGCAGCATTCTTGGGACCAGGTCGTACGCCTCCTCGTACGTTCCATACATACGGTGCAGCACCTTTCGCTTCGCCCGCCATACCTTCTTGTAGCTCACTTCGAAGCTCGCTATGTTCGCTATTTCTGCCATTAGAACCTTCGGGGAAATGGACACATCCGCCTGGATGAGGTGGGTGACCAGCTCCGCAACATACGATGATGTCATGTTGCGGTGTCTATGTACTGGCCCCGCAAGCTCGCAACTGTGATCTTGCAGCACCGTTATCCGGAACTCCGTGCCAACGCCCTTGTACCGTTGTGCACGAACTTTGCCAGGACAGGACCTGTCGACACACTTCACAACGTACGTGTCCGGCTTTGACTTGTGGACCCGATATGTCCGGCTTATGTTGACAGCATGTCTAGCAATAGCTTGCTGAACAGCACTCTTATTATGAAAGCACTGCCCCAAAAAGAGTGCGCCTCGCTGAACCCCATTCTCCTCCTCCTCGTGGCGAGAACTAGGGTCGCGCTGCGTTGTCGTCCAGTCTTGACGACATGTACGCACCGTCCGTGGTCACAACACGACCTACCACCCCTCCAGTTGCACCTTCGCCATCCTCGTCCTCTCCAGAACTGCCTGTTTCCACCTCCTCGTCCTCCTCGCTGCTCTCTTCTTCCACCTGGTCCCTAAGATATTCATGACAGTCAATACAGGTAGCCCACCACCTCTGGTCCACACCTTCGTTGGCCTGGAAATTCTCCGCACGCCTCCTGAGGTCTTCATCACCCACTTCCTCGCCCACATGTTCTCCCGCAGAAGCGTCTTCATGACCTCCAGAGATAAACCCAGGCTCTACATCTCTACCAGCAGCATCAGAACCAACCATGGCGGATGATTCTACCCTCTCCACGAACTCGACATACACCATTGGCCTGGCATATATCGCAGCATCAGGGTTGCACACGACCTCCATGTAGTTCGCCTATGAGGCGTCATTGGTCACCTTCAGAAGTTGTCATATGCTCCCCCTTCCATCACCCACCATTGAGGCATAGACTGCCTCGATCCGTAACTTCTTCCGCGGTGTGTGGATCGAACGCCGAACAGACACACCTCCGTAGCTCAGACAAGCTCATGGCGTTCAGACCGGGTGCCCGGATCACGGTCCGCTCGCAATTTGACAGGTCCGCCCCATACGCTCCATCGCGTACGAGACCACTCCCATAAAACACGAACAATTCTTGAATGTCAGCCATTGCGTACCTACCATAAGCGCATAATCAACCATTTTAGTACACAGCATGTAACAATCGTGCCATTAAACAAATTCTAACATACATCAAATTACATATTCATTTTATTTTTATTTGCATTGGTCTTATTTATAAAATTTCATTCATTAAATTTCTTTCGTTAAATTTTACTTAACGCCAGCTTCCACTAACCAATTTCAATTCCATTTTTTCCCGATTACTGCAAAATTTCCATTACTTCATTTTCTTCCTAATGCGACTTTCACTTATAAAATTGTACATAAATCAACAAAATAAATCCTTGTAATTTCATGTCCTCGGTTTATTTATTTTTACTATACCTTCGTACTACTTTCCTGGTATTTCTATTATAATAATCCAAATTTATTCCCAATTTTAATTTTACACGTTGCCTACGGACCTTCACTAAGCCTACTAATTATCCAAATTGTCTCTAATCTAACTACTGTTCCTATCACCTACAAAAGCTCCAATATAAATATGTACTTTTTCAACACCTACACATGTAAGCACATATGTTCACCAAAAACTAACTTCATTACAATACGTAACTTCAACATAAAATACGACATTATCTACACTACAATAAAGCATTCATCGTAAGTGGATTTTTACCTACAGATACACACCGTATGACACATTGGCTTATAATACATATGTTCACATAAAGATTACCTACAAATACATAGAGTACCAAATATTGACATGGCGTATCAAACATTGACATAAAATAACATTACCAAACGATGGTTTGTGCTAATGGACTAATTATGGACTAATGACATACATACAAATTTAGTTTCGCAGGCACAAGACTTACCTCTTCTTGAAGCTCACGACGCGATCTACAACTTTTATACTTGCAAAATCCGCTGAATCCAAACAAAACCAACTCAAATCTACGTTTATTTCACTCCTCACTTCCCTTTACTTTCTCCTCGCTCTATCTTCACTTCACCGCAAATGAGGTTTCGCCCGTTCTCCCTCCCTTGCGCTCGTGGTTCTGTTTTTAAGTGTGCATTCGGCACTCATGGAGAGGGGCCGTTCTGCAGAAGACGTGTGCGAAGCGGACGGAGAAAGCGAGGCGCGCGTGTCGCTTTCTCGCTTTCGGCGGACGGACAGGACGCGACGAGACGTGCGGTCGGGCATGCAAACATGCGGTCGGCAGAGGGTCATGCGGTCAAATTTTTAAACGTGCGCTCAGGCCTAGATTCGTGCGGTCGGCAGAGCTAACATGCGCTCGGGCATACGGTCGTGCGCTCGGGCAATTGATCGCGCGCTCGGAGCGAAGGGCAGACCGGTCGTGCGGTCTGGTACCACATGACCGGGACACATGTCCGCCTCTCGTGAACACGCGGTGGGAGGGGTCCAAATCCAGAATTTTTTTGATTTGGGGGCTAAAAATGAAATTTTGGGTCATTAGGGGTCTAGATGTGTCAAGAATTCTAAGATTGCAGCGTCTGGTGTTTTGATTGGACGGGGTTCCTTTGTGTTTCTTGCACGAAATGTTGACTAAGAGCTATTTAACTGAGTGCCGAGGAGGGACGCCGGCTTGCTTTTATTCTTGTCTGTACGCTTGTGTTGCAGCTCTTGTACGCAGGCTAGCTCTCAGTTTCAGGGGGAGCACTAAGCGCTCAAGAGCATTACCCAGGTGGGAGTTTTGCTTGATTCTAGCGAGTTTCATCGGAGCGAGACGCCGAGGAGGGACGCCGGCTTTCCTTTGGTCCTCTATTGTTGTCCCTTTGGTTGGAGCGAGAGTGCCCAGGTGATGTGTGATTCTTTTTCTCTGGAATCTTCTATTCCACTGAATAAGAAAAAAAATCTTTGATGGGTCCATGAATCGCTGATCAAATATCATCTTTTCTTGCCCGATGGATTTCTTGCAGTGATTCTTCACAACTCACAAGAGCTGAAGAGTTCACTTGTTGATAGCTTCACTGCTACTAGTAGTACAAGTGAAGAACACACTAACATCGTAGTACTACTCTTCCTAGCTCACTGTCATTCATATATGCGAGGCTTTTTATTTCACCAACTCCTCCGTCCGACGCCTCCATTTCCCCCGGACTCGAATCTGACTGACGCCGCGAAAACCTTTCCGCCATGAAGCAGGAGAGGCGGAGGAAGCACCCCGGGCCGCCGCCGCGCCTCGAGCTCGTGATGGCGCCGCACCCGCGGGACGGCGGCGGAGGGCACGAGGAGATGGCCGGGCTCGACGGCGGCGACGCCGAGGCGGGGGTGCGCTCCCGCGTGCCGCCGTGGCGGGAGCAGCTGACGGCGCGCGGGATGGTGGCGAGCCTGGCCGTCGGCGCCATGTACAGCGTCATTGTGATGAAGCTGAACCTCACCACGGGCCTCGTCCCCACGCTCAACGTCTCCGCCGCGCTCATCGCCTTCGTCGTCCTCCGCGGGTGGACGCAGGCGCTCGCCCGCCTCGGCGTCGCCGCCCGCCCGTTCACGCGGCAGGAGAACACCGTCGTCCAGACCTGCGCCGTCGCCTGCTACAGCATCGCTGTCGGAGGTCAGCATTATCCCTTGCAGCGTCGATCCTCCATTGTCAAATGGAGTCCTTGGATTGATTTGATGTGTTCTTGGACTTTTCCCAGGTGGGTTCGGGTCGTACTTGCTTGGGCTCAACAAGAGGACTTACGAGATGGCGGGGGAGGAGACGGAAGGCAACGTGCCGGGAAGCTACAAGGAGCCCAGCATTGCGTGGATGACCGGTTTCCTCCTCGCCATCAGCTTCGTGGGGCTTCTCGCGCTCGTCCCTCTCAGGAAGGTCAGTGAGCTCCCCAGAGTCTTACATTTTATCTTCAGGAGTTCTGTGATTCCACTGCGGTTCGCTGTTACTCCTAATAACTGCAATTTTTCATTTCTTCCTCAAATTTGTTCCTTCGCCAATGTCGCTTGCATAGTGGTCAACTGGTCATCATCTCATTTTCACCCTTTGTATTCTACAGTTTCTCGTGCTTAAACAACAGAAATTATATAGCTTAGCTGTTTCCTTTCTCCTTTGCGTCACGCGTAAGTTTCTTGTCTGTCTTGTATAGGATGTCATCTTACCTCTTTTTGGTCAAGAGCGCCCACGGATTTTGTTTTGGGGGGGGGGGGGGGGGTTCATTTTGGCCTTTTCCGATAGCTCTTTTACGGTACCCCAGAATGAATAGGAGCCATCTATTCTTTTTGATCTAATAGATCAAATTAGTTAGAATTTAGTTTTACTACCATCGATAATATTAGCAGTATAAACGGCGAAACAGAGGAAGGGGATTCCGTAGGGAAGCCGGCAACCAAACGTTGCTCTGCTTAATTCCAATAGCATGCGGTAGCCCTCTTATATAGATGGCTCCCCCTAACAGATGTAATCTAACTCCAATTATATCTCTAACAATTATAGAAACTAATATCATATCTCTAATTATATCTCTAACTCAAATAGAAATCAATCTCTAATCCTAATAATAACCCGACTAGGCCCAAGGCCCATCTCTATGACAATAATCCTAAAAATGGTAAAATTGTAAAGGAAACAATGTCCTGCCGACCACTGGACAACCCCATGCATGGTGATTGCATACTGCTTGGACCAGAGAACCTCGTCGGTCAGGAACCACAGGTCCATGGCGCCATCTTGGTCGTCGCAGACCGCAACCAAGCAACCTCTCAGCACGGTCAAGCTGATGGCAATCCCGTCAATCGCGATTTCGTTAGCGGTTAGTGGGCCGTCGATGTAGTCCGGCTGCCATTGCTCCGTCTCAAGGTCAAACACCGCAATCCAGTGCAGCTCAATGTAGGGCACGTTGTATTCATAAGAGAGCAAGAAGTTGCCATGTACTAACAACGTAGAAGGGCTCCGCGTCTTCCTCCACAAACGGCGGCCGACAATGTTGCCGGTTCCACCGTGGGTGAGGACCTTGCAGATCTGCTGCTCGAGCAGTAGACCAAATGCATAGGGTATTATGTCCTCATAGAAAAATAGGATTTACAAAGAAAAGTCCATTATGCCCTCATAAATCAACGGTTATATTTAATTTCTACTACCAGTAGAATGTATTGTAAAAATAGTCTTTTCTGAAGGCTTTTGGCTGAGTTTTTCTGAGCCATTCAATTAAACAAAAATAAAGAAAAATGAGGAAAAAACACCCATATGTCTCCACAGACAATGCAAAGGAAAAAGGGGAGAAAATAAAAAACAAAAGGCCCAAAAAAGCCAAAAAAGATGAAATTAAGAAGTCAAATGCGTTCGCTCCGGCTTCTAGTTTCTTGAACAAATATGCTTCGATTCAGTTAGGTGATGTGGTTTGACGTGAGCGGTAGCATTTCCATGCTGTCCGATTGATTGATGATAGCCTTATTGTCCCTATTGTCTATTGAGTCAGGCATGTTGACTGAATTGTTCTTGTAGATAAATAATTGTCCCTATCAGTCTATCACGAAGCTTGCTTGCTTGCTGCTTGAGTTGTTAAACCAGCTAGGCGATCGTTGGTTAAGACAAGTCAAGCGCATATGCTTTGGTGATGATAGAAGATGAAACAAATAATATCAACTCACTATGGCATGTGGTGCTTCTCTAAACAAAATACTAGCTACTTTGCCTATGGTTTGAGGTATACTTTTCTTAAAGAATGAATTGTGTATTTTGGAAAAATGAGGACGTACTTGTTATTTAAATCTTCACTTACAATTCAACTGAATTGGATTGAAAGCATAATTTTAAAAAATGTATATGCACAATTTAAATTTCCTGCTATGTGCCTTAGCATTTGGCATAAACATACTTGTTTTGTGAACCCTTCCAAAATGAACTTGATGCCTGCATAGCCTTTCCTTTTCTGTTACGAGAACTTCAAGTTGTTTGACATTCACATGTAAACGGATTATTCAATTTGCTATCAAACTTGTAAAATTTCAGATTATGATAATTGACTACAAATTAACTTACCCAAGTGGGACTGCAACGGCTGTTCTTATAAATGGATTCCACACCCCTCATGGAGATGCAATGGCAAAGTATGCGATTCTCTCACATAACTCATGACCTGAAGAATCAAACATTATAATTTTTCAATCAATTGAATGCTTTGTTTGTCCACATCAGGCAGCAAGTGAATGGATTCACAAGATACTTTGCAATCAGCTTCTTCTGGAGCTTCTTCCAGTGGTTCTACTCAGGTGGAGACAATTGTGGATTCTCACAGTTTCCCACTTTTGGACTAAAAGCTTGGAAACAAACGTAACACTGATCACTTTGCTAATTATTACATCAAATTTGTTCTTGACTAGCAACAATTTCACCTGATTCAGATTTTCTGATTATTGGGGTGTCAGATTCTTCTTCGATTTCAGCCTCACATATGTTGGGGCAGGGATGATTTGCTCCCACCTTGTCAATCTGTCTCTCCTTCTCGGTGCCATTCTGTCCTGGGGTGTAATGTGGCCACTGATTAGTGATTTGAAAGGAGACTGGTATCCGGGAAATATACCAGAAAGCAGCATGAGAAGTCTGCAAGGTTACAAGGTTTGTTTCACACTTTGATTTTGTACTGTACGTGTAGTACAATCCTTTGTTTCTTACCTTCTCTCAATGTAGGCCTTCATCTGCATAGCTCTCATCCTAGGAGATGGCCTATACAATTTTGTCAAGATTGTTGCATTCACCACTAAGAGTCTGCTTGACAGATCAAAACTGAAGAATGCAAAGAAAGGTAAATAGTCTGACAAACTCATGCAAGTACAGTCTTTCTGATGTATAGATGATCTGATATGGAGTTCATCCTACTTCCAGAGGAAGACATTCCGGTGCTCGATGACCTTCATCGTAATGAAGTTTTTACAAGAGATAGTATCCCTACCTGGCTAGCCTACTCTGGTTACCTTGCATTATTAGTCATTGCAGTAATTGCCATTCCCTTGATGTTCCGTGAGATGAAGTGGTACTATGTTGTTATAGCATACTTATTGGCCCCTGCCTTGGGTTTCTGCAATGCCTATGGTGCCGGCCTTACTGACATCAACATGGCCTACAACTATGGAAAGGTTGCTCTCTTCATTCTTGCAGCCTGGGCTGGAAAAGACTCTGGTGTAGTTGCTGGCCTAGTAGGCTGTGGCCTGGTGAAATCGTTGGTGTCAATGTCTGCTGATCTGATGCATGATTTCAAGACTGGGCATCTTACATTAACATCACCTAGATCAATGATTATTGCTCAGGCTATTGGCAGTGCCATGGGCTGTGTCATCGCACCACTGACATTCTTTCTGTTCTACAAGGCCTTTGACATAGGCAACCCAGAAGGGTACTGGAAGGCACCATATGCTCTAATCTACCGAAACATGGCAATTCTTGGTGTCGAGGGCTTCTCTGCTCTGCCCCTGCATTGCTTGCAGCTGTGCTATGGATTCTTTGGCTTTGCAGTGGTGGCCAACCTTATCAGAGACCTCTTCCCGCCAAAGTATGGCCGGTGGGTTCCACTACCAATGGCAATGG
Source organism: Dendrocalamus sinicus (assembly GCA_036346575.1). Taxonomy (NCBI): domain Eukaryota; kingdom Viridiplantae; phylum Streptophyta; class Magnoliopsida; order Poales; family Poaceae; genus Dendrocalamus; species Dendrocalamus sinicus. Next base: position 11,107,094 of record CM070650.1, read on the forward strand.
GGGTTCCCTTCCTTGTTGGCGCGAGCTTTGCTATCGACATGTGTGTCGGGAGCTTGATAGTCTTCACCTGGCACATGATTGACAGAAGTAAAGCAGCACTAATGGTGCCAGCAGTTGCATCTGGTTTCATATGTGGGGATGGCCTTTGGATCTTCCCTGCGTCCTTGCTTGCATTGGCCAAGATCAGTCCACCATTGTGCATGGCATTTAGGTCCACACACTAGAGGTGTAACATGCTCGACAACAGATGGCAGCTCCATGTACAATTAGAAGAGATACAGCTAGGTAATAATGCAGTAAATATTTGATAGTTGAGATGGGATACAGGGAGGTAATCATGCAGTAAATATTGGAAGGTTACCAACATATTACAATGTAAAGGCGATTCCATGGTAAGATTATCAGATGCAAGATGATTCATCACATAACAATGACATGTTTGAGAACCTTACCTCTCGTCAGGGGTGATTGATGGCTGTAGCCTGTAGGCGCTATTAAATAGCAGATATTTTGCATAGTAGGGTGAAATTGTAGCATGTACATGTATATTTTCGGCAATAAGTTGGGTGATAGATCCACAAGGTGTAATACTGTTAGAACAAGTTCAGCTGATCCAATTGTCAATTGTCAGTTTCCAGCTGTTATAAATTGATGAACATTGACCAGTTGTTACAAAAGAAGTGTCCATTCAACAAAACTACTGTAATGATCGAGTATTGTATGCTGCAGCCTGCAGGCAGCATCAGTTGCTCAAATTCCCCTACAAAATCAGCCAAGGCAAATCAGTGCTGCTTAACGTTGAACCTTGAATATATGCTGTGTCATTATATCTGTGTGGTGACTCTTTTTCAAGGAAAAGTGCCTTACATTTGGTTCATCAAATAAGAAAAAAATTGATAAAATGATGAAATCTTTCGAGGATAAGAATCTCTACTTGGCTTTATCTGAAGAAAGAGAAGGACTGGACCCTCCAATTTGTGGTAGGCTGGACCCACCAATGTTAGGCATGGGCTACTGGCTTAAGTCGTTTCCCCATGATAGGGTTCTTGAATTCGACGTAACCCTTCAACTTACTCATATGTCCATAGTCACAATCAGGGTTGCATCAATAGGACAATTGGTGAAGTAATGAAGACCATAAAACAATTCAGTGGATACGCTCCAAAGTTGCATGTGGGCCAAAACAAACTTACTAAAATAACAAATCTTGTGAGGTCATAGGATGGAAAGAATGATTCATGCCGCCCATAGATTCTGCTCAAAACAACACAGTAAAATGATCACGTACAGTCGCCGGCTCTTTTGCTTTATGCTTGTGCACATTACAATCCAGATGCCGATGCGTGAAATTGACGGGGGCATCTTGTGAACTGCTAGCCTCCACATGAACCGCTCGGTGTGGATCGACGTCGTTCACTGATGTCTCCGCTCACTCGAGTACTGAAGATGCCTGAACAGTCTCAGATGCTCAGAGAGGGTTATTCGGTTTTCTGATGGCAGAGAGTTTCCTGGAATCTTATTAGCGTGTACTGCCTGCCGATCAGTGATGTACATGGCTTGTGCCCACTAAGGAGCAGAACTCGTTTGATTGATGAGTCTGTTATGGGCTTGTTTATTATTATTATTATTTTACTTTTGGTTTCAGCTTTTTCTAGAAGCCAAAATAGGTGGGACGTCTTTTCCAAGCAGCTTTTCTAAACCGCTTTCTAAGCCTAAAATTATGTGCATCGTTCATGTCAGCGTCTTCATCATCCGCTATTGTCTCATAAAACATAGATAAAAACTATCAGCTACAACTAAAAACCATTCGCTGCAGCTCAAAAGAACATAACATAATGGTCCAGAGCTGCCTTGCCCTTGATTCAACCACGTGAAGGGCTTTGCATCCAATGCTCCACACAAGGAAAAATTCTATTGTAGCATGGTGGCACAACCCAGGATGTGTAACAAGCCAACCAACGGCTGACACGTGGCACATAAGGCACTGTAGCAACACTGTAGTGTGCACTATAGCTACAGTGTTGCTACAGTGCACTACAGTGTATATGTGCCATGTGTCAGACTTTGGTTGGCTTGTTACATATCCTGAGCTGTACCACCGTGATACAATAGAATTTTTCCCACACAAGATGCTCATGTTCTCTAAAAAGGTCTCTCACCCGATTGTTCCCGGAAAAAAATTTCCCGTTCTTTCGATTCAGTTTGTCTGTTTGTCTCCACTATAAGATTGGAACTTGCAGAACACATAAAAAGACTTCACTTTCCCATCAGTTCGTCACTTTTGGGTTAAAAGGTTTATCGAATCAGTACCTTAACATACATCACAAACAAATCTGTCGTAGAAACCTAAACAAGTGGGATCTCTACTTTGATGCAATTCGAATGGGCATATGCATATCAGAGGTCCAAGGGAAAACGATAGAACAGCAAAATCCATGATCTGTGTCAGAATCTAACACGTTTCAGCAAAATCATCAGCAGAATACTACAACTTAGAAGACCCGCCAAGAACACACATTACCTTGTGGTGCTCGAAATCTCGAACAGGAGGAAGGCGATCGATGAATCATGATACCCGGTGTAGCGGTGCTATCTAACCGCTTGGGCCAACGTGGAACGCGAGGATTTTCTCTGACTCCTGTAAGGGGATTTTCTCTGAATCCTACAAGACTCGTACTGTTTTATGTAAAATTTCTATGAAATTCATTTGTCTATGCACAGGGCTTTGGATCCTACTATTGAACTTATGAAAAATGCAAAAAAAAAAGGAAATCCTAATCATCCAGAGACTTTATTGCTATTAGAAGAGAGTCTGAATGGATGCAAATGATTTTGCTATCTTTTTGGAGGTGCACATGCCCCATATTTATACTAATTTAAGGGGTGGTAGTTATTATCATAATAAATGTCTCCTATCTTCACGCACGTGTCTTCGTTGTGTCTTGTAACATTGTGTCCTTCGCCAACCATTGTGATTTGCCGGAAATACCATTAACTGCTCTCATGTCTCGAATTGATTACTCACGTGGAAAACTACCTAGGCTTCGATAGGTTATACCCTAACGAGAACAAACAAGTGTTGGTCGGGGACTAGTTATAAATGACCACAACCGATTGTCATTGGGTGTAAACGGTCGTCAACCAGTTATATCTATTTAAAGGGATAAGACTTTCTTTACTTCATTGTCACAAACGTAACTAGAGTATTAAGTGGGCCATATTCAGGAGACTAAATGGGCCCTGGCTAGGTGGGCCTAGGCAAAGGGAGTTTTATTTTGACTTCTACTGACTGAATATGTTGACCTAGTCAAGAATTATGATAGCCCCCAAATTTTCAAAACTCATAAAGATCTCTTTCGCTCTTTAAGTTTTTTTGCTTTGATTTTTCTTGTGATTTTTAGGTCTGGTTTCTTCTCTCTTCTTCCCATAGTCTTCTTTGAAGGTTCCCTAGCAGTTGGAGCTTCTAAAGCCTTCTTCCCGGTCAGAACACTTAGCTCCGATCAGGTCTTCCGACCAGAGTTCTCAACCAGTGGTAGTCGTCTTGTTAGAGTGCCAACCACTAATCTTTACTCGAAACCACGACCGTTCCATGATCACTCCGCCCTATCATGCACCGCCTTGTCTATCCTATGCATACAAGTCAGGAGCTATGACAAGCTATGGAGATTAGAGTCTAAGCACCCACAAAGAAATCTCCAAGAAAAAATGAGCAAAATGAGACTCGACCCTTAGAGTGGTACTACCACCAACTAAAATGTGGTAGTACCTTTTGTGTGCAGTACTACCTCTCTTTAGTTGACGGTAGTACCTCTCCTTCAAATCAGCACTGAAAATTCAACCCAAGCAAAACTTAAAACTGCATAACTTTCATATGGAAGGTCCAATGACTTAAAATTTAAACCAAAACAAGATCACAACCTTAGAAACCAAAAAATAAGAGATCTCCGCAATCATCACCCTCTCCCCCTCTGATTATTGGCATCAGTCCAACAAAATTTGAGGGAGGAAAGGATGGTGCTTTGGCTGCACCTTGTAATCATCCATATCCCTGTAAACCTCATCATCTATTGTAATAGATCAAACCTTTTCCCTCTCCCTATTCTTGTTCTTGAGTTTTGGCCTTCATGATGAGTTGAATCGAATTTCCCTTCTTCCTTCACTATTTCTTGGCCTTGCTATGATCAAGGATGTGTAAGTGGTAAAGATGATCCAAGTTGATTGCTTCTTACTTGTGACAACCCTAAAAATTTTCAAAACTCATAAGGGTCTATTTCATTCTTTAAGTGTCCTGTGTTGGTTTTCCTTGTGTTTCTTGGTCTTGTTTATTTCCCCATCTTCCCCTAGCCTTCTCTGAAGATTCCCAAGTAACCGGAGCCTCTAAAGCCTTCTTCTTTATCTTTTGACTTTTGAACACTCAGCTCTGACCAGAACCCTCGACAAGCGACAACTGCCTCACCTGGCACCAACCACCAATCCTTTCTTGAAGCCCAGACTGTGCACTGGTTACTCCACCCTATCATGCATCGCCTTGTCTATCCTGCACCAGTCTTATTTTCTGTCATCGCCTTGCTATCCTTGTGCATGAGCAGCACAACGCCAAGTCAGATTACCGTTGATGTGTGGGACCTATGGGTCTCCTATAAGCGTGGGGGGACTGAGCTCGAGAACCCATCTACCCTTGCCTCCCTTCACTTCTCTCATTTCTGCCAAAGCCTGAGCTCTTCATCATTGCTTTCTTTGCTTATTGGTGAACCGTCCGTGCACCGGATGCCAAGGAAGAATACCAAAGCTTTGCCATTTGCCTAACCTTTGGTTCCGCCCTAAAGGTGCCCTTTTATCCTTGTGCACCCTAGCATCTTCAGTTCTCTTTCTTCAACCTCGATTCCAGCCTCCCAAATATCTTTCGATTGTGTTTTCTTTATTTTCTTGGTGAGTTTATTCGCAAGTCTTTTAGTTGTTGTAATAGGCTTATTTAGTGTTTTATGTGTTGTACTAGATTATGACTAGACCATCAGAGCTCTAAGAATCGGAGGAGGAGGTCTCAAGGACTACTCTGCAGTGAGCAACGAAGGTTACAAGTTGCAAGGCAAGTCATGGACCCTTGATCATGTTGAGCCCCAGTAGTTGGGTATATTTTATATGGCATTACTTTCATATCCTTACTTACAAATGTTATTTGTTATCAACTACTTTTGATTAATCCTGCTTAGTTATGCTCCTCAATTTAATATGTGTTTATTATTGGTATCTTTGATCATTGTTCCATCCTAACGTTGTTTGCAACCATTAAGATTATAATGTCAGTCTTTTGACTAGTTAAGTATTGAATGGAATCAAACTATAATAATTACTGTTGCCCATCATCATGAGTTGATGGATCAGGGCCTATTCCTGAGTTGCTCCTATGTAGGTGGAGCGTGGTACGTTAAGTTGGATCGCTCACCTAGAGTGGTGTTCTTGGTTGTTGTTAGCCTTGGTGCGGTATGGTTGCTTCAATGACCGTGATCTGTGGTGATTCACGCCATAAAAGTCAGTGGTCTCCATTCAACCAGCAACAGGTGTGATGTTTTTGTGCTAAGGAAGGACATACTTATCACCCAACCAGAAGGCCGCTTTGTCAGACCTAACTAGATTATTGTAGTAGTTTTATTGGGTGCCCCACGAGTAGGTTTGGTGTTGGCGATTTCCACAAACCAACTTATGCCACAGTATGATTCCTAGGAACGAGTGGACCGTTGTTGAGAGGGAACCTTTTTTATACTGGGCGACACCAGTGTAGTGAATCAGTCATGAGTTCTATTATCCTGACTCTAGCTAAGTCATGGTATCCTATGGGTAAACCTAGTCACTCTCTGCAGAGGGGGAGGTTTGGAACCATTCAAATGTGACGTACTCCTGGTGAATGGAGTTGTGTCAAGGGGTGATTCCTAAACTGATGCATGAAGCTATTGGGCTAGTGGTCATTTTGCATAAGCGAGCTAGTCAGAGGTGTGGTAGTGCCCTGGTATGAGCTTTGTTGGAAAGAAATTGAGAATTCCCTAATGAATTTTTTATTAAACCTACTTTGGTTAACTGAAATGCTTTACAATGAAACTTAGTGGGGTATTATACTATTCGGAGTAGGTTTCTATTAAGCTCACCTTGGTAAACTATCCTTCTTGAATCCTTGCATTGCATTAAGAAGGTTAGTAGTCGTGGCTTGTTGATTACTTCTGTACTTATTCCTACATATTTTGGTACTTCATTGGAGACAACTTCACATTTTAGGTTGTGCCTACACTCAAGTGTAGCCTGTGAAATACTGGTCGGAGATCCTGAGTAGCCTATACTTGGAGCCTCTGAACGGTTTTGTGCCTTTAAGTTCTCTTTGTTTTGACTAGTAACCTAAGTGGGTTTGGTTCGAGGGCCCTTGTAAAACTGCTTCCGACTGTTAAGTCGAATTCTTGTATCAAACTTCATATTACTAATGTAACCATGAGTCGTGTTGATTTAGTTGTTTTTTATTCGGTTATTGGCCTAATCTAGCTCTCTATGATGTGTCAGAGGTGATTTGGATTGATTTTGTGCCTAGAAACCCCACAAGCAAGATCTAATTTAGATTATAGGGCTTTGTCCAGTATTAGTGTAACCTTGCAAATTTCATGGAAAAGATAGAACCTAACCCAAGATTCTTTCAATTCTTGATTGGATTAGGTCCTAATATGTTGAGCAAGGTGTGTTCCAAATTTGAGACCATTTGGATAAATATTTGAGAAGACGAGTCGAGCAGAGTTTTGAACTCGGGTTGTTTTGCGTTCTAGACGTAGGGTAGCGGTTAGACTATTATTACCCTTGCGGTTAGACCAATCAGAAGCAGTTAGACCGCCAGTTGTACTACAGTCAGACCGGCCTCAGGCTGTTTTTGCTGTATTAATTAGTCCATTAGCTTGGTTTATGTTCAAAGTTGGTGGTGAAATCTAATCTTCTTAGCTTTATAACCACTAGCAAGAAAGGTTTCGTGGTGAAACTTGAAACAATCATCCACTCCCTCTGATTACTGGTATCAGTCCTACAAAAGAGAAGATGGTCGAGCAAGAATCGTTGCCTTCTTAAAAACTGGCCGAGCAGACTTCGGCCGTAGTAGAAGGGACAACAGCAACTAAGGAGGTGGTCGAGCAGGCTCCGACCACCGATGAAACAGATTGGCATCGAAGAGGTGGTAGAGATCGCCACCAGTCAGAATGCTACTCAGGATCAAATTCCCGAGTACATTGTTCTGATAAGTTTCTTAGTTTTTTACTTAACAGGATTCATAAAATTCTTAATCTGAAAATTGGTTTATGCTACGAATAGGATCTATTTCTTTCTTGTGAAGAAACATTCTTTCAAAAATTTCCAGGAGAGAATTTCCCCTCAAGAAATGACTCTAACTCTAGACACTGGTGCCTTAACTGTATGGCGACCAGCTTCTAGGTTGAGTCAATCCTTGAAATCGCAATGGTGCAGACTGATCGGAGTACTAACCCGACCAGCGTTGGGTATAGTAGTTTCAGAGAAGAACTCCTGAACTTTTGCAATGAGGTAAAATCTCTTCTTGTTAAATTTTAAACAAGAGCAGCAAATTTTAATTTTATTGCCATAAATATGCAGAACACAAGAAAAATGTTATAAAGTTTGATACTTTTATGAAAGAAGATAAAGGTAAGGATTTAGAGATTGCAAGACTCAAAAGGTAAACACTATAACTTATCGAATGTTTTTATACCATGCTTTCCCTATTTTCCTAACTTCTTCTGATTTCAGAGTACTTGAGCAAGAGAGAAAGTCTTCAGTCCAAAAGGTCGAAGAATTGGATCCGGAGAGGATTTCTTTTGCCCATAAGGTTAGAGAATTGGAAATGAAACTTGCTGAAGAGTCCAATCGTCTTGGGGAGGTTGACGATGAGCGTCAACGTCTTCAAGACAGGAACGTTGACATCTATTCAGACTTGACGTGAAGAACTGAACAATGCGTCAAACTTCAGCAAGACTACGGGCCTGTTTGGTTGGTGCCTAAACTTGTCATGCCTAAGCTTAGGCAATATGTGGCTGCCACAGAAAGTGTGGTTAACAAAATCGAAGCCACACTTGTGGCAAAGTTTGGCAAGAAACTAAGTCTATGACGTGTGGGGTCGGGTGCTAAGAAAGTGTGGCATACCACAGTTGCGTCAGTGAACCAAACAGCTACCTAAAAACTGTGGCACGCCTAACTTGTGGCTAGGCAACTTCTGGTCATGAACCAAACAGGCCCTACAATTCTCTCTTTGCCAAGCACCAGAAGGAAATAGAAGGTAAACATCTATCTACATAATTAATTTGTTTACACTAGAATTGAGTACTTTTATTCATTACTCTCCTTTTCAATTCTAGATCTCCGGAAAATGATCAAGTATCAAAAATATTCTTTTAGTCTTCTCTTAATCAAACATCACGGCAAAGATCTCACAATTTTCCTACAGACAGCGTCAACTGTCGATACATGGAACATTGGATCTACTATCGAACTTACGAAAATACAAAAGGAGAAATGCTAGTCAACCAGAGACTTTATTGCTGCGTACAAGAGAGTCAGAATGGATGCCGATGACTTTGTTGTTATGTTGGAGACGCACAAGCCCAATATTATTTATACTAATGTAAGGGGTGTCAGTTATTGCCGTAATAGGCGTGTCTTGTTTGTGTCTTGTAACGTCGTGCCATTCGCCAACCATCATGATTTGCTGAAAACGATATTAACCGCTCTCACGTGTCAAATACTCAAATTAATTACCCACGTGAACAACTGACTCGGCTTCGACTAGCTATACTTTGTTTTAAGAGAACGAATGAGTACTGGCGTAGAGTAGTTATATCTTGATTCATTCTTCTCCTCTCTTCTCAGCCATCCGATTTGATCTGGATCATTCGTCTCTCTCCTCCTCCTATCTCTCTCTATGATACAACCGCCCAGGCGCCCACCCCTTCACTTTCCCCCATCTCCTCGCGTACAGTGGCGGAGAGAGGGGGGCTGGGGGGCCTGGCACCCCCCAAGGGCCCCCAACCTTCTACTAATCACCGGGCTGGGGGGAGGGGGCTGCTGTGGCGCAAGTACTCCAGCGAGATCGACTACGCCAACTTCGGCTCTCACGGCCACGGCGCCAACACCGACGCCGACCCCATGTACGTGCGACTCACGACCAACAGCGGCGAACTACCCCGCGGCAAGGTGCTCGCCACCGAGACCGAAACGCCATCGGTGGTCACGCCGGACGTCGGCGTCGACGCGGCGAAGGAGCTGCAGCGGCAGGCAAGCTGCCCGCGTTTTCTGTCGTCGGCGGACAGCTCCAAGCGGAGCAGCTACGGGTTCGTGTACGAGACCAGGGCACAGGAGATCGTCGCCAAACATTGACTGATTGACCCATCTCATCCATCGGTCGCGTCTTGGTTTGCTGCGCTATACAACTTGAATAAATTAGCGCGTTTGTTACGCTCGTATAACGTATATATGTACGTACACCCCGTATATATACGTACGGGGACTAAATAATTGCCACGGCTAATGTGCACTACGCAATCTTTGCCGTGTGTTTTGGGAGTTCGACGGAATGGATGGCGTGTTTGCTACAATCTACATGTAGTACTACCGTGTTTGTTTGTGCATGCATGACAACATAGCTTGCTTGTTGTATCTTCCAATATTAGTCTGACGACATACCGTAGCTGAGGTAGCTTTAATTAAGAGCTAGATCAATGGAACAGATTGCAGCTAAAAATTAAGGCAGCTAAAATCGTTGACAAGTAGCAAGTATGGCATCGGGACACCTTTGCGCTTTGGCTTACTTAGCTACTATTGAGCGCTATAGCTTTCTCTGTCGCCGGCGCGATAGCCCTCCTCGCCCCCGTCGCTTTCCTCCCCTCCTCTTTCTTCTTTGCACGCACTAACTCTCTCTCTCTCTCTCTTCTCCTGGATTGACCGTAGCTCCACACACCTCCGCCTCCCCTTGCCCTTTCTCTATCATCTAACAAGTGAACTAGTTAAGACTGGTATGCATTACCATCGGTAAATCCAGCATGGTTCATTAGTTCTACTCTACTTGTTGTCCATGTTGCCCCCCCTATATCTAATTCCTGGCTCCGCCCCTGCTCGCGTATTCTGGCCACCTTTCTATCATTGTCGCTTGCTCTCCAATGTTTGATGTGTGAAGTTGGCCAGACAGTAAGTTTTGTCTCACTATTTTTATAATTTCGTTGCAACGCATAGGTCTCAAATTAGTCTATTTAAAGGGATAAGATTTCTTTTAGTTCATGGTTGTCGACACAACTAAGGTATTAAGTAGGCCCTATTCAAGAGACTAAGTGGGCCTGGGTAAAATAGAGTGTTATTTTGACTTCTATTAACTTGGCCACAAGTCGTCGTCGTTGTACCTTCCAAACAGACTTAAGAGGTTAGACAGCAAAATTCCCGTAAAATTTCCACCTTACGTGGAGTCGTAATCCCATTGTATATTCCTCCATCAAGCGCGCACGTCCAACGATTTAGCGAAAACGCCGCGCCCTACAAAAACCTCACGCGCAGAGGCCGCGGAGCCACCTTGACCCAACCATGCACGTGGTAGGAGTCCGAAACGGACACGCAGTAGCAGTACTCAGCACGCCGGCCACGCGGCCCACGCCCGCAACGCCAGCCCAAAGCCGGTTACATCGCAGTGGTGCCTCGGCACCGCGCGTCGCACGCACGCCGGGCACGCGCTCCGCGCAGTCCAGCCGGCAACGCGCCTTACGCACGGGCATATCGGAATGGCCTAGTTCGAAGCCTTTCGTTAACCCTGGGCTTGTTCCTCACTTCCGAGCAAATCGCATGCCTTCGCTTCGATACGCTTCAGTTTCAGGCCGAAGTACAAAACGTATCGTTATCGCATTGCCTGCTTGTTCACCAAACAACGTCATAAAATGATCCAGGGATGGATCGTGCGGAAGATCAGGACCCTGAAAAATGATCAAAGTTTTAGCTCATTCATTGAGGAATATCGCGAGTTAGAAGTGTCTTAATCCAACAAAAACTCATCTTCATCCACAGTATAGGTGGGGAACCATGGAATAAGCCATCATACTTACTCCACTGACAGTTTGACATAATCCAAAACAATTATTTCGATTCTTGACAGCGAGTACCAATCGTTCTCTTCGCTTTTGAGAGACAAGACTAGTGGCTGTACCGGGAGTAATTAGAATGGGTGGTTTCAACTTCATCGAAAAGTAACACGCCTGTACGGCTGTACCATCTTGAATTATTGATGGGGCTGTAGTTATCATTGCACTGTTCTGTGAGCCTATGAAGCGAACGTGAATCAATCCAAAATGCATGGTTAAAACAAAAAATAGGTGTTAGATTTACCATGAAGTATTGATTAGCATATAGCAGTGCGAGCACTGGGTAACATGATTGATTTACCTTTCTTCATTGTTAATTTTTTATAGGCTGCAGGCTTGTAGCTTCCTTGAGCTTTTTTTCGTTTTGGGCTAATATGGCTGGGCTTCAGTTTCTGACTTATTTTTTATTATTTCTAAATTTCATCTTTTTTTAAACTTTTGACTTTTTTGAGCTTTTTTGTCGATTCTTTTTTCCCCGTATTTTTGTTTGCATTATACGTGATGGGCTAATATGTTTGTTCTATTTTTAAATTTTTTTTAAATTTAATTATGCTAAATAAGCCTCTGTCAGCTACAGTGTTTTTTCAGCCAGTTACAGTGCTTTTCAGCCATAAGCCACCAAAAAAAGCCCAAAGAAAAACCACACAAACTGTTGAAGTATAAGTGGACTGTCTTTCCTCATCACTTAAAATTTTTAGGTGAACTGATTAATATATGCATCTCAATATGATATCAGAGCCAGAGATTTTGAGTTTAAGATCCGGTTGACGTAATTAAAAAAATAATTGTACCCCACTTCTATTCTCCATTTTAGATTTGAGAGAGGCTACACGTGAGGGAAGTGTTAGAGTATAAGTAAATTGCATGTCTTTCCTTGTCTACTTAAGCTTTTAGGTGACTGGTTAGTGCATGCAACTTAATACAAATGAAGCAGACTTTTACTTGCAAAAACACCTCATCAGCTTACTTTTTATTTGCATCTGATCTAGGTACAAAACACCTCATCAACTTAAGCTTTTAGGTGAATTGGTTGGTGCATGCAAGTGAATGAAGTAGAATTTTATTTGCCCCTGATCTGAGTACAAAATATGGAAATTACGGCTATATTCAACAGTTGTACTTCATTTCCGACCAAGTACAGTACATTATTAAGCAACTAGGCTTACTGATGGAACAAATGATTGTTATGAAGATAGGCATCTGCTTGTGAAGCCCCATAGGAATACACCGTATTACTATTTGGTAACAACAAGCCAGGTTTGAACTGATTTTCAAGTTAAACAGTATTTTTGCACATCCATATATATAGGGAAGCAACCGCCATTTAAAATTTTCATGGAGCAGCAATTGTTTGGACAAGTAATAACACGGTAAAGTATGTTAATACAAAACCCGCTGTTGGTATCATATTACACCACCCACATACAGAATACTAAAAGAATCTTGCATAGCAAAACAAACCAAAAGATCCAATGTTTTCTCCCTTACATTTTGCCAATACAACCCACCAGGAGATTGGTACGAATCAAAATGGAGGGCACAACATTAATCCAAGCAATGCAAAAGGAAGCATTAGTGCAAGTAACCACAAGAAGCTAGCGTAAAAAGGGAGTTCCTTCCGAATTTGGATTCAGTGCACATTAGAGAAAAGCACTTTGTTAATCACAATGGTATATAAAAACCATGCACACATCACATCTTTGTTCCACTTCTACACTACAAATATAGTACAAGAATTACACGTACGTGCCTTACCACACAGCAAATTTAGCTAATTTGAACCATTTACTGAATAAAAGTATTTCTAAATGATGCTTGGTATATTCTCCCCAAAAGAAAAGGGAGTGTCTATACAACATTCGACTATTTTTTAGGATAAAAACAGTCAGATTTTAAGCCGTTAGATGGAGATCCAACACCCTAGATCACTTTTTTTTGGAGGGGATCATTTTTTTTGGGGGCTTGTATGGGTGGATCTGTTGGATAGAGATTTAACGTCCCAGATCAATTTAACTGTTTTTATCCTCAAAAATAGTCGAACGTTGTATAGTAATACTCAAAGAAAATTGCACATATCTTAAAACAAATTGCAGCCTATTGTTTTATAATCAGTGTAGTTTTCTTCTAGGAAAACATAGAAGCACTTATCAATATATGTACTTGACAAAAAAAAATACCCATACTGCCCCTAAGTCTCCAAACTTAGCAAGAAAACTCCGACCTTCTTCAATATCAATCACAACACCACGCAGCTTGCTAACAGCCAAGTAACCTCACGGTACCTCCAAAGGAGCACCCTTTTTCACAGGTCGAGGAAGCCAGTGGTGCGCCACACGGCGTTGCGCACACGCCGGAGGTCGCGCCCCTTCAGCGTGCGCCCGGCGCCCTCCATCACCGACGCCGCCGCGGCCGCGCGCCGAGCGGCCATCTCGTGCGGCGGCACCACAAATTCGTTGTCGTCCTCCTCCTCGGCCTCTAGATCCGCCTCCCGGCGACGCCTGTCCTTTTCCGTCCCCTTGGGCCAGGCCGGGACGGCGACCGGCGCCGACTGGTGGTACTGCTGCGGGGGCTGCTTCTCCGGGCGGGCCGCGGCCGGGATGGCCGCGGTGGGCGCGTGGTCGTCGGCGAGGAGCGCGGACAGGCCGACTCTGCCGGCGGGGAAGGCGCGGGAGGAGAGGGGCCGGCGGAGGCCGCCGGCGGACGGGGACGGGGTGGGCGACGGCGAGGAGGTGGTGGAGGTTGAGGAGGATGAGGACCAGACGACGTCGCGCTCGTCGAGCTCGAGCTCCTGGTCGGCGCTGGCGTCGTCGGGCTGCTTGAGGAGGCCGAGGAAGCGGAGCGACTGGGGCGTGGCGGCGGAGCGGCGGTCGGGCATGGACATGGCCAGCCGCGCCGTGCTCAGCTGCTCGGTGCTCGTCTGTGGTGGCCACTGACCAGCGCGTCGTGGGTTTTTTAGCCTTTAGGCGTCGTGCTATAATATTATTGGCGGGCTACGCGGTCTAGTGGTGGTGATGGCCTGATGGGGTTGGGCAGTGAATTATTGGGGGATGATGCGACGAGCCGACGAGAGGGACGCCAGGTGGGGGCCGCTTCGTGAGTTCGTTTCGTGTGCATATTGTTAATGATTTTTATCTATATTTTAAATACGTATATAATTTTAAGTTTAAAAATTACTTAAAATTTTGTTTTAAAAATCATTCTATTTCAATATTTACTTTTTTATTTATAGAGAAACCAAAAACTAAGAATAACACCCAGTTGACGAGCCAGCAAAAGCCGAAATATTACTGGTTGTTCTGTACCTCGACAGAGAATCAACACGTCGTCGGCAGGCAGTTAACAAATGGCTGAAGATGAGGGTACACGTACAGTATTGAATCCTTCTGGCATGACTGGCGACGATATTACTACATTTCATTCGTTGTATCTGAACTAACCCAATGTTTACAGACGCATGAATCACGGGAGCAATTGACAGGATACCTACCAGGCTACCACCATCCCTACATCGCCCATTTTCCTTTGGGGCGGATGAGAAAATGCATGAGCCATTGAGACGTCCCACTTGATAAAAAATCAGGCTTGTGCCAGACTCATCGACCAAACTTATTTCATTACTGAAATATTAGTACCACTGAAATCACTCGAACCATTGAAACAATTATTAAAATCACTTAAATAAGCACTCAAAACATTAAAAACAAGTATAAAAGATACTAAAAATCATGAGAAATAATCTTAACGGGTATCATGGGATATTTGCATGGTAACTTAAGGGACAAAGTAGATGAAAATAAGAAATGAGTGAAAGTAAAAAAAAAAACCAGTTGACTTATAAGAGGATTTATGGATTTTTTATTTTTTTTCAGAAGAGAAAAGTTCATCCTGACACTAAGACATTGTTCTAAACAGTTGTGACTATTGACTTTGGCTAAAATAATATTATAGTGTGTGTTAGTTTTTTCTAAGATATTCCATTAAAAGAAAATGAAAACACATTTATATCTCCATAGATAATACAAAAGGAAAAAAGATATATTAAAAATAATACGTTCTGAATTATTTTTAGCTTTTTAACTATCATTATTTAGAACAGGGCTAAACCAGGCCAGCGCTAGACTCGAGCATGCCGACTGAACTAGACCAAGTGGGCCAAAATCTGCCTAGTGGTAGGTGCATGTTGAATTGTTGAGTTATTTGTGGAGGTGTCAATCCGTTTTATCCAATATCTGTATTTGGAATATTCGATCTGTAATCGACACAATAAAACTCAAAATGTGTCAATAATGTATTTATTATCTGTTTTAGAGTCTGTTCTTTTGGGCTGTTGTTTTTGACTTTTGCCTGTTCGCGAGAGAGAAAATACAGAAAGATAGAGACTCGTATGCAATTTTAGTTTATATAAATAAAGTTGTTGCTGTGGACTACAATTGACTTTTAGATACTACATTAAAAAGACACTTTATTTAAAGCTAATTACTGTATAAAAAGCGATTTTTAGACATCGAAAAAAACCTTATCTAACATCCGTATTAAACTATTCTATTCGTACTCGATTTATCAACACCTAATTATTTGGGTCATAGTCATATATGGCACCCGGACTACTCGAGACAATTCTCGCCCCGTTTGTGCTGTTCACTTCACCCTGGCTCAGGCTTTTAGCTGAGCAAAATGGTGTGTATTTAGGTTTTTTCCGGGCTTTTAGCTTCTTCCTAAACACCAAACCTTGGACAGAGACAGCTTCCAGTTGGCTGAACCAAGCAGTTTTTTGAGAAGACTGAGGGCCTGCTCATTTGGGCTAAAAAAATATGGTTTATAACTAAAATTACACTATAACTGACTGAAATTATAATAGTTTATTTGGTATAATTAAATTTTTAAAAAAATAAAAAATAAAAAAAACAGATTAACCTATTACAGACAATGCAAACGAATATGGGAAAAAGAACATGAAAAAAACTCAAAAAGTATCAAAAAGTAAAAGAATCTGAAAAATAAAATTTTAAAATAATGAGATATAAATTTAAAACTAGAAGTTAGAGCCGAAGCCGGAGATAGCTTCCAATTGCATGAACTCACGGCAAAATCAGCATTTAAATATTTGTCCCACCGCCCATGCTGCCATGTCTTGCCTGCTGTCAAATTTCAAAAGATGCCTTTGCCGTCTCCGTTAACAAGGATGGGCGGGCCGTAAATGGACCTACTGGCAGCGGGACGGGAGCCCATGCAGATGATGTCCGCTCAGAGCCGCAGACTGAGGAAAACGATGCCCCTCCGTCTCGTTTTCACTAATCTCGCTTGCCATCCGGCATCCGAGCTGGATATATAGTTCAGCTTTGACTTCTACTTATAACTTTTATTTAGAAAATTAATATGGACATCTGATTTTTTAAAAATGGATTTTTTATTTCTGTTTATAACTTCTATTTAGAAAAGTCAAAAGTTAATATAAACATCCGATTTCTCGAAACGGCTTTGTCAATGTTCTAATATCGATCTTATGAATGATTTATTTAGATTCAGGAAAACTTTAGAAGACTCGGTGTATGTATATGCAGAATAGAAACACAGAAATTTTTGTACAGGTTCGGATTTTCTCCTGAGAGAATAATGACCCTACGTCTTATATAGCTATTGGTCAGAGAGAATTACAACCTAGAATAATACAAAATGCATAGCACTATCTCCTGTTCTAATGTCTTCTATCATTTCCTCTCCGACGTCAACCTTTACATAATCGTCGAAGTGGTGGCCGTTGTTCCGTACCAAAAGACGTCTCAACACTTCGAATGTAACTGTCTTTACTGTCAGAGAGACATAGTGGCCGGTTTGCCTTGCGACAGTTGTTGTCGAAGAGATCATGTGCGGTTATTAAGCGTAAACGCGTGTTCTAACCACCTTATCAGACGACCCCACGATAAAATAAGTCGTTGTAAATAAGCTAGTCAGGAATATGTCGGTTGCAGAAAGACCCACGACCATGAGGTGTTCGTAGGATATCCTACAACTATATAGTCATAAAAAGACTTACGACTAAAAAGTAATCGTAGTAAAACTTACGACTATGTGGTCATAGAAAGACTTGCTACTAAGGAGTAGTCGTAGTAAAACTTACAATTATGTGGTCGTAAAAAGACTTATGATCAAGTAGTAGTCTCAGTAAGACTTACGACTATATGGTCATAAAAAGACTTACGATCATGTGATCGTAGAAAAACTTACGACTAAGAAGTAGTCACAGTAAGACTTACAACTATGCGGTCGTAGAAAGATTTATGACCAAGGAGTAGTCGCAGTAAGACTTGTGATTATCTTGTGGATTCTCTTGCTTATTGATAAGAAGTATGCTTGGATAATATAATGATGTAATAATTGGAGGATTATTATATCCTCGTCAGGCTTCTTTACTTTCCCTCCTCTTGTTACCGTCTCATTTTGGGGATAAGCCAGGAGGTCAGGATGCATCATCCATCCCACTCATCTTGCTCTCGTCACGCGCACACATCTCTCTCTGTTTTTTGTATTGCTCATTCTCTCCTTCTAGAAGTCAATTCTTTTAGTCACTGTTATTTATTTTTAGTCAAAAGACATAACCTATAGCTATTAGTCACTACTATTTATTTTCAGCAGTCCAATCTGCTGCCGCACGGAAAGACATCACGGCCGATTCCGCGACTTCGGCCACAGCAATGACGCGAAGGAGACGATGTCCCGGTACTACACTGGCGATATTGACCCTTTCACCTTGCCGGCGAAGGGAGTCGCCGCTGCCGCACCGATAGCAAGGCGTAAGCCCCGCGCTGGCGCTGGCGCCCTCTGGTTCACATTGTTGCAGATCGCCGTGCCCGTGCTGCTGATGGGGCTGGCCTTCGCGATTCAGAAGCTCGCCATGGCCAAAAAGGAGTACTAGAAGTCACTGCGGATTCAATCATGTATTCTTGGTGGTGTTTGGACATCCAAAGTAATGGCTAGTTGGTGCCATGTTGATGGAATAATGGTGCGCTGGTAACAGTAGCAGCAACTTTGCTTGTCTGCTGCTGCTACTGTGTTTCCATTTCAACGCTGGAAGACGGCGGCGCCTTAATGCAAACGGCTCCCTCAATGCCGTCCTTTCTCTGATGTAGTAACTAACACGTTAGGACGCTTGAAAGACTACCCAACCTGTCAACAGCCAAAGCAAGGAAGAAGTTTCGAACATCCAGTAAAATTTGTTTTCGAACATCCAGTAAAATTTGTTGTCTGGTGTTTTTTTTTGAAAAAATTATGACAATGCTGTCTTCCGTAAGCAAATGTTTCAGTAAGTCGGAAAGTACACTTGCTCCCTGACTAGGAACTGCACGATCTTTGCACAGGTTCAGTAAACCAAATGTATAATAATGTATAATTAACACTCCATTTATTTCGGCTTGAACTTCTAGCTTCTAACTTACTTTTTATTATTCATAAATTTCGTCATTTTTGAACTTTTAGTTTTTTAAGTTTTTTTTCCATTTTTTCCATATTCGTTTGCGTTGTCCGTGATGAGCTAACCTATTTTTAAGTTTTTTAAATTTAATTACGTCAAATAAGGTACCTTCAGCTATAGTGTAATTTTAACTAACTACAATGCAATTTCAGCCATAAACTACTATTTTTCAGGCCAACCAAACGGAGCCTTAAAAAATGTGTAAATCTAATTCTACACAAAAAAGAATAATGAAAACTGGGTTTAACAAGCATCATAATTCTCCCTTTAGAGTAGCTCTTATTAGTTCAGACGGATAGATACCTATAGTATTTTCCGCAGTGGTCCACGTAACTCAGTAGCACCGCACTAGTACTTGCAAGGAACCTAACTATGGAGGTTCCACTGAGGGCATCTCATATAGTACACTGAAAATAAATGTATTGTATTGGCCAAACAACCAAAGTACACACAAAGCAAAATGATGACAACAGCAACCACCACTGAAACAGCCGAATCAAGTGAGAATATACACAAGAAGATTCCAGATAGGACGAGATCATGGGCGGACCCAGGGCCCGGTGACCCTGGGCCCTTGCCCGGGCTCATCTCCTCCGGTGATAACTGAACTGGCCATTAAAACCAAAGAATGAACTGACTGCAAGACTCCATTTTAACGGATAACTGCTGAAGGAACACAATTGCGCAGAACTTCTACAAGAAGAACTCTTGCTCATGTGCAGCGTTGCATTGAGCTACTGAAACATTATACTCTAATACCTTTTAAGGGCAATTTCAGATCTGGATCCCAAAATTTTGGGTGTAATCAAAGTCTGTGTATATATATATTGCTGAATAACTGAATACCCCATGGTACAAAATTTATACATGGTTACAATTCTTAACTACATTGCAATTTCAGCCATAAACCACTATTTTTCAGGACAACCAAACGGGACCTTAAAAAATGTGTAAATGTAATTCTACACAAAAAGAATAATGAAAACTGAGTTTAACAAGCATCATAATTCTCCCTTTAGAGTAGCTCTTATTAGTTCAGACGGATAGATACCTATAGTATTTTCCGCAGTGGTCCACGTAACTCAGTAGTCACCACACTAGTACTTCCAAGGAACCTAACTATGGAGGTTCCACTGAGGGCATCTCATATAGTACACTGAAAATAAATGTATTGTATTGGCCAAACAACCAAAGTACACACAAAGCAAAATGATGACAATAGGTCAATAGCAACCACCACTGAAACGGCCGAATCAAGTGAGAATATACACAAGAAGATTCCATATAGGACGAGATACACCACCACTATCAATTAAGAAAGAATGTACATTCTTATATAACAGTTACCATTTTACCAAAAAAGAGCCGCATGAGTCATGAGGCAAAATTTGTGGTCCCATACAATACTACTGCTAGTCTGCTACCATGCAGCGTGACCAAATGCACAGCAGTCATGTATCCTTCCCTGCCGTCGCGGGCAAAACACGACGAGGTAATACTACGTGCGCGGGCGCGTAGCGCAGTACTCGCGTGGCCGGAATTCCAAGCGGCCAAGTCGAAGGTTCAGCGCAGCACGGCGACGGCGGCGAGTTGGGCCTCCCCGTCTCCGGTCGTCGCTGAAATCGGAGATAGACGACGGGAAGCGGAGTCAATTAGGAGCGAGGCGGGGGTCGGCCGGCTCGACCGCTCTCGTTGTTTAACAGCGGCTTTCGCAACTCGCAGAGTGGAGAAGCGTGACGTGGTCTCGTCTCGCGGGCAAACTGGGCCTACGAAGCCCTAGAAACAACTGGGCCGACAAAGGCCACGGTGGCCTGCTACAGTAGCAAGGACCCTAAAGTAGCAAAGCCCAATCGGAAGGTTTGCGCTTAGCTGGGTTTTTTTCCCTCCTACACAGTGCTGGTCTCTGGGGAGAGGCTTCCATCATGGAACTCACAATTGAGACGGTGTGAATGGATATTATTCTCCGTTCGGTACTCCTAGTTAGCGAAGTATCGACATAAGTGATGCATGGGACCTGGTTACTCGAGTTTCCCTAAGAAAAAAAATCCCGTGTTCTCGGAAAAAAAAATCTCTATTTGTTTTTACTTGAGACCCTAGCAAAGCGACCTGGTGTACGCAATCTATATATGGAGCATTTTAATCGGCTGAAGCTAAAATAAAATAATAGCGGTTGGAAGAAATAGTTTTTAGAATAAAATTTAAAAAATGATTTTTCAAAGATGCAGAGGAGGCGACGGAGGCCCGTCAATATTTTAAAAAACAATTTAGAGAAATCATTTTTTAAAAATCAAGATAGTCAAATCAACTTTTAATTTCTCTAAAGAGAAATCAGAGAACCGAAGCATATATGAACACGGTTACAAGCCTTGCTCAAGTTTCTTTCACGATTCCTTCGGACAATCTACCGGACTAGATAACGACATAGGGACAAATGACCACAGAAAGCAAGGCTTCGGCCGGTACATCTGCATTCGCGCATACGTAAATTGACACTTACCAACTAAACTCGTCTTTCGTCTTTTCTGCGCGCACTGCTAAGAGGCCCGCTCGATTGAGTTTTAACTTTTGATTTTTGACTTCTAACTGCTAGTTTTTTCAATTTTAAATTTTTTAGTTTTTCTTATTTTTTATTTTTTTTTCGTATTCTTTGATATTGTCTATAATGGACTAACATGTTTTTTCATTTTAAAATTTAATTATACCAAATAACAATCAGTTGCTACGGTGTAAAATAAACCAATTACAATACTAAATAGTGAAAAATAAGTTAAAATGAGCAGCACCTAAGCAAAAGCTCTCTCCTTCTAATGGAGATAGATCAAGGACATCGTACAACAACCGGAGGATCATCCGAGCTAGCCTAGCTAGGTGGCCACCGCGCTGTGCCGGCGTTCGGGACGGCTTGTTTGCGCGCGGCCGGTGAGACGAGATGAGATGACGACATGCAGAGAGGAGCGAGATAAAGGAAGGAACCATCTTTTCGGAGAGGCATGCTGCAAATGGACGACGCGGAGACTTCTTGTTTGCGCATCCTTCGCCATCGTAACGACGACGCCTACCCGTGCCGATCGAGCTTTTCTTTGGTACCTGTCAGGCACCGAGCCAACTCATGGCCCGCTCGGCGGAACGTGCAACGAAAAAATGTCTAGATTAATGTTATAATAAGTTATTGTTAAATTTATGAAATAGATATTTAAATTTTGTAAAGTTTACATTTTATTGGTTTTTAGTTAGACCGGCTCCAAAAATATGGTTTTGAGGGTTTTTGGGATTTTGGTCATGTAATGATTTGAATGGTATTTGGTCAGTACATTAATATTTCATGATGTATGTTTTAGTTAATGTAGATTAAGTTGTGAAGAGTTTATGCCCGAAAATAATTTCTTTTCCTTTATATGTGCAGCAAGCTTTGGAGTCAACCATAGTCATCAGTGAGGATCAGAGCTACACTCATAGAGAAGCGGAGGCCCAGAACGGTCAAAAATGCCATGTGTGATGGTTGAGCTCATGTATAGCATGAAAAAGACGGAAAAATATTGAAGGAAAGGTTCGAGTGACGGATCTTATCTTGAGTTTCAGTTTTTGTCTAGTTTTAATGCAACGTTGCTTATTATTGAGAAGAGTCTGAACATCGACAATGATTCAAACGATCGTTGGATAAAGTAGTCTCCTGAGACCCTAATCAAGGTTTGTGTAAAGTTTTCCTATTTGGTTATGGATTTTTGGAGTTACACCAAAAGTGGCTTAGATTCAGGCTGATTTTCTGTTCTGCAAATAGGGGAGCAGTCATACCGCTTATAGGCCCGGTCAGACCGCTTGTTTGTAGTCAGTCCGACCGCTCTGGTCAAATCGCCAAGGCAACTCCGGTCCGACTGTTGTGTAGCCGCCGGTCAAACTGCTAATAGTAGCTGGTCATACCACTCCAGTGCTGAAGCTCTCCTCTCTGTGATTCTTGAGGTCATTATTTTGGGTTTGGCTTTCAACTTTGATCTTCATAACTTTGTAACTACTGAAATGAAGAGTTTAATAATACTCACCCTCGTCGACGATGACGGCAGCACTGAGGAGGAAAGCATGGGCATCCTCATTATCCCGATGATGAGGTCCACCATGAACCATCAATCCATGGCACCTTGATTGAAGGGTAGCTGTACCTACCCAATAAGGTGACCAGCTCCCCCTTAGCTCCTCGCCAATGCCAGCGTGGACGAGATAGTGGGCCAGCTCGTGTGGACCCATGAATCTTACCATCTAGGCCGCTAGCCCTAGTGACACCTCCAGTAGCTTTGACTTTTTGACTATGATGTTGTGCAGCACCTTGCTGGCGCCGGACATGAAGCCACGGAGTTGCGTAAACCACTCGCCGCCAGCGCACACGCAGAGCTTGGTGAGGACTAACCACGCTGACGCCTACGACGTCGTCACTTAGCGCCTTGATGAGGCGATCGACGATGGCATGGTGCCCTTGAGTATCCGCTCAGCTGTAGCTGCTCTCGAGGGCTAGAATGGCAAGAGCCTTGACGGAGTTTTTTGCTATTATGGTACCCTCTAAGTTGGGTTTCGACGAAACGGTATCTACGTCGTGGGCTTCTCTAAAATAGTACTCTTGTACTTAAGACTTCTCTCAAATAGTATTCTCAGGGATTTTAACTCAAATAATTTGATTTTCGAATTTGTACTCCCCCAATTGACTGAACTGCCCCTGCCCCCAATTGATGAAACAAAAAAATCATCCGGACATTTTAACCAAGATCGTGCAGGATTATGGATGGAGGCTACCATAGAATATTTGGAGAAGATTATAATATTCTTACTACTGTTGCTTGATTATTGGGTCTTGTTATGATATCGCTGCAGAAATTTGTCAAGGAGTGTTTGTTTATTTGATTTCTTGTTGATGCAGGAGCGCGAAGGAAACAGCGAGGAGCTAGAGAAGAAGCATGAGGAAGACCGAAAGAAAGCAGAGGTGGTTCGGATGAAGGAAGCGATGGAACAGCAGCAGAAAGAACTAGAGCGTACGAGGAACCTGGAGAGGCTTGAAGGAGAGGAGGAGGCCATGAAGCAAAAGCAGATGGAGGAGGAGCAGCAGGCGTAACTGGATGAAGCTGCTGGGCAAGAACAAGTTGCGCCCAAAGTTGTCGTTTGCGCTTGGGATGAAGTAGATCGATTCGCCAAGAGAAATCAGCGCCCAAATGTCCAAATATTCTATGAGCAGGGGCAGTTCAGTCAATTGGAGGAGTACAAATTCGAAAATCAAATTATTTGAGTTAAAATCCTTGAGAATACTATTTGAGAGAAGTCTTAAGTACAAGAGTACTATTTTAGAGAAGCCCACGACGTAGATACCGTTTCGTTGAAGCCCAACTTAGAGGGTACCATAATAGCAAAAAAACTCGCCTCGACGCGCACGGCATCGGCCTTGTCGGTAATTCGTGGTTGAAAGAACATGGCGAGGAGGAGGGCGACCACGCCGCCGATCTTCTCACGCGCGTCTATGTCCATGGCGATGCAAGTCAACACCTCGACGCCTAGCCACTGCAATTGGAGGTGGCCGCCAGGGTACGCACGGGCCGACTGGCGGTAGGGGGCACCAGCCCCGCTAACCTGTCCCTGTTGATTAGTGATGACTTGAAGGAGCAAATTTGTAGTACTACTTGAGGGGTGTTCGTCTCTATTGTTGACTGTACAGGAAATGGTTTGGAACACGAATTAATTGGGCTTAAGGTATGTACAATGGTATAGATAATTATTGTATTAATATCCTCCATGTCATCCATAAACGGCGCAAAGGACAGCTCATACAATATGTTATTTTTTTACATATCTCTACAAACAACTTCTCCATGATGCATATTTCTTGTTTATCGTGTTACGGTCTGCATGAGATAGCCCAATTCTTTATGCCCCTCTATCTTCTCCATATCATCTCATATCCTACGTGACAAGATTTATAAAAAGCTGACGCTATATCATTGTACATGGTCTTAACCTTGATGAAGAAAAGGTTGTTCTTATTTGCGATGTACTTATTTCTAAGAGAATGTAAATCTATACACAATATATGATGGCGAAAAAACGTGTAGGAGTACAAGGTAAGGTTGAGAGAAGGCTAGAGAGAGGCGAGGAGTGAGAACTAGAAATAAGGCTAGCTAATTTGAAGGCAAAGCTGTATTTGAAATTTCTCACATATTATATTTGTTGATTCCATTGTAACAATTGATATACCAATCACAATTGAACTCTTGAAACTCCCATTAAACTATAACCACGATCAAAGTTTGGAGAATCCTAAGGTTGACTCATTGCAATTAGCATATGTACAGTCATAGACTCGATGCTTTATTATCATGCTTCCAATGGATTATCCAAATTTGAATTCACAGTGGCAACAAACAGACCTGCTGATGCAATTCTACCAATGGGCTCAAATTAACTCCATTTTTTAGCAGATCCAAAACACGGAACTGATTGGTTCGTTGCCTCCAAGCTTCCATCACTTCAATCCTGTGCATCCCCCAGTCTACTACTCGGCCCCACCCGTCATTGGCACACCTCCTTCTTCACTCCATCCCAAAGTCCTCGCACATATAGCACTATAGAAACCTTTTTTTTTTAAAAAAAATCTGGCATCCAGACACATGATTTTGCAAATTTGACTCTCTCCATGGTTGTAGCAGCAACGATAGGCGCATGTGTTACTTGTCGCACTCACCCATTGCGGTAGGTGGTAGGCACCGCAGTCGGCACTGTAGACGACCTACCGAGCTAGGCGTACTCAGTAGATGACCAACCAAGCTAGGCGAACTCGTCAGCCAGAGGACCCACAAGCCTACAACGCTGACTGAACTCGGCAACAAACTCCCAAGTTAGATGAGTTCAACAGCTCCACCACCTGCTGTACTCGGTCGTCGCCTGCCGAGCCAAGGCCTACCACTACCATGATGGGCGAGCGCGTCATCTGCCGCTACTACCGCGGTCGTGGAGTTGGTCAAATTTGCAAAATCATATGTCCAAAGGCCATATTTGAAAAACAAAAGTTGCTACGGTAATATACATATACGATGGATTCCTTCCCAGGACGAGAGATCAAGCACAACATACACGTACGACGCTAAGTTACACATGCAAACCTAAGTATACTAATCCTCTGTTCTCAAGCCACTGCATTCCACTCGACGAGCGGCCACGGCTCCCACAGCTCCGACGTGGCGCAGAAGGATTGCGGGAAGCCCCCATCGTAGTCAAGGTGGTCGTCGCACTCGGACTCCACCGAGACATCCGTCGGCGTGGCGCAGGTCGTTCCACCAAGAACGCAGCTCTCCGGCGGGTTGATGTTGACGCAACCGGCGACGTACCTCTTGTCGTCGTACAGCTCCTCGCCGCCGTCGTTGCAGCAGCTGCTGCTAGCCGTCGCCGTCGCCGAGCCACCGTTGCCGCCTCGCTCTTCCCACTCCCTTAGCCTCTGGCTTAGCTTGTGCAACTGCATATATAAACCACCGCATGTACTAAAGAAAAGGTTGGCAACTGGATTAATTGTGGAACAAAAAAATGTGTATGGCAACACCGAATCATACGTCAAAGTTATCAGAATTGTGATCTTAAATCAAATCGGAGACACTTTAGGAGGATCATATTCTAAGATCGAATCGTAGAATCTAAAATACTACCTGATTCTACTAGAAACATATTTTTTTTTCTAATTTACCGTGTATTCCAAGAGTGATAAATATATCTTATTTGGTTATTTGGCATCTAATTTGATTAATAAATATATTTTATTCATGACTGGAATCATAATTTAAATTCTATCTCATTTAGAGTTACAACTAGAAGAGTGATGTTATCAATATTGCTATAATCCAATCATTTTACATAAGAAAAGTAAAATAAGTTGATAATCAAATTAATTTTTATTATTCCAATCATCTGAATCTTAATGTCTAAACTAGTACTTAACATACAACTTGAATTAAGGGGTATGACACAACTAAACACATTAGTTTTTCATAATCTTGAATGATGTGTAATTCTACATGATTTTATCATGATTCTACTGTAATTCTACATGGTTTTATAACTAGATGATGATTCTACTATAATTATATTAGGTATTATTCAAAATGTGATTTGAATTAGGTTAATTTTATAGGATCATAGAGTCGAACTATTCAATAACTAGAATCATGTTTTTAATAATGTTGCGTATGATTGGTTTAGTTAATTACCTGTGCGATGAGGGCGAGCTTTTCTTGCTTGAGGGACTCCACGCGAGCGTGGAGGTCGTCGTACTTGGCGCGGAGGACGGCGTAATCGTGCTCGAGCTGCTTGGTGCGCCAGCGCGCGCGCTTGTTCTGGAACCAGATGGCCACCTGCCGCGGCTGCAGGCCCAGCTCGCGCGCCAGCTCCGCCTTCTCCCGTGGCTCCAGCTTGGCGTGGTGCGCGTGGAACATGGACTCCAGTGACCGTATCTGCTCCTCCGTGAACCGCCGCTTCCTCCCCCCGGCCGCACCCCTCCCCGGCGTCGCGCCGCCGCCTCCACCACCGCCCAAGAACTTTTCGTCCATCATCGGCATAACAGGCGGAGGCATCAAGAACTGGTGCTGGTGCTGGTGGTGATCGCCCCGGTCCATGACGGATCGATCGATCCTGTAGCTAGCCAGCTATTCAATTCGTTCCGACCTCTCCCGGCTCCTGGCCCGGGAGGGCTCTTTTATACCGCGCGCGCGGCTTTCATGTGGTCTTGGCGATTGCCCCCCACCCACGCCCATGGTTACCGTCTCAAGATCGCCACCCTGACACGTGGCGCCGCTGACGAGCACGAGTGCAAGATATTATTCTCCTCTTGCTAATTGGTACTACTCATCAGTTAACGAGAACTTTATTTGATTTGCGTGTCGGCACTATTTCCCCGTCCTTCAAACGCCTGTACATTGTGCTTGGGTTGATGTTCAAAGCACTGCAGCGTCTTGAAGAGTGGTACGGTCTCGTAGAGCCACATCACGCGTGTGTTGAGGCTCGATTTCAATTCTCTTGCGACCGCAATGTGCCATCTTCTTATGACAAACTCTCGATGGGACTTCAAAATGCGCGACTACTGCCTTTGACACTCCATGTTTCAATTTCTCTGTCGAACTTTCCTCTAGAAGCGTTGAGTGTATGGCTCGACTTGTCCCGTTGCTTAAGAATCTCCTCCTCGAATGAACTTCAGTATTTTCATCATCTACAAAAGCACATTTATTGAGTTAACTCGAAGGTTGCATAGAAAAGCTAGAAAAGCAAATTCCTATAGAAAACAAACGACAAAGAATACAGGGTAGCTTACCTCCATTGCCATCACCAGGAGTCGATGAGTTCAGAGCATCTCCACTGCCATCGCCAGGCTCATCAGATGGGACTCAGAGCATCTCCACCTCCACTGCCATCACCAGGCTCATCAGTTGGGTTCAGAGCATCTCCACAGTCATCAATTGGCACAACAACTGAAGGATAATTTAGATCAGGTACCAAGAGATGAATCGGTTCATTTAGGTCTGGAAAAGATGTCATTTTCTACTGCTCTATGCCTTGTTAATGGATACGATCAAATATTTATAAACCATTTTGAAGTACAGTCAGACAAAAAATTGGCGCACTAACGCTTAGCTGAAATTTTCGTTTGATACTCTATGTTTCTGTAACTTAGGGGGCGTTTGGTATGTGGTACCAAGTTGAATGGAATGGTCTCGTTCAAGACGATATGACTTACTAAATTTTATCTAACGACACAGTACAACATCTAGATAGAATATTCCTCGCTAAATCAATTAAATAGAACCATCTAGTCTAGGATGGGGATAGAATGGTTTCATCCCACGAACCAAACGCCCCCTAGTGTCTTGGTCCTTGTGAGAGAGCTTTATGGGCATGTTCTTTGTGACTACTGAAAATTTTAAATTTTGGCTATTCGCGACAGAGATTACAAAGAGAGATATTCGCATATGATTTTGGCTGGTACAGATGATGAGCTTTCAATATGTACTATAATTAACTTGTAGATCTGTCTTAAAAAATACTCCGTTTGAAAGTTAAGTACTGTAGCAAAAACCAAAATCCGATTTTAAAAACCGGACATATCATGCAAGACACAATTGTTCTCTCTCTCTTCTTTTAACACTTCTCCACATCACCTCCCATTCTACATGAACACCCTTAGAAATTGTATCTGGCGAATATTGGGTGTGCATTTATTCTTTATGCGGAGTGACTACTTGTCCCTCTCTCTCTCTCACCCCATCTCTTGCACGCGCCAGGCAGGACCACGAGCAGAAGAATCATCAAGGGGCAGTACTATACCATGCGCGCATATGGTCTGTTCTTTTCGGCTGCAGCTTTTAATTTTTAGTTGAAATTTTTGAATTTTAGCTATTTACGATACAGATTACAGAGAGACAGATACTCACTTGTGATTTTGGCAGGTACAGATGTTGGGCTTTTAACGTGTAGATTGTTTAACTTGTAGACCTCATCTTGAGAAAATATTTCATTTAAAAGTTAGGTACTATAGTAAAAATCAAAAACCGTCAGTTTGTGAGGGGTCGAAGGAGACGGGCGCCATTGGAACAGGTAGACCAACGGAACGGAGCGTTAGCTCGACCGAGCTGCATGCGTCGCCGTCACGGCGCCAAGTGTGCGGGCTTCCCCCGAAAGGGGTCGTCGAGGTGGCGCGCCGCGGGGCCGTTGCTTGACCGATCGATGCGACGATGCACTAGTAGCGTCCAGCTAGTGTGCGTGCAGCGTGCGTCCGAGGCGCGCGCCAGGCGTCGCGACGGCGAGTCTCGCGCCCGTGTCGCCTTGTGTGTTTGTTTACTTGATTACTAACGACAGGGTAATTGAAGATAGATGCGGTCGGATGGTAGGCACTTCGATCTACTCGGGCTAGTCCGGGGAGCTAAGCTTATCTCGATGGACTCAGGCTAGTGCGGGGAGCAAAGCTTATCTCGATGGATCACATCGATCTACCTGGCCAAATTTTCTCCTCCCGGAGAAAAAGTGATCTGTTGCTCACAGCTTTCCATGATCCGTATGTCTTCCGTAAACCAGTGAATTATCTTTTTTTCCTTATCAATTTAAACTTATAATTTAATATAGTATCAAAACCAAAAGATCTTGAATTAAAAACTTAGTTGATGTAATTAAAAAATAATTGTAACACACTTCTATTCCACGTCTCAGACCTGAGAGAGTCTACATATGAGGAAGAGTGTTGAAATATAAGTGATTTGCCCCAGTGTTGAAGTATAAGTGTGTGTTTGGTTCAGAGTCATGGTGGGACGGGACGGATCCAACCCATTTTTTAGGGATAGAACCGACCCTGTTTCGTGTTTGGTTGCAAGGGATAGAACGGTCTCTGTTTTCTATTTGGTTTAGGGACAAAAGGTTTGGGATGACAAATCTGACATGCGGGGTCTACCTGTCAGCCTCTTTTCTGGGATTGCAACAGCTCGTGGGGCCCACTCGTCCCACCTCATCCATCCCTCACCATCCCCTCATTTCTGGGGGATAGGAGCATCCCCAATTTGAGAGTATATTAGCAGAATATTCCCTAGAGGGATATCCCCCATCCCACTCGACTCTGAACCAAACAGCTCTGGAACGAGGACCGCCTCATCCCATCCCCCATAGTCCCATGAACCAAACACATGCTAAGTGAATTACTTATCTTTTCTCGTCAGTTTAAACTTTTGGGTGAATTGATTGGCTATTCCACGTCTTAGACTGAAGAAGTCTACACGTGAGAAGAGTGTTAAACTATAAGTGAATTGTCTGTTTTTTTATTAATTTAATCTGTTAGGTAAACTCAGTGGCGAATTCAGGCCTAGGGTTACTTGGGCTTCAGCCCTGGGTTTAAGATCAAAAGTCTATTATAAAATTTAAAAAAAATATCTTATATACAGTGAATGTCACCTATGATACACTGTTCAGTCTAAAACGTTGCTCTAACCTGACTCCGCCCCGGGTAAACTGATTGGTATATTCAACTCGACACAGCACGTCAGGTATTCAAGCGGTGACCCAGTGTGATTAAACTGCATTTTTTAATCTGTTGAGTGCTAATTGCGTTGGCGAGTTCTTGAAGCGGCAAATACGGCGGGAGATCAATTCGGGCAACAGTACGAGGCCAACTTGATATCCCCACTTAGACCAGACCATGACGATGATTAACCATTAATGGTTCAGCTATAGCTAATGCAAGAACAGTACTCGTTCGTCCCGTCAAGAAACGTTCCTAGCTACCGCGCGCGCGCGCGGCCACAAGGGTCCGTGCCGGGAGAGGAGATCGAGCCCGTCCTGCCGCGCGCGCGCGCGCGCGCATCGGTATCGCACACGCGGTGCCAAGCTGCTCGGCACGGGCACGTCGGTACGTCGCTGTCCGAGGTAACACCACTATTAATCACGGCAAGGAGGAGAGGTGTGCAAGGCAGAAAGAATAGTTAACACACGGGCGTTGGAGTTGGAGTGGCTGATTAGCCCGGCCGGGGTCGGGACCACGAAGAAGCGGAGGGGGCGCGCGCGGCGGCGGGCCCACGGGGACGCCGACGCGGCTGGCCGCGCACCGGCGGCCACATGGCGAAGCGGGGCAGGGGCGGGTCAGCGTCGCGCGGTGCTCGTGGCTGGTGCGCGCGTCGGCGTCGTGGGGACGGACGGGGCCGGAGGGATCAGAAGCTTTGCACCCTGCGGCCGCGTGGCCACGACTTCTGCGTCGCCGTTAATCTGCGCGCTTCCGCTGCTGCTCCTCTGCGTTGGAGCTCACGGGTTTTTCCTTCCGTTTGACAAATGCGCGTACGCCATATGGTCGACGATTTTTAATTCCGGTGGTCCTGGCAGAAATAAACTGTCGGGGATCGAGACGGATAGGAAGGAACACGAAACTTACATATTTTTTCGTTCGTATGGTATTGTGCATCTCAGCTTATCGCCTTCTTTCACGTGGCACATTTAAACGATCCGATCCAAATGCGATTTATGGATGAAAGCCCTTGTAGATGCCACTATGGTGTTGTTGCCATGACCCATGATGTTTTTGTTGAAGGTAGGAAGCACGTTCTTGGGGCACTGTGACATCTTGCACTTTTTTTTTCTCGAAAACGCAAAAGGCGTGCGTTTCATTCGATAAGTGGAGTGAACAGAGTATAGATTACAGAGTAGTTTTAAGCCCCTTACCAATTACAGTGGTAAGAATAGTGAAAGGCCAGAAAGCGGAAACAAACCGGCAGCAGTTTACACTGAACTGAGAGCGACAAAGTGAACAGTGGCGACAGAGAAAAAAAAAAGAGACAGAACATCCTGAGTGTATTACATTAATACCGAACTACGCAGCCCACTGCAGCCGATTTCCACCGGGGCGTCAGGGCAAAGATCACACTGCCTGTTTTCAACATAGTGCGGCCAGACTGGGGCAGGCGGCTGACCACACGAAGAATTCTTGCTTGATGCAACCAACGGATTTGTCTAGGCTTAGATTGGCCTCGTCATGCCAAAGCTTGTTCCTCTCCTTCCAAATCATCCAAACAAGCAGGATGATCAACGAATTGAAACCTTTTCTCTTGGAGCATGGCGTCAACTCTATGATGGCCTCCCATTGTTCGTAGAGAGGGATGTACTAGAGAAAGAATAGGAGGTGCGTATTGACAGCCAAGTGAAGGTGCGGTGCCACAGCTGCTTCGCCATCGGGCACGAAATGAAGAGCTGGTTCACCGTCTTAGCTTCTTGGTCGCATAGGATGCAAACCTGGGGAGCCGGAATGTTGTGTTTTCTCTGCCTTGAAAGGGCCAGCCATGTAAAGAATTTTGCTTTGGAGGGTGCAGCACTCTCCCGTAAGTTGTTGGCGCAGGAAAGCGAGATTGAGACTTGTGGTAACATAGTCATTCTAGATGTCGCTAGGTTGATTTCTCCAAGTATATGTTGGGTTTTCTATAGACAAAACTCGTGTTAAGTTGTCTAGCACGAGATTCTGAACATTCACATGGCAAAATAACGTATTTAATTTGCATAACAACATGACTATAACAGCACAACCTTTTCTTCAAAGGCAAGTTAACCCAACCAATTGAAGAACGCACCTTTGCTAAGTAGTTAGGCCATTTATTCTGCAAAGCATAGCTCTTTGCAGTTTGCACTAAATCGCACTGATCATCAGAATTTTATAAAATTATCGTAGTTGATTAGCTGGTCCTACCAGATTGCTTGCGTTATCCCCTCTTAGTCCATCTTTTGAGTTTTTACTGTGGTGCTACCTTTTCTAATTAATAAGTAGGCGGTGCTTATTAAAGAAACATATCTCAAACACATGACTTGGAATTTGCTTTGGCCCCGCCTCTGTGGAGAAGAATAGACAGGAAGAAACTAAAAACCATCACAATTTTACACGTAACTTCGTTGTTATTTCTTTGCTCCCATTCCCGCATCCTCCTTGGTTTCTCATTCGTGCATCTGTACAACTTAAAAGTCTTTCCCAATCCAAGTTACTAGCTGCTCAATTCATGTTCAAGACTAATGAGAGAGTGACAAATATGCAAGTAACAAGCTTTTATTAGGTGTTACAGATGGTGTGCCAGGCCTAAAACCTGAACCTAATATGGTTAAAAAAGTGCATCTGAACATGTTTGCTAGTGTGGCGGCGGAGTTATGAGAGAATTAGGGAAATACTTTATGGAAAGAAAAGGGTTTCTCCTAGTTACACTTTACGAGCAGACAAAAGGGTGACCAATTCTAGTCATCATGGGCAGTCAAGCAACCAAAGCTCCCAGCTTGGAAAGGGAAAACTGTTAAAAGGGAAACACTCTTAGCAAATATTAGAGAAGTAAGATCAATAAAAAGGATCAAGGTATCCTCCTGTAGTCGCTCAAATATACAGAAACCTCACAACATTGTTTGTCCAGTCCAAACTCTCGAGGTCTGCACGTTCTGAATCCACATCCCTCATTAGCAAGTAACGATATATAGACAACTCAAACTCAGTTGTTAGAACTTAGAAGTGGAAACAGAGCATACAGCACCTCGAAAACTTGTGAAGTTCAACAGATTTACAGTGCTTAAATAGATTGTCTGCATTGCCGGCCAATAAGCCTGCATTGCTCTGGCAGCAGGGAGCAGAGTACCTGTCCCTTGACGTGGCAAAGCTCACCATCTATTCCACAGCCATTGTGGGTGTATGCACCAGGTTTAAGCTTAACTGATTTCACCTGTGTCAATGCCAGATCAGCAGTCAAAACCAGACTCATTGTTAATATTCGAAAGGAACTATTGTTGTACAAAAAATGGACAAGAGCCTAATTCCATAAACTATTGCCTTACTGTAAGGGGACTTTCAGTGGTCCATGACAAGAGCTGGTAAATGCATAGGACACACTCAGTAGCAGGTGATGATCAGAACCTACTTATATGGGTACCAACACCCAACCATGCTGTTGATTCTGACAACTGGTGACCACAATGCTACCGAAATCAGGAACCACCAAATCAGGATTGTTTCACAAGTCCACATATGATCATTTATTTCCCCAAGAAAGGCGACCATATAAATAGTGGAAGGCATGCCTTTTATGTATGCATCCGAACATGAATAAGTTCATTCACAATATGTCTGCCATTAATGCAGTTTAAATTGTTTCAGAACCCCTAGGAAGTAGATGACCACAAGGAAATAGCTCTTTAGAAAATAGATTTGCTGCCAGAAGTCAAATGAAAGTTCTTTCAAAAGCACAACAGAAGAGGATGAAAAAGGGAACATTTGAGCAGAGAAGGAAGTTGCATGCTACCTTTACATATTCCACATAGGATAAAGAAAGATGCTGGCCAAATTGCGGAAGTATGAAAAATCTTAACAACTTCCATCTCCCCCTTCCGCCAACTAATAGCAAGTCCAAACTGTTGTCATCATGGTTGGCTTTTGGTGCAACAACCTGTGAACTCAAACTTTGCACCATCTTGCATGAGTGATTGCATACTAGGACACCAAGAAAGTGCCCTTTTTCTGACTACCCATTGCTCATCCAAATTCGGCACAAGTTTCATCGGTGCTCCAATTTCTATGTCCTCCAGTGGTCCAGGAAGTTCAATGGGGGTGGTCAGGCTCCCATGTTAGCTCTGCGTCCCATTTTGGCCCAGTGTCCCACTTTGGTTCAGTCTCCCAAATAGGTCCTGGTCTCCTGGATCTGATATCGTTGAGGAAATGTCCTTGTCATGCATTGATGGGGCAGCCCAAGATAACCGTGTATCATTAGTAGCAGCGACACCTACTGAATTTCTCAGTTTTTGTTTTGGACCAGGTTCTTGGCCAGTATGATGCATGATCTGGTTGAGGGTGTAGGACTTCTTCTGGTTCTGAAATAATGTTGCTTCTGCCCAGAGATAGGCGTTTTGCTTTTGGATCAAGACCGCAAACATACTCCGACGGTTCAAGGCTCGCCATTGTACTACCCGATGTATCGAAGTCCCGTAGTGACATCTGACTTGGAGTCATAATAGAGTCAATACTTGATAAACTGGAAGCTCGTGGAATTCCTGCTCTTTTTGATCTGCTGCACATTACATCTGTGTAGACATCAGACAATTCAGCCTGTCTTATTCTGAACCTTTTCCATGCCCAGCCATCTCCTTTGACAAAGGAAGATATTCTAACTCATAGAAATAGCTAGGCAAGCACAAAAATTTCAGTATTCCGGCCACAAAATATCGAAGAGGACCGCATTTCTTCTGATATTTCTCAGAAAGTTCCAGGATTGCAGCAAAGTAACAAAAAATTTTCAGCTTAGTAATTTTTTCAATGCTACACAACATTGCACTGCTGAAAATATTGGAAAGTAGACAAATAAACTATACATCCATCTGTGCATTCACCCCGGATAAACAAACACAGTAAATTTACAGTAATTAAGAATACATGCAGATCTTGAATGGAATGAATAATATAAGGAACAAAGCTGAACCATTTGTTCAGAGAACTTCATATCACATACAAAAGTAAAAAAAACAAATTAAAAGCAGGCTTAGCAAAATATACCACCAGATCATTAGCACTGGTGTAGGTGGAAAACAGAACAGCTTTGAGTGGTTGGCACCTATGCATTGCTTGCTGTTGACCAAAATTAAGCAACTGTTCAGGGCAAATGAGCATATACGAGCTTCATCCGCACAGACTACTAGATTAAAATTTTGACAACTACTAGAGTATCTATAATGGTGATTTTCTATCACTAATAAATTGTCTATGTACCTCATGTTTAGGTATGCACATAGGACTGCAAACACATGCGTAGGTGATACCAGTAACAGATCTCCCAGGGCGGACTTAACGTGGGGCATGGGGGTTCAATTGAAAGCCCCGGTAGTTTTGGAAAACAAAACACACCCGCACCTTGGAGCCAAGTGAGATCGATCCAGAACGATCTTGCGCGCTGAAGAAGAAGAACCTAATCGAACCATGGATGGATGGATCAGATTAGCAGGGCATCACGCAGACTGAATGGAGAGAGAGAAACATTTGGATTTGATTGCTCGCAGCCACAGCAACGAAAACATCCCTCAGAACAAAACTAACGCTTAACACAATCAAATCCATCCAAGAAAGCAGGGCTCATTACCAACAAAAGAACAAATAAATCCAAGCCCGGATGGATCTCCGCTACATGCTAGCCCGGTACAGTAGCACATCTACGTCGCAGCCGGCCACTGGAAGAGGGAAAACGCCGATCAGCCACCGGTCCGGTTCAATCCGAGCGTAGGACGGCGGTGGCTGGTGGGGGTTGGGGCTCCGCCGCCGGAGAACGCCGGATGGGGAGAGGATGGGCCCAGATTCATAAAAACTTGAAAATCTCAAGATCGAAGTGAACGGCCCAGATTCTCTGTCCCGTCCCTCAATCTCCAATCCATCTCCCTGCCGTGCCGGCCTCCCTCCCCGCGCCATCGCCCTCCGTTGCCCCGCGATGCTGCCTCCCGCCGGCCCACGATGCTGCCTCCCGCTCACCTGCACCATTGCCGTCCTCTTCCCCTCCACTGCCGGTCTCCTCTCACACTGAGCCACCGGCCTCCTCTCTCCCTGCGTCGTCGACCTCCATCTCCTCATGAACCGCAGCGGCACGGCGGCCCCGAGGCGGTGGATGCCGAAGCTGGGCCTACTTGCCGCCACCTTTCTCCCTGACGTCCGGCCACTGCTACCTCTCTCCCTCCCCTCCAACCACAGCCAATCCAAGCCAGGGTTTTCGCCACATACAACGCCCACCGAGTGAGCCGCGTCCTTCTTTAGAAGATGCTAACCGTATGTGGTTGTGCACTTGGGCTATTCACGGCCTCCATCGGAAATTTCTGTTAGCCAACGAGCCGTGCGTGCTAAAAGTTACCGAAATTAACCGAACATTTCATAGTTGCTGCATTCAACCTCTATGTTTTTTAGTTGGGTCCAGACCAACTTGGCTGGTTCAGTTTTAGTCCAAAAAGGTGGTCGCCATATAGTTGGGACTTGGGAGGTTGGCACAGGCCCTTGTATGGTGAAGACCTTGGAGAAAGGAAACCAAGGAAATCTCAGGCTCATTCCCTTTGAATACATTCAGAGTTGATGAATATCGTCATTCAGTTTTTAGCTCACCTGGTGAGATCATGCCAGCAATATCTTGCTGGGAATATCACCGACAAGTTCGTTCCAGTCATGCAGTTTGGTGTAGTGGCGGCGATGATAAGGTTATTGATTTGCTTTGGTTGTTAGAAATAAAGGATTATAGTTTTAAGTCTCTTCTTGTAAAGAAAGGATCGGAACTTGGAAGTAGATGGAGGACTCCAGCTCTCCAAGGTTGTAACCGAGGGAGGAGCTACATCAAGTAGTTGGGCTTGCACTGATTAGACAGGAAATTCTTCCTGCGGAGGCTTTCTTTATCTTTACCAGCACTGATGAGTACTAATCAATTCAAATCCTATGTACGATGATACAAACCATATAGGGTGTGTTTGGTTACCCGAACGTGGACGGCCTTATACCAGCTGGACCGTATTTTGCCAAAAAAATGAATGTTTGGTTGGATGAATATACTGTAGCATCCAGGATCTGCTCGTCCAGCATACGGTCTCATCCGGGATTCCCAGTGAAGGCCATTTCTACCGGCTAGCGACCCAGACCGAGAGATTCGAGAGAAGCGGGCTAGGGTTACCTCTCGCGCTCTCCTCCTCCTCCGGATCCGCGAAGGCCTTCGGGTTGAGTCGCCGCCGCCTCCGCGGCGGAGTCGCCGCCACTCCCGCCATGTCGGCTCTCCCGCGCCGGATCTCCCGCCGCCGCTCTCTCATTCTGCCTGCATGGGCTGCCGACGCCTCTCTCCCGGCTTCTCCTCCTCGGCCGGATCCGGCCGGCTCTCCCGCGCCGCCGCTGGCGCGAAGGTCGGGAAGGGGAGCCGAACGTGAGGCGCGGCGCGGAGGCCCAGGCGCGGCGGGGTGAGGAGAATCGGAAGGGAGAGAGAGCGCGAGAAGTGAGGAGCTCAGGCGTCGGTGAAACCGAGAGAAGTGAAAAGAAAAATAAAAATAGGGAAGGAAAAGGGAAAGGTAAAATAAAGTAGGAGAAATAAAAAAATGTGCAAAAAAAATATGAAAAAACATGTGAAGGGGGTAATTACACCACCTCTCATATTCTGGGGTCACTATATCCCATTATACACCAACCAAACATCTTCTCACTTACGGTATCCGCTCATACAAACCTCATATCTGACCTACCAATCACAGACTTATTCACTGTATCCACAGATACATCGAACCAAACACTCTTCTTTTTCAAAATACGGCCCTCCTCATCCAGCTTCCCCTCATCCAGGATATACGATTCCACTACCCAAAAGCAACCAAACACACCTATATTATGCCGAGCACCGCCCACGAGTTCGAACTGTCGGCGTCGCACCTCAGAAGCCCGCACTTCGCGCCGCTGATGGCAGCGGCCGAGGGGGAGTACGGCGTCCAGCAGGGGGACGTCATCGCCATCCCGTGCAAGCTCAAGGACGTTTTGCACGCAATGGTGAGCAGAGCACGACGATCGGCGCGCCGGTGAAGCCGAGCCCTCCTCAGGTTGTCCATCATGACGACTCGGCGTGGTGGATGCTCGCGCGCGCGCATGGATGGCTACAGGCTACGCCGACGACGAGCCGTGAACGACGAGATATATAGCCTTGGGCTTGGCACTTTGCTAGGGCACATTGATGCCGCTCAAAACGTAGAGGAATTGCGAGCTATGGCCCGTCACAGACTCACGATTGGGCCGACTTTCGCGGATAACATGGGACAAACGCTGGACTCAACTCATTTTTACTAGGTTTCTCTTTCCAAATATCAGAGGGCCAACTTAACATCCCCACCGGCACAGTCGCACAAGCGCATGGCCCATCATACTTGGGCCGTACGCATAGACTACAATGGCTAAATTTGAAGAATTTTTTTTTGCACATATAACCAGTTTTGAATCTGTATCTATAAAAATAGCTATATACATATGAGAATAATAGAAATAACAATTCTAAAAAATTTCA
The DNA here is from genome assembly GCA_036346575.1 of Dendrocalamus sinicus. Classification (NCBI taxonomy): domain Eukaryota; kingdom Viridiplantae; phylum Streptophyta; class Magnoliopsida; order Poales; family Poaceae; genus Dendrocalamus; species Dendrocalamus sinicus. The sequence continues at coordinate 11,146,249 of CM070650.1, forward strand.
CAATTAGGTTATCTATGTCGGAAGGCTACACATAAAATTTTATAATTTTTGAAACTCGTTTGCTATATGTAACAACTCCTATAAATATCATAATCGTATGAATTTTTGAGAAACATTTAGAGTGAATAAAATTGTCCAAAAATTACACAATGAAGTATGTTGTGTCAGGAGGTTGCACATAAAATTTCATAATTTTTTGAGCTTATTTACTATATTTAAAAATTAAAATAAATATAACATATAAAATACTATTTTAGGTAGGCAATTAAGCCAGCTTAATTACCCGCCGTATGGTGGAAGGGCGGCAGGCCACCTGCCGTATGGTGGTCGAGCGGCTCGGCAGATGCCTGCCGCATGGTGGCTGGGCTTCGGTAGTCTACGTGTCGGCTGCAGGGCGCTTCCGCCTGGTGACTGGGCAGCAGAAGTGTCATTTTTATCATTCTCGCATACAACTACCTTTAAAAATATGGATGCAAAATGCGCTATATATGCCAAAAACTCAAATTTGAAATGTAGTATAGGCACTGGCATCTTTTCCTTGTCATTGCTAACGCTAAAAGCACGCAAATTAATCAATCTTTTTTGGCACTGGGTCAGGGCTCATGAGCTGCGGAGTCGTGATGCCCAAAACGGATTCTTCTTGTGTCAGAAGCCTGCCTAAAGCATCTGCGTGGAAGAATAAATATGCGTCGCACACTGATCTGCTCGGTGCCCCCTTTCTCTTTCTCCCAGCTTCGGTAACTTTACAGTACAAAGCTCACAATCTTTCTTTCAGAATTCAGAAAAGGCAGCAGCTATCAGAATTCAGAAAAGGCAGCAGCTACACAATCTTTCTTTCAGAATTCAGAAAAAGGCAGCAGCTATCTTCTTTCAGAGGTAGTTGGTGCTATAATAACTACTATATAACGGCATATGCTTTGGAAGTTTTACTGAAGAGCAACCTCTTCAATTACCATGGCACAACATTTGCTTCATAGTAGAACTGATTCCTTTTATGTCAGAACCATCCTCGAGAGCTGCAAAGCGGCAAGGATACAAAAGCTCACTATCTTGTATGTTCACTACTTTCCGTATTCCTGTTTACGTTATAAGTGTCATTTTACTACTTTTACCAACCATTACCCTTCCAGTAGGTGTTGTGTATGAATCACGGGTCGTTTTCTTTCGGCTAAAGTATTTGGCAGTACGAGTCGCCAATGCTACTTTGATTCCACCTGTAATGAAACCAGAAAAGCAAAGATTCTTGGAGGTATCAGGCACGCTTTCATGGGCATCCTTTGAGTTGGATCTCCAATAGAAGCCTTCCCCAGTGCTCTGCGGTTCGCATGCAGCGACAAATAAAAATGGAACGAGGTACGCCTTTTTGGCGCAAACATTCCCGAAGTGACGAAGTGCACCACGAACATGCCATCCACTCGTCGCGGTGGCAGGCTGGCTGCCTGCCGTAGCTCACAGCCTCACACAACAGTAGCCGGCCGGCCATTTAAAAGATACTCCTCCTTCAGATATCTGAGTGATAGGCAAGCGACCCTGTTTATTTCACCTTTTCCGTTAGGTTTTTAACTTTTAGCTTCTAATTTCTTAATTTAGTCATTTTTTGGTTTTTATTTGGGTTTTTTTTTTTACCTTTTTCCCCATATTTCTTTGCATTATTTGTAATGGGCTAATATATTTTTTAAATTTAATTACGCCAAAACCAGCAATATGTACAATGCAAAATAAATAGCTACAGTGCCAAACAGTAGAAAAATGAGCCATAAGCCACTAAAAATGCCCAATGAGCAGGGGACGCTTTCTTAAAACGGATTCTCAAGTCTAAAACCATGTGTGCTGTTCATATCAGCATCTTCACCATCTACTACCATCTCAAAAAATGTAGTAAAAACTATTAGACACAGAAAAACCATCAACCGCAGCACAAAAGAACATGGCCAATATTGTAAGAATAAGCATTTGGCCCCGCTCCAACTAGCTTTTGGCTGAAATTACATTGTAACAGCTGTTAATTTTTTCTAAGAAAAAAATTAGAAAAAAAAATAAAAATCATTATATCGTCACAGATAATACAAAGGAATAAAAGGGAAAAAAGGTAAAAAAAACCAAAAACCAAAATAAACTGAAATTAAAAACTGATATATATTCTAAGTGATTTTTGATTTAAATAAGTTAAAAACTAAAAATTTCGGATTTCATGTATTTCAGGCTGCTGCAACCGCTGCATCAGGTCATGGTGGAGCCATGTGCCCTTCTTGTATGTCTGATCCAGTGGCCCACCACCATGATCGATCTGCAGTTAGCTGCAGCTGCAGTGGCTGCTGCCTCTGCCTGCGTCATGTCTTGCTTTTATATTTTTTTCTCTCCTAAGTTGCCGCCGTGATACATCTGCAGCGGGTGGGCCCAGCTACTACGATCGAGCATCCATCAGACAGAGAACGTATCGTCACATTTAATCACAGGCGCCAGCAGAAAAACCTCCTTCCCACGCGAAACCTGGCTGCCAGATCTGGATGCCGCCCGAGCCCGTGATTGGATCTAGTCTTGCAGTGGTTAATTACTGCAGTTGTGCTGCTGTTACCCTGCTGCCTATTCTTTTCACCCGCCTGAGCTAACCTAAGCCTTTGCCTAGTTGCCTGCCTGACGACTACTACAGGGAGTCATGGGAGCGGGTGCGCGACCATGCGACGCGACAACAATCGACGTGAGATTGCTGGAACCGATCGATCTCGACGATAAGGCGAGGCACGCGCGGGGCCGTAAATGGCACGTAAATAGCCGCAACGGCAATAAAAGAACGGGCTCTGCGTTTGCTGAATTCCGCCGAGATTTCACGTGCCACGGTAAACCGGCACGGCATTGCCGTAGGCCTAGAGAGACAAGCGTGCCCTCGCCGCTCGGCCCCCGGCTGGCCCTCGGGTACGCACGGACGGACGGATGGACGGGCGGGCGTGGGAAAGTCGCGCATAGGGGTGGCAACAGGGGTGGGCCCTGATCCCTGCTAGTCTAGCCTCGGTCTGTTAGATTTACTGAGGGAAGATTATCTTTGGTTAGAAGATTAAAATAGGCTAAGTTATTTGGGTTTTGTTAAATATCATTCGGATATTTTCTTCCTAACTATCATCTAGATTTAAAACCATTGGATTAGAGATCCAATGGCTATGAATTCTCACTCCTCTCTCTTGAATTCTACCTCCTCCCCCTTGAAAAAATCTCCACCTTCAAAAACAAAAGACCTCTTGATTTTTAATCCAAATATCACAAATTTGGATGATAATTAGGAAGAAAAAACTCAGTTGATGCCTATACACTCCCAAGTTATTTTTAAAATAATAATATAATTTTATTTGTAAATTTATAATTAATTAGATATGTTTTAAATATAGCTTCAGAATACATATTTTAATATATAGATTTAGGTTTTAGTCCAAATGGAAAAATGCAATCTCCTATATTAAACAACTATAATTTATTATATATATTTATTTTTACCGGGTTCCTATGGGGCCTGCGAGGAGGGCGACCCCATCCCCATTCCCTCACTAAGGGAGATTGCCCCGCCCCTGATGGGGAATTTCCTGCGGGCCCTGCCCCCATGGGAAAATTGCCACCCCTAGTCGCGCGCGGGGGTTGATCGGGCGGTCTGTAATCTCTCGGTAGGGGTGAAAACGGATTGGATACGAACGGGTGATGATTTTGCCATATTCATTTTGTATATTTTTTAGATACAGATACGAATATGAATATAAATAATGTCGAATATAAATACGAATCAAATCAAATATGGTCACAAATATTTCTCGAAATATGAAAACCTTTTAAAATATATGCATGAAATGAACAGAAAAATATAAATATTCTATTTAATCCAAACAGCAACGAAGAACATTAATGAAATCTGCATATAAGCTAAGGTTTCTTCCCTCGCTCTGTATATTGATGTATATGTTAAGGGTATTGATAAACATCATCCGGATGTTTTCTTTCTAACTATCATCCAGATTTGTGACTGTTAGATTAGAGATCCAAGGGTCACAAATTCTCCCCACCCCCTCCAAAAAAATTCACCCCCCTCCAAAAAAAAACTCTCCCCCCTCCAAAAAAAGAGACCGTTGGATCTCTAATCCAACGGTCCAATTTTTGGATGATTGTTAGGAAGAAAACATCCGGGTGATACCTATACACACCTATATATTAATGTATAATGTGTTACTAAAATATCCTGTAAATAGGCTGAGCTGAAATAAATGATATATGCTACCAATATCTAGCTCTTGAATATCCGGATAATCTGAATCCGTATTCGTATTCGACGGATAGTGAGCTACCGAACTTATATTTGTATATGACAGGAAAAAATTCCATATTTGTTTCCAACTTGATACTATCCGATAAAATATCCGAACCGATGGTATCCGTATTTAAAAATTGTTCGGATCATGTGAAAACTATATATCCGACCTATTTTCACCCGAATCTCCCGGTTCTAACTTGTCGGCGCGGCCGTAACAGCAATAAAGCGCACGGCTAGTTACGTGATGAGCCAGCGTGCGGATTACCATTACTAGCTCATGATGGGTTACGGTTGCCCATCGGGGCCTTGATTAGGGGGGGCGGCAGCGCAGCGGCGTGCGACGGCAAATAATGAACGCGTCACGCTGGAGGTTGACAGTTGCAACCAACCACCCCCAGCCTAGCTAGCTTGTGGGCAGGAGATGGGGGCGAGTGGTGACCGTATAACTCCGCCGGCATCAGCGTATATGTGTATGTATCAATCGATCTCACTGATCCATGCTTGATTCAACGATGCATACATGCTTGTATGCTAGCTAGCCACTACATACAGCTTGCAGGAGCTCGAACAATAGCAAAGGTTCAACGGGGTCACTCGTCAGCGATCCAAGACAGCCGTCCAGAGTCGCCGGGTAGTGGCTCCACGCCTACTACTTATCATGGTATATAATCATATACACAACGTGATGTCTTTACACACGGGACGGGCCGGCACATGGTTATATTCCTGGACGGATCCCTCCCTCCCTCTTTATGTGCAGCTAGCCGTACTGCGATGTTGCTGCTGCTGCTGCTGCTGTTAGCTTAGCCTTTGATGGATCGATCGATGTTAAGGTGTTAATTCCCCGTGGGATTCCCCCCCGTATGTGCAGTGCTGCCGTGTGTTCGCGTTGCGTCAAGGGACCACACCGCGGCATGTGAGGCTACTTGCGCGAACAGTAACCCCCAGCTCATCAGCCCTGGAGCTGTGGGGCTGTATGGCATGGATGCTGGATCGTTGATGGTACGTATGTGACTGCGCCGGTAACAAATGTGTGTGCGGTTTTACTCTGCATCACGTAATTGGCTGGGGCTGCTGCTGGGCGCGCCGAGAGAGATGGATGAATTGAGCTAGCGATCGAACGAACGAGTGACCGGACCAGTGGGGATGGACCGATCGCTTGGCTTGGAGTAGTGGGGCGTGCACGATCCGATCGATCGGCGTCTGTCATCTTCGGCTTGCCAGTAAGCCGATGGCGACAGTGTCGCGGGATGCCGCGCCGCGGCTGTAGGACGGCTTGTTCGGATTGCAATTCCGTGAGCTAGCTGCAGGGTACGTGCGTCCAGAATTATTGGCGTTAATTCTTCTCTCTGGTTCAGCTGCCCACCCATCGAAGCAAGCGTGCGTGTCCGGCAGGGGCAGCTAAGCCGTGACTCGCTGTAATCGTACGTACGTTCCTTTTTTTGTCATGGACTCCGTATCCTTTTTTGTCATGGGCTCCGTACGTACTCTAGCTAGTAAATTTCAGTTGTAAAATAGCACGGAACCCGATCTGACTTCACAGGTGTGCCAGGCGTGGCAGTTAGTAGTACTTACCCTGAAACACTGCCTCTGACTACCAATCAAACAACAACTCGGCACTGTTCATTCACATCGGTTGGTGCTTGCCGACCGAAAACGAATTATATACGATCACTACTCGCGCTGGCGCTGGGCACTCGCGTACACCCCCCCCCCCCTTTTTTTTTTTCCTTTTTTGCGCGTCAGTGCATTAAAGAGCGAAAAAAGAAGAGATTCATACAACACGGTGAGTCGGTGACCATGGCAACCACGCACACGCAAAAGAACAAACCAAACAACTAAAATAAGAAAGAAACCACGTACGAGATATGACTCAACACCGAAGAGAAAACCTATCAATGTTAAACAAACCAACTTTGGAGCTCTGAAACTCCCACTTCATGCCACGCATCATGTCCTTGACGAACAACGCTCAGAATTTACCGCACTAAGCTAAAAGTACTATTAAACACCCTGTTATTATGCTCCTTCCACAATATCCAGAAATTCAAGATTACTAGGTTGTCGATGCCTCTTTTCATGTTATCTGACAATGCACTCCTGACCATGATCCACCAATCAGTCAGGGTAGAAGCCCTGTTTGGCGCTAGATTACCATTACCCGAGCTTGAGAGAATCTCAAACCAAATTTGTCTAGCTAGTGTTAGGATACGGGTAGACTACATTATCACAAATTAAAATTTTCTACTGTGTAAACTGGGAAGCTATATGAGTAAGAGATCATAGATCGTTATCACTAGATGCGTAGTGCAGCGGAAGAAAAGTTAAAACAATCGATGTAGTGGAAGTAGTCGATCGTCTAACATCTCTAGAAAGCGATCATCGGAAGTCAGTCATTCTCTAGTAGCAATCGATCTCTACAAGCCAATTACCTTATCCTCGAATCATCTCGATCAACGCCGCAGTTGCAACAACGCCTCTACTAAAGTCTACACGTCCAGGAATAGAATGTCGTGCGTTGGTATGCTAGCACCAGCGTGCACAGCAGGGCCTTTGGAAGGAGGTGGGTAGGGTTTCGGTGGGTGATGCAATCTCTCTGTTTTTCTCCACAATGCTCCCCTATATCAAGTGAATCCTTATCCAATATGAGTAAAGATCGTATCCCACTTGGAAAGCCTCAGACTGAATTTTTATCTAATACGAGTAGAGATCATATCCCCCACTTAGAAAGCCTCCGACCAAATCCTTTACTGTTGGGAGGTGCTTCTATACTTTCTTCAAAGTGATTTGCATAATTTTTAAAGTAGAACTGAATGGTGGATAATGATTACTTACATCTTCATGTATTTTGAAATTAGTGACATTATTGTTAAAATAAAAAAGCATAGAAGCACCACTCCTTACTGTTTCCACCCGTTATTTGTGTGACCATATAGGTTCATATATAGGTGGTTGTAACCTAGAAACACATTTCCTATAAGGAAATGCCTTTCCTATCGTCAGTCGGTAGCGGTCACTAGCAGAATATATCGACCCTCAAATATACACAAAAATTAATCTGGATGAACCTTATGTAATATAATCTACAACTAAGTCCTAGTCACTCACGATCACTCTATAACTCCTTACAATTATATCATATTTGGTTATGATCAGTTCGCAAACCAGTTTGTGATATGTCTGACCAGCTTACGGCCAGTCAATATACCTATACGACCAATTCATATCTGGTCGAACTTAACGACCTATTTGCGTATTCTCCTTTTGCCTCACGACTCACGGTTGAACTCCAGGTGAGAAATGTGTCATTCATGTACTGTTTAATATTTTCCTGATCTAGTGATGGATAACTTCATGTGGTTGACCCTTCAACCACTCGTGGCATGGTCATACACTTCATTTATCCGACCACATCAAGGGGCCCAGAGAAATCTCTCCTCCTATATAGAAGGGGCAAATCTCATATCCGATCAGTCACTTTTCTTCGCATGTTTCATAGTATACTCGAAAGGTACCTTTATAACTAGCCAGTTATGGTGTAGCGTTTGACGACCCCTAAGTGCAGTATTACATATGTAGAAAACTATACTAATCTTAGTTACAAGGATTATACATCATCATTGCTTGAGATTATCTGAAAACACATAAAACATAACAATATAAATAGTATCTCAAGGTGGATCAATCAAACATCATATTCTCTAACATGTGTTTATATTATTGATTGGATATCCCTAATCTATGACTGGTGAAACGTGGTCATCAATCAATATATATATTGATCTATAGGTCACTAGTGCCCTAACCAATAACATCCGACCAGAGATTTTTTTGGAATTATATCATACTATATATAAAGAGCTTCACCAACAAGTCATATACTTGCTAACATTTATAAATGATAATTTATTTAAAGAACATAATTATATATTATTTAAAAGATTATAAACATCAAAGTGATAAAATCATTTTTATGGTTACCTTCAGGGCATATCACTAGCAGGAAGCACGCAACCAACAAGAAGGTGCTGAACCGTCTCATTTTCCTAGGAGCACATAACGCAAGAGACCGGGTGCGGCAAGCCTCTACGTGCGCTGCAATCTGTCAGCTGTCCAAACTCGTTCCTTGATTACTAGCCACGCAAAAAAAAAAAAGCATTTCAACGGTGCTCTCGATTTCGAAACTTGTTTGCTGCAGGTCAGCTCAACCGCACCGTGAAAGAATGCCTTGTAAGCAGCCTTTGCCGTGTAGGAGGAAGAACACGACCATTTCCAAAATGAAATTGTCTGCAGTCCCTTCACGTAACTTCACACACAAATAATGTTGCGTGCCAACGACGAATCAGGGGCCCCGCGCGGTTCGGCACGTCGTGTCTGGGCGAGGAGAAAAGCTAAGTTAGCTAGCTAGCGATCGAGCACTAGCTAGCTAGGAGCCGCACGAGGCGGTGAGGAGGCGCGCGCACATGAGCAGGAGGAAAGGCCTCGGCTGCTTTATTCGATCGACGAGTCGACGGTACTGCTGTGTGGCCATCTGCGCCGTACCCTCCATCACCGCAACGGATCGCTCGCGCGCGCGCGCAACGACGGCCGACGCACATGAAAACCCTACGCGGCCGCGGCGGCGTTCAATCCTTTCCCGTTCCGCGCCACCGGAGAAGCCTAGCTAGCTCTCTACGCCGAGCAGCAGTCGTCGGTTCATCGAACGCCATGCACACACGACGCAACACGCGCGACGCTTTGCATCCCAAGCCGGAACCGCATACCGTTCATGCAAAACACCGCTAGGAAAAAAAGGCGGGGAGGGGGAGAGCTAGCATAGCTAGCTAGCCAGCCGCGCGCGGGGGACAGGGGTAACATGCGTGCCGGTACGGTGTGGTCTTGCAAATTGTGCGTCCGTCCATCTAACGCGCACCGGAGGGTGTCCTTTTGCGGAAAGCTAGCGCTTTATTTTGCCATGGCACACAGCCACACATGCAACGAGCTAAGATAGCGCGCGCCGGGCTGGCGAAGAGGATTGAAGACGAGCAGGGTCATGTGCTCGCATGAGAGCGAGCCGAGTAAAAAGCCAACATGGTAACCCCATCTGTAGATACAACGAGCTGGGCCCAGGTTAATCAATTTTCGGCGCGATGGGGTTTAAACTTCAAAGTGGAAGCAACTGATCAGTTAATTAACTGATCGATCTTCGGTGTAGTCCGTTTGTAGATGTCCCGATGCGATCCGCCTGTGGATGAAGAAAGGAGAAGGGGAAGTGAATGGGGGGAGAGGAAAGCTAGGTAGAAAAGACCAACGCAGCAGAGGGAAGTGGTCCGGATCGGTGGAAGATGGCGCGACGCATCCAAGGTGGAGGAGGAGAGGGGTGTCGGGGGACGTCGCACCGCTACAGACTGGAGGGGTGGCCCAACCTCACGCGTGTTGGCACGTAGTGGAGCCCATAACTTCCACGCCAAACTTTTGCGTGGATGCATGCTCACCCCGGCAGCCACATCCATGCACTGGGGTATACTTCGATGCAAGGGCGTGTGAGTTTAGGGAATGTACAACCCACAGACAGGGGTTCGTCTATAAAAATCTCGAATCTGTCATACAGACAGTTAAAAAGACAGATCGTACAATGGACTGCCTGTTTACTGTCTGCAAGCTGTTTAATGCTTTGCATGTAGCCAAAATCAATCGTGAATACCATTTTGTATACCATTATGTTGCTATTTGATAGAAAACGGATCAAGCATAAATAAGATGAACATCATTACAATATTTTTTAAAACCATCAATAAAAGGCATATATTATATATAATTGCAACATTTTTTTTTCTAATTTTCTTTGTTTCCATAGCGCTGCCATATATGCTCGATTAGATCATTCTTGAGTTGCCTATGTGTTGGCTGAGCTTTGATAGCAGAATTCCTCCGAAGCACCTCTGCGAAGCATGGATTAGGGTTGTCGCTTGTACGCACTTCAGGTGGGAGCACTATCGTCGCACTCGGATTGTCATTCAAATCCAAGGAAACTCTAACCAATTCCTTCTCATCTTCCACTATCATATTGTGAAGGATGACACAAGCTTGCATTATGTTGATAATGTCCCCCTGCTTCCATAATTTTGCAGGTTGACGAACAATATCAAAGCGTGATTGCAAAACGCCAAATGCGCACTCGACATCTTTCCTCACCCCTTCTTGCATCCATGCAAATAATTTGTCTTCAGCCGACTGAGGGGCCGTTACTGTCTTCACGAATACCGCCCATTCGGGATATATTTTATCAACAAGATAGTAACCCATATCATATTGTGTTCCGTTTACACTATACTGTACCGTAGGAGCTTCTCCTTTTATTGCTTGAATGAACAGTGGTGACTTGTTTAAGACGTTAAGGTCGTTCTGAGACCCGGCGGTACCAAAAAAAGCATGCCATATACGAAGATCATAAGATGCCACTGCTTCGAGAATCATAGTAGGAACGCCTTTGTCACCACGTGTGAACATACCTGCCAAACCTTTCGGGCAATTCTTCCATGCCCAGTGCATACAATCGATACTTCCCAACATTCTTGGAAAACCACGAGCCTCATTTTCTTGTAAGATTTTTTCCATTTCATCGCTACTTGGAAGCAAACTGAAAGCTTGTACACAGGCAACTAAAAAGCCTCATCTCAGCACTAGCAATCAATTGAAATTTGTGAATAAGATGTTTAGCTTCTCTGGAATTTCTGGTTCATAGTTGACTTGCTAAACCATAGTCCATACCTCATCTAAATAAAACAGATGCAAAATTAGAAGCAAACTGAAAGCTTGTACGCAGGCAAACAATCAAAATACAAGTGAATTGCATATGGCAAGAAAAAGATAGAAGAGATTCAGAAAGAGAAATATACCGTGTTGGATCCCAAGCTGTTGGACTACCACCACTGGCGGCTGCATCCCACTAGGCTGGAGACGGTGAGGGAGGGAACGCAAGGCACCGGTGGATGAAGGGGCACCGGTGAAGCCACCTCGGCCACCAGGGGAAGAACTGGAGGCGTCAAATGGGGGAGATCCACCCATGGAGGAAGGCATGGAGGAAGCCGTCTTCGAAGCGCTAGATCCAGACAACGACGAAGGGGATGGGCCGCCGGCATCACAGAAGAGGGCCGCCGCCAGGCCGAATCCGCGGCCATTGCCGCGGACGAAGCTGCTTGTCGCCGCTGAAGACGCCGCCGGACCCTTGCTCTTCCGACCCAGAGCAACATCCTTGGTCTTCCTTGACGGGGGGTCGCTGTTGGGCTCCATCTCGACGGCGACGAATGGCGGCGGAGCCCGGAGAGGAGAGCAATATATAGGGCGAGAACGAAAGATTTTGGCGCGCGCCCGAAGCTTGATCCGCGCGCGCCCACAGATGGATCCGAGCTCGTCGACGGGCCATACAACGGAGTTCGAGCCGACGGTAATTTCTTGGACCACAAGCGCTCCTCGTCCCCTCGCGAGGCGACGAGCGCAGCCTCGCTCCTCATTCATTGCGGAGCTGGGGGGTTTTCGCAAAATCCATCCGATGGAGACGAGGTATGTAGACGCGCTATACATGCCCTAATACTAGCGTAATACTCCTAGCTACATGCACTCAATGCGGGGAAAAAAAGAGTACATGAATATACGTGACTAGCTCGCTGGATCGGCATGTAATCTATAGGACACTGCCACACTGGGGGAGATGAAGCCTAACCTTTAGCTACAACAGCACTCTGCTCAAAACAGCTTAGATTTCTGACTTATTTTTCGCGATTCAACAATTTTTTCTCTAGTTTTTTAAGCTTTTTTGTCGGTTCTTTTTTTCCTGTATTCATTTGCACTGTCCATGATGGGTTAATCTTTTTTTTTCTATTTTTAAATTTTTTAAATTCAATTACGCTAAAAAACCACCATCAGCTACAATGCGATTTCAACCAGCTACAACGCTTTTCAGCTATAAACCACTTAAAAAACCATTTTAAGCACCCCTTACACATGTCAAACAGGTTGAACTAATCAACTGATGGCAATTAGATGCTTAACATTGATTCAACGTACTATCAAGCGGATTCACGACCAAATGCTACTGGAATTTTTGGCACGGCTGCGATTTATGACTGGAATTAGATGCTTAATCACCTTCTAGAATTCTGTTTGACACGGCTGCGGTTTATGACTTTTGGCTGAAATTTTTGAATTTTAGTTGTTTGCAACAGAGATTATGGAGAGAGATACTCGCTTGTGATTTTGGTTGATACAGATATTGGGCTTTTAACACATACTACAATTAACTTGTAGATTATATCTTAAAAAAATACCTCTATTTAAAAGTTAGGTACTATAGCAAAATCAAAAACCGCTAGCTTTGGGTGGTGATCGGTTCGGCTGAAAAGCTCGTGGCTTATGGCTGAAAATACTGTAGCTGGCTGAAAAAAGCACTGTAGCTGACAGAGGCTTATTTAGCATAATTAAATTTAAAAAATTGAAAAATATAAAAAATATGTTAGCCCATTACGTATAATACAAACGGATACGGGAAAAAAAAGAACCGGTAAAAAAGCTCAACAAAAAGTCAAAAGTTCAGAAAAAGATGAAATTTATGAATAGTGAAAAATAAGCCAGAAGGCAGAAGCTCAAGCCGAATTGATCGGGGCCTTGATCGGCCCTGAGTAGTATAGCTTGTGCCCCTATGGGAATATGGCAAAAAGAAACGACTGATTTGACTCTCGCGTCATTATGGGCTTCTTGCAATCCATGAAAATGTGAAAGGACTAGCAGATCATAAATAAGCTTAAAAAATTGGAGAGAAAAGAGACACTAGCATTTCAAAATTCTTGATGGCTGAAAAGAGCCGTGCGATAACGGCAAATGCGTCAAGGCTCATCATATTTCTACGACTGAACTGAAAGTGGCCCATATCTACATGCAGATCGAAGATGCTTGACTTTGTTGCTAGAAATACAATATTTAATATTTGTGCATGTATCATCAGATCATAATAATTTTTCGGAGAATAATCAGCTTCACGCTAGGCATGGTTCTGTAGTTTATTTCAGCCAGTATCTTGTAAATGATTAACCCAGCCAACAACCAAACCAAAGCAATTATTTTAAATAAAGGACCATGTGAGAAAATCTAGATTAATGTTTGTGATGAACCATTACTAAGTTTATGAGTGAAAATTTGAATTTTGCAAAGTTTACATTTTTGTCGATTTTGTTCTCAGTACAGTATGACTGTTGGCTTAACACCGGTCAGATCACTAGGTCTCTACTGGTTAGACCGCTCCGAGCGGCATGACTACAGTGGTCAGGCCTTGGCCGGTAGTACTAATGTTTAGTTGCCAGTTGTAATTTTGAAAGCGGGGTGTTTTCCCTGTCTGAGACCGGTTTCTGGTTGGCAGTCAGCTAGGCACCAAAAATTTGGCTTGGGAATTTGGTCATGGGATGATTTGAATTGTGTTTCGTCAATTCATTAATGTTGCATGATGTATGTTTTACCTAATGTAGGTCAAGTTGTGAATAACTTTTGTCCGAATATAATTTCTTTATTTTTGAATGTGCAGGAAGCTTTGGAATCAGCCATAGTCAATGACGAATATTGGAGCTACGCTCATGGAGGAGCCGAGGATCAGAACGGTCAAGAATGCTCGATGAGATATTTGAGCTCAAGCATGACACAAAAAAAGATAGAAAATGTTGAAGGGAAAGTTCGAGGGATGGGTTACACCAAGTAGCTTAATCAGTCCAAGTGAGGCAGAGTCTAGTGAAACCGGAATGGAAGAAACTTGTTGATGCATAGCAAACCATTTGTGCACCTATGTTGGACACAAAAACAACATCTCTAGATCATCTATGTAAATCGCACTGGTACAGAAAAAGCTAGTGTATACAGGGGTAATAGAGATACATATCAAGTATAATGGCAAATTTTATTAAATAAAATAGTACGGACATTATGGCCAAGATTTACATTAATAGCTCATAAGCCAAAATTAAATATAAGCTACGGAAAAAATTCAAAGCAAAAGAAACCCATCCAATCTGGCCACAGGCAAACGATTATAGGACGCGGCCTACTCGTCAAGGTCCTCACCGAAGTCAAAGTCATTCTCCTCTGAGCAACATAATTAAGTAAGGGTGAACACAAAAATGTACTCCGCAAGTTAAACGAAAAAAATACATTATTAATATAAAGGCAACAAGTGAATACATATATGGTTATTTCAGCATAAAACCAAATTCGAATATATACAGTAAGCAGATGCAAAATTTGGAATTTAATACAATAAGTAAAAATAATATTTTAATTAAATAATATCGTTAGTGTAGGTCTATCACCTACACTAACATAACCACGGGCATCCCCAGTTAGATCATCTTTTCCAAAAGAACTAATATGGATTTCATACATCAATAAGCCTTTTTATAAACTATTTTGAAAAATAAATGCTAATCCATGAAAAACTTTACTCGGTACGCCCATGACCGTGGGCACAGCTATCAAGGATAGTTTATACACTCTACAGAGGTGGTGCAAATTTACCCACAAGATATGATTAACTCATAATGTCGCCCACTTCACGCTTTCATAACAATGCCTTTATAATGCAAAGTTGTTAACTTGGTCACGCCCTCGTTAAGATTTCTCTGCAACATAGAATCTACTAAGTTGGGGCTGCTCTTGTGCCATGTGAGACTTCTAGCGGCCTACGCCATGCTTACATTCAACCTATAATAAGACTCGGGTTGTAACCTATAAATTAGTTAGTCAAAACTATCTCATACCTACTTGTGATAGTACGATAGGATTTTGTAGCTGTAGCTCACAAACCGGTCTTTAATTGACTTAGGCATACTTTCCACATATGTCTTGTGCCAAGCACCCGCGTTGAGCCACTGAGCAACAACATGTGCCAGTAATCACCCGCCATATAACCATTTGCCTAAGTCTAAACTAAGTTTAATATTTTACTTTGTCAAATATTTTATAATCCTTTTTGACTCACCAAAGTCAAGAATACATTTTAAAATTCATCATTTTAAGTGAAAAAATTAGCCCAAGTCTAAAATTATCTCTAAGCATGTCTAAACAATTTTACAAAATGTTTAAGCTAATACTAGTATACTAACTAGAGTTTTATTCTAAGGTGACAAGACATTAAGTGTTCAATATCAAATGTCGTGATAACAAATGGGTATTAACTAAAAATTTAAAACTGGAATTGAAATACATTGAATAAACATAAGTGTGCAGAACAATTTGAAACAACACAATTTTATTTGCAATTTGATCTCAACATGGTCAAGGTGTTAACATGCCTTGCTCCGCGGATTGGTAAGAGTCGTTGAAGTAGAACTCCTCGTAAACATTGCAGTATAGATGTGAAAATAACCAAACAAACTAAATAAAATTCAAATAAACTCTAAAATTCAAAAGGATGGTTGAATTAGGTAGACTGGGATTTTAGATGAATTTAGGAAAAAGAATGGATTCATTGGAGTTAGGATGAAGGAGAACAAGCTCTCAGAAGTTTTAAAACTAAAAAAATCAGAGAGAAACGATTAAATAGAATTTCTAGATTTATTTTCCTAAAGAAAATAGGGTTATGACATCAACAAGGATATCATTTTTTGGCTAAATTATTTTTCTAAAGGAAAATTAGGATTATTGCGCCATGATGACGTCAACAAGGATTTTTTTTATTTTCGGTCAAATTACTTTCTTAAGGAAAAATAGGACCGAAAGGCTGACAAGTGAGCCCGGGTCTATGGACCTAGTTGATGGATGATGCTTGGTCCACAGTGGACTAGGACCATGCTTACGTGGCGCGGAGAGGCTAACCGGGCGATCATGCGTTGGCGTGGCGCACGCATGGTGCCACGTGGTTGTCACATCGATGTTGTGCACTGACGTGGCTCACCAATCATGGTGGTGCACAAAGACCGAGGGCAAGTTGATGTTGTGGTGGACAACGATGGTCAACGGTGACTGGAAAGGAGAGGGGGAAGTGAGAGGATTCGGTTTCACCTTCGCACAGTGGTTGAAGAAGACCGGAGGCGACCGACGATGTGAAGGGGCGACAACGATGCTTAGTTCCCGCTGAAGGAGGTGCACCAATGGTGTTCTTGCATGGCAGAGGAGCAGGGGCACAGTGAAGGTTTTTTTAGGGTGTCAGCAAGGTGGGGTGGTGGCTAATTCACCGGCGATTTCTCACCGTTGCTCTCATCAGACTTCGAAGAGATAGAGAATGGCACAGGTGCTCTAGGGTGCTTGAGAGAGGGAAAGAGAGGTGGGGCGGGGTGAGGTGAGGTCCAAGGGTGCTGGGGGATGCCTTATATAGGCTAGCAGATGGGAGCACGAAGGCGAATTCCTCACTAGGGAAGCGTGCTGTAGAAATGGCGAAGGGGGAGAAAGGAAGGGTGTGGGCGCAAGAAAGGAAGGGAATTGGGGTGCACGCATCGTGGAGGTGAAGAATGGAAAGTGGAGATGACAAGATTCCATCAAGCGGACGACAGGGAAGGAATGGAGGAAGTCCGACAAAATCAACGACAATGGCACATGAGAGGAAGAACAAGGCGCAAGGAAGCTAACGGAACCGACATGTAGGGCCTGATGTTAGTGAGAGAGGGGGAGGCGCGGTGCAGGTGGGCCGAGTTGGGGCACATGGCGTGCACACGAAAGTCAAGCCGAGTGAAGGGATAAGTGGCCGAGGGAAATCGAGATGGCCTTGGATGGGAAAGGGTTTCGGCACGAGGAGAATTTTAATACCTTTTTGAATTTGGAAATGCTAGGAAAAAACAAAAAGGCTTAGAAAAATCACAAATAAAGTCCAAAAATTCACAGAAATTTAGAGGCTATTTTGGACTTAATAAAATTGTTTCCAACTTAAAGTTGGTCTTTATTTTTATACTAAAATACTTTTTAGCTTTGAAATTGAATTTAAATTCTAGAAAAACCAAATAAAAGCCAAATACTTTGAAATAATTATTTTGAATTAGGATTTTTACAAAAAATTCAAACTATCCTTTATTTAATAATTTAATAATTTATTTAAATTATTTTTCAAAAAAGAAGCCTTTTCAAAAGCTGAAAAATAGGCAAACAAATTCAAAACATAGGCAACCAAGTAACCACTTATTTTTATTTAAATTGATTTAATAATGTTTTATTTTTTAAATAAAATAGCTGGGCTATGACAACCTACACGCGGTGAACATGACGATTGCTTGCAATGAAAGATAAAGACTAAGTCAAGACGATTGGATTTTGGTGATTTGCGAAATATCAAAAACTGTATTGGATCAAAACCGCAGCGTTTGGAAAAGCGGTTTAAGTTAAGGAGACATTGAGAAGATCAAGTGTATCAAAGGCTAAAAACTTAGCAAATTCAGATTTATGTGCTTTGAAAAGCATGCATGAGTTAAAGTATATGAATGAAACTTGTGTTGTGTGGGTCAATGGATTTTTTTCAAATGTGCTAATAGATAGTATCCATTAGGATTATATTTGGGCTGATTGCTTTATTTATTTAACATGTTGGATGGAGATTTGTAAGTTAACTATCCAACCATTTCTCATTCCAACTTTTGTATTCTAGGGTTTGGGTTAGAAAAGTGAGTGATATGGTGTGCTCTCTTATCTTCCTGGTGAAGTGGCTATAAAATATTCATTCTTAAGTAGCAATTCATCAACTTTACTCATCTCTCATAATATCTCCTTGTTTTGGCTGATTTGTTTTTGTTCTTATTAGTTTTGATCCATTCTTTTCCCTTCTTGATCTTGTTGCGTGACAAGGATATATAAGTAATAGAAATAATTCATGGAGATTATATCTCGTCATCTAGGTATCAGGTCTTGAAGGATTTCAAAGTTACTCGGTTTTGCTTGATTTTGGCCCCATCTTGAAGTTTCTTGATATCATGGTTTTTTGCTTTAAATATTTAAGAATTCTTGCTTACTATAATATATGGGAATATATCTAATGTTAATTGGGGCATCATCTACCTATGAACAAGCCATGTATTGAATTTTCAGTATTTGCCCGGTTTTGATACAATCTTTACTTATTCTTAAGAAAAGTCTGAACTTTGATAAAGATTCAAGCGATCCTTGCATAGAATACATTCTAACTTTTTACTCGTTGTATAATAAATGTATAATACTGCATCTATAGGAAATGAAACTAAGTATTTTAAATTGGTCTTCCACCTATTATATAATAAAGTCTTCTAAATTGGTTGACAAGAAATTTTATACTAGCACTTGTTCAGTGATTTTACTAGAGCAACAGGGCAACAGACAGGTTGCCAGTTTCAGAAAATTCAAAATTAAGGAGATCAGACTTCAGAGGCTACCTCTGATTGTTTAATTCGTTGTCTCTTGTAAAAAAAAAGATTGTTACATACATACATACGTTGTTTAATCTCACGGCATTGAAGTAATTTTGCTCTTATTTGTTTATTGACCAGATCATGGGCATCTCGACATGGACGAGAGAAGCAGGAGATTGTAGAAACCGTCTAGTATTCAACAGACGGTCTATAAGATCTTTATAGACAGTATTTTTTGTTATTGTATTCATGCTATCTGCCAAAATTGTAGGGTCAACTTAGAGATAATTCATTGTGCCAGACAATAAGTTGTCTTTAGTACATGCTCTCACAGTGGATCCCACAACACTACCTGTTTTATTTATTGGCAGATTTTTCTTCAGAGATTTTTTATTCCTTTCCCTTCCAATGCACTAGTCACTACTCAGTTGAAATGTCAAAACTCGATCAGCTCACGTTAGCATTCTGCTTGTGTGACGAAAATTCTTGACAAAGTGTTTGTCTTCAAGGCTTCACGCTTCAGATGAGATCATCACATTCTGCTTGCTTCGACAAATATGGATGCCAACGGCACAGACCATGCGAACGGCATGCTCTTGCACACCGAGATCATAACACCATGATGCGTGTAAATTATAATGTGCTTCCTTCTCTATGTTATCAAGGCACTTCAAAAGCAAGGATCGGAAAACCGGCACTAGTAACCCATCAATTGCTGACAGCTTCAGGGATTAGTTCAGCAGTGTTCCATAGGATATTTTTGTGACCTTTTTTTTTCTGACGATATCGTTTTAATCCAATTTATCATTTACCAGTACAAAATGGATGCAACTTCTGACGTCCGATGGATCGGATGCTTACTGCGCCAGCTTATATGAGATGTTGCAGTAGTTATACATAAATGTTGCATTATAATTTTGTTAATTGTGACTCTCTTATTGCAAACATTTTCAAATAACTGCGGCAACATTTAAATTGAATCGATACAACATTTAAAATGAACTAAAAAGCAGGACATCTGGTTTTTAGAATTAACCTTGTAAACATTGTCAAGCTCGATCAGTTGGTAGTTAAAGCACTACTAGCTCGTTTAATTTAAGGCCAATTCAATTATCCATGCCCATCATTTGTCTACCTGGAGGTCCACTTTTATAATGCCCTCGAGGGCATCATCAATCATTATCACCTCGAGTTAACATGAATCACGCTGCACAATCACGGAAATACCAAGTGCAGGAGGTCGTGCTCCACCTGGGCGCACAGGAGATTAGATTCCACACCAACACACGCATGTATCCCCCTTTTTAAACTTTACTTTGGCAAATGATCAATAGCTTATGATTAGGGTATAGAACTACGCAGAAGACTAGTAGTACACTCCAGTAGTAGTTAGTGCCCGGGATTAATGGTGGGCTGGCTGGCTGGCAACCAGAATGTGCTGCTCCAAGCCTCCAACCATCAAAGGCAATGTTACTTTAGTCTAGTAGATCAATTTCTTGAGTTGTACTGTGATCTCTCAGGACTAATTTAAGCCAGCCTTGCGTATATTATAAGATACATGTGGCCTACGCCCTATGGGGTGGTGCTTCCAAGCAGTAACGTACCATTTTCTGAGAGTACGAATCTTAACGCAGGCATGGCAGATTTGAAACAAGGACAAGGGAAAACTGGCATAGACCACAACCCCTGCCCTGACCACCAAGTTACCTGAAAACCACATGCTCGGTTTTATTTAGAACTACATCTCTTTTTGAGCTATATATGCTGTTCGGAGTAATAGATCTAAAATAATATTTTGCACTACTGTTCCAAACATATGTGGATAATAAGACAAAAACTGATTGAGCAAAATTTTAAGAAAATGGCGAGCACATCTATCTATTTATCCACCTATTATCTTATTAAAACAAAGGCAAAATAAGTCATCATGTTCGCTCTGAAGGGTTAGAAATTTTTTTACTTTAATCAATAAAAAGAGAAAGATTTACACCATTGATTATGATGAGTCCAGATTATAATGGTCTAGATTAAAATAAAGAATCCATATCAAGTACAATCCATAAATAACTGAAAGTAAAAAATAAAGAAAAAATAGCAATTGGATCTGCATATGAACTCCAACAAAAAATAATTGAAATTCAAAATAAAAATAAAATAAAATATGTAATTTGATTTTCATACAAATCCAAAAGTAAAATCCCTAAATAACTAAATTTTAGAATATATAAAATAAAATTTGTAATTTGATTTATATACAAACTCCAATAAAAAATAACTTAAATTTGGAATAAAAATAAAAGTTATAATAAGAATAGCATGAATGGTGTCAGACCACGAGAAGAGTGCAATGATGTCTATCTGTCCTACAAGAAGACGTTGACATATGGGAAAGCAAACAGCCAGGGGTAGTAGAAGATAAATATGTGGTAGAATATTGTATTGGAAGGGGTAACAACTGAGAGGGATCGATCAAGAATTAAGCTTGTTGTTGAAGGTTGAAGCATAAAAGTTGTGGCGGCAAGAAAAGATAGAAGACACATAGTTTGGTAAAGGCAGCCGGTGTGTGAGGAAAGATAAATTCAAGATAGGTCCCCCATGGTGCATCAATGTATACGTGAGCGAGGTAGTCTAATATCATATAAACTAATAAGATAATTTACCACATACATAATCAACATATTGCTTGAGATTAAATAGAGATACATATGCATGTATACATTTTAGAAAAAGTAACTAAAGGAGGAAGAATAAAGATATACACCTACATGATCAAGAATGGTTACATTTCCAAGAACCTCAACAACTTATTATGTTCAATGATTTTCTTTCATCAATGCTTATACTTCAATTGCTTTCTCAAGTTGTATTTTCCTTCAAACTTCTATTGTTATTTTCAATGTTTATGATGTCTTAAAAATCTAAATAGTCTACAAAATACGTAAATATATTCTCGAACATCTAAGTTGTACCAGTTGATACTATAAATTTCGAAATAAATCTAACCACACAAATGCGGGAAGAGACATTAATGTTAGCCCCATGCATTGAAGAAAAGGTCATAATTCACAGAACAATTTACTCGAATTCAAGAAATGGCGATATATCCCCCATATTGATGTGTGACAGTTTGCTCGACATATTCAGGGCAAGTCTGGAATAAGGTATGCCTTAATCGAAGGCCAATTTCCTGAACACGAGCATCTACCATGCATGCGTACGTGAGTTCCATGATTTACAAGAAAAATGACGACGAGGAAAGGTTGACATGCATGATGGGCTCGATCCCAAGTTAATTACGCACACGAGTAAAAACCAAGCTAGGGATTGATTGGAAGGTGCCGTGGTTTTTTTTCCTTTGAGCAAGCATGATGCATGGGTGGTGCGCCGTGGTGGTATTACCTGGCTAGCATGAGAGAAATTTTGGAGGAAGGTGAGGTTTCGGTGGGATCCACGATAAACACCCGCCACATTCTGTAGTAGCCTCCTTATTACACCCTCTCGGGCGAGCCCCACCTTACAGCTGTTGTGGTGTATTCTTGTCTTCCACCCCTCCCTCCCCTCCAAAACCACACCGCTTTTGTTTTTCCGTTTCCGTTTCAACCATGTCGTGGTTAACTTTTTACATAATGTAATGATCGAATCCTCTTGCTCGTTTCTTCTACGCCTCCACCCAAAGTTATCAATTATATTTTGGTACTGGCCGGAATGGCCAGAATGGGCCATATCAGCATGCAAAATGGCACACAGAAGTCTCAGTCCCATACCGGCCTCAATACCAGGCAATACCGGCCATTCTGACCATTTTCGGTCATTCCAGGCAGAATTTCCCACTTAGTGATTTCCGGTACCAGCCCAATTTGAGGTGGCGTGCCGCGTGCGTGCATGTGAAGGCCTACCTCTTGCAGCCTCTAGGCAGGCGTTTGGCTTCGTAATGAAATCTCATATCCTCGATACGATCACCTTCGTCACACGTGGTATCCTATAGACCTGTAAACTCCATATCCCACTTGAGGTATTCCCCGGCTGGACTGGGATCCAATAAAAGAATTTAATAGTAAAGGTGAGTACAAAAGTACTTAACAAACGTTAATAGTAAGTATGCAATGATATGACTCATTCCTTTGTAATCAAATCTCATAACCTATCTCTTCTTTATCCATAAAATAGGTTATTAAGTTAAAGAAAGATTTGCATATTTTAGTCTTTCAGATACTTACTACTCATCCTAGTGAAAAGAAATAACCCCATTTGTTCTCCATAGCCTCCAATCTAGCAGACATGCATAATTCATTATTTGATTAGCACTGTGTAGGTTTATGTCACTTTATACATAGCTACTCCCAGCTCCTTACAACAGGGTTATCTGTATTTCCTCAAATGTGGTGTTGAGTTAGAGTACAAAGCTGAATTCTCAGTTGAGATTTCATATTTGTTGGAATATATTTACTTTGGTGATTTACTTATCCCTTAGTTGGTTTCCGACTGCTTTAGCCCATTAACGCTCTCATCTCATCTCTCTCTCTCTCTCTGACCGGTTCATATTACTACATGGGCCCCTGCTTGGCCTGCCTATTGTTGACCCACATGTACACACATAGCCGACCCAACACACACAGCCTACACACACACTCCCACAGCTGCACCGGCCCACACACACATGAACGCACACTGTCACGCAGCCCATAGTCCCACGCATACCCACACACACCCACATACATTCACACAGGCATGCACAAGGTAGCACACACACGCACTCACTCCCTCTCTTCTATTGCTCGATTCCCTTTCCCTCAATTGCTCTCCCTCCTTTCTCACTGATGCTCTGCCGCTGTTGCCCTACCTCCATCGCGGTTCTCACTTTGTCTCCCCACCATCATGACTCGACAACACCAGTGGTGGTAGATCTAGACGCGTCACCAATGGATCAGATGTCTACTACTGTGGCTTTGCTGACCTCCCCAACTCAGGTTCCCTAGTAGTTCTCGTACCTCTTCTCCTTCTCCGACCAGATCTGGCGTCGGTGGTGGAGGATCCGCACCTCCTTCTCCCATAGCTTGACACAACACACAACACATGTCAACACCACATAGCACACATGACACACACCACCACAAGACCAGCGATTGAGCAAGGTGGCCCAAGGAGGAGGACCACCCCACCTTGGCCCAGCTTGACCATGGCACAACCAGCTACGAGCCCGTAAATGCCGCCATGCGCTCTTGAAGGAGAGGAAGTGCTCCTCAACGCACACCCTCCCTGTCAATTACCATCATGGCGGCAACCATAAGCCTTCCCAAGACCAAGCGCACATACAAGTAGAGCAAGATAAAAGTAGGAGCTAAAGCAAAATGCATGAAGTAAAAGAGTAGAGGATTAGATTGTCTCGGGTTAAAAAGGACCGTGAACTGGAGTCATAGCTGAGTAGACCAGGAGGAGGCGTAGCAGTAAGCTGACACCAGCCGTAGGGGTAGGAAGGCCATGAGAGTCGAAGAGACACCGGATAACCGGAGAACCACAGAAAACTTGGCATGTGGCCATGACTGAGCCAAACCACCAAAGCCTAAAACAACCAAAAACCATAACTCAGAAAAGAGGGCAAACCATAGGAAAGCCAAGAGCGAAAGTGGGTGGTGTGGTGAGAAGAGCCATCGGTGGTAAGGGGACCATCAACCCTAGAAACCTTAGCCAAAATCCGACAAGGAGGTGGCGAGCCATGGACCATGGAGGGACGGTGAGGAGAGCCAACGCGAGTAGATCTAGCGCTGGCAGGACCCCCAGTGACGGGGCGGAGGAGCGGCGGCACCCCCTTAGAGTCCCCGAGGGCGCTAGATCGAGGAAGGGCCGTCAAAGGCGAGATCTCATGGTGGCGGTGCACCATATGTGGCCACGGAGCACCATAGGTGGCTAAGGAGGCAGAAGGCGGCTGATCCACGGAGGTGAGTACCCAAGGAGGCGATGGAGTCTAGATCTGGGGAGGAGAGGAGGAAGCTGAGAGGAGGGCAACAAAGAGGGAGAAGGGGAGCTGAATGCGCAAAACAGGAGCCAGTGGAGTGTGGCATGTGGGGGTGCGTGTGGTGTGTTGTGTATGTGTATGGCCAAGGTCTTGCGTGTGCATGTGTTGTGTGTGTGCGAGCAGCCGTGTGTGTGTGTGCGCTTGGGATCGGGGGGATGAGTTGGGATCTAGTGTGGAGTAGTGTGTTACACATAGAGTGTTTGGTGCATAGGGTTGCCAATCGGGTGTAACTAGAAAGTATAATTTGTGATCGGATGCGAGACTTTGGGTATAAAAATCAAAAAACAATAGCAAAACCCGTGGGTAACCAATAGAAGTAAGCACTAAATTGAGTAGTAGCCAAAAATTTTAAATAAATAAAATCTGCTAAACCTCTCAAACAGGGGAGAATGTGACTATATAGTCACTCCAAAATAAATAAGTATTTTCTTAAAGTCATGCATATGCTTGGTAAATGCAAAAAAGCAAACCAGCTTAGATGGAAGTAGCAGATCTGGGCTCCGTTGATGCTAAGGGTTACAACTATTATGCAGGCAAGCTTGTTTTCTTGTTCATCAATCTAGTTATATTAAATATAAAACTACATTTCTGTACCATTTATTGTATCTGTGCATTAAAACTTTATTTTAAAACTAAATCAGATAAAAGAGATGAAAGAGAAGAGATATGAGAAAAGAGCAGTCTAGCTAAGAGGATCAGCTGGGTTGTAAGGGTAAATATTAGGATGGTAAAGGGGGCCTGGTTAGAAAAGAAAGGGAAGGTGAGACCCTTTATATATGGATAGAACATAAGAACCAACAAAACTCTCACTCAAAAAGGAGGACGTATTTAAGTGCTAGCCATTTTCCTGTTTTTGATGGCCAGAAAATCCTGACATGTTATGTTATTATTCTCTCCACAACGGGTGAATGCTATAAGTGTGAGTGGTGACGGAGGAACTCAGGACCGGTAGCGCAAGTCTGAAAGTGGGGATCCAAGGCACATATGTTAGCACAGGTGAAGTGTTGGGTGAAGAGATAACCGGCCCAACCAACTCTATTTGAAGTCGGTGGATGCCAGGTGAGCGTGCCGGGACACCGGTGGAGAATAGATGGATGGAGATTTAATAGCGTAACCTAAAAAATGTTCTGTACTCTAAATTTGGCACCGCATCAAAGAAAGTTTGGGATACCTAATTTCATGAGAGTTCAGAGTAGCTATGGGTACAGTGGCACAAGCCTGTACAGTGTATAAGAAAATCATGAATTCGAGCCTATTTCCTAGATTGGAGGCTATGGAGATCGCTATGGAACTTTCTTCTCACCGAGTGACAAGTAATCTTTTCATAAATTAAAACTTGCCACTTAATAAACTAGTATCTAGAAATAGAGATGAGTTAGAAAATGTGATAATAAAAAAGAGAAGAGTCATACAATGCACTTTGCTAATAATGATTGTTGAGTACGTTAGTACTCACTTTTACTATTATTTTCCTTTGTTAGACCTTAGTTCGACCAGGGATTACCCTGAGTGGGATAAGGGACTCACAAGCGCCGATGAGGCAGCGTGGGACAAGAGCGATCACTACGAGGACCAGGGTGAGGTGGACACCTTATACGACGGTTGGGACGAGTAGATGTCCGGTGGAGCAAGGCAGGTGAGAGATATGATATAATTTTCGTATCTCATGTATTTAAATAAGTGTATGAAAGACCATAGCCCTACGTGGTAACTACTTTAATAAATGTACAATATCTATTTTATTGTTTTGTTGCGCTACTCTGGTAAGGTTTATTATTCATTGGAGCGGTGTTCTATTGAGCAAACGAATAATAATTGTTGTTTATGTGATTTGCCCTTGGTATCGGCATAGGGCATCTCATTGACCTCCTCTTCCTTTGATCTTCTCTGGTCCCAGGTTCCTCACTCCAGAGCCACCAAGAATGTGATTATCTCCTTCGGTTCTTCCCCAACTCCTTCTTCTCCTCCTCCTCCCCTAACATATCTCTGGTGATGCTGACCTTCAGCTCTCTCTCATTCTCACGCTTGCTCTCGGCGCCAGTGCAAGATATTTGGGAGGGGAGATGGAATGGAGTTGGAGGCCCTATTTTGTCCCCTCTCCTTGCTCTAGTGGTTTGGCTATGCAAAATATGGATGCAGTTTCCTCTCGTCTCACTCAGCTCGGTCTTATCTGCACTATCCTCACATCTCGCTATGCGAGGAAAGAGCGGAATCCCTGTCTTGGTCCGATGGGTAATGGAGGTCCTTGGTTACTGTGGTTTGGTTCCTCTTCTTCTTGGGTTAAGGCAAGGGGTGATAGGTTCGCAGTGGGCTTTTAGTATGTTTTCGCCGAGTGATAAGGCCCACTATAGTGAGAGGTGCCGACCGGCCCTAGACGGTCCCAGTATTTCGATGAGTGCTATGGTTTGGTATTATAAACCGGACGGATTCTAATGAGACAATCTTCTTCTTCCTCTCTTATTCTCTTTTTGGATGGCAGTTTCCCATATTTTTGGTTCATTTTACCACTACAGGTCATTGGCGCTGACTCCCTCCTCGCAATACCTGTGACTTACTCTGCCAATTAAAGTTTTAATTAAATGTGTAGTATACGTATTTGAGAATGCATGATGTACGATGCTAAAGGTTGTAATAATGTGTTTTAATTATTAATGCTTCAATCAATGCCATTGTATTAGGGTTTGTTCTTGTCACTGTATTTTCCTTTTTATATTCGATGCTGTAAGATTTTTCCTTCGCTTGATCAATAGTGTAGTTGGATTTTCTATAATTGTTTTATCCATTTTTAATTAATTCTAGGTTAAACTTAAATATGGTGTTTAAATTCAGTAACGCGAGGGTCGTTTGAGAATAGCAACATACATGACTGTTTAGACAATGGTACAGCAAGATCCAGCCATCGCAGCACCAAACATTCTCTCTTTAGTTAGCTTGAAAGGGTTATATTATTGTTCTCTTCGAAGCTGACAAGCTATTCTGTCTCATTGGGCCCTTGTTTTATCTCTTCGATATATATACATCCCGATTTCAGTTTTTTTTTTGGTTTAAAGTAGGGAAAATTGATTAGAGCATATGCTTGAATGGTACATTACTCAAATCAATTAAGAAGAGATTACTTTATCGATCCTAACAGTATTATCAAATAATAATACGCAAGAATTTGAACTCCATCGATCTGTTCTTCTAGTCAAATAATTAACTTGATGCATGCCACATCAATTGAATTACCAATCGATTAGAGTGTATTAATTTCGCTATCTTGTTTAGCCACGTAACTGATGGATTAATCAAGGTGGTCGCCTGTATTTTATTGCGGTAGTTACCAATGATTAGTAGTGGCGTCCGGGTTGTTGGGTGTGAAATTTTCAACCAATCGTGTATGACTACATGCTTTGCAGCTTTATCCGGACTCATAATTGTTGATCCTATTATCTTGCATATATACATCCATCGATCGTATTCGATAGATAATACAAAATACAACTAATTTGATACGTGCCAGGTTTGTAAACATGATTAATTGTTGACATGTGAACCCTGCGACTGGACGCTTCCAATGGAATCTGGGAAAACGCGATTTGCGGTGGGCCGCAAGCCCCGCAAGTGGTATTTTACCGTGTTGTTGGTATACGCGAAGCAGGGGTAGTTGCACACACTGTACACCCCTAATGCGAATACGCACAGGTCAGGTGCGTGCATGAAGGTAGATTTCTTCGGGTAAATTTGCAGATTTAATTAGTTTGTCCAAATACGTACAGAGCGATGTGTGTACAAATAAGGAAATATATCTAGTGCTAATGTTTATTTAGGTGCTAATATGCTAACAAACGTCCAGGACCGTCGGATCCTAGCCGGATGGGCATGATCCAGACGGGTGAAAACCACCGGATGACTTATGTTTATTTGCAAGGAACTCCCGCCGCTCCTTTGCCTTCAATCACAACTCATAAGAATTTACTCCTCCCGCCCCGGGAGCCACCCCTCACCGAGCTCCTCCCCGTGCGCCCCCCTCCCCGAGCTCCTTCCCTATGCGCCCCCCACCTCGAGCTCCTTCCCCAGTGCCTACCCCTTGGCTCTCTCCCTGGTGCTTCTGCTGGCATCCCCTGCGCCACCCCCTTTGGCCTCCCTCGGCGCTGCCTACCGCCCCCCAGCCTCCCCCAGCGTCGCCCCCTTGGTGCCTCCCTTTCCCCTCTGGCGACTGGCACTTCCCCGACCACGGCGGCTTCAACTACGGCTTCGACCAAGCGCCGTGGTTGAAACCACCGTGGTTGAAGCAGTGCGTGGTCGAGGAGGGGAAGGCACGGATGGAGGAGGCGCGCGGCAGGGAGCGGGCGTTGAGAGAGGCAGCAGCGAGGAGACCTAGGGGGTGGAGGGAGGCCGACGGCTATGGTGGGGCGACGCTCGGGGAGGACAGGAAGGGGCGCGGGAGGCCAGAGAGGGCAACGCCGGGGACGGATGTGAGGATATGGAGGTGAGTGACCGGGAGGAGGAAGGAGGGTGCCGCCGATGGCTGGGAGGCCAGCGGATCAGAGGGAGTTCTCCTACAGCGACGCCTTCAACGGGGAAGAAGGGAATGACCGAAGGATTTTTTCGCTATTGCAATCAACCAGGTGTGGGTGTGAACGCAAAATACATAAGTGAGGAGCGACTTTCCACCCGCATGAATCGTGACTGTTCACTCTAGATTGGATAGTCAATATTCATATTAGCATGTTAGCACTTAAATAGACATTAGCATTAGGTATGGTCTGACAAGTAAAGTAAAAAAATGGGCGAGTTTTAACTCCTGCCGTGGGCCTGTACTACGGTAGCGGCCCACCACCAACCACGTTGTACCGTGTTGTCCACCTCATCACAACCGTCCACTTCGCTTGGGACGCATGCATTACGGAGGTATCCCGTAATTCTCCCTGGTCCCCATATATCATTTTTTTTTAAAAAAGCATCTATTTGTTTAAGCCATTAATTCTCCCCTATCGAACAAAATATACGCTCCATCCCGTCACGCGCCGATTCTACAGCCGCACGAGAGTTAAAGGATCCATGCAAAGGTTCATGATATGCAGCCTGACGAAACCATGCTGTGATTCTCCTCGATCATGCACACAGCACATACTACGTAGATGTAGCCAGACATGGTTGAACGAGAGGGGAAAAAAAAGATGCGCATATCTAGCAGATTAATGCCAGAACACACAGCTCTAATTAAATTAATGTTTCACAAGCAGATGGATTAGTGGAACAGCTTTTGCTGCAGCTATTCACCACGCGAGCATTGCACCTGCCGACACAGGATGATCATCGTTTGGCTACCAGGGCGTCCCTATTGGCTTTTTGGTGCTTTTTAGTTGTTTTTGTTATTTTTGTTTAAAAATAATTAGTAATAATTGAAAGAAGTGGCTTTTAGAAGAAGAAAAAAAGAGCGAGCGGTGAAAAAAATTAAGGGAGAAATATGGGTGTGTGGCGGAAATGAGAGAAGTGAAGTACGTGATGTACCTGTGACTCTGACTTAGTAGTGAGAATAGTGGATAAGATTTTTGGTTTTTCTAAATAGAAATTAGAAGCAGAAGATAATATCAATATCGGTTTTGCTATTGCACAGTTGACTGAAATTTTTTATCTCTCAGTCATCTAAAGTTGCACTCTTAGTCTGCAGTGTATTAATTTCTCTTATCTAAAGTTACACTCTCAGTTACCTAAAGTTATAGTATAAAAAAGTAACTAAAAATAAAGAGAAAAAAATAGTCATTGTGTAATATTCAATCCCTACCAATATACCCTATAGCTTGGATCGATATCCATACACGGTCAGCGCGCGGCAAGTAAATACAAGAGGCGCCGGCCTCCCATGCGTTCGGAACGGAAACCTGCACACTGCACACGCGCGCGCCGTGCATGTACACAGCGCCATCACTGTGGGGATCGACGCACGCACGCACAAGCAAATCTCTCTCTCTCTCTCTCTCTTTTTTTTTTTACAATATCTCCTAGGACGCAAAGCAAGCAGATATCTATGAAACACTTGTCAGTCCATCGCCGTGTTGTGACTCGTGAGAGAGAGAGAGACTCCGCACACGGGTTCATGTATGTGGCACGGCGCCCATGCACGCAACGCATGCGCGCGGCGTGAGGGTGTGCGCCGTGTTCCAACGGGGACATGGGTGATGCCAGCGCGGCCTAGTTGTCCCGGCGCGCCCGCGCCACGTCGGCGGGCGCCAGATACGTGTCCGGTTAAGCGGACGTCACCCTGCGCAGTCCACACCCTCCCTCTTTTGTCCTTGCGCACGTCTCATAAATTTTCTCATATTCATCACCATGGCCTCAGCAGGTATGTCCTCTTTGCATTAGTTTTTGTTTGAAGGCATCATAAATCAATAAGAATATTTAGTTTTTCAAAGCCGTCTTTTCGCTCCTCCCTTATTCATATCTCACTCTAAGGATAAGTCGGAGAGGAGATCACGGACGTATCATGTACCCTACTCATCTCACTCTCATTTTGTGTATGTGACACCCCGGCCCATGCGTGTGTGCACATGAATTTCTGGGTTAGCCCCACCTTGCTAGTTTACCTTAAGAAGCACTTACATGTAAGCCTAGGAGTTCCAATGGTATTACCCCTGGTTAACCATTTTGTGCGAAACGAGGACGAAAGTGCAAGCGGGTTGCTACGTGTGCGTGGCCTATCCAAAATGTGGTTAGGTCTGAGCCGATTTGGACCATAGGGCGTTACAAATATATGTGACACCCCAGGCTATGTTGGCCCATGTGTGTGTGCACATGAATTTCTGGGTTAGTCCCACCTTACTAGCTTACCTTGAGAAGCACTTACATATAAACCTAGGGGTTCCAATGGTAGCACCCCGGATTAACTGTTTTGTGCGAAGCGAGGATGAAAGTGCAAGCGGGTTACTACGTGTACGTGGCCTATCCAGAATGTGGTTAGGTCTGAGCCAGTTTGGACCCTAGGGCGTTACAAATGGTATCAGAGCTGACTCTCGCGGTTACATGGACGCGGGCATATAGCGCAAGGCGCGTATGGGCCCGGAATGGACACACGGCATGGCATATGTGCTGACACTGAATGCACAGACATGTGTCAAGAGGGGAGATCTTTATCATTTGCCCCCGTGTGGGTATGTTGGTCTGACGAGGACATCGGGTCCTTTGAGGGGGGTGCATATGACATCTAGCTTACCTTAAGAAGCACTTACATATAAGCCTAGGAGTTCCAATGGTATCACCCCCAGTTAACCGTTTTGTGCGAAGCGAGGACAAAAGTGCAAGCGGCTTACTACGTGTGCGTGGCCTATCCAAAATGTGGTTAGGTCTGAGCCGATTTGGACCCTAGGGCGTTACAAATATATGTGACACCCCGGGCCATGTTGGCCCATATGTGTGTGCACATGAATTTCTGAGTTAGTCCCACCTTGCTAGTTTACCTTGAGAAGCACTTACATATAAGCCTAGGAGTTCCAATGATAGCACCCCCAGTTAACCATTTTGTACGAAGCGAGGACAAAAGTGCAAGCGGCTTACTACATGTGCGTGGTCTATCCAGAATATGATTAGGTCTGAACCGGTTTAGATCCTAGGGCGTTATAGCTGCATTGCAGTGGAATTTCGTTTATTGTTGGGAGATAGATCATGGAATAGAGGAAGAGATTTAGGGTGGAGAGAGAGAGAGATGTACATACACCGGACTCACCCAGTACACGCACCACCAGCCCCTCGTCCTGTAGGCGCTCTCTCCAGCTCTCTTTTCCCACGGGGTGCCAGGCCTGGCCTCCTCCCTGCCCCCCTCTTGCCTTCTTTCTTTCTCCCTCCCTTTGGACCCTTTCCAGTTGTCCACGCTCCCAACTTTTTCACCGTCTCTAGCTCCCCTCCCTCCCTCCTCCCCTTGGCCTCCCTCCGGCCCTTCCCTACTTGTACCAGCCCCTCTTTTCCAATTTCATAGTCTCCCTCCAAGTCTCTCTCTCTCTCTTTCTCTGTCGCCACCCCCCTCCTCCGCCCACACCACACTCGCTCGGTGTGTGGGAGAGAGAGGGGACGAGCTAGGAGGCTGGATAGCTAGAACTGCCTACAATTCAGTACTTCCCACCAATTGCTCTACTAGTTGCATCTTGCATATACAGTTCTACAAGTACGCAGCTGAAGGTAGCCGGCCGGACCAGTTCTTGCCTTGCTCCTGTGGCTGCTAGCAAGCTACCTCCAGGTCAGGTCAGTTGTCTTTCCAACAAGTGAGCGTTCAAGGCGGAGAAGAAAACGAGGAGGAAGCCAGGTGGTGGTGGTGGTGCCGTGGGGGGCATCCATGCAGCAGCACCAGGGTGGCGGGTCCCAGTTCGGTGCCCCGCCGTCGGACATGGGGCCGTTCTCGCCGGCGGCGGCTCCCGGCCCCGTGCCGGTGAGCAGCTGGCCCCACCCGACGTCTCAGCCGCAGGCGCAGCAGCAGCAGCAGCAGACGAGGCCGAGTTACGAGGAATTGGCCGCCGTGTCCGGCTCCGGCGCCGGCGGCTTCCCGGACGAAGAGATGCTGGGCGACGCCGCTGCCGGCGGCGGGTCGGGGGCGGCCGGCAACCGGTGGCCGCGGGAGGAGACGCTGGCGCTCATCAGGATCCGGTCGGAGATGGACGCCACCTTCCGCGACACCACCCTCAAGGGTCCCCTCTGGGAGGAGGTCTCCAGGTAAGAGAGAGAAAGAGAGCATGAGCAAAAAAGAATGAAAAGAACGAAAAGGAGAGAAATTTCCAAACACATTTGCATTTCACTTGAACAAAGCTCTGTCTCCGGCATGATTTCTCCTTGCAGAAACGGCTAACGGTTTCGTGGAATTTAGCACTTGTCCCACATGAAATGATGGCTAATTATCCTCCCCCCAATTCCCCCGAATTTCCATTCTTTTTTCTCCCCCGTCTCCTGGTCTAATCAAATGCTTCTCGATTTCTGCGAGATGGGGGTAAGTAGGAGTGGTAGGTGCGGGA
Source organism: Dendrocalamus sinicus (assembly GCA_036346575.1). Lineage (NCBI taxonomy): Eukaryota > Viridiplantae > Streptophyta > Magnoliopsida > Poales > Poaceae > Dendrocalamus > Dendrocalamus sinicus. Next base: position 11,179,849 of record CM070650.1, read on the forward strand.
TGATAAGAATCTGGGCGCCTGGGGATCGTACCACGGTGTGAGTGCGAGCGCAGGCAGGCAGGCAGCTGCTGCTGCCGCCGCTGCAGGCTGCAGTCTGCCAATGTTTTCTGCTTTCATGGGTTTCAGTTTTTGGGAAAAGAAGGAAGGCAGCCTTTTTCTCTCATCCCAATGCGGCCTCCCTTAATTTATTTCCCTCTCCCCCTTCACTTCATTTCATTTCGCCATTGATACTATCAGCTTCACCTCTCCTCTGATCCCTAAAAAGACGAGATGGCCTGTGATTAACTAATTCCCTTTGCTCCCTTGCTTACTTCTACCTTCCCTCACTCCCTTGTCCTTCCAATTCTTTCCATCTCCTTGTCTCTTTCCTCCAGTGAAAAAACCACAGGCACTTGATGTTTATGCCACTGGGTTAGATGCTTCTGCTTGTAAACACTGCCATCATCTAATCCTCCATGTTTATCTCAATCTTTGGTTGCACGCAAGTAACGGCTGACAAAAGGCTTGGGTCCTTGTCGCTGCTGTGTCTTTCAGGAAGCTTGCGGAGTTGGGCTACAAGAGGAGCGCCAAGAAGTGCAAGGAGAAGTTTGAGAACGTGCACAAGTACTACAAGCGCACCAAGGAAGGCCGCGCCGGGAGGCAGGACGGCAAGAGCTACCGCTTCTTCTCGCAGCTCGAGGCGCTGCATGCCGCCGCCCCACAGTTGCCGCCGGTCAGCAGCGCCCCGCCGCCGTTGCACTCCTTCGCAGCGCCGGTATCCGCGCCACCGCCGATGAGCACAATGCCGCCGCCACCCGGGCCGATCCAGCCGGCGCCCATATCTTCGGCGGCTCCGGCGGCGTCAGTGGAGCTGCCGCCTGTCAGCCTGCAGGGCTTCAGCTTCTCGTCCATGGCGGATTCGGAGTCGGACGACGAGTCCGAGGACGACGACATGATGGCGGAGACCGGCGGCAGCCAGGACCGTCTCGGCAAGCGCAAGCGCGGGGGCGGCAGCAAAAAGATGATGTCTTTCTTCGAGGGGCTCATGAAGCAAGTCGTCGAGAGGCAGGAGGAGATGCAGCGGCGGTTCCTGGAGACTATGGAGAAGAGGGAGGCGGAGCGCACGGCGCGGGAGGAGGCGTGGCGCAGGCAGGAGGTGGCCCGCCTCAACCGCGAGCAGGAGCAGCTTGCACAGGAGCGCGCCGCCGCGGCTTCCCGCGACGCCGCCATCATCGCCTTCCTCCAGCGCATCGGCGGCCAGTCTGTACAAGTCCCTCCCGGCGTCGTCCCAATGCCCACACCGATGCAGGTCCAGACCCCTCCGCCTGCAAGGCAACCCCGACAGCAGCAGCCGCCGCAGCCGCCGCCACAGGCCGCACCGCAGCCGCAGCCGCAGCCAATCGCTGCCGCGCCGCTCCAACAGCAACCGCCGCAGCCACAGCACAAGGAAACGACGCACCACGAGGCGGGGACGCCGCACAGCGCGCCCCCGACGTCCGGCTCATCACTCGAGCTGGTGCCAGCCCCGGAGCAGCACGTCGACACCGGGCTCGGAGGAGGGGAGGGCGGGTCGGCGTCCTCGTCACGGTGGCCCAAGACGGAGGTGCACGCGCTTATCCAGCTGCGCATGGACCTGGACAAGCGCTACCTGGAGACGGGTCCCAAGGGCCCGCTCTGGGAGGAGATCTCGGCCGGGATGCGGCGGCTGGGGTACAACCGGAGCTCGAAGCGGTGCAAGGAAAAGTGGGAGAACATCAACAAGTACTTCAAGAAGGTGAAGGAGAGCAACAAGAAGCGGCCCGAGGACTCCAAGACATGCCCCTACTTCCACCAGCTCGACGCCATCTACCGCATGAAGCACCCCGGCAGCGGCTGCGGCGCCTCCGCCTCCGCTGCCAATGCAATCGCCGCTGCCGTCCCCGAACAGCAGAACCCGAACCACCACGAGATAGAGGGGAAGAACATCAACGACAACGACAAAAGGAACAACGGAGGAGGCGGAGCCGCGCATGTACCGACCAGCAACGGCGAGACCGCGGCGACGACGGCCGCGTTCGACGTCGACAGCAGCATGAAGAAGGTAATCACGCCGTATACTCCAACTAATTAATTTCCCGTAGCGGTTCTCGAGCTCGATGCATGCGTTCGATCGGGGCGGAAGCTAACCGGATATGCGCTTGCCGTGAAGCCAGAAGACATTGTGAGGGAGCTGAGCGAGCAGCCGCCCCGGGAGTTCACGACGGACGAGACCGACAGCGACGACACAGGCGACGACTACACCGACGACGGCGAGGAAGGCGAGGACGACGGCAAAATGCAGTACAGGATACAGTTCCAGAGGCCAAACCCTGGCAGCACAAACAACGCACCTCCACCGGCAACTGCTCCGACGACCGCGGTGCCCAACTCGACTCCGTCCAGCACCTTCCTCGCCATGGTTCAATAGGCGCGCTCTCCCGCGCGCAATGCAGCACCCCGTAAGTAAGCATTCAAACAAACCAAAAACCTCGAAGCATCACCATCACCCTCCTTGAGTACTCCATCGTCAAAATCACCACACAACACCATCACCAACGACAACTGCTCTTGTTCATCTTGTAAGTCCCCCATCGTGCCATTCCATTATTTACTGGTTTGTTTCGTGTAATAAGAGCCCCTTCTGTCGACCCCTTAACCGGCCGAGGACGCAGAGAGGGTGCCCGGTCGGTAGATCGATCGAGCAAACGAGTCCCAGAGTAACTTATTTATAGGTGGTCATCGTCGATCGTGTTAAGATCAAGGAATTGTACATCGATGCAACAGTCCCTGATGTCTCTGTTTTTTCTTCTGCTCCTTCCCCTTCCGGCGACGGCGGTATACATGTTTGTATACGGGTATACAAGAATTACATACATTTCAAGCAACTTGGAGCATGCAGAGGTCAGAAGGTGTTTTTGCCGTGGGGATTTTTTTTCTCTTCCTTTTTTCCCTCTTTTTTTCTTTTTGCAGTGGGTATAAATGTTGTTACCGTGTACATTTGTGGTTATTGGAGTACTTTGTTTTTTTTTCAATGTAGAGATTCTATACACTCCACCTTGGTTACCTTGCCGATGCGAAGTTTTTTAGGCTTCACATGCATCGCAAAATGTGTGCGACAATGTCAGTACCAGTAGAATATAGTACTACCACTGGTGGGAGTAGAAAATGGATGGCATTATTATACTGTAACTCGCATGTATCCCTTGAATTTTTTAAAACATTTTTTGCTGCATTTTACTACTTTTTTAGGAGATCTTTGTATTTTAAAACTAGCAATATTTTCTGGAATTAGTTAACAATCAATAGTTACAGGTCGTTTTGCACCGTCTTTGAGTCAACCCAATCAGGTGGAAATTTACGGCGATACTGTAGTTGATCTCATAGCTAAAAGGACTTAAGCAAAACACTGTTACAGTGATCTAAATAGACACTAGTACAAAAGTACCACATCAGATGTATGTCAACCAAAAAAACACACGACATTTTAATTTCCACTATGCGTCAGTAGCAATATCGCGTTCTTTTCAACTTACCACTTATAACTTCTTCAAACAAATAAAGTAGTCAGTTTTTTTGTCTTTTTTAAAGCAGTTTATGAGGATAATTTTTTCGGAGCAACTTATCGGTATGTAATTCATTTACATAAGCATCCGCGTTAAAATAAAAAATCATCAACCACAGACAGAAACTATAAACTGTAGCAAAAAAGAGCACACCATAAGCCGCCAATTATACTACTGCTCCTACACTGGTGTAGAACAAGCAAGATTCTACCATCTTTATGGTACTCTCGTCTCTCAATGCAAACTATGACCATATTATGTTTGTGTCCTTTACATCATAAATATTTAACTACAGATACAACCTCTTCGATGAGTGGTGTATATCTATAGGATCAAACAATAAATTTCACTTACCTCTCTCCCTCTCCCTCCTCCCACCAATGCAAATTTTTTTGCTATTTCTTGATAGTTGGATTTTATGTTCAAATAATGTCTTAGACCAGTCTTAGTGCGAGTTTCATCTGCATTTAATAGGCTACCACATATGCATTTTTGATGATATGACAATATTTTTAAGAAGAGAGAGAAGAAGTGAGTTTCATCTAGATGAAACTCTCTTGGCACGATTACCAACTCTATATGAGTCATGAAATTAAACGTCTATGAAATAATAGAATGCAACTATGCATTGAGGATGGATGTTTCATCCATGTTTCATTTCATTTTACATGATGTGACAGTCTTGGAAACAACGTCATAAAACTTTCCACTGAGAATGGCCTTATACCAGATATTACTGCTCTCTTTTTTTAATTTTTCCTTGCACTTACCTTTAATTATATGTAGTACTCTATAGACATTGCTGATATCGTCCTATTGAAACTGTCCTTACCGTATACTTGCGTCTTGGCTGCACTAAAAACTACGGAAATGAACTGTTCCAGTACACGGGTACTACTGCTGTGATGCCCATGCAGTCGGCTACGTTGAATAATCTCCGGGCCCAGGACACCGAGGTGCGATGTGACGTGCATGTCGGCACGTGTCACGCTGACCCCACGTCCCGTTGTGGCGGTTTACACTTTGGCCCGGACGTGCCCTGTTTATTCCGAAAGGGCCCATTGGGAGGGGACCTTCCTGTAAAGTAAAACCTCAAGTTTGTTTGCAGAGGTCTTACATGGAACCAACAGAAATCGAGTCAAAACTCACATCAGGTCAACAAGCCAGCCACGCACGTATCATATTCCAAGTACTGCAATTTTTACGAGCACCGCTGATATGCATGGCATTCATTTGAGAAGAAAAATACTGCATCACTTTCGTATGTTGTTAGATCTGCAAAAAACCCCCTCGAGATTACCAGAAATACTTCTACGTTATGGAGGGAGGAAAAGATCGAGGCGTAACGATACCATCACCCCTCTGATCAAAAGGTAGGGGAAAAAACAGATTCCTCAGTGTGCAGCCAAGCTGCAGGCCAGTAATAACTAAACAAATCGATCGTGCAATTCTGCCGGATTAGACTGCAAACTAAGGGAGGCGAGTCGCGCGCGCGCGGGTGGATGGATAGGCTATTTTTTGTCTTTTATTTTTTTTCTAAAATCGAAATAAATCTGACGAATTTTTTAAAACAACTTCTCAAATCTAAAATCATATATAATATACGTGCTAACGTATTTATCATCTACTATTATATTAAAAAATCACAATCCAAAAAAAATAAGATCAGAGAATAGAAAAAGGGGCAAGGGGCATGCTGTAGCGCCGTATACAAATCAATCAAGGAACAGGAAAAGAGGGCTTGGCCGGAAGCTCCCGTTGGATCAGAAGCCAGGAATAATTAGGAGGCGGAAAGTGACAGTAAATTTGGTGGTAAGTGGCCGATAATGACTCCCATGCGGCCTAACAAGACGACATCATCCGTTCACATTGAAGCGTTTATCTGTACCCATCCTCACTGTTTTTACTCTTACCCCCCCCCCCCCTCTCAGAGCTACTAGGAGTTTGTGTGCGAATCTGAAACACCCCAAACGGAGCACATTAAGCTGCGAGTATTACCGTGGAAATTGAACGCGCGCGTCAAAAAAGCATATTTTTGGCTAATTTGTGATTAGGACGGGGGCATATATGGACAGCACCGACACCGCAACTGCCGGCAGATGAAATTCCTTGGGTTCCTCTCCAATTATTATCTTCCAGTTTTTTTCCTGGATGATAATTAATGTTCCGAAACAACCAGAAAAGAGAAAAAATTACTGGTTGGTGCTGGTGCTTTGGTTAGCTCGTTCCAATTTTCGTCATTATGTTCCGCACCAGTACACGTTGGCTCCATGTCTCGTTGGGACCATGCGCCCCACAGATAACATCTCGCTCATGGGCCCTAGTGCCTGCTGCTCATGTAAAAGTCTCGTTTTTTCACTAGGTTAATTCCTCCTCCCCGACAGAGGGAGGAAACTACATTGCTCCCTTCTCTTAAGCGTTCACTTTTTTTTATTTTCCTCCAGAGAGGTGAACAGAGCAATCTCAAACTCGATGCATGCATGGAGCTACCTTAAGTTCTTAACGCTTAGAACGAAGAGGTCAAGGATCTATGGTTCTTTTTTTTTTTTTGAAGAAATTTACATTTTACCATTCCATAAAAAGATATTTACTTTTTTTTACCTTGGAAATTTGCATCTAGTTCTCACGTATTGGTCTGAAAACTGCACATGCTAGGTAGTTCCGGTGCGATTTAACTTTGTTACCAGTAGTAAACAGAGGAGTATAGGTGGTAAATACCGGCCGTATTTCGCGTACGTGTTGTCCGACGAGCATCCCATTATAACCAACTTTAAAGAGTACAAGCTAAGCTAGCATGCATGTACGATGTAGTAATTTTTATCGTTCATTAACAAGACGTTAGTATTCCCCTTAACTGCAAATATTGATAGATGATGCATGGAAGTCATTATCGCCAGCATTACCTGATAAGCTAGGGGCCATGAAGCGGTGGATATATAATATAGGTTCTGTTCTTTTCAGCTTCTAAAAGTTACTTTTTGATTTTTTTTATAGTAACTAGCTTTTAAATAAAATATTTCTACGGTGGTGCCTGGACCTCCTCTCTTCTCTTGTGTCAGTCCTATTGTGTCATTCCTAGTCTAGCTGGGTTACTTAGCCCGTTACTGTGCATCTACAAGATAGGTAATAGCTAGGGCTACAAGTGTCTATGGCTAGCTCATTGCATCACTGCTGGGATGGGACAATGTTTACCTAACTAGATGGTACACTTTGATACCCATTCCTAATTATACACAGTAGTCACTAGATCAGATCAAAGTTTATAAGATACGGCATAAAAATACACAGTATTAAGAATAAAGAAGATAAATCTTGTAGAGAGAATTGTTGAAGCAATTACGACGAGAGAGAAGATTAGGCGAAACCGATTGTAAATTCCTTAAGCACAACCTCAAAAGAGTACAATAGATTATCGCTCTCTCATAATCCTCTCAAATTTTTTAGGACCCTTGAATCATTGCTCTATATAAGAATCTAGTGCTAAAGAGTAAACTAGTTTCTAATCCTCTCGTGAACCTTTACCTTTGGATGAGTGGCTTCTTTTCTTTGTTACATATTTGCTTGGTTTCTTTATGATCATCCCTCGTAACTTTATATAGTTTCTGATAACCCTCCTCCAAAAGAAAATAGAAATTCTAATCCTATTAGAATTCATCTAAAAAAATTTTATAGCATATTTTTTAAAAGTTTAAAATACTAAGATATAAGTCACCATGTTCAACAGTATAATCTCAGGCATCTGTGGCACACATAGAACCCACCTACCAATCGCTAGCGAGGTGCCCAGCCCTAGTTGTCACATGCATTTGCTAGCTCAGATCAGCTCAGCTCAGCTAAGCTACGCATGAGGATCGATGCATGCCACGCTGCCACCCTACCCCATGTCCAATCCATCCATCCATGCATCCACTGATCCAATCAAACCCCTTCGCAAATATCTGTGGTGCTGTAGTAGTAGAAGAAGAAGAAGTAACCAAGCTCCCATACATATATGCTAATTTGGATTCTACCCTCCATTTTGTTTAGTCGCCCCAATTGATTGCCCGGTTGATTAGAGGTTGGTGTGGCCAAGCTAGCTAGCGTCATCTCCGTCCAAGGGATCGATGAAACCGATCACGGAATTTGCAACCAAGCACGCAAAGCAACAAATCAAGACGAGAGGCGTACGCACGATCGAGAAGGGGACGAAACGCAGCTGCTAGCTAGCTCGCAAAGAATGCAGCAGAATACAAATGGCATGACCCCATGATCCGTCGTCGCTGGTCGCTAGTGGTCACGCACACGCACAACACAGTGCCTTACAACACATGCTTCACTAGCTCTAGCTACGCTGGCTAATCCTATTCAAAAGCGGGGAAAACATTCTTGGAAAAAAATTTTCGTCCCCCACCGATAAATTCGAATTTTGAAAATTTTCAAAAAAAATCTTTCGAATTTTTTAAGTTTAAATCTGGATTTTTGAGGGAAAATAGAAAAACTAAAAATAATGCGAATTTTGGGGTTCGAACTTATTCCCTCACCACTATGCTAGCTAAGTGTTTCTTTCCAAGTGTTAGTTATAAAATTTATTTAAACCCAAAATTTCAAACGAAAATTCAACACTTTGATCAATTTTTGGCCCCACCGAGAAAAACGAATTTCCGTGAAAATCACGAAATTTTAGCTGAAATTTGAATCCTTGTTCAGAAGCACTGTGGATTTTGGCTGATTGAGAGAAAGATTAAGAGAGTAAGGAACATTCGCATTGAGAATCCACTTTGTTTAAAGTAACTTCTGTAGTGACCACTACAAATGGCTTATATAAACCATCTTTAAAAGTTACTCTATTAAAAAATTAGTTTTTAAAAACTAAAAGATAGGAACTATTTGGAATATGACCTAGAAGCTTCTTTGCTGCGATTGCATTACGCCCCACCAAAATAGCCCGCATCCATCACGTACGCACCCATCCGTCGCCCGCGCACCAATCGCATGCGTGAGTACGTCGCCGTTGCTTGTTTCTCGTCCAAGCTAGCTAGCTGCCAGTCGATCGTCTCAACCGTAATTCCGGGGCATAATTCCAGGTATACGTACATGCCAGGAGGATGGATGCAACCAGGGGCGGAATTGAACCTCGGACTAAGTAGACTATAGCCCAAGGTCCAGCAATACTACTAATACTATCCCCATCTAATGTATACCCAAAAAAATTCAGACTTGCAGCTCAGCCCGAGACCTAGCAATGGTAGCCCAAACAACAATTCAGCCCATAACAAAGTCAGCAAACTATCCCAATGAGACATCCACAGATCCACCAGACCAAACCCTAAACCCCATTCCCAACCCCACCCCGACGATCGGCCATCGGATCGACGAGCACACCTCTCTCGCGCCCGCGCCGCGCTTGCTGCGCGCCTCCACCGCCGCCGGCGCGCGCGCTCATGGTCGTGGACTTGCGTGGCTACTCCTCCGCCGCTCCGCCCTCCGGCCTCGGCCCTTGACCCGTGGACCTACAGCCGAGCCCCGAGCACGGCGAGCGCCACTATGCTAGGCGACTAAGGTGAGCGCCGAGCAGGGAGAATCGGAGAAGCGAGCCCGGAGCAGGAGGACGACGAGCGCCGGCCAGAGCACCTGGGAGCAGGACGGGAGGAGGGCAGCGCTAGCCCGGGCGAGGAGCGGAGGGCGGCGGCGAGGCACAGCGCTAAACCGCTAAAGAAATGCGGGCAGCAGAATGAATGGTCGAGGCGACGCAACACCACCGATCGCATTTATGAGGAGTGAAGACTGAAGTCAGCTGAGTGCCCGAGTCGATTCAAGTTCAACCGAGGTGCGGACTGCGAAGGTAGCGAGGTGAATCAGTTTGTCAGTGAAATTATTTTTATGTTTTAAAATAAGTATGAATGATTAGGTGAAATGTTATATATTTAATGCTTTACATTTGCTATTTAGGAACTAATTAAATAAGTATGAATGATTAGGTGAAATGTTATATAGTTCTAGACTTGTGGTATGCTAGACTATTACTTAATTTAAATTTAGCCTGGGACGTGCTCTAATACTGGATCCGCCACTGGATGCAACCATGGTACTGATCTATCTAAGTTTAGCGCTAAAAGTGTTGTTTAATTTAATTGAGACAGCTTTTAACATACATATATGCACAAACACACTCGCACCCACACCCACATGTACAAACTTTTGTGAGTTGCGACATCAGAAACGCTTAAAATTTACACTTCGGATTTGGGGGACAGGCCCATGCCTTATCTGGTAGTATTATAATTCTACATCTCATGAGATGCATCATAGGCTGCTGCTTTGGCATTGGGCTAATAAACTAAAGCCTCATGATCTGGGCTTATTAGCTCCCTCTCTTTTTACGTCTGAGGGAGAGTGATGCTTTGATCCAAAGTCACCATCACATGCGTGCCTATGGAAACGGAGTGGCTCGATCCTCTCCTTTGATGTACATGAGTTGCTATCACCATGACAGCATAAGCAGCAGGCGAGTTTCAGATTAGACAGACACTAAAGAAAAGGCCGGTGGTGTGGTTTCCTTTTTTTTTACCTTTCCTTTCCCCTCCTCTGCTTTATTCTTCTTTTAGTAGAGCATGAGCGGTTTGTGACGTTGATGATACCTAGCAGGAGCCCCCCCCAGCAACATGCAACTGGGAGCTCAACTAGGTATGATTGAGGAATAACTAGTTGTTCTCACTTTCAATGTCAATCAGTGCATCCGCAACTGAGTTTTATATAGGGCTGGTGATTGGGAGTTTGGGGTCACTCGAACAGCTTGATGATGTCAAGAGATTGATCCATGGGTTCTCTTGAAGTGGCCAGGTTTCCTTCCCCTTCTGCAATTTTCTGTGCGTCTGTCTCTGTATCAGCTTTTCAAAAAAAATTCAGAACATGCTCTCCCTTTTACTATGTTCGATAAGTTGATGCAGTAACTTTATTTTGCTACTCTGAGGACAGCGCAAATGAGCTTGCTCCACTGTGTCACTGTCACACTGGTCCATGAAGGTTACGTGGATACTATCATATTGAATTGAACTTTTAAGTAATGAATGTATAAACAGCATAAGCACCGCAACGTCTTCATGGCTGTGCGAGAAAATTTTGTGTCTTCAGAGGAGGAAATCAAAGGCGAGAAATAGCGTTTGGACTTTAGTGTAAAAGTAGGCCCGCTAGGTACCCCAGATTTGTGTAGAAACAATAATCATCTCGGCCCGCCCTGTAATTGTTAACAGGCCCTATGACCTAGAGGTCCAGGACCAAGAGGCTGCAGTACAGGTTCTGATGGCCCAAGGTATGCTATTAGGGCTTGCCTCGACTGGTGCCTTTGTTGGGCCGGAGAAGGAAAAACATCAGAGCGGATACAGATTAGACTTGGGTTACTTTGGAGCGTTTATTTGAGCCTACTCAGGCCTTGCAAGCTGTCTTGCCCATCTTGTCGACTTTAGCTTTATCTTATTTCCTCTTGGGAGGGAATCATGTGCCTTTTTTTAGGGAGAATATCTACCATAATAAGTAGGGATAAGGATAATTTATGATATACCACTTAAAAAACTGAAGTAACCTGAAATGTCACTATGAAGAATGACTTTCACATACCACTTCAAAGATGTTTATATTTAGCATATACCATTTTCTCTTCTTTTTTTTTTTGCAAATTAAAGCCTTTCACCCTTTTGGCTATGGGAAAGAACTATTTTACCCATGTGTACCATGTTTTTATAATTCCAAGGAATACCACTCGAGCCATTTCGACTCTAGTGCAAACGATTCCGATACTGGGTCACCCTCATCGGTATGTAGTTCGTGTGTAGCCGCATTGGTTTGGACAATACCGACCAGCCTCGCTTCAGGTCCATAGAGACGATGTTGAGGGATCGAACTAAAGGCATGACAGAGTTTCACCTTTTCAAACATGACAAGAGATCAGCGGTACTCACCAAACCAAAGCTTTCCCTTTTTGAAACAGAAAATATGCCATTCTCAATGAATGACTTAGCAACTCTTCTGGTTTTTCATAAAAAAATATATATAAAATACGTTGTTTCTCATCAAAAAAAAAAATAATTACGTGCACATATTCGAACACAGATTGCATTATAATGCTCTGCCCATAAAAAGCTATAGAGCTAGCACCAGTTAGGCATAGGAGGACTCAATCGCACCGTAACAAAAAGGCTAATTTAGTCGTATGGCTTGTGTGATATTTTCTGAAATCATAAAAACATGGCATACATGGGCAAAATAGTTTTTTCCCATAGCCAAAAAGGGTGAAAATGCTTTAAAGTTGCAATAAAATAGATGAAATGATATATTGAATCTAAACTTATTTGGAGCGCTATGTGATGGAAGTTATTCTTCAAAGTGGTATTCCGGGCTACGCTATTATTTCAAGTGGTATATCATATATTATCCCTAATAAGTTTTAGTAGTAAATGTTAGACTCTAAACAGGATCACTAGTAGTAGATCTGGTAGGGTAGATATGCTGTTCGGTATAAACAAGGTGGGATGCGAGTAGATCTAAAAGAATAGAGAGTAAAGAGAGGGAGCAGGAGGTGTTACCGACCATCCGTGGTCTTGGTTGCGGGTGCAATGGCGTCCGCCATGGAGTCGGTGGAGTCGGGAGACGTCGGTGGTGAAGTCCGGTGGTGTCGCGGCAGTGGTGCTTCCCGTCACTGGCTGCGCCCCCTCTCGAGATCGGGTCTAGGGTTTTGTCGGCGGGGAAGTACGGCTCCGTTCAACCTCGTGAAGTGAGCCGCCGGCCCCCACCTATATTTATAGCGCAGTGTGACAGGGGCCCACCAACCATTAGGGTTGGGCGCCCCCGATCAGGGCGCGAGCTCAAGGCCCAGGTGGCCGTTGGGCCAACCGTGGGTGGAGATCATCCTAACATTCTCCCCCTTTGATCTCAACTTATACTTTAAACTCTATACTTATCACTCAATCCTTTTCTCATTCCATCACAGATCAGTGCATAGAGCATGCCTCATCGTCACGGTCTTATGCCATTAGATTCAACAGCCACAATGCACTTCTCTGTTTTGAAATGAACTCTCAACTGGGCCCTTATTGTCCAGGAATCATAGACTTCCGTAAACCCATGCCGGCTAAGTGTTCTCTGAACACATTGGGCGGTAAGCCTTTTGTGAGCGGATCGCGAGCATCTTTTCTGTCCTTATATGCTCAAGATTGATTATATGATCCCAGACTTTATCTTTCACAACATAATACTTTATGTCAATGTGTTTGGCAGCACCACTTGACTTATTGTTGTGAGCATAACATACTGCTGGATTATTATCGCAGTATAGCTTTAGTGGCTTATGTATGTCGTCTACCACTTTCAACCCGGGTATGAATTTATTTAGCCAATTCACCTGCCCCGTGGCCTCATAACATGCTACAAACTCGGCATACATTGTGGATGATGTAGTGACGGTTTGTTTTGAGCTTTTCCACGATATAGCTCCTCCTGCGAGAGTGAATATGTAACCTGACGTGGATTTTCTTTCATCTCCCGCATAGTCTGAGTCTGAATACCCTATTATCTGTAGAGAACCAGATTTTCTGTACGTTAGCATGAGACCTTTCGTACCTTGCAAATAGCGCAAAACTTTCTTTACTAATTTCCAGTGTTCTATTCCTGGATTACTCTGATATCTGCCAAGCAACCCGGTAACAAATGCTAAGTGAGGGCGTGTACATACTTGAGCATACTGTAAGCTTCCGACAGCTGAAGCATATGGAACCGCTTTCATTTGATCGATCTCATATTGGTTCCTGGGGCATTGAAATTCCCCATACTTGTCGCCCTTGACTATAGGAGCAGGTGAAGGCTTACAATTTTGCATACTATATTTCTTTAGAACCTTTTCTAAGTATGCCTTTTGAGATAAACCTAAAACCCCCTTAGTTCTATCTCGGTGAATCTCTATTCCCAGAACGAACGAAGCTTCACCAAGATCCTTCATATCAAAATTCGAGGACAAGAATTTCTTTGTCTCCAGTAATAGGCTAACATCACTACTAGCAAGTAAGATGTCATCCACATACAGGATTAGGAAAATGTATTTCTCATTCTTAAACTTTGCATAAACGCAATTGTCCTCTACATTCTCCTTGAACCCAAAACTTCTTATTGTACTATCAAACTTCAAGTACCACCGCCTTGATGCTTGTTTCAATCCGTAAATGGATTTCTTCATAGGCATCCCATCGTTCTTTTCCTTCCACAACAAAACCTTTCGGTTGTGCCATGTAAACATTTTCCTCCAAATCCCCATTTAGGAACGCCGTCTTTACATCCATCTGATGCAATTCTAAATCATAATGAGCTACAAGCGTCATTATTATTCTAAAAGAATCTTTACACGAGACTGGAGAAAATGTCTCATTGTAATCTATGCCTTCTCTTTGCGTGAAGCCCTTTGCCACAAGTCGCGCTTTAAATCTTTCTATATTCCCTCTAGAGTCGTATTTGGTTTTGTAGATCCATTTACAGCCTACTGTCTTGGCTCCTTTAGGAATAGTTTCTAAGTCCCAAACACCGTTGGTACTCATTGACTTCATTTCATCCTGCATAGCTTCAAGCCACTTGGATGAATGAGCGCTTCTCATGGCTTCTTCAAAAGAGGTGGGATCACCCTCCATTTGAAATTCCTCAGTTACATAGATTTCGTAATCATTAGGGATAGCTGATCTTCTGGCTCTTTGAGACCTTCTGAGTCCCTCGTTAGTTGACGCTTGTTCTGTGTAAGGCTGTTGTTGCTCTTCCTCTTGGGTGACAATGGGTTCTATGGGATCCTGAAGGACAGGTTCCTCATGTTCACTCATCGTTTCCACGGAGAACTAACAACAGTCTTTGTCACTACGATGTCCGCTTTGTTGGTGTAGCAACAACAGTAGCGTGAAAAATGGTTCTGAACCATCGGAGTGGGCACACGTGCCGCTTTTCCTTTAGGTTAATTTCTCGCTACTCGCTCCCCGATCATCTCTTCCTCCAAGAAGACGATGTGTCTTATTTCTATAAACTTCGTATGTCCATCGGGACAATAGAAGCGATAACCCTTCGATTTTTCTGGATAGCCAATAAAATGGCGGTTGTTGTCTTGGGGTCTAGCTTCCTATGTTTGGGTTAAAAACTTTAGCCTCAATGAGACAACCCCACACACGTAAATAATTAAGTGAGGTTCTTTTCTGTCCACAACTCATACGGTGTTTTGGGTGCTTGACTTGCTTGGTACTCGATTAAGAATATGAATGACGGTTTTTAACGCCTCCATCCATAAACTTATCGGTAGCGTGGAGTAACTTATCATACTTCTCACCATATCCATTAAGGTGCAGTTGCGTCTTTCAGCTACTCCATTCTGTGAGGTTCGCCGTGTGTAAGTCTTGGGCAACTATGTCATTTTCCTGTAAGAACCTTGCAAAAGGTCCAGGAACTTGGCTATACGGGGTGTGCCGACCATAGTACTCCCCCCCACGGTCGGATCTTACTATCTTAATCTTTAAATTGTGCTGATTTTCTACTTGACCTTAAATATCTTAAATTTATCCAATGCTTACATTCTTTCTTTAATTGGATAAATATAGCCATAACGCGAATAGTCATCTGTGAATGTTATAAATGAATCATAACCATCCACACTTTTCACAGGAAATGGGCCACAGATATCTGTGTGAATTATTTCTAAAATTCCTGCGCTTCGTTTGACGTCTTTCTTAATTTTCTTAACATATTTTCCTTTTATGCAATCAATACATTGTTCTAAATCTGAAAATTCTAATGGCGGAGGAAGTGTTTTCTTAATCAATCGTTCTATCCTCTCCCTCGAAATATGGCCTAAACGACAATGCCATAATTTCGACGATACATCATCATTTCTCTTCCGCTTTTTACTTACATTCATAGATGAAGAGGTATTCTCATTCTCAATAGTCACATCATTCACATTCTCAGAAAGTGATAATAAATAAAGCTTGTCTTGTCGGAAGGTAAGACCAACACATTGTCTGCATTTGCCATTACCAAAATGGCAATCATATCCATCATCATCTAATCTCGACACACTAATTAAGTTTCTGCGCAAAGAGGGTACATAAAGAACGTCTGAAAGCCTAAGTACAAAACCATCATGTAATTCTAAGGAGAGATCTCCAATGGCCTCGACTTCGGCTTCAACTCCATTTGCAACTTTAATTGTTCTTTCTCCTCTTTGTAGGGTCCTCCTCGTATGGAATCCCTGTAATGAATTAGCAACATGAATAGTTGCACCTGAGTCAATCCACCAAGTAGATTTTGCATAACTTAAATACAAGGATTCATCTATAAATGTAATGACATCATTACCATTCTTCAATAGATGCTTCAGGAACTCTGGGCAATCCCTCTGGTAGTGTCCCGCCTTCTTCTTGCAAAATTTGCAGGTGTCCTTGTCTACTGTAAAGTTGTTGGGCTTATGAAACTGGGGGGCCTTTCCCTGTGACTTAGAGGAGGACTTACCATCCCACTGAGGTTTCCCTTGTGCTTTGGCATTAAAGTTCTTTCTTTTGTTGTTCTTCACAAGGTTTGCAGAGTCACCCTGTGAGGTTTTAAGCCTCTCCTCTTCTTGCACACACATTGCAATGAGCTTTTCTATGTCCCATTTTTCGGGCTGCATGTTGTAATTAACAACAAAAGTGTCAAATTCTTTTGGCAGAGAAGCAAAGATCAAATGAATTAGAAACTCATCCTTGAGCCCCATATCCATTGAATTTAGCTTAGCTGCCGTTGTGCTCATCTTTAGTATGTGCTCTCTTATTCCACCACTAGAGTATCTCTCATTCACTAGTTTCTTAATCAGCGTGCTTGCTGTGGCCTTTGAAGAGCGATGGCGATTCTTCACTTTACGTAGATACTGCGTGGCGGTGCCACGATGCGGGATGGATCCCCTTATTGGATCTACAATAGTGGCCTTAGCCACCATCAGGCACTTGCGGTTCGAGATGTCCCATTTCTTTTTCTCAAGATCATATTTCATTCTGACTTCTGCATGATCACGCTTTCCGGCAGTGAAATCAGCATCAGTATCATTTTCTGCCCTCACCGGGTCCTCTGGCTCAGTAGGACACGAAGAGGTGAGGGCTAAGTCATTCTCGGACAGCGCAAGTGCCAAATCATATTTTTCTCGCCAGACCCGATAATTGTTCCCATCAAGTGCCGGGATGTGCGAGATGTATGCCATTGGGTTGAGTCCTGAAACAGTGTCAAAGAAAATGAGGAAACATAATAATATAATAATTGCATGCCTTGATTTAACGTTGGTCAAAATTAAAACATGCAAAATTCTTGTACATTAAATCTACATCACCGTTGGGCAGAAGATAGAATTAATGCATAAATTCATAAATCAATTTATAATATTGCTATCATCAACTTTGGTCAGAAAATAGCAAAATTATAACTATTCCTCTAATTTTAATTTTCCCGTTGGTTCCAATTAAAATTAGAGAAAAACATAAAAATTTCTGCTCTTCAAAATTAAATTCTCCCGTTGGTTCGAATTTAATAAGAAGATAATAAACTTTAGCTCGCAGCGGAAACAATAAATTTGTGATTATCATTATCAGAAGCATTTCATTGTACTTAGCTATTTTCTGAATAAATTCTCGTCTTGGTTCAAATTTGAACAGAGATAATATCTTAAACTTAATAAAATTCATCAAAAGAATGCTTCTGAAAATTATAAAACAAAAAAAATGCATTCGCCCAGTAGCGGCAATGCGATTGCATGACCAAAGAAGAACCGCCGGCGAGCATTTGCTGCGCATGATGATCGCCGACCACCGCGCCGAGCCGCAACTGGGCTGGGCGGAATTTCGAACCGCTTGGCTGAAAGACGGTCCGGTCATCGCCAGCCGTCCGTGATGATCCAACGGTGGAGCGTGCCGATCGGGGAAACAAAACCCCCCGCGCGGGCGAGCCCAAAACCCTAACCACTCATTTCTCTCCTCTCTCTCTCTCTCGCCGCGCGGAAGATAGAAGCCGACGGCGCGTCATCGGCCAAAGAGGAGAAGAGCGGCGGCGCCGCCGTAGGTCCTTCGCCGCGCGCGTTCGCGAGGGTGGAGCGCCGCCGCCAGCGGTCCTGGCGGTGCCGTCCGAGCTCGTGCGCTGCGACGAGTGGCGGTTCTTCCCGCGTACCGGCAAGGCGGCGGCGAGGTTTTCTTTTCGCACGACCGAGAGGTCTACGGTGCGGGGAAAAACCACGGTAGGTCCTCCCCCTTTTCTATCTCGACGCATCTTGCATTAGGGTTAGGGTTTGGGATTTCTGATCGGGTGTTCTAGGGTTAGAGCTCCTCTTTTGTTCCTTCTAATCTCTTTGTTCTACCCAAAAGAACTAGATCTACTAAAAGTATTGCTCTGATACCATTGTTAGACTCTAAACAGGATCACTAGTAGTAGATCTGGTAGGGTAGATATGCTGTTCGGTATAAACAAGGTGGGATGCGAGTAGATCTAAAAGAACAGAGAGTAAAGAGAGGGAGCAGGAGGTGTTACTGACCATCCGTGGTCTTGGTTGCGGGTGCAATGGCGTCCGCCATGGAGTCGGTGGAGTCGGGAGACGTCGGTGGTGAAGTCCGGTGGTGTCGCGGCAGTGGTGCTTCCCGTCACTGGCTGCGCCCCCTCTCGAGATCGGGTCTAGGGTTTTGTCGGTGGGGAAGTACGGCTCCGTTCAACCTCGTGAAGTGAGCCGCCGGCCCCCACCTATATTTATAGCGCAGTGTGATAGGGGCCCACCAACCATTAGGGTTGGATGCCCCCGATCAGGGCGCGAGCTCAAGGCCCAGGTAGCCGTTGGGCCAACCGTGGGTGGAGATCATCCTAACAGTAAACTTATGCACGGGAAAAAGAAAGAAGTCATTTTGGTTTCTTGTGAAGTTGCGAGTGTAACCATGATCTAGCACCACTGCATGAACTAAATTCTGTAAGATATTGTGGAACATCCGTTGTACCTTTTTTAAAAAAATATTATATAATATTCACTCTGTTCTGACATGACTGCTTCATGCTTTATATGAGATAAACACACATATTAATTTTTCGTTTAGTAGTCCACGTTTCGTGCCTTGTTATTTCAAACATCTACTTGGGTGATAAAGACATGTCAGCGTACACAATTGGTTTCTAATCATTATTCCGATCACTAATTCAACCTTTTAAAATTCGTGACACTAGTTATTCGATGGGCCTCTGTATCTTAGATTATCTGGGCTACAACGTATCTTTGCCTGCTTGTCAGCACCTACGCTATCTATCGTGCGTTGACGCGTGATTCTTATGTTCCATACAAGGAAAACATATCCATTTTTTTTTTGGCTCTCGCTTCATGTTTTGCCATGGCTACACGAAACTGCAGGGACACAGACGTGCTACCAAATAAGCCTCTGATTTCATAATCAAGCCTGCAATTAGCAAGTTTTTTTTTTTTTGCTGCGTTTGCTCACAAATTAGTTGATGAGCAGGAAGTAGCTTTGCTAGCCGGGCACCAAGCACGCAGCATCCCAGTGGAAGTTTCGTAACGCAGCCCTGCCCAAAGGGGCTTATTTTGAATGGTTTTTAGCTGAAAATTATTGTAAATAGTTAAAAAAAACACTATAGCTGATGATATCTTATTTGACGTAATTAAATTTTAAAAAATTTAAAAATAAAAAACAGGTTAGCCCGTCACAGACAGTACAGACGAATACATGAAAAAATAGAACCGACAAAAAAACTCAAAAAAGCTAAAAAAGATAAATACAAAGTTATTGAATAGTAAAAAATAAATTAGAAATCAAAAACCTAAGCCGAAACGAGCGCGGCCATTGCTTATGAAGCGCTCACGCGTGCACCGGTTAGTCCAATATCGATGGTCGATTTGTCTCGCGTTTTCCTTTTCCTAACGAAGAACTGACCTGTCTTGTGAGTTGTGGATTGAGTGCTCGTCTTCGTGCTAGCTCTACTGCTCCTTTTTTGTGGCATTATTGCTTGGGTAGGTTTGAAATTAAATAGCATGCACGGAAAAGTTTGCACGAACTTGCAATGAATTCGACTTCCAGGCTTTTTCATGCCAGTACTACTACCACGTACAGTAGTACTAGTATGAAAAAAAAATCGTGTACAAGATTTGATCAATACTTTGTACTTGTAGCAATCTGTTGCCAAATCCCAATCGCTGTGTCAATCGCAATACCATCGGCATCGGTGCGACACCGACAGGCATCTCTACGTGCTGAGGGACCTGTGCCTATTTGTGTGCTGGTTCAGGCACAAACGATCTAATCTACGAACAGGATTTTGATTATGATCATGGGTTTTTTCGGCTGTGGCTGATGTTTTATATCTATAATCGATATCTTTTGGTTATAGCGCGAACACTTGTATGAATGAACCAAATACTGATAAGTTGCTTCAAAAAAAACCACTACAATAAACTATTTAAAAAACGATTAAAAAGTCATTCTAGTTATTTGTTTGGATAAAACAATAAACTATAATATGAAAAGAAGGGTACAGTGCTCAATCGATATATGCATTGCACGTCGCGTCCCAACCAAAGTCGTTGCGATGCTCAGCTCGACCCGGACTCCCGATCTCCCCCTGTACTCCCAGCTCCCAGCACGAAGCTTCCGAGTTCAGGTTTTTCTATCGCACCAACCAACCGAGCCTGTGTCGTCGGAACCGCGATACAGGTGCCGGTGCGTGTGTACTGTGAGCAGTGTACAGGCGCCGCACGCTTCGGTGAGATTGATGCCCTGCCCGGTTTCCTCACCCACCAGATCTCAAATTCGCAATGCTTTGAGGAGTACTTGATAGTGATGTGTTGTGGATGGAACGGGTAGAGCGCAATGACCAGCACTACTTGGATTAGATTTCGAGCACGAGTGGTGCATTGCGCGTGCGCAGGCAGGCGCTTGCCTTGTTCGTGTTAAATGGCACATCTATCACGCGATGGCTTCTGAGTTCTCTTGTGGATTGCATGGTCTGATATTATGGTCATGTTTTCTGTTGCACGATGCAAACACAAGGTAGTTGTTGGATCGAAGATGATAACAGATAGGGGTTTCCAAGGTAGTTGTTGGACGAAGATGATAACAAATAGGGGTGAATGGTGTCTTAAAATATTCCTTCAAGTATTTCTCAATAATTTACTCTAATAGCTACAAAATTACGAAGACTGGATAGGAAACCAACACAAACCCTAGAGAATCAAGAATCTGAATTACTCTGAAGAAACATCAGACGTGGTACTACCGTTGTTGAATGAGCGGTACTGCCACGACCGGTCGAAAGCCAACGTGGTCGGTATGACTCGATTAGTTGACGACCAGTGAGTGGTCGAAAACACGAGTCATCATAGCACGATTCGAGTGATCAACGACCAGTGAATGGTCGAAAACTAAAATGGTCGAACCAAGTCAAAATACGGCTAGTGTGGTTGACGACCAATGAGTGGTCGAAAACCCGAGTGGTCACAATACAATTCGAGTGGTCGACGATTAGTGAGTGATCAAAAACCAAAGTGGTTGAACCAAGTCGAAATGCAGCTAGTGTGGTCGATGACCAGTAAGTGATCGAAAACCAAAGTGGTCGAAGACCAATAGCTACGGTATTACCATTTCTACACCAAGATCAGAAAGAACAGGGTTTTCAGCATGACCGTAAGATCCCAAATCCATGTAACTTTTAATTGAATGATCCAAAAACTGTGAAATTTCGTGCACATATTGCTTAAGGTCTCAGGAACCTATTACATCCATGGATTGCAAAATCCATGACAAAGTTAAGACATTTTTTAGATTTGAGCAAGTGTGCACCAAAAACGACTTAAAACCTAAATAAATGACCAAGACTTGCTCGTAGGTAGAGGATAGCCAAGATGATTTTGAATATGCACCCACATGTTATAGCAAGCAAGAACACCGAAGAAATCACTTCTAAAACCCTCAGATCAAGAAAAGATTGAGAGTTGAGGGAAGACCAACCAAAATAAGAGCAAATCAATCAAATAGAAAGATACACATGAAGATTATTAAAAATTGATGTATTGCCACTTGAGGAGATATATTTTACAGCTACTTCACCTTGAAAGATAGAGAGCACACCAAGTACTCCACTCTCAAACCCTAACCCTAAATATTAAGACACAAGAGAGATGGGTTGGATAGATTACACAAGTCTCTATCACAATCCCTTTATATAGGTGGGCTAACCAGCCATACCTAACTCTTAGTGAATACTATCCCCTTAGCATAATGGGGAAACCCGTTAACCCCCACATATGGGTTTTACTCATATATGTTCACTTACACGTGCTTTTCAAAACGCATAAGCCCAAATCCGTTAAATTATTAGTCTTGATTAAACCAAATCCATCTTAACCTAAACCACCCAAACGCTGCTCATGCGCCGCGGCTTTGATCTAAGGTGGTTTATGATATTTTGGCTAAACTACCAAAATACCCCTCGCTGACCAGGTCATCCTCATCTATTGCAAGCAATCGACATGCTTGCCATGTGTAGGTGCACCACTAGCTTGCTACACATCGTCAAGTCTCTTCCACCCTGATTCCACCGAACCATGGTTCACTTGGACCGTCCAAACCTCACAGTGTCATCCTGCCATTCAAATTCGCCTTCAACATTTCTCGTCTTTCCCGTGCCATGTTTGAGCTTACTATCTCACCCGACATCCTTGATCGTTCTGGGCCTCGGCTCCCCCCTGAGCGTAGCCCTGATCCTTATCACCGACCATGGTAACTCTAATCGACTATGCACATCCAAAGACAAAAAAAATAGTTTTCGGGTATGAGTTTTTCACAATTTAACTCATGTTAGCCAAAATATGCATCATGCAACCTTAATACAATGACCGAAGACACCCCAAATCACTCCATAACTCAATTTCCATGCTTTCCAAAAATCAACCTCAGACCACCGAGAGAAACTGGTCTAACCGCTATGCACAGGCAGGTTAGACCGCTGGCCGCTCTAACACAAGTACTCGAGGTACTCGAATGATAGAAGGATTGAAGCACTCGAAGCTTACGACTACCGGCCATCAACTAGTTACTGTAACTCCGACCGTCGACCAAGCACTATAGCTACGACCTTTTGCCGTGCTCGACCTACCGTGTTCGTTCTGCCATGGTCGATCTACCGATCGGACTGCCTAACACAAGGCTGATTGGACAACCGATTACCGATCGTAGTCCACACTTTCTACTACCATCCGTGGTCGAAACCTGCCGGTGAGACCGCCCAATACAAGACGGTCAGACCGCTTAACCTGAATATATCAGCAAAGAGCCCAAACATAATACAGTCTTTTACAATTTTACTTAACCACGCCATAAAATTTACAATAGTTCATTACAATATTATCCTAGATCTTCTTATACTGTCCTTCCGTAGTACTACTGTGCATGCACACTGAAGATGCGCACACCGTCTAACACAAGCCGGCCGAGGGCAACTGTGCCGTGGTAGACAGTCGCTACCTCTCTGCTTATGTGCTTGGCCCCGGGGTTTCCGTCCGGCCGGAGGAATCTTACTATATGCCTTGTTAGCAGCAACGTACGCCGGTTGCTTCTGTGGCACGCGTGTTGGAAAGGCGCGTGCGTGGCTGTACGTGGTAGGTGGCGTTTGTCTCCCGATCGGTTTTAACCATCTCAGACTGGGACTGGGGTGGGTGGGTGTTACTAGTACAGTGGCACTCGCCATGCCCAAGCGCCTCTTGATAACGAAATCACGGTGGCTTCGATCGGATTCGCACGGTATCGATCGGACTCGCAAGTATACCAAGGACGTGACATTCTACCAGACCAGTTCCCTTATTTAAAGGGAAACTCTACCTGACCAGTTCCATCGGCCCAAAAGTCCAAACCTGATGCCTCTTTCGCAGCGTCAACAATAGCAGTAGCCTTCGTGAGTGTTACTACGGACGGTTCAGACTACCTTCTATTTATGATTTCTACCTTAAAAACTAAAAACAAAATTAATACAAATATTTAGTTTTTTAAAACGGTTTCTTCACTACTCTTGCTACTGCCTTACTCTAGGATAAGACAAGGAATTACAGGTACATCACATATTCTATTCCTCTGGCTCCTGTCACACATATACATCTCTCTCTTATTTTTTTCACTGTTCATATTCTTCTTCTCAAAACTATTTCTTTAAACCATTACTATTTATTTTCAGCTGTTTCTAAATATCACAACAAAAAACCATCAGCATTTTAGTACTGTAAAAAGGAGAGCAATTAACATCCCCGGTGACCCCTGGTGACCTCCCCTTGAGTGAATTCTCCCAATCTACGTTAAGAACTGAGAACGATGGGCGAAAGCAAAAGACGTGCAATTTGAACTTCTATATTCTATAGTACTCCTAATTTCGATGTGACCGAAAATCTGTTATCGGAGAGATACACATGAGTTTCATACAAAGGTGTGCTTTTCCAATCTCAATACCTAATCACTCCTAATCCTGAATTTTTTGTCAACAGTTGCTTGCTACGCAAGCGAGTCGTCCCATGTTGTTCGTTTCGAACCTTGATGCGGTGATGCCTCGCTTGCAGTGTTGATATTCGCAACAGTTTAACTGTGCTTTAGAATACCAACATTTTGCCATACCGTAATTCTGAAAAGAGGCAACCAACACAGTAAACATGGGCAATGCGATGTTAATGTTCTTGGTAACCCGACTGATTTTTCATCCCGGCCGGTGCAACCAGCTAAGAAACAGGTTTCTCAACATTCTAACCAAGCACCATCTTACAGTGATCGTCATTTAATAAGCATCTAAAATTCCCAAGCATGGTCAAGAGCACGATCGATGACTGACTTGAGGCCCTGATCAACTCGGCTTCGGCTTCTGGTTTATTTTTCACTATTCATAAGTTTCATCTTTTTCTGAATTTTTTGCTTTTTGTTAAGTTTTTTTGCCGGTTCTTTTTTTCCATATTTGTTTGTATTATATGTAATAGGCTAACATATTTTTTATATTTTTAAATTTTTTAAATTTAATTATGCTAAATAAGTCTCTGTCAATTCTGATCTTTTTTCAGTAAATTCTGATATTTTCATTATAAGTCATGAGCTTTTCAGCCGAACCGATCACCACCTTAGAAAATAGAAAGAAGAGACATATAAAAAAATAGAGAAAATCTGATGACGTCCTCACTCATCACACCCTCCGAAGGAATCACCTTTCTTCTTGCGCAATGATTGGTTGTGTGGTCCACTCTAACAAGGAGAACACGGTATGCAAAGAAAGCAGCCACAGGCTACCTCCTTGACATATATATACAAACACATCTATGCATTTGACTCGTAGCATGCACGGAGCCAGTGAGCCCAGCCACTAACCATTCTTTGATTTGCATCCTCTGTCCAACCTGTCCGCAGCTTATCCACTAAGGCAGAGCCAAAAACGTAGCGACAACAGCAACAAAGCTGGAGAGAGCTTGTACCTGGCCTTCTCCTTTTCGCCATTGCCGCATCCTTGCGAGCTTGTAGATCTCTCGTTTCAGAGTGAGCACAATGTTCCGTGGGTGCGGCCTCTTCGCGTGCGTCCGTCGGTGCGGCGGCGACGTCAGGAAGCCGGGGGAGGCAGGTGCGGACAGCTCGAGGGTGGCGGCCGAGCCGGCAGCCGCTGTGGGGGAGGACAGCGGCGCCAGCAAGAACGGCGCCGCAGCGGCGAGGCAGCTGGCGTGGGCGGAGGTGGAATCCGTCACGGGGGACTTCTCGTCCCGGGTGATCGGGCACGGCGGGTTCAGCACGGTGTACCTCGCCTCGCTGTCGTCCTCGCGCCTCGGCGCAGTCAAGGTACACTGCAGCAGCGAGCGCCTCCACCGTGCCTTCCGGCAGGAGCTCGACGTGCTCCTCTCCCTCCACCACCCGCACATCGTCCGCCTCCTCGGCTACTGCGACGAACGAGGTAACCATCAAATCAAACCAGACTCTTCACTCAAGTCAAATCTCTACTAGCTATTAAAGTGACCGTGACTAAGTAGAATTAATTAACCAGCTAGTTTTAACGTTCTTACTCCTTTGCGCAGATGAAGGTGTGCTGGTGTTCGAGTACGCGCCGAACGGTGACCTACACGAAAGGCTCCACGGCGGCGAGGACGTGGACGTGGCGGCGGTGCTGCCCTGGGCGCGGCGCGTGGCGATTGCGTTCCAGGTGGCGATGGCGATGGAGTACCTCCACGAGAGCCGCCACCCGGCTGTCATCCACGGGGACATCAAGGCGTCCAACGTCCTCCTCGACGCCAAGATGGACGCCAAGCTCTGCGACTTCGGCTTCGCGCACGTCGGCTTCTCGGCCACGGTGGGGGACAGGCCGTCGGCGCGCGCCGTCATGGGCTCTCCGGGATACGTCGACCCCCACCTCCTCCGCTCCGGCTTGGCCACCAAGAAGAGCGACGTGTACAGCTTCGGGGTGCTGCTGCTCGAGCTCGTGACCGGGAGGGAGGCCGTCTGCCGCGAGACCGGACGCCGTCTCACCGCGGAGGTGGGGCCCACGGTCGCCGAGGGAAAGGTGGACGACGTGGTGGACCGTAGGCTGGGAGGCGAACACGACGACGCGGAAGCGGCCGTCATGGCGGGTCTCGCCATGCAGTGCGTCAGCGACAGCCCCGGGCTCAGGCCGTCCATGGCGGACGTGGTCCGGGTGCTCCAGGAGAAGACCTCCGCGTTGGTTTCCGCCGTTGGATCGAGATTGGACCGCAAGATGATAATCTAATTTGGCTGGCGTAGATTGTAAATAGCAGTATGTTTAGGGTGGGTAGAAGAAGAATGTCTGTAGTGCGAGTAAGTAGATTAGTTTAAGCTTTTGGATGCGGTAGAAATTTTTGTGATTTCATGGCATCTTGTAGCACCAGTGATATGGCAGCAGCAGCTTACTAATCAAATTGTTGCCTTGTAGATCGCGCGTATTAGCAAGGAACGGCTTGTTTGTAGATCTAACTTTACAGGCACTAAGATGTTTGTTGATGATATGGCGCTTGCTCTTTTTGATTTTGGCTTATGAGTTTTAGCTGTGCCTTATATTTTTGGACTGTTCGTGAGAGAGAATACATAGTAACATAAACTAACGCACGATTATAACTGATATAAGTGAAGTCGCTATAGTGTGTATTACAATCAACTTATAGTCATCATCTTAAAAAGATATTCCATTTAAAAACTAGTTACTGTAAAAAAAATCCAAAAAACTGTTTTTAGAAGCTAAAAACAAAAGACCCAATATATAAGTCATTTAATCTCCTCCAACAATCATCGATAGGCATCGGCACGGACATACTGTCCCAATTATGGTACACTACACATGCATGTGAACATGCAAGTAGGGCTAAAAAAGATCAATTTTTAGCAAAAAGAAATGCTCAAATTATATTCAGCTTCACCAATAAGCATTCCAAAATGAAGGCCACCAGAAAGCGTTCTCGCCAATCAAAGCTAGATTCCTTTTTCACATAGTTGTGTTTCACACTCTTTTCCCCCCTTTTTGTTTAACCAAATGCTGTAATCTGTATGGCAACAGCCAAGTGTGCGATCTGTTGGTTACTTCAATCTCATTTATGCATTGCGTAAAGGTGTGATCAGCCAATTTTTCCCACATACAAAGAGACACTACAAAATTCCGATCTTTAAGGATTGATGCTGCCTCTTTTCCTATCTGTAAGAGACATTTTTCTTTGCTCTGAAGCGAAGAATTTCCTGCTTGTTTGCATAGTGTGTGTCAAATTTCAAGCACGAGAAAGGAGAGCAAACGGTAGGTCAACAACCATTGGCCGTGTGCATGTTGATCGAACGCGAGCTTCATGCGATGTTCTTTAGAAAGAAGTTTTGCGATCAGCGAGTCACGAAAATGAAGTCATAAGAAAGAAACGCATGAAAATGATGCAGATTAGTGGGTGTTATGTGTGACATCCTAACAAACCTATAGACGGCCAGGGAAAAGAATCAAATACAGCGAAGAGAAACAAAAATGTTTGGCTGTGTACTTAATTTGCTAGCTGTGACGCATAAATAAAAGGCATTGCTGTTGCAGTCTTGCAGACTTGAACTAGTACAATGCACAGTAGGTGCCCGGGCAACATGTGCCACAGAGAAGTCATGGCTGCTCGTCAGTAAGCTTCTTCCTTCATTGATGATAGTTTTCACTGATGCGAATGCTTTTGCTGGCATAGTATTTCTGGTGGCCGTACTTGTTAGATCAGCTGAAGCTTGGGTCCAATGTGAAGATCATTGAATTAGTATCCAGGAACTTAGTTGCAGATCATCTAGGGAGAAAAAAGGGAAATCAAATGCCGTTCTTCTTACCGAGAAAGATAAAAACTGTTGGCTTCATATACCTGCAGACCCCGCAGCAATTGTAACGAATAAACTAGTCCAATAATATGTAAAAGTAAGAGCAGCGCATTGGTTGAGTCCAGATATTTTATTCATTGACAACCACATGCAAGCCAGATCTAGTTTTGGCACAATCCTTCCCTCTAGCAATCCTGCGTACGTGTTCTGATTGGCCCTGAAATTGGTTGATTAAGGCTCCGCTCATTTCGATTTGAGTTTTTAACTTCTAATTTATTTTTCACTATTTTTAAATTTTATCTTTTTCTAACTCTTTAACTTTTTTGAGCTCATTTTCTCGGATCCTTTTTTGTATTCGTTTGTGTTATCTGATAGGCTAATCTGTTTTTTTATTTTTAATTTTTTAAAAATTTAGTTACGCCAAATAAACCACTATCAGTTACAGTATAATTTTAACCATAAGCCAACTTATTTTAGCCTAACCGAGCGACACCTAAGGTTGGTTACACTCTCACACCCTTCTCGTGTGCAGAAGACTCCGGTTGAATTAGAGTTTATGAGATATGGTGTATGATATTAAAAACAAAGATAGCTATCATAGAGACAACTAAAATAACGACATTAAAACAACTACGACAGGATTTGGTGAAGCTTATCGTAAATTTCTTAAACACAATATCAAAAGAGTAAAAGGGATTATCGCTCTCTCACAACCCTCTCGAATTTTTTAGAACTCTCGAAACCTTACACTAGATAAGAATCTAGTGCTAAAGAATAACCTAACATCTAATTCTCTCGTGCACATATACCTTGGATAGATGGTTTCTTTGCTTGGCTGCTTGTGTTACCCATGACCACCCCTCTTAGCTTTATATAGTCTTCCTAATCATCTTTCAAAGTGGAGTAGGAATAATATTCCAAAAGAAACTAGAAATTCTAATCCTATTAGGAATCATCTAGAACTCCTTATAACACACATTTTCAAATTCTTAAAGACTAATATATATGTCATCATACTCAGCAATCTCCACCTTAACTCCTATCGTTGAAGTCACTATGCTCCTTTAAGGACTCGCTCCAAGTCGGCTCCGTATTTTTTCCCACTCACCTTTAGGAGTGCCTTCATCACAGGGGCTCATGCACATTACCGCAATATGTGTGTCCATATCCGAACTAGCTTGCCCAGACCCTCTATCTGAGAGCTCATTTGTTGTGTAGTTTGATTAACCACATTTTTTGTTTACATCCTTCCATGCCATAGGTTTGTACCACCTCTGAGATCTACCAACTCGCCAATACCGTGTGGTTAGTCCCACCATGTCTTTCTTCTTCTAGCAGTTTGCACCTTTACCATTGTGTCTGCTAGATTTTGCAACTATTTTTGCAAATCCGCACATAACTTGAGGTGAGATCTGAGTACCTACCATTGACGACATAGTTTCCTTCTCCTGGTCAGGATTTTTATCAGACCTCCTATTGATTGCCCTTTCTTTAGGTGTACCCATCAATCAATATTCTCTATTGCTCCAGATATTTTTTATGATCGCTAGCCCTTTGCATGTAACTCGCATGGCTCTAACTTGAAGTGACACCTCACAACCTTCAAGCTCAAGCGATCTAACAGATATTAGATTCTTTTTAAGCTAGAAACATACCGAACTCCCATTAATACGCTTTGTGCTTCATCATACATCTTCAATGTAACCATTCACACCTTAGTAATTGCATACTTCTTGTAATCCGCTAATTGAATAGTTCCATACGCCCGGTGTAGAGATCCTTCGTCAAATATCTCTCTCGTCGAACACATATGGAAGCAACAACTTAAATCTAATATCCATCCATGAGAAGTATCTGATTGATCGAAAACTAGTACGTCTGAATCATCTTTTGATGCCATCACTGAGCATGCACCCTTCATTTTCTTTAAACTCGGATAGTCTTTTATCATGTGACCTTCCTCGTCTCATAGACAGCATACGCATGTGTCCTTACTCTTGCCCTTTTTCTTCCTATGACTTATGCTTCTGCCTGCAACACCTGTTGCAACCAATGCTTAATCACCTGACGATGAATATTTTGGTGGCTTTTACAAAGACTTCACCTCCAATAGATATGTAACTGGCTCATTAAAGTTGAGAGTGGTTTTTCCGACAAGAATATTCATCACTAATTGCTCCAATGATGGTGGAGAAATGATGCTAGTATAATGACCTTATCATTTTTCTTAATTTTCTCATCCACACTAGTCAGTTGTGTGATAAGTTTGTTGAAAATATTGAGATAGTCAATGAACCGTGTACCTTCCTCTGTGCATAACATGTACAATTGTCACTTCGACACCTACCGGTTTGTTAGCCACTTTGCTATATACAATTCTTCTAAGTTCTTCCATAATTTCTTTGGTGAATTCTCCTTGATTAATGAGTGCTTTACCTCATCGGAGCTACTTGATTTCACATCATCGACATCGATCTTGATTAAATAATCCATTAAGGTGTCACTTTAATATGTAATTAAAACTCTTAAACCGATGTTGTAATAGCTTATGCTACAAAAAAATCCCAAGTACCCCTAGTCAGAGAATCACTATTCATTTGACTAGCTACTATTCATAAGCTTTATGACCAAACATTTGGGCCTCCTTGAGGTGATGTCATATGCGGTTAAGAAGCGGATCACATGCGTTCCCTTTCCACAACCACTTCATGTTTAGTCCAGTATCTCTGACAACAACCACCCTGTGGTTGTTTCCTAGGGCTCTCCATCATCGACAACAACCGCTTGCCAGTTATTATTAGGCTTCTCTCAATGACTTCTCTCCTCTCAAACTTGACCCTACAGAAGAAAAACTCAACAAGGTGACCATTGTTCTTGCAGAAGGTGCATATGTACTTAACCTTTTGTGGGGTCAAACTTGCTAAAGCAGAAGCACTTGACTTGCTAGAAAGGGTTTGGGCAAATTCAGCTAACTTAAACACAATCTTTAAAGGCTCAGATAGTTTGACCTCAAACTCGCCACTCTCCACGACTCTCACTACCTTAGGTAGGTGATCTCTAGAATACTCTAAGGTGTTGAACCCTAGATCCCTATTCTTCATACTCACCTTAGATTGGTTGAGAATTAAGTTGAGGATTTTCTTTTCACTAGAAAATATTTTAAGGGTCTTTTTGAGGTAGTTGTTATGGTTACAGACCAAACAATAAATAATGGGGACTACCGAGAGGCTACAAATGGACTACCTAGAGCCTAAGACTAGCAGTGGGAAGTGGATGTAGAAGATATTTATTATGCTTGTGGTACCGCTTAACCCTTCTAGAAAATGAATACTTTCCTCCTCCATGGTGCCCTAATGGGTCCTCCTCCACATTGTAAGGTTTATCAGAGTGATCTGGTCATTAGCAGGCATGACATAAGCTATCTTTACTTTATATCAAATTGGTTGCCATTGAACTTAGATGTAGGCCATTATCCAAGCTTTCCAATAAGGATAATCGATCCCATCGAAGATCGGTGACTTAATTGAATACTTGTTTGCAGCCATGACTCTAAGATCGGTTAAAATTTATCAAGAAGACTTAATCAAGCTTTGACACCACTTATAGGACCGACAATAGTAACAATGGGTGTGAACAGTGCATTCTTAAAATCTTTCCCTAAGCATTCAGAAATCTTTTACTCTAGTACGTACAAAGCTAAAAAGATTAGATTTGACAGCATAAATCCAAATAACAACCCAAAACAATAAGGCCTCATAGATTCAGAACATAACCGGTCTGATTGCCACTAGAGGTGCGGTCTAACCAGTCACAACATGTCGGTCTAACCGGCGGTCATCTGACCAGGCTTGAGAGCGGTCTAACAATTCCCCTGTTTCCAGAATAGAAAATCAGCCTAAGCCATGACTAACTTTAGTACAAACACCAAAATCCACATCTAAATAATTTGAAACTTTGCAAACATATTGCTAAGGGTATCAAGAATCTATTCCATCCAAGAATCACATGGATCTTGGCCAAAGTTTCAATATTTTGTCAAAGCATGCAGGGTTGCACCAAGACCAGGCAAACCTCAAAATTTTAGGACACAACTTGCCCGTGGTTTAATAATATCCAAGATGGCTCTAGTTAAATCTCTCACATATCACATCAAGTAAGACTACCTAAAGATTTGAACCCAAATCCTTTGGATCAAGATTACTCAAGAAAAACTCCAAACCAAGTAAGAACCAAGCAACTTCAAAATCTTACAAACTATAGTGCCTAGATGGATAGGATTTGATCTATGTGAGGCATCTCCATCACTTACATGTCTTTGATACATAACAAAATCAAGAAGAAGAAAGAAGAGACAGAACCAACAAGAACAAAAGCAAACCATCCAAGACAAGAACACTCTATGAGAGACGAATAAAGTTGATATATTTCTTTTTGAGGATAAATGTTTCATAACCACCTCATAAGGAGGACAAGAGAGTATACCACAACACTCACTCTTTTCTCTTTAGCCTTAACCGTAGAACTTAAGATTGAAATGGTTGAATTGTTAGCTTGCAGGATTCCATCCCTAATATATTAAATAGATGGGGTAATTTGCTCAGATCTACCCGAATAGATACTATCCACTAACACAATTAAAAAATCCATTAATCTCACACAATACGGGTTTTACACTTACACTTAACTCACACACGCTTTTGAAGCATATGAGTCCAAACTCACTAAGTCATTAGTCTTTAATCCACTTAGTTTTATCAGCATTTCTTAGATCTAAATTGTTTTCTCAAATATCGCGGTTTTGATCCAAGTATATAGCTTTTGATGTTTAACCATCTACTAAACTACTGTTGCCTTAGACCAGGTCAACGTCAGCACTGAAGCCCCATGTGACGACGCAGAGGCTCGCCGGTTGCAATTAAGAGGCCTCCCAGGGCGAGGCTATCTTGTCTGCCACCCAAGTCACTAGCTCATAGTGGAGTGGAGTACGCTAGAGTAGTAGAGTGAGATTGATCGAGCAGCAGGGAGATAGGAGCATGGGCACGATGGCGCCTAGCGTTGAGGAGGATGACGGGGGGCGGCACGCGCTTGACCTCGGCGGAACGGTGGGCGACCTGAGAGCGGCGTACGAGAGCGGCAGGACGCGGAGCCTGGCGTGGAGGCAGGCCCAGCTCAGGGGCATCCTCAAGATGCTCGCGGACAAGGAGGAGGAGGCGTTCCGGGCGCTCCACGAGGACCTCGGCAAGCACCACGTCGAGGCATACAGAGACGAGGTTTAACTTGCATCGTCACCGTCGCTCGGCATATACTGATATACATGTCCATTTGACATTTCCGCGTGCATTTTTCTTGCAGTACATATGTATCCTTTGGTTACCTGCTCTCTCGCGCGCGATCGATCTCTTGCTTCCATTAACTTGTGTGTGAATGATTTGGCATTCAGATCGGCGTGCTCATCAAGTCGGCCAACGCCGCGCTGCGAGAGGTCGGGAGGTGGATGGCGCCGGAGAAGGCAACCTTTAGTGTGCATTTTTTACATCCTCGAACGTTTGCTGCTCCAGTTTTGTGACGCCTCACTCCGTGTTGCAACTTGCTTGCATGTGCGTTTGTTGGCTGTGTGCGATGGAGCTCAGGTCTGGGTGCCGCTGGTCTTTTTCCCGGCGAGTGCGCAGGTCGTGCCGGAGCCGCTCGGGGTCGTCCTCGTCTTCTCCTGCTGGAACGTCCCCCTGGGTAAGCAAGCAACCACTAACCTCTTAATTAAGTAGCTCCCCGTTTCTCTTCTTGTAAGTTGTAACATGAATCTTGTGGCGTAGAACAATAGTGTGACTGCCCATGTGAAATATTGTCAGAAAAATGGCGCAACATTCATTGATAAACTCGTCCATTGAATTTTCACCTATGCATCGGAACACACCTACCATGCAGACTACCGGCTGGTGAGCTTATGAAACTAGGGGAAACTAGCATTTCACTCCAGCAGCGCTACTGTACTGCACAAACAGAAGTGATCGAGCACCTCCAAAATGTCTCGATCTACTGTTGTTTTAGCATGAGCACAATAGGGTACAGGATACCTCTTTTTTCATTAGAGGTAGAGTTAAAGAAAGCTAACGATAGAAGAGAGAGCTTGTGTATAAAATAAGTGGATCTGACCTCCTTATGCTCCTCTTGGGGGTTATGTACATGAGTGATGTAGGATAAGAAATTCCTATCCTACCTTTTAATAATTACAAAATATATAAATGTATTTGTACATTTCTTTATACTATTGGATCTATACTATTGGGCCTATTGTAAGCCCTTATTATGAGGGGTTGGGACATCCCCACAACATTGTCATGTTAGTCCTGCTAGCTAGTTGTCTAGAACACCTTGCAAGCTTCTTTAATTAATAGGCTCGATGTGGGGAACCCTGGTCACTTCCCAAACCAGATGGATGATATAGCTATAGTGCTGGTCAAATGCGTGGCACGCCCCGGCACGGTTCGGTCCATTACGGTACGGATCTGTTAGGCACGGGACACTTAGCCTGTCAGCTAAGATGGGCCGAGCCATAGATCGTGTTGTGCTGGCTTAGGCTCATTTAGCCCAACAGACTAAGGAGGCCCGTCTAACCTATTTCTACCCGAAAATTTTGAAAAATTATAATAATTCTAAAAACATGTAGAATTCAAAAATATTAAATAAATTATAGAAATATAATAATGAGCTTTATTAATGTTTGAACGGTTGTCTCATTAAAACCTTTGCCAAATAAAAACGCAATTTGAGAAAGCCTTGCCATAGAAAAAGAGTACAGTAAACCGTGGCAAAGAAAAAGGAGTACAACCTATAGCTCTATAGTACATGTAAAAAATAAGAAAAAGGTATAATATACATTGATGCTCTAAGTGTCATCGTCTAGATAAAGATTGTTGAATGTGTCTGCTAATATGTATTCTCTATAGAGTGTTGAGCTCATAAATCAGCTTGTTCCTAATCTTTTACTGTTAGAAGTACTTTCACCATTTCACTCTTGAGACTTGTTCTTCTCTCCTCCAATATTCTTTTAGAAAGACTGAAAATAGACTCAGAAGAAACCGTCTAGACAGGAACAGTTAACAATCTCATGCTAATATGGACAGCATCGGGTATGTTACCTTATGCTCGTGCCACCATTCCAAAATTTTGAAGTCCTCTTCTCGGTGATCCACGGGATCCCTGACTAGAAAGGCGGAAAGTTCCCCACTGCTATGGTGGATATGTTTTGCTCCAGTATTTAATGTTTTAGAACTTGATCTTCTGGAGGAACCTGATACACTAAAGATTTTGGCTCATATATTTTTCTTCTTATGGTGGGTGCTATTGAAGGTCATTGCAGGCGAACTCCCTAAAACTTTAGTTTGTATTTTTTAGAAACATCGAACATTTTAGTACAAACATCTAAAAAATAACTAGAATAATCTATCCCTGTAGTGTCACTCAGAAGTGCAAGAACATTGTGAATCCTTGAATTTTATCTCTCGAATCTAAAATAAATGCAAATATGTATAAATATGAAATATCTTTTCAATATTTTAAATATTTAGTTTTTATAGCATAGATAGCCTCTTGTAACACTATCTCATTTTCATCATCTTTCAAGTGACCCGTAATAACAAGAATATGATGTTCACTTAAAAAAGATGTTAGATAATATAATTTGGATAAAGCAACTGTGAAATCCCAAAAATAATAGTAACTTTTACGCGATATACCAATGTCGCTCGGTCAATAATGTATTGTTGTCATGGCTGTAATACTGCATGTGAATAAAAACAAAAAAAATATGATCTTGTAGGGTAAAAAGTTATGTAGCATCATATAAGTAGAGTTTCACCTTACCGAATTTTCAAAGTTTGAATTTTTGGCACAACTATTTTGAATTTTGCCAAATTGTCATAGAGTAGATCAAAATTTTCATAAGAGAATTCGGAGAAGAGAGTGGAGGTTGGATGGTGGCTGAATGAGGAGGGTTTGTTGCTTATTTATAGAAAAAATTTTGAGAAATTTTTGAATTATTTTCATATTTTTTAAACTCCTAAACAGCTAGAAAATTTAAAAATCCGAATGTTATCATGCTTAATGAGCCGAAATCATGCTAAACGGACCGTGCTTAACAGCTAAACATGCCTAACAAGCCGTTTTTGTGACTGACGGTCTAACCGTTCTTAACGGACTAAGCGTACCTAATGGGCTAAATAAGCAACCGTGCTTAACGGTCATGCTTGGTCCTGCACTTTCGAACATGGTAGCTAATAAGATGTCAGCCCAAGCATAGCCTACGGCATCGTGCTCCGTCGACCCAGTCCATTGTTATCGTGGGTCATACTGTGTCTAAGTCTGATCAACAGTGTCGTGCTTTAGGTCGGTATTTGACCAGCTCTATGTAGCTAGCTCCGGACACGTACTATTCATCAGAGGCCTTGCTGATTGAAAGCATCATATGACTGAAAACTGGCTGCTCTCTTTCCCTGAATCGCGCATGCACACGTTACCTATAGCTGTTCTACGGTCACTTTTCTAGTTTTCTTCTCGGCTGTTGGATCGTCTTCCAACGGCTAGGACAACGATATCATCACCCGTTGAGTTGACCGATGTGCTGGGGCCGAGTTACTACTTAATCGGCATGCTGATGCTGATTAAGTCTTGATAAAGATACATGGAGTTATACAATCATCGATATACGTACACATGTATGTACATGCCATCTTCTAACTTAACTAGAGGCGTAAAAGTAATTTAAGAGCTGTATTTGTTGATGCCACATGCCACCTCACATTGATCTTGTCTGTTCTTTCATTGCGATGTGTTGGAGCCCGGAACTACGCACGCTACCACACCTAGAGCAATCGGAATTTTGGCTTTACACATAACCGAGTCAGCACACGCGATCAACGAAGTACGAGCTGACCTCCAAAAGTACGAGCAATATTGACCCATGCGAAATTGCAGCAAAAAAAAAAGATAATACCTATTTTCCGGATGGCATATACAGTGTTGCCAATTGTAGAGCCACTACCAACAAAAAACTAACTATTTCAGGGAGGGACCAACAGAGGAGTCACTTACTCATTTGAGTTTAAGCTTTTGACTTTTATTTTCTACCTTCTCACTTCATAATTTCGTTTTTTTAATAGATTTTTGCTTTTTTTGAGATTTTTTTTTTCTGTTTTTCTTTGCATTGTCTGTGATGAGGAAACATGCTTTTTCATTTTTAATTTTTTTAAATTTAATTACATCGGAAAATTTACAACAGCTATAGTAAAAAAGTATTAAATAATATAAAAAATTTAAGTCTAAATAAGCACTACCTAACCAGATTTAGATAAAGAGAGAACCTGATTGAGATGTTACTCCATACAAGTGCCTCTGCCAAGTCTGGTTGAGGAGCACACTTTCAATGCAAAGGTGACGTACTTCTGTACTAGCTCTGCGCACATGGCGAGCGGCAGTGCTTGCAGTGTAAGACTGTAGGAGAGCAATTTTAATGCAATCGCTGAGTAGTAAAATAATCTAGTTTACAATTAAAATTATATTATATTGATTAAAATTATACTATAGCTAATAGTGACTTATTTAGCATAATTAAATTTAAAAAATAAAAATAAAAAACAGGTTAATCCTTATTACGGACAATGCAAATGAATACGGGAAAAAACTGGCAAAAAAGTTAAAAAAACAAAAAGTTAGAAAAGATAAAATTTAGAAATAGTGAAAAATAAACTACAAGTTCAAACGGAAATGAGCAAATCCTAAAGCAGTTGCAGCTGTCACCAGTGACCTGCCTGATGGGTATACTGCTGCTAGTAGTGCCAATAGCTAACTAACGACAGTATTAACTTCAAGAGATGAAAACCGTACATGATTCTCTCTTCATCTGATGGGTACACTGATGGAGTGATGGGCGTGCATAGGTAGATGGGCTGGAAGCCTGGTACTCAGTTCACTCGTGTACACGCTCAATGTACGCAGGTCTCTCTTTGGAGCCGCTCATCGGGGCCATAGCGGCCGGGAACGCCGTGGCTCTGAAGCTGTCGGAGCTGGCGCCGTCTACCGCCAAGTTCCTCGGCGACAACATCGGCAAGTACATGGACGCCACGGCCGTGAAGGTCATTCAGGGCGGCCCCCAGGTCGGCGAGCAGCTCATGGAGCACAGATGGGACAAGGTCCTATTCACCGGTAATGAACCACGACTATTCCCTGCAAACTAAAAACCACTACTTAATTCCACAGACGACCAGTATTTAGCTAACGACTCCTTCCGATCCGTGATATAATTTCTTATTCTTAGAAGACGTAGTCACATAATATAAATTTATTGTTAAAAGTGTAGTTATTACAATATTTTCATCATATATTTCTATTTTAATACCAAAAATAAATAAGTAGTTATAATATATCATTTAATAGAAATATGTATGATTTAATAATATTAATATTTTTAAATTTAATGTCTTTTTAGTTTACGCATATGATGTATTTTGAATTTATATTACGGGACGGAGGAAGTAGCATTTACTGGAGTGTAAAGTGTAACCATTCGCCGAAACGTTCCGCCCGGTCGGTCACGCGTGCGCACGCCGTAAATTTGTGGGTTTCTGCCGCTCGATCAGGGAGCCCGCGCATAGCGCGCGTCGTGATGGCCGCGGCCGCCAAGCACCTGACGCCCGTCGCGCTGGAGCTTGGCGGGAAGTGCCCGTGCATCTTCGACTCGCTGGGCAGCGCGCGGGAGGTGCAGATCGCGGTGAACCGCATGATTGGGGCCAAGTGGTCGTCGTGCGCCGGGCAGACCTGCATATCCATCGACTACGTGCTCGTCGAGGAGCGCTTCGTGCCCATCCTGGTGCGCCTCCATTGATTCCGGCTTCTGTTCTCCGTTTTTTGCTGTATCGTGCACGAATCAAGCCACGCGAGAACCGCACTGTATCTGACGTTTCTGGTTATGCTCATGTGTTTATTTCCTCTGAAGATTAAGGTGCTCAGGTCGACGCTGAAGAGGTTTTTCCCTGACTTGGACCACATGGCACGGATCGTCAACGCGCGGCACTTCGAGCGGCTGAGCAACCTTCTCAAGGACCCATCGGTGGCGGCATCCATCCTGCATGGCGGCACCTTGGACGCCAAGAACCTGTAAAACCTGTGCTTCCTGTGGTGACTAGCTCGGCCTAGTCAGTTTCTCGTCTCGTTCCAAGGCTTTGACCAATTGACCTCCTCGCAAAATTTTTACAGGTGCATTGAGCCCACGATACTGCTGAACCCTCCGCTCGACTCCGCGATCATGGGCGAGGAGATATTCGGCCCTCTGCTCCCGATCATCACGGTACGTACATGACTGCTGCTGAAAGTCTGCAACGTTTCCTTGAGCGAACTGAACAAGACAACGAAACACAAGCAGCAGAATGAAATGCTACCAACTTCTTGTTACAGGTCAAGAAGATTGAAGACAGCATCGCCTTCGTAAGAGCGCGGCCGAAGCCGCTCGCCGTCTACGCGTTCACCAACAGCGCGGCGCTGAGACGCCGGATCGTGGAGGAAACGTCGTCGGGAAGCGTCACGTTCAACGACGCCGTCGTACAAGTAATATGCAGATCATCAACCTCCCTCACCCAAACGAACAGTTTTTTTAGGCAGGGCTAGAAAATTTGCCATGCATACGGACAGATTTTTAACCACGGTTTTTTCTGATGTTTTCCTTTGCAGTATGGGATCGACACGCTGCCGTTCGGCGGCGTCGGGCAGAGCGGATTCGGGCAGTACCACGGCAAGTACTCCTTCGAGATGTTCAGCCACAAGAAGGCGGTTCTGAGGAGAGGCTACCTCATCGAGCTGATGCTCAGGTACCCGCCGTGGGACGAGAGGAAGATCGCGATGATGCGCCACCTCTTCCGTTTCAACTACGTCGGACTCGCCCTCACCTTCCTCGGGCTAAGGAAATGAATCTTGCGCATGAAATTGGCGATGACTTGTCTGGTCTGAGTGAAGGGATTTAACCCAAGAAACTGTTGATGAATAAATTAACAGAGACGTGCATCGCTTAGTAGCGAGGAATAAGAACCGGACTTGCTCGCATACCAGCAGTAAAAATGGGCTAGTTGTACCCAATCTAGGATTGCTTCGAATTGTGAAACCATCTTTGGTCCAAGTAACGTCAAGGTGCAGAAGTGCCCTGAAATGTTTAGTTATGGAGCAGTTTTCCTATCCTTGAGGAGGTACCAAGAGGTACAAGGTACCAAGAGGTACCAAATTAGATCTAGCCGTTCAATCAGTGTGATCAACGGCTCAAAATTTGGTACCTCTTGGTACCTTATACCTCTTGGTACCTCGCGTCCGGTACCACTAGGTACTGCTAAATCTCAACCGTTCGATCAGTGTGATCAACGGCTCAAATTTGGTACCTCTTCCCCCTCAAGGATGGTAAAATTTCCCTTAGTTATGAGTGACAAAGCATTGGCCAGAAACAATCTGTTGCACACTGCATAAAAGTATAACAGAGTGCAAGAGCTTCATCTTCAAAAAATTCAAAAAAAAAAGTTTCCTACCACTCGGGGTAGAGGTGGATATCGAGCCAACTCCTCATCTTATCGAGCTTTTCCTAAAAATAACATCGTTTGATTTAATATCATTTTACATATAATTTTAAAGTATTTTTATAAACGAGCTAACGAGCCGAGCCGAGCTTGAGCAAAATTCAAATTCATTTAAAATCAACTTATTTTAATGTTTAACCAATTAAAAAGTATAATTGAAACAATTTTGAACCGAGCCATCGAGCCCCACTAACGAGCTTTTTTTCCACCTCTAACTCAGGGGAAATGGAAATTTTTTATTTTTTGGCCCTTGAGACTTGAGAGAAGTTATTTGCAAAAATAGCTTCGATGAGATTTTTTTTACGAAAATAGTCCCTTGAACAAAGGTGGCGTGGTCAGGGGCCGCACCAGGCATCCGGTACGGCCACAGAGCGTGCTAGGCACTGTAGCATTTTTCAGAAAAATCTATTAAAGCATATTTTTATAGGAATTTTTATATGTATCGAATGAACTCCAAAATTTATAAAAAAAATTTTGTGAATCCTCCGGGCATAGTTTATTTTCTTATGTAATTTTGTTATAATTTTATCCATTCTGCATTGTTCCATAAAATTCCTGCAAATGGTATAATTAAATGAATTTCAGAGGAAAATCCAAAATAGATAAAATTATGAAAAAAAAATTACACAAGCAAGTCCAATGTATCCGGAGGCTCCACAAAAATTTTTATAAATTTTAGAGCTCATTTGATACATCTAAAAATTTCTATAAAAAATATGCTTTAATGGATTTCCTAAAAAGCACCGGTGCTGCTACAGTAGCCTGGCGCGGTCTCCGGCCACACCAGGTGCCTCCAAGAGTTCGCAAAAAATGTCACCCGAACTATTTCTGCAAATAACTCCTCCCAAGGGTTCAAAAAATAAAGAATCTCAGAAAAATGGCTCTTATTTGCTTGTTTCTTGACTACACAAAAAAAAAAAGTTTTACAACATTGGTGTTGTTTGCTTTGTTCCCGCTTAGTCTAACTTTATGTACAAGTAAGACAGCTATATCTCAGTAACTGCTATATTTACAACAAAACTACAGCAGAACGACAGCCTCCCTGCACATTGTTCAGCCATCTCCCCGTTGATCCCGGGTGGTGATAATCACAAAAGTTCCATGTCTTGCAATTCGCAAGGCATCCTACATAAAAATAAATAAATAAAATAAGCATGAGAAATGCATCTCAACATAACCGTTGAATACAGTACACTAAAAACAGCTTATAGTGCAACTCCTACATATAAGAAGGCACATTCTTTTGGTGGATAGAACACCTAGGCACAGTTTAAAATTGAGATGGAAATTTCATGCAGACTGCAATCATTAAAAAAAAACATATTCAACACTATACCGCTTGGTTACTGGTGAAGATGCAATTTAAAAGTAGTTCAAACAAGGAATGCAGTTAAGATACTACCATTTAACGGATGGCGCCAATAAGCTTCCTGACATTACACCTTTGTGTATACTGATATACTCCATTGAACACCGAAAGCATAAGCAGGTTCTGGTGTACAGTACGTTATGCGGCAGCTCCTCCACAGAACATGGTCCTGTCCCACGAAGATGGAACTTTGGAGTTGCATAGCAATAGTATCACTCCAAGCCATTTTTAGCAGACGTACTTGCCTTTTCCTTCTGCAATTTCTTTTTCTCAGCTTCCGCACTTCGGGCATTTTCATCACGTGATTTTTTGAACATATTCACAAAAATAACCAAAATCGATGTAACTGAAAATAGAAGAGCAAGAATATCTCAGGAAAACATCCATAAGTAAATACAGCAGTGCTAAAAATAAGTTCACGCCATTCAGACAATGCGTACTGATCTAATTCATAATGGAACCAAAAGGGCACAGGAAATTTCCGATAAAAATTTACTTTTTGGACAAGCAAAAGTTTAGGACCTTTTGGGAGGATGGAGCCAACAGTACTAGAGAAACTTCTTCAAGGGGCAAGAGAATACTTTTTAGTGTTTTTCTTATCATTGTGTAATCAGCAGCCTAGGGTTGGGGAAATCGAGATTACTCGAAGGTGTTTCACTGATTCACTTTGATCACTACATATTCTAAGGGCGTAGCATGAGTTACATATATGCACGTAATTAAGAGAATAATGAGTAGTAAAACGGTGAAATACTACATAAGGCCACACCAAACCTTGCTCAAAAGGGCAGCGTGCTGGATCCTCACCAAAATACTGTGCTAGGGAATCGGCATTTCTTCCCTGCAAAACTAATGGTATCAAGATCTTTCACAAACATAAGAAACATATGAAAAGTAATTTTAAGCTAGGGACTCACCACTTCTGAGTACAACGAAATGAGAGACCTAACCTCAGCCTCTGCTGCCTCAAGAAAGCTTTTCAATGCCTGTAAAAGCAATTGATCTAAGCTCACTTGTAAAAGTATCATCATTGCTTTTGCACACACTTGACACATACAGCCTCATCAGACATAGTTGAGAGGTGCATAATGCATGTCAGGCTGAGGCCCTTGTTTAAATTGGCATTCTATAATTGTTCAGTGCATCAATGGCACAGATACATATGCAGTTATACTGTTGTCTGCTATATATGATGACAAATAAGAGAATTACAGAAACCCAGTAAGTGCTCACCCAATATCTGAGGACAAATAATTTGGTAATAACACAGTTTCAAGTTATTTGTGACTTCTGACCTAAATAAGTAACCTGTAAGTTCTTCAATGGACTAAATGTAAATAGAATTAATATTCCTACCATCCAACAACTGTTTAAAATACACAAAAGGGAATATATTTCTTACCTTACGGAAGCCAACGGATATTGCACTGTCATTCACTGAAGCAGCTAATTCTTGCTCAATCTTCTCAAGACCTTTGTTTATTGCTTGCATTTCTTCCGCAAGCAACTTCAATTGGATCTGGGGGGATTAACAAATGCAGTTGTGGTGCAACATATATGATCAGTAGCTTGATAGTCATCCATTTGCAATATTTAAGATTATTACAGTACCTTAGAAGCTGTTTCCAGATGAATTAAGTCTTTGTCAAAATCAAGAAGCTCAGGCATTTTCTCAGCAAGAAGCTAGCATGTATTAGAGATAGAAGAAGTTAGCTAACTCATGTATACAAGCTTGCAAAAACATTTGATAGACTAACAGACGTAAGGACAGCTGAATGAATTTGATGCTCGAAGTAGATATAGTAGGAAACTGAGCCAAAAATAGCTAATCGTTCATTAACTTGCAGAGTAAAATGCAGAATACTAGCGCATCACCTTTTGCATGTGGGATTTTTTATGATGAGAAGTAAATGATAATAGCTAGACTGGGAGGCGTTCTTCACTTCTTCTAGGGTTTACTTTAAAATTTCCCACAAAAACATCATGTAGATATGCTATCAGAGTATAGGAGAAATCTTGTGCCATATTAGAGCGCATAACAAGTGGCACAGTTCACTGCAGCTGCAGTAAGATATTGAACTCTAACCAACTTTCAATTATTGCGAGGTATGTTCAGTGGTAAAGATCGAATGGAGGGATTTTAGCATGCAGATACTATATGTTAATAACACTTTCTTACTGCCAAGTGCATACCTTGCATAAATAATGCATTAGTGTCATCTTATTGTTTCTAGCTCGAGTATCTGACAGTTTAAGAAGACTGTCTAATCTGAAGCCAACAGCAGATCCTGCTCAACGGGTAACCACATCAGGCAAAGTTATCAGAGAAAAGGCATTCTGTGTGATTTTTCTACAATTATTTGATACCTCGAGCAGTTCCTTGATTCAATGCATTTCCTAATGTAAGAATGGTCTGCATTATCTGCCGTAACTTCAGAGACTCTTTCACCTACATAAAGTGAACAATTAAGCCAGTAAAAAAAATGAGAACATGTCTCAAAATTTTACAGGGTACAACACTGTACCTCCTTAGTTGCATCATTTATGGTGGTTAGGTTAGTTCTTAGCTCATTTACCTGTCAAAAAGTTGAGCATCTAAATCACACAAACTGCAAGTTATGGAGAAAATAAGATAATCCGAGTAATTTGACTGGGGGAGAGGGGTCAACG
This sequence comes from Dendrocalamus sinicus, assembly GCA_036346575.1. Classification (NCBI taxonomy): domain Eukaryota; kingdom Viridiplantae; phylum Streptophyta; class Magnoliopsida; order Poales; family Poaceae; genus Dendrocalamus; species Dendrocalamus sinicus. The sequence goes on from CM070650.1 coordinate 11,224,388, forward strand.
GACCTGTGTTGAGAATGTAATTCTAAAAGCAAATACTCTTAGTTTGGACTCCACACGAGGAACTTTCATTAGCTCCAGGAAAAACTGCAGCATTGTTTAAAGCTTCCATCAATACTCAAAATGGGGCACTATATGCAACCAAGATATTAAACCAACCTGTTCACATTTCCCAAGCATTTCTTTGTTGCCATTATAGTTCTGAGCTCAGAATCCACCCAGAAATAAGAAGATGAAATCCATTAGGATTAAACATCGTTAGATAAAAAATACCAGTGAAAAAGGAAGTGTAAGTTACACATCATAAAGTGCAACAAAAAATCAAGTAAACAGAAGCACCTTCAACATCTCGATTTCTTCCTTTGTAGGGCAAAACTTAATGAGATTTTCCACTTGGTCATTATCAAGCACAGAAGTATCCAAAGCCAAGATTGCACCCTGCCAACACAGCAAGTTATAAAGCAAATTATATAGGAGTGCAAAATAAAGTATTGTGCTGACGGACAACTGTTAATAGCAACATGTTTGCCTGATTAATAATGTCATCAGCATTATAAATTGCTTAAGATAAAAAAACATGCATCAAGAAATCCAACACAGCTCAGCAATAACTTGCACAGATGATAATCATGTACAGTAGTATTTATGTTATTAACCGAGGTAAGGACCAAATTTTCCATTACTCTACAGGCTTAGCCAAAGAAGGTGATACCACTGCATGAATGCAATTCAAACAACAAGAAACATCATAAATATGTTATAGCATACTCAAATTTTTGTACAACAACAACAACAAAACCTTTTATCCCAAACAAGTTGGGGTAGGCAAGGAATGAAACCTTCTCAAGATCAAAGAGATGAGAACCTTAAAATAAAATCTACAATGCTAAAATTCTAAGCTGTACAACTTACTATCTGAGCTGAGAGCCTAAAAACACTACCCCTAACTTTCTTATGATTCCAGTACGTGGATCGCTAATTTCCATGCGCTCCTATCCAAAACTACTTCTCTAGATACATTCCAATCCCTCAAGTCTCTTTTAACTACTTCCTCCCACGTCAGTCTTAGTCGACCTCTGCCTCTTCTTACATTTTCAGTACGTCTTAAAATTCCACTACATACCGGTGCGTCAGGAGATCTTCGTTGGAGATATCCAAACCATCTTAAGCGATGTTGGACAAGCTTATCTTCAATTGGTGCTACACTCACCCTATCACGTATATCATCATTGCGGATGCGATCCCGCCTTATGTGACCACAGATCCATCGCAACATTCTCATCTCCGCTACACTCATTTTCTGTATAAGTTGTCTTTTAGTCGCCCAACATTCTGCTCCATATAGCATCGTGGGTCTGATCACTGCCCTATAGAACTTAACCTTTAACTTTTGAGGGACTTTTTTGTCCCACAGGACACTAGATGCTTGACGTCATTTCACCCATCCCGCTCTTATCATGTAGCTCACATCTTCATCAATCTCACCGTCCCACTGTAGCATCGATCCCAAATAACGAAACGTATCCTTCTTAGGCACTACTTGTCCATCCAATCTAACATCTCCATCATCTACCCCAACACCACTGAAATCACATCTCATATACTCAGTTTTAGTCTTACTAAGTCTAAACCCCTTCAATTCTAAGGTCTTCCTCCACAACTCGAGCTTCCTATCAACATCTATCCTACTCTCATCAACGAGCACCACATCATCAGCGAAAAGCATACACCAAGGGATATCTCCTTGTATGTCCCGTGTGACCTCGTCCATCACTAGGGCAAAAATGTATGGGCTCAATACTGACCCTTGGTGTAGCCCTATCTTAATAGAAAAGTCATTAGTAATACTACCACACGTTCTGACATTAGTCACAACATTTTCGTACATATCCTTAATTAGGGTAATATATTTTGTTGGGACTCTTTTTTTAAGCGCCCACTATATGACCTTTCTTGGCACTTTGTCATAGGCTTTCTCCAAGTCAATAAATATCATGTGAAGGTCCTTCTTTTGCTCCATATACCTCTTCATCAACTGTCGTAGCCATGCTTATTAAGGCGTCGCCTAAGCGACGCTTAGGCGGTAGAGCGGTGGCGGACCGTAAGGTGTCGGCGTCGCCTTGCCAGGAGGTCGTATGGCGTCCGCCTCGAACCCTAAAGCGTCGCTGTGGCGTCGGTTAGGCGAAGAAATGCGAAGAGGCGGCGGCGACGCCCAAGAACCTGCAATGCACCCAGCGGGCGCGCGGTGAGCAGAGAGAAGGTGAACAAACTCGGAACCCTAGGCGACAACGCCCATCTTGCCGCCGCCGCTCCCGCCTCAAAGATCATCCCCATTGTCCGTCTCGGCGGTGCCTCCATCTCGCCGCTACCCGCTCCGGCCTCGGCGTCATCCCCGCCACCCAAGAAGAAGGTACCCCTCCTCTCTCTCCTCCTCTCTCTCTCCTCCTCCTTCTCCCTATCGCCGTGGTGGCGCGATAGGGGAAGGTGGCGTAGAGGGAGTAGCAGGGGAGAGATGGTGCTGGTTGGTGGAGCAGCAGGGAGAGGTGGAGCGGTGGAGCGGCTGCGCCCTCGCCGAGTCGCCGTCGCCTGTGGGGGAGAGAGGAAAGGAACGAGAGAAGCCGGCGATTCGATCTGCGGCGGCGGCTAGGGTTCACAGGGCCGACGGTGTTTTAACGGCAATTTTGCGATTTAGCCCTCAGACTTATATGAAATTGCAATTAAGTCCTCCCTCTTTGAAGAGAAGCCAGATTTTTTGCAATTTAGCCTTCGGACTTCTATAAAATTATAATTAAGTCCTTATCCCTCTTTAAATTTCTTCTAATTTAGATATACCGAGCTCTGTTTTCTTCGCCTTACGATGTATGTAAGGCGTCGCCTCGCCTCGCGCCTTACCGCTTAAAAGGTGTGAGGGGGGTGGGTCGCCTCGCCTTACCGCCTTAATAACCTTGGTCGTAGCAAGAAAATCGCCTCCGTGGTCGACCTCCCAAGCATAAAACCAAATTGGTTTGTCGTCACGCTAGTCACTTTTCTTAAACGGCGCTCAATCGCTCATTCCCATAGCTTCATTGTGTGGTTCATGAGCTTAATTCCTCTATAATTAGTACAACTTTGAATGTCTCCTTTATTTTTGAAAATTGGTACTAATGTGCTCCTCCACCACTCGTTTGGCATTTTGTTCAACCTAACAATACTATTGAACAAATTAGTAAGCCAAACAATCGTCACTTCTCCTAGGCATTTTCACACCTCAATAGAGATGTTATCAGGCCCCAACGCCTTACCCACTTTTATCCTTTTTAAGGCTTCTCTTACTTCCGACTCCTAGATTCTTCGAACAAACCACTTATCGGTATCGTCAAAAACATCGCCCAGTTCAATTATACTATCATCATTATCGTGATTGAATAACTTGTCGAAGTAATCTCTCCACCTATCCTTGATCTACTCGTCTTTCACCAAAAGTCTATTAGTGTCGTCTTTGATACATTTAACTTGGTTGAAATCTCTCGTCTTCCTTTCTCGAAGTTTAGCCATATAGACATCCTTCTCTCCCTCCTTTGTATTTAGTTTCTGATAAATTTCCTCATATGCCTTGCCTCGTGCCTCACTCACCGCTTTCTTCGTATTCTTTTTTGCTGCTTTGTATTTCTGTACGTTATCATCGCTCCTATCATGATGCATGCGCTTGTAGCTATCTTCTTCTCAATAGCCTTTTGCACTTCCTCGTTCCACACCATGTGTCATTTTGTTCTCCTCTTGTCCCTTGGGTCACTCCAAGCACCTCCGTAGCCACCTTCCTAATGCGAGTTGCCATCTCTATCCACATACTATTGGCTTCGCTATTCATTTCTCCCACGTCCCTTCCGTGATCATCCTCTCCTTAAACGCCTGTGCGGTATCTCCTTTGAGTTTCCACCACTTCGTTCTCGTGACGACCTTAGCTTGTTGGACCCGTAACCTAAAACAAAAGTCGGAGACTACCAACTTATGTTGCAGGACAACACACTCTCCAAGTATAACCTTACAGTCTATACAGGCTTTGTCCTCCCTCCTAACAAGAACAAAATCAATTTAACTAGAGTGTTGATCACTACTAAAGGTAACTAAATGAGAATATCTCTTTCTAAAGAAGATGTTAGCTATCATGAGATCATAGGCTATGACAAAGTTTAAGATACTTTCTCCCTCTTGATTCCTATCACCATAACCAAAACCCCCATGCACCCTTTGAAACCCTCCACTAGTTATATCGACATGACCATTGAAATCGCCTCCTAAAAAATCTTCTCATTTATAGGCACGCTTCTAACCATGTCATCTAGGTCTTCCCAAAATTGGCTTTTAGCGGTCTCATCCAACCCTACTTATGGAGCATATACACTAACAACATTCAAAACCAAGTCACTAAAGAAGCTTGACTAGGATAATCCTATCCCCCTATCTCCTCACATCAACAACTCCACTCTTGAGGCACTTATCGATTAAGATGCCCACTCCATTCTTGTTTCGTTCTGTTCCAGACTTCCAGTATACCACAGCTTGAAGCCAGTATACTCGAATTTTTGTACTGACAGAAATTTATCATGTATCATGCAATACAACAATAGATTACTACATCTCTTCCGGCATAGTGTATGGAAGTGTTAGAATGATTTTTATACATCATAGAATCTAGCAATGTATGATAACATACAAAATTATAATTAGGCTATATGACAGCGATCTTTGTAAATGAAGATCAACAAAGATATTAGCTATATATGAATTAGGAAATGACAGAAACTAAAAAAGGAAAAGAAATATGGATTCAAACTTCAGATATTCAGGATGGAATAAATAATTAAGTCATCAACACAGCACAAAACTCTGCATTGTCAATATTCTACAAGTAAAATGATGTGCCTGATTTTTTTTATTACAGGGTAGAGTGGTTGAGCCACAAAGGATACTCACGATCATATCAGGAAGAGGCATTTTAATTTTAGTAAGCATGATCTCACAGTTATTTGCTCTTCGCATATCAACCTGAAATAAAACTAACAGGAACAATTAGTTCGTGATCTAATGAAATGAACAGAATTTTTTTTAACCCCTCATGCAAACAGAATGGTGTCGATTGCAAACAATTAAGTCATCACATATATCAATCAAGAAAAACATATGTGCAACCAACATACAGGGAAAGCAAATACCAAAGAAAAATATTCAAAACTCAATTGAACAGAACAATGATTGCAGCAGGGGGTACCATTTATAGGACAAACCATAATTCCTTACTTTATTGTGCATTTCTTTAGATGGAACTATAAGACCTCACATAGTGTCAGTGTCAATAAGTTGAGCACTTTCGTAGAACAAGATAAATAGATTCACTGAAGAAAGAGCAGCAATAATGTATATCACATTAACATGCAATAGTTCTATTAAAAAAAGGTTGGACAGATTATAGTTCCAAATTCCAACATATCTTGGAATAACCAAAGAACAAAGTTATGAAACAAGTGTGAGAGGATGCATGTGCTTCAGTCGTCCAGTAGAAGCACAAGGGTCAAAAACTTTTGAGCACTCTACAGTAAATCAGTGAAACTTCCCCCAGGCATGGAGAATAAATCAACTTCTAGGGGAAAGATGTCAAGGGGAATAATGCTTTCATACCAGGTGAACAATTTCTGGCTTGCTAATAGCTGAACCACGCTTTGTTCCTCCTTTTGCACTTGCATTGGTTGCAACAGCAGTCGAGAACAAGCTCTCCAACTCAGATAAATCAATATCAGGTGCCCTGAAAAATAGCTCATGAATAAATATAGTTTTGATGCAGACATTGTCCACATGTTAAACAAGAAAAAGGAATTACAAGCCCAGGTTCAAAGAAAAAGATTTTAGGATGATAGAAGAACAGACAAACCAATCCAGACCATTTAGTCAAGAAAAAAGCAACATGATTACAGTCCACAAACAATGGATGTCAAATTTTATCAGCTAGTGATATGAATGACGTAATATTATCAATACTAAATTGATATGTGCAAAATGAAATGATGACACATTAAGAATATTTTTCATAGCAGTTACCTAGCCTGATTTCCTTGTTTTTGGGCATCAGCCCAAAGACTTCCTTGCACTGCTCGTGTCACTTTCACCCAATGCAAAGGCTTTAACGAAGCTTTCTTTGGGGGGTTACTTTGCTGCGCCAATCCAATGCCGCGACCTTTTGCTGATCCAGTTGCTGCTCTTGCCCTTCCCAATAACGGAGGAGGTGGTGCAGGTGCATTTGAAATCTTTGAACTTGGGGGATACGGTGGACCTGATTCACCAATTCCTCCATGCAAGGGTGGTGGAGGGGGTACAGTCCCAGGAGGTTTTGGTGCTTGAGGTGGTGGGGGCGGTGGTACAGGAGCTTTCTTTCCAGTCATCAGGGGAGGAGGTGGTGGTGCTGGAGGAGTTCTTTGAATAGCACCTGTGGGCAAGGGTGGGGGTGGGGACGGAGCACCAGGGCCATTGGCTCGACTAGGTGGAGGTGGAGGTGGCGGAGGTGGTCCTTTTGACTGAGTAGCAGCAGCAGTTGTAGGTGTTCTGCTAGAAGAGGGAGGGGGAGGGCACTTGTTAATTATTCCATGAGCTGGAGGTGGTGGGGGTGGGGGTGGTGGGACTGAACGACATGGAACATTTTGCTGTGACTGCAGAGCTGGTGCAGATAGAGGCAGTCCTGTCCTATAATTTGGCAGGGGTGGCGGCGGTGGAGGTTGTGGAGAAGATGCAATACTAATACGAGGCAGTGACAGTGGTGGTGGTGGCGGTGGGGGGAAAACAGATCTGTTGCCACTTGGTGGTGGTGGTGGTGGTGGTGGTGGCGGCGGCCGCCGCAGCAGCAGTGGCAGTGCCGGTGGTGCTGAGAAAGTAGTTTTGCTTCCATTTGCTGCTGCTGGTGGTGGTGGCGGCGGAGGCGGAGGCGGTGGCGGTGCTGAGATAATAGGTTTGCTTGTGTTTGCTCCTGGTGGTGGTGGCGGTGGTGGTGGCGGCTGCCTGCTACTTGGCAACTCCTGCTGTAATTCTGGTGACAGCTGACTTTGCTCAGTTGAAAGGCTAGAAAATCTACCATGAGGAGGTGGTGATGGCGGCGGTGGGGGCAGCGGAGATGAAGTGTTCACCGCGAGAGAAGCTGCAAAAAATGTGATGGTTATGAATCATAATTTAATAAAGATGGTGAAGAAAAAAGAGAGAATGAGAGAAGGAGCTCAGTGCAGGGGGAATGGGGAGCATGGAAACACCAGGTGCAGCAAAAGTAGGTGAAGTTTCTTTTAAAAGACATATTGCAATAAATTATCGAACATGTTTATAATGTTCAACAAAAACAAAGGTTTATGTGCATAGCTATACCAATGGATTCAGGATCTTCAGTGGTAAGATCACGATCAATGTTCTCTGAGTCAGATGAGTTTCCACCATGCTGAACCTTCTCGGGATCAGCTGACGAAACAGAATCAGAAGCCACAGAATATTTTTCTTCATCAGAATCCAACGGAGACATTAGTGGCATCTGCAGACCAACTTTAACTTGGAACTTTGAAAGCTCTTTCATGTCGCTGAGTATTAGCTTTTGAAATTTCTCTTGCAGCGAGTTTGCTGAGAACTCTTTGAGCAACCAAAAAGCAGCATTGTCACTGCTTTCCATCCATTCAACTCCATTGAAGAGTTCTTGAACAGCTGAAAAGGCTTCAATTGGTAAACCACCTTTCATATCACCGTTCAATGTAGCAGTTGGAGCTCTTGAAGGAGAGATGCTCCCAATTTCACAAAACAGCACCTGCACTCCCAAATTTGTGTCAGCAATTGATTTCTTGCCTTGAGGAGTTTCACAGAGTAGGAGCATTGTTCTTACCTCTGCTCTAAAATTCCTCAGGTACCGATCTTTTGACCCCCAGAGTATGTCTACATCATCGCTATTCAGCATTAGTACATTTGAACGAATAAAAGCAGTATTGAACATTATCCGGAACATCATAACTTCCTTTTCCGGATCAAGATCAAGATGTACACACTCCAGAACAACATCTCCCTGGACTAGACATTGTATATCAATTTTTATGACATCACAATCCTCCTGCATGAGGATATTGCAGATTGATGTAAACTCAAAGATACAACAATACAAAACAACCAATATTTTCATGCTGAATTCCATGTACCACCTACCTGCCGATAGTGGCGCAAAGACTTCTTCTTAGGCATCGAAAAAATCATGTTGGTCATGCTAGCGTTCTTGCCAAGAAGATGTCGCCCAAAAATTCGGACTAATGGCCTACACCCATTATCAGAATCGAAACTTGGAATGGCTCGAAGAATCAAGCAATCCAAAGAGAGTGCCCGCTCCATTGGAGGCCACTCTGGAGATATATTTCTTCTAGCTACATACTGCATATATCGGAGCTGAGAAGGCATTGGGTTGAGTGCAGAAAAGAGCTGCAGAAACCCTTTAGGGGCTTCTCGGTAAATAATGTCCAGAGTTTTATGTTCTGCATTGTGCAATTTCTTGAAAATAAGAAGACAAGATAACAAAAATGCCAACGATGGCCAGCTCCCTCTCTCACAATGGAGTAGTATAATATTTTGGTTGTTCCCAGTAGATAACCAGTGTTCACAGACACGAAGGAAATGTTGAATAAGAGATAAAGGAAGCACAGGGCAGCCTTCAAAATGGCGGGGGTAGTCAATAACTGGAATATTGTATTCACGTAGGATATCAGCAAGCTGGCTTCTCTTATCTCCATCTCTAAAGTTAATTGCCAGAAATGAAGACTCTTCATGTTCTTCATGCAACTCTGTAAGAATCCCATTTAAATAGACTGGGTACATTCCGTGCGGCAAAACTTCAGTGCAGAAGCATGAATCAAAAACTGCGGAATAGGGTAAGATGCCAAATCAATTGGAATAGCATATAGATAAGTAAGGTGATCAATGTAACAATACTTTAGAGGCTTACCATAGATCCTGTCAATAAACTCCAGTAATCCATCAGGAGGCCTCTTGTAGAAGAATCTACTAAGCAGTGACATTTCATAGGAATGAAGATTTGTTGTGAATGTGCTCAGGATCCTCGGTACTTGCTCACTTGGACTGCAAAAGTCAATTGATTTCAGAAGAACAAACAGTGAGATGTGAACAGTGCCATCTCTGAAAGTAGAACGCAGTACATCAGGTAAGTCACTTGATGACCCTTATACAAATGAATAGTACAGCAACTAGTACAGTTCAAATAAGTGAACCTTACTTCTTAAGGCCAATAAATGCTAATCACAGCACTTGTAAACCTGATTCGACATAATCTCATGGCTTAAATCTCCTTACCACAGACTACAACAACACCTATAAGCATGTTACTTTTAAGCAATGATGGAGCCTGCTAGATTTAGATTTTTTATTTTTACGATGACAGACTAGAACATTAGATATCAGCCAACTCATGAATTAGACACTTTGAGCGTGTATGGTAGCAGTCTAACAATGTCCACTCTCCCGTTCATGCACACCTCGCCATTACGAGCCCAACTGCATGTTGTATACATCCTAATCGAACAAACTACATATAAAAGTCATCCTACTGAGGTCTTGGAGCTAACCCTCTCGCCAGTGACTGTGTGGGACATTTAGACACATCATTCCGGCATGCGGGATCTAACATAAGCATAAGATTCGGGGGCGTTATACTAAACCCACCACCTGGGGAACCCACTGAGGACTCAAATCAAGCAGGAATAGCAGGACATTGCGCACTCTTAACACCGCAAAACAAACGAATCCGAGGGCCTAGCAGCTGCAGCAGCTCCCGCTGAGGCGTAACGCCCCGCGTGCAGATGCCACGGGGCGCCCCAGCCCCCAAACACACCCCAGTTAGTAGTAGCCCAGCAGAGGCGCTTCCGCGCGATTCGCACCGCACCGATGCAGAAACTACGAGCGAGGGAAGGGCAGACTTACGCTTTTGCGGGACGCTAGGGTTCGACGCCGCACGCGGCGACGGCGGCAATCCGAGAGGGAGGGGAGGGTAGGGGCTAGGGGAAGGGTGGGAGAGAGGAAGGGAAATTTTTGAGCTGGGAGCGAGGGAGCGAGCGATTTTTCCCTTTGTTTTCTGTTTCGGGGGCTGTCTTCTTGTTCGATCTGGCCGTTTCGGTTCAGTTTTTCCTTTCCTTAATTTTTTGGCTTGTGGGCATCTCCGAGTAGCGGCGCGGGGTCTCACCGAAGAGGTGGAAAAATTCTGACTATTTATAAGAGATAATAGAGGATAAAAGTGGATTCTTTTATGTGTTATGATTTAAATATTTAAATTCTGATTATTTATGAGAAATAATATGTAGGAAGAAATAGTTGTATGTGATTTTGACCGGTACAACTGAACTCTATACTTTTTACTACAAATTTTCTATTGCCCCATCTCGAAAAAACGTATCATTTAAAAGCTGTTACTGTAGACAGTATAACATAAGCTAATTTTAAGCCTAAAAGAACCCAACCTAGAAAGCTAGACTAGTGGGTGTGGTGCAGTATAGGGATGTGCATTTGGTATTTTTGATAAGTACGGTTTGGTACATATGGGGTATATATATAATAAATATGATATTATTAGTTCAGTGATATATAATAATTTTGAAAATACGGTTTAGTATCGATAAAACCTAATTTATATTGGTGTAGTATCGATAAATACTATATTTATTAAAGTTAACACGAATTACGAACGCTATAGCGAGTCACAAATTTTACCAGTTCAGGTAAATCTTTCTTTGCACTGACACAGAAGCACGCCAGACGCCAGTTCCTGCTAAATGTTCTTTGGTTAGAGAATTTATACGAAGAGCTTGTTTTAACTCTTTAGATTAATGTGTGCAGAAAATTATATTTAGCATCCTTTTTCTTGCCTGAAATTAATAGCTTATGCGGTAAAATTAACTTCATATTTAACTCATCTTCACTTCTGTTTGCCCTTCTGTAAAATCTAAAATGTGTAAAATCTGAAATGTGGTTTTTGCTGTTACTTATCTTCTGTTGTCTTGCATCCAGTGGCGGAGGACGGAAAAAAAATGAGGTGGGGCGGATCGAAAGCAAGCCAATTTCCAGATCAAGGTGGGAGAGCGGTGTACCAGGAGGGAGGGGTCCGGTCGGGCATTGCGTCGAACAGGTGGAGCACGGCGGCGAGAGAGCGGTGCCGGAAGTAGAAGGCGAGGAGGGTGCTGTGGTGGAAGGCGCCAAGCGGGAGCGCGCGGCGGAGGGCGGGTTCGCCACTGCCAAGTGACCACCGCCCACCTCGCTGCTTCCCTCCCGCCGCTCTCCACCGCTCGCCATGCCCACTCGGCCCGCCGCTTCGCCTCGCCTCCTCGGCCTCACCGCCACCCGAACCCCGCCGCCACGCAGCTTCTCTGACACCGCTTCTCCAACTCACCGACGGCGCCTCGCCGCGGCGGAGTCGAAGGAGTCTGAGGCGCGAGAGAGGCGAGGGGAGGCGCGGCGGGCGAGGTGGAGGAGGCGAGGGGAAGTCGAGGCGGCGGCGAGTCGAAGGAGTCGAGGCGCGAGAGGCGAGCGGGGGGCGGCGGAGTGGAGCGGAGGTGGAGGAGGCGAGGGGAAGTCGGGCGGCGCGAGTCCAAGGAATCGGAGGCGGCGAGAGGGGCGAGGGGGAGATGGCGGGTGGAGCGGAGGTGGAGGAGGCGAGGGGGTATATAGGGGTTGCTGAAAAAATAAAACCCTGGCTCAAGCCAGGGTTTGCCCTATCGAGCGCTCCGCCACTGCTTGCAGCCTCTTGCGACATCTTCGACATGCATGCACAGCTTGCAAGTATAAAAAAATGGCTATCAGATTACAGATCTCTGAACCCTGGCTTCGTGAATACCACCAGGTCAGCACGTTTAACAAATGACAATGAGGAAGCTAGACTGGAGAGAGTTGTACTTTTGAGCTTTATTTTTACCTATGTGTCAGCAATGGTGTGACCACATCAATTCCAAATCGAGGCAACAATATATCGGCAATAGAATTAGAAGCACTTCAATAGAGATTTCAGGGCATATGCAAGACTAACAATGCAATAAGTAAACTTGGTAAACTAAGCCAGAACACAACACTCTCAGAAATCAATCAAATCGACCATGAACTGTTACCGTCATGGTGTGCTTGTTTCATGAACGATAATCCTTCCATATACAGAACAGACTTGTTGTCGATAAGAAGCTACCATGGTGTGCTGTTATGTAGGAGAAATTGAAGCTAGAAAGAAAAGCTACTGTACAATAACTTGCACAAACAACTTTTCAATGACAACATGACAGTATGAAGTCTTCATTACTCGAATGAACTAATCACAAATTGTAGTCCTGACCAAGTTACCAATTATGAAAGAAGAAAGCAATTTTAGCAACTACATCTAGTGGATCACACAACTGCTTTCCATAACAATACGAGTCGTTGCAGGTACTATAAATTGCCTAAAGTACCGTTGCCAAAGTACATAGATTGTCTTGGACAATATTTTTCACAACTATACAACAAAAAGACATATCTTTATTCTTCAAGCATCAAACATAATTCGAGAAAAAGACACTTGATGTTAGAATAGCATCATCAACTTGGCCTTCGATTTCAGTACCTACATGACACAAAAAAAAATATAAAGCGGTCATAGCAGTTTGCATCATTCATAAATCGAAATATTATATCTAGATTATAGCACCTTCTTCAAATTTAGTCAATTCCTTTAGATTGGCTTCAATGTTGATGCACTTTGAATGATGCAACCAATCTTGTGCACATATCAAGTATTGAAGTATTAATGGAGTCAAGGAGCTTCTAAAATCATTGAAAACACAACCACTAGTACTAAAAGTTGATTCAAAAGCAACAATTGATATAGAGATTGCTAATATATCACAAGTCATCCATGAAAGGATAGGAAAATGAGCTGAGTTGCATTTCCACCAAGAGAGAATACCAAAATCCTTAACATCATCTTCTGCATCTTCAGTAAGGTACTTCTCTAATTCCGATTTACCACTACCTCCAGTCGTAACTTTCATTCTCTTGTTGTATAAAGACCGCATAATATTTGTAGATGCACTGATTGATTGCTCAATAGCATTAGTTGATTCCTCAATGCCACTACAATGGTTCCCAACTTGAGAGTACTCATTCTTGTATTCTTTAAGAAGATCTAAGAGTGTCTTTTGTATCTTCTCCTATGTCTTACCACCTTCAATCTGCCCATACGTCTTGCTAATTTGCCACTAGAAAAAACAGATTACTTGGCCTTTGCATAAACATCAAAACAAAAACTGAACTAACATTAGTGAGTGACCAGGAACAGAAGCCATATCTTAATAAAATACAAAAAACGAAAAGAGAAGCTTGTACCTAAGGTCAAGAATGGCAATAATAAAAATTAACTCGTCCATCTTCTCATGATCTCCCCAATACTTATCAAACTTCGCCTTCACCTTAACAATCATGTCTTTGAAGGTATTATTGTCATCATCTTCACGTCCAGTCCATTCACACAATAAATAATTTATATCAGCAATATCTTCAAATAAAGTGTTGAAAATAATATATTGAGTGCCAGAAACTTTTTTGTAAGGTCAAATAAATATTCTAGAAACTCTTTGAAGTCTTTTTGCATACACCTGATCATCATATTTTAGAACTCCATCCACACCCAACGCTGCCTTGTAGTAGGGGTCCTAAAGTTCAAACCTTTCAAATGCCTTCTCAAAACCCACGACAATATCTAACATAAGATATGTCGAGCTCTATCTAGGGCACACATTAAGAGATACCAAACATTTTTCTTCTACCTTGCTGATTTACACATATTTTTTAAAGCTTTTTCATTCTTACAGTGGAGCTTCTCACATATTTTATAGCATTATTACGCTCGAGGAATGATACAGTCGACGAGATAAACGAGTACATAATAAGCCAAATACAAGGTGAAAGAGGTGACATACCTAAGTTGTGACACTATGTGCAAAGTAACAACGAAATAGCAACGGCAAAGTTTTTCAACAGTTTGAGGTTCCCTGGGATCCCAAACCACCAGCTCAAGCTCAAAGTCAGTCTGTCGGTCATGCTCTACCAGGCTACAGGTTTATGCAACGATACCAGAATGATAATAACTCAGCTTGGGAAAAATTACATCGAGGCATAAATCATCACGGGAACACACGTCAGCGACAAGGTATACATACCACGAATAATCATGTCACCGAGCGACTTCAAGGGGCCGTTCGTGCTAAAAAGAAGACAATATCCTGTGTCAATATGCTTGGCGATGACCATAAATAAGAGCCAAGGTCAGTCTTTGAACAAGGTTGGCCTATATTTGCCTAAGCAAGTCTTCTACCGTAGACAACTATATGTGCAGGGGCGGAGCCAGGATCCAGACAAGAGGGGGGCCGACCCGTCAAGGCGCCGACGTCATGGGCCCTAGACGCCGTGTGTCGGCAAAATTAAACATACACATATATAATTAAACATACGCATATATATTGTTATATAAATTCAATCATAACACATATGGTAAAATAATGTAGCATACGTCTAGTAACAAGTACCTGCAATCCTGATGTACTGTGATAATCAAACAGTGTTGGCCAAAGTCACAAGTACAAAGGATAATATGAAGTCCTCTAGACATGTGAAGCGTAGGCTTAAATCATCGTAAAACTAAGAAACTCCGAGTAATTGCTGTGAACTATATTAACACCGAGAAAATCGCGCACTTTTACAAAGGGATTAGCACGAAAGCGATTTCTGTTGCATCCATGGACATGGGAATGAGGCCCATTTAAGTTACATCACAATGGTAACCCATACCTTCTTGATCGGAGATCCCGTGACTTAGGCAATGGGAAAAACAAATTGATGTTGTAATAAGAGAGTACATATTTATTGTACCCATGTCCTAATAAACAATGTACTTTCGATCAGTATGGAAGGTTGGCATAAAGCCTTAATGTATTCGTTGTCCAAATAAGGAAAAGGTATTAGCTGCAGGATACCTAGAAAGAATACACCTACTTGAGCCTAACTGTGTGGTCGCAGTTCACGAGAACGGGGCATTCTCTAGAAAGCTCATGAGCAGATAAGAGAGCATGACCATATAACGCTCCGCTCAGCGTGGTTCATTGGCACCTAGTACTAGTTGAGATTTCAAGTGAAATCGATCACAAAAAGCTATGAATTCAAGGCATAGTCCATTCATCATTGTGAGAAGATGAATCTTGTCATTATAGGTGCAAGTTCAACCCGCACGGACTTACACTAAAAGATTGGTATATTAACAGTACTTTAGCACAATATCTTTGACTTCTAATTCTGCTTTGGAATTGGTGGGGGATTGTTAGAAAATGGCCCAATGAGCGAGGCCCATTTTCGCGAATCCCAAAGCATGCATGGTTAGTACCATATTGCTAAGGTAGGGGGAGGAAGACCAATTTATAAGGTGGAGTCCTCCCCACTCCTTGAATATGGAAAGAGATGGTATGAGGATGGCTCTGTCTAGTCACACACACGCGCACGCACGCGCGCGCGCGTACTCGCGTATTTTCGCGTGAAAATCGCGTGACTTGTGACTTGCGACGCGCGACCGTGTCGTGACGTGGCGCGCCGCGTGGCAGACCAAGTCCATCTTTATTTTTGCTAAACTCTGCAAGCACCACTATCTCCCGATTGAATGAGATTCAAACAGTTGAATGAGGCGATTACTAGTCAATTTGCATCGCTTAATTTGTGATTTGATGAGGCGATTACGATGCATAATTGCTTAAACGCAGCGATTACTAGTGAGTAGTAACAAAGCAGCCGCTTAAAAGGGCCTCGAGACGCCCAGAAAGAAAGAGAATTTTTGCACCTCCATTTCGTCTCTACTTTACGCTCGCGATCTTGTGCCGTGGTATTGTGCTGCAAGAACTGTCGACTCTTCTTCCGCTGCACCGTGAAGAAGAGGAGCGTATCTCGAACCATTGCTGCCGTGAAGACCGCACGGGGCGGCAATAAGGTTTCGGCAGCGATCTGCGCGATCGCCATCGCGACCGCGACACCTTCGTTTCGCGATCGTGTCAAGCTCGCGCGCTTCCTATTCTTCATCAAAACAAGTAAGTCGTTCGCGCGCACGCTCGACTTTGTCTGTATTGTTTTCTTGTGCAAAATCAAGTATGGTGAATAGCTTGTCGTTGGTTGTGAGTTTTGCATCATTAGTTTATTATTTCGTCTCCTAATAAAACTTGGAATTAAAATATTGCCCACATTTCCAACATTCCGAAACCTTATTGTGAATTTTGTTGCAATACGAAATGGCTAATGCTTCGATGCGATGAAACCCGAGAGGTTTTCCGTCGAACTTTCGTAGATGGCGACTAGAGTCAAGTTTTGGCTCATGTCTTTGGGGCTATGGTGGGTTATCCACCCACAATATCCATTTACGATTGAGCAAGATATGCAGTTTGAGGTTGCGAACAATACCGCTCTTGGTCGCATTCTAACCTGCTCGCAGATCGGCTCTATGATGTGTACATGGACTACAAGTCCGCCACGAGTTGTGGGATGCACTAGAGCAAAAATATGCAGAGGCAGAGGCGTGTCGCTGGCTCTACATATGTGAGCAATTTTTGACTTTAGCATGGATGAGGCTAAGTCCATAGTTGGACAAGCTCATGACCTCCACTACTAGTCGGTGAGATTGCGCATTTGGGCCGTGTGTTGCCTCCAAAGTTTGTGGTCATGGTATTGTTGCTAAACTCCCGCCTCTTGGCGGGATTTTGCTACTAGCTTGAAACATAAGAGGGACGAGATTTTGTTGAGGATCTCATTGCACTCTTGATGTGGAAGAAAAGCAAGAGCAAAAGATGCCCCTAGCACATCTAGCCGAACAATGCAAATGTCATACAAAGAAAGATCATTGCTAAGAAGTACAAATCCAACAAACCGAACAAGACAACTAGCTTTAAGAAGAAAATCGAGAAAAAGGATTTGAAGGACATCACCGCTTTGTGTGCGGTAAAGACGGTCATATGGCGAAGGACCGCTGCGTTTCGCAAAATCGAGATGGTGAACGACCTAAGAAGAAGGTCGTTAACGTGACCATAGGCAAGGCCTCGACTTCGGAGGGTATGGTAATTCACCGTTGTCTTTTCACTTGTCAATCCACCGATTGGTGGGTTGATACCGAGCTAATGTTCACGTATGTTCGATATTTCCTTGTTTTCCTCTTATCAGCAGCAGGGCTTCCTCCGTCCTAATGGGAAACGGTCGCATGCTTCATTCTTGGTGTTGGCACGGTGGATCCAAGCTTACTTCAGGAAGATTGTCTACTTGAAGAACGACAAAGATGCGCCTACAATAAAAAGAACCTCGCTAGTGGTTCTCTCCTATGTAGGGATGGCTATAAGCTAGTTTTTGAGTCAAATAAAATTGTAATGTCTAAGTTCGGAAAATTTGTTGGTAAAGGCTATGAGAGCGGAGGCTTGTTCCGCCTAAGTATCTTAGAGTCTTGTTATAATTTGAATATTGCAACTGGTTCAAATAAATGTGAGGCAAATATTTGGCATTCTCGTTTATGTCATATTGGTTTTGATAGTATTGCTAGAATGTCCAGATTAGATTTAAATTCCAAGATGTGAAATTGTCAAAGGATCAAAGTGCACCCTGTGTGCAAGCAAAGCAACCTCGAAAACCCTTTAAGGGATTAGAGGATGAAAAGGACTTGGCACCTTTAGATCTTATTCATTCAGATTTGTGTGAAATGAATGGATTATTGACAAAAGGAGGCAAAAGATACTTTCTAACTTTTATTGATGATGCAACACGCCATCGCTATGTGTATTTGTTGAAAACTAAGGATGAAGCTTTAAACTACTTTAAAACTTATAAGGCCGAGGTTGAGAACCAACTAGAAAAGAAAATAAAAGATTGAGGTCCGATCGTGAAGGAGAGTATGTCTCTCATGAATTCTCTCAATTCTCATTCGAGCATGGAATAGTCCATGAATTTACTCCACCATATTCACCCCAATCAAACGGGTAGTGAGAGGAAAACCTGACACCGACAGATTTGGTTAATGCCATGTTAGAGAGTGCCAGATGCCTAAGGCATGGTGGGGGAAGCTATTCTAATAAAGAACTTTCGTCCTAAACAGAGTAATCACTAAAAGAGTGAGATTACTCCGTATGAGGGATGGAAGGGAGAAAATCTAATATTAATTTTCTGCGAACTTGGGGTGTTTGGCAAAAGTCAATATACCATTGCAGTAAAAGAGAAAACTTGGACCAAAAACAATCGATTGTATTTTTCTAGGATATGCACAAAATAGCACGGCCTATAGATTTTTAGTAGTTAAATCGAAACTCCCGAGATTATTGCTAATACAATAATGGAGTCTAGAGATACTTCATTCTTTGAGAATATCTTTCCTATGAGAACAAAGAAAGACTTCACGAACAGAGAATGTTCAAACCGATAATATTGAAAATGAGAATAATCAAACTTCGAACTTCCCACCATTTCGAACCAATATGTGATATCCCCGAGGAGGATAACAATCTAGTCGCAAGCTCCTCGCAGAGCAAGAGACAAAAGGTTGAGAAAACCTTTGGTGACGACTTTATTGTATACCTCGTGGATGATGTGCCAAAGACTCTTTCAGAGGCTTATGCATCTCCGATCTTGAGTATTGGAAAGAGGCATCAGAGCGAGATGGACTCTATCATGGCTAATGGGACTTGGGAGATCACGGATCGTCCTATCGGTGTAAACTCAGAGGATGTAAGTGGATCTTTAAAAGAAACTAAGGCCCGATGGAACAATTGAGAAGTACAAGGCAAGACTTGTGGCCAAGGGTTACACCCGAAAGAGGGAGAAGATTTCTTTGATACCTATTCTCCGTCGCGATTAACTACCATCGAGTGCTCCTTGCGTTAGCATCTTCCTTTGATCTACATGTTCATCAAATGGACGTGAAGACACTTTCCTTAATGGAGAGTTGGAGGAAGAAATCTATATGGATCAACCGGATGGTTTTGTGATTTCGGACAGAAAATAAAGTATGCAGATTATTGAAACCTTTGTATGGTCTAAAACAAGCACCAAAACAATGGCACGAAAAGTTTGACAAAACTTTAACATCCGCCGCTTTGTTGTGAATGAAGTGATAAATGTGTGTATTATCGTTATGGTGGGGTCAAGGAGTTATCTTATGTCGTATGTAGATGACATACTTATATTTGGAACAAATATCGCTTTAATTGACGAGGTCAAATCTTTCTTATCTCGGTGTTTTGATATGAAAGACTTGGGAGAGGCGATGTTATTGAATATTAAATTGATCAAAGCAAGGATGGGATTACTTTGAATCAATCCCATTATGCTGAGAAAATATTAAGCCGGTTTGGTTTTGAAAACTGTAAAGTTTCACCAACACCCTATGATGCGAGCATTAAGCTTCGAAAGAACCAGGGGTTAGGAAAAGATCAATTAAGATATTCACAAATTATTGGGTCACTAATGTATTTAGTGGTGCCACAAGACTCGACATTTCATTTGTTGTGAGCAAATTAAGTCGGTTTACTTCTAACCCGTGAGATGATCACGGGAGGCACTTGAAAGAGTGTTGCGTTACTTGAGAGGCACAACATCTTTTGGAATACATTATACTGGACACCCTTCTGTATTAGAAGGATACAGTGACTCCAATTGGATCTCTGATGCGGATGAGATCAAAGCTACAAGTGGTTATGTATTCACTTTAGCGGTGCTGCAGATTTCATGGAGGTCTTGCAAATGACCATATTGACGAGGTCAACCATGGAAGCGAACTAGTAGCACTTGATACAACCACGATTGAGGTGAATGGTCGAGAGAACTTCTATTGGACTTGCCATTGGTCGAGAAACCAATACCGCATCCCGATGTACTGTGATAATCAAACAGTGTTGGCCAAAGTCACAAGTACAAAGGATAATATGAAGTCCTCTAGACATGTGAAGCGTAGGCTTAAATCTGTCAGAAAACTAAGAAACTCCGAGTAATTGCTGTGAACTATATTAACACCGAGAAAATCGGACCCTTTTACAAAGGGATTAGCACGAAAGCGATTTGTTGCATCCATGGACATGGGAATGAGGCCCATTTAAGTTACATCACAATGGTAACCCATACCTTCTTGATCGGAGATCCCGTGACTTAGGCAATGGGAAAAACAAATTGATGTTGTAACAAGAGAGTACATATTTATTGTACCCATGTCCTAATAAACAATGTACTTTCGATCAGTATGGAAGGTTGGCATAAAGCCTTAATGTATTCGTTGTCCAAATAAGGAAAAGGTATTAGCTGCAGGATACCTAGAAAGAATACACCTACTTGAGCCTAACTGTGGTCGCAGTTCACGAGAACAGGGCATTCTCTAGAAAGCTCATGAGCGATAAGGAGCATGACCATATAACGCTCCGTTCAGCGTGGTTCATTGGCACCTAGTACTAGTTGAGATTTCAAGTGAAATCGATCACAAAAAGCTATGAATTCAAGGCATAGTCCATTCATCATTGTGAGAAGATGAATCTTGTCATTATAGGTGCAAGTTCAACCGCACGGGACTTACACTAAAAGATTGGTATATTAACAGTACTTTAGCACAATATCTTTGACTTCTAATTCTGCTTTGGAATTGGTGGGGGATTGTTAGAAAATGGCCCAATGAGCGAGGCCCATTTTCGCGAATCCCAAAGCATGCATGGTTAGTACCATATTGCTAAGGTAGGGGGAGGAAGACCAATTTATAAGGTGGAGTCCTCCCCACTCCTTGAATATGGAAAGAGATGGTATGAGGATGGCTCTGTCTAGTCACACACACGCGCACGCACGCGCGCGCGCGTACTCGCGTATTTTCGCGTGAAAATCGCGTGACTTGTGACTTGCGACGCGCGACCGTGTCGTGACGTGGCACGTCGCGTGGCAGACCAAGTCCATCTTTATTTTTGCTAAACTCTGCGCGCACCACTATCTCCCTGATTGAATGAGATTCAAACAGTTGAATGAGGCAGTTACTAGTCAATTTGCACTGCTTAATTTGTGATTTGATGAGGCAGTTACCAGTGCATAATTCTGTTTAAACGCAGCAGTTACTAGTGAGTAGTAATGCAGCGCCTTAAAAGGGCCTCGAGACGCCCAGAAAGAAAGAGAATTTTTGCACCTCCATTCGTCTCTACTTTCGCTCTGCGATCTTGTCTTTGTGGTATTGTGCTGCAAGAACTGTCGACTCTTCTTCCCGCGTGCACCGTGAAGAAGAGGAGCGGTATCTCGAACCATTCTGCCGTGAAGACCGCACGGGGCGGCAATAAGGTTTCGGCAGCGATCTGCGCGACCGCTCATCGTGATCGCGACACCTTCGTTTCAGATCGTGTCAAGCTCGCGCGCTTCCTATTCTTCATCAAAGCTAACAAGTAAGTCGTTCGCGCACGCTCGACTTTGTCTCGTATTGTTTTCTTGTGCAAAATCAAGTATGGTGAATAACTTGTCGTTGGTTGTGAGTTTTGCATCATTAGTTTATTATTTCTGTCTCCTAATAAAACTTGGAATTAAAATATTGCCCACATTTCCAACACTTTCATTACATCTCCACAAACTTGAATTTGTTACATCTCCACTAACTTGAATTTAGCACGACGATTACCAACTAGATCATAAGATTTGATAATATCATTGGTATTAACCTTAGCTGACAATTCCTTTTCAATATAAACTATCATGTAGTTTCGCAAAAAGCCATCTCCCATTTTAGTCCTAGCACGTGTCTTGGCAAGTTTCACGGCTGAAAAGACTCTCTCAATGGTCGTTGTTGATACTGGAAGAGTTATGACTAATCTTAGTAATCTATCAACCATTGGATAAATAGAATTTTTACCTAATCTCACTAGTCCCTTTGTTAGATCAGCAAGCGATGGCAATGTACTTAGCTCTGGATGGTTGCATACAGGGGCCTAATTGACTAATTGACTATGATTAAGGATGATTAAAGGGTCCTAATAATATATCTAGTGGACCATTGGGGGGGCCAGGCCCATGCCCGCCCCCCCCTTGTCTCCGCCCCTGTATATGTGGCGTTATGTAGAGTAACAAGCAGGGATAGATTGAAAGTGTTGATCGGCGACTTAGAGTGTCCAGGTAAATATATGGCGAAAAACATTGTGTACAAATAGATCTTCTAACTTTTTTCATTTCAAGTTGTGTACAGGTAGTTAGACATGGTGTGTTCAAGCCGACACCTCTCTGAAATTATATCTTATGCATATCTATTATATGGTAAAACGACAATCTTTGTGCAAATAATATTGGAATACTATGGTGCATATGAATACATTTACACTTATTGAAGATATGTCGATTTATATAGTTAACGATATTCAACATTTGGCCACACCTAAGGTCTCATTCCAAACAGTAATGGCTAGTGGTTTCCAGTTTTCAGAAGTTCAAAGCAGTTTAGAACACGTTGACTTTTTAACGTGATGTTTCTTTTTCCTTTGCATTATCTGTGGATATATAATGGTACTTTTTATTTTCCTATTTTTTCTTTATTTTTCTTTAATTGAATATCTCAGGAAAAACTAATAGCTGCTACAGTACTATTCCAGCCAAAAGGCACAACACTTTGGAATAGAGCCTAAGAACCATGAAAAGTTTAACTATACATGTTTTTATTTCACAGTTGCCAGGCAACCAATTTAAGCAATAAACCTTCACAAGGTAATGGCCCGTTTATATTAGTTTTTGCTAATGGCTTTTGATTTTAGCTTATAAATAGTAATAACTTATATAGAGCTGCACGAAGAGAGAGAAACTCGTGTGCGATTTTGGCTGATATAAATAAAGGCACTACACTGTGTACTACAATCGACTAATAGATCCCACTTTGAAAAAACACTCCGTCTGAAAATTAGGTATTATAGAAAAACAGTTTTTAGAAGTAACTACGAACAGGGCCAAAACCTATAACTAAAAACCCATTTCAACTAATCTCACAAAAGGAAAACCAGAGATGCAATTGAAGCTCGAAATGGAAAACAAAACAGAATCTTACCAAGTCATCTGGAATCATTCAGCAGTGGCCTAGGCATCAATCCTAGCTTGCAGCACACAACAAACAGAAGTTGCCCTCTAGCGAGAAAAAAAAAGGGCATCAATGCCATCAAAATTTGATCCGGCACCAGGAGTGCAGCGACGACGGATTCGGCAGACCTCCGTGTCATCGCGCTCCCTGGCTGCGAGCTCAGCTCCTCTCATAATCCCGTTAACCTTGCCGTCGGAGCCGATTTGGTGAATAAGGTCAGTACGAATGAACCGAGTCTTTCCCCTCAAAGCATGTTTTCCCAATACCTCTCTATACCTCAAAAGCGTATTATCATCACATATTTAATTCTCAAGCTAAATCTTAGACTTCAAAATACGGCGCCGATTGGCCCACACAATTGCACGGTGAAGTGTGATATAGTATAGCATAAAAACTTTATTTGCAAACTCAAAATGTTGAAACTTCTATTATGCAAACTAAATAATTTTGAGATATTTGAATTCATGTTCAGATGGCACAATTTATTTTGAGATCTCTCTTTCATATGTGAAAAAGAAGAATGGAGAGTGGACATGTTTAACAAATTAGCAAACTATTAATCTTTGAATTATACCTATCTATTTTTATATTTTAATATTTTATATCTCTAAGCCAACTATAAAATCCAAAACTTTAAAATTAGGGACCAAAAAAAATAAGGACAACATGTTTTTACTTTTTAATGAGAATCTCTAAATATTTTTTATTTTCCTTAGCAATTGTAAATCACGTGCCATCCGGTTATATTCCATAATTGATGCCACAAAACAATCCAATGGCACGCAGACACCTGAAGGCAAAAACTAATGGCTAGGGAAATCACCTTATACTTTCAAAAAAATCATACAACTGATACTGAAAAATACAGATAAAAAATTGAAAAATATTCAAAACTACTTAGTGAGTAACTTTTCATACTTAAATAATATTAAAAAATTTAGTGGTGCGAATGGATGGGCCGCCCTACTAATTTGAAAGAAAAGAGCACCCTCAAGACATGTACAATAGGGTGATATAAGTTATCTATAAAAAAAAATACCACATAAAATTTTTACTGAGATGAATGAAAAACAAAGAGGAGAAAGAAGGAGGTCGACTGTAATTCCATAGACAGTCAAAATGCTAGAAAATAGTTTGCTATAGACGATTTTGTGTCATCGTATCAATATTGTCTCTAATATTATTTATAGATGATATAAAATAAATTATAGACAGTAGCTATGTGTACCAATTTGAAGCGCTTGCGCCGACAGGTGGTTGGCATGCGCACGGACGGACGGGCATGCGGAGTAAGGGAGGCGTCGTCCTCGGCCCGGACATTACGGACCGACCGTCCTTCGGGCCCCACACCACCCCCGTCCCACCGTCGGGTGGGCCCGGGACGGCAGAACCGATTATTATTCCCGGGGCAGCGCGGACGCGGTTCCAGCGGAGCGGAAGCTGAAAAGGCCGTGAACTCGGAGCAAACCACCACGAAAACATCGGAGGAAGCCGCAGGCGGCAGCATAGGCAGAGCCTAACCATCATCCACCCCTCGTCGTCCGGCCAGAAACCAAAGAGAAAAGGAGAGACCAGAAGCGTATCCACCTATTCGTCTCCCCACGACTGGTCCGGTCGGTCTTCCCCTTCCCATCCGTCTGCTCGCCGCCGCGGCCGGCCCATGGAGGCGCTGTGGAAGCAGGCCTCCAGGCTCAAGGAGCAGGTCGCCCGCCAGGTGACGCCGTCTACCTTGACTGCTGTCGCGATTCTTGATCGATCTGGGTAGAGTACCCGTACGGCTGGGCTGGGCTGGGCACGCACCGGCCGTGGGTTTGATGTTTGCTTTTGCGTATCGTTAGCTAGATGCGGCCAATCTCTCAGAAGTCTGTGCTGTTCGGTGGTCTCTGATTTCTGCCTATGTGATAGAGAGGTGAAGTGCTTGAATGGGATCTTACAATTCTTATCTATATGTGTCGATGCCGGTAAGTGGACAAAGGAATAGATAGAGGGTTGACCATTTGGTAGGCAATTTGAGGGGGAAGCTGTCATGTTTGGGATACAATGGTTCAAATTGGTTGAGTTATAGCGATATGTAGGTTTCTGATTTGACGCATCAGCCTTGATTTCTCGTCCAGATAAATAACCGCGTAAACATGATCGACACCAATACATTGTTTTGAGTAACAGCTAATATATTGTTTTGAATCTATCTTGTTCTTTTGAGAAAATTAAGGAGTTACACTGCCTTAGGAACACCCAAGTTAAGGGTCTTAGAGGGCTAGAAGCCTACAAACGCAGATATGATCTGCAGGCCACTCATGGAACAGTAGCAAGTACACATTCGGATGATATGGGTGTTAGCGTTTGTCTCGGAGATACCTGTGTCGTCTGGAGATGCAGATGGTGGTGCAGTGTTTTGATTCTAGACCTGTATTAGTTCCTTACCATGAAATTGGTATGCAAATGTTGTTCCTACATAGTTATTCAAAAAAAAAATGCTGTTCCTATACAAAATTATGGTAAGAACTAGATGGGTAAGGTGATCTCAGGATTCTCAGCTGAATTTATAATATGCTGTACTATAACTATAAATACTGTGGTTTTTATGCTCATGCTTGCGATTTGCAAAGTGAAGTGGAAACTCAAGGGCGTTAAATGCCAGTTTCAAGTCTGCCTATAAATGCTTGTGCATTGCTAAAGCTGGAAGTACATAACTGGAAAGTGTATACTAACTGGCCCATATCATAAGCGCCCATATACACTGCATGGCATTTACTTGAATAAATATTTTTATGTTTTTGAATATATCCTCATATTTAAGTGGCATCCAAAAGTCATTGTTTTCAAACTTGACATAAGTAACATTACATTGTACCTATCTATATCATTGCAGGGCATGTTTAAGCAGTTTGGAGCTGGTGCCTATGGAAATTCAGATAATGCATTTACAGATGAATCAGAAGTTAAACTACACCAAAGATTGGAAAAACTTTACTTATCGACTCGTGCTGCTAAAGTATGAACAACACATATTTATTGCTCTTTTATTTCTACCCTTCTCTCTGTTTTTTTTTTTGATAAAAACATTGGCATCTTTTGCCAGCATTTTCAAAGGGACATTGTACGTGGTATGGAGGGCTACATAGTCACAGGATCTAAACAAGTGGAAATAGGTATGCCATTCCAATTGCCTACAAGCTGAATAGAGTAATTTTGAGCTTGACATTACTAGTCATTTGTCAGTTATAATGTCGGTTCAATATATACATCAATGTATGCCGATAAGCTCTGCAAACTACATTTGTAGGAAATAAATTGTCTGACGATAGCAAGAAATATGGCATTGAAAACACATGTACAAGTGGTAATACTTTATCCAAAGCTGCTACATACTATGGAAAGGCTCGTTCTCTGATGGAAAAGGAACGTGGCAATATGTTGAAAGCATTTGGTACACAGGTCTGTGTTTCTAGTGCTGTATTTGTTTTTACTTTATGATAATATGATATATGTTGCAAAAATGCAAAACTTCTAAAAATATCCAAGGATATTTGGGTTATTATAGATTGATAATGGGTGGGTTCTTTTGGGCTGATGACTTATGGTTTAAATATTTGAATTCTAACTGTTCGCGAGAGGTAATACGCACAGGAAAATAGTCGCATGTGACTTTGGCTGGTACAGCTGAACTCAGTACACCTTTTACTATAATATTCCTATTGATCCGTTTTAAAAAAATGCACCGTTTAAAAAGGTAGTTGCTGTAGACAGTATGAGCATAAGCCAGCTATAAGCTGGTTCGAACCCAGCCAATATTTGGAGTACAATTGGGCGGTTTTTCATTTTGCATTTTTGCATATCAGTATAGATTTGTTTTGAAAATATGATTTACTATGTAATAAGTTTGTTTGTATTCTAGGTGGCAGAGCCTCTGCGAGCAATGGTAATGGGTGCACCTTTAGAGGATGCTAGACATCTAGCCCAGAGATATGACAGAATAAGGCAAGAAGCTGAAGCTCAGGTGAAAATCTTGGCTAACTTGTAAGCTAAGTCTCTTGCAATGATGAATTAGTATTCTTGGAGGTTAGATATCATCACAAAATATACTTGGGCCCTTGTGTTCCTTAAAGAGTTATTCTCGAAGCTGAGAGTAATATTCATTCAGGACTCAGGCGCTCCATAAGCTGTATGGTCCACACTATTACAACCTGTTACCTTAAGTCTTATAGACGAATAGAGGAAAATTGATGGATCTATTTCTCTAGTCTTTGTGAACTGGCACAATCCCATAGAGGTTCTCAACATCCACTGTTATTTTAAAATAAAAAACAAGATGCTGTTTTTTTACAGGAAGCATCACACTATGTACGGACAGATCTGTTCAGTCTTACTATCTAAAGGGGGTTTCCATCTCTTGAAATTGTAAATTATATAATCATTTGCGAAGCAATGATACCAGTGCCAATGTGCCAGCTTCCACCATCCAATGCCCAAATTAAATACTTAAGTGTCAACAGTTCTTATAAGCTTCTGTTGCACTCAAGCTCTTTTATATAGGATCCTATAACCATCTCAGATCATGTGATTTAGTTTAGTCATTCTGAAATTTGAGCTACATAAGTAATTCTTTCATTTCCCCCTGTGCATCGTTCCTTTTGTGTAAACAGTACTATTACTCCTTAATTTCTTTTGTCCTTTTCTAGGTTGTCGAAGTGTCAAGACGGCAAAACAGAGTAAGAGAATCAGCTGGGAATGGTGAAGTGATATCAAAGTTGGAAGCAGCTGAGTACAAACTTGAAGAGCTGAAGTCAAGCATGGTGGCGTTAGGGAAGGAAGCTGTTGCAGCAATGGCTGCCGTTGAGGCTCAGCAGCAAAGATTGACATTACAACGTCTCATTGCAATGGTAACAATCAACTATACCAGTTAATGCAACATTTGCTTATGCATCAGGTTGTTGCATTGTATCAGAAAATTTATGTGTTCACTAATCATTCCTTTTTTGGCCTGAAGGTTGAGGCTGAGCGCACTTACCACCAGAAAGTTCTGGAGATCCTTGACCATTTGGAAGAAGAAGTATGCATACTCTAGCATTTGTTGCATTTAACCAAATTTATGGCTTGGCCTGTTGACACATCGCACCTTGTGCCATGTGAAGCATACAGAAATCTTGTATGCATTTAATTTTTAATGATTATATTCTGATTGATAGATGGTGTCTGAGCGTCAAAAAATTGAAGCATCTCCAACCCCATCAGCAGAAAATTACATGCCACCACCACCACCAACTTACGAAGAAGTTAATGGCATGTTTCCATCCTCTTCTGCTGATGAGTCAGTAGCATCTATTGATTTCTTCCTAGGAGAGGTGTGAAGTATTTTCAATACAAAACTATTGCACCGGCTGCCAAATTTACTTGAGGTTGTCAATATCTGGGATTCTTCTTAAATATGTTTATGTATTCTTTGTGATGCAGGCCCTTGATTCCTTCAAGGCTGAAAGTGAGTTTGAGCTTAACTTGTCAGCTGGCGACGTTGTTATTGTCCGAAAGGTAATACTTCTCTAGCCATGTTTTGTAAGCTTCCTCTGAGTTATTAAATACCGTTTCAAGGCATCTCAATGCTTGCTCCTAGCAGCTAAACATATCATCATTTAGCTTCCGTTAATCTGGTGGTCTTGCCCGAACACAGATATCAAGCAATGGTTGGGCAGAGGGTGAATGCAACGGAAAAGCAGGATGGTTTCCACATGCTTATATCGAAAGGCGAGAGCGTGTACTAGCGAGCAAAGTTCCGCATATTTTCTAGGAGTTTTGAGAGGAATATAGGTGTGTCCGATTATGT
This sequence comes from Dendrocalamus sinicus, assembly GCA_036346575.1. Classification (NCBI taxonomy): domain Eukaryota; kingdom Viridiplantae; phylum Streptophyta; class Magnoliopsida; order Poales; family Poaceae; genus Dendrocalamus; species Dendrocalamus sinicus. Next base: position 11,253,343 of record CM070650.1, read on the forward strand.
GGTTTTGATTCAATAGTTGGAACGGTGTCCACGTCTCCTTTTTTCCCTCTTAGCTTCCACGATATGCTTACTGTAAGTCATGTGCATAGTTTAAATTTTTGTCCTGTTAGTCAGTTTTGAGATTATCTTGTTTGTAATACAGTTCAAAAGACCGAATTGGCCATTAGCCAACTTTGGGCCTTTTCTTTTCGGTTTCTAAAAACTGCTTTTTAGTTTTTCTATAGTAATTAGATTTTAAACGAATTGTCTTTTTAAGATGAGGTTGATAAGTTAATTGTAGTACACGCTATAGCGACTTCATTTATGTTGGCCTAAAGCAGTATATGAGTTTCTGTTACTCTGTTACTTCGTACTCTGTCTTACGAACAATCTAAAAATCATAAAGCAAAGCCAAAAAGAAGAGTGAAATGGTGAATTACTCGCTGGTGCAGTTTATAGCCTTCTTTGCATCATGTATTTTCTGTCCATACGAGGGGTATAAATGTATGATATGCAGAAAAAAAGGGTGCACGGCAAACGATAATGATTTCGTCCGTCGTCAGTGAGGAGACTTGGCTACTCGAGGTGAAATGGTCAACTGGAAGCTACCATACCATCTGATTCTTGGAGGAAGATTCAACAGACCAACCTAGCAGCCTCGTGCGCCGGACTTGTGGTTTTCTGGCGTCTCGATTTGTCAGATACTATGGATTGGAATAGGATGGCGTGGAAATCGACGTTTGGTCAAGGCAAATCAGCGATGCCCTAAACAGAACGATCCTGCGCAGCATGGTGCCATGCGTGATGCATCATGCGTACCTTGATTTTGACCGTTTCATGTGAACACCACGGCGATCTCTAAACTGCAGGCCCAACGTCCAAATGTTGGTGTAATTGAAACATGGGATTTTGGCCTTGGAGATATCAGATATGGCGCGGTAACAAAATTACAAAAGCTGGGAGCCCTTTCGGAAACGCGGTGTTAGCTGTTACCTATCCATCGGTGATCGGTGCTGGTCGAGCTGGACCCCTCGGCAGTAACGAGCAATGTAAGGAAAGCTCAAGCCGCCCCCGCTTTGCATGGTGCTGGAACTGAAACCAAACGAACCCCATGGGCTTGAAGCCTTGAACCACCCGTCCAACGAAGCGGGTGTCGAAGTAAGACGTTGTGCCGCCGTGGTTACTCGCGTTGGTGTAAAAGTAAAGATGTGAATGGTGCAAAAGAAGCTGCATAACAGTGCTGATATGTTGCAGAGTTGCACTACTGTTCATGGCAACAGCTTAAGCCGTCAGATGGTCCACCTGGGGCTGGCACTTGACCGGGCCTTGATCGGAGTTGTTGGGCCACTAACCGACCAAATCAATGGATGCGAGGCAACAAACGGCAAAACGAAAAAAAAAACTGTTAGGGGTGTTGCGAGAATCGAACTCGCGACCTCTCGCACCCGAAGCGAGAATCATACCACTAGACCAAACACCCGCTTGTCGAAATGGTCTAATCATAAAATACTTATCTTAAGTACCGCTAACTGACAACGACCAAACCAGCTTCCACAGCGTAGCGAAACAAAAGGGGCTGTTCGCTCCCGGCCGTCCAGTCCTCCTGGAAAATGTGTAAACTGAAGACAATAGCCCCTGTATGCGTTAGGAATATTTTTAGCTCCAAAGATACAAATGAAAGAACGAAAGAGAAAAAACCAATCCTCAAAAAAAATGAAGAGGAAAAAGTAACCGAGGTCAGGTCGTCACTCCTATCATATCCTCCAGAACACGCTTACCTCCCAAATGGAAAATCTGAAAGTAAAAAAAGAGTTGCATCACCCCCAGCAAGCACTCTGCGCCAAGGTGGCACGCAACGTGCATATTTTTCAGGCCATCTGACCTCACCGTTGGTGAGCTACCAATTTCAGTCGCTTATCTCTCCGGTGGGTAAACTGAAATCGGTTTACGTTATTGTACAGCAGCCAGCAGGGCATGCGATCGATTGACCCCTTCAATGGCGCGCGAGCTAGCCGCCTTCGCCGTCCGCGTCACTCGTCATCTGGCCGAGCCAACCGCGGATAGCAACGTCGGCCGACCGCCCGTCACGTTTGTGCAACGTACGTGTACTTGATGATCCAGGTTTTCTTGTTGATTGGGTTAATGTATGTGCGTATGCATGGAGTTTTACTGAATTTCAGTAATCAGCCCAACACCTGAACCTGATGGATGAAGGCCTAAGGTCTGCCACAGTAAGCTGACATGGCCGAGCTTGTGTTGGGTCATGTTAGCGGGCAGGAGACAAGGTTGGCACCGCACAGGCAAGGAAGTATGGAATTGGCAAGTGCTGTTCGACTTAAGACGCCCTCGGTCCTTCTCACCAAGTTGTTATAAAGGATTAGGATTTTGATCAAAATTGTGTGACGTGGTACGTAGGTAAAATATTACCTTCTCTTATCTCTGTGTGTGTGTGTGTGTGTGTGTGAAATGTGTCATCTGTGAGTATATAGGGGTCAAAAGCGAGCACAATGGAGTCGGAGAGGACAAGCAGCAAGGGACCAAACGGGAAAGAGCAGGCCGGCCGTCACACCACCACAGACACCCACTGCATCAGAGTGATCGAACCGAGCGCTAGTGGGGAGAGAGAGAGAGAGAGAGAGAGAGAGAGAGAGAGAGAGAGAGAGAGAGAGAGGAAAAGGAGGAACTAGGAAGCAATCCGTACCCGTCTTTCCGCCATGATCTATCATGCCTGGCCTTCTTTACCTCTGTACGTAGTTTAAGGAGCACAGAAAAGAACCAGAGCACGCCATTCCAAATATACCTGGCCGACTGACTCTGTCACTGTAACACCCCTAATCATTACAACCTTGTAATTAACCAAGTGCTGCGCTTTCGGATGACACCTATCATTCCAACGCCCACATGGACAGAACTCATGGATGGAGAGAGAGAGAGAGATGCAGCTCTCCCTCTCTTTCTTGTTTCTGCTCGCTTTGTGTGCAAATGTACATGTCTATGCTCGTCTTACCTTGTCTCTTAGCCGGATTTTCAACGTGTTAGTGCTGGGTTAGTACCAGCTCGAATGAATTGCGCCAAGGAATAAACGGAAAGGAAAGCCAGAAAAGCCAGCCATCTACACGTATGCAGAGATTATATATGGTTGAGTTTGATGGTTGGATGGACACTGAAATGAGTAAGAGGTGTGACGTTCTTTTGACTTGTTGGAAGGTATCATCATTCATCAGTATGGAGCACTGCACATGATGTTGTTCTGTAATAGCACAAACCTTTCTGCATATGCCTGAATAGCCTGATGGACAGTGTGGAACTAGAGTTTGAGCTCTGCTATACCCAGAAGTTGTTTGGCTGGTTCAGTAGTTGCAAGAACTGGATAATATAATTCAGCTGCTACACTCCGTAGGCTAAACCTTTTCTTGACCTGTGTGGGGGTGCTCGATGTTTCTTTTCTTCCTTTTCTTTTTCTTTTTTTTTTCTTGTCCCTGTACTTTGGATTTCCCTTATTGCCGAATAAGACTTGGATGGCTGAGATGAAAAGCAGGTCGAGCGGCTGTTTAGCCAATCTTGTACGAGCCGCTTCTTTGCTTCCTTCCCAAAGTTTGAATAAGAACGCCGATGGCATGTACTGTAATCGGCAAGGATATACTACGCAATGTTTGAGTAAGAGCACTGAAATTGCTTTGAAGTCACTGCTGGTAAATCCTACTCAAGCAGAGTACTAGTCCCCTCTCTCTCTCTTTTCAGAGGCTGACTAACATAAGAGACAAAATTCAGGAACTCTGCAAGTCATTGGAATCTTTTCCCAGTTTCAGCCTAACTCTGTGTACCTGGCATTGGTAATTTATCATTGCTAAAGGGAAAAACGAGTGCTTAGGGCTGTGCCGTCCTTGCACCAAAGGGGCCGTAGATTGGGCGCATTGTTCTTCCTTCCTCGCTTAAAAACCAAACAGATTTGGCACTTCCATATAAGTCAAATGTAATCCTTCTCAGATTTAGGATGGATTTTCCATATAAGTCAAATGTAATCCTTGGCAGATTTAGGGTGGATTTTTTTACTACCATTCATGACTCTTAATCTTAAAGTGAGCATTTATGTACCTAATACCGATAAGAAAAGCTGTTCTGATAAATTATTTAAAACAATTAAAAATTATTTTATTTATTTATTCGAAAAGCTATACGAAAAGAAGAACTCGTGACCGCTTAGATAAATCCAGTAATAGAGTTGCCCGGTGCTACATGGCCGTACTACTGTAAGCAGGTGCTGCATTGATCGTTTAGTAAACCGGACGCGCCGACGCGGCGGGCCCGGTGGGCTCACGTGACGAACTGTGCCTATGAGTAGTTTTTTCTTCAAAAAATTACGAATAGATTGACTGATGGATTCGGTGGTGTCGCAGCTGCATGCTTCCATCCGTCGCCTCCGCGCCGACCCGAGTCTTGACTTGTGATGATCCGTCCAAGCTCCGAACCCGCCTCACTTCCTTCCTCGTAGCGAAATTCCCGGGCACTCCAGTTTAAACGAACCAACGACACGCGGCTACACTCCTCCATGCTACCAGAACGAAAACTCCTGCATTCCTACCACCACCACCAATTGCAACGTGCAAGGTCATCGCGAATTTTGAACCGTCGTGGCTCTCGATTGATTGTCCTGAGAACCGTACATTCCGTAGGGATGTTGTTATCTCCATCTATAAATTTTAAGACAAATTTCTATACGTATTTCTGAATTTATTTTAATTATGAATAAAATTTTAAGCCTAGATTTATTATATATTAATGGTAACAAAAAAGAGAAAAAAAATCCGACAACCGTTAATAGTTTAAATTTATCAAAACTTTCTCTTTTTGCTGATCTTAATATAGAATAAATTTAAACTTAAATATTATATATATATGGAGTAAACCATGAAATATATGTAGAAATTTTTTCAAATTTTTTTATAACTTTTTAGTTATGGTGCATCGTGAGTACACTCTAAGCTTGAGTGTATTCTACGTTATCAACAAGAGATTCGCAGCTCAGTTAAGAACAGAACAGTAGGGAGCAGAAAACGCAAGAAATGCAGGGAAAGAAAAGAATCCAAGCGAAGTTAGACGGAGCAGAAAGAAAGGAACAAAACAGAAGGAAAACAATTGCGTACTTGTTTCAAGACGAGACATGGGGTCAGTGTGTGAGCGTGTCGTAAGGCGCGGGCCAAGTGGGAGGCGCGCGCGAGGGGGGCGGCTGGGCCTGGGTGCCAGTGTAGCGCAAAGCGAGGCAGCATTACAGCAATAGAAGAATGAAAGGCACGGGTCGCGGTCACCGCCTCGGTGCCCCACCACCGCCATTACCATTCTCGTTATGTCGGAAATAAGTTGGAGCTGGGTCCAAACGAGTGTCACCACTCAACACACCACCACAAACAACGCACTCCAGGACTGCACAATAAGAAAAAAATCTCAGGGCTGACTCGATCCATCGAAACTCCAAGCCTCACAGCAGAGTTGCACACACGAACCATGGACACATGGCGGAGAGTAGCTCGGGTGAAGTCAAGGGAAGCTTAGTAAGACTTAAGTCTCACCTCTTTCGGCGGCAAGAACACCCCACACCCAGCGGCGGCTAACGACCAGCAAGATCGGTGATGTCGACTAGAGAGAGCCAGTTGCAAAGAAAAACAAAAAGCCTGACCACTTGGTCAGCCTATTACCTTTAAGAGGTCTAACAAATTCATCTCACTGGCCTATCAAGACACCAACTTTAACTCATAAACCTAGCGATAGCAATTAGATTTCCAGAGGAGAAACGCGCCGACGCACAACACAACACAGAGGGAGGTTGGGGCACAGGGCGGCGAGGCGAGGCCACCGGACCGAGCTGGGGAGCAGATCCGCGGCGAGCCGACGAGGAAGCGATATGGAAGCGGGGGCGCAGGGAGCCGGGACCGGGAGGCATCGCGGTGAGGGGGGTCGAGCTGGGGCAAGGGGAGCCGGACCAGGGCGGCCCGAGCCGTCATCGGGCACCGGCGAGTGTGAGTGGCACCACGGAGGAGCACCAAGCCCGAGGGCTAGCTGCGCTGCCACACCCTGTGCTGCTGCATGCTTAGAGAAGACAACAAGTGAGTATGAGACCGAGAGACAGTGAGACTATGAGAGGAAGTGAAATAGGGGGAGGCGCTGAGTGGTTGAGCCAGTGTTCGGCTGGATCTGACTGTGGACTGACCGAGTGAGACAAAGAGACAGTGAGGAATTTTTCTCTAGTTCCTTCCTTATCGATTTAGTATTTTAGAGTTTATAGTTTGGACTTTTAGATTCAATGTATAGTGATAGTTTAGTCTTTATAATTAATTCATATATTTATAAATTTGAATTGACAGAAATTAATAATTTATTTATAGATTTTGCTATAATGGAGAGCATTGGATGGCAAACAGTCGTGGTCCTTTCAAAAATCATGGTATAATAAGTTCGATTGGTTGGAATATAGTGTGAAAAAGAATGTCGTCTTTTGTTTCTATTATCTCGTGATTCAAATTAGCTTAATTCTGGTATGTTTCATATGATCTAAATTTTTATTATCATTCATAATTTTTATATTATATCACTAATTTTGATATGTTTTATACATAGGTGACTTATCGCTACTCCGTATTCATGGCAAGGTAATTATATATTTTTTGGATATGCTTTTTATATTATCGAGGTATCTACTTTCTATTTCTTTATTTTTCATTATTTGTCTCCATCTAATTTATAATTTTTATATAAATTCAAAATTTTATAAGAGTTAGAAACTAAATTTACATCAACTTAGTTTTAATTTATAAATAGTTCTGTCCTCTCTTAATTTCATTACTGAGGAGCGGTGCTCAATCACGAGGGAGAAGCATCTCAGTGCAGTGCTGCTGCACCAAAGCTTGTGCGTACAAATAAAACTGAGCACGCACGAATGCCGATGTACCTGGCCACAAAAGCGGATCCGAATCGTCTGAATTCGTGAAGCAAAATCACGGTAATTTTGCGAAGCAAAATCACGGTGATTGCAGTATGGTGACTCTGGTTCATAGCCATTGCCATTGGGACGAGAAGGCAAAGATTGAGACGGTAGCAAAGAACGGTATCAAGTACTGTACTGAAAAGTAACGTAACTATGATACTGTTAGGTTGTGTTTGGTTTAGAGACAAGATATGATGGGATGGTCCTGTCTCTGATTTTGGGATGGGATGATCCTATTTTTTGTTTGGTTAGGGGGATAGAGTCATCCCTGTTTTTTGTTTGGTTGGAAGGATAAAGTGGGATGGAATGGTCCCATCCTTTGTTTGGATGGAAGGATGAAGGTGGGACATGTGTGGCCTTTGAGTTTTTTTTTAAAAAAAAATTGAAGCCTATTGTTGATATGTTTGTACACATAAGCCTTTGAGTTTTTTTTTTAAAAAAATTTAAACAAAATAGTACTTAAAAAAACAAAGAGGTGGGATGACTCTATCCCACGTGGGATGACTCTGTCCCATGAAAAAAAGAGGATTGCCTGGTCCCGGATCTACAAGGAATATTCCTAGTGGGATGTCCTTGACTCTGCTTGTCCCAGAAGCAAGCACCACCCCGAGGTGGGATATCCTACCTGGGACGTCCCTGTCCCTCGAACCAAACACTGCCTTAGCGCCTCCGCTGTAGAATGCAAACTACCATGACTTCACAAAATCAGAGGATATCAATTCCACCAAAGCCAGGAGAGCTCCAATAACTAAATGTTCACTCTTGAAATTGTTCTGTTCCAGCTACAGAGACCACTACACCAGAAGGGCCACACACAGCTGCACAACCCATTGGAAGAACAAATTAGCAGCCTAAGGACCCTACTTCCCAGTTCCATCCACCTAGGGGTGCAAACGGGTTGGATTCGGACGGATATTGTTGTTACCATATCCTAACCCATATTTTTTCTCCGGATTCGGTACCAATCGGATTCGGTGCCGGATCGGTCGGGATTAACCCGTTTGTAAGGAATGCATGCAGTACAGCAAATGGGGTAGGAGGACGTATAGTCAAGAACTTGATGTTACTACTTAATAGCTGATGTGGAAGATTTTATTTTACCATTGCAAAAGAAAATGAAACGTCAAATAGTAGCGCTAACCTGAAATCAAACTTGAAGACGTATCGGATTCGGACGGATATTGCTGTTACCATATCCTAACCCATATTTTTTTCTCCGGATTCGGTACCAATCGGATTCGGTGTCGGATCGGTCGGGATTAACCCGACCCGTTTGCACCCCTACATCCACCTCTCCCAGACAGACACTCTAGCTAGCATGGCAAGATTGCAACACCTCCATCTATCTTGTTGCTGCTTCGCTTCTATCCCTTGCTATCTCAACTTCTCTACCTCATCTTGTGACTAAGGGTACAAACGGAGCAGATAATTTTCGTCCATCCGACCGACCGAAGACTTGTAGAACGAATACGAAAGGGGTAGAAGGGTATCTGGCACTATTCATATCCGACTCTGACTCCGAAGAAAAAATATGGAATAGAATACGGGATAAGTGATCTCCATCCGTATATATCCGTATGTCAAGTATATGAGGAAATCTATTGTGACTTTACCTAGAAACAAGATAACATATAGGCAAACTATCACATCTAAACAGGCAGGAGTACTAAGTGTTCTAGCTTCAACATCTCAGTAATTAGTCTCTTCATGTTTGCTTTGATTGTACCATACTGTCCAATGTCATGTGCAAAGAAGCGGATAATTTTCGTTTGACCGACCGTCCGAAACATTATGGAACGGATACGGAATGGAGAAATAGATATGCAGCATTATCCGTGTCCGACTCCGAGGAAAAAATATGGAATAGGATACAGGATAAGCGATATCCATCCGTATCCGCTTCGATTGCACCCCTACTCGTGACTAGGGATGGCAATGGTGTTAGTGATATGCCATAGAAGTGATCATAGAGATGATTGCATCATATCTATGTTTATCATCTTTTGAATGATATATTATTTAGTTTTTTGAATAAATATTTTTCATATTGAACAACAAATATGTGACTTTCATAGAACTCTTTATTCACGTTTTGATGTTATTCTAAATCATATTTGATCTTATATCATTTTATGGGATAATTATAATTTATAGATCAACACATATATTGATTTATGATCATGTTTCACGGACCATGGAAATGAGGATATGAAATCAATAATGTGGACACGTATTAGATAATATAGTGTTAGATTTACCTACCATGAGACACCACGAAAACTATTATATTCTTAAGTTTCATCAGTTGGTCTCATACATATTGTATGTTAGATCCTCAAACCTAATATCGTCATAGTTTCGTATAAGTGTTATAGTTTACTTAGGGGTTGCCAAACACCACTCCATATCTGAGTGGTCATAAATACAGCTTTCGAATTTACTATAAAACATACAGAGAAATATGAGTAATTAAGATAGAATTTACTACTATATAATGAAAGAAATATCTCTGAGCCCCTCAATGCGGTTGGATTAAGAAAATGCATAAGCATGCTGAATGTGGTTAAGGAGTCAATTACAAACTGAGTAATCCACTGTAGATTTGAGTAAAGGATTAGCCTATTATATAATGGCACATTTCTCGTCTTGAGTTCGATATGGTATCATGAGGCAAAAAGATTAGTACATAAGCACTATATAGGTTTGTTCGATATGATATTTTAGTATATTTGAGAGCTATTATGTACTGTTGAGGACCACCATTGACTAATGGATCAAAAAAGAGTTTTCGACCCATGGCCGAACATACGTGAACTTATAGGGTCACACACAAATAGCCCTCGGTAACTCGTGGGAATTCTCCTATTAGGCGATGAATATGGGAGAGATTTTGTCTCCGCTAGGTTACTTATATGGGGATGAAGACAAGAATGCTACCTTCATCTTCAATCCTCGCTGTTCTTTAATATATACTTATATGCACGTAGAAGATACTGAGTTAAAAGTAGATTTGGCATTGTTACGTACTGTATTTACAAAAATAGTATTATGTCGACCGTATTTGCAAAAATATCACTTTTATTGTCTTGTCTGCCCCTCACTGAGACGATGTGACTGCCACCGGTGGGCGGGTTGCGCGAGCTTGCTCGTCAGTGCAGAGAGGCGACATGATGATTAAGCCGGCTTTATTACCTACCCTAATTTTTTGTTTAGTGTTTTTTGAAATATATTAAATGAGCTTGAAAAATTATGAAAATTTATATACAACCTGCCGACACAACATACCTTGTAGTGTAATTTTGGGGTAATTCTATCCATTGCAAATGTTGCTAAAAAAGTCATAAAATTCTAATATTTTTATGAGTTTTACATATAGCAAATGAGCTTCAAAAATTACGAAATTTTATGTGAAACCTCCTGATATAGTCATAGTTATTGTGTAATTTTTTGAGAATTTTATGTGGTACGAATTTATGACGTTTATTCGAGTTAACTTAATCATGAATTTAATGATCGTCATGTTTCTTTCGAAGTGGCAAGTGTCGACTAATCATGCTATATATTATTTCCGGCTATCTGGTTCACACAATTATCACTCTCTATGTGTGTGCCCCTCGCGCACTCTCTCGTTCGCAGTAATGTGATTATTTCCGTGTCGTCTCCCCTCGCCCACTCCCTCATTTGCATATTTGTCAGTGTTACGATGCCATCCCCACACCCGAAACGCTTCTCGTGCTAGTGGGTCCTCAATGTATGGTGTGAGTGCACCGGGTTCACCTTTCGTTTGGTCATAAATACAATCCTCTGGCAGTTCGTCATTGCTCATCCCAGTCGCTCATCGAAGATGGTGATTGTCGTGGTCGTTGCTGAAAATTGGGAGTGCATAGCTCATTAGTTCGAGAAGGTAGTGCGTAGCTCAAAATTGGCAGTGCTAATTTCTTCTCCGGAAAGGCAGGTAATTTTTGATCGTCCCATAATCATAGTCAATTAGTATTATGTAGTTAGTCGGATTAATGTAGTTTGTATTACGTATGTCATAATAATTTAGACATAGTTTGTACTATTTTTTGTACGTACGGTATCCTCAATTTATTAGTTCGGTGTAAGTAATGAGTTAGTGCTAAGAACAATGGTAATGAATGGTTCGTCATTTTTTCGGATGAGTAATCAAATTATCGGTAAGTAGTGAAGTATTCAATGTAGTTACACGCACGCATATAGTTGTTATTATCAATCTTTGCACTAATATTTCGTCTGTCCCATTTGTTGCATGGTAATCTCAAAATTACTTTTTTTGTACTACAGTAATTATTTTTAATTGTACAAATTCCTAATGTATAAAATTGTAAAAAAATGTGAAACATTCGTAAATTCATGATCAAATTAATCTGAATAAACGTTGCAAATTCGGACCACATAAAATTCCCAAAAAAAGTACGCAATAATTATGACTGTGTCGGGAGGTTTCACATAAAATTTCGTAATTTTGTAAGCTCGTTTGATATATGTAAAAACTCGTAAATATATCAAAATTGTATGAATTTTTTAGCAATATTTGCAGCTGATAAAGTTACCCAAAAATTACGTCTACCCATCGGGCGGCAGATTGCCTATCTTCTGGTGAGGGGGCGGTAGACGCTTGCCGCGCCGCATCGCAGGCACTACCGCCCACCCACCGAACGACAGAAGCAACATTTTTGTCAATATGGTGCGCATACTGTTATTTTTGTAAATACGATACAAAACAGTGCCAAATATGGCTTTAAGTCGATGATCCTTCTATATATCTAAAATATAGATATTTTTATCTCAAGCGTAACATATTTTAATATAATATACAATATACAACTCATCTAGTACTCCCTCCAGTTCGCAAAAATAAATGTTTTAGAGATCGACATGATGCCTAAAGTTCAAATTTGGCAACTAATTACTATTGTAATATATTTATAAAACCTAACAAAATTATAATAATATAAAAGCATTTTTCAAGAAGAATCTATACATATGATTTTTTATGTATCTAATTTAAATATGTAAAAAGATATCGATAATCAAAATTTCTAAAGTTTAACTGTGCACGATCCAAAACAACTTGTTTTTTGTAAACACACTCCAAAACAACTTGTTTTTGTAAACTAGAGGGACTATTATTCTACATCTCATATATTAATAAATTTACTTATTTCTATACAACTATACAATAAATATATAAAATTATCTTTAATGTCATTGAAATTTAGATTTTTAATGGCCCGTTCTCCGCCAAAAACTCAGCAAGGATGAGATACTCCCCGTGGGGAATAGCCCATTGCCATCCCTTTTCCTACGGGCCTGTTCTTTTTAGCTGCGATTTATGATTTTTAGCTGAAATTTTTGAATTTTAACTGTTTACGGTATAGATTACAGAGAGATACTCACTTGTGATTTTATCTGATACAGATGTTGGGCTTTTAACGTGTAGATCGTTTAACTTGTAGACCCCGTTTTGAAAAAATACTCAGTTTGAAAGTTAGATACTGTAGCAAAAGCCAACCGGCTTTTGACTTCCGAACTGGCCCGTAGCCAAGGTGCACGCAACAAGCACCACCGCTTCCCCAAACAATGCACTCTTGTCAGTTCTCGTCTCCTGGCCGTGGGCAATAAAACAAGGCGATCAGTTTCACCTCCTTTTCTTTCATTCGCACCAATGGCGCGGTTAATCCTCGGTTTCTTCTTGCCTGATCAGAACTAAGCACCGCCATTGATGAACCAAGCAAGCTACTTGCTAGCTCGTACAAGAAAAACTCCTTTGGAAAAAGCTAGAAATAAAATTCTGCGCCAGTGCTGCACTGCTGCTGTAGCGGTAGTACCCTAACAAACTAGTACGGCTGGAGTTGGGAGGAGCACCGGAAACTAAAGCTGAATTCCTAAACCTAACATGACCTAAAGCTCCTAAACTCTAATTAATCCGACCGGAAGCTAGGATGATACTAGAAGAGAAAGGGAAAAAAGTTTAAGTACGGTACAAGACTAACACGGATGGAAAAATGTACAGCCACCGCGAGCGGGTGGCCAGCTAAGCTAGCTAGCTAGAACGACGCGACGGCCGGCACGGCGGTGGTGATGAGGCCGGCCTCCTTCTTGCGGCGCATCTCGAGCACCTTACGGTGGGAGTTGGAGTGGACGCTGCTCACGAAGGTGGGGCTGCAGGCCGGGCGGTACTCGGGGAGGAGCCGGCCGGACTTGTAGCGGACGCCGCAGGCGTTGCACAGCGTCTTGGCGCCCTCCGGCCCCGCGCGCCACTGCGGGGTCTTCTGGACGCCGCAGTGGCTGCAGCGGCGGTCGCCCGGGGCGGGCGGGGAGGCGGCCGACGCCGCGCCGGAGGGGTGAGGTGCGAGGTTCTTCGGCTTGCGGCCGCGCTTCTTGGGCTTGTGCTTGCTGTTCTTGCCGTGCTTGGACTTCTTCGGCGGCGGCGGGAGGAGGTGGCACTCCTCCAGGTAGTCCGAAGCGCCGAGCGGGGGCGAGTCCAGCAGGAAGAACGGCGAGAAGGAGGCGGACGAGGAGCACGAGGAGGTGGTGGTGGTGGTCGACGAAGACGACGTCGAGTCAGAGAAGGGCGGGGCGCCCGAGAGCGACCAACCCGAGGCCCGCGAGCGCTTGCTGCGCTTGGCTTTGACCGGCACCAGCGCCTCTGTTGACAGCGCGCAGATGGTCGGGCTCCGCAACGGGTCGGACGCCAAAGGCAGCGCGCCATACGCGCCGTTCTGCGGCCACCGCTGCAGCAGCCGGGGCTGCGGCGGGCGTGCTGCTAATGACGCCACCACCGACGCAGGAGGCTGCGGCGGTGGGGGTAGCTCGGAGAGCGAGTCGTCCATGATACGGGACACCCACTCCAGCTCTTCGACGTCATGCGCCTGCAGCACAGCATAGCACAAATTAGTTTCCCGAAAAAGACAAGAAGCCTAGCGAAAGCCGCCGTCTTTCCGGCGAAAGAAGGGGTCAAAAGTCCACGGAAACCTCACCGGCAGGTCAACAATCTCCGGCGGCGGAGGCGGCACGAGCTCATACGAGATGACCGACGACTGCTGGGAGTCGTCGTTCGACTTCTCCTGGGCCGCGGCGGCCGTTGGCGCCTCCTCCTCGTGCTCCTCGGTGCCGTCCTTGTCCGCCTCACAGAACTCCTCAAGGTCCAGCAGGTCCTCGACCGAGAACCCCTCCCTCTCCACCATCCCCCACGCCGCCGGCGCCACGGCGGACGCCACCTCCTCGGCCGTCTCCTCCGGCCGGCAACTGGTCTTGAGCGCCTCCATCCTCCCGTCCTTCCCCGTCCGGAAGGCACACACATACACACAGCAAAACCATAAGTTCCCAAATTCCAGAAACGAAGCAACACAAGTTCAACAATCGCTCGCTTTCTTTTTAACAAAAACAAGAAGAATCAACACAAAATGGTTCTCTCTCTCTCTCCCCCCATCATCTCCACCCCCTCCTTCCTTACCAGAGAGCTGTGGTGGTGCGCGTAGGACGGCATGGCTGAAAAACGAAGGAAAGGGGAAACCGAGGAGGCTGCGGCGGCGGCTGTCGTGGCGACGTTGGAGGCGAAGAAGAGGAGAGGCGAGGAAGAGGCGGAGGAGGGGAAGGAAGGGGTGGAACAAGGGATGAGCGTTTGGTGGAGCATTGAACGGCTGCCAAAGTCCGTGGGCACAACAAATGAACTGTTCCCCGTCGCCCCTCCCCTTTCTCCCATTTTACTACTCCTCTTAAGGTCCTTCCTCACTTTCTCTCTCTCTCTCTCTCTGTGCAAATCTTTCCACTTTTTTTCTTACTTAGCCTTTGGTGCTTTCGCGCTTCCTTCCTATTCTATTTTATTCACCACTTCGTTATGTGATATCAGATGTTTCCTTAGTCACGACATATTAATCTAATAAATAATAATTATTCAAAAATAATCAAAGCTAAAAAATCACTGAAACGAAAAAAAACTACGTTCGCCTCACCTACGGGCTACGGCCTACCTATTTGTATCGCCCGTGACCTCTTTTTTAAAAGAAACAGAGCCAGAAAAAGAAGGGGTGAAATGGCAGCGGTAACAGCAGCCCTGTGGGGACGCGCGGCGCGGGCGTTTATTCATTTTCCGCCGGCCGCGCGTCGTGATTGTTGTGCTTGAGGACGGGTGGTTTACGTTTCGGCCGGACGGGTTAAGATAAAAAAAAATGTAGGCGAGGGAGCGGAAGAGCGATTAGTGGCCGGG